>OZ014434.1:11056922-13556922 GCA_963966015.1 Aphidecta obliterata | reverse complement strand
TCATAATGACAATGAACACTATAGTTCCTTCTGGAACACAGAAAGAAAATTAAATTTTCTGATATATTCAATATAATTCGGTGATTGAAGTTTATAGAAAAAATTGACGGCACTTGCCATACTGACAATGAACCTTGAAGTCTGCTTTGGAAAACAGAAAGAAAATTAAATTTTCTGATATATTCAATATAATTCGGTGATTGAAGTTTATAAAAAAAATTGACGGCACTTGCCATACTGACAATGAACCTTGAAGTCTGCTTTGGAAAACAGAAAGAAATTGAATTTTCTGATAGATATATTCAATATAATTCGGTGATTGAAGTTTATAGAAAAAATTGACGGCACTTGCCATACTGACAATGAACCTTGAAGTCTGCTTTGGAAAACAGAAAGAAAATTAAATTTTCTGATATATTAAATATAATTCGGTGATTGAAGTTTATAGAAAAAATTGACAGTACTTGTCATATTAACAATGAACACCGAAGTCCGTTTTGGAACACAGAAAGAAATTGAATTCTCTAATAGATATATTCAATATAATTCGGTGATTGAAGTTTATAGAACAAATTGACAGCACTTGTCGTACTGACAATGAACACTGAAGTCTGTTTTGGAATACAGAAAGAAAATAATGTTTTTCTGATACATACAGGGTGTCCGGGAAAATGTGGGAAATCTCTCGGATTCAGATAAAACAAAAACATAAAAGAATAAGATGACAAGTTCCCATAATTTTTTTTCCTAGCGGACCTCCCTACGGAGATACGGCCTCCTAAATGACGCCACTGGAAATTCATTTTACTGGAATAAGTTTTAAACAACCTACTACGCATTTTCCAGTTTTGGAAACCAATCGAGGAAATTTTTGACAGCTGTCAAACTAATTTTCAAACTATGGCGAAAATCCAGACTTCAAGTCAGTGCTTCAGGTGACCAATTTTTTTTCGATAATTCGCTAGAATTTTCTACGATATCTATGGTCTTGGTAATGCGATCTGAACACAATTTCCCACGTATGTAGTTTGAATATATTATTCTTCATCTATGTGCGAAATTTCATTCCAATCCAATAAGTAGTTTCGGAATTATCAGGAAAAAAATAGTTTGAACGGCTATATTTACGGAACCCCTAGTCTAATTTTGATCATTGATGAACGCGATCCGAACCTTCCTGAAAATTTCAAGTCCCTAGGCCTTTCCGTTCGAAAGTTATGATTTTCTATGGTTTTGATCATGCAATCTGGAAAAAATGTAGCTCGAATATATCATTCTCAATTTAAATAGAAAATTTCGTCACGATCAAATCCATAGTTTTGAAATTATCAAGAAAACTGAATTTCAAACGGCCATATTTACGGAACCCCTAGTCTAATTTTGGTCATTGATGAACACGACTGCGGCATTCGAGATCCACACCTATCCTGAAAATTTCAAGTCCCTAGGCCTTTCCGTTCGAAAGTTATGAATTTCTATGGTTTCTATGGTCCTGATCATGCGATCTAGAAAAAATTTTGCATGTAGCTTGAACACGTCATTATCCATTTGGGTGCAAAATTTCAACTAGATCAAATCTGTAGTTTCGAAGTAATCAGGAGAACAAAATTTCGAGCGGCCATATTTACGGAACCCCTTGGCGAATTTTGTCCAATAACGAACTTAACCGCGGCATTCGAGATTCGAACCTACCCTGAAAATTTCAAGTTTCTAGGACATTTCGTTCGAGAGTTATCGTGTATACGGACGGACGGACGGACATACTCGAATTTTTTGACGTATTCGTCATCAGTGAGTCGAACATAGTCGTTTGAGACCATTTTCGGCTCAAAATTCGAAAAATACAGACATCGTGACGAAATGATATAGCCCTCGTGTACGTAGTTGTTTGTAGTTTCTATGTTTTATCTGAATCCGAGAGATTTCCCACATTTTCCCGGACATCCTGTATATTCAATATAATTCGGTGATTGAAGTTTATAGAAAAAATTGACAGTACTTGTCATATTGACAATGAACACCGAAGTCCGTTTTGGAACACAGAAAGAAATTGAATTTTCTGATAGATATATTCAATATAATTCGGTGATTGAAGTTTATAGAAAAAATTGACAGTACTTGTCATATTGATAATGAACACCGAAGTCCGTTTTGGAACACAGAAAGAAATTGAATTTTCTGATAGATATATTCAATACAATTCGGTGATTGAAGTTTATAGAAAAAATTGACAGCACTTGTCATACTGACAATGAACACTGAAGCCTGTTTTGGAACACAGAAAGAAAATTAAATTTTCTGATATTTTCAATATAATCAGGTGATTGAAGTTTATAGAAGAAAATTGACATTGTCATAATGACAATGAACAAGTCTCAAGTCCGTTCTGGAACACAGAGAGAAAATTGAAAATTCTGATATATTCAATATCCTTCCATATTGAAGTTTATAGAAAAAAATCGACAGTATTTGTCATACTGACAATTAACATTGAAGGCCTTTTGGGAAACTGAGTTCCCTGATATATCCAATATAATTTGGTTATTCCATCTCTTAAAGTTTATGAAAATAAAATCACAGTACTTGTCATACTGACAATGAATACTAAAGGCCGTTTTGGTACCCATTCATACACTTCACGTCAGTGCTTTTCGAATTCTTATATCATCGAATTGATAATATTAACCCTTTATATTTTGATGATTTATGAACTAAATAGGAAGTGTTCATAAATATTTCAGTGGCGCCAACAATTGTCCTAATATTTCATACATTCTTGAAATTACGAGCAAAGAAATGATGAATTAGATGAAAATAAAATTCCATTTTTGAAGAAAAAATTCCAACTGAACTTAACCTCGAACAATGTTTCAAATGTAACATGCACTCTAATTATTCTGTGCTAATCATGCCCTCTATAATTCTGACTTCTGACAGAAAACATTATCATGAAAGGGTTGGCAATGTTGGCAAACTTCAATGCTTATGCTTATTCTTATACATATAATAATGTTATTCCGTTGTATATAGATCCGAGTCAAAGACTAGCCCTGTATTAATTAAAAGATCACTAAGCCAAATTAATCGAGAATCACGTTTCCAAAACAATCCCAACCATCACTATCGTCCCAATTTCATCGTCGCGATAAATAATCCCGACTATTATTTATCGTCGGTTAGATACGGGGGTAGCCCGTTTATTTTTTATGACAGGATATGAAGGACAGATTAGGTTCCCAACCATCAATAATAGGTCATTGTCCCAGACGCCCAAACCGATGACGGAGGGGACGGTTTTCACTCAGGGCTATGCTCAACGTGATAATGGAACAAAGGGAAAATGCAGAACTTCTTCGACAATGGGATTACTATATTTCTGTTTACTATGTTATTGTATCTTTCGGCGAAAATGTTGTGGAATAATGAATAAAGTGGTTAGGCACTTGAATTCGAGTAGATAATCGACTGAAAGGAGGAATGAAAAGGATGCGCACTTGTGTCCATTATTTTTTCCTCTATTCTGTAAATATATGAATTTATGCACAGAAAATTTATACTATAGTGAAAGAATAATACATGTAACAACCGTTGTTTACAACTAGCGATATCAAAGTTGCCACAGAAATTTATACATTTTCGACTAGGAAAGAAACCGAGTCACTCAAAATCATTTTTAAAATCCAAAAATAACGCCAACAAACTAACTAAGTGTTCCCAAGTGGACTCCCATCGCAATCGCGGTACATTCCGCGCGGCACCCCAGTTCGCCATACATGACACCCCTCGACAGTTTCTCAAAAACGACGAAAAACAAACTGTACGCGACCGTTCCAACCATCCACAGTCGCTTTTACGAACGAACCACTTCAATACCGGGTGTACATTCGACATTCAACACGTCGCTGCTTCATTATGTCGAATTATTTATTCATCGTGGCGATGGAACGCGCGTTCGACGACGTAACGCACGGAGCAGATGTCCCCAATCGAATTCACGGCGTTAGCTGCTACATGAATGGGGTTACCACTCTCCGAGAGAGTACTTTGTCGTTCTTTCAGGGTCCAGGTCCAACGCGTAATTAACTAGGCTTGAAGACGTCCGAGGACCCCTTCTACGAGCGTGCACTAACGACGACAAAGAGCAACGGGGAATTTTCACCAGATGCGTACAGGGAGTTTCGGAAAAAATTGCATCAATTGAAGAATTGGAGAGAGGGTGTCCGAGGCCATCACGTTCAGTGGCAGAAGTTTCAGGCGAATTTGCCTGTTTATTGTAGAATAATCTGTCATAGAAATCCGAAAATTTGACAAGATATCTGACAGTTGACAGTTGGGTTCACCAACAAAACTTCATCACTTCTACCAACATATTGCTTTGGAAGACCCTATTTATTTATGGATATCAAAAAAAATCTAAACTTCGCAGTAAGATTCGGTTAGCAAAAAAGTCATTCATTTATTTTCAGCAACACCCTAAAATTTTTCCAGAATGTAAATTGAGATCAGCATAGAGCAGTGAAGTTGGAAATTGAAGTGAAAAAAAAAATGATGAAAAGCACTGCCGTGAAATCAGGAGCTTTTGAGCGCTCGTTCATCCACCTTGTAGGTAGTTCGCATTTTCCAGTTGTAGAAACAAATTCAAAAAAGTTTTGACAGCTGTCAAAAAAAATTTCAAACTAAGGCGAAACTCCAGACTTCCCGTCAGACTTTAGATGATTTTTTCTGCGATAATTCGCTAGAATTTGCTACGGTATCTATGGTCTTGGTAATGCGATCTGGACGAAACTTCCCACGTAGTTTGAATACATTATTCTTCATCTATTTGCAAAATTTCATCCCAATCCAAAGGGTAGTTTCGAAATAATCAGGAAAAAAATATTTTGAACGGCCATATTTAAGGAACCTCTGGTCTAATTTTGCTCATTGATGAACGCGACCGCGAAATTCGCGATCCGTACCTATCCTGAAAATTTAAAGTCCCTAGGCCTTTCCGTTCGAAAGTTATAATTTTCTATGGTTTCCATGGTTCTGGTCATGCGATCTGGAGAAAATTTAGCTTGAATATATCATTCCCCATAAAAATGCAAAATTTCATCACGATCAAATGCGTAGTTTTGAAATTATCAAGAAAACTAAATTTCAAACGACCATATTTACGGAACCCCTAGTCTAATTCTGCTCATTTATGATCGTGACCACGACATTCGAGATCCACACCTATCCTGAAAATTTCAAGTCCCTAGGCCTTTCCATTACAAAGTCATAATTTTCTATGGTTTCTATGGTTCTGGTCATGCGATCTGGACAAAATTTTGCATTTATTTTGAACACGTCATTCGCTATCTGAGTGCAAAATTTCATCTCAATCGAATCTGTTGTTTCGAAGTAATCAGAAGAACAAAATTTTTAAGGGCAATATTTACGGAACCTCTGGTCTAATTTTGCTCATTGATGAACGCTACCGCGATATTCGCGATCCGAACCTATCCTGAAAATTTCAAGTCCCTAGGCCTTTCCGTTCGAGAGTTATATTTTCTATGGTTTCTATGGTTCTGGTCATGCGATCTGGAGAAAATTTAGCTTGAATATATCATTCCCCATAAAAATGCAAAATTTCATCACGATCAAATGCGTAGTTTTGAAATTATCAAGAAAACTAAATTTCAAACGAACACATTTACGGAACCCCTAGTCTAATTCTGCTCATTTATGGACGTGACCACGACATTCGAGATCCACACCTATCCTGAAAATTTCAAGTCCCTAGGCCTTTCCATTACAAAGTTATAATTTTCTATGGTTTCTATGGTTCTGGTCATGCGATATGGACAAAATTTGGCATTTATTTTGAACACGTCATTCGCTATATGAGTGCAAAATTTCATCTCAATCGAATCTGTAGTTTCGAAGTAATCAGGAGAACAAAATTTCGAACGGCCATATTTACGGAACCCCTGGTCAAATTTTGCCCAATGACGAACTCAACCGCGGCATTCGAGATTCGAACCTAACCTGAAAATTTCAAGTTTCTAGGACGTTCCGTTCGAGAGTTATGGTGTATACGGACAGCCGGACGGACAGACTCGAATTTTCCGACGGATTCGTCATCAGTGAGTCGACCATAGTCGTTTGAGACCATTTTCGGCTCAAAATTCGAAAAATACAGACATCGTGACGAAATCGTATAGCCCTCGTGTAAGTTGTAAGAGCGCTCAGAAAATCATAAAAATTTTCGAGTAAAAAATTTGTTAGGTTTGACTTTCTCAGGCTTGATCTAAAAGTTATTAACTCAATAATTATTCAAGGTTTGGTTTAGACATTTCTGGGATAAAACGAATGAATTTTTCTATCTTAACTTACTTCTATGAAGGTTCACAGAAGACAAAAAAAGAAGACTAAATGATTCGAATCTTCTATGGCAATATTTTGGTATTCTGACAACAACTGTCAATTTACAAAATCAAAATGACATTGAAATGTCAAATTTTTCAAAAAAATTTATCGAAATGTACACTAGAGAATCAATACGAAATTGACAAAATCTGGAGTTTTTTGTTCAATAAATAATACGCATTTGAGGGGTTACAGTTGAACTCGGCACACCCTGTATAAAAGAAGCATATAAAATCATTCCTTTTCAAACGTACAGAAAAAACGTCATATTTCTACTGACAGGATCATCGAAAAGTTTTACTTCTCCTCCGCCGTAGGGAAACGTGTTGCTATGTGAACGATGAATTACATTTCCGTACGCCATGAAAAGTGACACTTTTCCTCCTTCTGAAATAATATACTATTTCTAGTTGAACAAAGATGAAGAAGAAACTTGTTTAAGCAACTTGTCAAAAACCATCCGAATGACAACAATGGATTTTCTGATCAAGAAATGTGAAATTAATTTCCACCTATCAAATTCATCTGACATTCGACGATCGGATAATCGAAGTTTTGTGAAACCCACGGGGTCACAGAATATTTCTTCATCGAATGACAGATCGTATAACCGACGACTATTTTTCAATAAAGAGAAACTTTACGATTATAAACAGATGACGAAAGCGCAGCTACGAGCATACAAACCAAGATATTAATCCTCTAAGTGGACGTGCAATTCTAGCTTTACTTTATGTGAGAAATTATCGCGTATTTCGATAACCCGTAGTTAAAGAAATTAGATTGTCCCCAAAGCAATTTCGTGCACCATAAATTTGACCTAACCTTATGAAGAAATTTGCACACATAAAATAATATTTGCAATTTTGACAGTGTACACTAGAGTGCAACTGTCAGTAGTGTAAGTTCTATGTTTATTATTATTACCAATTTAAAGCCATAGAACTCGGGCTTTTGAATTTCTTGAATGTTTCCAATTGGAAATGAAAAATTTAAATATATTCATAATACTCTGAATTCACCTGTACTGGATCAGTTCTACTAACATGTTTCCTTATTAGACACCAAATCAGTTAAAGATTAGGTCAGGTAAAATTAACTTGAGGAAGGACAGTACAAGTTTCGAATCAACCAGTTTATTCAAACTTTATATTTCTACCGAGGAAACCTGATCTTAAAAATTGTAAATAAACGGAATACTATCCCACAAGCACCACCCAGGCGTTTCGCCATAAAATCCAAATCAACAAATCATACTAAAAAATTAAATGAAACGAACAATCGATAATAACGATGCCAAAAAAGATCGACCTGACCCAACAGACAGCAGGATCGAGTAGGCGGCGTGGCGGGAACATATATAGGGTGGCCCATATCCACGTCATGTCTACAAACTGCAGGTGGGTTCCCCGAGAGCTGACGTCATCCGAGCACACCACGCTTCTAACCAATCGCATGGCCGCGCAAGGCCACGTGTACGCCTCCCAGTTGTCAAAAACGTATACAAAGCGACCAGGAGATTTTTAAGGTTAAAGAGCGTCTTTTTGAGATGACTGAGCATTTTATTTTGGTAACCTCGATTGATGAAAACGAAAAAACTAAATATATCAAAATAAAAACGAGAAATACTTGAAACTACAACTTTTTTTTCCAAGTTTTACAATAATTTATTCGTGCAAATCGATGTTTCGAGTTTCGTTTAATTAGACAATAAATTAGTGATCGATGAAAAGTATTTCTACATTACGTCAACTATATCAGCGATCGCTATCAGAAAAGAATACACTTTCGTAGTTCATGAATTATTATGGTTGCACAGTCAGACAACTCTGAAATGAAATGATTGTTTCTGTTTATCTAAATCACAGGATATAACATACGTGCTGAAATATGAATAACGAAACAGAATTAAAACCCATGTGTGAAGCAGCGGACACTTGTTATTTTTGTTTTTATATCCCCTTTTTCCAAAATGCTTGGTCGGAAAAATTGATTTTCTATCCTTACCTCCAAACACGAGTTTCGTGGCCATAAAGTACTAAGATTTAACCGGAATTAACAAAAATATAAACATACAATCTGTAAATTTAAGGAGTGGCTCATGTGTAGCTTGGCAACAGCGCTTTAGTCAATGGCGTAAACTCGCGTAGGTGACTCAGGGGAGGGGATCACCATAACGTGTCAAACATAACGGTTCGATCCAATAATTCACGAAAAATAGCGGAAAATCGCGGTAAAACCTACTTACAACGACGAGAAAACCCAGATTCCACCTTAAGAACTGACATTCAACCTCGAAATCTACATAACTCGGACAAAATCCGACACGGCACAAAGTGTCATTTATAAACAAAAGAAAAACGGGCTATCATTACATCGACCAATCAAAAGGCAGCATAAGCTACGTCACGAGGACTTGAAGCACCGGGCATTGGCCTACCATAGCTCACTCGATTACGAATACACCCAATACTTTCTCTAGGAAAATCTCACGTTTAGAGCAATAATTTTCGAAAAAACCCAAAGGAAATCGACTTACCTGTTCTAAGAGAAGGTATCACCACTTCCTGGCCACTATGCTCGGTACGAAACGGCTTAAAAGTTGCGGAAATGTCTCGGTGAGCTATTCATTTAAACGAAGTTTTCTTCGTTATTTTGGCTGGAAACAATTTTTTTGTTTGTTGTAGATTGTGACTTGTGTTTTCTGCGGAGGGACTGACGCAGACCGGTTTGCCACTGCCAGCCAACTAGACCACTATCACGTGGAAAAGCTCTATCGAGCGATTTCGCCCCCACCACCGTGTCTATTGACACCTAACGTGCGGCGTTGCCGCAGTTCAAGGTCCCAAATTCCTGCGGTCCGCTAGTAAATGTCAGGCCGATCACCTGGGACTGCCCGAGGGCTCTACGGGTGGTTGAAGGGAGTCCCGACTTAATGACATTTCATTGCGGTGACACTACGACACGAACCAGATGATTTACGACCACGTGGTACCCACTGTGGGTAGGGAACGATATTTGGTGCAAATATTTGGAGGTGCATACATGATTTCTGATAACGTTTTTTTCGGCTTATCGCGAGGACGGAGCAGTTCGTTGAGTAGGGGTTCCGTAAGAGAACAAAAATCGAATTTATTTTAATTTTTTCGTGAGGTAAATGACTCAGCTTTAATTTCTATACATTATTGATTGAATATTTGGAATAGATTTTTTTTTATGAATGAATCAAGAAGTTGTTTTGGGTACCACATGGTACTAGTTTTTTTTTTAACGAGGGTGAATAAAATAATACAATTGGAGTTATTCTCTTCAGCGTTTTTGATGTGATAATACGAAATAAATGAGGATATTCAGAAATATATTTGAAAATTTCATATTTCTTTTTTTTTTCATTAGTGAAAGTTTGTGCGTGCCAAAAAAAATCAAGATTTCAGACAACTAGTCCACTTCTTTCTGGTTAAATATTTCCACTAATACTAAAACTTTCGAAAAAAAATTCGAAGCCCCCCTTAAATTTTCTCAGTTCACTTTTTAGTAGAATAGAATTTGAATCTCGAATAAAAAATGCACGAAAAATCTCGAGACATTAAATAAAAATTTATGTCCGGCAATTCCAAAATGATTTTTTTTATGAATGAATAAAGAATTTGTTTTGTGTACCACATGATACTAATTTTTTTTAAGAGGGTGAATAAAATAATTCAATTGGAGTTATCCTCTTCAGCGTTTTCGATGTTATAATACAAAAAATAAATGAGGATATTCAGAAATTT
The DNA here is from genome assembly GCA_963966015.1 of Aphidecta obliterata. NCBI lineage: Eukaryota > Metazoa > Arthropoda > Insecta > Coleoptera > Coccinellidae > Aphidecta > Aphidecta obliterata. The sequence goes on along the minus strand of OZ014434.1, from coordinate 13,546,756 downwards.
CTTTGAAAATTTCATATGTCTTTTTTTTTCCAGTGAAAATTTGTGCGGGCCAAAAAAAAATCACGATTTCAGACAACTAATCCACTTATTTTTAGTCAAATATTTCCACTAATACTAAAACATTCGAAAAAAAAATTCGAACCTCCCCTAAATTTTCCCAGTTCACGTTTTTAGTGGAGTAGAATTTGAACATCGAATAAAAAAATGCACGAAATATCTCGAGACATAAAATAAAAATTTATGTCCGGCAATTCCACAATGATATTTTTTTAAGAATGAATGAAGAAGTTGTTTTGGGTACCACATCATACTAATTTTTTTCAAGAGGGTGAATAAAATAATTCAATTGGAGTTATCCTCTTCAGCGTTTTTGATGTGATAATACGAAATAGATGAGGATATTCAGAAATCTCTTTTAAAATTTCATATTTCTCTTTTTTTTTTCAGGGAAAATTTGTGCGGGCCAAAAAAAAATCACGATTTCAGACAACTAATCCACTTATTTTTAGTTAAATATTTACACTAATACTAAAACTTTCGAAAAAAAAAATTCGAAGCCCCCCTTAAATTTTCCCAGTTCACGTTTTTAGTAGACTAGAATTTGAACATCGAATAAAAAAATGCACGAAATATCTCGAGACATAAAATAAAAATTTATGTCCGGCAATTCCACAATGATTTTTTTTCAAGACTGAATGAAGAAGTTGTTTTGGGTACCACATCATACTAATTTTCTTTAAGAGGGTGAATAAAATAATTCAATTGGAGTTATCCTCTTCAGCGTTTTTGATGTGATAATAAGAAATAGATGAGGATATTCAGAAATCTCTTTGAAAATTTCATATTTCTCTTTTTTTTTTCGGTGAAAATTTGTGCGGGCCAAAAAAAAAATCACGATTTCAGACAACTAATCCACTTATTTTTAGTTAAATATTTCCACTAATACTAAAACTTTCGAAAAAAAAATTCGAAGCCCCCCTCCAATTTTCCCAGTTCACGTTTTTAGTAGAGTAGAATTTGAACATCGAATAAAACAATGCACGAAATATCTCGAAACATAAAATAAAAATTTATGTCCGGCAATTCCACAATGATTTTTTTTTTAAGAATGAATGAAGAAGTTGTTTTGGGTTCCACATCATACTAATTTTTTTCAAGAGGGTGAATAAAATAATTCAATTGGAGTTATCCTCTTCAGCGTTTTTGATGTGATAATACGAAATAGATGAGGATATTCAGAAATCTCTTTTAAAATTTCATATTTCTCTTTTTTTTTTTCAGTGAAAATTTGTGCGGGCCAAAAAAAATCACGATTTCAGACAACTAATCCACTTATTTTTAGTTAAATATTTCCACTAATACTAAAACTTTCGAAAAAAAAATTCGAAGCCCCCTTAAATTTTCCCATTTCACGTTTTTAGTAGAGTAGAATTTGAACATCGAATAAAAAAATGCACGAAATATCTCGAGACATAAAATAAAAATTTATGTCCGGCAATTCCACAATGATTTTTTTTCAAGAATAAATGAAGAAGTTGTTTTGGGTACCACATGATACTAATTTTTTTTAACGAGGTTGAATAAAATAATTCAATTGGACTTATCCTTTTCAGCGTTTTTGACGTGATAATACGAAATAAATGAGGATATTCAGAAATATCTTTGAAAATTTCATATTTCTTTTTTTTCATCAGTGAAAGTTTGAGCGGGCCAAAAAAAAATTCACGATTTCAGACAACTAATCCACTTATTTTTAGTTAAATATTTCCACCAATACTAAAACTTTCGAAAAGAAATAAATTCGAAGTCCCCCTTAAATTTTCCCAGTTCACATTTTTGGAAGAGTAGAATTTGAACATCGAATAAAAAAATGCACGAAATATCTCGAGACATAAAATAAAAATGTATCTCCAGCAATTCCCAAATGATTTTTTTATGCATGAATAAAGAAGTTGTTTTGGGTACCACATGATACTAATTTTTTTTAACGAGGTTGAATAAAATAATTCAATTGGACTTATCCTTTTCAGCGTTTTTGACGTGATAATACCAAATAGATGAGGATATTCAGAAATCTCTCCGAAAATTTCATATTTCTCTTTTTTTTTTCGGTGAAAATTTGTGCGGGCCAAAAAAAAAATCACGATTTCAGACAACTAATCCACTTATTTTTAGTTAAATATTTCCACTAATACTAAAACTTTCGAAAAAAAAATTCGAAGCCCCCCTCCAATTTTCCCAGTTCACGTTTTTAGTAGAGTAGAATTTGAACATCGAATAAAACAATGCACGAAATATCTCGAGACATAAAATAAAAATTTATGTCCGGCAATTCCACAATGATTTTTTTTTTAAGAATGAATGAAGAAGTTGTTTTGGGTACCACATCATACTAATTTTTTTTAAGAGGGTGAATAAAATAATTCAATTGGAGTTATCCTCTTCAGCGTTTTTGATGAGATAATACGAAATAAATGAAGATATTCAGAAATATCTTTGAAAATTTTATATTTCTTTTTTTTTCATCAGTGAAAGTTTGTGCGGATCAAAAAAAAATTCACGATTTCAGACAACTAATCCACTTATTTTTAGTTAAATATTTTCACTAATACTAAAACTTTCGAAAAAAAAAATTCGAAGCCCCCCTTAAATTTTCCCAGTTCACGTTTTTAGTAGAGTAGAATTTGAACATCGAATAAAAAATGCACGAAATATCTCGAGACATAATAAAAATTTATGTCCGGTAATTCCTAAATAATATTCGAATTGTCATGACTCATGAACTAATATAGTTAGAGATTTGCGGTAAAGAATATTCGATTGAGTAGAAATATTCCAACATACATTACGAATTTCATGGTCTAATGTTGGATAGATTTTTAGCAATGATTTTTAATTTTACCTCTTGATTTGTGGTTCATTATTTTCAATTGAAATTTATTATTTTCAATGAAAAAAAATTCAAACCTAACCCATCATTACCTCAATATACCAAACAAGTAATAGTAAAATAACAAGTTTCTTCCAGAAGGTACCAAACACCACGTGGTCAATAAAATCTTAAGTGGATTGGCTGCGTCCTTTCTGTGCAAATAATAAATAATCCCGCAAAACCCAAAAATTGCTAAGATCATTAGGGCGAAACGGGCCTTTAACAATGGACACTTGAGATTTGACAAGGTAAGATACCATCGACTGTAAATATTTCTGCAGACTTTCGGTTGAACAGGATGTTCTTTTTATGGATGTTGAGGTAGATCGTATCGGTAGCTGATAGGAAATTTATGGTTTTCGCGATAGTTATTAAATTAATGGCCCAAAGAATATTTTCCATCATAAATATATTTATTTATTTTTTATTTTACACACCAATTATTTCGAGATTACATTCAAGTAATTATTTGGATACATGAGGGGGGGTTGATTTTTAGTGAAGAGTAAATGGTCATTTTTCTTCCAAGAGTCCTGCGAAGTCCACAGAAGAAATTTTACCCACTTAAATTTGATATTTTAATTTTTTTGATTCTGTAGTACTCAAAAAGTAAACGAAAATTCCACAAGGTGTTAAAACTGTTAATAATGTTCCCCTACTATTTTATCACTAAATTGAAAATAGTTAAACAAATCCATACCAACATCAGTTTTATCTCATTTCATCTCATGAAAAATGACATACATAATGTATTTGTAATACACCTGCTTTTGCCCCTATTTGAACAACATTTTATGTGTCTGCTGGAATTCAATATTCCCTCGCACATACCTTCTTGGGGCGTTTCTCATGCTTATTCTAAAAACTACATTCTTGACGAGCACAATGTTTGATTTTCGATGAAATGTAGAAATTCAAAACGTCTGTCCATACGGCCAGTCGGAGGAAGAAAGAAGGGTATCTGGATCGACACACACACGGTAGACCATGGGTAGACCCCATCGGGCTCCCTCCAGGTACCTGACCCCGGAGAATTTTGACGTGGCCTACCACGTGGGTCGGAGATACCCAGAGGATTTTGGTGAATAATCGCCCGGACGTTAGATGTTAGATCCACCGTTGGTCTGGACACGTATTTTCAGTTGGCCAACAAAGAATTTTTTATTTTTACGACCAGAGTCGCTTTAGAAATCCAGATAGTGAAACTATTGAAGAATTCCTTTAGAGTTTACACACTCTGGGAAGTTTCTCGTTTCCGCACTAATGCTAGAAGGAATTATTATTGATTTATCAATTCCAATAATAAACCTTTCAAAATCGCTCGAAGAAAAATAAATTTCAATTTTATTCTGTTAGGTAGATTCAACATCATTCATGATGAAAAAGTTATCTCTCAGATAACCCCGAAGAGTAAATTCGAATTATTTTTGAGCGCTCGTACTACTTACACGAGGGCTATATCATTTCGTCACGATATCTGTATTTTTCGAATTTTGAGCCGAAAATGGTCTCAATCGACTAGGTTCGACTCACTGATGACGAATCCGTCGAAAAATTCGAGCCTGTCGGTCCGGCCGTCCGTCCGTAAGCTCGATAACTCTCGAACGGAACAACCTAGAGACTTGAAATTTTCTTTGTGTGTTCAGTTCTCGAATGCCTCGGTTGAGTTCGTTAATGGGCCAAATTCCACCAGGGGTTCCGTAAATATGGCCGTTCAAAGTTTCCCTGATTACTTGAAAACTACAGATTTGATCGAGATGAAATTTTGCACTCGAATGGAGAATGAGGTGTTCAAGCTACATGTGAAATTTTGTCCAGATCGCATGACCAGAACCATAGAAACCATAGAAAATTGTAACTTTTGAACGGAAACGCCTAGGGACTTGAAATTTTCAGGATAGGTATGGATCTCGAATGTCGTGATCGCGTTCATCTATGAGCAAAATTATACTAGGGGTTCCGTAAACATGGTCGTTTGAAATTTAGTTTTCTTCATAATTTCAAAACTACAGATTCGATCGTGACGAAATTCTGTATACTTATGGAGAATGATATAGTCAAGCTACATTTCTCCAGATCACATGACCAGAACCATAGAAAATCATAACTCTCGAACGGAAAGGCCTAGGGACTTGAAATTTTCAGGATAGGTGTGGATCTGAAATGTCGCGTTTACGTTCACCAATGAGCAGAATTATACTAGGGGTTCCGTAATTACGGTCGTTCGAAATTTTGATTTCTCGATAATTTCGAAACTACAGATTCGATCGAGATGAAATTTTGTATTTCGATCGAGAATGATATATTAAAGCAATATTTTGTCCAGATCGCATAACCAGAACCATAGAAAATTGTAACTTTTGAACGGAAAGGCCTAGGAACTTAAAATTTTCAGGGTGGGTTTGGATCGCGAATATCGCGGTCACGTTCATCAATGAGAAAAATTATACTAGGGGTTCCATAAATATGACCCTTCAAAATATTTTTTTTCTGATAGTTTCGAAACTACCGATTGGATTGGAATGAAATTTTGCACATAGCTGAGGAATAATGTATTTGCATTTTGTCCAGATCGCATCACCAAGACCATATATACTTTAGAACATTCTAGCGAATTATCAAAAAAAAATTGGTCAGCTGAAGCACTGACATGAAGTCTGGAGTTTCGCCTAAGTTTCAGGATTTTTTTGACAGCTGTCGAAAATTCCTTCAATTGATTTCTAAAACTGGAAAATGCGAATCTACCAACAAGGTGGATGTACGAGCGCTCAAAAGCTCCTGACTTCACGGCAGTGCATTTCTAATTTTTTTCCCATATAATTTTCTCTGATTAACATTTCATTAAATTTCTATAATAAAAAATAAATTATAACGATGTTGTATAATTGATTTTTTGCCACGAGAGACTCGGGAAATCGCCCTCACTCTCGAGGGTAAAAATCGAGGTACCGATCCCTGCGTTTCCCTCGCTTCCGTATTCGCAGCCCAGCCCGGCAACGTCGCGACCTTCTCGCATGTTCCCTTAAACACTGACGTGTGACGCAATAAACTCATGCTCTGTCATTTCTGAGCGTAATTTCCAGTCGAAAACAGTCCAGAACCTCTCGGAAGGCTTCCTTTAGGCCTGCACCACCAGCTAGGTTTTTTTCCCTTTCGTCCTGTAGTGTTCAAATCCGCGATTCCTTTGTCCTAAGGTCCGTTGAGGGGAAGTACCGCACATAAATAACGATAGATCAAAGGGTGCACGACGATCGGGAAGGGGGGAGGGGAACGACGGAGGTGCGTTGTGGACCGCGTGCCTGCGAAAATAAGCATAGATTGGTGTGGTGCGCATAGAGGGTGCGCAGCGGTCCGATATCAGCCAGCGGACAGACGCGTAATTTTTTCGCATCGTTACGACTCCTTTCCAATTCCAATTTATCGGATTCTAGGTAGGAAGATCGACCATCGGCCGAGAACGTGGAAAAGTAACTGGTTTGCGACAATTGTTCAAGGAATATTCATAAATCGGCCGTGTAATTGAGAACGTTAGGTAAGGTCAGGACAGCTAGCATGTGTCAGACAAGGTGTTGGTAGGATGGGGCCGGGTTCGAATCCTGGCACTGACGCATGCGTCTGCGGGTGTTCCTGATTTTTTCAGATTAATTATTATATTCAGGATATATTATATATTTTTGTTTAGTTCGTTATTCTCAATAATAAACCTATGGAATCATTCTGAAATCAAAACCTAAACCAAAAGAGATCAATTCAAAAAAGTCGGTTTCTGGTTGGAGAATTCGAATTCCATGTCCTTTAAGGGCTTTAAATGAAATACCCGCTTATGTGGGTAGACATTTTTGGAACAAAATTAATAAAGAACACTCTTGTAGTAGTAATCGATTTATTTGATACCAGTCTCAATCTTCGTTACTCGTGGTTTGGGGGTTAGGATTTCAAACTAATAACGTAATCTACCGAAACCTTAACTATAACGTAACCCAATCGAAACTTATCTATTTGTCGAACGATAGATATAGATATAGAACTTCAATGCTGCGTATCTCCTGAATGAAGAAATTCCGTGAATTAAGGACTGACCAATCATCATAGAAAAAAAAATGAAAAGCACTGACGTGAAGGCTGAAGCTCTTGTGCGCTTGTTTCTTTGTACCAAAATGGTCTTCATGGTGTTCATTGTCAGTATGACAAATGACAAATAATCTCATTCTATTTTTATGAACTTCAATAGATGGAATCGCCGGATTATATCACAAATATCAGAAAAACTCTATTTTCTTTTGGCGTGGAACAACTAGAGAACTGAAGAACAACATATCTCATCTAATAGATGCTTTATATGTAGAAACAATATTTCAGCAGGATATGGAATAGTTTCTGAGATAACGAAGTTTTAAAGAATTGATGAAAAGCACTGCCGTGAAGTCAGGAGCTTTTGAGAGCTCGTTCATCAACCTTCAACCTTGTAGGTAGATTCGCATTTTCCAGTTATGGAAACCAATTGAAAAAAAATTTTGACAGCTGAACCTACCCTAAAATGTCCCGAGGCCTTTCCGTTCGGAAGTTCTAATTTTCTATGGTTCTGGTCTTGCGATCAGGAAGAAATGTAGCTTGACCATATCATTCTCCATTAAAATACAAAATTTCATCACGATCAAATCCGTAGTTTTGAAATGGTCGGTAAAACTAAATTTCAAACAAACATATTTACGGAACCCTTATTCTTATTTTGATCATTGATGAACGTGACCGCGACATTCGAGATCCACACCTATCCTGAAAATTTCAAGTCCCTAGGCCTTTCCATTCCAAAGTTATAATTTTCTATGGTTCTGGCCATGCGATCTGGACAATATTTTGCATGTAGCTTGAACACGTCATTCTCCATCTGAGTGCAATATTTCACATCGATCGAATCAGGAGAACAAAATTTCGAACGGCCATATTTACGGAACCCCTGATCGATTTTTTTTCTAATAACGAACTTGACCGCGGCATTCGAGATTCGAACCTACCCTGGAAATTTCAAGTTTCTAGGTCGTTCGGTTCGAGAGTTATCGTGTATACGGACGGCCGGACGGACAGACTCGAATTTTCCGACGGATTCGTCATCAGTGAGTCGAACATAGTCGATTGAGACAATTTTCGGCTCAAAATTCGAAAAATACAGACATCGTGACGAAATGATATAGCCCTCGTGTAAGTAGTACGAGCGCTCAAAAAGGAGCCAGCTTTTCAACTATGGAAAGTTTATTCCTGATAAAATTGGTTGTATAAATTACACTTCCGATCAAAATGGGTTCGAATAATTGTAATTTTTAAGATATGTGATATTTTCGGTTACATGTCATTTATGTAGAACGGAACCCTTCACTAAGTTTGGTGCGAAACATACCTGGCCATTTTTGAGCGCTCGTTCTACTTAAACGAGGGCTATATCATTTCGTCACGATGTCTGTATTTTTCGAATTTTGAGCCGAAAATGGTGCCAATCGACGAGGTTCGACTCACTGATGACGAATCCGTCGAAAAATTCAAGTCTGTTCGCCCATCCGTAAGCACGATTACTCTCGAACGGAACGACCTAGAAACTCGAGATTTTCAGGACAGGTTCGAATCTCGAATGCCGCGGCTGAGTTCGGTATTGTGCGAGATTCGACCAGGGGTTCCGTAAATATGATCGCTTGAAATTTAGTTTTTTTGATAATTTCAAAACTACGTATTCGATCGTGACGAAATTTTGTATTTAAATGGAGAATGATATATTTAAGCTACATTTTGTCCAGATCGCATCACCAGAACCATAGAAAATCATAACGGAAAGGCCTAGGGACTTGAAATTTTCAGGGTAGGTTTGGATCTCGAATGTTGCGGTCACCTTCATCGATGAGCAAAATTAGACTAGGGGTTCCGTAAATATGGCTGCTCAAAATATTTTTTCCTGACAATTTCGAAACTACTGATTGGATTGGGATGAAATTTGGACATAGAAGAAGAATAATGTATTTAAACTACGTGCGATCGTCCAGATCGCATCATCAAAACCATAGAAACCCTAGAAAATTCTAGCGAATTATCGAAAACAAAATTGGTCACTTTGCGCTGACGTGAAGTCTGGAGTTTCACCTTAGTTCGAAATTTTTTTTGGCAGCTGTCAAAAATTTCTTCAATTGGTTTCTGAAACTGGAAAATGCGAATCTACCTTCAAGGTGCATAAACGAGCGCTCAAAAGCTCCTGACTTCAAGGCAGTGCTTTTTATATTTTTTCAGAACTTAAAATATGTATTTAGTGGAAAATGAATTGAAAACCCAGAATACTTCTGAAATTGAATAAATTCCATGGTTCATTTGACAGGTTCAAACTTCAAAAGTTCAAAGATGACAGATGACAAGCAAATGTTGTGTAACCTTTTAAAATAGAAAGAAATGAGAAACGATGTATTTTATTTACAATATCTACATGTTTTCAGTATAAGTCGAGCAAATGAAAATTCCTGTATATTCAAAAAAAACATTACAAATACATAGTCAATTTTATTATTCCATTACTTGATCGAAATGTATAGCAGAATATGTAACCAGTCGATTAGGACAATTTCAATTTTTCGATCTCTAAGTGCAAAGAATTTTTACGATTCTTTAGAAATTACACCCGGGGCTACTCAGGCAGATATAAAAGAAGCTTATTATAGATTATCTATGAAATATCATCCTGACAGAAATAAAGGGGAAGAGGCTGCTGTGAGATTTAGGAAAATAACAGAAGCTTACGAAGTATTGAGGAATGTTAGGCTAAGGAAATTATATGATAAAGGTAAATTACTGCATGCATTGTTCGGAAAATAATTTTTTCACAGAAAAAATAGCAAACTGATGTTAATATTCAATCTTCTAGGATTAACTTTGAATCCAAATCCTCGCACACCACAAGAAGAAGAGGTCAATAAATTCTACAAATCAAGGCAGTTCAGATCGAAACCTCCTCCACCAACAGGTAGAACGCCAGTTTATGATTTCGACGAGTGGTCTAGAACTCACTATGGCGCAACATTAGCTAGGGATTTAGCAAGAAAGAAGAGAAGGCAACAAGAAGAAGCCACCCGTGTTGAAGACATAGAAAATGTCAAAAAAGAGAGAGTTATGTTCTGTACATTTGTCTTGATATGTTTAGCTGGTTATTTTTATGTCAGACAGGAGGGTTATGATGTAGTTAAGGAACAAATTGCGGGTAAACGTAAGTGATAAATTATAGTTCACAGTGTTGTTTATTGAGCGCTCGTACTACTTACACGAGGGCTATATCATTTCGTCACGATGTCTGTATTTATCGAATTTTGAGCTGAAAATGTGCCGTAAGCACGATAATTCTCGAACGGAACAACCTAGAGACTTGAAATTTTCAGTGTGGGTTCAGTTCACGAATGCCTCGGTTAAGTTCGTTAATGGGCCAAATTCCACCAGGGGTTCCGTAAATATGGCCGTTCAAAGTTTTGTTCTCCTGATTACTTGGAAACTACAGATTTGATCGAGATGAAATTTTGCACTCAAATGGAGAATGAGCTACATGTGAAATTTTGTCCAGATCGCAAGACCAGAACCATAGAAACCATAGAATATTGTAACTTTTGAACGGAAACGCTTAGGGACTTGAAATTTTCAGGATAGGTGTGGATCTCGAATGTCGTGATCACGTTTATCTATGAGCAAAATTATACTGGAGGTTCCGTGAATATGGTCGTTTGAAATTTAGTTTTCCCGATAATTTCAAAACTACAGATTCGATCGTGACGAAATTTTGTTTTCTAATGGAGAATGATATATTGAAGCAACATTTTGTCCAGATCGCATCACCAGAACCATAGAAACCATAGAAAATTGTAACTTTTGAACGGAAAGGCCTAGGGACTCGAAATTGTCAGGATAGGATGTGGATCTCAAATGTTGCGGTCACGTTCATCAATGAGCAAAATTAGACTAGGGGTTCCGTAAATATGGCCGTTTGAAATTCAGTTTTCTTGATAATTTCAAAACTATTGATTTGATCGTGACGAAATTATGTATTTATATTGAGAATGATATATTCAAGCTACATTTTATCCAGATCGCATGATCAGAACAATAGAAACCATAGAAAATTATAACTTTCGAACGGAAAGGCCTAGGGACTTGAAATTTTCAGGATAGGTTCGGATCGCGAATTTCGCGGTTACCTTCATCAATGAGCAAAATTAGACTGGGGGTTCCGTAAATATGGCCGTTCAAAATATTTTTTTCTTTTTAATTTCGAAACTACTGATTTGATTGGAATGAAATTTTACACCTAGCTGAAGAATAATGTATTCAAATTACGTGAGAAATTTTGTTCAGATCGCATTACCAAGAACATAGATGCCGTAGAAAATTCTAGCGAATTATCGAAAAAAAATTAGTCAGCTGAAGCACTGACATGAAGTCTAGAGTTTCGCCTAAGTTTGAGAATTTTTTTGACAGCTGTCGAAAATTTCTTCAATTGATTTCTAAAACTGGAAAATGCGAATCTACCTACAAGGTGGATGTACGAGCGCTCAGAAGCTCCTGACTTCACGGCAGTGCTTCTATAATTTTTTTATTTGAATTGTATATATTAGATAGATGGATCAATAAACATGTTATGTTGCATTCAAGTGGTTTTTGTTTTGAAACAAAGAGTTGTATATCTTTGTGACCTTCGTTTATTTAAATTTTAATTGAAAACTGTTGAAGATATCGATTGGTAGTCCTTGTATGAAATATTTGTAAACTGGAATAGTAGCCACTGTTCAAACGAAGTTTGGCAGTATTTGATTCAATTCTCTGAATGCGCTTCTAGTATTTGCCTCAAATTTGTAGCGTTCAAGTTGCTTGGAATGAGGTGCCACAAGCAGCCATGGACCATCTCATTTTGTCGATGCCTGGACTGGATGTTGCTGGGTATATGTTTTGAACTTTATACCCATTTTGTAAATTATCCTGTATGATTTCACGGGTCACATAAGGTTCGGCATATGGTTATACTTGAATTTTAAGTTAATTTAGGAATATTTTAAATAGAAACATGAGTTTGGAGTAAATATATTTGTAAGATGAAATATACACATATTGAAAACCTGTCAAAATATTATTTTACAGGGTATTTGAACATTATGATATTTCCAAAAATTCTATAGATTCCGAAATATTTTTGACAAATTATCCTGACTTAGAAAATAGGTCGGTTATTGAACATCTATTGAGTTCCTCACCAATATTCTGTACTTGATCGAAACATACAAGTATTACAATTTGTGGCCTGTCGTTCATAAACTTCGGCTATTTTGAAATTAATCCTACCTATAGCAGCATTCATATCGAAAAATAGATCCACTTCCTATACATTCATTTATAAACTCTAAAACAAATCAACAAAGGCCTTCATTCTACTGGTAACAACCGTACCATAACTTGTACTCCTATAAATGACTACATAATAATTATTTGAAGTGATGTAGAACTTGTTAATTTCTTTTAAATTCTATCTTGTGTTTGCATGCATTCAACATTACTTATTCAACTTTAGTTTACCATGAACTCGAAAGAAACCTAATAATGATTCTGGAAATAGTTCATATTGGCATATGGTGGAGGCATAGGCATATTTAGGGGACCTGTAGGGTAAGGCACAGACGTAGGGGGCATACTAGATGGAATGCCAGGGAAATAGCTGGAATTCATACTAAGAGGCGGAGGATTAGTGTAATTAGGCATGTTACTAAGGAAAGGATCATTACCACGTTGAATAAGTTTGGACATTTTATCAGATTTAACTAACCTAAGATGCATAATTTTCCTCCTAGCTAAAAACTGTTCTAGAAAATCGTCTAAATCCCCACCGTCATCCATGAATTTCTTTGCTATGGAGTCTGATTCTTCTTCCATTTCACTAGCAGCTGTACGTAATAGGGCTAAGGCAGTTTCCAAAGATAAATCCCCATTTTTATCTCCTGCAATCCACAAAGTTCATAATCAAAACATAAAAAGTCAAAAGTATTCGAACGTACTTAATGTCTTCAGTTTTTCTTCAACTCGTCTTGATAGCTCTTCACCCTCCAAACTAGTCACCTGCAACTTCTCCCTTTTCTCAACCAATTCAGGTTCTTTAGCCAGATTCATTTCTGCCATAGACTCATTCGTAGCTATCACCGTCTCTTTTTCATTCTGAATCTCCTTTAGATAAGTCTGAAGTTGGAAAACTTTTAATTAAAGTAAATATAAGTGGCTTTAAGACTTACCTGGTCGGCATTGCTCAATATTTCTTCGATCTTAGCATCATCATTCAAGATTTTATCTAACTCGTCGTTGGATAATCCATCCAACGTTCTAGATAAACTCTTGCAATCTTCTGTCAGAATCGCATAAGACATTTTCGGGAATGTTTAGAATTAATACAAAGGTTTCGAATGTAAAAAGCTATTTGTTGCTTCCAAGTTTAAGGTGTCTATCAATATTATTTCGAAGAAAACTACATATTTGTTGATTCACTTGCTGTTATAAGAATTGTACCACTTCGTCAATCCTATTTTTAACTAATTTTTCAATGTTTTATTATGAATTAATTATTATCACCCATTGACACTATCGACAGATCTCCATTGAACGTCATATAAATATTTATGACTTGAACAATGGCCTCAGTAACCTCGAAATTATCCAATGAAGAGATTGTTTATTTCTATGTTCCCAAGAAAAGATCGAAAACTATTACCGGCATTACAGTTCTCTGTCGAACGCAAAAAAGAACTAGAACTCTACCCGAAACTAGTTCAAATTAACGCAAAAATCTAACAGGGCGCATTTACTCCAAATAATCTTTAGCCGAGATCGTGATCGTATAGGGAAAAATCACGGAGTGGGCGACGTCTACTTTTAATCGTTTGAACTACCCTAGTGATGAACAACAAACTAACGTGTGTGTGTTTATATGGGAAAAGTGTGAAATATTTATATGATTTTGAGTCATTTATGTATCGAAAGAGATTAGATGATAATTTATGGAAAATTGTTTCAAATAAACTGTATTTCCTTTTAATAACAGTAATATTAATTGAGGGCTTCAACGATTATACCGGTCAGGAATTACATCGAACAGTCGAACAGTGCAAAATAGAAACAAATTCGCGTTATGATAATGAACCATCCATTAAAGTGCTAGTTAGTTCTAGTTCAATAATGGATTATTCATTATTATAAAGTGAATTTATTTTCATTCCTGCACTATTTGAGTGCACTGAACTCTTTCTTTGTTTTTTTTCGCCATTGCTCCCTTTTTGATCACAGAAAAAACAAAAAATCACACTGTTGCCAACCATACGGGTTGTTTTTTTACGCTGAGCATTTTTGTTTACAGGTGCTAGAACTAATCAAAAGAGATCATTTCGCCGGAAGTTTATCATATAAAATATTTGATTTGAAAAAAGGGCAAAAAATCTTGGGCATCCAGATCTTAATACTCTGTCAGATGATTTCTCGTAAACTGAACGCATTTAATAAACACATTTAAACCTCAATACGTACCTAAGTCAGGCCCGTGCTATGAATTTCTCAGATTCACGGGTAACTTTGATTTCGAATTACTCGGCCCTGGAGAATATTTTATGGAAAGGATTTTTGGAATTTAGACTTAATTTGATGAGTTCTAGCACCTGTCAAAAAAAGCCTCACCTTTGAAAACATCCTGTATAGTGGGGTTTGAATTCGGGATTTCGAGTATGATACTGTAAAACATCGTAGATCAGATGGCAGTGATGTACACGATATTCTTAAAAATTATAGAAGCACTGCCGTGAAGTCAGGAGCTTCTGAGCGCTCGTACATCCACCTTGTAGGTAGATTCGCATTTTCCAGTTTTAGAAATCAATTGAAGAAATTTTCGACAGCTGTCAAAAAAATTCTCAAACTTAGGCGAAACTCTAGACTTCATGTCAGTGCTTCAGCTGACTAATTTTTTTTCGATAATTCGCTAGAATTTTCTACGGCATCTATGTTCTTGGTAATGCGATCTGAACAAAATTTCTCACGTAATTTGAATACATTATTCTTCAGCTAGGTGTAAAATTTCATTCCAATCAAATCAGTAGTTTCGAAATTAAAAAGAAAAAAATATTTTGAACGGCCATATTTACGGAACCCCCAGTCTAATTTTGCTCATTGATGAAGGTAACCGCGAAATTCGCGATCCGAACCTATCCTGAAAATTTCAAGTCCCTAGGCCTTTCCGTTCGAAAGTTATAATTTTCTATGGTTTCTATTGTTCTGATCATGCGATCTGGATAAAATGTAGCTTGAATATATCATTCTCAATATAAATACATAATTTCGTCACGATCAAATCAATAGTTTTGAAATTATCAAGAAAACTGAATTTCAAACGGCCATATTTACGGAACCCCTAGTCTAATTTTGCTCATTGATGAACGTGACCGCAACATTTGAGATCCACATCCTATCCTGACAATTTCGAGTCCCTAGGCCTTTCCGTTCAAAAGTTACAATTTTCTATGGTTTCTATGGTTCTGGTGATGCGATCTGGACAAAATGTTGCTTCAATATATCATTCTCCATTAGAAAACAAAATTTCGTCACGATCGAATCTGTAGTTTTGAAATTATCGGGAAAACTAAATTTCAAACGACCATATTCACGGAACCTCCAGTATAATTTTGCTCATAGATAAACGTGATCACGACATTCGAGATCCACACCTATCCTGAAAATTTCAAGTCCCTAAGCGTTTCCGTTCAAAAGTTACAATATTCTATGGTTTCTATGGTTCTGGTCTTGCGATCTGGACAAAATTTCACATGTAGCTCATTCTCCATTTGAGTGCAAAATTTCATCTCGATCAAATCTGTAGTTTCCAAGTAATCAGGAGAACAAAACTTTGAACGGCCATATTTACGGAACCCCTGGTGGAATTTGGCCCATTAACGAACTTAACCGAGGCATTCGTGAACTGAACCCACACTGAAAATTTCAAGTCTCTAGGTTGTTCCGTTCGAGAATTATCGTGCTTACGGCACATTTTCAGCTCAAAATTCGATAAATACAGACATCGTGACGAAATGATATAGCCCTCGTGTAAGTAGTACGAGCGCTCAAAAATGAGCTGCAAATTTCAACGTATTTAACGAAACGCTGTTCATTTCTCAAAAGCCCCTTAATATAATCGCTCAGTTTTGTGGTTTGATATTCTGTGACATCGTCGCAGTTCTCAAAAATTTCAACATGTTGAAAATTCAAAAAGTAATGGATTTAGAGAACGATATTGTGGTTGACGAGGAAAAAGTCGAATTAGAGCAGCAGTTCATTCTTAGATTGCCATACGTGAGTTCACATTTCTAATAAGTTTCAAATGATATACTGATCTATTTCAGGAGGAAGGAATGAAACTTTGTAACATGCTGAATACAAAACCCAGTAGAGTAAAGAAGACATTAAAGATCGATCTCAATTTGAACAGCAATTCTGGTATTGTTAAATTCGGAAAACGTCAACTTTATGGTTCTTTGAAAAGATTTCCCACCCATATTGAATCATATAAAACTCATGACAAAGTAACAATTTGTAAAACTGCTGATGTTAGTCAAATTCTTATTTGCAATTATGAGAGAAATGATAATAAAAAAGTGAATTATATGCATGGAATTACCCCACCAATGAAGAATGTTAAAAAGAAAAGATTTAGAAAAACCCTCATAAATACTGACCGAGCAGTTGAAGTAGAAAACATTGAGAGAGAATTGTATTATCTTCTGAGAACGGATCTTGAGGCAGTAAGTGCATTTTTAAAATGAGAAATTTGTAAGCTAAAAAGTTTTGCCCACAGGTTTCATCCAAGTATGAAATAACTTATGAACATGATAAGGAAAATTATTCTAATAACAGTGGTGGGTACAGAATATATTAGAAAAGAAAAATCAAAATTATGTATAAATAAATACTTTATTAACAAAATTAATCATGTAAAAAAAATCATTTTCAGAACTTCATCTTTTTGGAAATATATCCTCTGAGGTAAATTTTTACTGATTACCTCGAACAGAGTTTATTTTTTACATTTTCCAGATGTCGGACGAAGAAGATTGATTTTAAAGAACCATTTTTGAGTTGAATTTTGTGAGTTCTTGACATAATAAACATTTATACATGTTAATAGTTTATGTTTTGATCTTCTTTGATTGTTTTGTTTCACCGTTAATGAGCGATTTCCTTTTTTTACTACTAGAATCACCATTCATTTCAGATTCTTTCATTTGGACCCTATTCAAAACTCCAAGTACTGAACATAATTTGTTATAGGATTTTTTAGTCACACTATTTATACTGACCAAACTCCTCCATTCCCTGATTAATTCTCCTAAGCTTGTCCATTCGAATGTTTCTAGTTTCAAGGGACTATGTTTGATTGTTACTATAACTAGGAATAAGAATGAAATGAATTTCTCTTTTACATCCTCGTTGTTATGAGTTTTGACCAAATCTTTGAAAAATTCTGAGCATCTATTCAAGAATTCTTCTGTAATCTCCTCAAATTCTCCTTTCATTTTGTCCTCACAAGTCGTTAACAGTCTATGGTTGGTATAACAAATTCTTATCAATTCAACCGCTTCGCTCTTTTTGTAAGGCTTGATATCTTCTGCGAATATAACAGTCAATAAATGTTTTAATAAGTCAACATTACCGTTCCAATTAAGTCGGAGTGTCTGTTTGAAAATTAAGTTAGGTAAATGACAATCTCTCCTTCTCATGTAGTTGTCTAAAGAATTCTTGATTATGTTCGTGATATTCTGTTTCAAGTGCTTCCTAACCTTTTTAGGAGTTTCCTCGTCATTCGCCAAAATCTGTGAACACCTGATTACGAATACACAAGATTGAGCAACTTCATTTCCCATGAACTTAAAGGCAATAGAGGTTCTTGTTTCTTTTTCCAAGAGATTACTCAAAAATTCACACAAAGTTTCATCTGTTACTTCAGAGGTATCGGCAAATTTTTTCAACGCAGACATTTTCCTAAGACAGAATTTAACCCTATCCTGCAAAGGTTTTTGATGGCTGTCTTTTATGCTGAATTCTAGGAGTTGGAACAGAGGAAGCATTATTTCCAATATTAGTATCATTGAAGGGTTGGAATCCAGGTAATTCTCAATCAAATCAAGAACTCTTATCCTGAAATGAGTCAAAGTTTCGTCATTCTTGTTTTGTTTCTTCGATTTTCCTACTTTTGGTCTGAACTGTTTAAAAACTTCTCCTAGAACTTTGTTCAGTTTTTCTCCTTGTTCTTCGTCGATCTGATCTAAATCAATATCACTTTCAGCTGCATCATTTTCAACGTTCTTCATCAAAGCAACCTGAAGGGCTGTTCTCAGCTTATCTGTTTTAGTTTCATCCATATCTTCATCTAAACTACAATCTTCATCGTCTACTTCTTCTTCCTCACTTTCTTCTTCTTCGTTATCAGATTCCTCTTCATCTTCAGACATATCGTCATCAGAATAATCACCTTTGTTTGTTAGTGGATTATCTTCGTTATTAGGATCCAAAACCGACAAAATCTGATGTATAGCAGTTGCGTTCAAGTATTGACAGAGATGAGGAAATACGCAGTTGACAACCTTCCGCAAAAGACTCGAATTGTGAGACAAAAGACTAAGGAACAAATCGACAACTACTTCTATCCAAGCAGGATCACTTTCACTCTCAGTTTCATTCTTCTTTTTGACTCTTTCATAGCAACTGAAGAGTTCTTCCAATGAATCTTTTGCCAATTTTACATCATTGAAGAGTTGCAGACTCAAATGTAAGAATAGTATTTCGAAAACTAGTTTGATTTTTTTCGTCTTTTTACTTCGGATCTTGTTGATAATTGCTTTGGCTTTCGACCAAGTTTCACTGACCTCTTCTGGAAGCGTGGATCTCATCTCTAAACCTTGGGTTTGATAAGAGTCCAGTTCATCGAAAACTTCCAGTAATATGACGCTGAGGTCTTCCAACTTTGATAGCTTCAAGTCTAGTGATCTATAGAACGTTTCTTTGAGAGAACCTGAGAAAATAAAGGAATAAGAAAGTTTGTTCTCAAATATTGGGTTGAAATCAATTTAGACAAAAAGAATATAAAATGAAAAGCACCTAAGTCATCTAACATTGTAATTAGTATCCCAATTAAAAATATCACAATAATATATGAACAATGAATGATTCATTATACAGGGTGTCCAGATACAACGCTAATGTATCTAAGGACGTGACTAGAAGTCAAAATATGGAAAAAACCTTCAAATGAACCTACGTCCTGAAAATGCGCCCAAGGGCAGTTTGACCCCCAAAATCCTGAATTTCGAATACAAATTTGTACAAGTGGCAGTGTTAATTGGGAGGGGTTTCATAAAATGACTCATTTCAATTCCTGAGCCAAACGTTTTTAAAGAAAACAATAACACCTTGTTGAAAACGTTAGGAAGCACAATTCTCAAGAAAAAAAAAGGTTTGTTAGACTTACTGGCCAATTCAACTCCTACTTTCGGCTGTTTGGTGAGTCCCAAACGCATGAAAAACTTGAGCTGTTCGCACTTCCACTCGTTCTCCTCGTGCACGGCAGGATGACAAATCAGTTTGACCAGCAAATTGGCGGCATATAGCCTGTCATTATTCTGGAATGTTTCAGAAGTATCGGAGTTGAATTTTTCATTTTCCAACATCACAACTTCCTTATAAATCGTGACCAGTTTTTTGACACCTTCGTTTTTGAGGGTCAAAGTTATGTGTTGCACGAGCTTGCTCTTGGTGATCTTCTCGAATATGAACGTTCCAGGGTGGAACAACAGTTTTTTCAAGATGGAAATTTTCGTTTTGTCTTCGACGTCATCTTTTTTCAGAACTTCAACTATGGCGTCGAAAAGAGTGTGACTCAGTTGCTTCAATTCGTAGTCTTTCTCGTTGCCCTTGAGTTGTCGAAATACCGTTATTGTTTGTTGAATGAAATTTTGTTCCAAGAGGTTTGGAAGATCATTGGGTTTTTCGATATTTTTCAATAGGATAGTGAGGAAATTTATAATAACCAAATGTTTATTCTTGTTGTATTTCGACAGCGCTTTATCCATAAGATTGACGAACTGCGTGGTAAACTTAGTTTTCACAAGCATTTTACCAAACAATTCATAAACTGGGTGTTTCAGTGATGATATTCTTGGTATGGCCTGAAACAACGAAAAAAAAATTGTTGAAAATTTTTCGATTATTGAAGGTATGGCAAACTATACTGCAAAGTAATATCCAAATTTTTATAAGTCGTGAACCATTATCAATTCTGGAGAAGATATTAAGTAATATTCAAATAAACAAAGCTAAAGGAAAACGTTTATTAGAATATTGGGCCTAAAGTAAAGTTTATCGAAAATCTTAAGCCATCAAAACTTACTCACCAGTAATATATTTGAGAAATTTTCCAGATTACTTTCACTTATCAAATTAGAACTGTCCGAAATTTTCTTCAAAATTTGTTTACCAATTAATTTAGGATACCTATTTGAAAGTGTCACCAAAAGGTAGAAAGTATCCAAATTATATTCAGAAAACGGTTTTTCCAGCACTGGCTTGATAACCGGCAATATTAGAGATTGAAAATTGCCTTTACTAATTTTTTCATCTAAATCCAATAACAATTCGAAAGCTGGGTACATCAGGTAACTCCTTTCCTTTCCAGCATTCAGAATACACTCCAAGACTTTTTTTTGATCTTCTTCTGAACTTTTCATGAATAGACCTGATCGGATAATCGCTGTGCATACCAAGATGTGTCCCATAGATACATCGGCATTTTCCTAAAAAAATACCACAAAGTTATTCACTAATCTCCCATGTGTAATTAATAGTTACTTACACTTTTAGAGTTACTCTTTCCTTTGTGAAGTTCCTTGTCAACAAATTCGAATATTTGTTCAACATTGATATCTGAAAAATTTATTAGAGGCATGAATGTTGAGTAAAATCCACATCTTGCACTGACCGTAGAAGAACCAAGACCTCTGATTAATCTTCCCAAGGCATATTTGTACTCAGTTTCATTCTAAAAAGGCGAAAAAGATTTCAATTAAAGCAAATATACAATCGTAATGAAAGTTAAAAACTCACCTCTCGATTTTCTATCAAATATTTCACTAGATGGGCACCAGCTTTGGTTCGCTTATTATCCTTATCTTTTGTGAGGTTTCTGAAGTTATCCAAAATGGTATTTTTAATTTTCAAACTTTCTGTATCATCAATTTTATCCATTTTTTCATTTTCCACGTGTGTTTCTTCCATGGTGATATTTTCAAATTCTACGCTAAATAATGTGAGGTTAGCATTGAGGTTGGAATTATTCGCGTTTCTATGTACTGTTCTTTCTTGTTCTTTCATCCAAATGTCCCAAGAAGATTGAGGAGAAAAATTTGTTGTTCGCGATTCCAAAAGTCTAAACGCTTCCTGCTGGCTAAATCCCGAAACTAGAAAACGAGTATTGTTTTCATATTTCACGTGCCTTTAAGCCAGATATTTTTATTTTTATCCAGGTACCAGGTATCCGTGAGGTATATTCAAAAATTTTTATCGTTTTCTGAGGAGAGTAATTGGTATTGAAAAAAAATGGTCAGTGTTATTCAGCTGAAATAAGTTCACGAAGTTATTGAATTTTAGGTTACAAGTTTGAGTCCAATTTTCTGGAGCAGGTTTGAGTGGTGATTTAGAAAGGTAATTCAATAATTATCAACAAGGGTGTTATGAAATTAATCTTCGTATTTCAAATGACTGTGACTTAATCTTTCTGTAGAAAAGAAATTAGAATCATCACTCAGGTGAAGTCTGAATGAAAAGATTTAATGTTCAAATGATATAAGTACATGCATTTTAGGACATTGGATTATATAACAATGAGTGAACAAAGTTTACAATTACAGTTTACAATTTTGATTGTTGTTTTCAATTGCTCCTCGAAGAAAAATCAAAACAGGGCTATACTATAAAAGAAAGATGCCTCAGCAGTTTGTCTCATAATAAGTGGAAAAAATGGAAACACCACACTGATGAGTCATAACTGAATGTTCGATATGCTGTTTCCGTCTCGCTCTCATACGAAGAAAAGTAATCGAATTCTCCTTCCTGTGGTTCTTTATCCAAAGATTTCACCACAAAAAAACCCGAAAAGGTACTTATTTTCCTCCATGTTTGTTTATATTTCGCAGCGCCCTCATCGGTAGTTGGAATCACGAATTCTCATAGAGCATAGTAATGGCAGCTTAAGCATAGAAGTAAATATTTCTTTCGTTGACAATGGAAAATGGAATGAATTAACCAACCCAGGAAATATGAGAATAGGCATTTGTTCGAATTATATCAGAATGCAACAAAATTCTCTATTTCATAAAATAAGAAAATATTTCGTGCCAAACTTTCATTGTTAAATTTGGTATTATTCATTAGTTTCTTATTTCGTATTTGCCGGCCTATCGAGAATAGCCGAATGCGGCGATAGCAGATACGAACATAGCCGACGATTAATCAATGAAGGTGTGTTTCTATCAGAAAAAATAGAGGTAAATGTTTTTGTGATAACATTTAGATAAATATAGAAAACATCGAGTTCCTGAGTAAACACCACAATCTAAAATGAATCGTTAGTTTACCGGATACTGCGAAAAGGCCCTGCAATTATTTTACACGACATGTCTTTCCCAAGTACAGGACAGGGATTGTCCAAACTCAAAAAGAAACATTTTCGGGTAAAACATCAAAAAGTCAAGCTTTTCAGGGCTAATGAACCATTCCTATCGGTGTTGATGTGGGGAATTAACCACACTGTAAGTATGCTGTCACGTATGTACCACATTAATTTGCATATATGCATATCATTTTTCAGATAAACGAGCTTATGCACGTTACCATCCCGGTGATGTTGCTGCCAGATGACTTTAGGGCATATTCGAAAATTAAGATAGATAACCATCTTTTTAATAAGTATGTATGAACCTATCGTGAACTTGAATGTTTTCATTGGTTTACCGTTTGTTTTTAGGGAGAATATGCCCTCTCATTTCAAGGTGAAAGAATATTGTCCCATGGTGTTCCGCAATATTAGAGAGAGGTTTGGTATTGATGATCTGGATTATAAAGAATCCTTGACAAGGTTAGTATCGTTATTGTACCTCTCTTGCTAATAGCAAAGGAATCGGTACAATATGAATTCATATTTGCTTGGATAAGATTATTGTTATCTTCATTTACGAATGACAAATACCAAAAACTGGAATTGGTAGGAAAGATGAGCATTTTATGCTTATTTCTATCTAAGAATAAGAAGTAATCAAAAACGTAAACGATCTTAAACAAAAATTGAAAAGCACTGCCGTGAAGTCAGGAGCTTTTGAGCGCTCGTTCATCCACCTTGTAGGTAGATTCGCATTTTCCTGTTTTAGAAACCAATTTTTGAGAGCTGTCAAAAAAATGACAACAGCTCTTTGTCAATCATGCCGAATCAGCTGTAACAGAAATATAAGGATTTTTTATTCAATAATTCGTTAGAATTGAAAATGGTTCTGGTTATGCGATCTGGAAAAAATGTAGCTTGAATATATTATTCTCCATTAAAATACAAAATTTCATCACGATCAAATCCGTAGTTTCTAAATTATCAAGAAAACTAAATTCCAAACAGCCATATTTACGGAACCCCTAGTCTTATTTTCCACAAATGATAAACTTGACTGCGACATTCGAGATCCTGAAAATTTCTAGTTCCTAGGCCTTTCTGTTCGAAAGTTCTGGTCATGCCATCTAGGCAAAATTTTGCATGTAGCTTGAACATGTCATTCTCCATCTGAGTGCGGAATTTCATCTTGATCGAATCAGTAGTTTCAAACTCTTTGGGTGGTTCGAAAAATACAGACATCATGATGAAATGATATAGCCCTCGTTTAAGTAGAACAAGCGCTCAAAAACCAACACTAGGAATGAGAAGTATTAGAAACTCAGAATTGAATATTTCTCATTCTTTCAGGTCCCAACCTCTGCCGGAAGACTCTTCCGGAAAAAGCGGTGCTAAATTCTATCACACATCCGACAAACTCTTCATCATCAAAACCTTAACATCAGAAGAGGTTGAGAGAATGCACTCGTTCCTCAAGCAGTACCACCCATACATAGTAGAGAGACATGGAAAGACGCTGCTACCTCAGTACCTTGGAATGTACAGACTTACCGTTGATAATGTAGAAAACTATATAGTTGTCACGAGAAACGTCTTCTCCAACCATTTGCACATCCACAGGAAGTTCGATCTGAAAGGATCCACTGTGGATAGAGAAGCTTCCGATAAGGAGAGAGAAAAGGAACTTCCAACTTACAAAGATAACGATTTTGTCAACGAACAGATGAAGGTAAATGCACATTGAAAATTGGGAAAGAACAAATTTAAGTTTTCTTCTTCTCAGGTTTATATTGGCGATGAGGCGAAAAGTAAGTTGATGGAAACGTTAACTGCGGATGTTGAGTTTTTAACAAAACTGCATTTGATGGATTACAGTCTATTATTAGGTAAGTGGTTATCTAAAATTTGATATTCTGGGATTTTCTTTACATGCTTATATGGGCAATTCCATATTTTTATAGGAAATTTTTCATTAATAGCATTAATATAGTCATCACACGGATTTTGATGAAATTTTCACAGGAGCTGAAATGTTCTGTAAAATGAATGAAAAAAATTAAACGTAGCACAAGAAGAAAAGTTTGCTGGTTTATTTTGTGAAAAAATATATTACGCTACTTACACTAAGAGACATTGTTGGAACGAATTGTTTCACATATTTTTATCATTCAAAAGCACAGTATAACACCTGAAATGCAAGAAATTTGATATTAGTTTGATATTCTAGCATGGCAAATAGCAGAAAATTGATTGAGATGACAAGCAATTCAACTAAACAACAGAAAACCGAATTGAACGGTTGTAACGTTGCCAGTTCACATGAAATATACATACTTCATATTCTATCAATATTCCTAGTCTGAACATGGAGCCATTTAGCTATACTCGGCCTTAGATAAACGAAGTGGGTGGACCCGGCAATGTTGCGATTGATCAATTCAGTTGTCTGTTGTGCAGTTGGCTAGAAACTAGTTTTTATGCAGATTTCTCAAACGGGATCGGGAGTGAACAGGGTTGTTTGGTGGGTAAGAATCTAAAAAACTTTAGAAAAATCGTGATTTCAAAGCTTGTTGAAGATTTGGAAAAAAAAATTATGAAAATCACTGCCGTGAAGTCAGGAGCTTTTGAGCGCTCGTTCATCCACCGTGTAGGTAGATTCGCATTTTCGAGTTTTAGAAACAAATTCCAAAAAGTTTTGATAGCTGTCAAAAAATGGTCAAATTAACTCCAGACTTCACGTCAGTGCTTCAGGTGATTTTTTCTTCGATAATTCGCTAGAATTTGCTACGGTATCTATGGTCTTGGTAATGCGATCTGGACAAAATTTCCCACGTACTTTGAATACATTATTCTTCATCTATGTGCGGAATTTCATTCCAATCCAATGAGTAGTTTCGAAATTATCACGAAAAAAATAGTTTGAACGGCCATATTTACGGAACCCCGAGTCTAATTTTGCTCGTAGATGAATGTGATCCGAACCTACCCTAGAAATTTCAAGTCCCTTGGCCTTTCCGTTCGAAAGTTATAATTTTCTATGGTTCTGGTCATGCAATCTGGACAAAATGTAGCTTGAATTTATCATTCTCCATTAAAATACAAAATTTCATCATGATGTAATCCGTAGTTTTGAAATAATCGAGAAAACTAAATTTCAAACTACCATATTTACGGAACCCCTTGTCTAATTTTGCTCATTTATGAACGTGACCGCGACATTTGAGATCCACACCTATCCTGAAGATTTCAAGTCCCTAGGCCTTTCCTTTACAAAGTTATAATTTTTTATGATTTCTATGGTTCTGGTCATTCGATCTGGACAAAATTTTGCATGTATCTTGAACACGTCATTTTCCATCTGAGTACAAAATTTCACCTCGATCGAATCTGTAGTTTCGCAGTAATCAGGAGACCAAAATTTCGAACGGCCATATTTACGGAACCCCTGGTCGAATTTTGCCCAATATAGAACTTAACCGCGGCATTCGAGCTTCGAAGCTACCCTGAAAATTTCAAGTTTCTAGGACGTTCCGTTTGAGAGTTATCGTTTATACGGCCGGACGGACAGACTCGAATTTTTCGACGGATTCGTCATCAGTGAGGCGAACTCTGTCGATTGGGACCATTTTCGGCTCAAAATTCAAAAAAATACAGACATCGTGACGAAATGATATAGCCCTCGTGTAAGTAGTACGAGCGCTCAAAAACGATGAAATCGAGAATGTCTTTTTCCGAAAATTTCAAACAAAATTTCAAATTGTGACTAACCTAATCTAACTTCACACCTGTTATAATCAGTATGAAAGCAGATGTTAAAATAAAAATTTTGAAACAATGGCCTCAGTAAATCGAGAATGGCGACCCTGAAATCAGACGAACGTGGTTGCCAATGTCGGCGCATGTTCCTATTGTGATCGTAATGATTCTTTATGGTTTCAATGATGGCAAACTTTTTTTACTTACAGGAGGGCTATATCATTTCGTCACGAACTACAGATTCGATCGAGATGAAATTTTGCACTCAGATGGAGAATGTTCAAGCTACATGCAGAATTTTGTCAAGATCGCGTGACCAGAACCATAGAAAATTATAACTTTCGAACGGAAAGGCCTAGGGACCTGAAATTTTCAGGATAGGTGTGGATCTCGAAGGTCGCGGTCACGTTTATCAATGAGCAAAATAAGACCAGGGGTTCCGTAAATATGGTCGTTTGAAATTAAGTTTTCTTGATAATTTCAGAACTACAGATTCGATCGTGACGAAATTTTGTATTTTAATGGAGACTGATATATTTGAGCTACATTTTGTCCAGATCGCATGACCAGAACCATAGAAAATTATAACTTTCGAACGGAAAGGCCTAGGGACTTGAAATTTTCAGGCGAGGTGTGGATCTCGAAGGTCGCGGTCACGTTCATAAATGAGCAAAATTAGACTAGAGGTCCATAAAAATGGTCGTTACAAATTTAATTTCCTTGATAATTTCAAAACTACGGATTCGATCAGGGCCAAATTTTGTATTTTAATGGAGAATAATATTCCAGCTATATTTTGTCCAGATTGCATGACCAGAACCATAGAAACCATAGAAAATTATAACTTTCTAATGAAAAGGCCTAGGGACTTGAAATTTTCAGCGTAGGTTTGGATCCTGAATGTAGCGGTCTCGTTCATCATTGAGCAAAATTAGACTAGGGGTTCCGTAAATGTGGCCGTTCAAAATATTTTTTCCTGATAATTTCGGAACTAATGATTGGATTGGATTGAAATTTTGCACGTAGATAAAGAATAATATATCAAAACAACGTGCAAAATTTTGTCCAGGTTGCATTATCAGAACATAGATACCGTAGAAAATTCTAGCGAATCATAGAAAAAAGATAGGTCACCTAAAGCACCGACAGTTTTTTTTTATAGCTGCCAAAAATGTTTGTCTATTGGTTTCTGGAATTGGGGATACGAATCCACCCACAAGGTGGATTAACGAGCGCTTAAGAGCTCCTGACTTCACAGCAGTGCTTTTCATAACACTGTCCATTTCTAATCTGAACATGGAGCCATTCAGCTAAACCCAGCTGAATATGAACTAACTGGGAGGACCTGGCAATGTTCCAATTCAGTTGTCTGTTGTGCAGTTGGTAGAAATATCTTGTCATCTCGGTCATTCCACAAGCATTTGTCGCTGTAAAATATTACGAATCGAATAATGTTAAATTTCATGCATTTTGAGTGTTTTCATCTTAAAAATTGTTTCTTTTGTTCAGAGAAATTGATACGATACAGTGCATTTAAATTTGAATCATAGAAAAATGCAATATGTCCCAAGTGAGTAACGTCATACATTCTATTTTGAATAAACTGCAGTTTTATGTTTCTTTTTCATTTCATAGCAAATTTCAGCTCCTGTGAAAATTTCATCAAAATCCAAGAGCTGGTGAGATACACTTTTTTCCCACATGATTCAATGGCACCCCGGGATGCCAACGCAAGATATATAGATGGATACAAATAGTTGACATTTATTCAATCCCTGGTGGACGTTTCAGATACTGACCCTTTTTTCAATTTAAGGAATCCACGAAGTAGAACGTGGTGAATTGGAGATGGCGAGAGAAAGAGAATTAGAGGCTGAACACCCATGCGGTGACTCCGATGAGAGCGAATGTGGATCGGGTTTTGACCAAAGACGCTTCGAAATGAATACACCACCTGATTCCCCGAATGCCATTGCTCAGTTCGTCAGAGAACACAGTTTACAATACGAAGGTGAGAAATTAACTATTGTTACTGTTAACATTACGTAATGTCTGTGATCGACGGGAGTTGTTTATATTTTTCTCGAGGTTGTCAAAAATGGGCCTCGGGTCCTTTCCAAGTAGATATCGACCATCGGCAACGCCCGAAACGCCGCGAATAAGAAGCCTATACGAAAGAAAAACGACAACAATTATGGGTTTTCGCCTTTTTTCGGCCTATTCCGAACGTTATTTTCATATATTTCGGGGTCGAAATAGGCAGCGTGACGCCTATAGATACCTTCGGAAAGCACGTTTCTTCTCCGGCCTATAGCTACGCGGTCGTATTTTCTCGAATCAACTTCTTTTCTATGGACATCTATTGGACACTGTCCTAACTTGACTTAAAAATTATTTTCATTTTGGGAATTGCTCTAAATTGGAACTTATGTTCTTGATCTGAATTGTTTATTTTTTTTTTCAGGAGGGATAATCCCCGAACTGGACATATATGCCATACCTAGCTGTGAGTCAGCTCCAGTCAAAGAAATATACTTTGTGGCCATCATAGACGTCCTTACCCATTATGGCGTCAGAAAGCAGGCGGCCAAGGCAGCCAAAACAGTCAAATACGGTTCCAACGTGGATGGCATAAGCACCTGCGATCCGGATCAGTACGCCAAACGATTTATCGAGTTCATGAATAAGGCAATAGAGTGAAATTGTTTGATGGGACGAAAAAAAAAACAGTGTGGATCTTTCAGTCGCTGGAAGACAGTTTTTCACACCGTTAATAGTTATTTTGAGATTTTCCCGGATTTTTTTTTGCAGATTGAAGAAGATAACTTGCAAACGCACTGCTTTGAATTTTTCATCTATTTCGATTCTAAAGGTTCACACTGTACGAGGAAAAGTGATATTAGTCGTATGCATGCTTATTATAAGGGTGTCTGTTATCTATAGTAGGTCTAATTGAAGATGTGTTTTCTAATTTCGATGACAAAACATAAGAGATTGCATAAAAATTTGTGTTCATAATTTGGTTTCGATAGTTCTCAGTGTATTCTAGAAGTTCTGAAGGTGTAATTCGGCCTGCGGGAAACAAAAAAAATTGTTTTATAGTGAACAAAGAGGATTTATTGAACATCTTTGTGTGGAGTGGTGAAAGTAGTGGATCCTATGCAGAATTGATGCAGTCCAAACAGGTATTAGTATGTAGTATTACATAAAACTACCTAATTTTCATTAACTCCATCAATTCCGTATTGCTCCTTTAAAATTCAACATCTTTATACCGATTTAAACAATCACCTGATAGATTTTCTATATGCACAAGAAAGTTCTGTGGAAATGAGGAATTTTCAACTTTTGTATTGCAAAGTATAACCGCCGAAATCTTATAAGCCTGCTCTTGAGGATCTACTGTATTTATAACCGTTTTTCTATTTCAAAATAACCTTTATAAAGTATCATAGCTACATATTATCGTGTGTGTGGATAGTTCGAGTTCTGTCTTTTTTTCTGTTTGTTTTATTTCATGAACTTCGTTGTTATCAGTCTTTACAAATATACCAAATTTTGTATGGTAAGGAGTTGTGGATTTTAATGACATACTGGATGGAATCAATGTGAATTTTTGGAGTAAGGACAAGTTTCCTTCTAGTTGTTTATATTTATTCTTTTTATACTACTGGAAGTTGAAGAAAACGATGAATCTTGAGAAAAATATAAGACAGTTAACATTCTGTTGGATATCGATAAAAAGGTATTTTTCGGCTGTTGGAAGTTGAGTATATCGAACTTTTTTTGGCAGGGTAAAAATTGTAGATTTGTATGTGTAAAACTTTGTACAGCCTTACTGTGTCTTAGGATTGTAAAATTGTAATGAATATTATCAACAAAGCATTTTCCGATTGATTCTCCAGCTAAAGAATGATTCAATGAAAGTCGAGATAATGTGTGTTGATGCAATATGTAAAATATTTTTATGTCGTTACAGAAAGCTTTATATATGTTTTAATTTCATATCATTATAAAAATGTTTCAGTTTCTATTGTCTTTTTGATATAAGCCAATAAAATATATTTCATCGAGAAGGGTTTGTCCATTTCTGTCCAGGAGTTTCATTTGTGTAAAGAAGATTCTGACTTCAAAATTCGAAAAACACGGCGATGTAAAAATGAGAACATCTATATTTAATATTCTATTCAATGAGAATATTGTATGAATTAATGACTAATTTCTTTCCCAAGTGAAATGACTTATGAAAACATATTGGTCATGTGCGTGTCATCTTCACTATCTTGCACTGAGAATTGGCCAATGAGCCCGAAACCATGGTCTGCAATTTCCCTAGATTTATCGTCTTAACTAGCCTGGATTTAGAAACGATTATTCTTTGGAATTATTGTTCGTTTCTGTTATATTTTTGAGCGCTCGTACTACTTACAAGAGGGCTATATCATTTCGTCACGATGTCTGTATTTTTCGAATTTTGAGCCGAAAATGGTCTCAAACGACTATGTTCGACTCACTGATGACGAATCCGTCGGAAAATTCGAGTCTGTCCGTCCGGCCGTTCGTCCGTAAGCACGATAACTCTCGAACGGAACAACCTAGAGACTTGAAATTTTCAGTGTGGGTTCAGTTCCCAAATGCCTCGGTTAAGTTCGTTAATGGGCCAAATTCCACCAGGGGTTCCGTAAATATGGCCGTTTTTTCATAGTTTATGAAAGGGCAAAACATAGGTACACGTGCACAACTTGTGGAGAGATTAGAAGGAGTAGCGAGAAGATTGAGAGTAAATTTTAGGACTGAAGAAATTGGAAAGAGGGGACATGCTTGTATGAGGGATGGAGGAGGAGATTTCGAACATAATTTATGAATCAATTTTCGAATGAAATTTTGAGTTGAATTGCAATGAAAAAATATTCAATTCTTTACTTTTCTTTCTTGGCTTATATCCCCTTTCAAATCAAAATCTGCTGGAACGAAACTAGTGCCTGCATTCTCACGAAAACTTTTTCAGGAAATAAAGAAGGAATTTGGCAAATTTTTAAAATAATTTGTGGAATTCTAAAGTTGCAGGCGAATTGATATTTATTTTCTTCATATATACCAACTTTCAAATCAAAGGAATTTTTTTTCAACATCTATTACAGCATATTTTCGCTTCTTTAATACAGATCATATTATCCTTCCCTGATGAAAATAATCCAGAATTATAATTAAAATTGGTCAATGTAGAATAAATTGACGAAAAATGAAGTAAGGTGAGTAATATTTTAAAAAACACAAGAGTTCAAATAACTCGTAAACTGTTGATTTTGGATATCAATTAATATGGCTCAAATGACAGCAAATGAGTCATATACTAACATGTCCCCCAAGGTTCACGTCGAATTTGGAAACACCCTGTATACCTGATATGCACGATATGCACAAGAAAGTTCTGAATTCCTTTTGAAAACTTCGGCGAAATTATTCGCCATATCGTAAGAAGAAATCACAGAATAATTATCAAATGGGCAGCACCAAAAAAAAAAAATTACGAAAAGCACTGCCGTGAAGGCAGGAGCTTTTGAGCGCTCGTACATGCACCTTGTAGGTAGATTCGCATTCTCCAGTTTTAGAAACCAATTGGAAAGATTTTGACAGCTGTCAAAGAAAATTTCAAACCAACGCGAAAATCCAGACTTCACGTCAGTGCTTTGGTGACCATTTTTTTTTTCGATAATTCGCTAGAATTTTCTACGGTATCTATGGTCTTGGTAATGCAATCTGGACAAAATTATACATTATTCTTCATATATGTGCGAAATTTCATTTCAATCCAAAAAGTATTTTTCGAAATTATCGGAAAAAATATAGTTTGAACGGCAATATTTACGAAACCCCTAGTCTAATTTGGCTCATTGATGAAAGTGATCGCGAAATTCGCGATCCGAACCTATCCTGAAAATTTCAAGTCACTAGGCCTTTTCGTTCGAAAGTTATGATTTTCTATGGTTTCTATGGTTCTGATCATACGATCTGGAAAAAATGTAGCTCGAATATATCATTCTCAATTTAAATACAAAATTTCGTCAAGATCGAATCCATAATTTTGAAATGATCAAGAAAACTGAATTTCAAATTTGCTCATTGATACACGTGAACGCTGCATTCACGATCCACACCTATCCTGAAAATTTCAAGTTCCTAGGCCTTTCCATTACAAAGTTATAATTTTCTATGGTTCTGGCCATGCGAGCTGGACAAAATTCTGCATGTAGCTTGAGTAAATAATTTTCCATCTGAGTGCAGAATTTCACCTCGATCGAATCAGTAGTTTCGAAGTTATCAGAAAAACGAAATTTCGAGCGGCCATATTTGCGGAACCCCTTGGCGAATTTTGCCCAATAACGAACTTAACCGCGGCATTTGAGATTCGAACCTACCCTGAAAATTTCAAGTTTCTAGGACATTCCGTTCGACAGTTATCGTGTATACGGCCGGCCGGACGGACGAACAGACTCGAATTTTCCGACGGATTCGTCATCAGTGAGTCGAATATAGTCGATTGAGACCATTTTCGGCTAAAAATTCGAAAAATACAGACATCGTGACGAAATGATATAGCCCTCGTGTAAATTGTACGAGCGCTCAAAAACTCTTTTTGAGCGCTCGTACTACTTACACGGAGCTATATCATTTCGTCACGATGTCTGTATTTTTCGAATTTTGAGCCGAAAATGGTCTCAATCGACAAGGTTCGAACTCTGCACTGATGACGAATCCGTCGAAAAATTCGAGTCTGTCCGTCCGGCCGTATACACGATAACTCTCGAACGGAACGTCCTAGAAACTTGAGATTTCCAGGGTAGGTTCGAATCTCAAATGCTGCGGTTAAGTTCATTATTGGGCGAAATTCGCCCAGGGGTTCCGTAAATATGGCCGTTCGAAATTTTGTTCTCCTGATTACTTCGAAACAACTGATTCGATCGATGTTGAATTTTGCACTCAGATGGAAAATGACGCTACATACAAAATGTTGTTCAGATCGCATGACCAGAACCATAGAAACCATAGAAAATTATAACTTTGTAATGAAAAGGCCTAGGGACTTGAAATTTTCAGGATAGGTGTGGATATCGAATGTCGAGGTCACGTTCATCAATGAGCAAAATTAGACTAGGAGTCGTAAATATGGTCGTTTGAAATTTAGTTTTCTTGATCATTTCAAAAGCACGGATTTGATCGTGACGAAATTGTTTATTTTAATGGAGAATGATATATTCAAGCTACATTTTTTCCAGATCGCATTACCAGAACCATAGAAAATTATAACTTTCGAACGGAAAGGCCTAGGGACTTGAAATTTTCAGGGTAGGCTTGGAGCGCGAATTTCGCGGTCACGTTCATCAATGATCGAAGTTAGACCAGGGGTTCCGTAAATATCGCCGTTCAAAATATTTTTTTCCTGATAATTTCGAAATTACTCATTGGATTGAAATGAAATTCTGCACATAGATGAAGAATAATGTATTCAAACTACGTGGAAAATTTTGTCCAGATCGCATTACTAAGATCATAGATAACGTAAAAAATTCAAGCGAATTATCGAAAAAAACTCACCTAAAGCACTGACGTGAAGTCTGGAGTTTCGCCTAAGTTTGAAAATTTGTTTGGGAGCTGTCAAAAATTTTTCGAATTTGTTGTCTGAAACTGGAAAATGCGAATCTACCTACAAGGTGGATGAACGAGCGCTCAAAAGCTCCTGAATTCACGGCAGTGCTTTTCTAATTTTTTCTTTTCACTTCAACAACTGTAAACGATATGGCGAATAACTTCTGAGTAACTGAAGTTTTCAAGAAGTTTTTTTTAAACTCTTCAAGTGATACGATCCAATTCGATCGGAACAAAGGAATAAATAAGTGAACTGCCTAACATAGAGAGTTATCCCCAGTTCCTATGACAATAATTCACCAGATTCCACATTTTATGCATTATGTGTTGCCTCCCATTCACGAAAGTGCGAAATAGATTTATTTTGGATCACAGATCATAAAAAAGCGCTGTTTCCCGAATCTGTGTATGAGTCATTCGTATCAAAAAAAATAAGATTAAATAAAATAAATATATGGATTAAATAAGGGTCGTATTTCATGAATATTACCATCGCTTTGAAAGTTTGAACAGTAGTATCTGAACAAAATTAATTTTGAACTTTATTCAAACCGTTTCAACAGAATAACTAAAAAATTTTCACATCAATGAAGAGGAAAAATATTGCTATTAATAAATTACCACGTTTCCCTACTTCAAATTCACGAAGAAGAAATCGACCAACTATTCCTATTCCGATGTCACTTTACCTAATCATCGAATGATAGATTTTGAACGACCATCTTGTTGCAAATTATTTAGAAATTTGGGATTATTTCGGAAAAGATAACTACCCAAATACTATTATTCATATAATACGAAAATGTCCGAGCTGTATTGAAAAATGCTTCGCAACAAAAAATCGGTGTTTTTACGGAGATATACAAAAGATACAAGGGGTAAACAATAAACATCCATTTCTAATCTTCCGTCGATGCACCAATGAGAAAAGAGAAAATGACCTGCTCAACCCCGGAAGGGTCCCTTTCTACCCCAAATTTAGCTCAGCAGCGTGTCAAGCAACTCGGGCAAGCCGAGACGTAAACGTAAACACTGTAAACAGTTCCCTGTTTCTATTTCAGTCAATTCAGTGTTCAGTGAAAAGTGAATGTGTGGTCCGTTCTCCATAAATCATGAATTTTCTTCGATCAAAGTTGTTTTACAGATGTTGTATGCCATCGAATATCTCCAGTTTGAGGCACGCCGCATTATATTTATCTCCTAAAAAGCTGAAAAAATACCTAAGTAAGAACAGCAAGAAGATAACAGTGGAAGAGTTGGACGACATGCTCGTATATTTATACCTTATTAGTTCACTCAGGGACAAATACCATAAAACAATGACTGTGTTACTTCAATGTGGAGCAGATCCTTTGGTTCTTTTGGATAATGTAGAAACCTTACTTTTCAGGGCCTTCTCTGATGGAGGTGAGTTGAAAATACACATGCAAATGTACGAGATCTTGAATAAAAGGGGAAAGGTATTAATTCGAGATCAATCTCATCATTACTGATATTTCAACAGTACATTCTTCACATTATTTAGTATGTAGCCCACGTGCTTGCCGTTCTAAAAACACGTCCTCATCAATATTCCATGAAAATTACAATGTTTTCCATTATAAATGTGTGGAATTTTATTCCACATGCTGATTAGCATATCTATTAGTGTGAATTGTCATAAAGTTGGACTTTTGGTCAACGGATGTTTAAATCAACACATGTAATAAAGCGAAGAATATTTTCTAGAAGATTGTTCTATCAAAGAGGAGCAAATCAATTTTCAGTTTATGCTTCGAATTCAAAGAGTGGGAACTCAAATTTTCATATAAAGATATTATTTATTTTGAGTTTCATCACCAAAACTGCATTAATTATTGGGAGGCAAAATTATAATTGACTAGGCTTTTAAAATGGTTGATTCACCTCACTAAAATTCATCAGAAAAACTGAAAGGAACAAGATCATTTTAACCTAACCTAACCTAGTTAAAATTCATTAGAAAAATGAATAGGGAATAGGAAGACGAAAGAAAAAGAAACCCTTTAAAATAAATATGTCAGCTCATTCTGTAAACAAATTCAAAACCAATCACTGCCCTTATACATTGGTTTCGTTTCTACCTGTGTTTTTGTACAAAGAAATTTATGGTGTCCCGTTCAGATGCCAGATTGACCCAATAAAATAGTAGGTCTCGATATTGTGGAAAAACTAACCTAATTTCTTTGTTTTGCGAAAGCAGATAAATTTTGGGGGTGACGGTTAAACTTGGGACACCCACAACAGGTATACAATAAATGAACATTGAATTCCGAGAACCAAATAATAAATGCGACTAGAATATTACAATATGACCTTGGAAAAAATTTAACAAAAGAGTGGGGTATCGTATAAAAATATTTCACAATAAGTTTTTATTTGGGCCAATATATATTCTTCTGGGTGAGAGTAATACAAAGTTTTGATATAAATTAATATAGCATGTGGAAGAATATCAAAAACCACAGCAAAAACTCTATCCTTGTTGTGTTTGTTTTTATCCACAGAATAAGCTGACATTGATATTGAAGGGCTCAAAAACAAATATTCTTCTTCCTCTACGTTTTCAATAACTATAGACTTCTCCAAGGTACCCGAAAATCTGAAAAGAAAAAGGCGAAAGCAGGAAAAAGTATCGCCCATTCCAAAATTTAAACAGAAATTGCTTGTACAGCCCTAAAAACATATAAAAATTATTGATGAGATAATTTATGGTTTCCTCTGCTTTCCCGTAATAACAACAAGGACTTTCAACTGAATTCCATCTGAAAAACAAGCTATTACAACGTTCATGACCTGTTCTGATATGATTCAGAACTGACCATATTTAGAGGGGTATCTGGTTTAATTCAGTAAAGTATGCAGTTCAAAAATCCAAACACCTTTCCAAACCGTATCAAATGCTGCAAACAAATCAGTTACTGTTTTCGATTTAACATTAAATCCTGATTCAATGGAAGCGGTGAGTCTAAAAACCAGATCACGGAAATTCCTACCTAACCTAACCTAACCCGCAGCTTTCCGAGATTTAGTGCATTTAATTGCCGATTTCAATTGATCCAATTCGAAAGGGTTAGAGATCCAGTTTTGATACCTTGAATTTTCGTAACCGACTCTTCATATCTTTGTTCTTAAATTTTGAAATAAAATCAATGAAAAGGGGAAATAAACTGACAACTTCTTGATGGAACGTAACAATTATTAATTTTTCAGAATCAAATTTTTGTACGTGTAATCAATTTTTCAAAGATATTATATAATGTAGACTCTGATTGATTGAAATCCAGGTGCTCTTTGGCCGGTTCAAAACGGATATCCAAACTGAAATAATCATTGTTCTCAATTCAAAATTCCTTCAATATCTCTTCGAAAGAATAATCGTATTGTACAGGTTTTCTTCTACTGCGAATTCCAGGCCGTTATGACTGTTTTCACCGAAATTCTTCGAAAAGTTATGGGAGAAATCTGAAATTTTAATTTCAAGACTGAATCTATGAAATCCTCGCATAACACTGATACACTCCCTCTCGTCCCTTTGTTGTTGGGCGCGAGGTATGCTGATCAATTCTAGCCATTTTGATAGCAAAAATTTGAGAAGCACTGCCTTGAAGTCAGTAGCTTTTGTGCGCTCGTTCACCCACCTTGTAGGTAGATTCGCATTTCGAACTAAGGTGAAACTCCAGACTTAACGTCAGGCTTTAGGTGATTTTTTTTCGATAATTCGCTAGAATTTTTAACGGTATCTATGGTCTTGGTTATGCGTAGCGCAGTTTGAATACATTATTCTTCATCTATGTGCAGAATTTCATTTCAATCAAATGAGTAATTTCGAAATTATCAGAAAGAAATTACGAAAAGCACTGCCGTGAAGGCAGGAGCTTTTGAGCGCTCGTACATCCACCTTGTAGGTAGATTCGCATTTTCCAGTTTTAGAAATCAATTGAAGGAATTTTTGACAGCTGTCAAAAAAATTCTGAAACTTAGGCGAAACTCCAGATGTCATGTCAGTGCTTCAGCTGATCAATTTTTTTTTTAATAATTCGCTAGAATTTTCTACGGTATCTATGGTCTTGGTGATGCGATCTGGACAAAGTGGCTGAAGGTAGTTTGAATACATTATTCCTCAGCTAGGTGCATAATTTCATTCCAATCCGATCAGTAGTTTCGAAACTATCAGGAAAATTTTTTTATGAACGGCCATATTTACGGAACCCCTAGTCTCATTTTGCTCATTGATGAACGTGACCGCGATATTCGCGATCCAAACCCACCCTGAAAATTTCAAGTTCCTAGGCCTTTCCTTTCAAAAGTTACATTCTTCTATGGTTTCTATGGTTCTGGTCATGCGATCTGGACAAAATATTGCTCCATTATATCATTCTCGATTAAAATACAAAATTTCATCTCGATCGAATCCGTAATTTCGAATTTATCGAGAAAACAAAATTTCAAACGACCGTATTTACGGAACCCCTTGTATAATGTTGCTCATAGATGAACGTGATCACGACATTCGAGATCCACAGCTATCCTGAAAATTTCAAGTCCCTAGGCGTTTCCGTTCAAAAGTTACAATTTTCTATGGTTTCTATGGTTCTGGTTATGCGATCTGGACAAAATTTCACATGTAGCTTGAACACCTCATTTTCCATCTGATCGAATCAGCAGTTTCGAAGTAATCAGGAGAACAAAATTTCGAACGGCCATATTTAATTTTGCTCATTGATGTACGTGAACGTGAAATTCGCGATCCGAACCTACCCTGAAAATTTCAAGACCCTAGGCCATTCCGTTCGAAAGTTATAATTTGCTATGGTTTCTATGGTTCTAGTCATGCGATCTGGACAAAATGTAGCCTGAATATATAATTCTCCATTAAAATACAAAATTTTGTCTCGATCGAATCCGTAGTTTCGAAATTATCGAGAAAACTAAATTTCAAACGACCGTATTTACGGAACCCCTAGTATAATTCTGCTCATTGATAAACGTGAACGCGACATTTCAGATCCACACCTATCCTGAAAATCTCAAGTTCCTAGGCCTTTCCGTTCGAAAGTTACAATTTTCTATGGTTTCTATAGTTCTGGTCATGCGATCTGAATAAAATTCCACATGTAGCTTGAACACCTTATTCTCCATTTGAGTGCAAAATTTCATCACGATCGAATCTGTAGTTTCGAAGTAATCAGGAGAACTAAATTTCGAACGGCCATGTTTACGGAACCCCTGGTGGAGTTCTGCCCATTACGAACTTAACCTCGGCATTTGGGAACTGAACCCGCACTGAAAATATCAAGTATCTAGGACGTTCCGTTCGAGAGTTATCGTGTATACGGCACATTTTCAGTTCAAAATTCGATAAATACAGACATCTTGACGAAATAATATAGCCCTCGTGTAAGTAGTACGAGCGCTCAAAAAGACTGAAGAAATACGCAGAATTCAGAACTTCAATATCTCTTTTGAGGAAAGATCGTATTGTACAGGTTTTCTTGCCCTGAAAGTTCCAGTCTGTAATGACTTCATTTTCCACCAAAATTCTTTGAAGAGTGCTAGGGAAAATCTGAAATTTTGGGACCCAATTATCAATTAGGATACACTTTCAGTAGGTAAATCATAGTTTGCCTGAAACACTCGCGAAGCTCGATTAATGCAAGCGGAAATAACTGCTGAATCTGGGAAAACCTCGCATAACACCGATACCCTCCCTAACGTCCCCTTGTCGTTGGACGACGGGCATCCTGATCAATTCTAGCCATTTTAATACCACAAGACTGAAGAAATACTCAGAATTCAGAAATTCAATATCTCTTTTGAGGAATAATCGTATTGAACAGGTTTTCTTGCACTGGGAATTCCAGGCTGTAATGACTTCATTTTTCACCAAAATTCTTCGAACAGTGCTGGGGAAAATCTGAAATGTTGGTACCCAATTACCAATTAGGATACACTTTCAGTACCCCGAAATATTTTTATTCGAAGTTCCCGGAGTTGATTCGAGTTCAATAATGAATAAACTGGAAGAAAATTTTAGAAGCCTGGAGAAAAAGCTTCAGGAAAATGCGAAAATACTGGAAGAAAAATTTCTAGGGAATTCTAGAAATCTGGAAGAGAAGCTGCAAGAAAATTCTAGAAACCTGGAGGAACAGCTTCAGGAAAATACGAAAAACCTGGAAGAGAAGCTATGCGGTGTTCTAGAAGACAGAATAGAGGCAGAGATGGATAACATTAGGTAGCAAATTAACACAGAGATGGATAACATTCAGGAGCAAATGAACACAGACATAGATAGATTTGAGGATGCAATGGACCAGGACCAGATAGAGAAAACCATAAGTAAGCTGGAAAAACGAGCTAATGCTGCGCAAATTACGGAAATGGTCAAAGAGAATTCAATGCTGTACCTGAAGAAGGGGATGAAGGATTTTAAGGTAAATTCTAGAATTAAGAAGCTGGAAATTACGACCAAGTTCGTACCCTGAAACCACCAGAGGATGCTACATGGTGTAATACCTTCTCAAGGTGCCCGCTTATTACGCACTAGCGCACTGAGTGGTAGAAGATCTTCGAAGATTTCTAGAAGCGACCACTGCGACAGTAGGGACCGCGAATCTTCTAGAGACTGCGAGACGCTTCGAACGGCGTCCTGGAGACATCGCGAGAGTTTCATCCCAATACATAAATGACCATCGGCCCGAAGCAGAGGCAGTACAGTACAAGATAGCGTCAAGATAAATTAGATAGTGTGTGAATAAATTAGTGTGTTAGTGAACTGTAAATAAATTAGTTGAGAATTTGGACTATATTTATTACAATAGCTTACCTGAATCACTAGCGAAACTCCATCAATGCTAGCGGAAATATCGCCTGAATCTATGAAAACCTTGCATAACACCGATACACTACCTCATGTCACTGAATACATTTCCAACGCAATTTCGAATTTCCACCGCAATTTCGAATTTCCACAGCCTCTTGATGATAATAATTCTTGAAAGGGAATTTTGTTGATAATTGGTAAAGATATACTCGCTTCTAAAGTGTACTTTTACTACTTAAATTTTTTGTTCCGCCTCGTCTATAAATCTTTCTATACATATATCTCATGTACTCATGTATCATGAGTACATGAGATAAATATATATGTAGATGTAAAATTGAAAAAATAACTAAGTCTAACAGCTAAATGACCCAAAGCTAAGTTATCTAAATGTCCGGGGGCGTATCGCTTATCCCGATTACCCTCAATCAATTGTACAAGTGTCGTCAATAATATTTTCCTCCATTTCTTTGCAGAATTTGTCCTGGCCTTGGAGTTCATCAAGTATATCCCCGACGTCGACAAACCCATAGAATTGATACAGTTCAAAACCGCGTTGCACGTTGCGACACATAACAAATGCCACGACATAATGCTGTTACTTCTGAAGAGAGGCGCCAACGTCAACGCCACGATGAGACCGTACGGTTTCACACCTCTGCATCTAGCGATGGGTCAATCCGATCCCGAAGTCGTGAAGATCCTCCTGGATAACGGCGCCGATATGAATGCCAGGAACGACCACCTGGAGACTCCCCTTCATTGGGGCTTCTACTACAAAGGGACCCACGAACTTGTGTCGATACTCGTGGAACGCGGCTCGGATTTGGCGGCGAGAGATAAACTTGGAAAGACCCCGCTGCACCAGTTTCTGCACAGGAGAGCGGATAGCGTCGAGGTCTGCGAGTTGATGTTGAGGAAAGGGGCAGATCCTAGTGCGACAGATGTGTCCGGTAACACCCCCTTCCATTCCCTCACTTTATCCTGTACATTATCCAAATTATACCCGAGCATCACCTTGGCGGAGATGTTGGTCAGGGCAGGGTCTTCCGTGAATGCCCAGAATTCCGAAGGTCAAACTCCTATACAGGTCGCTGCTCGTTTTGGCATGGACAAGTCGTTTCTGTATTGCTTGCTTCGTTTGGGCTCCGACATCGACTTGCCCGACGCCACTGGTTGGACACTCCTCAGGTTCTATGTGTTCATGCACAACCAGTTCGGCTTGGAAATTCTCAAATATTCCGCGTTGGAAGAACGTAAAGGGAAGTTCAAGTTCACCGACGCCATGCTGGACCTAATCGCCACAAGCAAAAAGTATAACGCATATCTTTCGTCGTGTAAAGCCGAGTTGGACGGCCTGGCCGCCATAAAGGTGGGTGACGAAATTTCTTTGAGCGAAGTATTATTCGCACCTCTGAGCTTAACCGTGAGGTTCGCAACTAATACCGAACTGGCCGCGAAGGTGAATAAGATCGATGCTAGAAATTTCCCTATTTACGGGTTGTGGCTGACCAAAAGGTATCGAAAGGGGTTGAGGAGAAGAGAGGCAGAGGGTCTTGGTTTGGATTTTCTGTCTAGAGTCTCCAAAGGCGCGTTGAACGTCGATTGTACCAAGGAAATACTGAAATATATTCCAACGGACGATCTGGAGCGTTTGAAATATCTGAACTCCGAGGAAATGCCGAGGGACTGTAGGCTATATAAGAACCCGGATTATTTCAAAACGAATTTTGGCCATTACTTCGATGAAGGTGATTATGCCGCAGCTTCTTCTTTTTCGAAAGATAAACGATTTAGGGCCGCTTGTATAAGACTATTATACTGATCTTCAATGAACTTGGTAGCAATGCTAGGAAAAGGTTTAGAATATGGTGAACCTTTGGATATCGATTAAATGCATGGAATTTCTTTTGGAATATTCTACAACGATATATGACAGTAAAATGACAGAGATAACATGCAATTTCTACCAACTGCACAACAGACAACTGAATTGAAGACATACGACGTTGCCGGCTTCTCCCCCTTAGTTTATGTTAAGCAGGTTCTAGGTGAATAGCTCCATGTTCAGACTAGAAATGTTTTCGTCTTTTAGAAGTTTTTCCTTTTTAATGGTTCATTTGAAATTGTCCTTAATCAACCTAACCTAACCTAAATATGAAGGAAAGGGAAATATATGTTGGCTAAGTAATATTGGTTATCCGGATTGCAAGGTATCATTTTTCTTCTTCTTCTCACGACCACACAAGGTTTTATGATTTTTTATTAATTCTTTCTTTGAATGCGTATTATTGATAGACGAAAATATTCCACGTGATAGAATATGAAATATAATATTTCATCTAATAGAATTGGCAAAGTCGCAATTTTTTAATTCAGTTGTCTGTTGTGGAGTTGGTAGAAATAGTTTTCATTTCAGTCATTTTTTTGCCATTTGTGGTGTTAAAATTTTATGCATTTCGAGTGTTTTCAGCTCAAAAAAAACCAGCCAAACTTTTTCTGCGTTTCAGTTGGATGTTTTTGATACATTTCATAGGATATTTCAGTAATGTAAAATTTTCAGGAGAATCCTAATTGTGACCATCTGCTACACCTTTTACCAAAATGTTTATTAAGCCTGCCCTAAAACTTATGATGTGTTCACCTCATACCTGAAAAGTTGTGGTATTTCTTTGTTAAGAGTTGGTAGCACTGATAGGAAAAGGTTTAGAATATGGTCACCTCTTGGATTTCGATTCAATGCATGGAATTTCCTTCGGAATATTTTACAACGATGTATGACGGTAAAATGACCGACATGAGAAGCAATTTTTACCAACTGCACAACAGACAACTGAATTGGAGAAATGCGACGTTGCCGGGTTCTCTCCCTTTGTTTTTGTTGAACCGGTTTCAGATGAATAGCTCCATGTTCCGACTAGAAATGTTTTCGTCTTTTAGAAGTTTTTCCTTTTTAATGGTTCATTTGAAATTGTCCTTAATCAACCTAACCTAACCTA
Organism: Aphidecta obliterata; assembly: GCA_963966015.1. Classification (NCBI taxonomy): domain Eukaryota; kingdom Metazoa; phylum Arthropoda; class Insecta; order Coleoptera; family Coccinellidae; genus Aphidecta; species Aphidecta obliterata. The sequence continues at coordinate 13,502,852 of OZ014434.1, read as the reverse complement.
AATATGAAGGAAAGGGAAATATATGTTGGCTAAGTAATATTGGTTATCCGGATTGCAAGGTATTATTTTTCTTCTTCTTCTCACAACCACACAAGGTTTTATGATTTTTTTATTAATTCTTTCTTTGAATGCGTATTATTGATAGACGAAAATATTCCACGTAATAGAATATGAAATATAATATTTCATCTAATAGAATTGGCAAAGTCGCAATTCTTCAGTTCGGTTGTCTGTTGTGGAGTTGGTGAAAATGGTTTTCATTTCAGTCATTTTTCTGCCATTTTATGCATTTCGAGTGTTTTCAGCTCAAAAAAAAACCAGCCAAACTTTTTCTGCGTTTCAGTTGGATGTTTTTGATACATTTCATAGGATATTTCAGTAATGTAAAATTTTCAGGAACATCCTAATTGTGACCATCTGCTACACCTTTTACCAAAATGTTTATTGAACCTGCCCTAAAACTTATGATGTGTTCACATTATACCTGAAAAATTGTGGTAATTCTTTATTAAGAGTTGGATGCACTGATAGGAAAAGGTTTAGAATATGGTCACCTCTTGGATTTCGATTCAATGCATGGAATTTGCTTCGGAATATTCTACTACGGTGTATGACGGTAAAATGACCGAGATGAGAAGCAATTTTTACCAACTGCATAACAGACAACTGAATTGGAGAAATGCGACGTTGCCGGGTTCTCTCCCGTTGTTTTTGTTGAAGCGGTTTCAGATGAATAGCTCCATGTTCAGACTAGAAATGTTTTCGTCTTTTGGAAGTTTTTCCTTTTTAATGGTTCATTTGAAATTGTCCTAAATCAACCTAACCCAACCTAAATATGAATTAATCGGAAGGAAAGGGAAATATATGTTGACTAAGTAATATTGGTTATCCGGATTGCAAGGTATTATTTTTCTTCTTCTTCTCACAACCACACAAGGTTTTATGATTTTTTTATTAATTCTTTCTTTGAATGCGTATTTTGATAGACGAAAATATTCCACGTAATAGAATATGAAATATAATATTTCATCTAATAGAATTGGCAAAGTCGCAATTTTTTAATTCAGTTGTCTGTTGTGGAGTTGGTAGAAATAGTTTTCATTTCAGTCATTTTTTTGCCATTTGTGGTGTTAAAATTTTATGCATTTCGAGTGTTTTCAGCTCAAAAAAAAACAGCCAAACTTTTTCTGCGTTTCAGTTGGATGTTTTTTATACATTTCATAGGATATTTCAGTAATGTAAAATTTTCAGGAGAATCCTAATTGTGACCATCTGCTACACCTTTTACCAAAATGTTTATTAAGCCTGCCCTAAAACTTATGATGTGTTCACCTCATACCTGAAAAATTGTGGTATTTCTTTGTTAAGAGTTGGTAGCACTGATAGGAAAAGGTTTAGAATATGGTCACCTCTTGGATTTCGATTCAATGCATGGAATTTCCTTCGGAATATTTTACAACGATGTATGACGGTAAAATGACCGAGATGAGAAGCAATTTTTACCAACTGCACAACAGACAACTGAATTGGAGAAATGCGACGTTGCCGGGTTCTCTCTCTTTGTTTTTGTTGAACCGGTTTCAGATGAATAGCTCCATGTTCAGACTAGAAATGTTTTCGTCTTTTAGAAGTTTTTCCTTTTTAATCCGGATTGCAAGGTATTATTTTTCTTCTTCTTCTCACAACCACACAAGGTTTTATGATTTTTTTATTAATTCTTTCTTTGAATGCGTATTATTGATAGACGAAAATATTCCACGTAATAGAATATGAAATATAATATTTCATCTAATAGAATTGGCAAAGTCGCAATTCTTTAGTTCGGTTGTCTGTTGTGGAGTTGGTGAAAATGGTTTTCATTTCAGTCATTTTTCTGCCATTTTATGCATTTCGAGTGTTTTCAGCTCAAAAAAAAACCAGCCAAACTTTTTCTGCGTTTCAGTTGGATGTTTTTGATACATTTCATAGGATATTTCAGTAATGTAAAATTTTCAGGAACATCCTAATTGTGACCATCTGCTACACCTTTTACCAAAATGTTTATTGAACCTGCCCTAAAACTTATGATGTGTTCACATTATACCTGAAAAATTGTGGTAATTCTTTATTAAGAGTTGGATGCACTGATAGGAAAAGGTTTAGAATATGGTCACCTCTTGGATTTCGATTCAATGCATGGAATTTGCTTCGGAATATTCTACTACGGTGTATGACGGTAAAATGACCGAGATGAGAAGCAATTTTTACCAACTGCATAACAGACAACTGAATTGGAGAAATGCAACGTTGCCGGGTTCTCTCCCGTTGTTTTTGTTGAAGCGGTTTCAGATGAATAGCTCCATGTTCAGACTAGAAATGTTTTCGTCTTTTGGAAGTTTTTCCTTTTTAATGGTTCATTTGAAATTGTCCTAAATCAACCTAACCCAACCTAAATATGAATTAATCGGAAGGAAAGGGAAATATATGTTGACTAAGTAATATTGGTTATCCGGATTTCGGGTATTATTTTTCTTCTTCTTCTCACAACCACACAAGGTTTTATGATTTTTTTATTAATTCTTTCTTTGAATGCGTATTTTGATAGACGAAAATATTCCACGTAATAGAATATGAAATATAATATTTCATCTAATAGAATTGGCAAAGTCGCAATTCTTCAATTCAGTTGTCTGTTGTGCAGTTGGTAGAAATAGTTTTCATTTCAGTCATTTTTTTGCCATTTGTGGTGTTAAAATTTTATGCATTTCGAGTGTTTTCAGCTCAAAAAAAACCAGCCAAACACTTTCTGCGTTTCAGTTGGATGTTTTTGATACATTTCATAGAATATTTCAGGCCCTGTAAAATTTTCAGGAAAATCCTAATTGTGACCATCTGCTACACCTTTTACCAAAATGTTTTTTAAACCTGCCCTAAAACTTATGATGTGTTCACTTCATACCTGAAAAATTGTGGTATTTCTTTGTTAAGAGTTGGTAGCACTGATAGGAAAAGGTTTAGAATATGGTCACCTCTTGGATTTCGATTCAATGCATAGAATTTCCTTCGGAATATTCTACAACGATGTATGACGGTAAAATGACCGAGATGAGAAGCAATTTTCACCAACTGCTCAACAGACAACTGAATTGGAGAAATGCGACGTTGCCGGGTTCTCTCCCTTTGTTTTTGTTGAGCCGGTTTCAGATGAATAGCTCCATGTTCAGACTAGAAATGTTTTCGTCTTTTAGAAGTTTTTCCTTTTAATGGTTCATTTGAACCTAACCAAAATATGAATTGTTCGGAAGGAAAGAGAAATATATGTTGGCTAATTAATATTGGTTATACGGATTGCAAGGTTTGATTTTTCTTCTTCTTTTCACGACCAAAAACAAGGTTTTATGATTTTTATTAATTCTTTCTTCGAATGCGTATTACTGATAGACGAAAATATTCCACGTAATAAAATATGAAATATTATATTTCATCTAATAGAATTGGCTAAGTCGCAATTTTTAATTCAGTTGTCTGTTGTGCAGTTGGTAGAAATGGTTGTCATTTCAGTCATTTTTCTGCCATTTGTTGTGTTAAAATATTCCGAACAAAATAATGTTCAATTTTATGCATTTCGAGTGTTTTCAGCTCAAAAATTGTTTCTTTTGTGTGGTTAAAGTGATGGAAATATGTGGAACAATCCGTTCTCACAATGTATCTCGAAGTGAGTAACGTCATATATTTTTTCACGAAAAAAACCAGCCAAATTTGTTCCACGGTTTAGTTGGATGTTTTTGATACATTTCATAGGAAATTTCAGTTCCTGTAGAATTTTTAGGATAATCCGAATTGTGACCATCTGCTACACCTTTCATCAAAATGTAAACCGGCCCTAAAAATTATGATGTGTTCACTTAATACCTAAAAAATGTGGTACTTTGAAGTTATCTTTGGATCTCCTCTTTACTCGAACTATTCTTCAAGTTCGCTCAGTCGCAGATTTTGTGATTTCATGGCGCAACCCTAAATGCAATAAAATGAACGACTGAATTTTTGCTCATGCCTTGGAAAAAAGACAACTCCAATATTACGATATAGTGAAGAGATTTTCCTGTTGAAATCATTGCCTTATCTTGTGTAAAATCGAATCTACCATCCTATCCGTGAATGTTGACGAAGGAAATTGAGTACCTAATTATTTGTGTTCGATATACATTTTCATTGGGAAACTTATTTACGTAACAATTCGTCTAATATATTCTTTATTATGTGAAATTGTTATTTCGTTGATGTTAAAATATTTTTATTTTTTATTTTGTAGATGTTAAATTTTTATGTTAGTGATTAATCTACCTCTATATCAGTACAAATATTTTATTCGTAATCAACTCATACGATTTGTAACATTTGTTCAAAGATTTTATTCGAACGATCGTAATGACGTTTTTTGGTAAAATAAAAATTTTGAACCAATGTGGCTCACTAAAAATTAATGATTGTATATGTATTGTATTTGTGGAATGATGTGATGTGGAGAATGCCTTTTGAATGTTTTTTGATATATATACAACAGTGTGTTTTGTGAGGCTTCCAGCTGTATTCGAGAAGATATTTTGTAGCTCATCTGGCTGTGGCTTCGAATCGAAGCACATTTTTAATATTTAATAAATTTTTAAGATAATGACAAAACGGAGAGTTTCTATCTCTTGATCAGTTTTCCTTGATGTTTATTCCCCTCTAACTTCCATTCATAAATATATGAAATCATCGAAGAACATAAATATTTTTATATGTTTGAATATAATGTGACTGCCATAAAAACATATTTGTCGACATTGACGAAAATGTAAATCAATAATCAAACATAGTATTAACTTGGTTAAGCATACAAAGGTTTTCTCAACTTGAAATTAAAATAAAAAATCATAAAAAGCACTGCCGTGAAGTCAGGAGCTTTTGAGCGCTCGTTCATCCAAGTTATAGGTAGATTCGCATTTTCTAGTTTTAGAAACAAATCGAAAAAATTTTAAACAAGGACGAATGTCCAGTCTTCACGTCAGTGCTAAAAGTGACTTATTTTGTTTTCGATAATTCGCTAGAATTATCTACGGTATCTTGGTGATGCGATCTGGACACGTAGTTTGAATACATTATTCTTCATCTATGTGCACAGTTTTATTCCAATACAATCAGTAGTTTCGAAATTATCAGTTCAAAAATATTTCAAACGATAATATTTACGGAACCCCTATTTTGATTTTGCTCATTGATATACGTAACCACGGCTTTGGCGATCCACACCTATCCTGAAAATTTCAAGTCCCTAGGCCTTTCCGTTCGAAAGTTATAATTTTCTTTGGTATCTATGGTTCTGGTCATGCGATCTGAACAAAATGTAGCTTGGATATATCATTCTCCAATAAAATACGAAATTTCGTCACGATCGAATCCTTAGTTTTCAATTTATCAAGAAAATTGAATTTACCAAAAAACAAAATATTGTTTTTTGTTTGGGAGTTTGGGATTCTTTGCGAGAATTAACGTAAGCTGTAGCACTTTCCTTGTGAAGGTGTCTAGGGCAACGGTTGCTGCAATCATCGTAGCTTTCAGCTAATATTGCGGCTATCTACAGCCAGCTTCAGGGTCGTCATTATGTTCATCATCTTCAAATATCATTGATCAACTGTATCATGGAATAGAGCCTCACCTGGTTGAGAACTTTGGATTGTTCTTACTCTCCACTCATCATTATCAGTTATACATAATCCTCGATGGGATTACTGCCCAGGTATAGACAGCTATCGTTGACATAACTCTATTACTTGTTCAATGGGGACTGTTCTCATAAGCTCTCCTCCAGCGTGGGGAAAGGGACTGTTCTCTGGAGTATAACCACTGGCGGATCCAAGGGGGGGCACGGGGGGCACGTGCCCCCCCCAGACGGAATTTTTTTGTACTGTGGAGATTCCATCACAGTACATAAATAGAAAAATGTTTTGCCTTCCACCCCTTGTGCCCCTCCAGAAAAAAACCTGTGCCCCCCCCAGAAAGAAATCCTGGATCCGCCCTTGAGTATAACCCCACCGAGGGAACACTCGGGATTGTGCTCGGGACAAAAACCAACTCCCGATAGTTGTATTCCTGAGAAGTACCACACATCACTGGATTCTAACATCATCACCAACATTTAGCTTTGAAAATCATATGAGAGAATTCTCACCAGTCGACCTGTTGCCGTCTATGGATATCTTTTACTTGTGGATCAACGGTATTTGAACGAGCTAAGGAGGGGGTTTTGCCTTAGGGTTTTCCCCCACCTTTTGGCACTCTGAAATAAATTTGCGATTTTCTTGTTTCGAGTGCTAAAAATATGTGTTTTGAATTTCCTACCTTCCCGTCAATCTCTCATATTGAATCAAGCGTAATTTGGGTTGCATACACAACTGAGAGTCCCCAAACCACTCTACGACCACGATCCTGGCCAAAGATTATTTAGAGTATAATTTCCACGTTAATTAGAACTAAGTTAAGGTAGAGTTCTAGTTCTTTGTTGCTTCGAGCAGAGAACTGTAATGAGTGTAATAGTTTTGAGAAAGAATTATTTCAAAATCTTCTCACGATACGATCCTCACTGAATAAACTTCCGTGTCATTATTTTACATCTAACGACAGAGTTTCAATTCAGATGGCTATGAGTTACGAACGATTCGGTCGATTTTGCTCAATAGCACACTCAACCGGCGTATTCAGACCTTGAACATATCCGAAAATTTTCAAAAAACTAGGCTTTTTCTTTCGAAAGTTATCGTGACGGCTGGACAGAATCGAATTATTCGTCTGCGAGTCCAACCTAATCGCCTGAGAACATTCGTGGCTCAAAATTCGAACAGATATTTAGGCAAAATAGTAACGATCTTGTTAAGATAAGAAGGAGCCGGCAGAGTCATATCCTGGTCATAGTTTTTCTCTTCGACAAATAAGTCGAATAATAAGGTGGGCATTTTTGTGATAGTTGAATAAAATTTGAAGAATTACATATTTTTATTGGGTAAGAAGAAAATCATTGTATGCAGAAATCGTTTGCGTTAATCATTTTCGGTTTTCCCCATTGGCGTGTATTCCCCTTCGTCATCATTAGTTTTTTTCTCCATTGGCATTTTTTCCTCTTCGTCATCATTAGTTGTTTTCCCCGTTGGCATGTTTTCCCCTTCGTCATCATTAGTTGTTTTCTCCATTGGCATTTTTTCCTCTTCGTCATCATAAGTTGTTTCCTCCATTGGCATTTTTTCCTCTTCGTCATCATCAGTTGTTGTCCCCATTGGCATTTTCTCCTCTTCGTCATCATTAGTTGTTTCCTCCATTGGCATTTTTTCCTCTTCGTCATCATTAGTTGTTTTTCCGAATTTTAATAATTTTTTAATAATATGTAAAATTATGAATCTAGCTTCGGGACCTGTGAAAGTGAATTCGAATAAGTAATATATTTCTTCGTTATGATATACAATTACCTATATTATCCATTTTTATATGGCAAATATTATAAAAATTATGTTTGCACCAGCATTGCCTAGTATCTAGTATCATGAATGAATAAGTGTCGTTTTAGTTCATGCAGAAAAGGAAGACAAGAAATCCTTTCTGTTGAAGAAAAAACAATCTTCTCAGTTTCGATCAACCATCAAGAGTTACTCGAAAGTGTAGAAATGCTCGTACCGAGGGTGGCAGCTGATCCCTTGGTGTTTCACTACAATGGTAAGCAAAAAAAAAAGACTGATGAAGAATCCAACATCTTCACTTTCAGAGAGAACACCAGACGGATTTTATGTAGGGTTTTTCCTGGGCGGAATAGGGATCCAACAACGGTGGCACGGTTGAGATGAACGGTGGCGGAAGAATGATAACCAACCAACATTCATTTTCCTGCTTTTGTTCGGAGGGAAGATAAAAATGCTTCCACAATTGACGGATTTATTAGCCATCAAGGAGGTGTTTCTGGTTATTATTCAAGATAAGCCCCATATTAGATGACAGTTATTGCCTCTATTAACTTCTTCCATACAACCCACAAAAGGCCAAGAGGCTACCCTCAGAACCTCTAGAGAAGAGGCAAGAAGCGAGAAAATCAGTGAGCCTGGTAATTGAAGTCATTGAAGGTGCTGGGCAAGATTAACAGGATCTCCTTGTTGTGGAAATCAGGACACTCGGTCAGAGGGGCCAGATGCCTCTACTGGCTCAGGAAAACACACTTCAGAAGAAAAGTTTAGGAAGAAAGAAAGACTAAGTCTCTTTATTTAATAATTTTCAGAATTAAATGAATATAATCACGTCAGAATCCGTGCTCTGGAGGATTTTTGGACAATCAAGGAGAAGGATCTCGAAATTTTGGAAAAAACAGAGGTTATTCAACAGGCAGAAATCTAATATATAAAATTCTCGTGTCCACAGTGTTCGTTGCCATACTCCTCCGAAACGGCTTAACCGATTTTGATGAAATTTTTTGTGCTTATCCGGTATCTATCAGAATCGGCCAACATCTATTTTTCATCCCCCTAAATGTTAGGGGTAGTCCACCCCTAAATTTTTTTTTTTTATTTTTTAGACAAAATTTCTAATTTCTATTTTTTTATGATACAACATACAAAAATACATACGATCCCCAATTTTCGACCTTCTACGATCAACCCTTATTTTTTAATAGCCAGAACAACGAGAGGCCGAAGGCCTCGAGCAATTTTGAAATTGCGAAAAAAGGGAGAGATATGGCAAAACAACGTTTGCCGGGTCAGCTAGGTTAGGTTAGGTTAGGTTTAGGTTAGGTTATTTTGAGACGAGAGGCCGAAGGCCTCGAGCAATTTTGAAATTGCGAAAAAAGAGAGAGACCGGGGGCGCGAATCGCCCCCCGTGTTTTCGAGAGGGAGAAACAGGCTTTCCTAAGGTAAGAGAGGCCGAAGGCCTCGAGCAATTTTGAAATTGCGAAAAAAGGGAGAGACCGGGGGCGCGAAGCGCCCCCTGCGTTTTCGAGAGGGAGAAACGGGCTTTCCTAAGGTAAGAGAGGCCGAAGGCCTCGAGCAATTTTGAAATTGCGAAAAAAGGGAGAGATATGGCAAAACAACGTTTGCCGGGTCAGCTAGGTTAGGTTAGGTTTAGGTTAGGTTATTTTGAGACGAGAGGCCGAAGGCCTCGAGCAATTTTGAAATTGCGAAAAAAGAGAGAGACCGGGGGCGCGAATCGCCCCCCGCGTTTTCGAGAGGGAGAAACAGGCTTTCCTAAGGTAAGAGAGGCCGAAGGCCTCGAGCAATTTTGAAATTGCGAAAAAAGGGAGAGATATGGCAAAACAACGTTTGCCGGGTCAGCTAGGTTAGGTTAGGTTAGGTTTAGGTTAGGTTATTTTGAGACGAGAGGCCGAAGGCCTCGAGCAATTTTGAAATTGCGAAAAAAGAGAGAGACCGGGGGCGCGAATCGCCCCCCGCGTTTTCGAGAGGGAGAAACAGGCTTTCCTAAGGTAAGAGAGGCCGAAGGCCTCGAGCAATTTTGAAATTGCGAAAAAAGGGAGAGACCGGGGGCGCGAAGCGCCCCCCGCGTTTTCGAGAGGGAGAAACGGGCTTTCCTAAGGTAAGAGAGGCCGAAGGCCTCGAGCAATTTTGAAATTGCGAAAAAAGGGAGAGATATGGCAAAACAACGTTTGCCGGGTCAGCTAGGTTAGGTTAGGTTAGGTTTAGGTTAGGTTATTTTGAGACGAGAGGCCGAAGGCCTCGAGCAATTTTGAAATTGCGAAAAAAGAGAGAGACCGGGGGCGCGAATCGCCCCCCGCGTTTTCGAGAGGGAGAAACGGGCTTTCCTAAGGTAAGAGAGGCCGAAGGCCTCGAGCAATTTTGAAATTGCGAAAAAAGGGAGAGATATGGCAAAACAACGTTTGCCGGGTCAGCTAGGTTAGGTTAGGTTAGGTTTAGGTTAGGTTATTTTGAGACGAGAGGCCGAAGGCCTCGAGCAATTTTGAAATTGCGAAAAAAGAGAGAGACCGGGGGCGCGAATCGCCCCCCGCGTTTTCGAGAGGGAGAAACAGGCTTTCCTAAGGTAAGAGAGGCCGAAGGCCTCGAGCAATTTTGAAATTGCGAAAAAAGGGAGAGACCGGGGGCGCGAAGCGCCCCCCGCGTTTTCGAGAGGGAGAAACGGGCTTTCCTAAGGTAAGAGAGGCCGAAGGCCTCGAGCAATTTTGAAATTGCGAAAAAAGGGAGAGATATGGCAAAACAACGTTTGCCGGGTCATCTAGTTTTCTATCACAATGTTAAAAAAGAAGAACCTTGTAGATATCTGACTCTTCAGATTCCTTCGAAAGTCATTTAGTACAGTGACCATATTGTTTGATGAATGGAGCATAATGTCATACCGACTGTCATAAACTTACGTTGTATCTCCTCTTGAGGTGTTACTGGGTCAACAACAGCCGGCTGGTCATCTACTGCCAAAACGGTGGCAAGGAGGAAGATGAAACCTGAAAATTTTAGGATTGAATTGATTGGACGGAAATTATGTAATATTTGGGAATATGAATACATATTTAATTTCAAATTCGGTTACCTACCTCGGGCTGCATATTCGAAGTCGAGCATACATTGTAGTTTAATCAACGGATGTAGTTAAGAATGGAGCTGTGTGACTGTGATAAGGAAAACTTTGGCTTCAAACGAAGCTTTGTTTTAATGAACGGAGGTATGTAGACGACAAATGAACCTTTGTATGGGCGACTAAAGGAGTCCTCGATAAGATGAAAAGACGCAGCGTAGGTTGACTTTGAGAAAATTTCGGAGAAAGAATTTGAAAGCGTGATAGACGCTGCGAAAAAGTGTCACCTCAGGAATTATGTTTTCAAAGGGGGAAGAAGTTTGCCTTTGAGGGAATCTGAGAGTGCGAGGGGCAGAGGTGACCTGTCGCGGACCACAAGGGGTTGCCGCCAGGTCACGAACTCGGGAGTCAATCAGGGACTTGGGTTGAGTGGAAAAAACTAGGGAATAGCCCGGTCTGGGACTGGGAGTGAGTGGTGAGCGGTCAGGGACCGTGGGCAGTTGTTGTCCGTTGGGGGAGGCTCGGGAAGAGTCAGTTGTTACCGGTCTGGGAGCGGGGGGTGTGTTGTGCGGAAGTGGAGAACTCGGGAGAGTTAAATTGTTTTGTGCCTGGGACTCGCGTTAGGGGTAGTTGAAAGTCGGAAAGGTGCCACGATAGGTACAGAATTGAGGTTCACTTTTCGATTTTATTACAAACAACCCAGGTTATTACAAATTGGTGACAGCGGAGTACCATTGATAAGGGTAGAAACCCGTTTTATTACAATTATTCATTCGAAAAGTGCTACAGCTTGCCAAGTTGTTTCCGTTTATAAAGATTAACTTTAACGGGGTAACTGTAATATTATTTACCTCCGATTGAATAAACTAAAACACTTGTGTGGGACAAGTGAGTCTTTCGGAATTAGGTACATGTCATAACGCTCATGAGTAGATGTCAAATTGCTTCTGGTTTCATTACTGCTTCTCTTTATCGAGTTGCCAGTAACTCTCTATTATTCCAGTCGATATATTTATCGATGTTACTCACCTAAAATCAAGGTTATATGGTTAACTTTCATTTTCACGGATGTACTGCCCGATTCGTTATTTCAAACATCTTTTATACCTACCAAAATGCAGTTATCAGTTTTTTATCAATACTTTTCATTTGGGATACATTATAAGTATGCCATAATTGCCAAGCGTGAAAAATGTTATACAATTAAGATTTATTTCCAGACGGTGCATAAATTCAAAAAATTTAAGAGATATGATTCGGGAACGTTTGTAATCGGTTGAATTTTTTGTTTGTTTGTATGACCATTTCGATAACCCTGAATAATAAGGGCAAATTGTGAATTATTTTCGCAGTTTGTGTGGGTCATATGGCAAAAATTGCAACAGCAAAAATAAAAGCCAGCATATTTCAAAATAGACAAAATGTTGAAACAGGAACTGGAGGAACTGGAACTACAAACAACGGGTAGAAAGGTAGTTCAAGAAAGACTTGCAGAAGGACTTATTCAAGAAGGTGAGGTTCCCGAAACATTTTTATTCGAAGTTCCTGGAGTTGATTTAATTTCGATAATGAATGAACCCGAGGAAAATTCTAGAAGCTTGAAAGAAGATTTGGAAGAGAAGTTTCAAGTGACTACTGACTACCAAATCCCTGGAAGAAAATTCTAGAAATTTGGAAGAAAAGTTTCAAGAGACTGCCAAAACCTTAAAAGAAGATCTGCAAGAAACTCTAGTTTCTAGAAAATTCTAGAAATCTGGAGGAGAAGCTACAAGAAAATTCTAGAAACATGGAGGAACAGCTACAGGAAAATGCGAAGAACCTGGAAGATAAGCTATGTGGTGTTCTAGAAGAAGGAATAGAGACTGAGATGGATAACATTAGGATTTGAGGAAGAAATGGACAAAAAGAAAACCATCCGTAAGCTGGAAAAACGAGCTTATTTTGCGCAAACCACAGAAATGGTCAACGATAATTCAATGCTGCACCTGAAGAAGGGGATGCAGAATTTCAAGGTTGATTCTGGAATCAAGAAGCTTTCTATGAAGACGTCGCAGTTCGTCGGAAAAACTCCATGGGCAAATTACAGCCGTCAATTCGATGCTGCGGCCAAAGCAAATGAGTGGAATAAAGAGGAAAGAACTGTAGCACTTACACTGGCATTACGGGGAGGAGCGACAGATATTTTGCAGACCCTCACCGCCCAAGAACAGGAGGACTATGAGCAGCTGATTAAACATCTGGAACTACGGTTTGGCCAGGCCCATTTTGAACACGTTCACCACTCCCAGTTGAAAAAATTGTTACCAGAAATCCGGCGAGTCTTTACAAGAATTCGAAGCTGCCATTGCACGTTTGGTGCGCCTTGCATATCCAGCCACACTGGAGAACGTAATGGAGCGATTGGCGGTCCAAGCATTCTTGGATGGACTCCGTGGCCAGTAAACTAGACAGGCATTGACACTAGCCCGGCCAGCACATCTCGCAGACGCACTGGCACTCGCATTAGAGTTCGAGGCAGCAAAGCAGTCCTGTAGAGGTCAAGGCAAAATGATTGAGGAAGATTTACAGGAGTCTGTTGACCTGGAAGCTGCCATACGAAAAGTAATCAATGGAGTTTTGCCTGGGAAAAGACAGATAATTGCTGGAATTGTGGAAAAATTGGACATGTGCGTAGCAAATGGCCAGATGACGGCTCTCATTGCCGACGAGCCGAAGAGAAAGCAGCAACAGTTGTGAAAAAGAAGAAGAAACGGCAAATTTATCACAGACATATAGGTAATCCCATATTCTATGGCACTGTGGGTGTTCTATACTCCAAACAATTACTTTTAGGTTATGTCTGATGTCATCAAGTATTCGATAGTGATTGGAAGTACGAATGTCAGAAGAAGAAGAAATTCTATGAAATATTAAAATTATCTGTGCGAGTGCAATAAATGTGACTTCGAAACGTTCTAGTTCTAGTTTGAATGCAATTTTGAAAAAGTCGTATCTTTCAACTGAGTAGTAAATTTTCCGTGATTGAGGATAGTGGTGTTAATTTCTCAAGAGGAAATGTCTCTCAATTATAAGTGAGTATTTTATTTTTCTCTTTCTGTTGTATATTATTTTTTTTAGTTTATTACAGAATTTTATATCGGACTATTGTTGGTTTTTTTATAATCAAACCATCAATGTTGAAGTTATGATTTATGGAGTGTTTTTAAAACCTTCTTTATAATGTTTATTTCCTCAAGATGAAAGTATTTCTTTCATTTCACATAATATCGTATGTAGTTACAATCAATTTTTTTCTTCTAGTATTCACGATGGAATCCAAATGGTGAAGATTGAAGATGTCGATATTACCGAACAGTTCATTGATGAAAATGGAATTCATGAAAGACAAACATATATAACAGAAAATACGTTTTCCATCAATAAAACTGAAGAGAAAGATGAAATGATGAATAATTTAACAAGCAAGATGAACGAAACTGACCATCAAGAAATGAATAAATCAACTAAAACTATCAAAATTGAGACAAATGAAAAAATGACATCTAATCCAGAAAACAATAGAGATAAACTAGAGAAACAAGAGCTTGAAGAAGCATCAATTTCAAAACAGAAAAAATTACCTTGCCACCTTTGTGATTATACGGCAAGCCGAAAACATCATCTCGAAACCCATATCAATTCCATACATTTGAATTTGAAACGATTCAGTTGTCAGTTGTGTGGTCAGAATATGAGTACCCAAAGTAATTTGACGAAACATGTACGTTCTGTACATTCGCATTCGAAGCAACATAAGTGTCAGCTATGCGATTATGCGGCAAACAGCAAAAGTAATCTCAAAGCACACCTAGATTCTATTCATTTGGAGTTAAAGAAACATAAGTGTCATATATGTGAATATGCTGCAAACCGCAAAGATTCTCTCATAAATCATTTAGCTTCTGTTCATTTTGGTTTGAAAACGCATAAATGTCCCTTATGCGAGTATGCGACAAACTGCAAGGGTAATCTCAAAGTACACCTAGATTCTATTCATTTGGAGTTGAAGAAACATAAGTGTCATTTATGTGAATACGCCGCAAATCGCAAAGATTCTCTCATAAATCATATAGATTCTATTCATTTTGGTATGAATAAAACGCATAAATGTCACTTATGTGATTATGCTTCAAATTTCAGAAGTCATCTAAAAAGACATGTAAATTCTGTTCATTTCTCAAAAATCAGCGAACATGTATAAAGAAAATAAAGTCAAAAGTATATTCCCCAAATTTATATGGACATAAAGATGTATCTAACATATCATAGATTGTAAATTTGTATAAAGTTCATTCCGAATTGAATATTAAACGCAGCAAATATTACACAAGAATTTATTATTTCATTTTGTTTTCCTTACCTGCATTAATCCCAGATTTCGCAAACTAATATGATATGAATTCAAGAACAAACCATCTGGAAAAATTCCAAGTTAGGAAGACTATTCAGTGAAGAAGAAAATGGTCTCAGCATTTAATTTTTGATTTAAATCTCTTACAAAAATATTTATGTGATATCACAGATTGGCAGTGAAATGGTATAAAAATGTCTTTTTCAAATTTAACAAAAAATATTCCAGAATATTTAAAATGAATAAATTTATTTCTTGTTTCGCAGGGAAAGTTCTTTAAAGCTTAATTCGAATTTAATCATAATTCAAATTGTTTATATCTAAAACTAATAATGATTCAAATTTTCATGATTCTATGTTCTCTGGTTCCCACGTAATTAATTTTATAAAATTTGATTTCAAATTATCGAGGTGATATAGAAACATTTATTTCGGTTGTCATTTCCGAACCGATATACGAAATATCATAACTCCTGAATTATCGAGAGTAGACCTTAATTTTAAAACAAACCCTCAAGAAACATTCAGCTATTTCTCATTCGAATAAACCCAAGTTAGGGAGACTATTCTGTGAAGAAGAAGAAGAAACGGCAAATTTGTCACAGACATATAGGTATTCCCATATTCTATGGCACTGTGGGTGTTCTATACTCCAAACATTTACTTTTAGGTTATGTCTGATGTCATCAAGTATTCGATAGTGATTGGAAGTACGAATGTCAGAAGAAGAAGAAATTCTATGAAATATTAGAATTATCTGTGCGAGTGCAATAAATGTGACTTCGAAATGTTCTAGTTCTAGTTTGAATGCAATTTTGAAAAAGTCGTATCTTTCAACTGAGTAGTAAATTTTCCGTGATTGAGGATAGTGGTGTTAATTTCTCAAGAAGAAATGTCACTCAATTATAAGTGAGTATTTTATTTTTCTCTTTCTGTTGTATATTATTTTTTTTAGTTTATTACAGAATTTTATATCGGACTATTGTTGGTTTTTTTATAATCAAACCATCAATGTTGAAGTTATGATGTATGGAGTGTTTTTAAAACCTTCTTTATAATGTTTATTTCCTCAAGATGAAAGTATTTCTTTCATTTCACATAATATCGTATGTAGTTACAATCAATTTTTTTCTTCTAGTATTCACGATGGAATCCAAATGGTGAAGATTGAAGATGTCGATATTACCGAACAGTTCATTGATGAAAATGGAATTCATGAAAGACATACATATATAACAGAAAATACGTTTTCCATCAATAAAACTGAAGAGAAAGATGAAATGATGAATAATTTAACAAGCAAGATGAACGAAACTGACCATCAAGAAATGAATAAATCAACTAAAACTATCAAAATTGAGACAAATGAAAAAATGACACCTAATCCAGGAAACAATAGAGATAAACTAGAGAAACAAGAGCTTGAAGAAGCATCAATTTCAAAACAGAAAAAATTACCTTGCCACCTTTGTGATTATACGGCAAGCCGAAAACATCATCTCGAAACCCATATCAATTCCATACATTTGAATTTGAAACGATTCAGTTGTCAGTTGTGTGGTCAGAATATGAGTACCCAAAGTAATTTGACGAAACATGTACGTTCTGTACATTCGAATTCGAAGCAACATAAGTGTCAGCTATGCGATTATGCGGCAAACAGCAAAAGTAATCTCAAAGCACACCTAGATTCTATTCATTTGGAGTTAAAGAAACATAAGTGTCATATATGTGAATATGCTGCAAACCGCAAAGATTCTCTCATAAATCATTTAGCTTCTGTTCATTTTGGTTTGAAAACGCATAAATGTCCCTTATGCGAGTATGCGACAAACTGCAAGGGTAATCTCAAAGTACACCTAGATTCTATTCATTTGGAGTTGAAGAAACATAAGTGTCATTTATGTGAATACGCCGCAAATCGCACAGATTCTCTCATAAATCATATAGATTCTATTCATTTTGGTATGAATAAAACGCATAAATGTCACTTATGTGATTATGCTTCAAATTTCAGAAGTCATTTAAAAAGACATGTAAATTCTGTTCATTTGGATCTGAAGACACATAAGTGTCATCTATGTGAATATGCTGCAAACTGCCAAAATTCTCTGGTAAAACATATTAATTCTTTTCATTCGCGTTTAAAAGAGAATAAATGCCACTTATGTGACTTTTCAACAAGTTGGAAAAAGTCCCTAAAAAGACATATTAATTCTTCTCATGGGAATTCAAATTAGTAACATACCCTCAAGAATCAGCGAACATGTATAAAGAAAATAAAGTCAAAAGTATATTCCCCAAATTTATATGGACATAAATATGTATTTAACATATCATAGATTGTAAATTTGTATAAAGTTTCTGAATTTAATATTAAACGCAGCAAATATTACACAAGAATTTATTATTTCATTTTGTTTTCATTACCTGCATTAATCCCAGATTTCGCAAACTTATATGATATGAATTCAAAAACAAACCATCAGGAAAAATTCCGAGTTATGGAGACTATTCAGTGAAGAAGAAAATGGTCTCAGCATTTAATTTTTGATTTAAATCTCTTACAAAAATATTTATGTGATATGACAGATTGGCAGTGAAATGGTATAAAAATGTCTTTTTCAAATTTAACAAAAAATATTCCAGAATATTCAAAAGGAATAAATTTATTTCTTGTTTCGCAGAGAAAGTTCTTTGAAGCTTAATTCGAATTAAACCATATTTCAAATTGTTTATATCTAAAACTGAAATTCTGTAATCCCACCATTCAAGCAGAAAAATAAATAACAGCAAATTCAAGTTGAGAAGACTATTCAGTGAACAAGAAGAAGAAACAGTAAATTTATCATAGACATGTAATCCCATATTCTATGACCATGTGGGTGCTCTATGCTCCAAAAATTTAATTTTAGGTTATGCTGAGGTCATCGGTTACTTTATATTAGTAATATAGTAATGTTCTTTCGTACTGAGCGAAGTGTAAGTTAAATCACATAGATCAGTTTAAGCGATCGTTCTTTCCTTTTCAATCAGTTCCTCCTTCCACAACTCCAAAGTGATTGCAAGTGATTATTATGATCGCGAAATTTCTTATTTCAATTAGATCACATTGATATAGTCAAAATTTGAAGTTTGAAGTCATAGAAGTTAATATTCATAGAAGTGAGCGCATTCTTTCGGGCTTTATATGAATGAATGTCTTCTGATTGCAAAATCACTTTCACTCAAATTCCATGAAATATTATAATGTTCTGTGGAATAAGAAACCATAGTTCTGTGGAAAATAAACGTTTGGTTTCCTTGTTTTGAGTGCTCAAAATATATATATGTATATGTGTTTTGAATTTCCCAACATCCCGTCAATCTCTTCTATTGAATCAAGCGTAATTTGGGTTGCTTACATAACCACAATAGGGAAGAATCACGAAGTGGGCGCCACCTACTTTTAATCGTTTGAAATACCCGAGAGGTGAACAACAAACTAACGTGTGTGTGTGTTTATATGGGAAATGTGTGAAATATTTGTATGATTTTAAGTCATTTATGTATCGAAAGTGATATATTTAGATGATAATTTATGGATAATTGTTTCAAATAAACTGAGCTGAAATGCAGCGGATCGTAAGAGGTAATGTGGGAATAAGATCACGAAAAATGTATTCTATTCCCCAATGTTCATCATATAGTCCTTCGGAAATTTCTTTGCATAAATTCCCGTTGAATACCAAGGCAGTTAAAAATGGCAGACAATCTTGAAGATTGGGAAACGTATCTCAAAGAATATGTTAGTGTGCAGCAAGCACTTCCTGAAAGATGATTTTTTTATCGTTCAATAATTTTTTATAATACAGTGGTCATTTGCTATCCCATTCACTTTCACCCACATAATCAGAATGTCCGAAGTGGTAACCTCGACTTTCACAGGCATTATTATTAATTCCGCAATCTTATAAAAAATATTCGATTTACTCGTTATGAAAGACAGAAATGACGCAATATTTTCATCACCTCTCGGCTCGACATTTTGTGGTTTTCAGCGCCATCTTGCGGTGCGTGATTTTTCCCTATACAGTTCAACCTTGAATTGAAGGAGTTAAAATTAACTAGTGTTGGGAATAATCGAGTACTTTCAATAATCGAGCACTCGATGTTCGAGCGATCCCAATAATCGAGCGATTACTCGAGTGATTTTTCGCTCGATCCCCCACCCTCTTCCAGTCCAAGCGGCAAGCTAACGAGTGACGAATATATTCGCGGCCAAACGTTCAGTGAGGAATTTTTATTATTTAATATTTAGTAATCTGTGGTTATTATTCGATAGTAGGAAACTCCTACTCTTTGGTATAGTCACTCGAATTATTTCCGTGAGTGATTATTGCCTAGTACTCATTGGGATCACTCGAGCGGTTTTTTCGATAATCGAGTAGTGTCGGTTATTTTGATAATCGAGTACTCGAGCAGTTTTTAACTCGAGCAGTCCCAACACTAAAATTAACGTGAAAATATAACAGGGCGCAATAGTTGGTTCGAAAACCCTGGGTTTTCACTCTGAATAATCCTTGGCCAAGATCGTGATAGTCAAGTGGTTAATGGACTCTACGTAATACTGGGTGTTTCATCGGAAAACGGAAATACATACTCAAAAGGTGGACGGAGGGCACCGAGGTGGTTCTAGATATACCAAATTTCAAGGCTCTGACTGTCTTTGTAACCGAGATACAGGATGTTTTATGAATTTTGCTCATTTCTTCATGAGGTCTTAACAAACGATCGAACAACCTAGTATATCTTCTTTATATTTGGCACACATGTTCCTTATTTGAAGCTCAAATGAATCACCCAATAACCACAAGGAAAATATACACATAGGTACTACGAATATTTTATTGCCAAGTAGATTTTTCGGTCTACAGGAAAAGCTGAAGTAAAAACTAATCGGTGCCAACAATAGGATTTCTTTTCTATAATAGGGTGTATGAAGGGAGGGACAAGGGTTAGCCCTGCTCGTCAACAATTAATTCTGAGAAGAAATGGATATGAATACTGCGAATTATTGTACTGAAATGGTTGAAATTCTGTGAACGTAATTTTACAAATACTTGGAAACGTAAGTGCACTCATAATTTCGACTTCAAATCAGCTTTGCATTCCTATGAATTTTTTTTTAAATCTATCCATGTTCCTTTCGGCACTGTTCAGCATCTTCTTTCTTCCTTCCATTCCAGTAGGGACGTGGATCTATTTTTCATCAATTGGACCGCCTTTTCTCTCATTTTCATCTCCTTTTGAATTTATTATTATGCCTTAAATTCATAATAATACTACTGATAGTAGCACCTACTCCATTCATGTGATGTTAACATTCGCAATTATTATTTTAGGTCTTCTTGAACGACGGATATGTGAGATGGAAGAAATAAACTGCTTTGATATAAAAGAAGAGGTACATGATGAATCTGATAAGTAAGTAACCTAAGATTATTCTACCCAATTCTGACTACCCTTTCTGGCCTTTCCTTTAATTTTTCCCTTCATCTTGAATTCAATAAAAGAAGATGCTGCAATTATTATAGATTGCTGTGAATCTAGCTCTTGGAATAAAGCACAGGGTCTTTATAATTGATTGTAACATCACAGTCGGCTTCAGATTATTGTTTGCCGCTCACTAGATGTAGATAGGTATCATAGAATTTTGAAACTGATTCCCTTTATTATTTTAATGTCAATTCTTATTCAAGTTAATCAACCTTCTGTGTTCCAAAATTGTGAAATTCAGATTCAAGAATCCTCTCTGAAAGCCCACATCAGAGTTGTTATAAACTGATTTATTCAGACTGGGAACGTTGATGAGGGAAAATCGACAGGAAGACCTCAAAAGTTCTGAAGAAATGGAAATTCTTAGAACACGTGTTGACCAAAATCCTCAAATGTCTCTGAACAAATTATATTTGCAGTCGGTTTCCCCGAGTACTTGCCACAAAGCATTGAAGAAAAAAGTTAATTTGTACCCTTACAAAATCAGTATTGTACAGCAACTTCAACCAATAGATATTCCAAGTTGTAAAGAGTACTGCTATTGGTTTTTGCGCAATCTCAAAGAAGATTATTGGGCCTGACTTTTTTTAGTGATGATGCGTGGTTTCATTCGTCATGGTATGTGAATTTTCTGAACTATAGATTTTGGAGATCTGAGAATCCCCACAATTTCATTGAGACTCCACTGCATTCAAGAAAAATTGGTGTGTTGTTAGCAGTTTGTCGCCGTCGAATATGTGGATTAGTTTTCTTTGAAGATACCATTAATGGTGAAAGGTGAAGAAGAATAATGCTGGAACCATTCAGAAATCAACCAGATGATAAAGAAATATAGTTGCGATAATTTCAAGAATATTACACGCTACTTGTGCAAATCTAAGCTATTTGCAAGAATTTTATGACAACCAAGTTATAAGTAAAGGACTCCAGCCTTTTTTTCCGACACTGTGCCCAGACTTGACTCCTTTGTATTTTTTGCATTTTTGCATACCTGAAATTTTCACAACATAGAATAAAAAATATTATTTTTGAAAACTTCGGTATCTCATAAACTATTTGCTAATCCTGTTGAAATTTTGTGTATATATATGGAGCATCCATAAAATGAGTAATATAATAGTTATTTATTGTACAAGACGATAAATTTGTACTTTATCTTAAAGAGTGTCTTTTATCTAATAACGCTCGAGAACATAATGCGATTTTATATTCGTGTGCAATAAAACATTTTTTTCTATAGCAAGACTACAAATTCAGGTGAAAAATAAATTTTCAAAGAAAATTGTAATTTTTGGCACAAAAATCGAAACTGTGTTACTCCCTTATTAGGGATATGAATTATTCTGTCAACAAATGTGAAACAAATTTTACATTCTGATATTTGCGGAGTGTTCAGTATTTTTTGCGTTTTTTGTGTACGAAGCTAATAGGAAATGTACGGAAAAGAATTAACACAAGAAGAAGAAAACCTGCTATCAGATGTAGAAGATGCAGCGTTGGAGGCAGAAAGTTTATTGTTGACCCAAAAATCTAGGATGATGTATGAGAAGTAATACCAGTCTGAAAAGTCGAAGAAAGCGAAGCCATCGTCATTATAGTCGTATTATTCTATGCCGAAACGTACGTTGTTGGTTAATGAAGATTATGACATTTATAAAATCAGCAAGTTGACCACCTTACTGAAGATCACATTAATAAATTCATGACAGGAGCTTCTGGTGACGTCTATTTGTTTATGAAGTTTATTGCTATTTTTGGTGTGTATGGAGCAACTAGGTCTGATGAATTGCACAAGTTGGAAGTATTTACTCGAGATGAGTACCTTCATTAGAAGCGAAAAAAGCTTAGTGCAAGTTTTTTCCTTTCTTGATATTGCCGTTAGAATTTTTTGGCAACGAACTGCTCAGCAGAAAGGTCTTTTTCAGCTTTGAAACGACTTTTATCATAGTGGCGGTCTAGCATATCTCGAGAGCGTTTTGTGCATTGAAGCTGAGTTGTGCAAAAAAATTGATTTGGAAGTGGAGTTCAAAAGTTTGCAGAAAAAAAAGCAAGAAAAAAATCGTTAATTTATTGACGAAGAAAAGTTTGATTGCAGTGTTTTTGAAAGTTTTCGGAATGTTATGTAGAATAATATTGAATAAACACTCTGACACAATAGGATTGTTTCATTTCCACGATAGTAAATTGTCTTAATCAACTCCTCCTGCGAAAATGACTTGATTGAAAAAATCGGCATGTGTTTCTTTCCAATTCGCTCAACTCAGAGGGGCGGCAAATTGATATTGGCCTAAGGGAGGAAATAATTCTAATCCGGCCCTGCTTGGTGGACCTGAAAATCAATCCAGTACCTCGGTCCAAGTGTCTAAGCAAACGATTACAAACTGTGGTATTCCAAAAATAGATGTTTCTATTAATGTCAATTGTTGAATTACTCTTATTGTTAATCCTTCGAATTACCTAATGTGTTTGAATTTGTTAATTTGATTGAATGAAAAAAAGTTGAAACATTTTATCTACCCTTGCTAATAAAGTGATACTTTATCAACGTAACATCCTAATATTAGTTTTAGAAAATATAAAAAGCACTGCGCACTGCCGTGAAATCAGGAGTTTTTGAGCGCTCGTTTATCCACCTTGTAGGTTGATTCGCATTTTCCAGTTTTAGAAACCAATAGAAGAAATTTTCGACAGCTGTCAAAAAAATTTCAAACTAGGGTGAAACTCCAGACTTCACGTCAGTGTTTTAGGTGACGAATTTTTTTTTTTTTCGATAATTCGCTAGAATTTTCAACGGTATCTATGGTCTTAGTAATGCGATCTTATTATTTCTCGTTTATGTGCATTTCAATCCACTTAGTAGTTTCGAAATGATCAAGAAAAAA
Organism: Aphidecta obliterata; assembly: GCA_963966015.1. Classification (NCBI taxonomy): domain Eukaryota; kingdom Metazoa; phylum Arthropoda; class Insecta; order Coleoptera; family Coccinellidae; genus Aphidecta; species Aphidecta obliterata. Next base: position 13,479,509 of record OZ014434.1, on the reverse strand, counting down.
ATATTTTGAACGGCCATATTCACGGAATCTCTAGTCTAATTCGGCTCATTGATGAACGTGACCACCACATTCGAGATCCACACCTATCCTGAAAATTTCAAGTCCCTAGGCCTTTCCGTTCGAAAGTTATAATTTTCTATCTGGACAAAATTTCGCACGTAGCTTGAACACGTCATTCTCCATCTGAGTGCAAAATCTCGATCAAATCAGTAGTTTCGACGTAACCAGGGGAATAAAATTTCGAACGGCCATATTTACGGAACTCCTGGTCGAATTTTGCCCAATAACGAATTTAACCGCGGCATTCAGGACTCGAACCTACCCTATAAATTTCGAGTTTTTAGGTCGTTCCGTTTGAGAGTTATCGTGTATACGGACTGGCGGACAGACTCGAATTTTTCGACGGATTCGTCATCAGTGAGTCGAACCTTGTCGATTGAGCCCATTTTCGTCTCAAAATTCGAAAAATACAGACATCGTGACTAAATGATATAGCCCTCGTGTAAGTAGAACGAGCGCTCAAAAATTAAAAGTATGAGGGAGCCAAAAGGATCGAAAGGTTCTTTATCTAGAATTATGAAGCAAAATTGATGATTCAATTTGTACGTTCTCCAAGATTTTGAATGACACTTTCGAAAAATGCAATCGAATAAATAAATTCAGTCATCAAACCCAATTTTGCTGTTGAAATCTGACTGATTTAACCTGTTTCAGTGCACAGTATCTCGAAAATGGTGAGAACTTTAGGAATCATCTGGGGAAGGTTGAAGATGTTGACATTTCAGAACAATTCGTTGACGAAAGTGGAGTTTATGACAGAAAGGAGTACCTAGCACAGGATGAAGACAATCACTTATCCAAACAGAATCATGCAATGAATTCAAAGCAACAGGGTCACCGATTTGATGATGTTGCAACTGGGAAATCCACTCTCAAAGTACATATAGATTCGAAAAAACATAAGTGTCACCTATGTGAATATACTTCAAACTCAAAAGCAGATCTGAAAAAGCATATAGATTCAGTCCATCTGAATATGAAAGAACATGAATGTCACTTCTGTGCACATGCTTCAAACACAAAAGGAGATCTGAAAAGGCATATAGATTCTGTTCATTTGAATTTGAAGCAACATAAGTGTCACTTATGTGAATTTGTCTCGAATCATAAACACAGCCTTAATCTTCATATAGAATCAATTCATTTGAATATAAAAGATCATAAGTGTCACTTATGTGATTATGCTTCATTTCGTAAAAGAAACCTCAAAATGCATATGAATTCAGTCCATTTGAATATTAAAGAACATAAGTGTGACTTATGTGATTATGCTGCAGTTCAGAAAGTACACCTCAAAACGCATATAAATTCAGTCCATTTGAATATAAAAGATCATAAGTGTCATTTATGTGATTATGCTTCAGTTCAGAAAGGAGAACTCAAAAGGCATATGGAATCAGTCCATTTGAATATAAAAGAACATAAGTGTCACCTCTGCGATTATGCTACAGCTCAGAAAATACACCTGAAAACGCATATAAATTCAGTCCATTTGGGGAAGGTTGAAGATGTTGACATTTCTGAACAATTTGTTGACGAAAGTGGAGTTTATGACAGAAAGGAGTACCTAGCACAGGATGAAGACAGTCACTTATCTGAACAGAATCATGCAATGAATTCGAAGCAACAGGGTCACCGATTTGATGATGTTGCAACTGGGAAATCCACTCTCGAAGTACATTTAGATTCTAAAAAACATAAGTGTCACTTATGTGAATATGCTTCAAACTCGAACGCAGATCTGAAAAAGCATATAGATTCAGTCCATCTGAATATGAAAGAACATGTATGTCACTTCTGTGCACATGCTTCAAACACAAAAGGAGATCTGAAAAGGCATATAGATTCTGTTCATTTGAATTTGAAGCAACATAAGTGTCACTTATGTGAATTTGTCTCGAATCATAAACACAGTCTCAATGTTCATATAGAATCAATTCATTTGAATATAAAAGACCATAAGTGTCACTTATGTGATTATGCTTCATTTAGTAGAAGAAACCTCAAAATGCATATGAATTCAATCCATTTGAATATTAGAGAACATAAGTGTGACTTATGTGATTATGCTACAGTTCAGAAAGTACACCTCAAAACGCATATAAATTCAGTCCATTTGAATATAAAAGATCATAAGTGTCACTTATGTGATTATGCTTCAGTTCGGAAAGGAGAACTCAAAAAGCATATAGAATCAGTCCATTTGAATATAAAAGAACATAAGTGTCACCTCTGCGATTATGCTACAGTTCGGAAAATGCACCTCAAAACGCATATAAATTCAGTCCATTTGAATATAAAAGATCATAAGTGTCACTTATGTGATTATGCTTCAGTTCAGAAAGGAGAACTCAAAAGGCATATAGATACAGTCCATTTGAATATAAAAAAACATAAGTGTCACCTCTGCGATTATGCAACAGCTCATAAAATACAACTCAAAACGCATATAAATTCAGTCCATTTGAAAATCAGAAAGAATCGTTGAATTAACTTATGTGATTATGCTGTTTAAAGTAACTAATGTATGGCTGATATGGTTAATGTGCTTTAAGAATGATTGGTTTACAATGATATTATCCTTCTTGAACTAATAAACATGTCATTGTTACAAAAATGTTTTTCATTTTGTATTACTTCCCGTTTCCTCTATTTCGATGATAGCAAGTAGTTTGTCGTCCAGTGGCGGCTCGTGGACATTTATCGTGGCTCGACAGAGATATATATATATATATATATATATTGTCATGGAAATCAAAAATGGAAAATAAATTCAAATATGTATCAACAAAATTCAAGAATCTTCAAACATCGTATTGTATCGTATAAATTATTGTAATATGATATTTTCAAGAGGGTTCAGATTATTTAGAAATACAAAAAACTGTGAAGTTGTTCAAGTACTTCAAATCATTCATTATAAATAGCTTAGTTAGTTATATTTAGATCATAGGAAAAAATGTTACTATGGAAACGAGACTTTAAAAATAATATGGATCGAGAGCAGGCGAAGGAACAATAGAGGGAAATTATCAGGAAAAAAAATATTTTGAACGGAACCCATAGTCTAATTTTGCTCATTGATGAACGTGACCGCAACATTCGAGATCTAAACCTATCCTGAAAATTTCAAGTCTCTAGGCCTTTCCGTTCGAAAGTTATAATTTTCTATGGTTCTGGTCATGCGAGCTGGACAAAATGTTGCATGTAGCTTGAACACGTTATTCTCCATCTGAGTACAAAATTTCACCCCGATCGAATCTGTAGTTTCGAAATAATCAGGAAAACAAAATTCGAGCGGCCATATTTGCGGAACCCCTGGGCGAATATTGCCCAATAACGAACTTAACCGCGGTATTCGAAATTCGAACCTACTCTGAAAATTTCAAGTTCCTAGATCATTCCGTTCGAGAGTTATCGTGTATACGGACAGACTCGAATTTGTCGACGGATTCGTCATCAGTGAGTCGAACATAGTCGATTGAGACCATTTTCGGCTCAAAATTCGAAAAATACAGACATCGTGACGAAATGATATAGCCCTCGTGTAAGTAGTACGAGCGCTCAAAAACTGCACTCAACTCTTTCTTGGTTGAGGGTCGTTAATCGCGAAATTTTCGAGAATTTCAATTGGTAATTTCTAGTTTTCACCATGAAATCTTGATTTTTCTACTAAAAAATATGGAAGTAATATGATTTCAAAATATTTATCATTCCAACTGACATCTCTGTATTATGAATCTATGATGAAATTCATTATTCTATAAATTGAAAATAATCTATTAATCCTCAAATCTTTAGGATTTCAATGAAAAACTTCAGGAATAATCTCATGATCGAACTTAAAAGGAATTTAAATTTCTATGACCCCAACAAAAATTACATATAATTTTTTGAACGAATTTGAAAAAAGACGAAGATTCTATGACTTCAACACGGAACTAAATCCATTTTCATTCTATGATCCAATAACTTTATGATCACAATAGTTCTATGGTCTGGAGGTAGAACTTCATATTATCTCAAAAATTCTAATGGAATTTTCCAAGAATTAAAATTATTCAAACCGACAACTATGTACATATTATAAATCTATGATGAACTTCATAATTCTATGGACCAATCAAAGAATAAAAATTGAGTAAAATCTATGTTTTCAACAGAAAATCATCAATAATTATTCTAACAATTGAATCTTATGATCGAACTAAAAAATTATTGAAATTTCTTATGACCCCCAAGATAAATCACATGTAATTCTATGAAAGAGCTGAAAACAAAAGTAAATTCAATGACTTCAACACAAAACTTGATCCATTTTATTCTATAATCTAATGGCTGAATGATCTCTATGGTTAATATCAACACTATCAAAACAGCCGGAAATTTAAATTAGATACGAAATAGGAGTTGTTTCAGTATTGAAATTGATAGAACGTTGTATTAGGAACGTTATGCATGTAACAACCCAAATTGGAAGTTCTGGACTTGTTACACTCTTGATTTGAGGTATCGATATACCGATATGAGTACTTTTGACCGATACCTACTCGCTACTCAATTTCAAAGTATCGATACTAAAAGTACTTGTATTTACTCGTATCATTTCATCCCTAGGTATGTTTTCGTGAAAACTTCGGGTGGAAACATTTTGACAATAATGGTAGATAAATGATATAAATCGATTAATCATATTTTATATGGTTGGATTTCCAACCTTCATCAATTTCTGATATACATTTTCGCAATATAGTAAAACTTCAATCATTATTTTCTTCAGTTCCAATCATAATTATACAGGTGGTTAGGTAAACATGCGGCAGAAATTCAAGAGGTTATTTCTTGGACTATTTTAAGGATATTTTATCCTTTGATTATTTTCGAAAAGGCGCTTTGTTGCGAAAATATAGGACGAAACAAATTTTCAACAAATTACAATTTATTACTGAAAAATACATTTCTTAACCTACAACAATCGTTGAAAATGGCTACCTCAAGCTCGGATGCAACCACCCAATCTTCTCTTCATAGACTGCCAAACTCAAAAAAAAAAAATTAAAAAAAAAGCGCGCTTTCAAAAAAAATTAAAGGATATCCTTAAAATAGTCCAAAGAATAACCTCTTGAATTTTTGCCGCATGTTTACGTAACACCCTGTATATTCTACTATTCATAGAGGGGAGATTCCTCAAGTAATTTTAAGAAAACAAAGTACCATCAACATGGGATCACAAACGGTTCGTTTTCGAGATACAGGGTGTTAAAGTTTAAATTTTTTCCAAGATTTTTCTCATAGTTTCTACACTCCACAAGATATTCAACTGAAATTTGGCATACATATTACAATTGAGAGTTTACACCATGTGACATGCCGCTTTCGATAGCAAATCTACAGGGTGGTATTTTTTCTGGAACACAGTCCCCTGTTTTCGTCCAGAACTTTTTTTTGGTGGGCCACTGTTCATTTGAAAAAATGTAAAAAGCAGCTCTGTTGTTATACTGAACTTTGTGACCTGCTGTAGTTTTGTCGTATCTGCTACCGATCTCGAGAAAAAAATTTTGAATGATTCTCTCGAAATCCTCAGAAAAATCCAAATTGTCATAAAAATTCAGTTGGTAAGCTATGGTGAATTAATTCATTGTTTGTTTTGACACATTAAATTAAACTTTCTCAGTTGAATATCTTGTGAAGTGTAGATACTATCAGGAAAAAACTTGAAAAGAATCCAAACTTTAACACCCTGTATCTCGAAAACGAAACGTTTGCGATCCCATGTTTATGAGACTTTTTTTTCTTGAAATTACCTAAGGAATCTTCCCTATTCGTTTGTACCTTCAATTTAGGAACACCCTGTATATTTTTTTCGAATTTTTTCATTTAAAAATGGGTTGTTTATAGTCACAATGAGTAAAAAAAGAATAATTTCAGCAGTTGAACTGACAATTATTCATTTTTTATTGAACATAAACATTCCATTTCTTCAATGCGTACTCCTAATCACATAATTCAAAGCTACTCATTAAATTCATATTTTCAAATTAAATAAGGGTAGGTACATTTATTTTTATACTCCAATCAATTTGTCGAAATTCTTCCCCTTAGGAATAAATAAATGATAACTAATGTGCTTCCTATGATAAATCTTCATTTATTCAGAAATATTTGTCGTCTCAAGTTCAGGAGAACTTTACAAGCATAAGTATTTCAAAGAAAGGACGAATTCTACTGTTGATATTAAATTGCGGCAACGCTGTAAAGGGCTGGGTATCCACGGAAGCGTTCGCGAAAATTCTGGAGGCGTTCGATAGCATTCGGGAAATTTCTCGAATTCTCCCGATCCCCGTGTAGTTCATCGGATATTATCCATACTATTATAGAGAAAAAAAAATTGTTGACATTTTTTTATATCAAAGTCGAAAATTGAATTGTAGTGTTGTTTCCTACTCGAATAGTACGTACAACATATAATAATATTCTTTGGATCAGGAAATATATAATCTCTTATACTTTACAAAAAAAGGCAGTAAGAATAGTTTTAGATAGAATTACATGATATCGTGGGAACTTCAAAAGAAATGAAATTTCGATATTATATGCAGTATACTGAATTGGAGGTACATAAAAAAAGGGAAGATTGCTTGAGTAATTTTGAGAAAAAAAATCATGGGATCGCAAACGCTTAGCCATTTGAATTTTTTTCAAGTATTTTCCTAATAGAATCTACAAGATATTCAACTGAAATTCGGCATAGATAATACAATTGAGAGTTTACGCCATGTGACTCGCTAATTTCGTTAGCAAATATACAGGGTGAATTTTTATGACAATTTGGATTTTTCTGAGGATCTCGAGAGAATCGTTCAAAATTTTTTTCTCGAAATCGGTAGCAGATACGACAAAACTACAAGAAGACATAAAGTTCAGTATAACAACAGAGCTGCTTTTATATTTTTTCGAATGAACAGTGGCTCACCAAAAAAAAGTTCTGGAGAAAAACAGAGGACAGTGTTCCAGAAAAAATATCACCCTGTAGATTTGCTATCGAAATTGGTATGTCACATGGTGTAAACTCTCAATTGTAATATCTATGCCAAATTTCAGTTGAATATCTTGTGAAGTGTAGATACTATTAGAAAAAAACTTGGAAAAAATTCAAACTTTAACACCCTGTATTTCGAAAACGAACCGTTTGTGATCCCATGTTTACGGTACTTTTTTTTTAATTCCTCAAGAAATTTCCTCTTCTCGTTTGAACCTTCAATTTAGGAATACCTGTATATACAGGAATGATCATATTTCTACATAAAAACAAAGAAACTTTCCATAAAGAACATGAATGAAAATACTGCATAAAAAACAGCAATTACCCACATATCCCAAGATTCGTTTAACTAACATTTAGAACCAAGTGGAATAAAGATGTATTGAATTTTTCAATGCCTTGCCGAATTGAAATACAGAAGGAAGAATAAAAATAAATAAATTCAAAAGATTAGTACACAAATATTTATTAGGAATAGAACCATATGAAGCTGAGGGAGTTCGACTTTGAATTTATTATTTATGTCATAAACCTAAACTATACAATCATTCTACTATTATATGTAGTACCTATTTGTTGGAAATTTTTGTCCCCATAATTCAATCATGCTAATTGAATTATTATAATCCTTGATCTAATGAAGAAACAAACGCATGATATGGCCATTTTAAGGTTCGGTTATAATTAATTTGCAAATATTTATTGCTTCATTATGCTGTGATAATATCCGTGGAGCAATCGCGATCGTTCCTGCAATTTGATTGGCGGTTGCATCGTAAATTCGCGATTATTCTAGAAGGCGCAAGCGTGAAAGTCTGGAATATTCTATGGCTTTATTTAAACGAGGAACTGCATCAACCGGTTCAGTATTGAGAAAAATTCTGTTGCAGTTTGCATTCGCATTCACAGACTTTACAGAGCAAAATATTCAAGAGTGAACACTAAATTAGTGAAATATGTCTCTTCTACCGTACATCTTGGACACCTACACCAGACCCTCCCGCCTGTTGGACCAACATTTCGGACTGACTCTGGACGCCGACGATCTTCTGAGCCCCATCACCGATCCCAGCATTCGTCTGAGAGCCCACCCGGCACTCGGTTACATCCGCCCCTGGAGAACGTCGTTGTCCCAGAGAGACGTAGGTTCGACCATCTCCGTCGACAAGGATAAGTTCCAGGCCAACTTGGACGTTCAGCAATTCAATCCGGAAGATATAACTGTGAAAGCTACTGGAAATAATATCATCACCATCGAGGGAAAGCACGAGGAGAAGGAAGACGATCATGGTTTCATTTCCAGGCAGTTCGTTAGGAAGTATGTTATACCTAAGAATTGTGATTATGGGAAGGTGGAATCTAAGTTGTCTTCTGATGGTGTGCTCACCATAACCGCCCCCAGGATCAATGTGGATGAGAGTGTTGATCACAAAACCATCCCGATAGTCAAGACGGGCCATCCTGCTAAGGTTGAACAGAAGAAGGTTGAAGAGAAGAAAGTAGAAAAGTGAGAAGATTATAAAGTTATCCGAAATATTTTCTCTTATTTTTTTTTCCTATGTTGTATATCAAATGTTCAAGTATTGTTCTAAGTTTTTGTAATAAGACTGTTCCACATTCCTTTTTTTGTTTAATAAAATAAGTTCTATCTGTATAGAAATATTCATTCATATTATACAGTCTCTCAATAATTAGGGACGAAACATTTCCATTGAGGTATCGATACTTTTACTCGATACTGTATCGGTATTTGATCGCTAAGTTGAAGTATCGATACTTACTCGGTATCATTAGAAAAGTATCGATACTTAATCGTGCATCGAATAGGGAAAATCACGCACCGCTAGATGGCGCTGAAAATCACAAGATGTCGGGCCGAATGATGATTAAAATTATTCTGTCATTTCTGTCTTTTATAACAAGTAAATCAAATATTTTTCATAAGATTGCGGAATTAATAATAATGCCTGTAAAAGTCGAGATAACCACTTCGGATATTTTTGATTATGTGGGTGAACGTGAATGTGATAGCAAATGACCACTATATTATAGAAAATTCTTGAACTCACCATAAAAAAATCATCTTTCAGGAAGTGCTTGCTGCAAGGTAACAACTTCTTTGAGATACGTTTCCCAATCTTCAAGATTGTCTGCCATTTTTAAATGACTTGGGATGTGCATTGAGGAACAGAGCACATTTTTCGTGATCTTATTCCCACATTACCTCTTACAATCCGCTGCATTTTCAGCTCGTATAAAGTTTATTTGAAACAATTGTCTATAAATTATCACCTAAATATATCACTTTCGATACATAAATGACTCAAAATCATACAAATATTTCACACTTTTTCGATATAAGATATAAACCACACACACGTCAGTTTGTTGTTCATCACTCGGGTAGTTCAAACGATTAAGAGTAGATGTCACCCACTCTGTGATTTTTCCCTATAGTTTTTGGAAAATTAAAAGTAAAAACACAAAAAAGTATAAGTATTGGAAAGTTCTTGAAAAATTAAGGAAAAAAAATTAGTATTGGTATTCTTTATTTTATAAGAACAAAATTAATGAAAAAAAACACAAAACAAAACTGAGACAAAAAAAATGAGAAGCGAAAAACGAATGCTTTCAAAAATTTCAGTTTTAGATATACCTACAATTTTTTTTTATCAATGTATAAATGAAATAGTTACATTGACATATCGATACCTCAGTTCAACAAGTCCAAAACTTCAAATTTGAGTAATTACATGCATAACGTTCCTAATACAACGTTCTATCAATTTCAATACTGAAACACCTCCTCTTTTATATCTTATTAGATAAGAAATAGGAGTTGTTTCAGTATTGAAATTGATAGAACGTTGTATTAGGAACGTTATGCATGTAATTACTCAAATTTGAATTTTTGCATTTGTTGCACTATTGAGTAATCGATATACATACTGATATGAGTACTTTTGACTGATAACTACTCGATACTTAATTTCAAAGTATCGATACTAAAAGTAATTTGTATCGTTGAAAAGTATCGAGTATACCATATTTGTATTTACTCGTATCGTTTCATCCCTATAAGCAGCAAAGCCAGTGATGCCGCCTCTACCGATTTTTCGGTAGATCTAGATCTTCTCAATCTACCGAAAGAGCACATAAATCTACCGAAATTTGATGGAGTGAATGTATGTTCTGATATTGTAGGAAGTCATGACTCTTACGATATTATTTTCCTCCTTACCATAACATAATTTGATACCATAACATAATTTAAGTTATACGTTGACATTAGTTAATTTTATACAAAATCTTTTATGTTTACCCCATTCTTCAGCGAATTGCGAGAGAGTATTTTCAACATACAATTTGTTGAAAACAAAACAGAAAAATCGTTTGGAAACGAAAACCATATCTGGCTTGTTGTATACGAAGCAATTTTTAGCAAAAAACGTATGCCATAATTTTCCCATAGAAAATAGTCTTATTTCAAAACTGATACAATCTGAAAGGAAAATGTTCCTTTGAACATTAGAGAGTGACATTTATCAAAATCTATATTAAATAGCACAGAACACTAATAAAGACTGATTTTGCACATGTGATTCATTTATTTTTGTTTCAAATGTTTAGTTGAATAAATAAAATCTATTTTCAGTTTGGTTCATTCGTAATAACCTACATGCCCAATATTTCGGATAAATGGTATTTAAACTTGAATAACCCATAAAATAGGTGAAAAGGTATGTATATTTCGAAAATCTACCGAAATCTACCGTTTTTTCTGAACTTTCTACCGAAACTGTAGGTACGGAAGGTGGCAACACTGAGCAATGAGCAAAGCGTTGTCTAATATATGGTTTGACGCTGGACGACGGGCGTGTAAAGTACTAAATTACATATACACATAAACACATACTACGAATATTTTATTGCCAAGTAGATTTTTCGGTTTACACTGTTTATAGGAAAAGCTGAAGTAAAATCTAATAAGTGCCAACAACAGGATTTCTTTTCTATAATATAGTGTATGAAGGGAGGGACAAGGGTTAGCTCTGCTCGTCAACAATTCATTCTGAGAAGAAATGGATATGAATACTGTGAATTATTGTACTTGAAATTCTGTGAACGTTATCTTACAAATACTTGTAAACGTAAGTGGACCCATAATTTCAACTTCAAATCAGCTTTGCATTCCTTGTGGACTAATGAATTTTTCTTAAATCTATCCATGTTCCTTTCGGCACCTTTCAGCATCTTATTTCTTTCTTCCATTCCAGTAGGGACGTGGATCTATTTTTCATCAGTTTGGTCCGCCTTTTCTCTCATTTTCATCTCCTTTTGAATTTATTATTATGCCTAAAATTCATAATAATACTACTGATAGTAGCACCTACTTGTGATGTTAACATTCGCAATTATTATTTTAGGTCTTCTTGAACGACGTATATGTGAGATGGAAGAAATAAACTGCTCTGATATAAAAGAAGAGGCACATGATGAATCTGACAAGTAAGTAACCTTAGATTCCCTCAATTTTTCCCTTCATCTTAAATTCAATGAATGAAGATGCTCCAATTATTATAGATTGCTGTGAATCTTGCTCATGGAATAAAGCACAGGGTTATTTATAATTGATTGTTACATCACAGTCGACTTTGGGTTATTGTTTGCCGCTTCTCACTAGATGTTCCAAATTAGGTATCATAGAGTTTTGAAACTGACTACCTTTATTATTTTAATGTCAATTCTTATTCAAATTCATCAACCTTCTGTTTCCATAACCGTAAAAATTCAGATTCAAGAATCCTCTCTGAAAGCCCACATCAGAGCTGTTATAAACTGATTTATTCAGTTAAATTTTTACCCTTACAAAATCACTATTGTACGGCAACTTCAACTAATAGATATTCCAAGTTGTAAAGAGTACTGCTATTGGTTTCTGCGTAATCTCAACGACGACAGATTGTTGGACCTGACTTTTTTTAGTGATGAGGCGTGGTTTCATTTGTCAGGGTATGTGAATTTTTTGAAACGATAGATTTTGGAGATCGGAGAATTCCCAAAATGTCATTGAGAATCCACTGCATTCACACAAAATTGGTGTGTTCTTAGCAGTTTCTCGTCATCGAATATGTGGATTAGTTTTCTTCAAAGTTACCATTAATGGTGAAAGGTGAAGAAGAATAATGCTGGAACCATTTGGAAATCAACCAGATGGTGAAGAAATATAGTTGGGATATTTTCGAAAAGATGTGGCATTAACCCACACTACTCGTGCAAATCTAAGCTATTTGCAAGAATTTTATGACAACCATGTGATAAGTGAAGGACTTCAGCCATTTTTTCCAACACGGTGCCCAGACTTGATTCCTTTGGATTTTTTCCATTTTTGCATACCTGAAATTTTGACTGTTTTAATAAAAAATATTATTTTTGAAAACTTCGGTATCTCATAAACTATTTGCTAATCCTGTTGAAATTTTGTGTATACATATGGAGCATCCATAAAATGAGTAATATAATAGTTATTTATTGTACAAGACGATAAATTTGTACTTTATCTTAAAGAGTGGCTTTTATCTAATCACGCTCGAGAACATAATGCGATTTTATATTCGTGTGCAACACAACATTTTTTCCTATAGCAAGACTACAAATTCAGGTGAAAAATAAATTTTCAAAGAAAATTGTAATTTTTGGCACAAAAATCGAAACTGTGTTACTCCCTTATTAGGGATATGAATAATTCTGCCAACAAATGTGAAACAAATTTTGCATTCTGATATTTGCGGAGTGTTCAGTATTTTTTGCGTTTTGTGTACGAAGCTAATAGGAAATGTACGGAAAAGAATTAACACAAGAAGAAGAAAACCTGCTATCAGATGTAGAAGATTGGAGGCAGAAAGTTTATTGTTGACCCAAAAATCTAGGATGATATATGAGAAGGAATTCCAGTCCTTTAAAAAGTGGAAAAGCATCAAGAATATCAATGGCGTGAGTGGAAAAGTGCTTATGGCGTATTTTTCTGAAAAGTCGAAGAAAGCGAAGCCATTATAGTATTATTATTCGATGCTGAAGCGTACGTTGTTGGTAATGAAGATTGTGACATTTATAATATCAGCAAGTTAACCACCTTGCTGAAAAACCTGAGTGGAGGATCCAAAGCTAAAAAGTCCAAAATCCGGGAATCAGATCACATTAAATTTCTGACAGGAGCTCCTGGAGACGTCTATTCGTTTATAAAGTTTATTGCTATTCTTGGTGTGCATGGAGCGACTAGGTCCGATGAATTGTACAAGTTAGAAGTGTTTAATGTAGACGACAGTAAATCGATTATAGTCGTATCATTATCTGATACTAAAACCAAGCAGGATAGGTCGTTTTGTATTACTGACAAGAAAAGTTGAGTGGGTTTCTTGAAAATTGTGAGAAAGTACATTGCCTTGCGCCCCAAAAACGTACCTCACAGTAAGTTTTTTGTGAATTACCTACAGCAAAAGTGCACTACTCAACCGGTAGGGATTAACACTATATAAGATCCCCAAAAAGATTGTGGATTTTTTGAAGCTACCAAATTCAGAAATGTACACGGGGCATAGTTTCCGTCGTTCTTCTGCTTCCATGTTGGCAAACTCTGGTGCTGATCAGCTGATATAGTAAGAGTTGAACGCTTAGGTGGATGGAAGTCGTCATCCGTTGCAGAGTCTTACATTGAACAGTCAGTACGCAATAAGATTGCTATATCCAAGTGTATACTTGGTGGCAGGGCCATATATTAGCGCAAAGGCCAAGATAAGCCATGATCTGAGAGCGGCAAGTTTTCGGTAAGTTATAAGAAAAAAATTTCTTAAGTAAAAAAAATGTAGAAATACGCACCTTCGAAAATCATAAAATTATTTAATATTTTCCATGAATTTCACACATTTTCAAAGCAAATCTTATTGGAAAATTGAAAAATCACATCACATCTGAATCTGAAGGAGCCGCCCTAAAACCGAACAGCAGTCGTCGGTAACGCTCATCAAAGAATATCGGCAATCATGAGTTCTATCGTAAATTGTAAATATAGTCCATTTAAAAATTATTGACATCGAAGCAGGCCATGAACGTCCAGTCGAGGCTTCATTTCTGGTTACAAAAAGTAACTAAATTTCATCATAGAAATAAAACATAAATATAACCTAGAAAAGTGTTGAGTATACGAATTATCGAATAATTAAGCCGGAATATTTCGATTGCAGTTTAAACATGGGAATTCAGATTTGAAAGCGCAAAAATATCGTGGAATGGTTTCATATAAAATTATCTGAACTTATCGTTCATATAAAAGTCAACCATGGAAAATTGAAGATCATTCAAATAAATATTTATTTTCACTCAGGACCATGCAATATTTATTGGTATTGGAAATCTTGCAAAATTCTAACCATATAACTATAAGAGTACCATTTTATGTCAGGATTCAAGAAGGATAATTAATGGAATTCTAGCAGGTAGCTTGTGGTGCAACAGAAAAAATTTTTTGGATACTTCGCAAGTACAAAGCCAAAAGAATGGATTGGAAAAAACGTTATAATGTATTAAGAAATAAGAGAGAAACAAAAATTAAGAATCTATGTAGTACATGAAGAATTTTGACATGAAATTTGTACCGAACTATCAATATATGAACCAATTTGTGAATTATTTATTGCTCGGTGTTGAATACTTTAAGAAAGTCAATTTTTATTTTCATTCATTAAAACTGTCCATGAATTATTGAAAATATTATAATTGAATAGCAATTTTCAGTATACTTTTGAATTGGGAACAATATAGCATGTGTATTAGCAGAGGGAATGTGAACAGGGTACCATACAGTATACGTATAATAAATAAACCTGAAATATCTATGAATGATACAAGAGCAAAGATAAAAATATCATTAAAAACTTTGTTTCCACGTAGTGTAGTGATTTGGATGTGTTTATTGAATAAGCTGACATAATCCTATTGATGGGCATCCTTTTGCAGGGAAGGTTTCAATATTTCAATAACCCATTTATGAAATAATTCACCATTCATAGTAATCCTTATCATTAATACCACTGTCAAGAATCGGATCACATCCAGGTAAAAATCCATCAATTGTTCCAGTATTCAAAATAGTGCACCTTCTGCCTTTACCCTTGAATATACTCGGCATACCTTTTGGATTATTTCCTAGTGTCCACTGACGAATTTGAATACCGTTTTCGAATATCCAAATTTCATCTAGATAAATGAATTTTACGTTTTGTTCCATGTATTCTCAGTATTTATCACAATATCGTACTATCTTTATTATATTTTTCTGTTTATCAGTAAAAATTTTCCTTCGATCAACTTTTTTGTATTTGCATCCAATTTTTTTTATGATATAATATAATGTTGACTTCGATCAATTGAAATCTAGGTGCTCTTTGGCCAGTTCGAAAAGGATGTCTAAACTGATATATTCATTGTTTTTAATTCTAGCAAAAACAAAGTCAAACAATGTCTCTTTGAAGGAATAATCGTATCGCACAGGTTTTCTTCCACTGCTTATTCCAGGCTGTAATAACATGCTAATATTCTACGGACAGGGCTTGGTGAAATCTGAAAATTTAAGAGACATTGATCAATCAGAATACACTTTGAGTCGGTGAATAACAGTTTACCTGAAACACTAGCGGAAATATATGCCAAATCTTTGAAAAACTGGAAGTAACACCGACAAACTGCCTGGCGTTCTCTTGTTAGGCGCGATGTATCCTGGTCAATTCCAGCCATTTTAATAGCATAAGACAAAAAATACTCAAATTCAGAGCAAATTTTTATAATTACATATTCACCAATATCTTCGATAAAATCATCAAAGCAAGATTTCTATCGGTAATCTTAGTGTTATTCCTATACCAACCTGAATTCAGCAACCCAAAATATTACTGAATAGTCTATTACCAACTTAAATTCGATTTTTCACAGCCAACCGAGATGTCAATAATTCTTAAACGGGGTATACATATGTGCAATAGAAAGGGAATAGGCGCACCCCGTCTTTGTGGTCTTTGTTTGCCATTATAGAGTTGTTTCGGTATTTCTGGATATTATTATTGGAAATATTTAGTATAAAGAAAGTTTTTGAAATTTTGCTGCGAAGTTCTTTTTATTAAAATTGCAAAAACTTGATTCTGAAGAATTATAAGTAGAAGTTATCTTATTTCTATTTATCCTGACGATTTAGACGACAAGCTTCACGATAAATGTTCGCACTTCAAAGTCTATATACTATATAGCTCAGTTAGAACGTCCTCCAAAAACTCTACTAGAGATGAGTACCTTCATTAGAAGCGAAAAAAGCTTAGTGCAAGTTTTTTTCTTGATATTGCCGTTAGAATTTTCTGGCAACGAACTGCTCAGCAGAAAGGTCTTTTTCAGTTTTGTAACGAATTTTATCATAGTGGCGATCTAACATATCTCGAGAGCGTTTGAAGTATCTTGCCGTTTTGTGCATTGAAGCTGAGTTGTGCAAAAAATATTGATTTTGAATGGAGTTCAAAAGTTTGCAGAAAAAAAAAACAAGAAAAAAATCGTTAATATATTGACAAAGAAAAGTTGAATTGCAGTGTTTTTGAAAGTTTTGGGAATGTTATGTAGAATAATAAAGAATAAACACCTTGACACAATGAAATTGTTTCATTTCCACGATAGTAAATTGTCTTAATCAACTCCTCCTGCGAAAATGACTTGATTGAAAAAATCGGCATGTTGTATTTCTTTCCAATTCGCTCAACTCAAAGGGGCGGTAAATTGTTATTGACCTAAGGGAGGAAATAAGTCTAATCCGGCCCTGCTTGGGGGATCTGAAAATCAATCCAGTACCTCGGTCCAAGTGTCTAAGCAAACGAGTACAAAATCTGGTGTTCCAAAAATAGATGTTTCTATTAATGTTAATTGTTGAATCACTCTTATTGTTAATCCTTCGAATTACCTGATGTGTTTGATTTTGCTAGTTTGATTGAATGAAAAAAGTTGAAACATTTTAGCTATCCTTGCTAATAAAGTGTTACTTTATCTACCCTTGCGGTTCAAGTGATACTTTATCAACGCAAAAGAGTTGCTACAACAACAACATCCTAATATTAGCTATAGAAGAAAATTCTTTAAAAAGCACTGCCGTGAAATCAGGACCTTTTGAGCGCTCGTTTATCCCCCTTGTAGATAAACTCGCATTTTCCAGTTTAAGAAACCAATACAAGAAATTTTCGACAGCTGTCAAAATAAATTTCAAACTGAGGCGAAACTCCATACTTCACTTCGATGCTTTAGGTGACCAGTTTTTTTTTGGTAATAATCTAGAAATTTCTACGGTATCTATGGTCTTGGTGATGCGATCTGGACAAAATTTCGCACGTAGTTTGAATACATTATTTCTCGTTTATGTGCAAAATTTCAATCTAATCCAATAAGTAGTTCGAAATTATCAGGAAAAAAATATTTTGAACGGAACCCCTAGTCTAAGTTTGCTCATTGATAAACGTGACCACCACACTCGAGATCCACACCTATCCTGAAAATGCAAGTCCCTAGGCCTTTCCGTTCGAAAGTTATAATTTTCTATGGTTCTGGCCATGCGATCTGGACAAAATTTCGCACGTAGCTTGAACACGTCATTCTCCCTCTGAGTGCGAAATCTCGATCGAATCATTGGTTTCGAAGGAATCAGGAGAACAAAATTTCGAACGGCCATATTCACGGAACTCCTGGTCGAATTTTGCCCAATTACGAACTCAACCGCGGTATTCGAGATTCGAACCTACCCTGAAAATTTCGAGTTTCTAGGTCGTTCCGTTCGAGAGTTATCGTGTATACGGACGAGCGGACAGACTCGAATTTTTCAACGGATTCGTCATCAGTGTGTAGAACCTTGTCGATTGAGACCATTTTCGGCTCAAAATTCGAAAAATACCGACATCGTGACTGAATGATATAGCCCTCGTTTAAGTAGAACGAGCTCTCAAAAATTCAAAGTGTGAGGAAGCCGAAACGATCGAAAGGCCTCTCGTTCTTTATCTAGAATTATGAAGCAAAATTGATAATTCAATTTGCACGTTCTCCAAGTTTTTGAATGACACTTTCGAAAAATGCAACCGAATAAATAAATAATAAATTCAATCATCAAACCCAATTTTGCTGTTGAAATCTGAATGACTTAACCTGTTTCAGTGCACAGTATCTCGAAAATGGTGAGAACTTTAGGAATCATCTGGGGAAGGTTGAAGATGTTGACATTTCTGAACAATTTGTTGACGAAAGTGGAGTTTATGACAGAAAGGAGTACCTAGCACAGGATGAAGACAATCACTTATCCAAACAGAATCATGCAATGAACTCGAAGCAACAGAGTCACCTATGTGATTATGTTGCAACTGGAAAATCCACTCTCAAAGTACATATAGATTCGAAAAAACATAAGTGTTACTTATGTGAATATGCTTCAAACTCAAGAGCAGATCTTAAAAAGCATATAGATTCAGTCCATCTGAATATGAAAGAACATGAATGTCACTTCTGTGCACATGCTTCAAATACAAAAGGAGATCTGAAAAGGCATATAGATTCTGTTCATTTGAATTTGAAGCAACATAAGTGTCACTTATGTGAATTTGTCTCAAATCATAAACACAGCCTTAATCTTCATATAAAATCAATTCATTTGAAAATAAAAGATCATAAGTGTCACTTATGTGATTATGCTTCCTTTCGTAGAAGAAACCTCAAAATGCATATGACTTCAGTCCATTTGAATATTAGAGAACATAAGTGTCACTTATGTGATTATGCTACAGTTCAGAAAATACACCTGAAAACGCATATAAATTCAGTCCATTTGAATATAAAAAATCATAAGTGTCACGCATGTGATTATGCTTCAGTTCGGAAAACAGAACTTAAAAGGCATATAGAATCAGTCCATTCGAATATAAAAGAACATAAGTGTCACCTCTGCGATTATGCTACAGTTCAGAAAGGAGAACTCAAAAGGCATATAGAATCAGTCCATTTGAATATAAAAGATCATAAGTGTCACCTATGTGGTTATGCTTCAGTTCAGAAAGGAGAACTCAAAAGGCATATAGAATCAGTCCATTCGAATATAAAAGAACATAAGTGTCACCTCTGCGATTATGCTACAGCTCAGAAAATACAACTCAAAACGCATATAAATTCAGTCCATTTGGGGAAGGTTGAAGATGTTGATATTTCTGAACAATTTGTTGACGAAAGTGGAGTTTATGACAGAAAGGAGTACCTAGCACAGGATGAAGACAATCACTTATCTGAACCGAATCATGCAATGAATTCGAAGCAACAGGGTCACCGATGTGATTATGTTGCAACTAGGAAATCCACTCTCAAAGTACATATAGATCCGAAAAAACATAAGTGTCTCCTATGTGAATATGCTTCAAACTCAAAAACAGATCTGAAAAAGCATATAGATTCAGTCCATCTGAATATGAAAGAACATGAATGTCACTTCTGTGCACATGCTTCAAATACAAAAGGAGATCTGAAAAGGCATATAGATTCTGTTCATTTGAATTTGCAGCAACATAAGTGTCACTTATGTGAATTTGTCTCGAATCATAAACACAATCTCAATCTTCATATAGAATCAATCCATTTAAATATAAAAGATCATAAGTGTCACTTATGTGATTATGCTTCATTTCGTAGAAGAAACCTCAAAATGCATATAGATTCAGTCCACTTGAATATAAAAGAACATAAGTGTCACCTCTGCGATTATGCTACAGCTCAGAAAATACACCTCAAAACGCATATAAATTCAGTCCATTTGAAAATCAGAAAGAATCGTTAAATTAACTTATGTAATTATGCTGTTTAAAGTAACTAATGTATGGCTGATATGGTTAATGTGCTTTCAGAATGATTGGTTTACAATGATATTATTCTTCTTGAACTAATAAACATGTCAATGTTACAAAAATGTTTTTCATTTTGTATTAGTTTCCGTTTCCTCTATTTTGATAGCCAGTAGTTTGCCGTCATGCCGTCATTGGCTTCTCTTGAATAACTTGAAAACTTTTGATTGCATAATATCTTTATCACCAATAAGGTACCTTACTTGGAAATAATGATAATATGTGTTACTTATGAAGTCCTCCATAAATATTGCAAAAAAAATAATTTTTTCGCCAGAAAATGTAAGTATTAGATGATGTTGGTTTTTTTTGGATGACTATTTTCACCCAGTCACTGTGAATGATGAGTAATCCCATGAAACCTAACCGAACCTAACCTGT
The DNA here is from genome assembly GCA_963966015.1 of Aphidecta obliterata. Lineage (NCBI taxonomy): Eukaryota > Metazoa > Arthropoda > Insecta > Coleoptera > Coccinellidae > Aphidecta > Aphidecta obliterata. Next base: position 13,459,076 of record OZ014434.1, on the reverse strand, counting down.
TTCAGTGCACAGTATCTAGAAAATGGTGAGAACTTAAGGAGTCATCTGGAGAAGGTTGAAGATGTTGACATTTCTGAACAATTTGTTGACGAACGTGGAGTTTATGACAGAAAGGAGTACCTAGCACAGGATGAAGACAGTCACTCAGCTGAACAGAATCATGCAATGAATTTGAAGCTACAGTGTCAACAATGTGATTTTGTTGCAACTGTGAAATCCACTCTCGAAATACATAAAATCGATTCTGTAAATTTGGATTCGGAAGAACATAAGTGTAACATATGTGATTTTGCTTCAGTTGGTAAGGAAAACCTCGAGAGGCATATAAAATCAGCCCATTTCAATATTAGAGAACATAAGTGTCACTTATGTGATTATGAGACAGATCGGAAGGGTAACCTTAGGGAGCATATAGATTCAGTCCATTTGAATATAAAAGAACACAAATGTAATGTATGTGATTATGCGTCAGTTAGGAACAGAGACCTCAAAATGCATATAAAATCAGTCCATTTGAATACTAGAGAACATAAGTGTCACTTATGTGATTATGCTTCAAATCAGAAGGGATCCCTTAAAATGCATATAGATTCAGTCCATCTGAATATGAAAGAACATAAGTGTCACTTATGTGATTATGCTGCAACTCGGAAGGGAGACCTCAAAAAGCATATAGATTCAGTCCATTTGAATATAAAAAAACATGTATGTCATTTCTGTGATTATGCTACAGTTTTTAAGAAAGACCTCAAAAAGCATATAGATTCGGTCCATCTGAATATAAAAGAACATGAATGTCAACTCTGTGAACATGTTTCAAACACAGAAAGAGGTCTGAAAAATCGTATGGATTGTGTGCATTTGAATTCGAAGCAACATAAGTGTCACTTATGTGATTTTACGTCAGCTCGAAAGCACAACCTAAAATTGCATATAAATTCAGTCCATCTGAAAATGAAAGAACATGAATGTCACTTCTGCGAACATGCTTCGAACACAAAAACACAGCTTAAAAGGCATATAGATTCAGTCCATTTGAATATAAAAGAACATAAATGTCACTTCTGTGATTATGCTGCTTGTAAGGGAGTTCTTAAAAAGCATATAGATTCGGTCCATCTGAATATAAGAGAACATGAGTGTCAATTCTGTGAACATGCTTCAAAATCAAAAGTAGATTTGAAAAAGCATATAGATTCTGTTCATTTGAATTTGAAGCAACATAAGTGTCACTTATGTGAATTTGTCTCGAATCAAAAAAGCAGTCTAAATCTTCATGTAGGATCAATTCATTCGAATACAAAAGAACATAAGTGTCACTTATGTGGTTATGCTTCATTTCGTAGACGAAACCTCAAAATGCATATAGATTCAGTCCATTTGAAAATAAAAGAACATAAGTGTCACCTCTGCGATTATGCTGCAGTTCAGAAAGTACACCTCAAAAGGCATATAAATTCGGTCCATTTGAAAATCAGAACAAATCATTGAATTAACTTATGTGATTATGCTGTTTGAAGTAACTATAATGTATGGCTGATCTGGTTAACGAGCTTTCAGATTGATTGTTTTAAAATGATATGATTTTTCTTGAACTAATAAACATGTCAATATTACAAAAATGTTTTTCATTTTTTAGTACTTCCTATTTCTATTTTGAATAACTTGAAAACTGTTGAATGCATTATATATTTATTGCCAATACTTGAAAATAATGATATTATCACTCATGAAGTCCTCTATAAATAATGCGAAAAAAATTATTTCGCCAGAAAATGTCAGTATCAGATGATGTTGGTTTCTTTTGGATGACCTTTTTGAGCGCTCGTACTACTTACACGAGGGCTATATCATTTCGTCACGATGTCTGTATTTTTCGAATTTTGAGCCGAAAATGGTCTCAAACGACTATGTTCGACTCACTGATGACGAATCCGACGGAAAATTCGAGTCCGTCCGGCCGGCCGTCCGTATACACGATAACTCTCGAACGGAATGTCCTAGAAACTTGAAAATTTCAGGGTAGGGTTCGAATCTCGAATGCCGAGGTTAAGTTCGTTATTGGGCAAAATCCGCCAAAGGGTTCCGTAAATATGGCCGCATGAAATTTTGTTTTCCTGATTACTTTGAAACTACAGATTCGATCGAGATGAAATTTTGCACTCTAATGAAAAATGAGGTGTTCAAGCTACATGCAAAATTTTGTTCAGCTCGCATCACCAGAACCATAGAAACCATAGAAAATCATAACTTTCGAATGGAAAGGCATAGGGACTTGAAATTTTCAGGATAGGTGTAGATCTGAAATGTGGCGTTCACGTTTATCAATGAGCAGAATTATACTAGGGGTTTCGTAAATACGGTCGTTTGAAATTTTGTTTTCTCGATAATTTCGAAACTACGGATTCGATCGAGATAAAATTTTGTATTTTAAACAAGTCTGTCGAAAAAACAATTGGTCACCTAAAGCACTGACTTGAAGTCTGGATTATCGCCTTAGTTTGAAAATTTGTTTGACAGCTGTCAAAAATTTCCTCAATTGGTTTCCAAAACTGGAAAATGCGAATCTACCTACAAGGTGCATATACGAGCGCTCAAAAGCTCCTGCCTTCACGGCAGTGCTTTTCGTAATTTTCATCTAGTCACTGTAAATGATGAGTGATTCCATGAAACCTAACCTGTTCAATTACGGGACAAACGTCACGGAAAATCTATGATCGACATAATTTATTTCGGACTTTCTCGAGGTGTCACAAATCGAGTTCTTGCGAAAACTGTAGAAAAGTAGGAGACGCCACATAGTTATTTGAGACCTTACGTCCTTCGAACTGGAAATTCGACCCTTGGCGGAGCCCGAGATGTTGCGGTTTAATATCCTTATGAAAAGAACTTTTCGTGTTTTTCGACCTTTTCCGAACGTTATTTGTAAATGTAAATTGGTCCCGATACAACGAACGGTTCACGCAAGAACTGGATTTGTTTCAGTGCACAGTATCTAGAAAATGGTGAGAACTTAAGGAGTCATCTAGAGAGGGGTTGAAGATGTTGACATTTCTGAACAATTTGTTGACGAACGTGGAGTTTATGAAAGGAAGGAGTACCTAGCACAGGATGAAGACAATTACTCAGCTGAACAGAATCATTACAATGAATTTGAAGCTTCAGTGTCAACAATGTGATTTTGTTGCAACTGTGAAATCCAATCTCAAAATACATATAGATTCTGTTCATTTGGATTCGAAAAAACGTAAGTGTCACTCATATATGATTATGTGTCAGCTCGAAAGAGCAACCTAATGCATATAAATTCAGTCCATCTGAAAATCAAAGAAAATGAATGTCAATTCTATGAACATGCTCCAAACACAAAAAGAAGTTTTAAAAAGCATATAGATTCAGTCCATCTGAATATAAAAGAACATAAATGTCAATTCTGTGAGATCTGAAAAGGCATAATAGATTCTGTTCATTTGAATTCGAAGCAACATAAGTATCACTTATGTGAATTTGTCTCGAATAAAAAAAAAACAGTCTTAATTTTCATATAGAATCAATTCATTTATCATTTGAATATAAAGGAACATAAGTGTCACTTATGTGGTTATGCTTCATTTTGTAGACGAAACCTCAAAATGCATATCCGTCCTTCAGAGCAAAATGTGAGTTTTACAGGAGATCGTAAAATACTTGCGTTTTTCGTTTGATTCGCGTTGTGATTAAGGACTTGATACTATATGTTATTTTCGTTATTTTAAGTCCAATCGTCTTGAAAGTAGACCACTAAATAGATCGCCAAATTTAAATGTAGGTAGGTCAGCCAAAAAACCCGAAAATTGAAATTTTGGACTTGATACCCTTTTGCTCTGAGGTACGGATATAATATGTAGGTTCATTCCAAATAAAAATTACGAAAAGCACTGCCGTGAAGGCAGGAGCTTTTGAGCGCTCGTACATGCACCTTGTAGGTAGATTCGCATTTTCCAGTTTTGGAAATCAATTGAAGGAATTTTTGACTGCTGTCAAAAAAATTCTGAAACTTAGGCGAAACTTCAGACTTCATGTCGGTGCTTCAGCTGATCAATTTTTTTCCGATAATTCGCTAAAATTTTCCACGGTATCTATGGTCTTGGTGATGCGATCTGGACAAAATTTTGCACGTAGTTTGAATACATTATTCCTGAGCTAGGTGCATAATTTCATTCCAAATCCGATCAGTAGTTTCGAAACTATCAGGAAAAAAATATTTTGAACGGCCATATTTACGGAACCCCTAGTCTTATTTTGCTCATTGATGAACGTGACCGTGAAATTTGCGATCCCAACCCACCCTGAAAATTTCAAGTTCCTAGGCCTTTCCGTTCAAAAGTTAGAATTTTCTATGGTTTCTATGGTTCTGGTCATGCGATCTGGACAAAATATTGCTTCAATATATCATTCTCGATTGAAATACAAAATTTCATCTCGATCGAATCCGTAGTTTCGAATTTATCGAGAAAACAAAATTTCAAACGACCGTATTTACGGAACCCCTTGTATAATGTTGCTCATAGATGAACGTGATCACGACATTCAAGATCCCCACCTATCCTGAAAATTTCAAGTCCCTAGGCGTTTCCGTTCAAAAGTTACAATTTTCTATGGTTTCTATGGTTCTGGTCATGCGATCTGGACAAAATTTCACATGTAGCTTGAACACCTCATTTTCCATTCGAGTGCAAAATTTCATCTTGATCAAATTTGTAGTTTTCAAGTAATCAGAGAAACAAAACTTTGAACGGCCATATTTACGGAACCCCTAGTGGAATTTGGCCCATTAACGAACTTAACCGAGCCATTCGGGAACTGAACCCACACTGAAAATTTCAAGTCTCTAGGTTGTTCCGTTCGAGAGTTATCGTGCTTACGGTCGGACGGACAGACTCGAATTTTCCGACGGATTCGTCATCAGTGAGTCGAACATAGTCGATTGAGACCATTTTCGGCTCAAAATTCGAAAAATACAGACATCGTGACGAAATGATATAGCCCTCGTGTAAGTACGAGCGCTCAAAAAGAACAAAGTGTCACCTCTGCGATTTTTCTGCAGTTCAGAAAGTCCACCTCAAAATTCAGTCCATTTGAAAATGAATCATTAAATTTACTTATGTGATTATGCTCATTTAAGCAACTAATGTATGGCTTATATGGTTAATTGGTTTATGTGCTTGCAGAATGATTTGTTTGAAATGATATGATTCTGGATTCATCTGGAATTAATAAACATGTCAATTTTACAAAAATGTTTTTCATTTTTAGCGCACGTTCTACTTACTTACACGAGGGCTATATCATTTCGTCTCGTATCTGTACGTATTTCTCGAATGTTTAGCCGCAAAAAATTCTCTAGGTCGTTCCATTCGAAAGTTATCGTCCTTACGGCCGGCACGGACAGACTTGAATTCTTCGACGGATTCGTCATCAGTGAGTCGAACCTTGTCGATTGAGACCGTTGTCGGCTCAAAATTCGAAAAATACAGACATCGCGACGAAATGATATAGCCCTCGTGTAAGTATAACGAGCGCTCAACTAGGAATATTCCTCAGAATCATCATAAAACGAAAGACGTCTCAGAAAACCTTTAGAACATTGAAAACCAACTGTTCCATATAAATCTTTCAAGACTTGTTCTATTTTATCCTAATTGAATCACGTGAAAAATCTTTCCCAGAACCATTACAAAAAACCAATTCAAAATATAATATTAAGATCTTTTCAAAACTACTAGCACATACTTCATCCAAGTGTCTAGCGATCGGCCCACCACTCTTGCCAATTTTAAGAAAAACTCTCGAAAAAATCATGAAAATTCAAATGGGACAAAACCATCCACCCATTAGTAGCTCTAATATCGAATGTAAAACTGCAATGAAAAAATTATAAAATCACTGCCGTAAAGACAGGAGCTTTTGAGCGCTAGTTCATCCACCTTGTAGGTAGATTCGCATTTTCCAGTTTCAGAAAAAAATTGACAGCTGTCAACAAAATTCTTAACCTAAAGGTGTGTACAGACATGCTCCGAATATCGTACCGAACCGTGTCGCGTACCCCGACGCGATCAGCGAGAGCGAATCAAATTCACGAATTCAAATTGCACCTCTACGTGCGATGAATTTGATTCGCTCTCGCTGATCGCGTCGGGGTACGCGACACGGTTCGGTACGATATTCGGAGCATGTCTGTACACACCTTAAGGCGAAACTCCAGACTTCACGTCAGTGCTATTATAGCTGACCAGTTTTGTTTTCGATAATTCGCTAGAATTATAGATACTCTACGGTATCTATGGTCTTGGAAATGCGATCTGGACAAAATTTCGCAAGTAGTTTGAATACATTATTCTTCATTCATTCATTCAATTTCATTCCAATCCAATCAGTAGTTACGAAATTATCAGGAAAAAAATATTTTGAACGGCCATATTTACGGAGCCCCTAGTCTTATTTTACTCATTGATGAACGTGACCGCGATCCAAACCTACCCTGAAAATTTAAGTCCCTAGGTCCTTCGAAAGTTATAATTTTCTATGGTTCTGGCCATGCGATCTGGACAAAATGTAGCTTTAATATATCATTCTCCAGTAGTATACAAAATTTCGTCATGATCGAATCTGTAGTTTTGAAATGATCAAGAAAACTAAATTTCAAATAAGCATATTTACGGAACCCCTTATATAATTTCGCTCATAGATTATCGTGATCACGACATTCGAGATCCACACCTATCCTGAAAATTTCAAGTCCCTAGGCGTTTCCGTTCAAAAGTTACAATTTTCTATGGTTCTGGTCATGCGATCTGGACAAAATTTCACATGTGGCTTGAACATCTCATTTCCCATTTGGGTGCAAAATTTCATCTAGATCGAATCTGTAGTTGCAAAGTAATCAGGAGAACAAAATTTTGAACGGCCATATTTACGGAACCCCTGGTGTAATTCTGCCCATTAACGAACTCAACCGCGGCATTTCGAAACTGAACCCGCACTGAACATTTCAAGTCTCTAGGTTGTTCCGTTCGAGAGTTATCGTACTTACGGACGGCCGGACGGACAGACTTGAATTTTCCGACGGATTCGTCGAACATAGTCGTTCGAGACCGTTTTCGGCTCAAAATTCGAAAAATACAGACATCGTGACGAAATGATATAGCATGGATTTTCGCCTTAGTTTGAATTTTTTTTGACAGCTGTCAAAATTTTTTCAATTGGTTTCTAAAACTGGAAAATGCGAATCTACCTTCAAGGTGGGTGAACGAGCGCTTGAAAGCTCCTGACTTCACGGCAGTGCTTTTCATCATTGTTTACAATACCATTGTATAAAGATTATCTTTTGTAGAATATGATGATACTCTTCAAAAACTAGGATAAAATTGGTTACTTTTTGGGAGAGATGAAGCAAAAGTTCTTCTCTTTGGTGAAAGTGAACATAATCCTTCGATGATTATAGTTATGCTGAAAAGACCTTATTTGGTTAGTTCATTGAAATTTTTCATGTCGAAACTATCCACTTTCTGCCAATCAAAGGAAACTAGCAGATTTCATGGGATTACTCATCATTTACAAGGACTAGGTGAAGAGGTTTGACACCAAGTATCTCCTCAAAAGTCCTAAAAAAGAAACAGGCCTGCTATTCTTTTTAAACATCTGATTCAGACATTTTCTGACGAAACAATTTTTTTTGCAATATTTATTGAGGACTTAAAAAGTAATATTATTTTCAGGTATACCTTATTGATAAAAGATATGTTTTAAAGTTATTCAAGAGTATAGTCATGAAGGCATACTTCTGGCTATCATGCAACTAGAGGAAACAGGAATTAGAAAATAAAATATGAAAAATATTTTTGTAAAATTGCCTTGTTTATTAGTTTCAACCAATCATTTTGAAAGCACATTAACCATATCATGAGCATAATGACAAAAGTAACTCAATGATTCCTTTTGGTTTTCAAATGGACTGAATTTATATGTTTTTTGAGGTCCCCTTTCCGAACCGAAGCAAAATCACATAAGTGACACTTATGTTCCTTTATTTTCAAATGGACTGAACTAATATGTGTCTTGAGGTTTATCTTCCGAGCTGAAGCATAATCACATAGGTGACACTCATATTCTTTCATATTCAAGTGGATTGAATTTATATGCATTTTGAGGTATTCCTTCCGAACTGAAGCGTAATCACAGAAGTGGCACTTATTTTCTCTAATATTCAAATGGGCCGATTTTATATGCCTTTCAAGGTTTCTCTTACCCACTGAAGCATAATCACATATGTTACACTTGTGTTCCTTTATATTCAAATGAACATATTTAATATGCTTTTCGAGGTATACCTTCCGATCTGAAGCATAATCACATAAGTGACACTTATATTCTCTAATATTTAAATGGGCTGATTTTATATGCCTTTCGAGGTTTCCCTTATCAACTGAAGCATAATCACATAAGTGACACTTGTGTTTTTTTATATTCAAATGGACTGAATTCATATGCATTTTCAAGTTTTCCTTCCGAACTGAATCATAATCACATAAGTGACACTTATGTTCTCTAATATTCAAATGGACTGAATTCATATGTCTTTTGAGGTATTCCTTCCGAACTGAAGCATAGTCACATAAGTTACACTTGTGTTCTTTTATATTCAAATGGACTGATTCTATATGCCTTTTGAGTTCTCCTTTCCGAACTGAAGCATAATCACATGAGTGACATTTATTTTCCTTTATATTCAAATGTACAGAATCTATATGAATTTTTAGGTTTCTTTCAAGAAATGAATCATAATCACATAAGTTACACTTATGTTGTTTTATTTTCAAATGGACTGAATCTATATGCTTTTTGAGGTCTCCCTTCCGAACTGAAGCATAATCACATAAGTAACAATTATGTTCTTTTATATTCAGATGGTCAGAATGTTCATGGCTTTTGAGATGAATTGCCTGTATCGCAGTATTATCACATGAGTTATTCTTAAGTTGCTCTTCTTCAATGAAATTTGGAGTTGCTTTCATTTCCAATTCGGAAAAAGATGTTTCATCGTCCCTTTTTTGAAATTTATTGGCTATTTCACACTTAACCATGTATTTTTTTCTTTCATGGACTCCATTTTGATCAATACATTGCTCAAGAATGTCCAAATCTTCAATCTTCAGGCTTTCAGGGGATTCTTTGACAGCTGTATACAGAGCACTAGAACAGAAATAACAATGTTTTGGGTTTCTAAGAATCAACCTTTGGAATCGTTCGAAGGAAAAAAATTTCAATAACCCATTTAAATTTCAATTTACATTTCGGGTAGAGCAGAAAGCAATTAAAAAAAAACTATAATTCAAGTTTGTCTTGGATAAATGGGAAATTTTAAACGATATACGTTGGGTATTTTTACTGGATCTTTTATATTTTCAGAATTAAAATAATAGTAATTACTCACTTATATTTAGTTAACGATTCTTCTTTTTTATAGGTGTATTCTTCTGTTTCATTCTCATTCTTGACATAATTATACTCAGGTATTTCAGCTGCATCTAGTGTAAAAACAAGAGATTCAGATTTATCTGCCATTTTTGAAAGTATATAACTCAAATTCTCTGGAAATAAAGGACAATTAAAACATTATCAGGACATAATATCAGGGTACACAAAACACTCCATCATTCAAAGTTTTGAGTTACAACTTTCTCAAATCCCATTGTTCACCTATGATCGGTAATATTCAAATTTCATTTCCATCAATCAGGTGCAATTATTAGGTTTGAAAGTTTGAAGCAGACAAATATAATTGCCCTTTTTTTCAAAAGACTATCTGGACCTAATATTTGTCGTAAATGTCTTGACCATTGTTATAATATAAAAGAAATTTCCCAAAATTGTAGCTACAAAAATGAATGAAAAGTTTCATACTACATCGGTATATGTAGATACATAGGTACTTCATAGAAGTTGCATTTCCTCGTTTGTTGAACATATATATTTCTTTATTTTTTAACATTTTTTCTTCAATGCTGCGATTTATACATTTTATATGTACGTATTAGTACAACACATAAATGAGAAAAAATTTTTATGATCTGAATATTTTTTTTTCTTTTCGAGATACTACGAACCTCTTGATAAGTTCTCGAAGCTTTTCCCTGGTACCTTGAACTTCAAATTATCGAGTTCACTGTATTTATTGAATTTGCCCTTCCCAGTTGAAAACCAGGGCTCAATGCCATTTGGTCAATTTATCCTTCAATGTATGCCCATATTTTTACGAAAAACAATACCTTTTTCAATATAACTTCAGGCCTTTGTGCTTCCTGGAGACCTGGCGTTACAACACCAAATTTCCATCTACGGTTTAGATAACAATAGGCTCTTCAAGATGTTATTATCAAAGAGTAACAGTTGTTACTCTTTGTTATTATAGACGCACTTTTTCATAACAAATCGATTCATACCAGTGTCAAAATATAATTTAATTTTATTCAAATTGCTTTTGCTTTACAACCATAAATATGACATTTCAATAAATATGACTATATGACATTTCAATGACTGATTCAATTCAAGGTTACTGTGTCAGTTCAGTGTTTTTTCACTTGTGTCTGTTTGTTTGTTGGGCTCGTCCTCTTTTACTCCTGTAAAAGAGGAATATGAGCTCGCAATGAAGCATATGTTAGATTAGGGTGATCTTCTTTTCCGTACAATCTTCATTCACTTTAATTTATTCCTCAAATTTCACCAACAAGTCGCCCAACATCCACAATAGGGAAAAATCAGGAACCGTGAGATGGCGCTGAAAATGTCGGGCCTAGAGGTGATCAAAATATTCTGTCTTTCATAACAAGTGAATCTAATATTTTTTTAAGATTGCGGAGAGTAATAATGCCTGTGCAAGGCGGAGAAAACCACTTCGGCCATTTTTTATTATGTGGGTGAACGTGAATGTGATAGTTAATGACCATTATATAGAAAATTTCACGATAAAAAAATCATCTCAGGAAGTGCCTGCTGCAAACTAGCATATTCTTTGAGATACGTATCCCAATCTTCAAGATTATCTGCCATTTTTTAACTGCCTTGGGATTCAACGGGAATTTATGCAAAGAAATTTCAAAAGTACTATATAATGAGCATTGAGGAACAGAGCACATTCTTCGTGATCTTATTCCCACATTACCTCTTACAATCCGCTGCTGTTTGAGCGCTCGTACTACTTACACGAGGGCTATATCATTTCGTCACGATGTCTGTATTTTTCGAATTTTGAGCCGAAAATGGTCTCAAACGACTATGTTCGACTCATTGATGACGAATCCGTCGGAAAATTCTAGTCTGTCCGTCCGTCCGGCCGTCGTCTAAATCGTCCGGATAAATAGAAATAATATAACTGCTACTTCTAATTCTTCAGAATCAAGTTTTTGCAATTTTAATAAAAAAGAGAACTTCGCAGCAGAATCCTTGTAATAATTTTTGAGTTCATTCAATTCCCTTGTTAGTTTTCAAGAACTTTCTTTATACTAAAAATTTTCAATAATAATATCAGAAATACCGAAACACGACAATTCCTAATATGTTCTGCAAGTGCGATGCGGAAAGTCCCGCGTCCACAAAGATTTACTTTTTATTGCGAGTTACATATTTACCATTCACGATGGAACCCATCAAGCTTGCCGACAATCTTCGATGAGCGTTACAGACGACTGCTGTTTTAGGGAGGTTCCTCCTTCAGATTCAGATGTAATGTGATTTTTCAATTTTCTTATGAGATTCTTGATTCCTTTTTCAACTGCGTATTGAAATAAAAGAACTTGATTTTTGCCATTAAAATGTGTGAAATTCATGGAAAATATTGAATAAGTTTCGAAGGTTCGTATTTTTACATTTTCTTTGTTCGAGAATTGGCAGACATGAAAATAAGAAAAAAAAGTTTACTTGATTAGTTTTCCGGCAGTTCATATTATATTTTATTCTTCAATAATTTTTCATGTTCATTTGTTTTTTTGTAGAAATAAATATTGATTTGTATTTTGTACCTGATATACTCTTGTTAAGTTGTTTACATTTGTGTTGATTTCCATTCATTTGTTATATTTGATTTGATGTACCTTATATTTTATCAATAAAATATATATTTGTTTCGAAAAAACCCGAATTCTTATTGAAAAATTGTTTTGAAAGAAGTAGAGGGGGGAAAGTTTTCAAGCGTGGGGCCCCGGAAAACGTCGAACCGCCACTGTAATGACAATGTCGTAATATGTACTAGCTATCATATCATCGAAATAGAGGAAACAGGAATAGGTACCAAGTAACAATTATGGTGAGAAACATTTTTGCAAAATTGCTATGTTTATTAGTTATAGAAGAATTATATCATTTCCACCAATCATTTTGGAAGCACATTTACCATATCAGATATACATGAGTTGCTTGAATAAGCATAATTACATAGTAACTTTGATGATCCTTCCAATTTACAAATGGACAGAATCTATATGCTTTTTGAGGTTTCCCTTGAAAACTGAAGCATAATCACATAAGTGACAATGATGTTCCTTCATATTGAAATGGACTGAATCTATATGCTTCTTAAGGTTATCCTTCCGAACTGAAGCATAATCACATAAGTGACACTCATGTTCCTTTATATTCAAATGGACTGATTGTATATGCTTTTTAAGGTATTCCTTTCGACTTGTAGCATACACACATAAGTCACACTTATGTTCCTTCTTATTCAAATGGACTGAATCTATATGCTTTTTGAGGTTTCCCTTCAAAACTGAAGCATAATCACAGAAGTTACACTTATGTTCCTTTATATTCAAATGGACCGAATCTTTATGCTTTTTGAGGTCTTCTTTCCGAGTTGAAGTATATTCACATATGTGACATTTATGTTCTTTAATATTCAAATGGACTGTTTCAATATGACTTCTGAGGTTTCTACTATTAACGGAAGCATACTTACATAAGTGACATTTATGTTCCCTAATATTCAAATGGACTGAATCAATATGCTTTTTAAGGTTTCCCTTTTCAACTGTAGCATAATCACATAAGTGACACTCATGTTCCTTCAGATTCAAATGGACTGAATTCATATGCTTTTTGAGGTGCTCCTTACGAACTGAAGCATAATCACATAAGTCACACTTATGGTCTCTAATATTCGAATGGACTGATTTTATATGCCCTTCGAGGAGTTCCTTCCGAAATGAATCATAATCACATAAGTGACACTTATGTTCTTTAATATTCAAATGAGTTGATTTTATATGCCTCGCGAGGAGTTTCTTCCAAGATGAAGCATAATCACATAAGTGACACTTATGTTCCTTTGAATTCGAATGGACTGAATCTATATGCTTCTTGAGGTCTCCTTTCCTAACTGAAGCATAATCACATAAGTGACATGTGTGTTGCTTCTTATTCAAGTGGACTGAATCTATATGCCTTTGGAGATTTATGTTCCGAACTGAAGCATACTCACATAAGTGACACTTGTGTTCCTTCTCATTCAAATGGACTGAATCAATATGCCTTTTGAGATTTATGTTCCAAACTGAAGCATACTCACATAAGTGACACTTGTGTTCCTTCTCATTCAAATGGACTGAATCTATATGCTTTTTGAGGTCTCCCTTCCGAACTGCAGCATAATCACATAAGTGACACTTATGTTCCTTTATATTGAAATGGACTGATTCTATATGCTTTTTAAGGTATTCCCTCCGACTTGTAGCATACACACATAAGTCACACTTATGTTCCTTCTTATTCAAATGGACTGAATCTATATGCTTTTTGAGGTTTCCCTTTAAAACTGAAACATAATCACAGAAGTTACACTTATGTTCCTTCATATTCAAATGGACCGAATCTTTATGCTTTTTGAGGTCTTCCTTCTGAACTGAAGTATAATCACACAAGTGACATTTGTGTTCTTTCATAGTACAATGGACTGAATCTATATGCGTTTTGAGCTCCATCTCATTTGTAGAAGAAAAAATACATACGTGACACCTTAGTTTCTTCAAATGGTCAGAATGTTCATGGCTCTTGAAATGAATTTCCTGAGGCACAGAATTATCACTTGGGTTATTCTTTAGTTGCTTTTCTTCAATGAATGTAAGATTTGGTTTCAGTTCCAATTTGGTGAAAAGTGTTTCTTCATTCATTCTCTGAGATTTATTGGCTATTTCACATTCAACCGTGTATTTTCTTCTCTCATGCATTCCATATTCATCAATACATTGTTCAATCTTTACGCTTCCAGAGGTTTCTGCATAAGCTGTATATTGAGCGCTAGAACAGAAATAACAATGTTTCTGATTTCCGAAAATAAATTTTCAGTTTATGATTCAGGAGTAGAAACTAATTAAAAAAATCTACAATATAAAATACTATGAGAGCCAATTTCGTGAAAGTAACCATCAGAGCCAATTTCGTGAAAGTAACCATCAGAGCCAATTGTATGGAAGTTGACATACAAATCAGTTGTTATCCGGCATTGATCCTCCTAGCTCTAAAATCTAGGGATTCAATCGTAGAAATTCCATATTCAATATAAAATCTGTGATGAACAAACCAAAATTAATCCCTAGTTTATTTACTTATCACATCTTTAGTGTAATACTCTCCAGAATAATGTTGGGCGTTATTACTAGATCATAATATAAAGTTTCAGAATTAATATCATAGTAATTATTACTCACTCGTATTCAATTGACGTTTGTTCTTTTCCATAGGTAAATTCTTCTGCCATTTTGGAAGTCTCAACTCAAATTCCGTAGAAATAAAGAACAATTAAAAATCATCAGGACACCCCAGACCCCGGTGATGGGTTGAAAACCAATCTACAGCAGTCTCAATTTTGAGAATCTTATAATTAAGAAGATATTATGAATATTGCATTACAATTACATCTATAAAATTGTAGCATTTCTGTATTTCTGATTAACTGATTCATCTTAAGTTAAGTTGTCACTCTTTGACATATCTATGCTCTTTGAGTCTTTGACTTTGACAGAATCATGAACATATGAACTTCTTCTTCTGAAACCCTTGGACGATCTTGATTTCGGGAAGAATCACGGAGTGAGTGACATCTACTTTTAATCGTTCGAAATACACGAGAAGTGAACAACAAACACCCGTGTGTGTATCTTTATATGGGAGAAGTGTGGATTATTTGAATAATTTTAAGTCATTTATGTATCGAGAGTGATATATTTATTTGGATTATATTTTATGGAAAATTGTTTCAAATAAACTGTATATGATCTGAGACGGCAGCGGATTGTAAGAGGCAATGTGGGAATAAGATCACGAAAAATGTGCTCTGTTTCTCAATGCTCATCATATAGTACTTTCTAAATCTCTTTGCATAAATTTTCGTTGAATCCCAAGGCAGTTAAAAAACGACAGACAATCTTGAAGATTGGGGCAAAATTCGCCTAGGGGTTCCGTAAATATGGCCACTCGAAATTTTGTTTTTCTGATTACTTCGAAACTACTGATTCGATCGAAGTGAAATTTTGAACTCAGATGGAGAATTACTTGTTCAGCTCGCATGACCAGAACCATAGAAACCGAAGAAAATTATGACTTTGTAATGGAAAGGCCTAGAGACTTGAAATTTTTAGGATAGGTGTGGATCTCGAATGTTGCGGTCACGTTCATCAATGAGCAAAATTAGACTAGGGGTTCCGTCAATATGACTGTTTTAAATTCAGTTTTCTTGATAATTTCAAAACTATGGATTTGACCGTGACGGAATTTTGTATTTAAATTGAGAATGATATATTCGAGCTACATTTTTTCCAGATCGCATGATCAGAACCATAGAAACCATAGAAAATTATAACTTTCGAACGGAAAGGCCTAGGGACTTGAAATTTTCAGGATAGGTTCGGATTGCGAATTTCGCGTTCACGTTCATCAATGAGCAAAATTAGACTGGGGGTTCCGTAAATATAGCCGTTCAGAATTTTTTTTTCCTGATAATTTCGAAACTACTTATTGGATTGGAATGAACTTTCGCACATGGATGAAGAATAATGTATTCATACTACGTGGGAAATTTTGTCCAGATCGCATTACCAAAACAATAGATACCGTAGAAAATTCTAGCGAATTATCGACAAAAAAAATTGGTCACCTAAAGCGCTGACGTGAAGTCTGGATTTTCGCTTTAGTTTGAAATTTTCTTTGACAGCTGTCAAAATCTTTCAACTGGTTTCTAAAACTGGAGAATGCGAATCTACCTAAAAGGTGGATAAACGAGCGCTCAAAAGCTCCGGACTTCACGGACGTGCTTTTCTAAATTTTCATTCCGGAATTTGCGTTTGGTTTGGCATCCATTAAAAATATCTGAATAACCTCTTCTTATTGTAGGCCATACTTTGTTGAGCCAATGTATTTTTGATGCAGTAGTTACACTTGCACCTTCTCCATAAATTTTATTGGTTGAAATATGGTACCAATTCTTGAAACAATATCTTTGAAAAGTCCTATGCCTTTTCCTGCAATATTGGTCCACTTATTGGCACACTCTGAGTTATTTTCTGTTTGAACCACTGAAGCAAAGCTTGATCAACTTCCTTGTTTACTGGTTTTCGAATTCTCCTCAACTAAGAAATAGCAGAGTTCAATGTTCCTTTCATTTTCTCTCTGTTCTTCCAAATTTTGGAAACGGTCCTACAAACATCTGCATTCGAAGTTCCTCTGTTGATTTCATCAATTATTTTTACTTTTTGTTCTAACGTCAGTGATTTTATATTTGCTGCCATGATTATACGTCTATCAGCAACAAAATATCGAAACAACAATTAGGAAACACTTCCGGCTATGTAAAATGTGTTACGACAAGTTAGTTCGAATAGTACCGGCGTTATACACGATGTCAGCAGTTCTAGGATTTGTTTACCCCTCGTTATATACGCGAATGAAAATACTAAGAGATCCGTGAAAACTATGTGGTTGCTCGTTGCATACAAAGCAATGCTGCTGTTTTACAGAGAAAAAATGCTCGTAATAAACGATCCCTCGTTGTATCCGAGCTAGGAATGTATTGAATCAAATGAGTGACCGTTCGTTGCAAGGAAAAGTGCTCGTTAAAACCAAGCGCTCGTTATAAGCGGACCTGACTGTATACATAGCGGTTTGACACCAAATATCTCCTCAATAGTCCCCAAAAAGAAGATGGCTTATTCTTATTTACCATCTGATACAGACATTTTCTGGTGAAACTATTTTTTTTTTGCAATTTTTATAGAGGACTTTGAAAGTATGTAAAAGTATCTTTATTTTCAGGTCAACCTTCAAATAAAGATATATACAGGGTTTTCCTTTTAACTTGGCCTATTAGAAGTTTTTAGAGAACAAGTGAATATTTCGTTTTGAAATTTTAGGTAGAGCCTTGGGGATGAGGGAACTCTTCTCCTAAAATATTTCAAGTCGACAGTGTTGCCACATCTATCTGAAACGCATATCTACTTTCTTATTTCAAATAGAACTACTTGTATTTTTATTTATGTATCGATACAATACCAAATTCCAAGTACAACCTACTAAAAAAAATTTCTCTGCCATGCACTGTTGCCATGTTATGCACTAATTCTTGAAATTCTTGAGTTCTGTTTTGTTCGCATATAAAATAATCGAGATATTGCATTGCCAGTTTGGAAACTGGTAATCCCAGCATTCATGTGGTACATTCGGTATTTTGATGAATCGAAAGGTTTTTCGAAGATTTTGCTACGAAAATGTGGAACTTAAAATTGAAATATTTCGAGATTTTCAAATGGAAACCACATATTTGTTTGACACCATTCGATTCGAAATAAGAAATGATTGGTAGTCTTTCTTTAAACCAATTAATTATTTTGGATAGGTTTCGAATGAGATGAAAAATACTGAATTATTTCAGTATTTATAGTCATGATCTATGGTCCTGTTTGCGATTAAATGGATCTGTGATTATGAGGTAAATTATTGAAATAAATTCTATGGTTGAGATCATATAGAGTGTTCGATGATTATGGATGCCATAGAAAAAACTGTTAATTGTTAATATAACCTCGATTCAGGTGGTTTAGTTTGTAGCCTTTTTTTGATTCATCGGTTGCAAGATTTTGAAGTGATGTCTTATACTAATGAGCAAATTTTGGACCTTTTCACCATTTACGGGGAATGCCAAAAAATTATCGAAAGGACCTATAGGACCTTCAACAATCGTTACCCACATGTAGCAAGAATGAACGGAGAAATTTTTTCGCTTGCGTCAATCCTGACCCTACAGGTCCTTTCGATAATTTTTCTCATTCTCCGTAAATGGTGAAAAGGTCCAAAATTTTTTCATCAGTATAAGACATCACTTCAAGATCTTGCAACCGATGAATCAAAAAATGCTACAAACTAAACCACCTGAATCGAGGTTTGATTAACAATTAACATTTTTTTCTATGGTATCCACAAATCATCGAACACTTTTTATGATCTCAACCATAGAATCTATTTCAATAATTTACCTCATAATCACAGATCCATTTAATCGTAAACAGGAACATAGATCATATCTATAAATACTGAAATAATTCAGTATTTTTCATCTCATTCGAAACCTATCCAAAATAAATAATTGGTTTAAGAAAAGACTACCAATCATTTTTTATTTCGAATCGAATGGTGTAAAACAAATATGGGGTTGCCAATTGAAAATCTCGAAATATTTCAATTTTAACTTCCACATTTTCGGAGCAAAATCTCCGAAAAACTTTTCGATTCATCAAAATACCGAATGTACCACTTGAATGCTGGGATTATCTACTATAAGACTGCTGAGTTTGGTTTTGTTCCCATATAAAATAATCGAGATATTGCATTTCCAAACTGGCAATGCAGATGTCAAGAAGTAGTGCATATAACAGTGCATGGCATTTTTTTTTAGGAGGTTGTACTGGGAATTTGGTATTGTATCGATACCTAAATAAAAATATAGGTAATTCCATTTGAAATAAGAAAGTAGATATGCGTTTAAGATAGATGTGGCAACACTGTCGAATTGAAAATATTTTAGGCGAAGAGTTCCCTCATCCGCAAAGTTCCACCAAATTTCAAAACGAAATATTCACTTGTTCTCTAAATACTTCTAATAGGCCAAGTTAAAAGGAAAACCCTGTACAATGCAATCAACAGTTTTCAAGTTATTCGAGGGTAGCCAATGAAGGCATACTACTGGCTATCATCCAAATAGAGGGAACAGGAATGAGTCGACGAGCAATAAGATATGAAAAACATTTTTGTAAAATTGCCGTGTTTATTAGTTTAGAAAGCCCATTAACCATATAAGGCATACATGAGCATAATCACAAAAGTAACCTTAACAATTCCTTTTGATTTTCAAATGGACTGAATTTATATGCCTTTCAAGAGTTCTCTTATAAGCTGAAGCATAATCACATAAGTGACACTTATGTTCTATAATATTCAAATGGACTGATTTTATATGCATTTGAAGGTATTCCTTCCGACTTGTATCATACACACACAAGGGACACTTATGTTCCTTCAAATTCAAATGGACTGATTCTATATGCTTTTTGAGGTTTCCTTTCAGGTATGAATCATAATCACATAAGTGACACTTATACTGTTTTATATTAAAATGGACTGATTTTATATGCTTTTTGAGGTCTCCCTTCCGAACTGAAGCATAATCACACGAGTGACATTTATATTGCTTTATGTTCAAATGTACGGAATCTATATGCGTTTTGAAGTCCATCTTCTCTTTAGTACATAAGAGACACCTCAGTTTCCTCAAATTCAAATGGTCAGAGTGTTCATGGCTCTTGGGATGAATTGCCTGAATGAAAGTATTATCACATGAGTTGTTCTTAAGTTGCCCTTCTTCAATGAAATTTTTAGTTGCTTTCATCGCCAATTTGAAAAAAAATGTTTCTTCATCCATTTTCTGAGATTTATTGGCTATTTCACACTCAAACATGTATTTTTTTCTCTCATGCACACCTTTTCCATACATTGCCCGAGAATGTCCACATCTTCAATCTTCAGGCTTTCAGAGGTTTCTTCATCAGCTGTATACTGAGCACTAGAACAAAAATAACAATAAAATAAAATATCTCGGGGAATTGGACAGTTTATTCTCGAATTGGACAATTATAACATCGCCACTGTTTCGGAACGATTTTCTCCTTTTTCAAGTCTGAAATGGGACTTTTCAAAATAATGAAGTTTTTACACTGAATCTCGATGAAGAAAGTACGTTACTCGGCGTTGAAAAAGAAAGAAATCGTTCTGCAACGTCGGCGATGTTATAATTTTCCAATTTGAGAATAAAACTGCCCAATTCCCTGAGATATTTCATTTTATTTCATCAACATGGACACGAACTCTGAGGAAGAAATAACAATGTTTTGGGTTGTGGTTTCCAAGAATGAACCTTTGGAATTATTGAAGGAAGAAAATTTCAACAACCCTTCAGAGTCCTGAGTTTAAATTTTGGGTAGAGCAGAAAGTAATTAAAAAAAATATATAATCCAAGTTTGTCTCAGATAAATATGAAATTTTAAACGATATACGTTGGGTATTGTACGCAACAAACAGAAAATCCTTAAAATTACCAACAAAAAATATAATAATTTCATTCATTTCAAAGTTGTTATTTCTCAATCAGAAGTAGGTTGAACGAAACAATGTAATTAGCAATCATGTTTCTTATTTGTTTGAAGAATCATCATTTTCTGTATCGACGTAGGTTTAACAAAACAATAGGTAGCATCGTTCTAGTTTTAATATTGCCTCATGAATTGTCATCATTTAATTGATTATTTACACGTGCCGTGATGTCATTCAAATTAGTATATATAGTTTTTCGTTCTGAGCAATAAACGTAAATTAATATGTGATCTGCCTTTACCTTCTCAACGCTTGTGTCTCTAAGTCATACCAAGCTTTTTCACACAAGTCAAAAGTTGAGACACCACCCCAACATTGGTCCTTCGGGTCGGATGTTGAGCTGCAACCCAACATTGGTCCTTCGAGCCTCAACAAGAACCACCAACGACCCTTGGATTTACGACCCATCAGCCAACCACCAGTCATTGGATTTACAACCCACTGGCAAAAATCACCAGGGACTTTGGAACTTCAACCACTGCACCCTCCAACAACAACCACCAGTCATTAGATTTACAAACCACTGGCAAAAATCAACCGGGACTTCGGATATTCAACCACTTCACCCTCCAACAACAACCACCAATCATTGGATTTACGACCCACTGGCAAAAATCAACCGAGACTTTGGATCTTCAACCACCGCACCCTCCAACAACAACCACAAGTCATTGGATTTAGAACCCACTGGCAAAAATCACCAGGGACTTTGGAACTTCAACCAATGCAACCTCCAACAACAACCACCAGTCATTGGATTTACAACCTACTGGCAAAAATCAGGAGAAGCCACCCGGATTTAGTGTAAACAAAACCGTAAGAATTTTTCTGTTTTGTTATGTCTGATTGTCCATGGAAAATTATGAACTATTTGCTGAGTTGAGTGGTGTGTCCCTAAAATTCCTTGATAATATCAAGAAGAAGCCGCGGGAACGTAGGGAACAGGCCGATAGTCAATAAATTTCTAAACGAATTAGTCAAGTTAGAATATACATTTTTCACCAAACGATCATAGAAAATTCACTTTTAGAATCTAGGAAATTGCTTCACGAAGGATCTAAATTAATTGAAGATAAACGTCATTCAGAAAAACTGACGATGACTGAAAAATTTGATTTGAGGACAGCATCCTCCGTATTGCCATCTATGACTAACGCAGAAAAATCTGTATTGCAGTTAATTGATGCCATAGAACTATATAAAGATATGCTCGATGATCAAGGTAAAAACTCGCTGATTAATTATGTCCTGAAAATTAAATTGACTACAAATGCAAAATTAAGGTTGAGGAAAGAGTATCAGAAAGTTGAAGGTTTGGTGCTGGATATGAAAAAAACCCTCATAACTAAAAAGTCACCAGGAGTGTTATCAACCCAACTCCATAGTTTAAAACAAGGGGATAAAACAATAGAAGATTTTGCTAAACTAGTTGAAAAACTGTCTCTCTCATCATAATTTATAACATCGAACTTTGAAAGACTGTCAAGTTTGGGACGAAAATTTTTCAACTTTATTTCTCTATTGTTCACATTTAGCAATCTAATTGGAATTCTATTATCTTCGGGTTTTGCGATCATTCCTCCGATGAAAACGCCTTCGCATATTTTGTAATGTACCCAGCTAGGGTAGGTTCGCTCAATCGTTATGCAGTCGAGGGATGGTGAATAATACACTAACACTCGTTAAAGGTTTATTAGTAACATCTCGGGAGTCTCATCTGAAGACTTCTATCTGAAGACTTCCCTTAGCCAAGATGTTAAAATGTTTATATATTAAAGATTGTTACATGTTTAATCGATTGTATGAAAACACCTTCGACAATCGATAACATGATTGATAACATAATACATATTATAGTAAACACACTGTTTATGTTTCCAGTACGCTTTGATGACAAAGCGAGGTAACAGATATTGCAACTCAAGATCGTTAATATACAGAGTGTTCGTACTGATACATACTACACCTTCCCCCTTTGAGAGAAAAAATTTTTCTATACAAGTATAAAAATTTTTTTTTTTTTGACTTATCTATAGCTTATATATACGTTATACATAATTTTAATGGACTTACATATACAAAGTTTTAATACCTAATCTAAAATTCACATCAGTCTTTTAATTCTAATCACTGGTTAGTAATCGTTACTCGTTATGAAAAATACGGTTTCACTCTGTTCTTGTGAACTTCTTTGAGTTTGTTTTTGTCCGTTTCCACAATAATGTTTTGGTTTCGCACTTTCACTATTTCGTAGGGACCGTTAAATAAGGGGTCAAGTTTATTGTCACTGTTCTTATTATTCACGAGCACCTTATCTCCTACTTTATAGTTCATTTCATTACAATTTCTGTCGAAATTCTCTTTTCTTTTTAATTTTGTCATCACCAAGTTTTCTCTAGCATCTTTCCATGCCGTTTGCAACCTATATTTTAGTTCTAGAGGATAGTTGTCAAAATTGTAGATTGGATCTACTTGGCTTTTTAAATTTTGTGGAAATCTACTAGGTTTTCCGAAAACAAGTTCGTGAGGAGTATAGCGAGTTGAAGAGTTCACGGTATTGTTGTATGCAAAGCACCAATATGGAACCCAATTACTCCAGTTGTTACTTTCCTTAGCTGCGTACATACGAAGGAATGCTCCTAAGTGTTTATGCGAATTTTCAAGCGCACCTAGTGTTTCGTGGTGATAAGCTGTTGAATTGAATTGCTTTATTTTGAGTAATTCGCACGATTCACTAAATATTCTTGATAAGAATTCTGTGCCTTGGTCTGTAACAACTTCCGAAGGTATACCATACCTTAAAACAAAGTTTTGAACAAAAGATTTCGAAACTGTTTCTGCCTCTTTGTTTGGTAGGGGGTAACACTCTACGAATTTGGTCAAGTCGCATTGAATAGTGAGAATATACTTATTATTTCCGATATCCGTAGGTAATAGACCTACGAGATCTAAAAAAACTTTCTGAAAAGCAGACGAAGCTGTGGTGGTGATTGCCAAAGGTTCCTTTCTAGGTAAGGAATGTTTATGACGTTGACAATCGTCACACTTCTTTACAAATTTTTCAACGTCAGATCTTAAACCATTCCAGAAATACTCTCTTTTTATATTGTTGAACATGCGTTCGATACCTGCATGTCCACCGGTTGGAAGCATATGAAAGTCGTTCAGAATAATTTGCCTTAATTCTGTGTCTTCTATTCGCGTTACATCTCTTATTATGTTAATCTTTAAGGATGTTCCTAGAATTTCATTTTTACAATTTGTCAACATATTCAAAAATTTTATATTGCTGGCCAGCTTTATGAGGAACAATTCTAATATATTATTTTCTGCGCATATTTTTCCCAGTATCCTCAACGATGTACCTAGGTCATACGTTGATCGGATGTCTTGGTTAATGAAAATAATTGGTGAATTTACATTATATATTAAATTCTTATTGTAATCCTCTGAATGTTGCTTTTTCAAATTGAGAAATTCTTTTTCTGAAAGCGGTCTTAACTCAACACTTTCTACTGGACGTTTCAACACTTCGATAACAATAGGTGATCAATCCTTTTGCCATCGGAGGTTTTCGCGATAAGGCATCTGATTCTTCCCAAATAAAACGGAATTTGGTTAATCCACTAGAAGGATTAGTCAGCTAATTCAAATTCCCGTCTATATAAACAATATAAGTTATTGTTTACTCATGATTCGCGAACTGGTGACCTCGACCTTGCTCGAAATTCTTTTTCGCTGAATTGAAGTTCTAATTTCTGCGGTCACGACCTCGATATGAATGTTTATACCTTACGATTTCGATTTAAAATTTCAATTAGATCTTTCTTGAAGCGATTTCCTCGATTCTAAAATTGAATCTTCAATAATTCTTTGGTGAGGACTTAATGCTTTGAGAAAATTTGGTTCTGACTTGACAATTTCATTCAATGTGTTGAATTAATATTCTAACTTGAGTTATTCTTTCAGACATTTACTAAATAGTTCATTATATACCATGGATAATCAGTTATAACCAAAGAGAAAATTTTCTTACGGTTTGTTTTACACTAAATCGTGGTGGCTTCTTCTGATTTCCAGCTGCACCTTCTTCTCGATTGCCTTCTTTACTATCCAGTACAGGTACATGACGGCTCCAATACAAACTAGCAGGAACGCTATTATTCCCAGGACTTCTGGCACTGACAGGGACTTGGCTTCAATTGCAGCGGTGGCTGCACTATTCCCTGTCTGGGCAATGATTACTTCTTCTTCCTTGGACTGTCCTGAACCCATTTTGCCCTGGTGGTGAAAACCATTGGACCTCGACTGCATGGTCTGTTCTGCTCATCTCGGCTTGGCGGTGAAAAACCATTGGACCTCGACTGCATCGGACGGATCTGCTCATCTCGGCTTGGCGGTGAAAACCCACCATCCCTCTGACTGCATAGGACTGGCAGGATCGCCATGTAACGTACCCAGCTAGGGTAGGTTCGCTCAATCGTTATGCAGTCGAGGGATGGTGAATAATACACTAACACTCGTTAAAGGTTTATTGGTAACATCTCGGGAGTCTCATCTGAAGACTTCTATCTGAAGACTTCCCTTAGCCAAGATGTTAAAATGTTTATATATTCAAGATTGTTACATGTTTAATCGATTGTATGAAAACACCTTCGAGAATCGATAACATGATTGATAACATTATACATATTATAGTAAACACACTGTTTATGTTTCCAGTACGCTTTGATGACAAAGCGAGGTAACAGATATAGCAACTCAAGATCGTTAATATACAGAGTGTTCGTACTGATACATACTACAATTTGTTCGTTAAGAATAACACATTCTTCTGTTTCCTCATTATGACAACAAGGAATTGTTTCGCATCTAGGTGGTATAATGCAATAGTTTAATGTTCAGCTTTTGATTTCTACTCTGGTACTCTAATTTCTCCCTTATTATTCTTTAGTTTTGAAACCTTGCCATCTCACGTACGAAAATATACAGACTACACCTTCCCTCTTTGAGAGAAAAAAAAATGTCTATACAAATATAACATTTTTTTTCTTTTGACTTATCTATAGCTTAATATCTATATATACATAATACATAATCTCAATGGATCTTACATCTACAAAGTTTAATACGTCATTTTACTAATTTAATATTTACATCAGTCTTTTAATTCTAATCACTGGTTAGTAATTATTACTTGTTATGAGAAATACGGTTTCACTCTGTTCTTGTGAACTTCTTTGAGTTTGTTCTTGTCCGTTTTCGCAATATTGTTTGGGTTTCACACTTCCACTATTTCGTAGGGACCGTTAAATAAGGGGTCAAGTTTATTGTCGATGTTCTTGTTATTCAAGAGCACCTCATCTTCTACTTTATAGTTTATTTCATTACATTTTCTGTCGAAACTCTCTTTTCTTTTCAATTTTGCCTTCACCAAGTTTTCTCTAGCATCTTTCCATGCCGTTTGCAACCTATATTTTAGTTCAAGAGGATAGTTGTCAAAATTGTAGATTGGATCTACTTGGCTTTTTAAATTTTGTGGAAATCTACTAGGTTTTCCGAAAACTAGTTCGTAAGGAGTATAGCGAGTTGGAGAGTTCACGGTGTTGTTGTGTGAAAATCCCCAATAGGGAACTCAATTACTCCAGTTGTTACTTTCCTTAGTTACGTGCATACGAAGGAAAGCTCCTCAGTGTTTATGCGAATTTTCAAGCGCACCTAGTGTTTCGTTGTGATAAGCTGTTGAATTGAAGTGCTTAATTTTGAGCAATTCACACGATTCACTAAATATTCTTGATAAGAATTCTGTGCCTTGGTCTGTAACAACTTCAGATGGTATACCATAGCTTAAAACAAAGTTTTGAATAAAAGATTTTGAAAATGTTTCTGCTTCTTTGTTTGGTAGTGGGTAACACTCTACGAATTTGGTTAAGTCGCATTGAATTGTGAGTATATATTCATTATTTTCGATATCCGTAGGTAAGGGACCTACGAGATCTAGAAAAATTTTCTGAAAGGCAGACGAAGCTGTGGTAGTGATTGTCAAAGGTTCTTTCCTAGGTAAGGAATGTTTATGACGTTGACAATCATCACACTTCTTTACAAATTTCTCAACATCAGATCTTAAGCCATTCTAAAAATACTCCCTTTGGATATTGTTAAACATGCGTTCGATACCTGCATGTCCACCGGTAGGAAGCATGAGAAAAATTGGCACAAATTTTTTGTACGGAAGCTATTTCTTCCTTGTTCAATGATTTCATATTAATTGAATCTAATATTTCATCTACTCTTGGTACGGATATTTCTATCCTACCATAATAAATAACATCGAACTTTGAAAGACTATCAAGTTTGGGAAGAAAATTTTTCAACTTTATTTCTCTATCGTTCACATTTAACAATCTAGTAGATAATTCTATTATCTTCGGGTTTTGCGATCATTACCGCGATGAAAACGCCTTCGCATATTTGTTCGTTTAGAATAACATATTCTTCTGTTTCCTCAGTATGACAACAATGAATTATTTCGAATCTAGGTGGTAAATATTTTAATGTTCAGCTTTGGATTTCAACGGTACTCCAATTTCTCCCTTATTATTCTTTAGTTTTGAAATGAAATTTTTTTAATCAATTACTACTTTGTGTTTTTTGAAAAAATCTGATCCTAGTACACCTTGTATACCTACTTGAATCAAAGGACTTTATAACTGAAAAATTGTGATCGAATCTTGCATTTTTAAAATTAATTGAAATTTTTGCCCATGGAAGATGTGGATCCGATAATTTTTCTCTTGCACCTGTATCAATCAAAAAATTCAATTCATTCCTGTCATATTTCACTGAAACATAATTCAAAGCATTCAAATTGTAACTAACATGACTGTTTAGTTGGTCACGAAAAACTTATCTGCTATGGGATTTTGTTTTGTGGAAGAGTTTGTGCAATTATCGGCAAAATATGCTCTCTGCCGGGTCGAGTTTCCTTTGTTAATGTTTTTCGAATGATTGGTGAACTGGCGACCGCGACCTTGCCCGTAATTCTTTTTTGTTGAATTGAAGTTCTGATTGCTGCGGTCAAGACCTCGATGTGAATAGTTATATTTTCCTTTATGATTATCATTACGATTTCGATTGGAATTTTTCATGTGAAAAACTTTCTGGCTAGATGTTTGAGCTGAAATTTTTACAAGTTCCTCTTCCTTAGCTGCTGCTACAGCATCTTTAAGGTTGTTAAAATTTCTTGCCTCAATGATTGTTTTGATTTCCGTATTCCGTAACCCATTGGAAATTGCGACTAGAGCAATTTTTTCATTCACGTTGGCTAAAATAGGTAATGCTTCGATCGATCGTTAAATCGATAGGTAGACAGTTGTTCAACTAGTTTATCAGAATCTTCTATTGTTTTATCCCCTTGTTTTAAACTATGGAGTTGGGTTGATAACGCTCCTGGTGACTTTTTAGTTATGAGAGTTTTTTTCATATCCAGCACCAAATCTTCAACTTTCTGATCCTCTTTCCTCAACCTTTATTTTGCATTTGTAGTCAATTTAATTTTTAGGACATAATTAATCAGCGAGTTTTAACCTTGATTATCGAGCATATCTTTATATAGTTCTATGGCATCAACTTATTGCAATACAGATTCTTCTGCGTTAGTCATAGATGGCAATAAGGAGGATGCTGTCCTCAAATCAAATTTTTCAGTCATCGTTAATTTTTCTGAATGATGTTTATCTTCAATTGATTTAGATCTTTCGTGAAGCAATTTCCTGGATTCTAAAAGTGAATTTTCTATGATTGTTTGGTGAGGACTCAATGCTTTGAGAAAATTTGGTTACGACTTGACAATTTCATTTAATTTGTTAAATTTATATTATAACTTGACTAATTCGTTTAGAAATGTATTGACTCTATCGGCCCATTCCCTTCGTTCCCGCGGCTCCTTCTTGATATCATCAATGAATTTTAGGGACAAACCACTTAACTCAGCAAATAGTTCATAATTTTCCATGGACAATCAGACATAACAAAAGAGAAAAATTCTTACGGTTTGGTTTACACTAAATCGTGGTGGCTTCTCCTGATTTCCAGCTGCACCTTCTTTTCGATGGCCTTCTTCACCTTCCATTGGGTCCAACATGCAGGTATCGAACGCATGTTTAACAATATCAAAGTAGTATTTTTGAAAAGGCTTAAGATCTGATGTTGAAAAATTTGTAAAGAAGTGTGATAATTGTTAACATCATTAACATTCCTTACCTAGGAAAGAACCTTTGACAATCACAACCACAGCTTCGTCTGCTTTAAAAAAAATTTTCTAGATCTTGTAGGTCTCTTATCTACGGATACCGAAAATAATAAATATATACTCACAATTCAATGCGACTCAACCAAATTCGTAGAGTGTTACCCACTACCAAACAAAGAAGCAGAAACAGTTTCAAAATCTTTTATTCAAAACTTTGTTTTAAGGTATGGTATACCTTCTGAAGTTGTTACAGACCAAGGCACAGAATTATTATCAAGAATATTCAGTGAATCGTGTGAATTGCTCAAAATTAAGCACTTCAATTCAACAGCTTATCACAACGAAATACTAGGTGCGCTTGAAAATTCGCATAAACACTTAGGAGCTTTCCTTCGTATGCACGTAGCTAAGGAAAGTAACAACTGGGGTAATTGAGTTCCTATTGGTGCTTTTCACACAACAACACCGTGAACTCTCCAACTCGCTATACTCCTTACGAACTAGTTTTGGAAAAACCTAGTAGATTTCCACAAAATTTAAAAAGCCAAGTAGATCCAATCTACAATTTTGACAACTATCCTCTTGAACTAAAATATAGGTTGCAAACGGCATGGAAAGATGCTAGAGAAAACTTGGTGAAGGCAAAATTGAAAAGAAAAGAGAGTTTCGACAGAAAATGTAATGAAATAAACTATAAAGTAGAAGATAAGGTGCTCTTGGATAACAAGAACATCGACAATAAACTTGACCCCTTATTTAACGGTCCTACGAAATAGTGGAAGTGCGAAACCCAAACAATATTGTGAAAACGGACAAGAACAAACTCAAAGAAGTTCACAAGAACAGAGTGAAACCGTATTTCTCATAACAAGTAATAATTACTAACCAGTGATTAGAATTAAAAGACTGATGTAAATATTAGATTAGGAAAATAACGTATGTAACTTTGTAGATGTAAGATCCATTGAGATTATGTATATATAGATATTGAGCTATAGATAAGTCAAAAGAAAAAAAATGTTATATTTGTATAGAAATTTTTTTTTCTCTCAAAGAGGGAAGGTGTAGTCTGTATATTTTCGTACGTGAGATGGCAAGGTCTGTATAACCTTGCATCGTCTCCAAATCATGCCTCAAACGTAAACTTGTTTGTGCACGTTTCAGAATATAATATTCATTATGATTTCAAAATAAATATGAAGTGATTTTCGGAAAAATTAAGCTTGAAGTAATTCTTTAATTGTCCAATTTTTGGGATAAACATATGTACAGCAATCTGATACTGAAACTGAACTAGTTAGATAGCGCTGATTATCTTATCCAGGAGACCACATACAGAGATCTAGTGTGATGCGGAATCCAAACACTGCATGCTAGACGGGTCTTCGAAAAAGAAGCAAGCAAATTTTATTTTATTGTTTCGATACACGCCATTCAGTATGGATACATCCTAGTATCGGTAAGTAAAGTATCGATACAAAATATCGAATATCGTAACGAAAAGTATCGATACGTATTGCCCAACACTAGTCCTGATCCCTCCAGATCAATACTATTATTTTGATCTTCATTAATGAGAATGAAAAGGAAGAATAACTATTGTTACAATGAAAAAGATGCTCTTCAATGGGATTATGATGTTATTTTATTCAATAAACAAATCCAAATCACTACACTTATGCAGCGAGACATAGTTTTTGCTAAGGTTTCTATCTGTAACATACGTAGATGAATGGTAGCCCGTTCAGATTCCCTCTACTAATCTCGAGATTGGCAACATGCTCATAACAATTTATGGCGCCCCACGTTGGGCGCCATATATTGTTATGGTTCGTTTCAGAGATTTATATTATTAAATTTTGAATTTTATAAAAACCACTAACAATTTTAAAAGAATTTCATTCAATTTCTAATAAATGTGCCCTAGCCTCTTTCTCAAAGAGGGTTCAAGGTGAACAATAAAAAAAATGTTACACAATTTATATTTTCAACAACCAAACTCAAACAAACTAATCCTATCAAAATGGAAAATTCTTGATTAATAAATCGTTCCAAACCAAATGAGTGCACTCACAGAACTTGTCCAAATATACTTCTTCAACTAGTTGGACACTTTCTTCGAATCCAATCGCTGGACCACATGTCCTGATTCCTCGAAAACTTCTATCTTCCCTGTTGAAGATGCAACCGTACCTTCGATCCTTTTCACTTAGAGCCACGTCGATATTTTCAGTATCACTAGGAATTGTAACTTCATGGGGTGTTGTTTTGAACGTAAATTCGGCACATTTGTTCGCTATTTTGCGGAAAGAACCAGTTTTTTGACGGAATGTATCAGAATTTTCAATTTAATTCAAAACAACAACTTGAAAGATCTCTCTCCACTCTGACTTTTTGAGCGCTCGTACTACTTACACGAGGGCTATATAATTTCGTCACGATGTCTGTATTTTTCGAATTTTGAGCCGAAAATGGTCTCAAACGACTAAGTTCGACTCACTGATGACGAATCCGTCGAAAAATTCGAGTCTGTCCGTCCGTATACACGATAACTCTCGAACGGAATGTCCTAGAAACTTGAAATTTTCAGGGTAGGTTCGAATCTCAAATGCCGCGGTTAAGTTCGTTATTGGGCAAAATTCGCCCAGGGGTTCCGGAAATATGGCCGCTCGAAATTTTGTTTTTCTGATTACTTCGAAACTACTGATTCGATCGAGTTGAAATTTTGCACTCAGATGGATAATTACGTACCCAAGCTGCATGTAGAATTTTGTCCCCCTCGCATGACCAGAACCATAGAAACCATAGAAAATTAAAACTTTGTAATGGAAAGGCCTAGGGACTTGAAATATTCAGGATAGGTGTGGATCGTGAATGTAGCGTTCACGAGTATCAATGAGCAAAATAAGACTAGGGGTTCCGTAAATATGGCCGTTTGTAATTCAGTTTTCTTGATAATTTCAAAATTATGGATTCGATCCTGACGAAATTTTGTACTTAAATTGAGAATGATATATTCGAACTACATTTTTTCCAGATCGTATGATCAGAACCATAGAAACCATAGAAAATCATAACTTTCGAACGAAGAGGCCTAGGGACTTGAAATTTCCGAATAGGTGTTCGGATCGCGAATTTCGCGATAACTTTCATCAATGAGCCAAATTAGACTAGGGGTTCCGTAAATATTGCCGTTCAAACTATATTTTTTCTGATAATTTCGAAAAAACTTATTGGATTGAAATGAAATTTCGCACATATATGAAGAATAATGTATCATCTTGTCCAGATCGCATTACCAAGACCATAGATACCGTAGAAAATTCTAGCGAATTATCGAAAAAGAAAATGGTCACCAAAGCACTGACGTGAAGTCTGGATGTTCGCGTTGGTTTGAAATTTTCTTTGACAGCTGTCAAAATCTTTCCAATTGGTTTCTAAAACTGGAGAATGCGAATCTACCTATAAGGTGCATGTACGAGCGCTCAAAAGCTCCTGATTTCACGTCAGTGCTTTTCGTAATTTGTATCAATTGTCCCAACCGGCTTGCTTCCTTTCTAATTTTATAATATTTCCATGGTTACATTCTTCCATTCAAATAAAATGAACCCTCTTTGAAAATATAATATAACAATAATTTATAAATTTACCGAATTTAATGAATTGACTATGTTTGAAGTTGTTTGGTTATATAATTTGAATGTATTTTATTTTAAATTTTCAAAACTGAGAAATATTACCATGTTTTGATTTCCATGACGGTATCAATGTTTATATCCCCTTTGTTATCTCGTACACCCCGTTTTCAAGGGACGTTTGAATTCTTTTCTCGATTTGAAGAATTCCTTGGACCGATGAGTTTTTCCGGGTTCTGGTTGTAAAGCAGAAACGAGATTTTGTATAGGTGCGATGAGGGAATGTATTTCTTCAATTCATCAGAGGGATCTTTCATTAATTTGAAGAATCCAGTCCGTTGAGAACCGGAAATATCCGACAAATTCTCATCGCACCTATACAAAATCTCGTTTCTGCTTTACAACCAGAACCCGGAAAAATTCATCGGTCCAAGGAATCCTTCGGATCGAGACCGAATTCAAACGTCTCTTGAAAACGGGGTGTACGAGATAACATTTGCGGAGTGGGGGGTGTTTGCGGGTCTCCTCTAACCGCTAGTCCTGTCCACTATATTTATACTCCGGCTTTCAGGCGCACATAGAACACCTCTACTAAGTGTACTTCATTTCGAAAGTAGATCTAAACGTTAAGCTGCAACAGCTATTACACAATCTTTCATTCCTTGGGGTAAAAGCTGGAAACTCCAAGGTGGGTGTTACTGGAACCTCTCCAAGTAGGGATAGACATCCGCTAAACTGTTCATCGGGAGTAAGGACCGTTAAGTTGAAATACTTATCGATGTCGCCTGATGTTTTCACTCGACTATAATAAACGTCAAGGTTCTCGCCCTTCATGCGATCTAGAACCTTTAAGGTACCTTGGCGGTTGCACGTCAACATGGACTTTGTGCCATCTGGTTCGTAATTTACAGCGCTAGTAAAATACTTGGGCGCTTTCTTTGCCAAATAGGTTAATTTGGCATGCATATCTCCGACATCCTCATTGAGTTCATTTACCCCGTAGTCATCAGGCATTATTTCATCAGGGTTATTAAGTATTGGGTTATCAGGCGCATTAACCCATACGGCACCTGGGATGGTATTTGATCCATAAAAGCGGCGCCTATAGTCTGCCGGGATGTTGTTGTTTGCTAATGACATAACAACGTTTCTTAAATTTGTGAATCTCACATTCTCAGCTTGTGGTATAAACAAATTATTTCTAGTTCTGGAATCTTTGACCATCTTTGGGACATACAATTTATCCCAAACCTTAACTTTACCTATGTTGCGGATAATGCTGGTAATCTGATCTGGCAGCATTCTGACAGCTTTGATTGCACTGATAAGATTTTCATCATGAATGAGTTCTGCGTAGTCTTCTTCATTCTTTTGAACTGCAGTTACGCTTCTCTGGCATATTTTGATCTTAGTCTCAAAAATTGCTAAGCACACTCGGTAAAGCTGGTAGATACTTCCTCTTGCTGGAACATTCTGGAATTCATAAATTGAATGAAATACGTGGGACACTCCAATTCCAACACTTCTGGAAGTAACCGGGATGGTGATGGCTTTAGCAGTATTTGCAGGAATGACACCTGGAAACAGTTTTCTACACAATTCCTCAGCTAAATCTTGCTCGGTCACTTTGTTGTTCTCTCTTCTGTTCTGAACAACCCGCTGCTCTTGGTAGGATCTCCGTGCGGCTCCCCTGGAGCGGCCGGAACCGCTTCTTTCGGCGCTTCGGTAATTCTTTGACATTGTTGAATTCGAAAGGCTGCTCCTGAAATCAAAGAGCAAAAAATCGCTAATACGATCTCTCTCTATAGGTTCGCTACTTGTATCCGGATTCCGGCTCGAAGGACCAAATGTTATCTCGTACACCCCGTTTTCATGGGACGTTTGAATTATTTTCTCGATTTGAAGAATTCCTTGGACCGATGAATTTTTCCGGGTTCTGGTTGTAAAGCAGAAACGAGATTTTGTATAGGTGCGATGAGAATTTGTCGGATATTTCCGGTTCTCAACGGACTGGTTTTCTCAAATTAATGTAAGATCCCTTTGATGAATTAAAGACGTATATGCTTTCTTTGATCTATTTACAAATTATACTTATACATCTGCCCGTCTGGTTGTATCGATTTCAACAACTCTCACGACACACTGAGTTAAACTTCCCTTAAAAAAGATGTTGTAAGTATCTGTTCTATCACAAATGTTATGTTGTTATTTTACCGAGAGATCGTATTAACTAACTTTATTAAACTAATTTGGGGAATATAGAACATTTCTCCCACTATCAATACACTAAAATCGAATAATTCACAAATTGGTTCATATATTGTGGGTCACAGTACAATTGACATGACGAAATTCTTCATGTACTAGATAGATCCTTGAATTTTTGTTTCTGTCTTGTCATACACTTGGGTGCAATGAAATCGACACAATTTCAAATAAGTATTACTGGGAATCCGCTAGTCGGATTTTGAAAATTTTTTTTTTAATTTATATCAACAGTAGTTAAAATACTATTGTTAGCAATTTAATTTCAGCATATACGGGGTGCAAGATTGAAAAGAAGATTTATTCCTTAACTTTGCCACACCCTGTGGATAAAAGGAACAGCAGCAACAAATGCTGAAAAACTGAAGTACCATCTCTTCTGGTCGTTTTGTTCTTTTAATCATGTATTTATCTCTATTATTAAGGAAATTACACTGTTTCGAAACTGAGCTGATACATTGGAAGCCCAGTGAAAAAACATTGAAAACAACAGGTTTTTCCTAAAACTAAATTATTTCAATAGCGGGGATATGACCTCCCCACGCCCTAATAACATCCCGCATATAATAAGGCATACTTCTAATTAAATTCACTATTGTTTCTTGTGGGATGTTTCGCCACTCTTTCTCTACTGCAACACAAAGCTCCGGATGCTGGAAAAGGCTCGTAGAACTCTTCGTTTTAGTTCATTCCACAAATTCTCAATGGGGTTTAGGTCAGGACTGCACGGTGGCCACACCATAACTCGGAAGTCGACTGCTGCAATGTAGTCTCTGACAATTCTCGAAGAATGTGTAGTTTGTGTAAGTTTGTTTGAAAGTTTCCCCCCATGCAAAAAAAAATAGGGATAAACATACGATTAAAAAAACAAAATAACCAGAAAAGATGGGACTTAATTTTGACTCCTTTTGCCATTCGTTGCTGCGGCTCATTGTATCCACAGGGTGCGTCAAAGTTGAAGGAAAAATCTTCTTATCAATCTCACAACTCGTATATACTGAAATTAAAATGTAGACAAAAATATCTTAGGATAACATTATTATCGAAGGTTTAACCTAAAATTTAAAAAAAAGGACATCAATATCCGACTAGCCGGACTAGCGTCTCGCGAGATATTGTTTGAATTCTGTCGAATTTAAGGAGGGCCGATTTCATTGCTCCCAAGTGTATATTACGTTTTTCCCAATCCATTCACTTGGGCACACGCTTCAAAGTATCAACAAATTTTTTTTGTTTGTCTCACCAGTTTTGCTACCACAGCTAAAATTTATGTTGAATTCAATTAATTATCCTACTTGAATCCTGACCTAAAATGGAACTCTTAGAGTTATATGGTTAGAATTTTGCAAAATTTCCAAAACCCATACAGAATCCAATAATTATTGAATTGGGTTCGATAATTTCATGCTTCAAGCATTCTACGATGTTTTCGCGTTTTCCAACCCGAATTCTCATGTTTGAACTGCACTTGAATATTCAGGCAGTATGCCTCTACAATTGATCATTAATTCGTCGATACAACAATGATTGAATGAAAATACAGGTTTATCCATCGTAATCGTATGTGAGATTAAAAACCTTCTTTTTCAAGCTCAAAAGTAATTTGCTGTGAAAAATCAAGGCACGTTTTCAGGTTTTATTTATGTTTTATTTCTGTTATGAAATTGAACAGTAACTTTTTGTAACTAGAAATAAAGCCTCGACTGGACGTTCAAGGCCTGCTTCGATGTAAATAATTCTTAAATGAAGTATATACATATAGTTTTTCGTTCTGAGCAATAAATGTTCATTAATGTTTGATCCGCCTTTACCTTCTCAACGCTTGTGTCTCTATGTCATACCAGGCTTTTTCACACAAGTCAAACGTTGAGACACCACCCCAACAGGTCTTTTTACTATACTATATTTTCAGAAGTAAAATTATAGTTATTACTCACTCATATTTAAACGATTCTCCGTTTCCATAGGTATATTCGCTATTTCATTCTCATCCTTAGTAATGTTCTTTCGTACTGAGCGAAGTGATTTATGTAAGTTAAATCACATATATCAGTTTAAGCGATCGTTCTTTCGTTTTCAATCAGTTCCCCCTTCCACAACTCCGGGGATTTCTTATTTCAATTAGATCACATTGATAAAGTCGAAATTTGAAGTTTGACGTTATAGAATTTTATATACATAGAAGTGAGCGCATTCTTTCGGGCTTCAAGTGAATGAATGTGTTCTGATTGCAAAATCGCTTTCACTTAAATCACATAAGTTCCATCAGTTGAATCAGTACGAAAGAACACTACTCTAGAAATAATTATACTCAGGTATTTCAGCTGAATCTAGTGTCAAAACAAGAGATTCAGATTGATCTGCCATTTTTGAAACTATATAACTTAAACTCTCTGGAATTAAAGGACTATGAAAAAATTATCAGGACAATATCAATTAGGTAAATTCAACTCTCAATAATTTGAACCTCATGGTAATTCTATGTAACTGCCAG
The DNA here is from genome assembly GCA_963966015.1 of Aphidecta obliterata. Classification (NCBI taxonomy): domain Eukaryota; kingdom Metazoa; phylum Arthropoda; class Insecta; order Coleoptera; family Coccinellidae; genus Aphidecta; species Aphidecta obliterata. Next base: position 13,421,704 of record OZ014434.1, on the reverse strand, counting down.
GTACTTGGAAACTCTTGCTAAATAAAACAATTTCAGTTCAACGAGATACACTCAGGTATTTGAACAACAGATTTTCAAGGTACACAAAACACTCGATCATTCAAGTTACAACTTGTTCAAATCCCATTGTTCGCCTATGATTGCTTGTATTCAAATTTCAAAATTTCATCTCCATCGATCGGATGCAATTATTAGGTTGGAAAGTTTGAAGCAGACAAATATAATTGAGTTTTTTCAAGAGACTATCTAGACCTAATATTTGTCTTATCTTAAGTATTCTAAAAATATAAGAGTAATTACCCAAATTCGTAGCTACAAGAATAATAATTTTTTCATACGATGTATGTCTGTGTGAGTACAGTTCAAAATCTGAGAAAGATTTTGGATAATCCTAACATCTTCATTTCGGTATTCTTTTGGAGATACTACGGACCTCCCGAAAATTTGAAATTTTTCACTGGTACCACGAACTTCAAATTATCGAGTTCAGTGTATTTATTGCAATGCAATCAATGCCATTTGGTCAATTTATCCTTTAATGCATTTCTCAGAAAAACATACCTTTTTCAATATAAATTTAGGCCTTTGTTCTTCCTGGAGACCTGCCGTTACAACAACAAATCTCCATCTACGGCTTAGATAACAATAGGCTGTTATAGATGTTATTATCAAAGAGTAACAGTTGTTACACTTTGTTATTATAGAAGCACTTTTTCATCAAGATATCAATTCATACCAGTCTCAAATTATAATTTAATTTTACTCAAATTGCTCTACAACCATAAATATGACATTTCAGTAACTGATATTAAACCACTGAACTCTATACTACCTGGAACGGACCCATCCCTTCAAATTTATCATCAAAAGTGAGGCCAGGGGCAGCCAAGACAAAGATAGACTTAGTTACGGTAACCTCTCCTTGTCATACTCATTGAATTCAAATGGAATGCTGACTGAAACGAGTTATGTTTGTTTGAAAATCTTTTTTATTTGCCTGTTATTCGAAGTTAGGTGTGTGGACTGACTAATATTGTGATATTTGTGATAGTTTCAATTGAAATTAAGAAACAATGGTGTGTTATTGTGCAGCGTTTGGATGCAAGAACGAGTAAGATCATCGGCGAATATCTTTTCATGGGTAAGTTGGTGTAATATTTACATGTGGAACATTGATAGATCGATAGTAGATTAAATTTTTATAGTTTTCCATTCAAACGACCAAGAAATCCTGCAGTTATGGATAAAGGCAGTTCGCAGAATGAACTGGATTCCAACTAAATATAATACAGCAAACTTTGTGGGGAGCATTTTCTTCCAACTGATTATGTTGTGAAACCTGGAAGTACTGCTAAGTTATTGAAATCTGATGCTGTACCTTCTGTTTTTTCACACCCAAAATATTTATTACCAAAGTAGACTATTAAATTTAGAAAAAATTCACAAAATTGGTTTTATTTAAAAATTGTTGAACATAATTTTGTATATACACTGTAATATTTTAATTAAAATTGTTTTTCTAATTTCGTTTTTATTTAATTACGCGCTTGTTCCATGAACATCATTTCGAAGGAAAACGATGAAATTGCAAAGTGGATTTGGGGGCCAGTTACCCCCGTTTGATATTTTATTTTTCCAATATTTTCAGAATCACATATGAGATCGATTTGAATTTGATCCAGATGAAAAATAACGACACGTTACATCAGGTTCGTTCTTTTTGAGGTTTTTTTACCATCCCCATAAGAGTTAAAATTTCGCTTAAACGTTGTACTGCTTGCAAAATTAATTCTTTCATAATTTATCCAAAGAAAAAATCACGTGTACCCCTAATTAATCTGCAAATTCAAATAAAATTCAAAAAATGCGCGAGCGTTCCATTAAACAACATGGGATAGAAAGAGATAGATATCCGTATGCCACACACGTTGCCTAAGCAAACTTTTTGCCTCACTTTTCGTCCAAGACGGGGCCGTTCCAGGTAAGGCTGCCATCCGTCCGGGTTTCCCCGGATTTGTCCTAGTTTTTAGGGCGTCCGGGCCGGATTTTATTTGTTGTCCGGGTATTGCAATTTTCAAGTAGAACCGTTTTTCCGCTTGGATCCCGGTTCGAAACTATTTCTAAAACATTTTGTAGTTGACGTCACCAGTTCGTATATCGATAAAATGCCATAATTTCAAAACGGTGACGTCCCACCATTCAAATCTTCACAAAACGCACGAATTAACGAGTCCATGATGAAATCAACAAACATAACCAATATTCTTCAAAAAGCTGTTTCCGAAAGCGCTCAGAAACCAGTCTATCCATGTCATAAAAGTACGAACTGCAGTTCGAACTATCCCAAAACTTGTTTTCGAACCGGAGTCAATTGTTTCAAACTATTTGGTGCGTGACGCCACCATTTCGACGCAAAAATACGAATATTTCAAAATGGACGAAATAGTTTTGAAAAATCGTCGCGCGAAAAATATCTTTCCCCGGTAGAAATATCTTTTTTTTTTCTTCAAAATATTGGTTTCTACTACATCATGTTGCGTTTCTGTGTAACACGCTCACAAATTAATCTAATCCATCAGTTCCTTCATAGTAAAATATTCTTCATTGAAATACCAATAGATATACAAAAAACCATATGAATAACTGTTGTCATTTTTTTGGAAAAAAATATACAACTTCAAATTTCATCTTGAAATATCATACTTTCACATACATAATGAAATACCTACATATCATATTTTATGAGGAAATTTGAAGTTGGATATTTCTTTCCAGAAAAATGACAACAGTTATTCATACGGTTTTCTGTATACCTATTGGTATTTTAATGAAGAATATTTTACTATGAAGGAACTAATGGATTTGATTTATTTGTGAGCGTGTTACACAGAAACGCAACGTGATGTAGTAGAAACCATTATTTTGAAAAAAATAGTATATTATTTCATAAGGATGAGAAGTCACTTCTCCCCCGAATGGAATATGTTATTTTTTCAAACGCTTTGAAATTCATTGAAATCTGGGGATTAGATTCATATTTACGATCGTTATAATTGAGTGATAAATAGAAGGTTTGCCTTGTTACGGTTGTCTCGCAAAATTAATTTTGATAGTTAATTACATTTTTCCTTACGGCATACGGAAATGGAATTCATCGTTGACATAGCAACTCATTTCCCTACGGCGGAGAAGAAGTAGAACTTTTCGATGATCCTGTCAGTCGAAATATGACGTTGTTTCTGTTCGTTTGAAAAACCGGGGAAAGATATTTTTTGTTTTTTTTTTTCAGAGCGCCTGATAGCTCTTCTTCGCAGTATTTCAGGATTTTCCAGCCATACTGGGATACCCTGTATGAAAGAGTAATAATTCATGGTATAATTCAAAAATTGAAAAATTAAGAATCTCCTGAAATATTTTTCCTTTATAAAAGGTAGTTGAAAAAATATTCCAACATGTCCGGGTTTTAAGATAAAATGTCCGGGGTTTTTGAGCTTCTTGTCCTAGTTTTCAGATTACAGAGATGGCAACCCTAGTTCCAGGTAGTATATATTTCACTGTATTAAACATTCAACGTTAGTCATACGAGAGGATAGTTATCCCAAGAATCCAACGTTGCCACACGTTATGACAGACGTTTTGGAGCAGAGAATTTGTAATCGTGATGTAGGGAAACAATTTTTTTAACTTAACCTAACCTAACCTAATAATTAATGAGCGAGAGTTAATCAATAATAATTTTTTATGTGATTACAAATTCTCTGCTCCAAAACGTCTGTCTGTCCCATTCTTGGGATAACTATCCTCTCATCGTTAGTCAGTCGTATCTGTGTCACTCTGTGTTTGTTTTTTGCTTTGAATAAAGAACCACAGGAAGGAGCATCTGGAGCTGGAGCATTAGGCTTGAAAAATGGAACCAAACTGCTTGTTGCATATGGCCGACTCGTATTTCCGGATTGCAGTAGCGTAAGTATTTTAGTAGTGTAGAAAGCAGAAAACTTCTATTCATTTTAGTTGTTGCTTTTGAACATTGATCAAAGAATATTTTTTAAAGCTTTTTGTGTGAACTCTCTCGCAAATCAATAAAACTTTACGAGAAAGCCAGATGAATTGAACCATCATTTAATTTGCATTAATTTTTTAATTTCCATTTGCAAGGAGGTGATGGACAGTTTCAAACATGAAATAAAATGAAAAACAAAGGGGGAGGATGAATAGAATAATAGAAAATATATGAAGATACATTTGTTGCCATATAAATCAGATTAATTTTGTATAAATATTTCTGATATTTTCACCTTCTACTGAATTCTCACAAATTACAAATATAATCGATTCTCGTTGTGGGGTATGGCAAACAGTCACATTTAATCAACAATATCCGCGTATACTTCATTAGCTAGCAGCTCCAACAACTCAGAATTTACAAAATACGATTTATTATAATTATATGATGAAAACTGAAAAATAACAAAAACCAATCACAACCTTATCCATCCATGTTACGCCCATTTGCTTTTCTTTACTATGTTGGTGAAAAATTTAGAAAAGCACTGCCGTGAAGGCAGGAGCTTTTGAGCGCTCGTACATGCACCTTGTAGGTAGATTCGCATTTTCCAGTTTTAGAAACCAATTGAAGGAATTTTTGACAGCTGTCAAAAAAATTCTGAAAGTTAGGCGAAACTCCAGACTTCATGTCGGTGCTTCAGCTGATCAATTTTGTTTCGATAATTCGCTAGAATTTTCTACGGTATCTATGGTCTTGGTGATGCGGTCTGGACAAAATTTTGCACGTACTTTGAATACATTATTCCTCAGCTAGATGCATAATTTCATTCCAATCCGATCAGTAGTTCCGAAACTATCTGGAAAAAAATATTTTGAACGGCCATATTTACGGAACCCCTAGTCTCATTTTGCTTATTGATGAACGTGACCGCGATATTCGCGATCCAAACCCACCCTGAAAATTTCAAGTTCCTAGGCCTTTCCGTTCAAAAGTTACAATTTTCTATGGTTTCTATGGTTCTGGTCATGCGATCTGGACAAAATATTGCTTCAATATATCATTCTCGATTAAAATACAAAATTTCATCTCGATCGAATCCGAAGTTTCGAATTTATCGAGAAAACAAAATTTCAAACGACCGTATTTACGGAACCCCTTGTATAATGTTGCTCATAGATGAACGTGATCACGACATTCGAGATCCACACCTATCCTGAAAATTTCAAGTCCCTAGGCATTTCCGTTCAAAAGTTACAATTTTCTATGGTTTCTATGGTTCTGGTTATGCGATCTGGACAAAATTTCCATTTAGCTAAAACACCTCATTTTCCATCTGAGTGCAAAATTTCATCTCGATCGAATCTGTAGTTTTCAAGTAATCAGGGAAACAAAACTTTGAACGGCCATATTTACGGAACCCCTGGTGGAATTTGGCCCATTAACGAACTTAACCGAGGCATTCGGGATCTGAACCTACACTGAAAATTTCAAGTCTCTAGGTTGATCCGTTCGAGAGTTATCGTGCTGACGGCCGGCCGGACGGCAGGACGGACAGACTCGAATTTTCCGACGGATTCGTCATCAGTGAGTCGAACATAGTCGATTAAGACCATTTTCGGCTCAAAATTCGAAAAATACAGACATCGTGACGAAATGATATAGCCCTCGTGTAAGTAGTACGAGCGCTCAAAAAACACCACACCTTCGAATAAAGAACCACAGGAAGGAGCATTAATTAGGCCTGAAAAAGTGTTACCAAAAGGGTTGTTGCATATGGCTGACTCGTATTTCCGGATTGCAGTGGCGTAGAGTATTTTAGTAGGGTAGAAACTAGAAAACTTCCATTCATTATAGTTTTTATTAATGCTCTCAACATTGATCAAAGAATATTTCTTAAGGCTTTTTGTGTGAGCTCTCACGCAAATCAATAAAACATTACGCGAAATCCAGATGAATTGAACCATTATTCAATTTGCATTAATTATTTAATTTTCATTTGCAATGATGTAATGGACAGTTTCAAACATAAAATGAAATAAATATAAAGCGATAGATCAAACTAAACCACCTGAATCGAGAGTTGATTAACAATTAACATTTTTTTCTATGGCATCCACAAATGATCGAACACTTTTTATGATCTCATCCATAGAATCTATTTCAATAATTTACCTCATAATCACAGATCCATTTGATCGTAAACAGGACCATAGATCATGACTATAAATACTGAAATAATTCAGTATTTTTCATCTCATTCGAAACCTATCCAAAATAATTAATTGGTTTAAAAAAAGACAACCAATAATTTTTTATTTCGAATCGAATGGTGTAAAACAAATATGGGGTTGCCATTTGAAAATCTCGAAATATTTCAATTTTAAGTTTCACATTTTCGGAGCAAAATCGTCGAAAAACTTTTCGATTCATCAAAATACCGAATGTACCACATGCTAGGATTATCTACTATAAGACTGCTGAGTTTGGTTTTGTTCGCATATAAAATAATCGAGATATATTGCATTTCCAAACTGGCAATGCAGATGTCAAGAATTTCAAGAATTAGTGCATAACTTGGCAACAGTGCAGGGCAGAGAAATTATTTTATAAGGTTATACTGGGAATTTGGTATTGTATCGATACCTAAATAAAAATATAGGTATATAGTTCCATTTGAAATAAGAAAGCAGATTTGCGTTTAAGATAGATGTGGCAACACTGTCGAATTGAAAATATTTTAGGCGAAGAGTTCCCTCATCCCCAAAGCTCCACCAAATTTCAAAACGAAATATTCACTTGTTCTCTAAATACTTCTAATAGGCCAAGTTAAAAGGATAACCCTGTATCTGTTATGGTAATAATGGGAGACTGTTTTTGTGTCTACTTATTGTAAATAAGAACACAAGCTTTTAACTTTTAGATAAATATATTAACTGAAATCTTATACCACATGTTACTTCTATTCGCCATTATTAACATTAGACTTATTAGACAGACATAGAGTATTCATGACATATATCACTCATTCATAGAATACATAGTATAGAGCGTATACACTCATAACACTCCTCCTCGATTAGACATGTTTTCATTTTTTCTATTATACAAAATAAAATATAATAATCGTAAAGCTAAGATTATTTCAACGAATTTATGAAATACATATCTTATTTCTAATATAGGTAAAAATATTCTTTCCCAATGATTTTGTTAGTATATCTGCTAAATTTTGATCTGTTGAAACATATCCTACATTTATTTCTTTTCTAGAAACTAAATCTTTCAAATAATGATTTTTGATGTCTATATGTTTTGCCCTTTTAGAATTTTCATAACTTTTAAACATCAATAAAGAATCGTCTCATTGTTGACGTTGAGATCATTTAAAATCCCTTTCAAATTAACTAAATCTTGTGCGCAAGCAGCAGCTGCCACATATTCAGCTTCCGCTGTTGACAAAGCAACGCAACTTTGCTTTTTGGAAAACCAAGATATTGGATTTTTCCCATACAGTATCATGCAGCCACTCATACTCTTGCGGTCTTGCTTATCTGTTCCCCAATCTGCATCTGAATATCCTTCTAATTTTAGATCTTCCTTAATATTTTTATTGTAAGTTAGTCCCATTTCCTTTGTTCCTTGTAAATATCGCAATATTCTTTTTCCTGCATTCCAAGTTTCCATTGTTGGTTTGTCCAAAAATCTGCTTAGATATGAAACTGCAAATGTTATATCAGGTCTGGTTGTAATAGATAAATACATTAGTCCTCCTATTAACTGTCGATATGGAATGTTACTCACTATTTCACTTTCTTCACTATATTGGAATCCCTTTTCCATCGGAGTTCTCTTAGGATTACATTGATCCATGTTGAATGTGTTTAACAATTTTTCTATATATTTAGTTTGATTAATCTTTATCATATTTTCTGATCTTTTTATATTCATTCCTAAAAAGTTTTCAACTTCTCCTAAGTCTTTTGCTTGAAAATACTCTTTCAATAGTTTAACTGTCTCTTCAACATAGTTTTCTTTTCCTATTACTATGATATCATCAACATAGAGTGCTATCCATACATTCTTACTATAGTATAAGCAACAGTCACGTCTTGATCTTTCAAACTTATTCTTTGTTGCGAAATCATTGAAGGTGTCGTTCCAAACTCTAGGCGACTCTTTGAGACCATATAATGCTCTATTTAATTTCAATATAGGTGATTTGGTTTTGACACCAGATGGTGCATAGATATATACTTCATTTTCTAATATACCATTCAAAAAGGCTGTGGGAATATCTAGTTGTCTTATGTTCCAGTCTTTTTCCAGTGCTATCGATAAAAGTAATCTTATTGTAGGCAATCTTGCCACTGGTGAATAAACTGATTCAAAAGGATTCTCCTCCATCTGAAAACCTTTTGCTACCAGTCTCGCTTTTTTAGTTCCATCTTCCTTCTTTCTGAAAATCCATTTTGTTTGAATTGCTGTTTTTCCTTCTGGTAATTTTACTTCAGTCCATGTATTCAACTTTTTATGTGAATCTAATTCCTTTTCAATAGCTCCTTTCCATTCTTTATCTTTTATTGCTTCCTCATATTTCAAATAATTACTATTACCTGATGTTATCAGACAATATGCAGTATAAACTTCATACTCATTCAAATATTTGGGTGGATTTATTTTTCTTCCTCTATTTGTTCTTGATAAGCATTCATCTGAACTGATATCCTCTGAATCACCTTGTTTGTTTTCATCTACCTCATTTTCTTCTACTTCAATATCTATTGTTTTTCTGTTATCTTCATCTTTCAATTTTCTTGATATTTCATCATAATTGGTCTGTCCCTCATTAAATCTTACATCTCTTGAACATATAATTTCATTTTTCATATAATTCCATAATCTATATCCTGCTCCAGTATATCCTACCATTATACATGGTTGTGCACGTTTTTCCAATTTACTTTGCCTTGGTAAAATAACTGCCCATGCTTGACTTCCAAATACTCTTAATTTTGATAAATCATTTTTCTTATACCATCTCTGAGCTGGAGTCTCTCCACTATTAGCTTCTGTTGGCGACCTGTTCAATTCATAGGCTGAACATAGAACTGCTTCTCCCCATAGTTCTCTAGGTAAATTTGTTTCAGCAAATTTTGTACGTACCTTATCAAGAAGGGTTCTGTTCATTCGTTCTGCTTTGCCATTTTCTTGGGGTGAGTATGGTGATGTATACTCGATCTCAATACCTTTATTCCTACAGTAATTTTTAAAATCATTCGACACAAACTCCCCACCATTATCCACTCGTATTCTTTTTGTTTTGAAACCATGCTGAGTTTTAATTGTTTTGATAAAATCAATAATGTTTTGATCCCCTTCACTTTTTTGTTTCAAAAGTTTAACCATCAAAAAATGAGAAAAATCATCAATTAAAACTTGAAAATATTTATGACCTTCAGCAGTAGGAGTTACTATAGGACCTGCTATATCTGAATGAATCAATTCACCAATTTTGGAAGTTCTCTTTTCGCATTTATGAAAAGGTCTCCTTGTGCATTTTCCTTCAATACAAGTATTGCAAATATCGTTACTAAAAGGTAAACCTAGTTGTTTTAAGCTGTATCTGTTTATATGCCCTAATCGTCTATGCCATAGATTCTTATCAGTACTTTCACTTGCTATATGATTAAAATCATTTACATTTGATTCTGAATAACTAACATTACTTTCAGAAGAACCAAATTTTTCATTTGCAAAATTTACATTCAAATAAAATAAATCATTATCTGAATTACAATAAAAGGTTGCATCATTTTTAGATAAAATTGCTTGTTTTCTGCCGGACTTATTATTATCAAAAATAACTTTGAAATTATTTTTCAGCAATTTGGAAACAGAAATTAAATTGTGTGACATTCCCTCAACTATCAAAGCATGTATTTTTATTTCTTTTCCTTGACAAATACCTCTGATTATTCCTTGTTTCCTAGCATGCAAAATTTCGTTGTCCTTTGCTGTACCAATTCTCACTTCTGACTTCAATTCTTCAATTTCTGACATGTGTACCTCCAATTCATCCATTACCATATGCTGTGTACATCCAGAGTCTAAAATAAACCTCTTATTTCGTAAGCTTGATCCTGTAGAACTGCTTAATGCAATAAATGCAATTTCATCTGCCTTGTTTGCTTGATGTCCTCCAGTACCATTCTGATTCAAGTTGCGATTTTGATCCCTATAATTTTGTCCATAGCCTCTTCTTCCTCTTCTACCTCTGAATGTTCCTCGTTGTGGAGCATTCTGTCGACATTCTGCAATTTTGTGGCCTGGTTTTCCACATTTATAACAGACAAACTGATTTGCTTTGAAAGACATTTCATCGGTGCTCTTATTCATAGTTCCTTGTTTCGTTTTAATCTTCAGTTCCTCATCTAATAATCTTGACTTAACAAAATCCATTGTAACAGTCTGGTTCATTGTTTCTATAGCGGTTATAACAGGTTCATATTCTTCGTTTAGTGTTAACAGTAAGTGACATACTTTATCCTCTTCTTCAATTTTGGATCCTGCATTTTCCAGTTCCCTTATGAGAGTATCGAAATTATGAAAATGGTCCTCTAATTTGTCATTTTTCTTGTGCTTCATAGTCAGTAATCTTTTCTTCAGAGTTAGCTTGGTAAATATACTTTTCCTTTGGAAAACATCTTCTAAACACTTCATCATTTCTTTAGCTGATTTTCCATCCTTAATTATATCTAGATGTTTGTCACTTACACATTGAATTAATAATGATTTGGCCTTGCAGTCTCTTAGACGGAAATCTTGTTTCTGTTTTTCATCCTGATAATCAGATGTTGTCTTCTCCAGGGTATCTTTTAGTTGTTTTTCTTCCAATAAAGCTTCCACTCTAAATTTCCAGTTACAAAAATTTTCACCATTCAGTTGCGGCAACGTGGTCGGATTCATCTTGTGAATTTTGATTTTGACTCACTGCGTTCTGGAGCTCTGGGCACATAACCTGTTATGGTAATAATGGGAGACTGTTTTTGTGTCTACTTATTGTAAATAAGAACACAAGCTTTTAACTTTTAGATAAATATATTAACTGAAATCTTATACCACATGTTACTTCTATTCGCCATTATTAACATTAGACTTATTAGACAGACATAGAGTATTCATGACATATATCACTCATTCATAGAATACATAGTATAGAGCGTATACACTCATAACAGTATCTTCTATTGATCCTCCTACTTTATTTCATGTTTGAAAATGTCCATTACATCCTTGCAAATGGAAATGAAATAATTTAATGCAAATTAAATAATGGTTCAATTTATCTGGCTTTCTGGTAAAGTTTTATCGATTTGCGAGAGAGCTCAAACAAAAAGCTTTAATAAATATTATCTGATCAATGTTTGAAAGCATTAATAACAACTAAAATGAATGGAAGTTTTCTAGTTTCTACCCTACTAAAATACTCTACGCCACTGCAACCCGGAAATACGAGTAGGCCATATGCAACAACCCTTTTGGTACCACTTTTTCAGGCCTAATGCTCCTTCCTGGTGTTCTTTATTCAAAGGACAAAACAGACCTGTTTCCTCGCTGTCGATTCCAACCATACAATACCAGGAAGGAGTTATTCTATACTCAAAGAATAATAATAAAATAGACCAAGGAAAGAATATTTATAAAACGAGAGAGAGGGAACGAAAGATGGCCACTTCTTTGTTTCAATCATAGACCAATAATAATAATAATTATTATTATTAGTCTATGGTTTTAATACATATATAACGTCATGTTCCGGAGAAAACTATGTAACTCCACATTTTTCAAGAAATGGTATTTTTGTGCAATCTGTTGGGCAACATAGTTACTTATATGTTTGCAAATTACAGAACTCCTAAAATGATCGGGTACAATTTAAATTTTAGAAAATGAAATCTACTTATCTCCTACCGCGTTGGGAAACTTGCGTAACTCTCGTATTTTTTTCCCATACTAAATCAGTAATATTGACAGGTCGTGTTCTGACTTTAAAAGCTGGCTATCATCCAAATAGAGAGAACAGGAATGAGGCAATGAGCAATAAGATATGAAAAACATTTTCGTAAAATTGCCGTGTTTATTAGTTTCGAAAGCCCTTTAACCATATAAGGCATACATGAGCGTAATCACAAAAGTAACCTCATCGATTCCTTTTGATTTTCAAATGGACTGAATTTATATGCTTTTTAAGGCCTTCCTTCCTAACTGAAGCATAATCGCATAAGTGACACTTATGTTCTCTAATATTCAAATGTACTGATTCTATATGCTTTTTGAGGTGTTCCTTCTGATTTGAAGCATAATCACATAAGTGACACTTATGTTCTTTAATATTCAAATGTGCTGATTTTATGTGCCTTTCAAGAGTTCTCTTATCAGCTGAAGCATGATCACATAAGTTACACTTGTGTTCTTTCATATTCAAATGGACTGATTCTATATGCTTTTTGAGGTTTCCTTTGAGGTATGAATCATAATCACATAAGTGACACTTATGTTCTCTAATATTCAAATGGGCTGATTTTATATGCCTTTCGAGAGTCCTCTTATCAGCTGAAGCATAATCGCATAAGTTACACTTGTGTTCTCTCATATTCAAATGTACTGCATCTATATGAATTTTGAGGTTTCTTTTGAGGTATGTATCATAATCACATAAGTGACACTTATTCCGTTTTATATTCAAATGGACTGAATCTATATGCTTTTTGAGGTCTGCCTTCCGAACTGAAGCATAATCACACAGGTGACATTTATATTCCTTTATATTCAAATGTACAGATTCTATATGGATTTTGAGGTTGCTTTTAAGATATGAAGCATACTGACATAAATTACACTTATGTTCTTTTTTATTCAGATGTACTGAATCTATATGCGTTTTGAAGTCCATCTCCTTCGTAGTACATAAGTGACGCCTCAGTTCCTTCGAATTCAAATGGTCAGAGTGTTCATGGCTCTTGAGATGAATTGCCTCAATAACAGTATAATCACATGAGTTGTTCTTAAGTTGCTCTTCTTCAATGAAATTTGGAGTTGCTTTAATTGCCAATTTGGAAAAAAATATTTCTTCGTCCATTTTCTGAGATTTATTGGCTATTTCACACTCAACCATGTATTTTTTTCTCTCATGCACACCGTTTTCATCAATACATTGCTCAAGAATGTTCACATCTTCAATCTTCAGGCTTTCTGAAGTTTCTTCATCAGCTGTATACTGAGCACTAGAACAGAAAGAACAATGAAATAAAATATCTCAGGGAATTGGACAGTTTTATTCTCAAATTGGACATTTATAACATCGCCGACGTTTCGGAAAAATTTTTTGGCTGAAATGAGATCTTTCAAAATAATGAAGAATTATACATTGTGGAGAACAATTACCTCGTTTTATGAAATTTGAAAATCCGAATATGCAACATGGTTTTTTGGGTGTTATCATCAACAATACATCAGCTGTTAGTGAGAACACAATCAGAGGTAAATCTTTGACAGGTAAACAGAGAAAACGAGTTTTTTACACTGAATCTCGATGGAGAAAGTACTTAACTCAGCATTGAAAAAGGAAGAAATCGTTCCGAAACGTCGGCGATGTAATTGTCCAATTTGAGAATAAAACTGCCCCGAGATATTTCATTTTATTTTATCAACATGGACATGAACTCTGAGGAAGAAATAACAATGTTTTGGGTTAAGATTTTCAAGAATGAGCGTTTGGAATTGTTGAAGGAACCCATCAAAGTCCTGAGTTTACATTTTGGGTAGAGCAGAAAATAATTTAAAAAATCTATAAACCAAGTTGCCCTGAGATATTTTATTTCATTAACATGGACATGAACTCTGAGGAAGAAATAACAATTTTTTGGGTTCTGATTCCCAAGAATGAACCTTTGGAATTGTTGAAGGAACCCATCAAAGTCCTGAGTTTACATTTTGGGTAGAGCAGAAAGTAATTAAGAGAAATCTATAATCCAAGTTTGTCTCAGATGAATATAAAATTTTGAACGATATACGTTGGGTATTTTTAGTGGATCATTTATATCAGAATTAAAATTATAGTTATTACTCACTCATATTTAAACGATTCTCTGTTTCCATAGGTATATTCTCCTATTTCATTCTCATTCTTGAAATAATTATACTCAGGTATTTCAACTGAATCTAGCGTAAAAACAAGAGATTCAGATTGACCTGCCATTTTGAAAGTATATAACTTAAATTCTCTGGAAATAAAGGACTATGAAAAAATTACCAGGACATAATATCAATTAGGTACAGTCAGCTCTCAATAATTCGAACCTCGCAGTAATGCGATGTACCTGGAAGGTACTTCAAGGTACACTCTATCATTCGAAGTTTCAAGTTACAACTTGTTTCAATTTATCTTTTACTGAATGTCACTATTTTTTCGGAGAACATTAGCTTTTTCAATATAACTTCACTCTTCAGGCCTTTGTGCGTCCTGGAGACCTACCGCTACAACACCAAATCTTCATCTACGGCTGTTATATATGTTTTTATCAAAAAGTAACAGTTGTTACTTTACTGAAATCGATTCATACCAGTCTCAAATTATAATTTTATTTTATTTAAATTGCTTCACAACCATAATTATGACATTTCAGTATCTTATAACCATAGACTAATAATAAAATTATTATTAGTCTATGCTTATAACTGATTAAAGATTAAAGGTTAGATCAATCATCAATCCACTAGAGGATACTTCCACTAGGGAAAATTTGGGCTCGCCAATTAGGCATGCACCCAGCATCTCACGTATTTAACGATATTTTCTCGTTTTTCCATCAAGTCCTCAAAAATCGTTCAACACTACACATACAGGGGCTGGAGGTTATTCCGCCATGCTGCTGTTTGAGGTTAACCGTCAGCGAATACAACCACCCATGTGTACTCGCCAACGATCCAACAGAAACTCCGGTTCTTTGAATGAAGAACCACAGAAAGGAGCATTAGGCCTGAAAAAGTGGTAGCAAACTGGTTTTTGCAGATGGCCGACTCGTATTTCCGGATTGTAGAGTATTTAGGTAGGGTAGAAACTAGAAAACTTCCATTCATTTTCGTTGTTAATAATGTTTTCGAACATTGATCAAAGAATATATCTTGAAGCTTTTTGTGTGAGCTCTCACGCAAATCAATAAAACTTTACTCGAAAGCCAGATGAATTGAACCATTATTCATTTGCATTAATTATTTAATTTTCATTTGCAAGGATGTAATGGACAGTTTCGAACATGAAATTAAATGAAAAGCAAAGGAGGAGGATGAATAAAAGAATACAAAATATATGAAGATACATTTATTGCCCTCTGAATCTGAATTTCTGATATTTTCACCTTGTATTGCATTCTCACAAATTAAAACATAATTGATTCTCGTTGTGAGGTATGCCATACAGACACATTTGATCAACAAAATATCTGCGCGCGTAAACTTTATTAGCTCCTGGATCTGGCAGCTCCAACTTTATCAGTTGAGACCATTTTCGGCTCAGAATTCACACAATACGATTTTTTATAATTATATGATGAAAACTGAGAAATAACAAAACCAATCTCAACCTTGTCCATGCTACGCCCATGTGCGTTTGTTTACGATGTTGGTGGAGAAACACCACACTGATGAGTCATAACTACAACTAGCCGTTCAATATGGCTCTTATACGAAGAATAGTAGTCGTAATAGGCTCCTTCCTGTGGTTCTTTATTCAAGGGGACTCAACAATAGTCGTTCAAGTCGTTAGTCATTATTGTGTCTGTGTTGGTTTTTTGGTCTCGTCCTCTTTTACTCCGGTGAAAGAGAAATATGGGCCCGCCATAAAGCATGTGCCAGATTATGCCGATTATGGTGATCTTTTCTCCTATTATTCGTACAATCTTCATCCACTTTTGTTTATTTTCTCAAATTTCACCAACAAGTCGACACAAACCGTCCAACATTCACAATATTTCAGAGGCTGGATGTTAACACCAAAGAGAAACATATTAAACTTGCCGTTAACATCCTACATGCTGTTTTCGAGATAAACCGTCAGCAAGAAAAAACGGACTTGTTCCCTCGCTGTCGATTCCAACCTTTGAATAAAGAACATTAGGTTAGAAAGGAGCATTAGGCCTGAAAATGTGGTACCAAACTGGTTGTTGCATATGGCCGACTCGTATTTCCGGATGACAGTGGCGTAGAGTATTTTAGTAGGGTAAAAACAAGACTGAACTTCCATTCATTTTAGTTGATATTTATGCTTTCAAAAATTGATCAAAGGATATTTATTTTTGCGTAAGCTCTCTCGGAAATCAATAAAATTTGCCAGAAAGCCAGATGAATTGAACCATTATTTAATTTGCATTAATTAATTAATTTCCATTTGCAAGGATGTAATGGACAGTTTCAAACCTGAAATGAAATACCAAGTGAAGATGAATAAAAGAATGGAAAATATATGAAGATACATTTATTGCCCTATAAATCAGATTAATTTTGAATACATATTTCTGATATTTTCACCTTCTATTGCATTCTCACAAACTAAAATATAATTGATTCTCGTTAAGATGCCATACAGACACATTTAATCAACAATATCCGCGTATGATTTATAAGCTAGCATCTCCAACTTCATCAGTTGACCATTCTCAGAATTTACAAGATACGATTTATTATAATTATATGATGAAAACTGAGAAATAACAAAAACCAATCTCAACCTTATCCATGTTACGCCCACGTGCGTTTGTTTACGATGTTGGTGGAGAAACACCACACTGATGAGTCATAACTAGCCGATCGATATGGCCGTTTCCGTCTTGCTCTTATACGAAGAAAAGTAGTCGAATGCTCCTTTCTGTTTTGTTCTTTATTCGAAAGTTTTGATACACATAAGCGTCTCGTCAGGGGACTTGTTGAGGAAATTTGGTTCTCAATAATTCTGTTATAACCAGTACTTGACACAATTTAAATATCTCGAAAACCAATGGATCAAATGAGAAAAAATTCAATATTCTGATCTCAGGTAAGAAAGGCCTTTCAAATGAGGTATCACCTACCCCATTCGAAATTTGCTCTAAAACTATGGGTTGAAGCAATATGGTTGTGAATTTGATCTTAAAAGTTGTCCCCCTCGAATCAAAAATTAACGTGTCCAAGCATTTTCTTGAGAAGAGTTCATTCCGCCTGTTATCTCGTCTGTTTCGTTTTAAAAAGCCCACCCTATATAATGCAATCACCAGTTTTCATGTTATTCGAGGGTAGCCAATGACGACATACTACTGGCTATCATCTAAATAGAGGAAATAGGAATTAGAGGATGAGCAATAAAATATGAAAAAAAAATTTGTAAAATTGCCGTGTTTATTAGTTTTGGAAGCCTATTAACCATATAAGGAATACATGAGCATAATCACAAAAGTAACCTTAATGATCCCTTTTGATTTTCAAGTGGACTGAATTTATATGCTTTTTAAGGTCTTCCTTCCGAACTGAAGCATAATCACAATAGTTACACTTGTGTTCTTTTATATTCAAATGGACTGAATCTATATGCTTTTGGAGGTGTCCCTTTTGAACTGAAGCATAATCACAAAAGTGACACTTATGTTCTCTATTATTCAAGTGGACTGAATTTATATGCTTTTTAAGGTCTTCCTTCCAAACTGAAGCATAATCACATAAGTTACACTTGTGTTCTTTCATATTTAAATGGACTGAATCTATATGCTTTTTGAGGTGTCCCTTCTGAACTGAAGCATAATCACATAAGTGACAATTATGTTCTCTAATATTCAAATGGACTGATTTCATATGCATTTTGAGGACTCCCTTCCTAACTGAAGCATAATCACATACGTTACACTTGTGTTCTTTTATATTCAAATGGACTGAATCTATATGCTTCCTAAGGTTATCCTTTCGATCTGAAGCATAATCACATAAGTGACACTTATGTTCTCTAATATTCAAATGGGCTGATTTTATATGCCTTTCGAGGTTTCCCTTACCAACTGAAGCGAAATCACATATGTTACACTTGTGTTCTTTCATATTCAAATGAGCTGATTTTATATGTCTCTTGAGGAGTTCCTTCCAAGATGAAGCATAATCACATAAGTGACACTCATGTTCCTTTATTTTCAAATGGACTGAATCTATATGCTTTTTGAGGTCTACCTTCCGAACTGAAGCATAATCACACGATTGACATTTGTGTTCTTTTATATTCAAATGGACTGAATCTATATGAACTTTGAGGTTTCCCTTATCAACTGAAGCAAAATCACATATGTTACACTTGTGTTCTTTCATATTCAAATGAGCTGATTTTATATGCCTCTTGAGGAGTTCCTTCCCAGATGAAGCATAATCACATAAGTGACACTGATGTTCTTTTATATTCAAATGGACTGAATCTATATGCTTTTTAAGGTCTCTCTTCCGAACTGGAGCATAATCACACGAGTGACATTTGTGTACTTTTATATTCAAATGGACTGAATCTATATGCTTTTTTAAGTCCAGCTCTTTTGTAGAAGAAAAAATACATAAGTGACACTTTAGTTCCTTCAAATTCAAATGGTCAGAATGTTTATTAACTTGCTCTTCCTCAATGTAATTTGGAGTTGCTTCCATTTCCAATTCGGAAAAAAATGTTTCTTCCATTTTCTGAGATTTAAAGGCTATTTCACACTCGACCATGTATTTTTTTCTCTCGTGCGCTCCATTTTCATCAATGTATTGCTCGAGAATGTCAACATCTTCAATCTTCAGGCTTTCAGGGGATTCTTTGACAGCTGTATATTGAGCGCTAAACAGAAATAACAATGTTTTGGGTAAGGATTTCCAAGAATGAATTTTTGGAATTGATCAAGAATAAAAATTTTAACAACTCATTAAAATTTTCAATTTACGTTATGGATAGAGCAGAAAGTAATAAAAAAAAATCTATAACCCAAGTTTGTCCCAGAATAATGTAAGATTTTTAACTGCATGGGGACCTCGGTAACCATAAGATTTACACATTAGGGTCAAAAGGGCAAAAAGTTGAGCAATTGAGGGGTCAATAAATAGATGTTGAGAAATCCCAAAAATGTCGTTTACTTCCGGAGATATTCGGAAGAAACCGAAATTTGGCGATTTGGTTTTCATTTTTGTCTGAAGTTATTTGACAAGTTTCGAAAAAACCGAAGGCATTTTCTCATTGCCATTTTTTAACCTCTACAAAATATTACTCACTTATATAAAATTGACGATTCTCCTTCTTCATAGGTGTATTCTTCCGTTTTATTCTCATTCTTGACATAATTACACTTGGGTAATTCAGCTGAATCTAGTGTAAAAACAAGAGATTCCGATTGATTTGCCATTTTTAAAAGTATATAACTCAAATTCTCTGGAATTAAAGGAGAATGAAGAAATTATCAGGACATAATATCAAAAAGTCAACTCTAAATAATTTGATGTCAGGTTCTTGAAAATTTTTGCAACAATTTCAGTTTACAGTAGAACCTCAATTATCCGAACGCTGATCAGTTTATCCGAACGTTCAATTATCCGACCAATGGCATTTCGCCAGTTGAAAATTGACTATTTTGTGAAAAAAGATTAAAGTATTTAATGTACATACCTATTTCTCTGTTCTCATTAGTTGGATATTTGAATGTTTTTATATATATTTCAAATTTTAATGAACTCACCGGTTCTTATAATGTTTTTTGTTTGATCTCATCTCAAAAATCCGACATTTTGATTATCTGAAATAGTCTCGTTCCCAATTAGTTCGGATAATTGAGGTTCTACTATATTTAAATACTCAGTTATTTGAACGAAAAATTTTCAAGGTTCACAAACCACTCAATTATTCGAAGTTTCGAGTCACAACTTGTTCAAAACACATCGTTCGCCTATGATCAGTAATATTCAAGTTTCATCTCAATTAGTTTCCAGCTCTATCGATCAGGTGAAATTATTGGGTTTGGAAGTTTGAAGCATAAAAATACGATTGACTTTTTTCAAGACTAATATTTGTCATTGATTTGACTTTCAAGTTTATACCATTGTAAAAATATAAAAGAAATTTGCCAAAATCGTAGCTACAAAAATAAGTGAAATTATTCACACTACATAGGTATGCACTTTAGAGAGGTTGCATTTCTTAGTTTGTTGTACACACATATTTTTATGTTTTAACATTTTTTTCTTCATTTTTATACATTTTATATGTGTGTAGATGTGCGAGTTCAACACATAATCCGAACATTTTCATTTCTTCTGAAGATACTACGTACCTCTCGATTATTTGAAGTTTTGCATTCCTTCCTTGAACTTCGAATTATCGAGTCCCCTTTATTTCTTGAATTTGCAAACCTAAGCATACCCCATGAACTGGTTCCAAGTTGAAAACCTGGAATCAATGCCATTTGGCCAATTAATTCCTTCATATAATATGTACGTAACAGTTTTCACGAAAATCCATACCTTTTTCAATATAACTTCAGCTCCATCTACGGTTTGATTACAATAGGCTGTTATGAATGTTATTATCAAAGAGTACTAGTTCTCTTTGTTATTTTAGATGTGAAGTTTACCTTCGGCCCAAGATTTGATGTCGATGATTTTTATTATAGAGCCACTTTTTCATAAGAAATCGATTTATACCAGTCTCAAATTATACTTCAATTTTTTTAATTGCATTACAACCATAAATATGAGATTTCACGATTTCACTGATTCACGGTTGTCACAAGTTGTCTATGGTGACCTACTGACAGTGACAGTACTGACTCATCACTCATCAGTCATCTAGTCATCATTCATCGCACAGCAGCGTTGCCAACCCAAAATCTTGAGATTACCGTACCGGGGACGAGAAATTACCGTATTTGGGACAATAGGGAAATATCACAATGGGGAAGAATCACGGAGTGGGCGACATCTACTTTTAATCGTTTGAACTACCCGAGCGATGAACAACAAACTAACGTGTGTATGTTTATATGGGAAAAATGTGAAATATTTGTATGATTTTGAGTCATTTTTGTATCGAAAGTGATATATTTATGGACAATTTGAACAGATCTGACATCCGCACACGCCATTTTATGTTGTTATGAGATATAGAAATGACAGAATAAATTTTAACATCATTCGGCCCGACATCTTGTGATTTTTAGCGCCCTCTAGCGAGTCTGGCGTCGGCGCACGCTATTTTTATTATACCGCGCAGGAATCTATCATGTGCTTAGGTAGTAGGTAGAAAGAATAATTCCTCTCTGGTCGTAAGTGTTTTCGTTAAAATTGAATTGAAGACCTGAAGCGAACAAGGTAGAGAAGGCAGTCAGTTCGTTCCAGATCTTCGAGTCCAAAAGGTGTTCCAGTCTTCAGTGCTTGCGCGAGAATAAGTTATCTTAGTGAATTCGTTACACCAGCTATTGTGCCACGTGTGAGTACCGTTTTATATTTAAGTATTCTAATACTTTATCATTTTCATAAACACTTTGGTTATTCTTTTATCTATATTTGATACTTTATAATTTTTGTTCACGTCTTGTTTAATCGTTCTTCTATTTATTCTAATACTTTATCATTTTCATAAATGCTTTGGTTATTCTTCTACCTATATTTGATACTTTATAATTTTGTTCACGTCTTGTTTAATCGTTCTTCTATTTATTCTAATACTTTATCATTTTCATAAACGCTTTGGTTATTCTTTTACCTATATTTGATACTTTATAATTTTGTTCACGTCTTGTGTAATCGTTCTTTTATTTATTCTAATACTTTATCATTTCCATAAACGCTTTGGTTATTCTTTTATCTATATTTGATACTTTATAATTTTTGTTCACGTCTTGTTTAATCGTTCTTCTATTTATTCTAATACTTTATCCTTTCCATGAACGCTTTGGTTATTCTTTTATCTATATTTGATACTTTATGATTTTTGTCCACGTCTTGTGTAATCGTTCTTTTATTTATTCTAATACTTTATCATTTCCATAAACGCTTTGGTTATTCTTTTATCCATATTTGATACTTTATAATTTTTGTTCACGTCTTGTTTAATCATTCTTCTATTTATTCTAATACTTTATCATTTCCATGAACGCTTTGGTTATTCTTTTATCTATATTTGATACTTTATGATTTTTGTTCACGTCTTGTTTAATCTTTCGTTCATTTATTTCGATACTTCATCTGGTTTATTAACGCCTTGTTTATTCTTGATTTATTTTGATGTTACCATTTTGAGCCACTACTCATTTATTATTTATATTCTTTATTCAGTCGTATTTGTTCGTATCCACAAGATATTATTTTACTTCTCGTAGTGAGTTAAGTCCATTCAATATTATTTAATGATGTCAACTGACCATGTGTATTAAATTCTTAGGTGCTTCACACGCTATGTGCTATTATCAATTATCAGTGACCACCGGTAGAGCCTCACCT
Organism: Aphidecta obliterata; assembly: GCA_963966015.1. NCBI lineage: Eukaryota > Metazoa > Arthropoda > Insecta > Coleoptera > Coccinellidae > Aphidecta > Aphidecta obliterata. The sequence continues at coordinate 13,399,173 of OZ014434.1, read as the reverse complement.
GGTTGAGAACCTTAGATTGGTTGTACTTTTAACTCATCATTATAGGTTATCAATAATCCTGGATGGGATTACTTCGCAGGGAGGCAACTATCGTAGACGCACCGTTAACTAATCTCTCTTCCACTAATTACGTTCCACAGCTAGGTATCATCTTTATCATCATACTTTTAATTTATTCTTCGAAGGGGGCTGTACTCATTGGCTCTCCCCCATCGTGGGAGAAGGGATTGTTCTCTTTGAATATACCCCCAACGTGCTTCAAAGGAGACGGTTCTCTTTGGCCCTCTCCTCACCGCTGGACACCAATCGTCTACTAATAGTTGTCTTCCTGACAAGTTCCCTCACATCACGGGAAAGTCATATCAGCACCATTTAAGGTGAAGGAGTTATTAGTGCAGCATTTAACTTACTCAACCATCTATGAGAGAATTCTCACTAGTCTATCTATTGTGATACATTGTAAAGAATCAGGTTTTCTCGCAGGTCTTTCCTGGTTCTTATTTTTCGACCTGAAGGGGAACCGTCCCCAAAAGCACAAATGAATAAACTTGTTTTCTTGTTTCGAGTGCTAAAAATATGTGTTTTTAAATTTCCTATTTTCCCGTCAATCTCTTCTATTGAGTCAAGCGTAATTTGGGTTGCATACTTACATACACAACGTAGAGTCCTTTTAAAACCACTATACGATCACGATCTTGGCCAAAGATTATCTAGAGTAATATTTTCAAGTTAAAAAGAACGCCTGTAAGGTAGAGTTCTAGTTCTTTACGGTTTTCAATAGAAAGCTGTAATGTCGGTAAGAGTTAATCATTTCAAAAGTACCAGTACAGTACAAATTGTTTCAAATAAACTGTGTACGATCTGAAAATACTGCGGATTGTAAGAGGTAATGTGGGAATAAAATCACGAAAAATGTGCTCTGTTCCTCAATGCTCGTCACATAGTTCTCCTGAAATTTCTTTGCAAAAATTCCCGTTGAATCCCAAGACAGTTAAAAAATTGCAGACAATCTTGAAGATTAGGAAACGTATCTCAAAGAAGTTGTTACTTTGCAGCAAGCACTTCCTGAAAGATGATTTTTGAGCGCTCGTACTACTTACACGAGGGCTATATCATTTCGTCACGATGTCTGTATTTTCGAATTTTGAGCCGAAAATGGTCTCAAACGACTATGTTCGACTCACTGATGACGAATCCGTCGAAAAATTAGAGTCTGTCCGTCCGTCCGTATACACGATAACTCTCGAACGGAATGTCCTAGAAACTTGAAATTTTCAGGGTAGGTTCGAATCTCGAATGACGCGGTTAAGTTCGTTATTGGGCAAAATTCGCCAAGGGGTTCCGAAAATATGGCCGCTCGAAATTTTGTTTTCCTGATTACTTTGAAACTACAGATTCGATCGAGATGAAATTTTGCACTCTAATGGAAAATTAGGTGTTCAAGCTACATGCAAAATTTTGTTTAGTTCGCATCACCAGAACCATAGAAAATTGTAACTTTTGAACGGAAACGCCTAGGGACTTGAAATTTTTAGGATAGGTGTGGATCTCGATTGTCGTGATCACTTTTATCTATGAGCAAAATTATAATAGGGGTTCCGTAAATATGGTCGTTTGAAATTTAGTTCTCTTGATAATTTCCAAACTACAGATTCGATCGTGACGAAATTCTGTATACTAATGGAGAATGATATATTCAAGCTACATTTCTCTAGATCGCATGACCAGAACCATAGAAACCATGTAGAATCATAACTTTCGAACAAAAAGGCCTAGGGACTTGAAATTTTCAGGATAGGTGTGGATCTCGAATGTCGTGATCACGTTCATCTATGAGCAAAATTATACCAGGGGTTCCGTGAATATGGCCGTTCAAAATTTTCTGTTCCTGATAATTTCGAAACTACCGATTTGATTGGAAAGAAATTTTGCACCTAGCTGAGGAATAATGTATTCAAACTACGTGCGAAAGTTTGTCCAGATCGCATCACCAAGACCATAGATACCGTAGAAAATTTTAGCGAATTATCGAAAAAAAAATTGGTCACCTAAAGCACTGACTTGAAGTCTGGATTATCGCCTCAGTTTGAAAATTTGTTTGACAGCTGTCAAAAATTTTCTGTTTCCAAAACTGGAAAATGCGAATCTACCTACAAGGTAGAGTATGTACGAGCGCTCAAAAGCTCCTGCCTTCACGGTAGTGCTTTTCGTAATTTTTTTTTATCTTAATTCAATAATCAATAATTTTCTATTATATAGTGGTCATTTGCTATCACATTCACGTTCACCCACATAATCAAAAATGTCCAAAGTGGTTATCTCGTCTTTCACAGGCATTATTATTAATTCCGTAATCTTATAAAAAATATTTGATTTACTAGTTATGAAAGACAGAAATGACAGAATAATTTTGGCCATCACTCGGCCCGACATCTTGTGATTCTCAGCGCCATCTAGCGGTTCGTGATTTTTCCCTACTTTACCATACACCCTACCACAGAACTGCATAGATAGAGATAGATGAACCATTCTTTCATTTCTGTGGCCATACCTAACCTACAAATTGAAAATCGAACTTGCCTAAATTTTCTCAAGCCCAATTTGGGCTTGAGATACAAGGATTTGTTGAGTTACTCAATATTTACTCAATATTTTTGTGAAATTTTAAGGAAAATTATACATCTATGAACAATTTATTGTATTCGAGAATCTATGATCTGACGGAATCATTCAAGTAACCTACAAAAATTCTAAACTATCTAAACACAGTCACCAGCGCTACTTGGTGTTTGGTATCTACATTTGGCAAAGTTGATATGGTAGATTTTAGTAGATTTCTCTGATCTTCGCAGTAGATTCACTTTTCAAAATATGGTCACACTGTCAGAAATGAAAGAATTGTTTATTTATCTCTCTCTATGCAGTTCTGTCGTAGGGTGTACGGTAAAATTGTCCCAAATACGGTAATTTCTCGTCCCCGCTACAGTAATCTCTAATCTAAACATTTTGGGTTGGCAACGCTGGGTTTAATCAAAGAGTAACAACAGAGTCTTTGGTTTAATCTTAATCTTAGATTATTTAGTGGTGGAATCGTCGGATGAAAATACAATATTTATCATTAAACAATCCTGCAGGCCCTGAATGGTGATCAAGTGTTAGTATAGTGGCCGATCACCATGAAGTGATATCGAAAAGAGGTAAGTTTTTCGTAGAAATAGGGAACTTTGTCTCAAATGATCGTTATCAAAATTTCCAAAAGATAATAACCAATGGTATTTAATTTGATTCTGATGCGGTTAGTTAGATGCTTTTTATGGTTTTTTTCATTCAGTTGTAGTTTCTAATGGTAAGAAGATCAATCTGCAATGTACTGTATTCCTGGTAACTTTACAGCACACTTTATTTCCAGAGCATTTGAGTTTTCGACTTCCGAAAATGGCAGACAAATCGGAATCTCGTGTTTCCATGCTAGATTCAGATGAAAGAGCAAAATATTATCATGTACAGAATGGGATTAAAAGAGAAGAGATGGGAACAGTTGAACAATATATCCATGAAACCAGAGAATCATCAATTGAATATGAGTGAGTATTTTCTGTTGTTTTGTTCGTCGAATTTGTCTTATATTTCCACGTGTTTGACACTTTGTTCCAAAACTATTTAAATTGAATATCAGGAACAACACATACATCATTCAGTGAGACACGTTTTTTTTTTAAAGGTTATATCACCACTTCTCCGTATATACTGCATTCTGTCAACCCAATTTTTCATCACTTTCTCACATAATTTTAGTTGTATGTATTTAATCGATATCAGGTTCAATGTTGATTCTCAATTGCCCAGTTGTTGTTGGATTATCAGCATAAATTTGTGAATTAACATGTCCCCAAAGAAAGAAATCACCAGGCATTAACTGGACCATTTCTTGAGATAATTTCATCACCAAATTTGGTTTCCAACAAATCGATTGTTGAGGTGGCTGTGTGGCAGGTGGCACCATCATGTTAAAACTACATACCCTCAAGATTATTCTCAACAACAGCAGGAAAAAATTTATTTAACATAGTTCCGTATCGTTCTCCATCGACTGTTACTCTTTGACCATTTTCTTCAAAGAAATATACAATTTCTAAACGTTGTTGAATTGTGTATCTTTCCAGGATTAAATGGCATAACCTACTGGACACAAATGACATAAAAATGTCAAAAATAATACGCAGTGTTGCCATTATAACCATTATAAATTGTATCATTCCTATTGGAAAACCCTTTATTAATTTCAGAAACTTTTAGTGTACGATCTTCCCATTTTCCAGATTCAGTAGAACTTCCGCTTCTCAATAACTATGGTGTCAGTTAAAATATGATCGATTTGAGATAATTTCAATCTGGAGATGATCCCCTAAGATTATCAATTGTCACAATAACATGCCTACCAAAAAATATTTTCCGTAACTGTTTGATCTGTTCTAGTGCTCAGTCTTCAGCTGACAAAAGGAGCCCTGAAAGCATGAAGATCGAAGATGTGGACATCGTCGAACAATTCACCGATGAGAACGGAGTACACAAGAGAAGCGAATTACTGAAGATGGACGAAGAATTCTCCGAATTCGGAATGGAAGCGACTCCGAATCTCATTGAAGGACGGGAATGTAAGAATGGTTCACTTGCCAACGCAGCTGAACAGGAAACTGATCTCGAACACCACGATCATTCCGTTCATTCGAATTCAAAGAAACATAAGTGTCACTCATGCGAATATGCTTCAGTTCACAAAGGTAACATCAAAACGCATATAACAACAGTTCATTCGAAAATGAAGGAACATAAGTGTCACTTATGTGATTATGCTGCAGTTCAAAAGACCCATCTCGAAACCCATATAAAATCAGTTCATTTAAATATAAAGGAACACGAGTGTCACTTATGTGATTATGCTGCAGTTAAGAAGGACCACCTTAAATCGCATATTAATTCAGTCCATTTGAATATAAAGGAACATAAGTGTCACTTATGTGATTATGCTGCAAGTGTGAAGTGTACTCTCAGAATGCATATTGATTCAATCCATTTGAAAATAAAGGAACATAAGTGTCACCTATGTGATTACGCTGCAGTTCACAAAGGTAACCTCAAAACGCATATTAATTCAGTTCATTTAAAAAAGAAGGAACATGAGTGTCACTTATGTGATTATGCTTCAGTTTTGAAGAGTAATCTCGAAAGGCATATAAAATCCGTTCATTTGAAAATGGAGGAACATAAGTGTCACCTATGTGATTATGCTGCAGTTTTGAAGATAAATCTCAAAACCCATATAAAATCCGTTCATTTGAAAATGAAGGAACATACGTGTCACTTATGTGATTATGCTGCAGTTTTGAAGATAAATCTCAAAACCCATATAAAATCCGTTCATTTGAAAATGAAGGAACATACGTGTCACTTATGTGATTATGCTGCATTTAAGAAGGTCCACCTTAAATTGCATATTAATTCAGTCCATTTGAATATAAAGGAACATAAGTGTCACTTATGTAATTATGCTGCAAGTATGAAGCGTACTCTCAAAACGCATATTGATTCAATCCATTTGAAAATAAAGGAACATAAGTGTCACCTATGTGATTATGCTGCAGTTCGCAAAGGTACTCTCAAAACGCATATTAATTCAGTTCATTCAAAAAAGAAGGAACATGAGTGTCACTTATGTGATTATGCTTCAGTTCAAGAGAGCCGTCTCAAAAGACATATAGATTTAGTTCATTCGAATATAAAGGAATATAAAGGAACATAAGTGTCACTTGTGTGATGTTGCTGCAGCTCGAAAGAGTGAGCTTAGAAGGCATATAAAATCAGTTCATTTGAAAATAAAGGGACATAAATGTCAATTATGCAATTACGCTTCGGCTCAGAAGAGCCACCTCAAACTGCATGTAGATTCAGTCCATTTGAAAATCGGAAGGAATTAATAAAATAATGTTAAAAAATGTTTCTTGTTTCACTCACCACCTTTTAACGTTGCAATGTTCCGAGGAATTTCGACGAGAGTGGGAGTTGTTTGCGCTAAATTTTCCCAAGCCCTTAATTGGATCAAAGACAATACGATGAAACTAAAGTAAACAATAATAATAATATTTTTTCGTTCATATTATGAGATTTTTGGTAAGATAGAATTGAGGAAAAGGTAATACTTCTAAACAAATCACATTTCATTATGAAAATCCCTGAGAAAACTCATTCCCAAACCTAGACGCTACTGAATAAAATTCGCCCATCATAAGCAACTCCAATAATATTTTCTCTAGGAGTTTGATTCGAGTCAAAAGTCTCGACAATTTGCCCTTAAATTTAAATTAGCTTTAATGCTTACATTTTTAACACCCTGTATGATAAGGAGTTAAAAAAACAAATTAGGATACCTTGAACATTAAGCTAAAGAAAAGGTACTCTTGTTCATTGTCGATAAAATGAACCGTTTTCGAAAAACAAAATAATTAAAGAAGTTGGAAGAACCATGAATTCTAATCGTTTCTGTCTGCAACAAACGATACGATACGTGTGATACGAAAGTTATTCAAGGAACAAAAAATTTTTAGTTCTCGTCATTGAATCCGACAAAATTACAAAGATTTTTTCGTCCAAGACGGGGCAATTCCAGTTAGGTACCGCTATATGGCGCTGAAAATCACAAGGAGTCGGGCCGAATGATGGTCAAAATTATTTTGTCATTTCTGTCTTTCATAACAAGTAAATCAAATATTTTTTATAAGATTGCGGAATTAACAATAATGCCTGTGAAAGTCGAGATAACCACTTTGGACATTTTCGATTATGTGGGTAAACGTGAATTTGATTGCAAATGACCACTATATAATAGAAAATTATTGAACTTTCAGGAAGTGCTTGCTGCAAAGTAACAACTTCTTTAAGATACGTTTCCCAATCTTTAAGATTGTCTGCAATTTTTTAACTGACTTGGGATTCAACGGGAATTTATGCAAAGAAATTTCAGAAGAACTATGTGATGAGCATTGAGGGACAGAGCACATTTTTCGTGATCTTATTCCCACATTACCTTTTACAATACGCTGCATTTCCAGCTCGTATACAGTTTATTTGAAACAATTGTCCATAAATTATCACCTAAATATATCACTTTCTGTACATAAATGACTCAAAATCATACAAATATTTTACACTTTTCCCATATAAACACACACACGTTAGTTTGTTGTTCATCACTCGGGTAGTTCAAACGATTAAAAGTAGATGTCGCCCACTCCGTGATTTTTCCTACAGTGACTAGATTAAACACAGTGGCGACATTCGTGGTCTCATTTTTGATTGGCTGCCGGCTCAGCCGCCATATTCTTCCTAAATTCGTTTGTTTACTTTCTTCGTTCACCTGCATTTTAGGTTTTATTCAAAATATAAGGCCCATTGTAGTGAGAAAGTAAGATAATTTAATGGTTTAGAAATGAACCTGTTATCTTTGACTGATACTTTTTGGCCAAGTATCCCTTCACTATCAAAATTTTCTTGTTATTATTCAGCCAAAGTGGTAAGTGTTGTCTTTTATATATGAGTATTCCTTATGTTTTCTTGTACCATTTGCTATTTAAATTATCCTTAAATCTTGGGTTCTTTACCTAGTATATGATATCGCAGCCGAAACTTCGATTTGAAGAGTATATATTTTTTTAGATCAATGGTTTACTTGATGACATCCAGACATCCATCTGCTGCAATAAGCAAATTTAACACTGATGTCGATAACGAAACGATAACATTTTCAGAAGAATTCATCAAAATATTCACCAATACGGAAGTAGGCTATAAGAAAATTTGGAAACCATCCCAAACAGGTGTTCATTTCGACACGATCCATTCTGGAACTCCAAACTGAATTGTTGGAATAGAGAGCGTACCAATTTGTTTTAACAAGTCTATTTTCTCAAGATTGTTTGGGAAATTTATTCTGTGTATTGAGAAGCAAACAAATTGTGCCAAATGTGGTACAAGTGAAAAACAACCTGAAATTGATCTCTGTGTCGGAATACTTGAAGAACGTAAATAATAGCAGCTACGAGGAAGATGACAGAGTTTCTCCAGGTTTTTTAGACAGTCTGAAAACCTTGAAGCCACTTCATGATTAAGTTATATTGCCAGAAATGATAGAAACTCCAATTTTTAATTTGAATCGGATGGACTTGAATTCTCTTCATAATATATCAGGATATATTTTAAAAACTTTTAATTCCATCGAATGTGTGTGTTCAGCAGTTTCCAAAAGGTCATTGCACAAAAAATGTAGTAAATTTATACTAATAAAGAGGTTCAACTAACAATCCTTATTTTTCACTTCAGAGGCAATGTTTCGTTTTCTTTAGAGATGGAAAGTATTTTCAGAAAATATTTCATCTCAAAATATAGATCTGAAATTATTTTATTTTAAAGAAATGTCAGATTTGAGGCCAGATTGCCATAATCTCAAAATTATAAAAAGATTTATTGTTTTTAGATTGAAAATTAATTCGAGAACATTCAAAGCACCCTCAAAAAAAAATGAGAAGCTGGCAACTTATTCTGAAATATTTATGTTTCGATTAATCATTTATTAAAAGTCTTCAATTTGTTTTTTATTGTTATTTGTATCCTTCCAAAGGGAATGAATGAACGTGAAATCCAAAAGATTCTTTTCATTATAACTCTGCAATACAGTACTATAAGTAATAAAATTTATGATCTGGATATTCTATTACGTTCTTACAACGATTGACCAGTAAATATTAGGAAAAAAATCATTCTATTTAATTATCATAAGTTTTTTATTACGATTTCCATTCAAATCCTATGGATTGACATTCAAATTTAGGAAGAATATGGCGGAAGGGGCGGGGCTTAGCCATATTGTCGCCACTGTGTTTAATCTAGTCACTGTAATTTTTCCCTATTACAACTTCCATCACAAATAGAGTTTGTTTACAAAATAACCGACACCGCCATCTTTTTGAGCGCTCGTACTACTTACACGAGGGCTATATCATTTCGTCACGATGTCTGTATTTTGAGCCGAAAATGGTCTCAATCGACTATGTTCGACTCACTGATGACGAATCCGTCGGAAAATTCGAGTCTGTCCGTCCGGCCGTAAGCACGATAACTCTCGAACGGAACAACCTAGAGACTTGAAATTTTCAGTGTGGGTTCAGTTCCCGAATGGCTCGGTTAAGTTCGTTAATGGGCCAAATTCCACCAGGGGTTCCGTAAATATGGCCGTTCAAAGTTTTGTTTCCCTGATTACTTGAAAACTACAGATTTGATCGAGATGAAATTTTGCTCTCAAATGGAAAATGAGGTGTTCAAGCTACATGTGAAATTTTGTCCAGATCGCATGACCAGAACCATAGAAACCATAGAAAATTGTAACTTTTGAACGGAAACGCCTAGAGACTTGAAATTTTCAGAATAGGTGTGGATCTTGAATGTCGTGATCACGTTCATCTATGAGCAACATTATACAAGGGGTTCCGTAAATACGGTCGTTTGAAATTTTGTTTTCTTGATAAATTCGAAACTACGGATTCGATCGAGATGAAATTTTGTATTTTAATCGAGAATGATATATTGAAGCAATATTTTGTCCAGATCGCATGACCAGAACCATAGAAACCATAGAAAATTCTAACTTTTGAACGGAAAGGCCTAGGAACTTGAAATTTTCAGGGTGGGTTTGAATCGCAAATTTCACGGTCACGTTCATCAATGAGCAAAACTAGACTAGGGATTCCGTAAATATGGCCGTTCAAAATATTTTTTTTCTGATAGTTTCGAAACTACTGATCGGATTGGAATGAAATTATGCACCTAGCTGAGGAATAATGTATTCAAACTACGTGCAAAATTTTGTCCAGATCGCATCACCAAGACCATAGATACCGTAGAAAATTCTAGCGAATTATCGAAACAAAATTGATCAGCTGAAGCACTGACATGAAGTCTGGAGTTTCGCCTAAGTTTCAGAATTTTTTTGACAGCTGTCAAAAATTCCTTCAATTGATTTCTAAAACTGGAAAATGCGAATCTACCTACAAGGTGCATGTACGAGCGCTCAAAATCTCCTGCCTTCACGGCAGTGCTTTTCGTAATTTTTGTGAATGCATGCAGCTTTAAATACAGAAAACGCACAGAATAGGGAAAAATCACGGTGTGGGCGACATCTACTTTTAATAGTTTGAACTACCCGAGTGATGAACAACAAACTATCGTGTTTGTGTTTATATGGGAAAAGTGTGAAAAATTTGTATGATTTTGAGTAATTTATGTATAGAAAGTGATATTTTTAGATGATAATTTATGGACAATTGTTTCAAATAAACTGTATACGAGCTGAAAATGCAGCGGGTTCTGAGAGGTAATGTGGGAATAAGATCACGAAAAATGTGCTGTTCCTCAACGCTCATCATATCTGTTGTGATGGATATTTATTACTTATTTCTTCTTTTGCTTGATGCATGCGCTTTGTCTATAAATTAATTTCTAGGGATTTTCAGAATATAATCTGGGGATAATACTAAATTTGACCTGGCAACGCTGATTTTACTCTTTGTTAGTGATTGCTCTGTGGTAACACTTACAATTGTAGGTTAAGTTCGCTAGAATGCGACTTTCAAGAATTTTATTTTTACAGAGCAAATTGAGTTTTACAGACATTTTAAGGAATAATTTCAGAAGAGCAGTTCAAGATCCACGATATCTTAAAACAGTCGATACTATATCTTCCAAGATAGATGCAACAGGAGTAAAAGACAGCTTGTACAGAAATATAATCAGTATTAATCAATGGTATACTAGGATATTGGGTTTAGATGAAGTTAAACAGTTTCAAGATCGGGTTATATTACTCCAAGTGAGTTCTAAACAATGAAATCTCAAGTAAAAGTCTGGAGTTTCGCCTAAGTTTCAGAATTTTTTTGACAGCTGTCAAAAATTCCTTCAATTGATTTCTAAAACTGGAAAATGCGAATCTACCTACAAGGTGCATGTACGAGCGCTCAAAATCTCCTGCCTTCACGGCAGTGCTTTTCGTAATTTTTGTGAATGCATGCAGCTTTAAATACAGAAAACGCACAGAATAGGGAAAAATCACGGTGTGGGCGACATCTACTTTTAATAGTTTGAACTACCCGAGTGATGAACAACAAACTATCGTGTTTGTGTTTATATGGGAAAAGTGTGAAAAATTTGTATGATTTTGAGTAATTTATGTATAGAAAGTGATATTTTTAGATGATAATTTATGGACAATTGTTTCAAATAAACTGTATACGAGCTGAAAATGCAGCGGGTTCTGAGAGGTAATGTGGGAATAAGATCACGAAAAATGTGCTGTTCCTCAACGCTCATCATATCTGTTGTGATGGATATTTATTACTTATTTCTTCTTTTGCTTGATGCATGCGCTTTGTCTATAAATTAATTTCTAGGGATTTTCAGAATATAATCTGGGGATAATACTAAATTTGACCTGGCAACGCTGATTTTACTCTTTGTTAGTGATTGCTCTGTGGTAACACTTACAATTGTAGGTTAAGTTCGCTAGAATGCGACTTTCAAGAATTTTATTTTTACAGAGCAAATTGAGTTTTACAGACATTTTAAGGAATAATTTCAGAAGAGCAGTTCAAGATCCACGATATCTTAAAACAGTCGATACTATATCTTCCAAGATAGATGCAACAGGAGTAAAAGACAGCTTGTACAGAAATATAATCAGTATTAATCAATGGTATACTAGGATATTGGGTTTAGATGAAGTTAAACAGTTTCAAGATCGGGTTATATTACTCCAAGTGAGTTCTAAACAATGAAATCTCAAGTAAAATCCAATTTTCAATTATTGCATGTAATTCATCACATGATGAGAGTTATTAAGTGAGGTAGCTTTTTATTTTTTTGAATTAATAAATAAAGGGTCATTAGAATATATTCATATTATTATCACAGGAAAAATTATTAGTTACTCAGGAAAAGAGGAGAGAAATTGGCTCTCAGTTGAGCGAGATAAGGAAAAAGTCCTACCAATTACAAGATGAATTACAAACAATTAAACGTCAGGAAGAACCTGATAAATACTTCAAGCTGATGAAAGAAGAAACTGAGGTGATCATTAAAATATCATTTTTGACTATCTTCTGAATTTTTTTTTTTTCAGCTTTTGAAATTAGAGCATGAGGTTAATTTATCATTCCAAGAATATGACAAAGCAGAAAGAGATCTCTTTTCCGCCTATTCCAATGCAGTTAGAGATTCACATGAAAAGTACAGATCTCAAATGGATTATACGAAATATTTTGGTATTATTCTAAGCATAGCTGGTTCATTTTTAGCATTTGCCTACACTACACTCCGTAAACATGATCTAAAGATGTTCATTGATAAGAAACTGGAAAATTTATACGGGTCATTAGACTCTACAATCATTCAGTCAGTAGCAAAAGAGCAATCAGAAATATCGAGTAAGCTTGGGGGCTTACAGGAAGAAAATAGGAAACTTTTGAGTTCTTTGGAGTCGATAAGCTTCCAACATTCTCAGGATAGTAAAAATGTAGAAGCATTACCTTTAGTGGTTCAAGATAGTCAAGATGGCTTCGATGATAATAGGACCAAACTCATTATCGGTTTTTCATTCTGTTTAATCTTTATTGGTTATGTGTTAGGTAAAATTGATAGATAATGTTATAGTTCATGTGACTACTAGAAATAGAGCAATTATTTATTCAGCCGATTTTTAATATAAATATGTTATAAAGTGAAACTTTTTTCCCGGTTTATTTGTGATGGTCTTATTACTCCAATTATGGGAGAAATCGCAGAGGGATGAGGAGTCTAACATGAATTTTAGAATTAGACAGGAGCGTGAAGCCTAAATCTGAAACAACTTTTTGGCCTTGATCATACCAGGATCCTGATCATACCGATCTCTTTAGTTTAAGCTATGGTGTATTGCCATTGTGCCAGACTGATAAGAGTGACTAGTCGAAACGGCAATCTAAAAAATTCGTAGCTCCTGGTCGAAAATTGACCTTTTCAACGATTTTTCAAAATAGGTCGAAAGCGTTTTATTGGAATTGATGAGATTTTTTTTTCAGTGAAGTCGGATTGAGGCCGAAGACTGTTATCGAATCTCGTAGAAGCCCAAATATCTATGGCATTTCGATATCTTTTCGAAAATTCGCGAAATAAAATCACCAATTTTCGCCGCGAATGAAAACAAGGCCCGAGAAATGTCAATACTGTACAGTACCTTTAACTTTAAAGTAAAGTATTGACATTTTGAGCTCTAAATATATTACCGGCATTACAGTACTCTATCAAATGCGACAAAGAACTAGAACTCTAGCCTAAATGAGTTCTAATAGGGAAAAATCACGAACCGCGAGATGGCGCTGAAAATGACAAAATGTCGAGCCGAGAGATGATCAAAATATTCTTTCTTAAAAAGTAAATCAAATATTTTTCATAAGATTGCGAAATTAAGAATAATGCCTATGAAAGTCGAGATAACCACTTCGAACATTTTTTATTATGTGGGTGAATGTGATAGCTGGTTGATTGTTTATTGTACTCACAATAAAAAAAATCATCTTTCAGGAAGTGCTTGCTGCAAACTAACATATTCTTTGAGATACGTTTCCCAATCTTCAAGAGAGCCTTCTGGGATTCAACGGTAATTTATGCAAAGAAAATTCAGAAGTACTATATGTTGCGCATTGAGGAACAGAGTACATTTTTCGTGATCTTATTCACTCATTACCTCTTACAATCCACTGCATTTTCAGATCGTTTACAGTTTATTTGAAACAATTATCCATAAAATATCATCCAAACATATCATTTTCGATCATAATCATGTACTGTATTGGTACTTCAAAAGTAATGAAACTATTACCGACATTACAGTTTTCTATTGAATACCTCAATGAACTAGAACTATACCTAAATGAGTTCTTTTTAACGTGAAAATATTACTCTAGGTAATCTTTGGCCAAGATCGTGATCGTATAATGGTTGAAGGACTCTACGTTGTGTATGTAACCCAAATTACGCTTGATTCAATAGAAAAGATTGACGGGAAAACAGGAAATTCAAAACACATAGTTTTAGAACTCAAGTTTATTCATTTTTGCTGTTGGGGACGGTTCCCCAACTTCAGGTCCGAAAATAAGAATCAGAAAAAACCTGCGAGAAAACCTGATTCTGTACAATGTATAACAATGGATAGACTGGTAAAGTTAAAATCCAGAGACCTCTCTCTTTACCTCGTTCAAATACCGTTAACCCACAAGTAAGGAATATTCATGAACAGCAACAGGTTGACCGGTGAGAATTCTCTCATGTGATGTTAAAAAATGATTGAGTAGATTAAATGCTGCACTAATGACTCCTCAACCTTAATAAGCGATTATGTGCGAAAATTGTGAGTTATCCTTCGCAGGAATCCAACTATCATTTGACGATTGATGATCTCCCACGGTGCAAGGAGAGGGGAATGCGACCAAAGATCCTTGTTATATATATTTCCAACGGTAGGCAAGCCTTATTTAGTTAGGTTGCGTCTTACGATAGTTGTCTCCCTGGTCAGTAGTCCCATCAAGTATTAGGTAAACAATATAAACAGTAAACAATAAACAATAACGGATAATAATGAGTGGAGAGTCGATTTAAAGTTCTCAATTAAGATAAGGTGATGAAACATAATGCCAACATTGGTGCTTATGAAAATCCTTAATATTCGCTGAAAACTACAACGATAACATATAGTTTTATTCAAAGAATATCGCATAACCCAGACATGATTAGAGAAGATGATGATTAAACAATCGTTTATACAAGAAAATTCTTGTGGCAAGCACTCAGGAATTTAATACACTTGGTCAGTAAGAATCATTAAATAATATGGAATAGACTTGATAATGAAGTCTGAAAAATGGATACAAAACAATACACAAGAGGCAAACAAACATGGAAAAATAACGTTGAGTAGAAGCAAATGAAGGACTTGTGAATTGAAGGTAAATACCTGAGATAACGCATGGGGGTGAGTAATGGAAATCGTTGAATAAAAGTGTGGAAAGTTAGGAGAAGCCTGTATATGAATAATGATAACGTTGTAATCATAAATTTAATATGTTACTCACATGTTGAACTCAAAGTATCTCTTCCACCCTCGAGGGTTTAAGATCAACTGACTCACAAACCAACCCTGTTTTACTTTTAAAAGATAAGATAACACTGTCGAACTTAAAAACCCAAGCCAAGAAGAGCCTTCCATTCCGAGGTTAGCTTAGCTAGTCAGTTTTTCAAAAAGCATCTGTGACTAGATTATTCTTTCTCGGGCGGGCTCTGCAATCCTGATCAGGTAGATTACTGTAAATAAATATAAACTAGCGTTGCGCAGATGTTAGATTTGCACAATCATACAAATAATTTACACTTCTCCTATATAAACACACACACTTTAGTTTGTTGTTCACCTCTCGAGTATTTCAAACGATTCAAAGTAGATGTCGCCCACTCCGTGATTCATCTTTTTTGAATCAAGCGTAATTTGGGTTGCAAACGTATCATAGAGCCCTTAACCACTTGACGATCACAGTCTTGGCCAAAGATCATTTAGACTAAAACTCAGGGTTTCCGAACAAACTCTCGCGCTATTCACGTTAATTTTCACTCGTTTAAGGTAGATTTTTAGTTCTTTACTGCTTTAAACAGAGAACTGTTATACCGATAATGGTGTTAGCGCATAATGTATCCCAATATTGTACAGAGCTTCACAAATTTTAGTTTAAGTTTACAGTAGGGGCAGGCCGCAGGGATGACTCTCGTTAACGTTAAGATGAGTCCAGAATTAATTGAGACTATTACTGAAGAAGAATAAATTTCAGTGACATTTGAATGAATTTTTGTGTTCTTTGACCTAATTACTCCAATATTTTCAATATTTTGTTCGTGTTGGTTGCTTAGGGGAATTTTTATGTTTCTGTAAGTTTCGAGCAATTTCTCTACGGAATCTTCATCCACCCACTCGAAACAGGTTGGAAACAAAATAATTCATAATTTTTCATTCATTATCAATGGCAATTCAATAAGTTTAATTTATCTTTTGCATCTCAGTATTTACCATAAAAAGTCTCATACCATTTGAATAAGATCCATTAGTATTTTTCATATAAGTTATTATTTCATTTGTTATTTGCATTGATATGTTATTGACCTTTTCTGCCATCAAAGTTCTTTGTCTTTTCATCTAGGAAGACACTGCTTAAGAGAGCTATTATTCAATTTAAGGCCTAACAACTAAGCTCGCCTGAAAACAGAATCCAGTCGTGAAAATCTTTGAGAAGGCGTAATAACTTATAACGACTGTGATTCTTCATCTCGCTCAGCCTTCTTGCTCCTGAAAGGTAATTATTGTAGAAGTTAATGCCAACTACCAATTATTTTGTTTATTTTTGTTGAAAAATTATACTGAATATCTATATAATGAAAATCATAATGCTGTGTAAGAAACCTTGCGAATACACTATCAAACTTGTAAAGACTTTACTACTTTGTAGTTGATTTTGTCCGATTTCAAAATTAAATCATTGTAGTCTGAATGTTCTAACAATCCAAGTGTTTGTAGATTTCGGATCTTTTTCTTGAAAAAGAACTTTTGGATCTGTAAGATTTTGATGAATGAATAAGTTCTTTTTTCGAGATTTTGGTTTTTACTCGTATTCAATATTGCATTCCTAGTTTTCCTAAGCGATATATATATCGCAGCTATTTTATTGAGACAGATACATGTGGTGAGATTTTCTGCGGTCTTGAATAGTTCTGCCAGTCATGATTTGGTAGAATAAAATATGAAAGGAAATCATTCATAGGCAACATGTTAAATTATCACAAAATTAAAAAATAGATGAAAGGTTTTGAGGGTACTTAATATGCATGTAATATCAGATCAATAATTAATGATTTTTAAATTGAAAGGTTGTGAATGCGTAGGTTTTCGAATGCAAACCAGTTTCACTGGTTTGAAAAAAATTATAATCAAGTTATATGAAACAGTTTAATCACAATTATAAATGTAAACAGTTTTGCTGATTAGTCTGAGAACAATTTCATTCAATAAATACAATAAATTTGCAATGCTAATTTTTATTAGAATTACAACTGCACACACAAGAACACTTATACACTATGGAATTATATTAAACTATCTGAATGTCAACTGGTTTTTCATACTCTAATAATCAAATCAGTCTTCAGAAAATGCATTTCTTTTTATGATTTCAAGATTGAAATCTGACATTTTAAATAAAATAATCTTGAGAAATTTACTTATAAGTACATTAAACATAATAGCAACACTGCTTTCAATTAGAAATGAATCATCTAGATTAATAAATAACAGTCTTGAAACTTGAAAATAAGTCGAAATTTATTTTCAGTGATTTTCTCCAGTAAAAACTCAAGTCAGTATTTTACTTATTAATAAATATTTTCCTCCGAATCTGATGGTGTGCCTCCAAATGTTTGTTGTGATGCGTATGTTACATACAAAAATCCATCTTTTTGTGCATATTTGTGGTATATTTCAGCAATTGTCAATGATAAACTGATCATTGACTTTTCATCCACAAGAAGATATAATGATTTATTCGGATGAAGCTGCAACCTATTCCTGAAATGAAATTAATATTGAAAATCTAAACAAACCAGGTAATGAAGTTATAGATCTATATTTCATAGAGAATTATAAATCCTAAATGACAATTACTTGAACCTTAGTCAATATTAAATTATACATATTTCGAAAATTAATAAACGTAAAACTAAATTTATACAGAGAAATAACGTGATAAGAAATACGAACAACCAATATGAATTAAAATTTCAGTGAATACTAAAATTTGACTAGTTGTTCTTGAATGTATGTACACTCTTTTCAGAAAGGTTCATAACTCTCTCTGCTCTCATAACTATAATGATATTCAAATTAACACATCATTAATTCTTACCTGATTATCATTTGGAATTGCGACATAGTAATATCTTGGGGAACTAAATATTTGGTTTTTTCCAAGTGAGGCAGATCCTTTTCCCATGTAAACCTTCTTAATATAACCTGCAAGAATAATTGTATGTTTAACACAAAATTGAATCTATTTTTGTTGAAATATCAGGTGTCAAAGAGGGTTAATCTACCGTAGAGTAGAATGAAAAGAGGTATTATGTCTCCAATAAGCTTTTAATCCATATATTTATAGTCGCGAACTATATTTCAAGTAACCCTCGTCCGCCCTTGAATTGAATATTAATGTTTATTATTTATGTGGTTGTAAGCGGTTGTAATCAGCAATTAATCAGAAGCCTATACGTCATTATGGGAATGTGAACACTCAATATAAGGTATACCTCGTTAGCTTCAATAATTTTAGAAAAAAATATAAAAAGCACTGATGTGAAATCAGGAGCTTTTGAGCTCTTGTTCATCCATTTTGTAGGTAGATTCGCTTTTTCCAATTTTAGAAGCCAATTGAAAAATTTTTTGACAGCTGTCAAAAAATGACAGCAGCTTTTTGTCAATTATGCCGAATCAGCTGTTACAGAAATATAAGGCTTTTTTATTCGATAATTCGTTGGAATTTAAAATGGTTCTGATTATGCGATCTGGAAAAAATGGAGCATGAATATATAATTCTCCACTAAAATACAAAATTTCGTCACGATCGAATCCGTATCTTTGGAATGATCAAGAAAAGAAAATTTCAAACGACCATATTTACGGAACTCCTGGTCGAATTTTGCCCAATAACGAATTTAACCGCGGCATTCGGGATTCGAACCTACCCTGAAAATTTCGAGTCTCTAGGTGAGAAAGTTATAATTTTCTATGGTTCTGGTCAAGCGATCTGGACAAAATTTCGCATGTAGCTTGAACACGTCTTCCCCCATTTGTGTGAAATTTCATTTCGATCGAATTAGTAGTTTCGAAGTATTCAGAAAAACAAAATTTCGAATGGCCATATTTACGGAAACCCTGGTCGAATTTTGCCCAATAACGAACTTACCCGCGGCATTCGAGATTTGAACCTACCCTGAAAATTTCAAGTTTCTAGGTTGTTCCGTTCGAGAGTTATCGGGTATACGGCCAGTCCGCTGCAAAAGCAAGGAGAAATTTTATATGATCTGCGCTTCTGTTCGTTTCAAAGCATTCCGTCCCTACGTCGAATTTATCATTGCTATAACTGTACTGATGAGGCTTGATAAGCCGAAACTGGTCTACAGTTGCGAATGATGCATTTAATGTTCTCTGGGGTGTACATGGATTGATTTGTTGGCCTGCTAATCAGATTATCTAGAAACAGTTCCCCTTCCGAAAATTTGTTTCTCTTTCATTTAGTTTGAACTAGATAAACAACCGAAATATTATTAACAGATAATATACTCAACCAAGAGAACATTGAGGAAAGTACCGAGAAAAAAGTTCAATAATGAGGAGCTCGAATATCAGAGTTTTGTAGAGATTTCCGTGAAAAAAAACTAATTTTAATTTTTATTGAATTGAGTCATAACGTTTTTTTTTCAAAGATATTTAATATTATTGATTTACAATTCATTGAAATAACGAATAAATATAAAAACAAAATTGAAAAGTATTGAGGTGAAGTTTCATAATTGATCATTGATAATAATATTGAGTATCAGAAAAACTCAATTTTTTTCACAGAGAACAGCTAGGAAGCTGAATATCCACATAACTCATTTAATCGAAACCTCATATGTGGACACAAGATTTCAGAAGGATATAGTAGATATATTCTGAGAAGGCGTAGTTTGAAAAAAAAAAATTAAAAGTCCTTTGATACGATCCCTACTAAATTTGACATGTACCTCGTCCGTGTTGTTATTTTCAACGAAATAAAATGTTTCAATTCGATCGGGCCGGGATTATTAAGAAGGAAAAAAAAGATGGCCTTATCTACGGAACCCTTTGGCGGATTTCGCCCATTAACAAACTTAACCGGCGGATTAGACCTCTAACGTACATGAAAATTTCAAACCCTTAGACTTCTTTCCAGAGTTATTGCGTTTACGGCCGGACGGGCAGAATTGAATTTGTCCAACCTAATCGTTTGAGACCATTCCCTGCTCAGCAGATTCGA
The DNA here is from genome assembly GCA_963966015.1 of Aphidecta obliterata. Taxonomy (NCBI): domain Eukaryota; kingdom Metazoa; phylum Arthropoda; class Insecta; order Coleoptera; family Coccinellidae; genus Aphidecta; species Aphidecta obliterata. Next base: position 13,378,951 of record OZ014434.1, on the reverse strand, counting down.
AACTTACAGACATTAGGGCAACTGTTTTTCGGAAAATCAGTAATCTCGTACTTTTCACTGAATGTTTGTGCAAAATTTGGACATGCTTGTCTCTATGAATAAGCTGCATTTTCGGGGAGCCGGTGAAATGTGGACAAACCAGTTCTTGCTCCAAATTAATCATCATTGAGAATTATTACGATGCACTACTTGGGGAGGAATTATAAGGGTTAGCATATTGAATTGAATATGATTAATTGAGTTAAAGGTTTCACTTAATCCCTTAGCAAGTCTGACATTAAATATCGACCTCAAAGATGAACGCTGGCAATGAGTTTGCGACATTGTTGGAGGTAAATTCGGGCACAAATAAAAAAATTACGAAAAGCACTGCCGTGAAGGCAGGAGCTTTTGAGCGCTCGTACATGCACCTTGTAGGTAGATTCGCATTTTCCAGTTTTAGAAATCAATTGAAGGAATTTTCGACAGCTGTCACAAAAATTCTGAAACTTAGGCGAAACTCCAGACTTCATGTCAGTGCTTTAGGTGACCAATTTTTTTTCGATAATTCGCTAGAATTTTCTACGGTATCTATGGTCTTGGTGGTGCGATCTGGACAAAATTTGGCACGTAGTTTGAATACAATATTCCTAAGCTAAGTGCAGAATTTCATCACAATCCAATCAGTAGTTTCGAAATTATCAGGAAAAAAATATTTTGAACAGCCATATTTACGGAACCCCTAGTCTAATTTTGCTCATTGATGAACGTGGCCGCGATATTCGCGATCCAAACCCACCCTGAAAATTTCAAGTTCCTAGGCCTTTCCGTTCAAAAGTTACAATTTTCTATGGTTTCTATGGTTCTGGTCATGCGATCTGGACAAAATATTGTTTTAATATATCATTCTCGATTAGAATACAAAATTTCATCTCGATCGAATCCGTAGTTTCGAAATTATCGAGAAACCAAAATTTCAAACGACCCTCTTTACGGAACCCCTAGTATAATTCTGCTCATTGATAAACGTGAACGCGACATTTCAGATCCACACCTATCCTGAAAATTTCAAGTCCCTAGGCCTTTCCGTTCAAAAGTTATGATTTTCTATGGTTTCTATGGTTCTGGTCATGTGATCTGGAGAAATGTAGCTTGAATATATCATTCTCCATTAGTATACAAAATTTCCTCACGATCGAAACTGTAGTTTTGAAATTATCAAAAAAACTAAATTTCAAACGACCATATTCACGGAACCCCTAGTATAATTTTGCTCATAGATGAACGTGATCATGACATTCGAGATCCACACCTATCCTGAAAATTTCAAGTCCCTAGGCGTTTCCGTTCAAAAGTTACAATTTTCTATGGTTTCTATGGTTCTGGTCATGCGCTCTTGGCAAAATTTTACATGTAGCTTGAACACCTCAATCTCCATTTGAGTGCAAAATTTCATCTCAATCAAATCTGTAGTTTTCAAGTAATCAGGGAAACAAAACTTTGAACGGTCATATTTACGGAACCCCTGGTGGAATTTGGCCCATTAACGAACTTAACCCAGGCATTCGGGAACTGAACCCACACTGAAAATTTCAAGTCTCTAGGTTGTTCCGTTCGAGAGTTATCGTGCTTACGGCCGGACGGAAGGACGGACAGACTCAAATTTTCCGACGGATTCGTCATCAGTGAGTCGAACATAGTCGATTGAGACCATTTTCGGCTCAAAATTCGAAAAATACAGACATCGTGACGAAATGATATAGCCCTCGTGTAAGTAGTACGAGCGCTCAAAAATTGTGGTTTCTGATATATTCAGTTATTAACCATTTTGTGATTCTATTTAAGGAAGTTTAAAAAATAAATCGATAAAATTTTTCATACTGACAATGATCACTGAAGGCCATTTTGATACATGGAAAAATAATTGAGTTTTTCTGATATATTCAATATTATTCGGTGATTCCATCTTTTGAAATTTGTAAAATTGTAATAGTATTTGTCATACTGACAATGGACACTGAAGGCCATTTTGATACGCAAAAAAAAGAGTTTTTCTGATATATTTAGTGTAATTCGGTGATTCAATCTTTTGAAGTTACAAATATAAAATGACAGTACTTGTCTTACTGACATTGAACACTGAAGGAACTGAAGGCCTTCTTGGTACACAGAAAATTAATTGAGTTTCTCTGAAATATTCAATATAATTCGGTGATTCCATTTTTTCAAGTTTATAAAAATTAATTGACAGTATGTTCCATACTGACAATGAAGACTGGAATCCATTTTGGTACAGAGAAAAAATAAAGTTTCTCTGATATATTCAATATAAATCGGTGATTCCATCTTTTGAAGCTCATAAAAATAAAATGACGGCATTTGTCATACTGACAATGAATACTGAAGGCTTTCTTGGTACACCGAAAGAATATTGATTATTTCTGATACATATAGGTATTATATTCAATACATTTCGGCGATTACATCGTTTGAAGTTCACAAAAATAAAATGACATTACTTGTCATACTGACAATGAATACTGAAAGACTTTTTGGTACACAAAAACAAGTTCGCAAAGGCCGACTTCACGTCAGTCCTTTTCAAATTTTTGAGCGCTCGTTCTTCTCAAACGAGGGCTATATCATTTCGTCACGATGTCTGTACTTTTCGAGTTTTGGGCCGAAAATGGTCTCAATCGATAAGGTTCGACTCACTGATGACGAATCTGTCTGAAAATTCGAGTTTGTCCTTCCGACCGTATACACGAAAACTCTCGAACGGGACAACCAAGAAACTTGAAATTTTCAGGGTAGGTTCTAATCTCAAATGCCGCGGTTAAGCTCGTTATTGGGCAAAATTAAGGTAAAATTTTGCACTCAGATGGAGAATGACGTGTTCAAGCTACACGTAAAACTTTGTCCAGACCGCATGACCAGAACCATAGAAACCATAAAAAATTATAACTTTCGAACGGAAAGGCCTAGGGACTTGAATTTTTCAGGATAGGTGTGGATCTCGAATGTTGCAGTCACGTTTATCAATGAGCAAAATGGACTAGGGGTTCCGTAAATATGGCCGTTCTGAATAATTTTTTACTGATAATTTCGAAACTACTGATTGGATTCGAATGAAATTTTGCACATATATAAAGAATAATGTATTCGAACTACGTGCGAAATTTTGTCCAGATCTTATTCCCCAGATCATGGATAACGTAGAAAATCCAAGCGAATTATCGAACAAAAAAATTGGTCACCAAAAGCACTGACGTGAAGTCTGAACTTTCGCCCTAGTTTAAAATTTTTTCAATTGGTTCCTAAAATTGAAAAATGCGTTTTTACCTTCAAGGTGGATGAACGAGCGCTCAAAAGCTCCTGACTCCAGTGCTTTTTATAATAATTTTAACTCTTTTAGGAACTATCAAACGAATTGCAAAAACAAATTCGCTTCTTATTCAGCTTTGGTGTGCAAATTTGGAAGTATGTATCTAAACTGACATTCATTAAAGTAATTACCAACGAGAAATTACGGATGTTTTTCATGTAACTCGTGTTGAATATGTACTTACAGGTACTTTTGTTGGAAATCTACTCCTTATTGCTAATATTTCGTCACGTTCGGTGTAAGGGCCTGAAAAAATAAAGGTGAGAGTTTAGTTTAATGTATAGTCGTTATGGAAAATATTATTGAACTAAACTAAAAATCAAAATATATATTTGGATAGTAAGAAATTTTTTTGTTCATGTTTCATCATATAAAGTAAATTTCATCAACCAAAGTAGCATCTCTTGAAAGTTTAACAAAAAAAATGTCCTAGCAAACTAATGGTGCAGGAGGTATAATTTTAATTTCGCTGATGTTGTCTGATTCACCCTATAACTTTGATATCATTCAGGTCGATTTATAAATCGTATAAAGTTATCCAAGCTCGCTCAGTAGTCAGAAATGCGTCATTCAGTAAACTTCAATTAGGATTATCAGGGAATTCTCGAATGAAATGGGTCAACTATGAAGTCTTTTGTTTTCCAAGGTGTGAGTGTTTCCCAACAATTTTACTCTATTTCAATCGAATATTAAATTATTTACAATAACTGCTGTGTAGTATTTCTGTTTCGGGAAAGGCCAAGGGGAAAGTCGCAGATGGTCCTGGAATTGGCCTATTGAATTTTTTCTCCAAACATTCACTGATTTTTTTTCGAAAAAAACTATAAAATTATTCAGATGCCTCAAAAATTAACACCATAGCTAACTACAAAATTAGGGAATAATCAACAACAAAAATATTTCTAAATTGAAACCTACTATAAAACTATGAAAAAAATGAACCTACTTGATTTTTCTGAGCTATCGCTCGCACTGCAGTTCAAATTCAAATCCTTCTCGTGTTTGTCCAACCCCATCCTTTTCTTTTTGAGGTACACTTTCGATTATTACAGTCAAATTTAAAAATTTCACGAACTTGAAATTAACAAAATTCCCTCTCGACACTGAAATTCGACAGCTGGGTGTAAGAACGCAAACTGAAATCTGAAGTGTCCGAATATTGAGATAGCCTATCAGATCTCCCCCTTCCCTTATTTACTATGCCTGTTGACCATTAAGTCTAAAATAGGAGGGGGCTGCTGAATTATCAAAAGTGATAAAGGATAATATTATTATGTATTTAATTAGTCGGGTTCATTTGGTTACTTCATTTAATTGTTTGTTTTCGTTTATTGTCCATTTTCAGAACTGATTGTAGTTACTTCTACTGGAATTGTTTTTTCATATTTGTTTCCAAGCAAAATATTTCGTAAGAATTATGATTTACGACTTTACTTTTATCTTCATTTTGTTGTATTGGTCAATAATGACTCGATAATTTGTTTTTAACTGGACGCGCTCGATGAATGGAAGTTATTCTTGGAATTTAAGATTAAGATAAGCATTACCTATGCCAAAAGAAAAATTACCAAATGTATTCATAATCTGTTTTTTCGCATAGATTAGATACTGATAATTCACTCATGACAGTTCTATATGTATTGAAATTTTGAAAACATTATTTCTGTATTTAATTGTTTTGTAGCATAGCACACTTTTGGTGGTACTGCCCCAATATATTATTTTTACTTTTATTTGGGATATCAAACTTCGAGAAGGGGACTTTTTCTTTGACTTCTTTCCTAATGTTACACCACAATTTTCGAAAATATTTTTGTTATTAGATACCCCACCATTTTTTATTTTTCATTTCAGGTAAAAATATAAATCCCGTTGAGTAATTAAAAAAAAACATTCAATTATAGAAAACAGTTTAATCACATTAACAATTTCAATAGCTCTATGTGAAATATTACAAAGCTCTACCACCACATTAGTCAAAATACATCAGGATCAATAAATAATAAATGAGATTGAAACGAAAAATGCATGAGGCAGTAGAACTTCACAATATTGAATATACAATAAATATTTTAAAAATTAACAATTTACAATAATCCACAACTTGTTCAAAAGTCTCAACACTAATATATTTCTGTTGTCCCAGTTCATTTTGGGTTTTGTTTTTAATCACGGATTCGAACAGAAATCAGTCTTAAATAACAATTTAACATTCGATAAGACAGCAATTATAATAATTTGAATTGTTTCATTAATTAACCTATTAAAAATATGGTAAATCAGTACAATATTAAAACTATGCTTTCAAAAAGAAATTAATCACAAAAACATATAAATAAAACAGTCTTTAAACTCATAACTATGTCATATTATATCTTCAAGGTCATTTTTCTCAACTTTACAGTCAGTATTTCATATTTGGATTTGAACTTTCTGAAGACATACTACCGAATACTTCTTGAGATGCGTATGTTACATAAAGGTATCCATCGGATTGGGCATACTCGTAGTATACTTCAGCTATAGTCGTTGATAGACTAAGCATTGATCTATCATTCACAAGAAGATACATTGATCTGTTTGGATGAAGCTGCATTTTATTTCTGAAAAAAAATTAAAACATGATAGGTTTATGATTTTTTCTTGTTGATGATTTTCTTTACCTCAGGATCATTTGGAATTGTGACATAGTCACCTCTTGGGGTACTAAATACTTCGTTTTATCCAGCTGAGGTAAATGCTTCTCTCTGGAGAATCTTTTTACTATAACCTGAAAAAAATTGCTAATAAATCAGTAGATCCGATAGGCATAACATTTGAATAATTGCAAGTGTTTCAGTATTATTATTAAGATTTATGGGCTATTTGAGAATACAGAAATTATGACTATAGAGTGTTTTCAAAGTTGACGCTTTTTTTTGACAGGTGTTAGAACTCATTGAAAAGATAAAGAAAACCTAAAATATTCACCAGTATTCACGAGTATTTCGAAATATGAGAAAATGCCAGTCCGGATCTGACGTTACGTATTGAGATCTAAATGCGTTCAGTTTACGTGATTTCTTCTTTTGGGGTCATTTGAAAACATAAGTGTACATGTGTACAAGTGTACATGTGTGTACATTACATAAGAGTAACGGTGAGGTGAATAGTGTTGATGAACTAAAACAACGCATTGAAAATGCTTTTGACATTATTCGTGAGCAAACTGATGTCATAGTTGCTGCATGTAATCATTCGTTATTACGCCGGGCAAGACTTTGTGCGCATCAAGTGAATTGTGACCATTTTGCACAATTTCTATAAACAATTTTAAAGAGAATATACAAATTTGCGATAAAATCCAGCTTTTTACTTGCTGGAATGTATATGGCACCGGGATTCATGGAAGATATTCTAACAGAGAGATAACACGATACAGAGTCGTTTTAAGATCTTGATGCCAATGATTTTTTGCACTTTTTTCGAATTGAATATTTTTTATGATCAACTTTCAATTCATCTTTTTTGACGAGTTCTAGCACCTGTCGAAAAAAGCCTTACCTTAAAAAACACCTTGTATAAATAATTTTTCACCAAGACATATAATTGGTTCGATGAATTCTGTAAATGTAAGAAGTCTGGGGGGGAATTATAATCACCCCCTAAGGGCGTAGATTTTTTTTCTTGGGGTGGTAATCGATAAAAAGATTTCGTCAAGTTCATTTTTATGAAAAAATACTCGTTCTTCTTCTTGGCGATAATTCTGAAACTTCATATTTTGGAAGTCTTGAGGGGGGGAGGTAATAACCTCCCGTACCCCCCCCCTCATATCCACGGCCTTGTAACCCTCCACCCTTATCGACGCCGAAGAATTGTTGGTGTATAAAAAGAAAGTATTTTCAAAATACTTCTGAAATTTTTCATCTATATTTTATATTTTCATTCTAGAAATAAATTCAAAACATTGAGGTTTACTTACAGGTACTTTTGTTGGGAATCTACTTCTTATTGCTAATATTTCATCTTTAACGACATCTGCAATGAAAAAAAAAATACGAATTAGAATAATCATCAATCGTTGAATATTTCACACAACTAGGTACATTAATCTGTCATCAATTTTTGATTATTTAAAAAAAAATATATATATATATATGTATGTATATTTGAGTCGAGAGAATTTCAGTTATAATGTGGTTATTGTTGTTGATAAAGATTGGAAAGATTGTTGGATCAGATAAAATCATAGCAATTTTCATAAATCACGAAGTATGAGTTGAAGAAAATATTATAGAATTTCATCCCACAGTTCCAATATATGAAAGTCATTAGAAGATTAAAAAAAATTTTTTTTGAGAATTTTGTTCCCGGTTTGCAACCCTTACGAATGATCAGAAATGAAGAGAAGTGAAGAACGAATTATTTATTTTTTTTTGCATTGAAATGATTTATAACTGCAAACATTCTTATTGTTTGTCGATGTATCCTGTGCATTAAAATAATTAATGCTTTGTATTACTTGGCCGACATCTTGATAACAGTAAAAAAGATTCCATCACATGACGATAATAATTCTTGTTATCATTCCGAGTTCGTCAAAATTTCAACTTTCTTAACTGATACCTTACCTGGTGTTTTTTCATTATTGTTACTGTTGCAATTCAAATCTTTAACGTATTTGCCTAACCCCATCTCGCTGGTTTCCAATAAACACTCTTTCTTCAAGTCACACGTGCAATATTTCTGCCGAAATTCAGAATACATCGATTTTTTTTACTGTTTTTTATCCTCGTTCGCCCACCCTTTACGATCTGACTTTTCGTACTGAGACTCGAGAAGTCCGAATGTTGAGATAGGCTATCTGATCTCTTTCTTCTTATCGACTAGGCTGTTGACCATAAGGTCCACTGGTGGGGGTAAGCCGTCGGTTAATCACTGATGATAAACGTTCTCGATGTAATTAAGCGAATATTGAATTAACCATTTCGTTTGATTTGTTTTCTTTCATTCGCGTTTATTGAGCTCTCAAAGAATTCGAAAGATATCTATGTAGTTTTGCAAAAGTTTATAGTTTTCGCATGCATTGAATCAAAATATTTTGAAGGAATTTGGTTTATTATCTTTCCTAATGAATTTACTCTGTTCATGGCTGATGAATGAAATATAATAAATACCAAAAAGCAAAAAATAAGTTACGAATCTTCTTTCGAAACCAAGCTTTATCAGTAGTTAATAAAAAAAAAAATTAGAAAGAAAATCAAAAGTTTTCGATACAAGCTTTTTTACAAATGCACAAAGCATTTTTTTGTTCATTTGTATAATATTTGGTCTTCGAAAATATGTTTTTTTATAATTTCAATCTTCAAATTTCAAGTTTTTTCTGTAAACAACTGATAAAGCTTATTTTGAAAAATGGGGGGTTTGGGGGGTTAATTAACAAGCATTTGCATGGACTTCTTTCAGTATAATACGAGAGGGGATTTATGGGGGTGCGCAGGGTAATAACCCTCTCCGGGAAATAAAAGATAAAAGAGGAAAAATACCCTTTTTGATCTACTACATGGCTACATGGTGGAGCAGCTTTGACCCAAAATGACCCTTTCATATAAACCTTGGCTATTCAGTTTTTGTTTTTTTTTTTCATATAAATCAAAATTGTTATTGTTATTGATGAAAATAAATATTTTTGATTGTCATTAAATATTTGAAATTTTCTTTCATATCTCCGGTAAACTTTTGGATTAAGTAATTCGACTTTATTTGATTGGCAATCCAATTAAATACAATATTCACCACAAATCACCATTAGGTTCAACTGAACTATAATGATGTGAATGTAATCAAATATTATTTATCTGAATATTCAAATGAATACACAATGTTCAATCGCATTATGAATTTTCGATTATAGGTACTTTCTAGAACTGAGTAGGGGGTACATAAATACATACATTTCTTTATTTCCCCGATATTGATACAGTGTATTAAACAATATTAAAACATTGATAACTTTATTTATACATTTAGCTTCGTTTCACTCTTCGCATCAGTTAGAAAAAGTAGACCAACTTTATGCAAACACATTATTACTTGATAGGTCATCGTTTGGTTAAATTCCATTGAATGTCCCTCCCTAACAACACGATAAGTTATTTGTTAAATAAAATTTCCTCAGTAACAGAGATCTGTGTCTTGGATCTATTTATTATTTCCGAGAATAATCTTTGTGATGGCTCGGGGAAAGTAATAAGTTCAAATCCGTCATTGATCCCCCTAGTCCAATTCGATCCATGAATTTTGAAGGCAAAAACTTGAGGGATCTAATTTGGAAGGACTCATTGCGGGAAAACTATGCAACAAGAATTATGAATGTTGAAATATGTAGGTATGATGCTCTACTACTAATAGTTTGCGAGTTACGAAATTTCGAAAATCAGTTTGGAGTAGACAAATTGCATTTTCTATCAGCTTCATCAGCCCAGTTGCAAAGAGATCTGTAATTTCTTATATTGCCACAGTATGGTATTGGTATTGGTTCGATCTTTCGTGAGCTTCGTTTTTCTAAACCCTTATACTGGGTGTCCCAAATTTTTATTTATCGAAAAAAAAATGGTTCAATTTTGCATAAACACCCAGTACAAGTGGGCCAAATTGGACAATTTTGAGAGGAAAGTCCTAGATAGGCAAAAATTGTTTTCGGAAATATTGCTGTAATCTTCTGTTGAAAATTTTCCATTTCTGTGAAACATTCTCGTAGCTATAATTGCAAATAGTAGCAAATATTTTTCTCAAATGGGATACACCGTATATTGGTAATTTCAAACGCTATCGAAAAATGCAGAAATATACGGGGTGCCCCATTTGAAAAAAAATATGGAAAATTTTCAACAGAGGAAAAGTTACAACAATATTTCATAAATGTAAATTTCCGAAAAAAACCCGGTAACTATGTTACGGTGATAGATATCAACATGCGGTTTTCGCCGATGAGTTTCTAACGAAAATTGGATCCTAGATACTTAGATGCCGACTATTCAGTACAGAAAAAGGACTTCCCCTACAAAAATAACCAATGCGGCCCACCCTGTACACTAGACACTGAACCAGATTTGTTTGATGGTTTTATTTCATCGATCACCTTTATTTGTTTTAAATTAAAAAAAAAATGAGGCTTATTTTTGAACAGTTCGAAATTTTATAGAATCCTTTCAAACTCGATTTATAATAATTAAAAAAAACAGCTGCAATAGAGAGGCATTATATTTTTTCTTTTTTGTTTATTTGCATAAAAGCTTGTCTTCTAATATATTTCTCTTCATAATTTTCATTTTTAACTTTTTATTTTTTTCCAAATAACTTATGAATTACAATTTTTTTAAGACAAGTTAATAAATAAATGCTTTTAAAAGGAAAAAATAATTTCTTTCATTGCTTGACCTAGGTTATCTTTGAGTTGGAGATTCAGAAGCTTGCCTCAGATACAAAAAAATTAAATCGTGCGCGGCAAGATTTTGAATCTGTTAATCATAAATAACCTTGGTCAAACAATGAAAGGCATCAAATTCCCTCTTTTTGTTTATTTGCATAAAAGCTTGTCTTCTAAAATATTTTTCTTCATAATTTTCATTTTTAACTTTTTATTTTTTTCCAAACAACTTGTAAATTACAATTTTTTTCAGACAAGCTTCTATATAAATGCTTGTAAAAGGAAATAATAATTTCTTTCATTGCTTGACCTAGGTTATTTTTGTGTTGGAGATTCAAAACCTTGTCTCGTATACAAAAAAAAATAAATCCTACGTGGCAAGATTTTGAATCTGTTACTCATTGAATAACCTTGGTCAAACAATGAGAGGCATTAAATTTCCATTTTTTGTTCATATGCATAGAAACTTGTCTTCGCAAATATTTTTCTCCATAATTTTCATTTTCAACTTTTATTTTTTATCAAACAAGTTATAAATTACAAACTTTTTTTGAGCGCTCGTACTACTTACACGAGGGCTATATCATTTCGTCACGATGTCTGTATTTTTCGAATTTTGAGCCGAAAATGGTCTCAATCGACTATGTTCGACTCACTGATGACGAATCCGTCGGAAAATTCGAGTCTGTCCGTCCGTCCGGCCGTAAGCACGATAACTCTCGAACCGAACAACCTAGAGACTTGAAATTTTCAGTGTGGGTTCAGTTCCCGAATGCCTCGGTTAAGTTCGTTAATGGGCCAAATTCCACCAGGGGTTCCGTAAATATGGCCGTTCAAAGTTTGGTTCCCTGATTACTTGAAAACTAAAGATTTGATTGGGATGAAATTTCGCACTCAAATGGAGAATGAGGTGTTCAAGCTACATGTGAAATTTTGTCCAGATCGCATGACCAGAACCATAGAAACCATAGAAAATTGTAACTTTTGAACGGAAACGCCTAGGGACTTGAAATTTTCTGGATAGTTGTGGATCTCGAATGTCGTGATCACGTTCATCTATGAGCAAAATTATACTAGGAATTCCGTAAATATGGTCGTTTGAAATTTAGTTTTCTTGATAATTTCAAAACTACAGATTCGATCGTGACGAAATTTTGTCTACTAATGGAGAAATATATATTCAAGCTAAGCTTAATCATAACTTTCGAACGGAAAGGCCTAGGGACTTGAAATTTTCAGGATAGGTGTGGATCTGAAATGTCGCGCAGAATTATACTAGGGGTTCCGTGAATACGGTCGTTTGAAATTTTCTTTTCTCGATAATTTCGAAACTACGGATTCGATCGAGATGAAATTTTGTATTCTAATCGAGAATGATATATTAAAACAATATTTTGTCCAGATCGCATGACCAGAACCATAGAAACCATAGAAAATTGTAACTTTTGAACGGAAAGGCCTAGGAACTTGAAATTTTCAGGGTGGGTTTGGATCGCGAATATCGCGGCCACGTTCATCAATGAGCAAAATTAGACTAGGGGTTCCGTAAATATGGCTGTTCAAAATATTTTTTTCCTGATAATTTCGAAACTACTGATTGGATTGTGATGAAATTCTGCACCTAGCTTAGGAATAATGAATTCAAACTACGTGCGAAATTTTGTCCAGATCGCATCACCAAGACCATAGATACCGTAGAAAATTCTAGCGAATTATCGAAGAAAAATTGGTCACCTAAAGCACTGACATGAAGTCTGGAGTTTCAGAATTTTTTTGACAGCTGTCGAAAATTCCTTCAATTGATTTCTAAAACTGGAAAATGCGAATCTACCTACAAGGTGCATGTACAAGCGCTCAAAAGCTCCTGCCTTCACGGCAGTGCTTTTCTCAACTTTTTTAAGACAAGCTTTTATGGTAATGCATTCAAAAGAAAAAAATAATTCCTTTCATTGCTCACGGCAAGATTTCAAATGTGTTATTCATTGAATGACTTTGAAAAAACTATTATCCTTTTTTGTTCATTCGTGTAAAATCTTGTCTTCGAAAATATTTTTGTAAGAGCATGTTTGAACATTTTTTTCTCTTTCTTGATAATAACTCAGAATTCAATTGGTGCACACGTCTATAGATAAAAATAGATTTAATGTATTAATTAAGTTGTCCATACCTTTTTGGAACCATCAACTAATTGAGAGATCCTAGAATATATTGTTGAAAGTTAAACACTAAATAAATTTTTCATATTATTTTGTTGTTCATTAATTCTCGAACACATTCGTCTAATTTGAACTGAAAAATGACCGAGTGATTTTTCTACATTTTGAAATTTTATTGAATCCGTTTACATTATCACTACCAAGAGAAATTGATGAAAAGCACTGCCGTGAAGTCAGGAGCTTTTGAGCGCTCGTTCATCCACCTTTTAGGTAGATTCGCATTTTCAGAAACCAATTGAAGAATTTTTCGATTTTTCTATGGTTTCGGTATGCAATCTGGACAAAATTCCGCACGTAGTTTGAGTACATTATTCTCCATCTATGTGCAAAATTTCATCCCAATCAAATCAGTATCAGGAAAAAATTTACGGAACCCCTAAGCGAATATCGAACATTGATAAGCGTGACCGCGACATTCCAGATCCACACCTATCCTGAAAACATCAAGTCCCTAGGTCTTTCCATCCGAAAGTTATAATTCACTATGATTCTATGGTTCTGGTCATGCGATCTGGACAAAGTGTAGCTTGAATATATCATTCTCCATTAAAATACAAAATTACGTCACGATCGAATCCGTAGTTTTGAAATTATCAAGAAAACTGAATTTCAAACGACCATATTTACGGAACCCCTAGTCTAATTTTGCTCATTAATGAACGCGGTTGTTCTGTTCGAGTGTTATTATGTATACGGCTGGACGGACAGACTCGAATTTTTCGACGGATTCGTTATCAGGGAATCGAACCTTGTCGATTGCACTTGGGGGAAAAATAATAATTCCTCTCATCGTTTGACCTAGGTTATTTTTTGAGGAACAGATTCAAAATCTTGCCTCGAATATAAAACGAGTGAAATGTGCGTGGCAAGATTTTGAATCTGTTACACACAGAATAACCTCACTTAAACTATAAAAAACAATTTTTTATTTCAAGTGCATTAGTTTAAAATATTTTATTCAACATTTTTTTTTATAATTTTTATTATATTTACCTGTATGAAGATATAAATGAATTTCATGTATTAATCAAGTCGTTCATATCTCTTTATAACCATCAACTAATCGATTTTCCCAAATATACTCTTACATTTTTCATACAGTGTGGGAACTTCGGGAATTCAATAACACCACCACACAGTAAATCACATTCACGCACTTAACCTGTTACTTTGGGACCTCCTATGGTAAAATAACAATATTTTACGTGGACACAAACGTTGAATACTACAAAAACCGACGATCACTAACAACTAAATGTTCCGTAATTTGTTCCCGACATGGGTTTTGATTTTTTGAAAATTTTATTCAGTGATAATTGTCGTAAGATATATCAGATACCCACCTAAAAACTTACGTTTAAGGAACTTAACTTGAGAGTGAGCAGAAGATTTTTTCGAAAAAAAAAGAAAACGAAAAAAATAAATTGCATTCATATAAACCGGAGCTCATTTTACCCAAAAGTGTGTATTTTCGAATATTGAGCCGAGAATGGTGTTGAACGATTAGGTTCGACAGTTGAAGAATTCGTGGTCGAATTCAATTTTGTCCGTCCATCCGGCCGTCCGTGAACACAATAACTTTCGAAAGAGCCCTAGAGGTGAATGTTTAGAGGGTCGGTTTAACTTTTCTTCCGATTATGTTATTCCCATTTAAAACATTCAGAAAAAAAACCTTTATGCTGATTATTATGCGCAGTCGTTCATATCTCTTTATAACCATCAACTAATCGATTTTCCCAAATATACTCTTACATTTTTCATACAGTGTGGGAACTTCGGGAATTCAATAACACCACCACACAGTAAATCACATTCACACACTCAACCTATTACTTTGGGACCTCCTATGGTAAAATAACAATATTTTACGTGGACACAAACGTTGAATACTACAAAAACCGACGATCACTAACAACTAAATGCATTTGCATCTAATATTTGTGTTAAGATAGTTATAATGATACAAATATAGGGGAAATTTCATCATCCATAATAAAAATACTACGTAATTAGATTCTAATGTGTTGATAATGATTTTACGTTTTATTTATATGTTATAAGTCGACAATGAATCGGAACTGCTCAACTCAATTTATCCTCTCAATTCTCTTGTATAAGTAAATCTGCATACATATTTTTCTGTGAAAATTAAGAAAATTCATATAAATTTCTCAGTTTGTTTTGTTTGTTTATGTTTTTATCCCGACTCTTTTAGATTTCTTTATTATGTTTGTCAATATTTCGCTTATTGATCGTTTTAGGTGAAAAAAATTATAAAAGCACTTCCGTGAAGTCAGGAGCTTTTGAGCGCTCCTACATGCACCTTGTAGGTGGATTCGCATTTTCCAGTTTTAGCAATCAATTGAAGGAATTTTCGACAGCTGTCAAAAAAATTCTCAAACTTAGGCGAAACTCCAGACTTCAGCTGATCAATTTTTTTCGATAATTCGCTAGAATTTTCTACGGTATCTATGGTCTTGGTGATGCGATCTGGACAAAATTTTGCACGTAGTTTGAAAACATTATTCCTCAGCTAGGTGCAAAATTTCATTCCAATCCGATCAGTAGTTTCGAAACTATCAGGAAAAAAATAGTTTGAACGGCCATATTTACGGAACCCCTAGTCTAATTTTGCTCATCGATGAACGTGACCGCGATATTCGCGATCCAAACCCACCCTGAAAATTTCAAAATCCTAGGCCTTTCCGTTCAAAAGTTACAATTTTCTATGGTTTCTATGGTTCTGGTCATGCGATTTGGACAAAATATTGCTTAAATATATAATTCTCGATTAAAATACAAAATTTCATCTCGATCGAATCCGTAGTTTCGAAATTATCGAGAAAACAAAATTTCGAACGACCGTATTTACGGAACCCCTAGTATAATTCTGCTCATTGTTAAACGTGAACCCGGCATTTCAGATACACACCTATCCTGAAAATTTCAAGTCCCTAGGCCTTTCCGTTCAAAAGTTATGATTTTATATGGTTCTGGTCATGCGATCTGGAGAAAATTTCACATGTAGCTTGAACACCTCATTCTCCATTTGAGTACACAATTTCATCTCGATCAAATCTGTAGTTTTCAACTAATCAGGGGAACAAAACTTTGAACGGCCATATTTACGGAACCCCTAGTATAATTTTGCTAATAGATGTACGTGATCACGACATTCGAGATCCACACCTATCCTGAAAATTTCAAGTCCCTAGGCGTTTCCGTTCAAAAGTTACAATTTTCTATGGTTTCCATGGTTCTGGTCATGTTATCTGGACAAAATTTCACATGTAGCTTGAACACCTCATTCTCCATTTAAGTGCAAAATTTCATCTCAATCAAATCTGTAGTTTTCAAGTAATCAGGGGAACAAAACTTTGAACGGCCATATTTACGGAACCCCTGGTGGAATTTGGCCCATTAACGAACTTAACCGAGGCATTCGTGAACTGAACCCACACTGAAACGTTCAAGTCTCTAGGTTGTTCCGTTCGAGAGTTATCGTGCTTACGGACGGCCGGACAGACTCAAATTTTCCGACGGATTCGTCATCAGTGAGTCGAACATAGTCGATTGAGACCATTTTCGGCTCAAAATTCGAAAAATACAGACATCGTGATGAAATGATATAGCCCTCGTGTAAGTAGTACGAGCGCTCAAAAAGACTGAAATTGAATTAATGCTTTATCGATAGAATATGGTAGAAATATCTTATTCAAAATATGTACAATAAAAAAAAATTTTCATCATGTCTACGTTTTCGAATAGAAATTTTTTTTCCCAAAGATTTATTATGGAATCATGTAAATTCTTCTATTATAAACATTTCAAGAATTTTACATCTACAGTGAGTTTTCCATTCCCGAAAACGTGATTTGTGAATAAACGAAGATAACAATTTAAAAATCGAGATAAACAGGAACTCCAATCGGATCGATGGAGCTTGTGGAATTGTGCCAAGGATTTGCGTATGAAAGTCACGTTGATCAATACGTCAACAAACACAAAAAAAATTATTCTGTTATATTATTCAATATGTTGTAACTTTATATTGGTTTTTACTCTTATTCATTCTGCGAATTTAATCACTGTTTGTGCGTTTTAACCCTAACGATGAACTATTCGCATAGTCGTCTAGTCAGCGAAGGCCGAAAAAGGTTGAATAGGAAAAATATTTCGGGCGGGCGCCAATTATTGTAAAAGGGGATAAATAACATTAATTTATTTTCTTCAGATCTTCCTTGAATAATGAAAAATTTTCTCTATGAAATTAAATAAATTGAATTGAATACCAAAATGTCATATTTTCACTAGGACTAAAAGTAAAATATCAGGAGGTTTCCAAATTACCACAGTGTAGGTCGTTTTTTCAATTATCTACATCGTAATTTGTTCCCGACATGGGTTTTGATTTTTTGAAAATTTTATTCAGTGATAATTGTCGTAAGATTTATCAAATACCCACCTAAAAAGTTACGTTTAAGGAACTTAACTTGAGAGTGAGCAGAAGATTTTTTCGAAAAAAAAAAAGAAAACGAAAAAAATAAATTGCATTCATATAAACCGGAGCTCATTTTACCCAAAAGTGTGTATTTTCGAATATTGAGCCGAGAATGGTGTTGAACGATTAGGTTCGACAGTTGAAGAATTCGTGGTCGAATTCAATTTTGTCCGTCCATCCGGCCGTCCGTAAACACAATAACTTTCGAAAGAGCCCTAGAGGTGAATGTTTACAGGGTCGGTTTAACTTTTCTTCCGCTTATGTTATTCCCATTTAAAACATCCAGAAAAAAAACCTTTATGCTGATCATTATGCACAGGTCATGTTATGTTATTCCAGTGTATAAATTCACCTTTAGTCGATCATAAATTCTTCTCAGTCAGTAGAATTATTACAAGTACGAATGAACGCACTTGACTGAATTCTGAAATGATATCAAGGTTCATGAAACAATCATCGTTGTTTACAAATAGTGCAAAATGTGAAAAAACATAATTCTGTAAATATGGACGATGCAGTTAGATTGATATGTATTTCTCACCAACCTTGTGGTGGTAAACTTGCTGAGATATGAGTTCTTTATTTATTTTCGCATTAATATAATCATAATAATTTTTCACACTGATTTGTTTGATTTGATCATATAATTAAACTATAAATTGGGTAATTAGGATATTTCGCATTCCCCACTAATTACTAGAGCTCGTATCTCTTCGACTAACGGATTTTCAGATTGTTCTTCGTCAAGTGTTTTTTCAGCAAAAATTTTGTACGTCTGAAAGCACCATCAGCAGCAAATATATTTCAATAGGTCTTAATTCGGCTGGCCACTGGATCGTACACCTGTGATACAATTTTTTTTTATAAGAAGAAGTATATTTCGTGTACAGAGAGAAAAGGAAGTATTTTAACCAATTCTTATGATGTAGTTAGTTTTTATCGAATCGCGGTTCCATAATAATTTTTTTTTATTGTCTATCAGATTAATGGATTCTTTCATATCGGATATCTTTGATTCTTTCTTTTATCGTCTGTTGGTTTAAGTTGGGTCATATGTATTTGAACTGGAGTAATTATTACAGATTGCAAAAAACCTATTTTATCATTTATTCAATTAGGCATCGCAGACTCTGTACACGTCAATTTATGGAATATTCCTTTTATCAAGGTTCATTTCATGAATAAATTTTCTTCAAGTGCTGAGCTAATTGATTATCTTTGATAAGTATCAATCGGTATTTTCTTTCTTCTGAAAAAATTGTAGCAAATTATGTATGTGTAAGTTTGTAGAAAAATCAGTTAACACAGCATTGTTATTTCTGGCTCGAAAATCCCGAAAATTCATCGCAGAAAAACCTTTTCCAATATAGAATCATAAAATTGGAAATGTGTATGACTTGATAGAATATATTATTTTGCCAGCTTATCTCCATTTTTCGAAATCAAACTTTTCGAACTGAATTTGATAAAAAGCTATTTGAAACCGAACTACTTTCGAAGACCATCCTAACCTTCTCATGGAACCGCTCCTCGAGAATTTGGTGTTTATTGTCAATAACTTGCATGTACAATTATTTTATTTTATGAACTTCAAAAGATGGAAACATCGAATTATATTGAATATAACATAAATTTTTTTTTGTGTACCAAAACGGACGTCAGTGTTCATTGTCAGTATGACAAATATGTACTGTCATATTTTTCATGAACTTCAATAGATGGAATCACTGAATTTTCACTTCTTTTGATAAGATCCTACAACTAAGTACAAAGTTTCAATACGATCGGGTCGGTATTTTTCGGATCATTTAGTACAAAACAAATCAGATGGCTGTATAAACGATACCTGTAGGCGAATTTCGCCCGAACCTAACCGGCGCATTCAGACCTCGAACGTACTCTGAACATTTCGAAACTCTAGGCCTCTTCTTCCAGGAGTTATCGTGTTTACGGATAGAATTGGATCGTTTGAGGCCATTCTTGGCTCAAAATTAGAGAATTATCGAAAAAAAAATTGGCCACCTAAAGCACTGACTTGAAGTCTGGAGTTTCGCCTTAGTTTGAAATTTTTTTGACAGCTGTCAAGAATTTCTTCAATTGGTTTCTAAATCTGGAAAATGCGATTCTACCTACAAGGTGGACGAACGAGCGCTCAAAAGCTCCTGACTTCACGGCAGTGCTTTTTATACATTTTTTCTACTCCTTCCACTCTTCGGAGTGTAACTAGCCGAACTAGAGATCTTCGAAAAATTTCGACACCTACCTCTTCCTATTTCCAGCGCCATCGTTACTTTTCCTATTTTTCTCTGTATAGGTCGCACTCACTTGAACCAACTCAACGATACAAGAAGGAATATTATCATTCAATAATTTCGGAACTACTGAAACAATTCTTATCTCGTATTCTTCTCAGAACGTCCTTCCAATTTTCTAACATCGTCGGTGTTTTCAAAGAAGCGTCAAAGTGAAACTTAATTCTTGCGCAATATTTATCGGTTGTAGTTAATGAATCGCTGGATTGAAGAAGTATTTTTAATTAATTTTGTAACTGGTTTCGACATTTGATTGTTGTCCAAATAAAACTATGACTGATACCTCTCGATGAGGCGTAAAACCGAGTAAACACTGATACGTACGAGTAGTGACCAAAAAAATCAGCATAATTGCAAGAGCATCAACATTTTCCACATCTTATTGCTTCTATTTCAAAGCTTCCAGGATGTGCGACCCAGAGGATTAGTTGACCACCATCTGACTAATAAATGCATAAATACTTGTTTTTCAATGACACAATTCACAATGGGTACAATTAAAGATAATTTCGAAGAATAATTGTCCCTACAGCCCTGCTAGGCAATAAGAGTCCACAATGAAAAAAAAAAGAATCCTGGGAATGTACAGTTAAATGAATTCCTGTAGTTTGAACGCGACTATTGTTATAACAACAACAAAAAAGACCGTTCTGTGAACAATTTGTACATGCAATCTAACATGCCGATTCCGGTTTAAGTGACTTGAGTCCTATGAACAGGAAAAACGGAAAGCATAGCAGTGATCAGGTACTTTTATTTTAGAAGGAATATTTCCGTGAATGTTACAGGAATATCTAGTAAAATATAATAATTTTGTAAGTATAACCTAACAATATTTGTACGGCTGACAGTATGGACACCAACAGGAATGTTTGGTATTTCTCACAGAAATTCAGATTATTCTACCGGAATAAATCTTGTTTAGCTAACGGTCCTTCAATTTATGTTGTACCATATGGAGGTTGTTTGGAATAAAATATCGGTTCCCGGCGAAGGAACGAACATGATGAAACAGCGATTCGATGATTTTTAGCCTTTTTTGGCCTCCAACCTGGAATTGAATATTTTCTATCTACGATTGATAATAACTCTTGAATAACTTTTCCTAGGAAATACATAAAAAAAAAACGAAAGAGGGTAGTATATGATCAAGAAACACAGAATTATTTTCCTGTTGAAATGAAAAACTGCAGTTTGGTTGCATCAACTAATGTTAAACTTGTTATTTCTAGAGGAATGAAACGACGCGTAAAATCAACAAATATTCCTGCTTTCGCTTATATAGGCGGAATTTCCTGTAGAAGTAACCGAATTCCTGTTGTATATCCTGGAAAATTTCTCTGCGTGTACCTCCGCATCGTTGTCATTGACGACACCCTGTATATTGAATTGAATGAAGAAATCGAAGTGCATGTCCGAAAATATGTATGTAGGGATTAGATTTTCCACAAACTTTTTCTGCCATAGTCATTATTGACTACACCTGAGTCGACAAATTATTGAAATCAAACATTATCAGAAAAAAATTCCGTCAGTTTTCGGTTTATCGCTGAGGTCACTTCTGAAATACCACAAATATCCCAAAATTAGATAAAATTCCTGCCATATGAAGAACAATAAGAATAACAACGCCGGTAATGCACATGTTCCCTTTCAAAATCAGCGAAATGTTCAATCGTTTATTTCCAACTCGTCGTCTAAGGTCAATTTTCATATCACATCTCCAGTTAACGTTGATAAGCCAAAAGAGTCCCCTCAAATATCCCAATTTGTTTCAGTTCTCAACAATGGAATAATTCAACAAAGAATCAAGTATGATTTTCACCCTCTACTACATGTACGCGACTTTTCTGCAGTGGTGGCGTTTGGGCTCCCTCAGGAACAAACTGAACGGGACCTTGAACACGAAAAATGCACTTTTGCTCAGCAGGAGCAAGCTGATCCATTCCACCAAGAGACAAAGGAGTATAGAGAGCCTATTATTCCACGTTGAAGATAGGATAGCCTGTACTATCGTTCCAAAGGTGAGTTTGGTAGTTTCCATTCTACTCAGATTAGATATTTATGTGTGCGTGTGTGTAGATTTCTGTTTGCTCCCTTTTGAACCTGCTGGATTTATGTAAATATTATCGTAGCGATAACATTGATGCTACATGATGGTGTTCGTATCCCTAGATTTGTTATTTATAATTATTGAAACGTGATCTGCGGGTCAAGATTGGTAGGAAAGTATTTATTTCAGGATGGGATAAGTTGCAATGGATGCAGCAAAAAACAATCCATGATTATTTGGATTTGTACACAAGTTTTGAAATTGTTTTGAAGTAGTACATATATAAATAAATTTACTTATATGTTAAGGCTTTACAATTCATGCCATTTACTCTCCAAGATTATTTACACCTTTGAACATACCCCGAAGTATTCCAAAAACGTCTCAAGACTTGCCACGAAACAATTTAGTTGGACAATTTAGACTAGTATTTGATAATAACAAGTCAGTGTATTCCTTGACTCTTTTTATTTCCTTTGGAATGGTGTTTTCGCCTGTGATACTATATCCTTACTTTGTTGAGAGTGTTATGAAACTTGAGGTTTTATGAAATACTAGAGAGTAGTTTGTGAAGGTGTTAATAACCTAATCTAGCCGATACACTGGTTATATGATGCTTTTGAGAACCTTGAGAACCTCCCTAAATGGAACAATTGCCACTCAATATTTTTTTATGGGGTCTTTGCAGACTATTTCTAGAGTCGAAGGATTTATCACCGGTTTGATGTTTAACTCTTGATGTACTCTTGCAGATCATAATGCAACTGAAATTGTTTTTTGGGAATACATATATTAAAATATCCTAACTTTGTTGAAAGTGTCAAAAAAATTAAGGTTCTATGAAATGCTAGGGAAAAGTTTTGAGAAGGTCTTAACAACATAATCCAGTCGTATACTGGTTTTAGTTTGGTTTTCAGAAGGTCATTATAAAACTTAGATCCTTTTTTGGAATATATTAATATTCTGACTTTGTTGAAGGTGTTATAAAAATTGAGGTTCTAAGAAACACCAGAAAATAGTTTTAAGAAGGTTTTCATAACATAATCTAGTCGGTATACCTACTGGTTTTATGATGGATTCTCAAAAGATCAAATGGAGTTCAAATAGTTTGAAGAATGATTTCAATAAAATCCTTGAAAACCTCCATGAAGAGACCAATTGCTTTTCAATATAGTTTTATGAGGGCTTTGCAGACTATTTCTAGAATTGAATAATTTATCACTGGTCTAATTTTTAACCCTCGAGGTACTCTTGCAGATCATGATGCAACTGAAATTGGTTTTTGGGAATATATAGATATCCTAACTTTGT
Source organism: Aphidecta obliterata (assembly GCA_963966015.1). Taxonomy (NCBI): domain Eukaryota; kingdom Metazoa; phylum Arthropoda; class Insecta; order Coleoptera; family Coccinellidae; genus Aphidecta; species Aphidecta obliterata. The sequence continues at coordinate 13,355,786 of OZ014434.1, read as the reverse complement.
TGAAAGTGTCATAAAACTTTAGGTTCTATGAAATGCTAGAGAAAAGTTTTGAGAAGGTCTTAACAACATAATCCAGTCGTATACTGGTTTTAGTTTGGTTTCAGAAGGTCAATATAAAACTTAGATTCGTTTTTGGCAATATATTAATATCCTGACTTTGTTGAAAGTGTCATAAAAATTGAGGTTCTATGAAATGCTAGGGAAAAGTTTTGAGAAGGTCTCAACAACATAATCCAGTCGTATACTGGTTTTAGTTTGGTTTTCAGAAGGTCATTATAAAATTTAGATCCTTTTTTGGAATATATTAATATTCTGACTTTGTTGAAGGTGTTATAAAAATTGAGGTTCTAAGAAACACCAGAAAATAGTTTTAAGAAGGTCTTCATAACATAATCTAGTCGGTATACCTACTGGTTTTATGATGGATTCTCAAAAGATCAAATGGAGTTCAAATAGTTTGAAGAATGATTTCAATAAAATCCTTGAAAACCTCCATGAAGAGACCAATTGCTTTTCAATATAGTTTTATGAGGGCTTTGCAGACTATTTCTAGAATTAAATAATTTATCACTGGTCTAATTTTTAACCCTCGAGGTACTCTTGCAGATCATGATGCAACTGAAATTGGTTTTTGGGAATATATAGATATCCTAACTTTGTTGAAAGTGTCATAAAACTTGAGGTTCTATGAAATGCTAGAGAAAAGTTTTGAGAAGGTCTTAACAACATAATCCAGTCGTATACTGGTTTTAGTTTGGTTTCAGAAGGTCAATATAAAACTTAGATTCGTTTTTGGCAATATATTAATATCCTGACTTTGTTGAAAGTGTTATAAAACTTGAGGATCTACGAAATACCAGAAAATAGTTTTAAGAAGGTCTTCAAAACATAATCAAGTCGATATATCTTTTGGTTTTATGATGGATTCTCTAAAGATCAAATGGAGATCAAATAGTTTCAAGAATGATTTCAATAAAATCCTTGAAAACCTCCATGAAGAGACCAATTGACTTTCAATTTAGTTTTATGAGGGCTTTGCAGACAATTTCTAGAATTAAATAATTCATCACTGGTCTAATTTTTAACCCTTCAGGTACTCTTGCAGATCATAATGCAACTGAAATTGGTTTTTGAGAATATATTGATATCCTTACTTTGTTAAAAGTGTCATAAATCTTGAGGTTCTATGAAATACTAGAGAAAAGTTTTGAGAAGATCGTAACAACATAATCCAGTCGTATACTGGTTTTAGTTTGGTTTCAGAATTAAGGTCATTATAAAACTTAGATTCTTTTTTGGGAATAGATTAATATCCTGACTTTGTTGAAAGTGTTATAAAACTTGAGCTGGATTTCAATAAACTCCCTGAAAACCTCCATGAAGCATGAAGAGACCAATTGCCTTTCAATATAGTTTTATGAGGGCTTTGCAGACTATTTCTAGAATTGAATAATTTATCACTGGTCTAATTTTTAACCCTTGAATTATACTTGCAGATCATAATGCCACTGAAATTGGTTTTTGGGAATATATTACTATCCTTACTTTGTTGAAAGTGTCATAAAACTTGAGGTTCTATAAAATACTAGGAATAAGTTTTGCAGATCTCAATAACACCATTTAGTCGATGAACTGGTTTTATGATGGGTTCGAAATGGATTCTTAAGAGATAACATGTGGACCAAATATTTTTTTAAAAATTATTTCAATACAATCAATCCTTGAAACCCTCCAACCAAAGACTAATGGACTTTTAATATATTTTTATGGGGGCTTTGCAAACTATTTTCGGTGTTGAAGGATTTATCACTGATATAATTTTTAACCCTTGAGGTATTCTTGCAGATCATAATGCAACTTGAATTTTTTTTTGGAATACATACCTATACATATTAAAATATCCTAACTTTGTTGAAAGTGTCATAAAACTTGGAGTTCTATGGAATACTAGAGAAAAGTTTTAAGAAGGTCTAAATTACATAATCTAGCCGATATAATCGTTTTAGTTTGGTTTTGAGAAGGTCATTATAAAACTGAGATTCTTTTTTGGGAATATATTAATATCCTGACTTTGTTGAAAGTGTTATAAAACTTGATGAGGTTCTACGAAATGCCAGGGAAAAGTTTTGAGAAGGTTTTCATCACATGATCTAGTCGATATACTGGTTACATGATGTATTCTCAAATGATATAATGGAGATCAAATAGTTTCAAAAATGATTTTAATAAAATCCTCGAAAACCTCTATAAAGAGACCAATTGACTTTTAATATATTTTTATTGGGGCTTTGCAGACTATTTCTTGAGTGAAATATACTGATTGTATGTTGGTTTTGAGCAGGATTCTCAAAAATGAATATTTTGTGGAAAAAAAATAGGTATTTTTTAATTATGTTACTTAGACATTAATTTAATGTTACCATTACGCATTTGTGATGGAATTTATTCCTATCGACAGGTTAATGCCCAGAATTGTATAATTTTGATATGATATTTTGCAGCAAACCATCTGTCTTACACACTGGGTCTTATTCCCAAAAGATCCAAAATGTTTTCCAATTCATATTGAGTATAAAAATGCCAATCTAAAGCCACCATTCATTTACTTGACGCTTAAAAGTTTTCTGGAATATTACAGACATGAAAGTGAAACATTACAGGTAAGATTCTTCGCATAATGTTCATTTTGAAAGAAATGTATGTACTAATGAGAAATTTAAATTACAGATTGAAAATTTCGGTGAACTCCTGGCATGGAGAGCAACTGCTAATAAGTTCGAAGTGATATTGAAAACAGATATGGAAAATCTGACAAAATTAATACAGTGCTATTATAATAGTATAATTGATATCAACCACGATCTTGAAATGATTGAATTAGAAAGTAAGTAAATAAGTGGAATTTATTATTATTTATTTAAGAGTAAAATTTTTCATTTGCTTTCTAATTTCCTACCCCATATTAAGCTAGCACAACTTTTTCGGTACATCTAGCTGACACTACGAATATAATTGTGGCCAATTTTTCTACTCCCAAGGTTTTTATGTACCTAGTTTGATAGAGATGGTTTGTGGAATATCTTCAATATTATAATTTGAATTCTAAGTGTGTCTGTTCTACTACTTTGAGTGTTTTTCAGAATTTTCCTCTCCATAGTTTTTTATGATTAATAGAGATGGTTTGTCAAATATCGGCAAACTCAGAAAATTATTATGGCTTTTATTGATATAATTTAAGTTCAAAGTGTGTCTCAAGTGCTACTACTTTCAATTTTTTTCCGAATTTTCCACTCCCAAGGTTTTTAATGTAGTTTGATAGAGATGGTTTGTGGAATATCCTCAAACTCAGAAAATTATTCTGATTTTCATTGACATAATTCAAGTTCAAAGTGTTTCTTATTCTGACTTTCATTGTTATACCTACTTATGAATGACTCCTTTTCATTGCAGCTGTAAATATAGATGGTAATGCGAGTAGAATCCAATATGAAAGAAAGTATTCTATTGGTGAAACTTTGAAGTTTTCATATGCTCCTGTACATTGGAAGAAGTTTGTCGGCGAATTGAAAGATTTGTATTTAAAAATACGTGAAAATTCCACGTAAGCATATCTTTTCGATCACTCACTATATTGAAATTTAACAGCACCGTTTCAGCCCTAAAATAAAAATAGAAAATGGAAGTAGCAAGTTAGATGACCACAAAAAAGTTCCCGTATATGAAGTTAAACCAATGAAGAAGGAAAATAAGAGAAGCGACGATAAAAATACCTTAGAAGTGAGTGGAACCGATCATAGACGCCATAAAACTTCCGACAAAAAAGAAAAACCCGTCGAAGATAAACACAGATCTGAGAAAAAACCCAAAGAAGAAGCTTCCAAAGTGAAAGAACTGAAGACTGAATGTTCTAAACTTAAAGCTAAAATTATCACATCAAAGTCTGAAGTAGCTCATAAAAGTAACGATAAACTTGAAGATGGCGAGAGTAAAGAAGAAGCTAAACTAGTAGAAATACCCACTGTTGAGAAAAATAAAAGTAGTTCTCATGGTACAATAAAAGAAGTACGAACAGAATCCGAACGTGGAAGAAGCAAAGAAAAGGTTTCTTCATCGAAAGAAATAAAGAAGAAAAGCAGAAGTAGAGATGGAGAATTAAAAGTAAGAGAGAAGAGACATAGTAGTAGGGTAGAAAAAAGTGATGAGAAAGCAAGCATATCGAAATTAGAAGATAAGAAAAATGATTCACTTGATGATAAAGAAGAAACTTGTACGTCATCAACTATTATTGAAACAAGCAATAACACTTCTAAAGATGATGAAGAATTATTGAATGAAATGAAGAAATATGAAGAAACCTCAAAATGTGGTACGATTCCAAAAACGAAAAAAAGTAACACTTTTGCGAATATAGAGAATAGAATGATGTCTTCACAGGGGTCGAAACCGCCAAATATCCTTGTGTATGCTGATAGTATCTCGGCTAAAGAGAATGTGAAGGCTGTTCTTAACTCTGTTATTAATAATGAGAAGTGAGTGTTGTTATTTCATTATTCTCATATTATTCCATTCGATTATGTTCATCTATTACAGGTATATTGTGTATGATCTTCCTACGAATATCTCAGCATATCCTGTTTGGTGCGATTCAACTTCTTTAGTTGTTATTTGTGGTGCGACCAGTCCTGATATAACATCACAGCTTCTTCATTACCTGGTTGATGGTGGTCAGCTTCTTTGTTTATGCAGCGATTTACTACATAGTATACTGGCAGTTTTTTCTACAGCTGAAGTAAGGATCCACTTAAATATTCACTGTTTTCGAAATAATGGGCAGTTACAAAATTTCCTAAAAATCCTTATTTTGCCTCGGTTTTTTGGGTGCCAAATCTACAAATTGAGACCAATGGAAACTAGTTGCTCCCAGTGCCCCCTCCCGATTCCATGCATGCTTCTTTGTCTCACAAATTGAATAGATCGTATAATTTGGTGTAAAATTTCGTTTTTTTTTCACTTATAAGTCTTTCATTATAGGTTAGAGAACATGAATTAGTGAGATTTTCTTACGGAGAATGGAAGAGGGTGAAAATGATGCACCACATATTCTGCTACCAAGCTTCTCCAGCCAAAAAACAGTTTTCTCAAGGTTCTATTGAATCTAATAACCACAGGTAATTAACAATGACTACATGAAGAAATGTGAAATTGTGGTAGATAAGTATTATTTATGTTATTACAAATATGACCTATCGTAGAGGTTCTTGAAACTCTGGATGGTCGTACTTAATATTAATGATTGACTGAATTGAAAAACATGGAAATTGAGGAAATAACAAGTTTCCAAGTTGATCGCTGCTTTCAAATCTAGCATTCTTTTTTTCTTGGCCAACGTTTTATTCCCAAAGTCTTTCGGCAGATCAAAACCGCTTTTTGAGCGCTCGTTCTACTTACAGGAGGGCTATATCATTTCGTCACGATGTCTGTTTTTTTCGAATTTTGACCCGAAAATTGTCTTAATCGACAAAGTTCGACTCACGGATCCGTCTGTCCGTAAGCACGATAACTTTCGAACGGAACAACCTAGCGAGAGATCATACAGTTTGATATTTGAAACCAAAGGAGTTGATTTTAGAACTTACAGTTTTCCAAAAAAAAGATCGAGAAATTTTTTTTTCAAAAGTCAAAAGTGGTTTTATCTTTCCCTAAATTGGACGATGGTGATCCCTAGAAATATAATATCTTTTCACCTATATTTTTTTTTTCAGTAATGGATCAAGTCCTATTGCCCCTAGAACACCATCCGTTGCAGAAATTCAACACAATGGTAAGAACTATACTCTTCAAGTGCAAGTGTTAGGTACTGAAGAAACATGGCAAACACCCAGTTTGCTCTTGGCAAACGTGAAAGGCTCCAAAGGAAGGGCTATTTTTTCTCAGGTAACTTTCATTCACATTACTCATTTGTATTTTGTATGTATGTAGGTCCAAAAAATATAAACTTCTTCTCTAACAAAAAATAATACATATTCATATATTTCAGGTTCATCTGGAGATAGATCCTTTACAATACGAAGGTGACGAAAATAAATTCATAGCCTTGAAAGACAGCAATCAAGCCAGACTGGAAATACTTACCGACATATTGAGGAATCGCTTAGACATCGATTGTACCAGAACATCCACCCAGATAACCTACACTCCTGCTTATTTCTTAGGAAGGCACGATGTAAGAAAATGAAATTATTGAATGTCCTTAGATGAAATTGGTATTTTTCAGTTGAAAATGGAACTGCTCGAACAGTGTAAGGAAGTAGTTAATAAAACTATTGATTGCGGACATATCTCTATGGTATTTTGTGAAAAGAATGTTGATCCAGGCGTTGCAACGGCAACTAGATTACCCATCATGGTGTATGCATGTCCTTCTTTATTTTCTACAGTGGACTATTTCTCAGTGAGTGTTCTATCAAATAAGGAACAATGTTAGGAAAAGGAATAATTTTTAAATTTAAATTAATGATAATATCTTTTTTGGGTAAGACTTTTTAATTTCTTTCTAGACGTTAGATACCGAAAACATTGGGAGATTAGTTATATACGCCGATGTTATGAAGAGTTCTCAGTATCTATTGAGCAAAACAATAAGACATGGTTTAGTTGTAATACCCAAGCAACAAACTGCAGGTATTGGTGAGTATAATTAGCATTAGAGTTATTTTCCGTGGGTCAAAAGTTAATTCTATTTTTTGGAAGTCCTAGAAAAATGATATTTTTGAGTAATCAGCTGAAACGTGATCAATAACAATAATAGGTTTATATATAATGTTAATTTTGTATTTTAATTTTTCTTTTATTTTTCCCGCGACTCTTTTTCAAGGAGGATTCTCAAGGTGCACATATGAAATAATTTTTGTTAACAACAACTTATTATTTAAATTCAATAAACTAATTCTAAAAATGTTATAAAATTCTAAATTATGACGCCTATCGAACAAGATATAAAATAAAAACTCACAGTGAACAGCTTACTCTAAATATAGTTTATCAAAATGCAAGCTTCAAATTTCTCCTCTGTTTCGTAGAGAATATCTTTGAATTCAGTAATTGATCCTATAAGATCTATTGTCTCTGGTTCCACCAATATTTCTGGTATGAGCTGTTGAGACAATTTTATCCCACAGTTCTCTTCTAAACAGTGAAATCAGCAATGAATGTACTGCAACTTGATTCCAGTATCTCCAAATCAACAACTTCCTGATGTCAGGCTGTATAAATCTTTGATAACTTTTCGTTTTCCAATCTTAATTTCAATCATACAATTCAAAGAAATTTTTTTACACTGACTTTTTACAATTGTCAAAATCCATTCGCTTGCTTAATTCTAATTATCTTACAACAATTTTCTATGGTAACTATTAAATTATTCTGAATCCTCTCTTAAAAAAAAATTCATTTTACTATAATTTATACGATGTTGAAAGAAAATTCTTGAATTTTGGTGATATAATTTGAATTAATTTTTCATTCTTGGATTTCCATAACAATTCCCCAAATTAAATATTTAATAATTTTTTTTTTTTTTTTTTAAAAAAAATTTTAAATATTGAAATTTTATGATTGATTTGTAATTTATAACTCGAATAATGACAAAAATTTTCTTGATAAGCATTGTTTGTTTCTTGATTGGATTTCAATATGAACATCATTTATGTCGAAAAAAATTTTTTTATAATATTTCTCCCCACTTCTCTTTTACTTTCTTCCGTCTTTTTTTAATGGAAGTCTTCTCTGGCGCAGGTTTATGAACTCTTTTAATAATTTTTTTCTTTTTATTGTTCATCTTATAAGCTCGTTTTTGCTTCTGGGAATCATCATCGATTTCATCATACATTAGGGAACTCTCATCTTCTTCGCTGTCATCAAATTTTGCCTTCTTACGTTTGTCACCTCTTTGTCTTAATTTTGTATAATAAAATCTATCAAATTTCTGAATTTCTGTTTGTATCAGCTCAATTTTGCCTGATTTTTTGTATATCAACTTGATATCCCCTTTCTTGAATCTGTTTATAGAATTGTCTATTCTATGAATATTTCCAAAACAATATTTTCCTATTTCTGTTTCAGAACTATCCTCTCTAGTTCCTTTCTTGTCATCATTAGATTTAAAAACATTTTTTTCTTCTTTCTTATATGATGAGTCTTGTAATTTTTGCATATTAATTTCATTTAATTTCATATTTTCTTCTGCATTTTCTATTTTTACTGTAAGTTCTTTGTCTTTCTCAAAATCAATTATTTCTTCTTCAATTTTATTCTGAAGTCTGCTTTCCCATAAATCAATTCTGTCTCTGGTTTCCTTCAGTTCCCTTGAATTTTCTTCTATTTTAGTCTCTAATCTCTCTGAAATTTGTTCCATTTTCTCAAATTTTCTATTCATATCCAGTTTCAATCTTTCTGTATTATCTTTCATTTCTTCCATCTTTTGTTTCAAAATTTCTGAATTATCTTTCATTTCTTGATGCATTCTTTCTGAATTATCTTTCATTTCTTGATGCATTCTTTCTTAATTATCTTCCATCTTTTGTTTCATCTCCATTAATAAATTGATTAATACACTTGATTCTGTTTTGTTTTGTTCTTCTTCACTTCTCCTTAAAAAAAAATTCATTTTACTATAATTTATACGATGTTGAAAGAAAATTCTTGAATTTTGGTGATATAATTTGAATTAATTTTTCATTCTTGGATTTCCATAACAATAAATATCAAAATTTGAGGAGCCTCGTCGTAAATCATAAATTTTCGTTTAAATGAAGGGTTTGAACAAGCTAGTTGAGCATGTCGTCATTATTCGATTCACAGGACGTTCCAACAACACTTGGTTGAGTCCAGTAGGAAGCGCATGTTTTTCTTTGCAGTTGCATATCCCATTGAGTTCACCTTTAGGAAGAATGTTGACGATCGTCCAACATATGGTTATTGTAGCAATTGTTGAGGCAATCAAAAAAAATCCTGGATATGAAGTGAGTCTTTCTATAACCACAAATAATATTTCCAGAAGATCGCGCAATCGACCAAACCACTCATAAAAAATCTTTTTTGTACTTTCAGGGATTAGATATTGGTATAAAATGGCCAAATGATATTTACATAAATAAATCCGTCAAAATTGGTGGTCTCATAGTACATTCTACCATAGGAAATAAGATGTCAATTTTAAATATAGGTAAGTGTACAATACGAATTTTTTTAGTCACCAAATCAATGAAATTCTTCATTCTAGGTTGCGGCATCAATTTGAACAACAATGAACCAACTATGTGTCTCAATGATTATATTATGGAGTATAATAAGGAAAATAATATGAAATTGAAAAAAATTTCTCAAGAAAAGTATTTTGGCATGGTATTCAATGAAATTGAGAATTTATATGATATTATTCAAAATGACAATGTTGAACACTTCTTCGATCTCTATTACAAACATTGGATTCACATGTGAGTTGAAAATGATTCAAGGACTGCTTCTCATAGACCATAACCAATTTCAATTTCTCAATATTTTCCCATATTTTTATGCTCTAGGCCTTTAGTTTGTCGTGTTTTTGCTCAAAATACGAAAATTACAGACATTTTGGGAAATGCTAACGTCCATACAAAAAAGGGCGCAAAATACTGTCTTAATTCTTATATAATCAAATATTTTGTAGGGATTCCAAAGTAACAATTCAAGCAGAAGATCAAGAGATCGAAAACGCAACTATAATAGGAATAGATGATTTTGGTTTCTTGAAAGTCAGAAAAGAGACCGGAGAAATTTGCGTGGTACAACCCGATGGAAATACTTTTGATATGATCAAAGGCCTAATAGCACCTAAGCCAAAATATAAGGGATAATAAAAATTTCCATTTTTTGTAGGTGTCCATTTTAAAAAAATTTTATATCAAACTTAACAAAATTGTTCTTAATACAATATCATCATAAATTTTATTTCTCTCTTATGGTTGTTGTTGTTGGAGTGTCAAAAATTTATTAAATGTTTCTATTGTAACATTTTTATTTTTCATACGTCATTGTGCTGTTGTGGGCTTGTTCTTTGAAACAAAATATTGATGTAATTGTTTTAATGGAGATTAAAATTTTTTCATCTACTTATAGGAATTCTCATTATCAAGCAGCATTCATAATTTTAATTTATTATTATTTCCAATAATGCCCTAGGGATCTTTGGAATAAGAATTCCACAGATTTTTTGATGAAACTTTCAATATGATCTAAAAGAAATGTTATCTTATTCGGTGTCGTTTTTCCCCAGAAGAAAAAGAGTCTTAAAGACTAAATTTTGTATAGAGTAAGCTGCATGGATATGGTAATTGGCTCCTTGTTAAACAAACACGAACCGTTAAAAAAAAACTCAACTTCACATAAATTTTTATTTGAGTATGATTTTATATATTATAACATTCGTCTTCAGTCACACAAAAGATTTTTAAGGTTAAATATTCCCTGTATGTCCAAAAATATGGAAAATAAAACAATTATGCCAAAAGAAAATCTACCCTGTTTACAGCTTTCCAAGAATCCTTCGTCTTTAAGGATGAAAAATGTATGTTGAGGTTTGCACAATTTGGGTTTCTAGATGTTATCCACTCAAAGCAAAGTTGTGTGCATGTAGATCATTTGGATTGTCCTTATCCCAAAACTCGGTTTCAAATATGATCCGTGCAATTTTATATTTTGAAAATAAATTTTCTATATCCAATAACATTAACGGAAATTCAACTGATTGTGAAACTTGAATCCCCATGTCCCTTTCCCTGATCAACATGGTCATACAGCACGAACATTTCTTCAAAATCATTGTAAAACTAAGTTTTGGGATGAGTTTCGAAATTTTTCTGAAAATATCCTAAAATATTAGTCGATCTGCTCTATTGTTACTGTAATATTGATTTATTCTATTTGAGTACCTAACAAAAATACTGATCTACCTTATGGTATATGTGTTTTGAAAATGAGGAGATAGAAAAATAATATTTTGAAACAAAAACTAGATTTCAAAATTTCATTAGTAAAAAAATGCACGAATACACTTAGAAGCACCTAAATAATGGCAGTGAATATAAAAGAAAATCGAATCCCAATAAAATGTGCATCTACATCTGCTTTTTTTATGCAATAGAAAAAATAATTTCTATGATACAACAAAAAAAAAATGCAAGTATACTTCATTCCATTCATGAACAGTTCACATTTTATTGGGAATCTCTCAAAAATAAGTAATTTCAACAAATGCCTTTGAAACATCAAATACGATATACTATAAAAAGTCAAAAACTGTAAATAATCACAACAATATATAATTATTGTTGGCAAATATAATATCGATATTAAACTTCACAACATAATTCATGAATATCAACTTATAAAATTAACTATACAAAAGAGGCCTTGACAGTATAAACATTTTCTGTTCAGAAAAACTTGGGATTTAATGGTCTGGGGGAAAAGTCTTATACTAAAAAAAATATTAAAAGCTATATTACACTTTTTCCATTTAGTTCTGGGTTAATTTGTATCCCATTAATCCTGCACGATCTAAAAAAATATATAATTAATATAAAAAAAAATAGTCAGTGAAAATGAAATACAGTTTTTACTTCATACTGTTTGAAAAAAACCCAGTTATGAAAAAAAAACGATGCGAAAATTATTAATTTAGGCACATTCTTAATTCTATTAGAATAGCCAAAAATATTCAACAAAAACTCAAGAATCAAACTTTGATTTTTGCTCCTGATTAGGAGAATTTACTGCGCTTCAAATTATTTTCATTCTAAGGAAAGTGAAGACATTTTTTTTCGAGTAAGCATTTTCAAACGTTATACATATCTCAAACTGAAAATATTTTTCTTCAACATAAGAATGATTCAAAACATTTAATCTGCATTGTAACAAAAGTAGTAGTAGTAGTAGTAGTAGTAATAACAGTTAACCCCTCAAAAACTGGTACTATTCGATTCTATTGTTAATAAAATTTAGTGCCATAAATTTGTAAGAGAATATACAAAAAGACGAAATTATGATACTCAAAATCACGACAATCAATATTGAATTGATATAATTTTTCCATAAAAAATTACTGGAATAAAACCATATTATTGTTTGTGCTCGTGAACAGAAGTATCCAAACAATGAAAGATGAATATTTGCTGAAACTTAGAACATAAATCAACATAACTTTTTACAGAATTAATTCAATATTTTCGTCGGCATCATCTTATGTTTTTTTCCAATTCCCAAATACACATATTTTTATGGTTTATGAAGAAGAATCTCGAGAAATGGATTCAAGGTAAGATTTTACAAACGCATTCTAATCCTAAATTTATGTTAAAATGAAAAATTTTGTATATTATAGTTTTTTTTCGTTTGTAGGCATTTGAAATGTTTTCCATCACTCCGTTATATTTCAATATATACAGGGTGTTTTCAAAGGTGGGGCTTTTTTTTCGACAGGTGCTAAAACTCATCAAAATTCCAAAAATCCTTTATATAAAATATTCACCAGGGCCGAGTATCTCGAAATCAAAGTTATCCGCGAAACTTAGAGTACGGATCTGATTTATATACGAATTGACGATCAAATGTGTTCAGTTTACGGGAAATCATCTGACAGAGCGAATGATTTTTGACTTAGGGTGGATAGGACGTGGTGGGTCGATTCCATGGCCTGCACGCTCCCCGGATCTCAACCCCTGTGATTTCCTCTTTTGGGGTAATTCAAAAACATTAGTGTACAGTAACGGTGGGGTAAATAATGTTGAAAAATTAAAACAACTCTCCTTAGTTCGAACTTCAAGAATTATTCCGTTCAGGAAAACTCTCCTAATAAAAGTTGAAAGAGAATGTACAAATTTGCGATAAAATCCAGCAACTATTTACTTGCTGGAATGCATATGGCACCGTGATTAATGGCAGATTTCTTAACAGTGTCGTATTGAGTTGATGCTGCCCAAGATTTTTTGCACCTAGCACTTGTCAAAAAAAGCCTCACCTCAAAGACACCCTATATATATTTTCAATAAGCCATTATTATCAACAAAAGATTCTATGAAAATTGATCAAAATAACTTGTATACCTTTTCTGTAGGATCCTTTAAACTACTAATATAATATAGGGAAAAATCCCTCTAAAAACTATCAGAGTATATTTTATACAATCAGTTTCGAACTTAATCAATATCACTAGATGACTAAAAATCTATCGCTACCTGATGATGATTCGCAATTAATGCCTGTCCCGAATTAGCCTTTTTGAAATAACATTCAAAATTTCTCTGAACACAAATAAATATCTACAGATTGGTATCCTGTAACATCAAGTTCTTTTTGGAGAATAAGAGAATTCCTATTGAAAGGAAAACTTTGTGGATTTTCTTCAGTCCCACTTTGATTTTCCTCTGTAAGGAAAAATTAATTTCAATGTTTCACAATTTCTGAAATCAAATATATCTCTAACAAGCTTGTAAGCCGCATTCAGAATTAGTGAACTAAATATAAAAAGCATAAATAGAATAGTAACATTTTGAGTTTCATTGTAACTAGTCTGAAGTAAAAACTGTTTAGGATTATTGGAAAACTTCGAAAATATTAAAGTTTGTGTTGAAATATGATGATTTGAAATGGACGAGAAAAACAAAAACGAAAACTTACCTCCAAAAAATCTTTTCAAAATAATCGCAACTCTTTTTGGTAAATATTGCACTTAGAGGTAACTTAAAACTGAAATAAAACATGAGTTAGTGACAAAATCAATAAAAGGTGAGATGAAAACAAAAATGATATCGAAATAAAGAACAGCAAATAAAAAACAAAACTATGTACATATAATTTTATTGTTACCATGCTGTTTAAAAATTCATGCATCATACACAATGCAACATAAAAGTCATCTATACAACAAAACAATTAAAATATTTTTTCTCTTCGAAATTTTTCGAAATTGTAATTTATATTTACAAATTAACTCGATTCTTTGCGTGATTTTCGTAATTATGGAGAAACAGTTGAATAAATAATTACATGTAAGAATAGATAACTTAACCTCCAAATGGAATTTAAAACAATAAATACACTATATACAAACAAATGCAAATTTGTGTCAAAGATAAAAAGTGATATTGAGGCATAAAATATTCAAAAATAAAAACATCTATTAATCGTGCTTTCGATCAACTAGTGTAAAAGAATGGACATGGCAAAAGACGTACAGTGGACAACATCAATGTGGAGTTGATTGGTTTTTCCTCGTTTCAACCAGTCAAAATTTTTAAATTGATTTTTTACTTACATACAAAAGATTATAAACGAAAAAATCCCCAAAGCAAGTCGCTATGGATAAAATACAACGATCTACGTATAAATAAAATTATTTCATTCACCAAGACTATCAAAGGAATGTGACTGAATTGAGAATAAACACCAATTCCCATAGTAGAAATTGGAAATAGAAAAATAATTGATTCTCATTAATATCATCAGCAGATTACCATCCACAAGATAAAAAAATATATAATATGGACCGCCAAATTTCAGGAGCCTTATCAAAAAAGAAGGCAATATGAATTTCTCATCCCCTTTTGAGCCTACGACTTTCACTAATTGAGAGTTTTACAAAACCATTACACGTGTTTCGCCATACCATGGTGTGGCGAAACAGGTGTAGGCCAAAGTAATTAAGTTGATACAAAAAATGAATTGGGATTTGTACTGAAAAAGTTTTTTATAGTGATTGGCCTGCTTTTTGGTCCGTCTATTTCTATCCATCCGAAATAACCATTATGCTTACCTACTTCATAATACCTCCAGTACTCATTAATTATTTTGTTCAAAGATGGCGCAAATGACAGGTAAACACATTTCATCATTGCCGAAACACACACATCAACGAGGAAAAACCACTCAACTCCACCGCATACTTCAAAACCTAACTACATCACATCAACAAACATCTCGCATGGGTTACCCATTGCAATTTTAAAAGATTGTCTACTACCAGCTATGTCCTTGGATTGGGTAGCGACGGCCGTTCCGCTGCTCTGGTCGGAGCCGTTAGAGCTGCCGTTGCCGTTACCGGAGGGTATCATCGGCGGATTGTTCCTGGGACCGAGTGAGGTTATGTCGCTGTCCGTACCGCTGCTGTGGCCAGCGGCGGCGTCCTTGAGAGGGTCGGAACCGTTCGAAGATCCCCCTGCAGATATATTGAATCAATAAATAACAACAGAATCTTGACGGAAATTTCTCGATTATTTTTTCTTGATTGACTCGTTATCTTCTGACGACCATTGTCTGTTGTCTGAAATGATCGTATAAGATTGTTATTATTCAAGAATTTTGGGGTTTCTTCACAAGTCTAAGGAATATAAGGTTATGTCTATATATTCAGTCGAATTTTTATTATTACATACTGCATTACCCTGAGGAAACTATTAGCTAAAATTATTATACTTTTATCAGACAATGAGAAGCCAAACTGTGTTTTCAGTTTGAATATATTATTTGAACTATAAGGTGTTTCCAAAGTTTACGGAATATTAGAGCCTTATTTGACTATGCCTGTTTGTCAGTTAACTAAAAATAACCCCGAATACAGGCTCTTTATAAATGATTGAAACATCGCAATGGGCTTGAAAAAACAGCTATTTTGCCGCTCCATATACATACTGTTCACACTTGCAATTCCAGCCCCAGAATTCATTTTCTGCGCTCATGTCAAACATAACCTCACTTCATTCACATTAATTAGCAATATTAAATGACGTTCCTCCATAATCTGCCTCCTTGTGCTTGAATGGAAGCGTTTTAAAGTTCTATCTACAATTTTGAAGAGGATTATTATGTGGATAACTGTATGCATACAGGTGAACTAAACTTGTATTGCAGAGCCATTATTCTTTTTACTTCTTACATTTCGTCACGATGTCTGTATTTTTCGAATTTTGAGCCGAAAATGGTCTCAATCGATAGAGATCGGCTCACTGATGACGAATCCGTCGGAAAATTCGAGTCTGTCCGTCCGGCCGTAAGCACGATAACTCGAACGGAACAACCTAGAGACTAGAGAATTTTCAGTGTGGGTTCAGTTCCCGAATGCTTGGGTTAAGTTCGGTAATGGGCCAAATTCCACCAGGGGTTCCGTAAATATGGCCGTTCAAAATTTTGTTCTCTTGATTACTTGGAAACTACAGATTTGATCGAGATGAAATTTTGCACTCAAATAGAGAATGAGGTTTTCAAGCTACATGGGAAATTTTGGCCAGATCGCATGACCAGAACAATAGAAAATTGTAACTTTTGAACGGAAACGCCTAGGGACTTTTCAGGATAGGTGTGGATCTCGAATGTCGTAAGCACGTTCACCTATGAGCATAATTATACTAGGGGTTCCGTAAATATGGTCGTTTGAAATTTAGTTTTCTTGATAATTTCGAAACTACAGATTCTATCGTGACGAAATTCTGTATACTAATGGAGAATGATATAATTCAACCTACATTTCTCCAGATCGCATGATCAGAACCATAGAAAATCGTAACTTTCGAACGGAAAGGCCTAGGGACTTGAAATGTTCAGGATAGGTTTGGATCACGTATTTCGCAGTCACGTTAATCAATGAGCAAAATTAGACTAGGGGTTCCGTAAATATTTTTTTCCTGATAATTTCGAAACTATTTATTGGATTGGTCTGAAATTCCGCACATAGATGAAGAATAATGTATTCAAATTACGTCGGAAATTTTGTCCAGATCGCATAACCAAGACCACAGAAAATTCTAGCGAATTATCCCCTAAAGCACTGACGTGAAGTCTGGATTTTCGGCTTAATTTGAAATTTTCTTTGACAGCTGTCAGAATCTTTTCAATTGGTTTCTTAAACTGGAGAATGCGAATCAACCTACAAGGTGGATAAACGAGCGCTCAAAAGCTCCTGACTTCACGGCAATGCTTTTCGTCATTTTCATTTGAAGAGAAGGAAAGCTCATCATTTTATTTTGAAAAGACTACTCATTGATAGATAAGGATCAAACTTTATTGCTGCAATGGTTGTATGTTTTCAGTTTAAATGAATGATTTAAATCTGAAAAAATCAATAGTCAGCATAAAGATTTCATCATTTTTGAATGAGTAGGTGATATATTGGACCCACCACGAAAAAGATCAAAACATTCACATTTATCTATTCAAGGAAAAAAGTTAATCTTGAATATTTATCGGAAAGAATTTGAGGAACATCCAAATATATCAAAAAGAGACTTGGTTGGAATTGTTCCAAAATCCTCAGGAGTGAGTAGTTCCTCCATATAAAGATTTCTCAGAGAATATAAACAAAATCAAATATTGACTCCCCCTAAGAAAAAACCCCAGTCGTTGAAAATAATCCATTCAATCGACGATTTTGACAACCTTATTAGGAGAATAGTTCACGGTTTTTTTTTCGTAATGAAAGTCCTACTATTTCGAAGGTCTTAGAAGTTCTTAATAACGATGATAGCCTGCCGAATTTCAACAGAACTACTTTTATAAATTATTAAAAAAAAAATAAATTCAAATTTGGAAACCGTGGCCATGATAGTTCATTGATAGATAGGGAGGAAATAGTTGTGTGGAGGAGAGATTATTTGAAGAAAATCCGAGCATTGAGGGAGCAAGGCCGAAAAATTTATTACCTTGACGAGACATGGTTAAATGCAGGATATACTGAATATACAATATGGGCTGATGAATCCATTAGGTCCTGTAGACAAGCTTTTCGAGAAGGTCTGTCAATTGGACTCAAAAACCCAAGTGGAAAAGGCTGATTATTTGCCATATAGGGGGAGAAGACGGATTTGTAGAAAACGGCCTATGGTTTTTTGAATCAAAAAAATATGGAGATTACCATGAGGAAATGAATGTGGAATCGTTCGAAAAGTGGTTCTCAACAATTTTGCCAACTCTTGATGATAACGCTGTTATCGTAGTGGACAACGCCAGTTATCATTCTAGAAACATGGAATCGATACCCTCTTCTTCAACCGTCAAGAAAGATGTCAAAAACTGTTTAATCAGTGAGTATATTTGCTTTCACCAAAATCTTTTGAAGGTTGAATTAAACGAAAAGTTGCTGCTCAGAACTCCTCATTTAAAATTTCTGAGGTTCGCAATTTGTTTCTGGGAGCTAAACGATCCATTGGTTCTGAGGAATGGTAGAAATACATAAAGCTCGTCGTAGATGAAGTTGAAGAAAATATGTGACGACTCGATAATATCATTGAGCCAACCATAGAGCAAATGGTGGTGAATCTCGAGGAAACTGACACTGAAGAAGGCCAAACAAATTCTGAATAATTTTTCATTAATAAAATTATTTTGGACTCTGTATCATTTTTGTCAATATTATTATTATTTCTATCAAAGTTTTCTATTCTGTCATATTTTTGATTAAGAATAAAACAATTTTTTTTATTTCATCCATGTCAGGTTAGATTTTCGACTGAAAATATTTTAATTTATTCATTTCAGGTATATTTCCGTTAATATTTTTGATTCTGTGATATTGATGTTGATTTAGACATATGTACAATTGGAGACTTTTCCGTTGACTTGTTATGTGTAAATATATATTTTACGTAGAGGTCTTGTGTGTATTTCATCCAGAGAATAATATCGAGTTGAAACTGTATGATCATGGGAATACCCTCGATTCGACACTGGACGTAAAGTAACTCTCCGAAGCTTCTCCCACTTATGCGCGAACTTATTTACCAAGCTCTCAGTTACATTTGAACCGACTATATATTCAAAGCGGTCAGACATTTTTGTGTCTTTGTTCCGTATTATAAGACATATGTAATTATTAATAACCACAAAAAATGTTTAGAAAATGTGAATGTTTGAAAGTAGTTGATAAAACAACACCAAAACTAAACAAAATTACTCTGAAATGGTTTATTGAATTCATACTAAATGTTCAAAATGTCCTCAGTTATTCTCTTGGCATTTATGGATTATTCTCCATTTGTTGTTGAATATGTTTTTCGAAATTTCTATGGAGTCCCCGACTTATAACACGGTTGTCATAAAATTTCTGCAAATATCTTAGATTTGCACGAGTAATTTGGACTGTTGCCCACCTTGTTGAAAATATCCCAACTGTATTTCTTCATCGTCTAGTTGATCTATAAATGGTTCGAGCATTATTCTTCTGGAACTTTCATAATTGATGGTATCATGACAGAAATCTGGTCCACATATTCGACGACGAGAAACTGCTAACCACACACCGATTTTTTGAGAATGCAGTGGAGTCTCAATGAAATTGTGAGGATTATCAGATCTCCAAAATCTATGGTTTTGAAAATTCACATACTCTGACTAATCAAACCACGCCTCACCACTAAAGTCAGGTTCAACAATCTGTCCTCGTCAAGATTACGCAGAAGCCAATGGCAGTACTATATTTCAATAAGAATTGACATTCAAGATAATACGGGCTGTCAGTATCGAAATTCCAGTATACACATTTAGTGAGGAGCGGCAAAGCATAATCCAAAGCTGACTGTAATGTTACAATCATTTATAAAGACCCTGTACTTAAAACAAATCGAGTCTCGATTCTTGTTCGAGTTAAAAACGTATTAGTAATTATTCTCACCTACATATCTCATACCAAAAATTGCTACACACTTAATAACAATTGTATACGTATTAGACAAATTACACAAATACATCATTTTCTTTTGACTTACCGCTTCCACTCAAAACCGACTCCTCCCTATTATAACCATAAACAGTGTTTTCACTGGCAGTGTAGAATGGCATCGGCATATATTCCAGTGGATTATATGTTCCGCTGTATGGCATATAGTTCGGCACGTTGGGTAAGGGACCCACTGAATCGTTGTCCTGTATTTTTAGGTTAGACATAGCTTGACATAGATCCCCAAAGATATAATAGCACTGTAAGGAAGAAATGTGAAGTTATACAAAAGACATCAAATATATATGAATATTATTCACCTGTTCAGAAAACGTGATCTTGTTGACGGTGTGCCTTATGAAGCCAGCTTTGAGTAGATGAGAGGCGTACTTTCTCGCGTCCCGCCTCTCGTGGAATCCCTCGACGTGCGTCAACAGCCAATCGATCAGGTCGGTTCCGATGAAGGCGTTCGGAATCGTTATCTTGAGCCACATTCGATCGCGTATTTCCAAACCGCTGTCCGGACGTTGCATTGCTTGCACCACTTGAGCCATCGGGGAGTGCATATATAGCGGCTCTTCCATATCTGCGGAAAAAAACACGGATATATTCGCAACCAATCAAGTTTTATGACGAATATCTCTTAGATTGCCTTAAGCATAGAATGTTTTAGAAATATTTGAAATAAAATATCAGGCATGCGATGAAACCAGTATACCCAGATATTCCCAAAAGCCCCTACCTGGCATATTTTATAAAGGGTCTTTCGAATTGAGTTTTAAAAAGTTTGTGCCTGTGTAACACACTTCAAACATCGAACGCACCCATATAAGATATATCGATACATTTTTGCCAAAGTATCGATATGACCCTAACACGTCAATTTCCCGACGTTTACAAAAATTGGGACTTTCTGAGTAAACTATATGGCGTATTATGCGCAAATATTTTGCGTTGAAGGCCTACAAAGTTCCATTGACACAAGAATTGCTGCCACAAGATCATTCCATGCGTCGGGACTTCGCTAATTGGATACCGGAACAAAAACGACGATTTTTCAAAAAAAAAATTCATCTTTTCGGAAGAAGTACATTTCGAGATCGGTGGCTACGTTTATAAACAAAACTTTCGTATTTGGGAAGAGGAAAATCCTGGCGTGATGCAAGAGAGGCCAACTGGCTAAAACTGGAATATATTGAAACTGAGGACATGTAGTTACAACAAGATGAGGCTAGGTGTCATATAGCCAGATACCGAATTTTTCCCTTCTCAATAATTCCCAAAATACCGATCTGATCGTATTGAAATTTTATAGTTAGTGATGAGATAACATGAAGGTTCATGTGAAACTCAGGATCATATCACTAGAATATTTGAGAAAAATTCAAAACATTGATATCTCAGAAACTATTCGCAATATCCAGCTTGAATTTTAACTGTACCAGATATCGCAACATGAACACAACTTTTTTATGGCTAAAACCAGAATATATTGATACTGAGGACATGTGGTTTCAACAAGATGGGGCTACGTGTCATACAGCCAGAGAAACTTTGGCATACGAAGTTTCCAGACCTTGTTATTTCCACATTCGGTGAAGTGAATTGGTCTTCCAGATACTGTGATTTGACATCGTTAGACTTCTTTCTCCGGGCAACGTGAAAGCACAGGTCTACAAGGGTAATCCTTGAAACGTTGAAGAATTTAAAGCAGAAATTATTCGAGTTATTTGGGGGATAGAGCCGCAACTATGCCAGAATATGATTGAAAATTTTGATAAAAGAATCAGGTACAGTAGAGACGCAAGGGGAGGTCACATGGGAGATATTATTAGAGTATATGTAAATGGACAACATTGAATTGCAAAAATAATAAATAAAAATTACGAAAAGCACTGCCGTGAAGGCAGCAGCTTTTGAGCGCTCGTACATGCACCATGTAGGTAGATTCGCATTTTCCAGTTTTAGAAATCAATTGAAGGAATTCTCGACAGCTGTCAAAAAATTCTGAAACTTAGGCGAAACTCCAGACTTCATGTCAGTGCTTCTGCTGATCAAATTTTTTTCGATAATTCGCTAGAATATTCTACTGTATCTATGGTCTTGGTGGTGCGATCTGGATAAAATTTCGCAGGTAGTTTGAATACATTATTCTTCATCTATGTGCGAAACCTATACTGAAAATTTCAAGTCCTATCTGTTCGAAAGTTTTGATTTTCTATGGTTTCTATGGTTTTGATCATGCGATCTGGAAAAAATTAAGTTCGAATATATTATTCTCAATTTAAATACAAAATTTCGTCACGATCAAATCCATTGTTTTGAAATTATCAAGAAAACCGAATTTCAAACGGCCATATTTAC
Organism: Aphidecta obliterata; assembly: GCA_963966015.1. NCBI lineage: Eukaryota > Metazoa > Arthropoda > Insecta > Coleoptera > Coccinellidae > Aphidecta > Aphidecta obliterata. The sequence goes on along the minus strand of OZ014434.1, from coordinate 13,333,684 downwards.
GGAACCCCTAGTCTAATTTTGCTCATTGATGAACGTAACCGCGAAATTCGCGATCCAAACCTATCCTGAAAATTTCAAGTTCCTAGGCTTTTCCTTTCAAAAGTTACAATTTTCTATGATTTCTATGGTTCTGGTCATGCGATCTGGACAAAATATTGTTTTAATATATCATTTTCGATTAAAATACAAAATTTCATCTCGATGGAATCCGTAGTTTCGAAAAGATCGAGAAACCAAAATTTCAAACGACCGTATTTACGGAACCCCTAGTATAATTCTGCTCATTGATGAACGTGAACGCCACATTTCAGATCCACACCTATCCTGAAAATTTCAAGTCCCTAGGCCTTTCCGTTCGAAAGTTATGATTTTCTATGGTTTCTATGGTTCTGGTCATGTGATCTGGAGAAATGTAGCTTGAATATATCATTCTCCATTAATATACAAAATTTAGTCACGATCGAATCGAATTTGAAATTATCAAGAAAACTAAATTTCAAACGACCATATTTACGGAATCCCTAGTATAATCTTGCTCATAGATTAACGTGATCACGACATTCGAGATCCACACCTATCCTGAAAATTTCAAGTTCGTAGGTTTTTCCGTTCAAAAGTTACAATTTTCTATGGTTCTGGTCATGCGATCTGGACAAAATTTCACATGTAGTTTGAACACCTCATTCTCCATTTGAGTTTCATCTCAATCAAATTTGTAGTTTTCAAGTAATCAGGGGAACAAAACTTTGAACGGCCATATTTACGGAACCCCTGGTAGAATTTGGGCCATTAACGAACTTAACCGAGGCATTCGGGAACTGAATCCACACTGAAAATTTCAAGTCTCTAGGTTGTTCGACGGATTCGTCATCAGTGAGTCGAACATAGTCGATTGAGACCATTTTCGGCTCAAAATTCTAAAAATTTAGAAAAGCACTGCCGTGAAGGCAGGAGCTTTTGAGCGCTCGCACATGCACCTTGTAGGTAGATTCGCATTTTCCAGTTTCAGAAATCAATTGAAGGAATTTTCGACAGCTGTCAAAAAAATTCTGAAACTTAGGCGAAACTCCAGACTTCATGTCAGTGCTTTAGCTGATCAATTTTTTTTCGATAATTTGCTAGAATTTTCTACGGTATCTATGGTCTTGGTGGTGCGATCTGGGCAATATTTTGCACGTAGTTTGAATACATTATTACTCAGCTAGGTGCAAAATTTCATTCCAATCCGCTCAGTATTTTCGGAACTATCAGCAAAAAAATATTTTGAACGGCCATATTTACGGAACCCCTAGTCTAATTTTGCTCATAGATGAACGTGATCGCTATATTTGCGATCCAAACCCACCCTGTGAATTTCAAATTCCTAGGCCTTTCCGTTCAAAAGTTACAATTTTCTATGGTTTCTATGGTTCTGGTCATGCGATCTGGACAAAATATTGTTTTAATATATCATTCTCGATTAAAATACAAAATTTCATCTCGATCGAATCCGCAGTTTCGAAATTATCCAGAAACCAAAATTTCAAACGACCGTATTTACGGAACCCCTGGTATAATTCTGTTCATTGATAAACGTGAACGCGACATTTCAGATCCACACCTATCCTGAAAATTTCAAGTCCCTAGGCCTTTCCGTTCGAAAGTTATGATTTTCTATGGTTTCTATGGTTCTGGTCATGTGATCTGGAGAAATGTAGCTTAAATATATCATCCTCCATTAGTATACAAAATTTCGTCACGATCGAATCTGTAGTTTTGAAATTATCAAGAAAACTAAATTTCAAAAGACCATATTTACGGAACCCCTAGTATAATTTTGCTCATAGATGAACGTGATCACGACATTCGAGATCCACACCTATCCTGAAAATTTCAAGTCCCTAGGCGTTTCCGTTCAAAAGTTACAATTTTCTATGGTTTCTATGGTTCTGGTCATGCGATCTGGACAAAATTTCACATGTAGCTTGAACACCTCATTCTCCATTCGAGTGCAAAATTGCATCTCAATCAAATCTGTAGTTTCCAAGTAATCAGGGGAACAAAACTTTGAACGGCCATATTTACGGAACCCCTGGGCGAATTTGGCCCATTCACGAACTTAACCGAGGCATTTGGGATCTGAACCCACACTGAAAATTTCAAGTCTCTAGGTTGATCCGTTCGAGAGTTATCGTGCTTACGGCCGGACGGACAGACTAGAATTTTCCGACGGATTCGTCATCAGTGAGTCGAACATAGTCGATTGAGACCATTTTCGGCTCAAAATTCGAAAAATACAGACATCGTGACGAAATGATACAGACATCGTGACGAAATGATATAGCCCTCGTGTAAGTTGTACGAGCGCTCAAAAATACAGACATCGTGACGAAATGATACAGACATCGTGACGAAATGATATAGCCCTCGTGTAAGTAGTACGAGCTCTCAAAAACTTTTGCAGTTTTCACGTCTTTTAATTATTTTATTAATTACTTTTGGAAACTCAATTTGAAAGACCCTACAAATCCTTATAAAACTGGGAATCAATACCGAATGCTCTGATTGAATTTGTGAACATGGGAACATTGGCCATCGTTGTGATATCATACTTTAATTCGAGGAGCCTGAAAGGGTTAGTTTTATATTAATTTTCCATCAGTATTTACCAACATTACACAATCATTCCAAATCTTCAATATTTGCCTTCAGTATTGTCCCAAGAGAAAGATGTTTTGCAATAATTATGCCTACAAGAGGTACTGTAAAATGCAAACGATAGATACAATCCTGCCCGTCCTTAAACACGATAACTCTCAAAAAGAAATGGCCCAGTGTTTGAAAATTTTCAGGATACGTTCGAGGCCTGAATGCACTGGTTGAGTTGGTTAATGGGCGAAATCTGCAGACGGGTTCCGTAGATAAATCCTTCTGAATTTTTCCCTTCTCAATAATTCCCTAAATACCGATGTGATCGCATTGAAACTTTATAATTAGTGATAAGATAACGACACGAAGATTAATGTGAAACTTCATATCACTAGAAGATTTGAAAAAAATTAATTAAACTATTCGCCAGCTTGAATTTTTTTAAGAGTTTTCTAGCCTCAAATGTTTCGTTTTACATTTTCAAGTTTCAAGCCAAAATTTCTACTCCGATACCATAGAGCAAATGCAAACTTTTGTTCATTCTGGCCAGTGGAACGGATTGGAAGGATAAATAGGGATATTTATAATTGAAAATGAGAGAAAGTTATGTTTTTTCAAAGATCTTCCAGTCACACTATACGTTATATTCCAGGTTTCGAAAAATTTCTGAATATTTTATTCAACATAACAAGTGCCCCTGTCAAATCATGTAGATTTACGTTTTTCGAGTTTTGATGTTGTCATGGCATTACTTCAATGAGTAGAAGAATAGAAATACAGTATTTTTCATACTGACAATGAACAAATTTGTGATTCATGGCAGATCTCCTAACAGAGAGATAACACGATCCAGAGTTGTAGTAAGATATCGATGCCAAAGATTTTTTGCACTTCTTTCAAATTGAATATTTTATATGATCAACTTTCGGCGAAATGATCTCTTTTGATGAGTTCTAGCACCTGTCAAAAAAAGCCTCACCTCAAAAAACCCCCTGTATTTATATAATTAAGCGATTTGGTACACAGAAACAAGCTTGCAGAAAGTCCTGGTTTCACTTCAGTTATCTTCAAATTTTCAAGAGGAATAATGTATTAAATTCTTCACGTTTTTCAAGCTGATCATTTTTTCATCACACTTATTTCTCAGTATGTCCTATAGGCAAAAATATTGCAAAACAAGCTTTTTGCTTCACAAATGTCGCTGGAGAACAGAACTGAAGAAAAAATTTGGACTGACAGTATTATTAACCCTATAAGGTGACTGAAAGTGAAGTAGTCAACTTGCGTGCAATGGTTGTTGCTCATTCAAATGATAATACATATTGTGAAACCATTATATTTTTCATAATGGTAGAGTGCTTCAGGCAATTAGCATTGCGATATTTCAATTCAGCATCCAAAGTTCAAAGCCGACAACAATCAAACGAAAAAGGTGCAATAAAAAGCAGGTGCATACATACCGGAACCCAGAAGACACTCACGTTCGTTGGCTGGTATTGTACTTGTGATCGATGCACTTGAAACTGTCGAACTGCTCGGAGGACGAACTACTGGATCCCCTCTTACTGCAGCTGTATGAGCCACCCATGCTCCTAATGAAAAAAACAGAAGGTTTAATGTTAATATTCCTCGACTATGGACTTAAATTTTTATACCTGGATCGATGGGTCTGACAGGTTCCGTCCTAGGAATGGTAAAGTATCCTTTCGGGTTAGGATCCCAACATTTTGCTACTACCAATTTTATTGGCCTGAAAATGTATGACCTATAATGAATTCCATTTATTCAACATTGAGTAATCAAAGGAGCAGATTATTAAATTAATGACATTCAAATCAGGGATAATATAAATATGTTTGTTTGGCGAAATCCCATAATTCTCTCGATTTCTGTGAGTTACTATAGATGTTGTAAAGAAACTCAACCAAATAAATAAATTCGATTTTTCTAAATTTCATCCCTCAATTTTAAGCACTTAAAATAATTGGATTCACCAACTATTTCTGTATCAAATTAATAATTTTCGAGAAAAGTATGTTTTTTTCTTCACTTTTTTGGATTCTTTATCCCGTGAAACATAAACGATGATAATTCTAGTGGGGAGTTTCAATTTTTTTTCCTCAGAAAGTATTACTATTGGAAATAATATTCGTATGATTTGTATTTTGAAGTTACTTTGGAGTAATTTTTCTGGCACTGTTTATTTTCGCCCTCAAAACCCACTATGCACATTGTCAAAGAGGATATAGCACAGTTTTTTCTAGTTATAACAGATAACGTATCCAAAATATTCAAGCGAAATACTTTTGGTTCAATGTCGACTATAAGGAATTCCATTTATTCAACATAGAATAATTAAAGAAGCAGATTATTAAATAAATGACATTCAAATTAGTGATAATATGAATATGTATGTTTGGCGAAATCCCATAATTCTCTCGCATGCAATTTAATTCTATTGATTTCTGTGAGTTACTATAGATGTTGCGAAGAAACTCAACCAAATAAATAAATTCGATTATTTTAAATTTCATTCCTCAATTTTAAGCCCTTGAAATAATTGGATTCACCAACTATTTCTGTATCAAATTAATAATTTTCGAGAAAAGTATGTTTTTCTCTTCAATTTTTTGGATTCTTTATCCCGTGAAATATAAACGGTGAAAATTCTAGTGGGTAGTTTCAATTTTTTTTTCCTCAGAAAGAATTACTATTGGAAATAATATTCGTATGATTTGTATTTTGAAGTTACTTTGGAGTAATTTTTCTGGCACTGTTTATTTTCGCCCTCAAAACCCACTATGCACATTGTCAAAGAGGATATAGCACAATTTTTTCTTGTTATAAAAGAAAAATTATCCAAAAAATCCAAGAGAAATACTTTTCGTTCAATGTTGACTATGAGGAATTCCATTTATCCAACATTGAATAATTAAAGGAGCAGATTATTAAATTAATGACATTTAAATCAGGGATAATATAAATATGTATGTTTGGCAAAATCCCATAATTCTCTCGCACGCAATTTAATTCTACTGATTTCTGTGAGATACTAAAGATGTAGTAAAGAAACTCGAACAAATAAATAAATTCGATTTTTTTAAATTTCACCCCTCAATTTTAAGCCCTTGAAATAATTGGATTCACCAACTATTTCTGTATCAAATTAATAATTTTCGAGAAAAGTATGCTTTTTTCTTCAATTTTTTGGATTGTTTATCCCTTGAAATATAAACGGGGAAAATTTTAGTAGGGAGTTTCAATTTTTTTTCTCAGAAAGTATTACTATTGGAAATAATATTCGTACGATTTGTATTTTGAAGTAACTCTGGAATAATTTTTCTGGCAATGTTTATTTTCGGCCTCAAAACCCACTATGCACATTGTCAAAGAGGATATACCTAGCACAATTTTTTCTTGTTATAACAAAAAAATTATCCAAAAAATTCAAGAGAAATACTTTTGGTTCAATGTCGATTATAAGGAATTCCATTTATTCAACATAGAATAATTAAAGGAGCAGATTATTAAATAAATGACATTCAAATTAGTGATAATATGAATATGTACGTTTGGCAAAATCCCATAATTCTCTCGCATGCAATTCAATTCCATTGATTTCCCTGAGCTACTATAGATGTTGTAAAGAAACTCAACCAAATAAATAAATTCCTTTTTTTTTAAATTTCACCCCTCAATTTTAAGCCCTTGAAATAATTGGATTCACCAACTATTTCTGTATCAAATTAATAATTTTCGAGAAAAGTATGTTTTTTTCTTCAATTTTTGGATTCTTTATCCCGTCAAATATTAGGGTGAAAATTCTACTGGGGAGTTTCAATTTTTTTCCTCAGAAAGTATTACCATTGGAAATAATATTTGTACGATTTGTATTTTGAAGTAACTCTGGAGTAATTTTTCTAGCACTGTTTATTTTCGCCCTTAAAACTTACTATACACATTGTCAAAGAGGATATAGCACAGTTTTTTCTTGTTATAACAGAAAAATTATCCAGAAAATTCGAGAGAAATACTTTTGGTTCAATGTCGACTATAAGGAATTCCATTTATTCAACATTGAATAATTAAAGGAGCAGATTATTAAATAAATGACATTCAAATTAGTGATAATATAAATACATATGTAAAATGGCGAAATCCCATAACTCTCTCGCATGCAATTCAATTCCATTGATTTCTGTGAGTTACTATAGATGTTGTAAAGAAACTCAACCAAATAAAGAAATTCGATTTTTTTAAATTTCATCCCTCAATTTAAAGCCCTTGAAATAATTGGATTCACCGACTATTTCTGTATCAAATTAATAATTTTCGAGAAAAGTATGTTTTTTCTTCAATTTTTGGATTCTTTATCCTTTGAAATATAAACGGTGAAAATTCTAGTGGGGAGTTTCAATTTTTTTCCTCAGAAAGTCTTACTATTGGAAATAATATACGATTTGTATTTTCAAGTAACTCTGGAGTTATTTTTCTGGCACTGTTTTTTTTCGCCCTTAAAACCTACTATGCACATTGTCGAAGAGGATATAGAACAGTTTTTTCTTGTTATAACAGAAAAATTATCCAGAAAATTCGAGAGAAATACTTTTGGTTCAATGTCGACTATAAGGAATTCCATTTATTCAACATTGTATAATTAAAGGAGCATATTATTAAATAAATGACATTCAAATTAGTGATAATATAAATATGTATGTTTGGCGAAATCCCATAATTCTCTCGCATGCAATTCAATTCCATTGATTTCTGTGAGTTACTATAGATGTTGTAAAGAAACTCAACCAAATAAAGAAATTCGATTTTTTTAAATTTCATCCCTCAATTTCAAGCCCTTGAAATAATTGGATTCACCGACTATTTCTGTATCAAATTAATAATTTTCGAGAAAAGTATGTTTTTTTCTTCAATTTTTGGATTCTTTATCCCGTCAAATATAAACGGTGAAAATTCTAGTGGGGAGTTTCAATTCTATTTCCTCAGAAATTATTACTATTGGAAATAATATTCGTATGATTTGTATTTTGAAGTTACTTTGGAGTTATTTTTCTGGCACTGTTTATTTTCGCCCTCAAAACCCACTATGCACATTGTCAAAGAGGATATAGCACAATTTTTTCTTGTTATAACAGAAAAATTATCCAAAAAATTCAAGAGAAATACTTTTGGTTCCATGTCGACTATAAGGAATTGCATTTATTCAACATTGAATAATTGAAGGAGCAGATTATTAAATAAATGACATTCAAATTGGTGATAATATGAATATGTATGTTTGGCATGCAATTTAATTCTAATGATTTCTTAGAGTTACTATAGATGTAGTAAAGAAACTCAACCAAATAAATAAATTCGATTTTTTTTAAATTTCATCCCCCAATTTTAAGCCCTTGAAATAATCGTATTCACCAACTATTTCTGTATTAAATTAATAATTTTCGAGGAAAGTATGTTTTTTTCTTCAATTTTTGGATTCTTTATCCCGTCAAATATAAACGGTGAAAATTCTAGTGGGGAGTTTCAATTTTTTTTCCTCAGAAAGTATTACATTTGGAAATAATATTCGTATGATTTGTATTTTGAAGTGACTCTGGAGAAATTTTTCTGGCACTGTTTATTTTCGCCCTCAAAACCAACTATTGCACTATGCGATTGTCAAAGAGGATGTAGCACAATTTTTTCTTGTTATAACAGAAAAATTATCCAAAAAATCCAAGAGAAATACTTTTGGTTCAATGTCGACTATACGGAATTCCATTTATTCAACCTTGAGTAATTTAAGGAGCAGATCATTAAATTAATGACATTCAAATTAGGGATAATATAAATCTGTATGTGTGGCATGCAATTTAATTCTATTGATTTCTTTGAGTTACTATAGATGTAGTAAAGAAACTCAACCAGATAAATAAATTAGATTTTTTTAAATTCCATCCATCAATTTTAAGCCCTTGAAATAATTGGATTCACCAGCTAGACTGTATCAAATTTATAATTTTTGAGAAAGGCATGTTTTTTTTTGTCCATTTTTTGGATTCTTTGTCCCTTGAAATATAAAAGGTGAAAATTCTAGAGGGGAGTTCCAATTCTTTTCCTCAGAAAGTATTACTATTGGAAATAATATTCGTTTGATTTGTATTTTGCAGCTACTTTGGAGTAATTTTTCGGCACTGTTTATTTTCGCCCTCAAAACCCACACACATAGTTGAAGAGGATATAGCACAATTTTTTCTTGTTATAACAGAAAAATTAACCAGAAAATCCAAGAGGAAATGGTCGATTATACACATATCTTGACATGAATGTATCCTTGAAATAATTTCATATTTTCACATCACTCACCCCGGTTTCTGCACCACTTCCCTCAGCACCCTTACAGCCTCATCATTAGACATATTTTCGAAATTGACGTCGTTCACTTGCAATATCATATCACCAGGTTCTATCCTACCATCTAAAGCTACAGCACCCCTAAAAAGTTAAGAAAACGGAGTTGACAACAAGACTTCAAACAATAACAAAGAAAAAACTTACCCCTTCATTATGGATCCTACGTATATACCACCGTCACCTCCTTTATTACTTTGTCCAACTATCGATATGCCCAAGAAATTTACAGTGTCCATGTTCAATGTTACAGTGATGATATTGAGAGACATCGTCGAATCCGTTATGCTCGAATAAGAACTTGTCCTCGACATTGCCTGAAATTTTATTCAATGTTTAATGTTTATTTCACGTATAACATGTGGCATAATTCAAGAGTTGCTTGAAGACAATACGGTTGAAATGAATGTAAAAATTTTGGTCTAACTGTTTTAATTTGGAAAAGTCTCACCTGTAGTCTTTGCTTTCTCCTTCTTTGAGGTCTTTTTCGACCAGCGACATGCAAACGACTCACACTTGAACATTCTGATAGGGCTGTATGCCTACCTGTCGTTTCAGATTGAAAACTAGTGGTTTCTATATCAGAACTTACAATAGAGGCAGTCTCGTATACTCTGAAAAAGAATTCAATACTTGAACATAAAAAATGGCCATTGTCACTTATCTATACTGAGACATGGAATTCATATGATAAACTGTTCAGAATCTTGAACATAAAAAACTGTTGCAGACACTTATTTACACCGGAACATAGAATTCAGATAACTGTTCAAAATTTTTAACATATAAGACGGTTGCCACTTATCTACACCGAAAATTCGTATGATATAACTGTTGAAAATCTTGAACATAAAAAACTGGTGTTGTCACTTATCTAAACGGGAACATAAAATTCATATGATATAACTATTCAAAATCTTGAACATAAAAAAATGAAAGAATGTTGTCACTTATCTATACCGAAACATTGAATTAATATGATATAACCATTTAAAAATCTTGAACATAAAGAACTGGTGTTGTCACTTATCTACAGAGGAACATAAAATTCATATGATATAACTGTTCAAAATCTTGAACATAAAACACTGGTGTTGTCATTTATCTAAACGGGAACATAAAATTTATATGATATAACTGTTCAAAATCTTGAACATAAAGAACTGGTGTTGTCACTTATCTACAGAGGAATATAAAATTCATATGATATAACTGTTCAAAATCTTGAACATAAAAAACTGGTGTTGTCACTTATCTAAACGGGAACATAAAATTCATATAATTGTTCAAAATTTTGAACATGAAAGAATGTTGTCACTTATCTATACCGAAACATTGAATTCATAAGATATCACCATTTAAAAATCTTGAACATAAAGAACTGGTGTTGTCACTTATCTAAACGGGAACATAAAATTCGTATGATTTAACTGTTCAAAATCTTGAACATAAAGAACTGGTGTTGTCACTTATCTACAGAGGAACATAAAATTCATATGATATGACTATTCAGAATCTTGAACATAAAAAACTGTTGCTGTTATTTATCTACACCAGAACATAGAATTCATATAACTGTTCAAACTTTTGAACATAAAAAACTATTGTCGTCACTTATCTACACCGGAACACAGAATTCATATAACTGTTCAAAATTTTGAACATGAAAGAATGTTGTCACTTATCTATACCGAAGCATTGAATTCATATGATATAACCATTTAAAAATCTTGAACATAAAGAACTGGTGTTGTCACTTATCTAAACGGGAAAATAAAATTCGTATGATTTAACTGTTCAAAATCTTGAACATAAAGAACTGGTGTTGTCACTTATCTACACAGGAACATAAAATTCATATGATATAACTGTTCAAAATCTTGAACATAAAAAACTGTTGCTGTCACTTATATACACCAGAACATAGAATTCATATAACTGCTCAAACTTTCGAACATAAAAAACTATTGTCGTCACTTTTCTACATCGGAAGATAGAAATCACATGATATAAGCTATTCAAAATACCATAACCTAATTTTTTTTCAATTCTACATAATATTTCCGTTAATTGAACTATCAGATTAGAGTTGGTTGGTCTCACAGAAACCTTTCTGCACCATGACCATTTCATTTTTTCTATTAACAAGATTCAGTTTTCAATTCAATAATAACGACCAGTGTTCAAAGCAAGATGATAGATCTTACATCCTTAATTCATATGGATGGGTGAATTACTTCTTATTAGAAGTTTTTAGTAACTGAACATATTTAATTACCTTTATCGTAATTACAATTTGTTTCCATTATTATTATTATCAGGATACACATATAAAAAACTTACCTAGGAAGATGTCCATTGATTCTGGACGAATATTTGTGATGTCTTCTACCCTGTCTTGAGCTTATTATACTTTCCGTATCTGTGCAATCGGGTGCAGGTTGAGGCAGTCTTTGTTCAGGCGACTGATGTGTGATACTATCAGTACATTGTGATCCACCATCCGATTGATTTGAACCTTCAGAGGAAACCAACTAAAACGAAAAATATGAAGGATAAAACTTTGTCATTAGTCACTATCATATGGTTGGTTTTTCCATATTATCGATACTGTATTTCATATTAGAATGGAATTACTCACCCAACTAACAACCCTACCATTGAAACATGGTAAATGTGCGGTATCATCAACAATTTCTTCCTTTACAACCCTAAAAATTCCATATAAATTTATGAGATGTCAAGTACTATTGTTATTGTTTATATCACACATGATGTTAGTGTGAATGTCTTTTCAAGACGACATAACAAGTAAAACAGTACATCACAACGTTACCAATGTTTATAACATGAAATAGTTCCACAACTCGATTGCTCTTACCCAAAATCATCGTCCATTGACTTGAAGAAAAATTTGTAGTTCGGTCTGTTCAACACATTTTTGAAATCTGCTAAGGTCACTTTCTCCGGTGATATGGGTATTTTCACTAAATAGGGTGTTTCTTCGTCGTCAATATGATAAATCACCTTCGTTTCATCCATTTTTCGTATCAAAATTGCAAATTTTCAATCATTTGACAGTAAAACAACACTTCCTACAACATGGCGCACGACTAAATTTACATCCCTTCCCAAAATCGTGCAAAATCTCTAGAAGATCGAATAAATCATGACATATAGGTGGCGCTTCCGACAATGAAAATTTTGAATCTCATTCGAACTGGCACGATTTTGGATTGATTTTATGTGATGTAATAAAAGCATGGAAATTGTGAGATGGCGGCAGTATTCAAAAAACTTGTATTCAGAAGTTTTTGTTGAATAAGAATGGTTTTTTGAATTTATCCAATAATCTTCCTTACATAATAGATGTCGCTACTTAGGAGGTGCTTGATAGGAAACTTTAAATCTGTCTCAATTTTGTCTTGTAGTTACTAATAATAATGCTAGATGGCCAGAAAGGAATAAGAATGAACTAACACGTCTTCTTGGATAAAGTTTTCGAAGAAATGGACACGATGAATTCTTTAGAAATGACTCAAGCTACTTCTTCGGAATGATTTGGAAAGTTCTTTGAGTTGTCCTGTCATTCAAGATTATTCCTTATAATGAATGCATTTCTCGTTTGAAACTGGTAGTTTTGGTATTTGGTCATCGTATAAAGACAACTATATTTCCAAAAAAGGAGATATAACTCAATCGACCAAATTTATTTTTGCGAGCTGGTTGATAAGAACAAGAGCGTTATCGTTTTGACCAAATTACTGTAATTCTCGAATTTTGAGTCTATAATGGTCTCAAACGAGGTTGGACTCACAGATGAAGAATTCGAGGTCAAATTCAATTCTTTCCGTCCGGCTATCTGTGAACAGGCCTAGAGTATTTTGATTTTTTGGGTACGCACGAGGTCTGAATGCGCCGGCAAGTTCGTATATAGGCCAAATTTGAATCATTTTTGTGCGCTCTACTTACTATATCATTTCGTCACGATGTCTGTATGTTTCGAATTTTGAGCCGAAAATGGTCTCAATCGACAAGGTTCGATTCACTGATGACGAATCCGTCGAAAAATTCGAGTCTGTCCGTCCGTCCGGCCGTATGCACGATAACTCTTGAACGCAACGACCTTGAGACTTGAAATTTTCAGGTTAGGCTCGAATCTTTAATGCCGCGGTTGATTTCGTTATTGGGCGAAATTCGACCAGGGGTTCCGTAAATATTGCCGTTCGAAAATTTGTTCTCCTAATTACTTCGAAACTACAGATTCGATTGAGATGAAATTGTGCACTCAGATAGCGAATGAAAATACATGCAAAATTTTGTCCAGATTGCATGACCAGAACCATAGAAACCATAGAAAATTATAACTTTGTAATGGAAAGGCCTAGGGAGTTGAAATTTAGTGTTCTTGATAATTTCAAAACTACGTATTTGATCGTGACGAAATTTTGTATTTTAATGGAGAATGATATATTCAAGCTAAATTTTCTCCAGATCGCATGACCAGAACCATAGAAACCATAGAAAATTATAGCTTTCGAACGGAAAGGCCTAGTGACTTGAAATTTTCAGGATAGGTTCGGATCGCGAATTTCGCGGTCACGTTCCTCAATGAGCAAAATTAGACTAGGAGTTCCGAAAATATGGCCGTTCAAAATATTTTTCTTCCTGATAATTTAGAAACTACCCATTAGATTGGAATTAAATTCTGCAAATAGATGGAGAATAATGTATTCAAACTACGTGGGAAATTTCGTCCAGATCGCATTACCAAGACCATAGATACAGTAGAAAATTCTAGCGAATCATCGAAAAAGAATTTCCTAAAGTCTGGAGTTTCGCCTTAGGTTAGAAATTTTTTTTGACAGCTGTCGAAACTTTTTAGAATTTGTTTCTAAAACAGGAAAATGCCAATCTACCTACAAGGTGGATGAACGAGCGCTCAAAAGCTCCTGACTTCACGGTAGTGCTTTTCATCATTTTTATATTTTTTTTTCGAAAAATCTAAAAATATCGTTCAAATTGAAACTTTGTAGTTATACTCCGTTTAAGAATTATTGACATCTCGGTTGGCTGTGAAAAATCGAATTTAAGTTGGTAACAGACTATTCAGTGATTTTTTGGGTTGCTGAATTCAGGTTGGTATAGGAATAACACTAACATTACCCATAGAAATCTTGCTTTGATGATTTTATCGAAGATATTGGTGAATATGTAATTATAAAAATTTGCTCTGAATTTGAGTATTTTTTGTCTTATGCTATTAAAATGGCTGGAATTGACCAGGATACATCGCGCCTAACAAGAGAACGCCAGGCAGTTTGTCGGTGTTACTTCGAGTTTTTCAAAGATTTGGCATATATTTCCGCTAGTGTTTCAGGTAAACAAAGTGTATTCTGATTGATCAATGTCTCTTAAATTTTCAGATTTCACCAAGCCCTGTCCGTAGAATATTAGCATGTTATTATAGCCTGGAATTAGCAGTGGAAGAAAACCTGTGCGATACGATTATTCCTTCAAAGAGACATTGAATGACTTTGTTTTTGCTAGAATTAAAAACAATGAATATATCAGTTTAGATATCCTTTTCGAACTGGCCAAAGAGCACCTAGATTTCAATTGATCGAAGTCAACATCATATTATATCATAAAAAAAATTACAAATACAAAAAAGTTGATCGAAGGAAAATTCTTACTGATAAACAGAAAAATATAATAAAAATAGTACGATATTGTGATGAATACCGAGAATACATGGAACGAAACGTAAAATTCATTTATCTAGATGAAATTTGGATATTCAAAAACGGTATTCAAATTCGTCAGTGGACACTAGAAAAAAATCCAAAAGATCTATTGCACTATTTTGAATGCAATTGATGGATTTTCACCTGGATGTGATCGGATTCTTGACAGTGGTATTAATGATAAGGATTACTATGAATGGTGAATTATTTCATAAATGGGTTATTGAAATATTGAAACCTTCCCTGCAAAAGGATGCCCATCAATAGGATTATGTCAGCTTATTCAATAAACACATCCGAATCACTACACTACGTGGAAACAAAGTTTTCAATGATATTTTTAACTTTGCTCTTGTATCATTCATAGATATTTTAAGTTTATTTATTATACTTATACTGTATGGTACCCTGTTCACATTCCCTCTGCTATACACATGCTATATTATTCCCAATTCAAAAGTATACTGAATAATTGTAAAATTGCTCATCAATTATAATATTTACAATAATTCATGGACAGTTTTAATGAATGAATATAAAAATTGACTTTCTTGAAGTATTCCACACCGAGCAATAAATAATTCACAAATTGGTTCATATATTGATAGTTCGGTACAAATTTCATGTCAAAATTCTTCATGTACTACATAGATTCTTAATTTTTGTTTCTCTCTTATTTCTTAATACATTATAACGTTTTTTCCAATACATTCTTTTGGCCCTGTGCTTGCGAAGTATCCAAAAATTTTTTTCTTTTGCACCACTAGCTACCTGCTAGAATTCCATTAATTATCCTTCTTGAATCCTGACATAAAATGGTAACCTTATAGTTATATGGTTAGAATTTTGCAAGATTTCCAATACCAATAAATATTGCATGGTCCAGAGTGAAAATAAATATTTATTTGAATGATCTTCAATTTTCCATGGTTGACTTTTATATGAACGATAAGTTCAGATAATTTCATATAAAAGCATTCCACGAAATTTTTGCGCTTTCATACCTGAATTCCCATGTATGAGCTGCAATCGAAATATTCCGGCTTAATTATTCGATAATTCCGATAAATCGTATACTCAACACTTTTCTAGGTTATATTTATGTTTTATTTCTATGATGAAATTTAGTTCCTTTTTGTGACCAGAAATAAAGCCTCGACTGGACGTTCATGGCCTGCTTCGATGTCAATAATTCTTATATGGACTATATATTTGTTATTTATTTTTGATATGGTGATAAATTGACCATCAGATTATGTAATTTTAGAGTAATATTGAATTGTTCTTGGCACATCCATGATTCTTCGAGAATCTTTTACTTCCGAGTAATTCATATTACGAACGTAATTATTATTACCGATTTTATCCAACTTATTACGACAATTTCCATAGTTAGATGATGAATATAATAATCAGAGAAAACATCGTCTTGATCTCTATATTAGTATCGAGAACAATCAATACTTCCAGTAATCCCATTAGGAATTTCTTGCACTCATTAGAGATCAATAACGCAAGTCCCTACCAGAAAAAACCCAATTATTCGATTTACTTCAGTTTTTTCATTGAAAAATTCACGGACAAGAACTATTCAAAGTCAAAAATTGAATTGCGTCTAGGAATTTTCGTGCTTCGACGAATTTATTCGAACATTATTTCCACACTTATGACTATTTCGTGTATTTGTTATAAAAAATATACTTCACGTTTTTGTTATTGATAATATTTATTAAAATATCGTGATTGGGTTTGATGCTTCATTTCTCAATATAAAAAGGAATTTTTTTTCTTGACTGTTTATGTACTCAATTCGTTCATTATGTTCAGTTTTCTCATTATTCTACACACATTGGGGATTATTCATGGTAAGTAGAAGTTGCTATTCGGCATCGATCCTCCTTGTTCGAGAAACCAAATCATAAATTTTAAGGGGCTAAAAACCGAAGTGAAATTTGTGCAAAGATCGTTCATATCTTCAATTGCTACGCTTTTTGAGCGTTCGTACTATTTACACGAGGGCTATATCAATTCGTCACGATGTCTGTATTTTTCGAATTTTAAGCCGAAAATGTTCTCAATCGACTATGTTCGACTCACTGATGACGAATCCGTCGGAAAATTCGAGTCTGTCCGGCCGGCCGTCCGTAAGCACGATAACTCTCGAACGGAACAACCTAGAGACTTGATATTTTCAGTATGGGTTCAGTTCCCGAATGCCTCGGTTGAGTTTGTTAAAGGGCCAAATTACATCAGGGGTTCCGTAAATATGGCCGTTCAAAGTTTTGTTCCCCTGATTACTTGAAAACTACAGATTTGATTGAGATGAAATTTTGCACTCAATTGGAGAATGAAGTGTTCAAGCTACATGTGAAATTTTGTCCAGATCGAATGACCAGAACCATAGAAACCATAGAAAATTGTAACTTTTGAACGGAAACGCCTAGGGACTTGAAATTTTCAGGATAGGTGTGGATCTCGAATGTCTCGTGATCACGTTCATCTATGAGCAAAATTATACTAGGGATTCCGTAGATATGGTCGTTTGAAATTTAGTTTTCTTGATGATTTCAAAACTACAGATTCGATCGTGAAGAAATTTTGTAAACTAATGGAGAATGATATATTCAAGCTACATTTCTCCAGATCACATGACCAGAACCGTAGAAACCATAAAAAATCATAACTTTCGAACGGAAAGACCTAGGGACTTGAAATTTTCAGGATAGGTGTGGATCTGAAATGTCGCGTTCACGTTCATCAATAAGCAGAATTATACTAGGGGTTCCGTAAATACGGTCTTTTGAAATTTTGGTTTCTCGATAATTTCGAAACTACGGATTCGATCGAGATGAAATTTTGTATTTTAATCGAGAATGATATATTAAAACAATATTTTGTCCAGATCTCATGACCAGAACCATAGAAACCATAGAAAATTGTAACTTTTGAACAGAAAGCCTAGGAGCTTGAAGTTCATGGTGGGTTTGGATCGCGAATATCGCCGTTACGTTCATCAATGAGCAAAATTAGACTAGGGGTTCCGTGAATATGGCCGTTCAAAATATTTTTTTGCTGATAGTTCCGAAAATACTGAGCGGATTGGGATGAAATTTTGCACCTAGCTGAGTAATAATGTATTCAAACTACGTGTAAAATTTTGTCCAGACAAAGCACTACCAAGACCATAGATACCGTAGAAAATTCTAGCGAATTATCGAAAAAAAGTTTCGCCTAAGTTTCAGAATTTTTTTGACAGCTGTCGAAAATTCCTTCTATTGATTTCTGAATGTGGAAAATGCGAATCTACCTACAAGGTGCATGTACGAGCGCTCAAAAGCTCCTGACTTCAAGGGAGTGCTTTTCGTAATTTTTTTATGTCGTCCACATAATTTCCTTCTTGGATTATACGGACACTCTAATGGAATAACTTATACTTTTCATTCTCCAATATAGAAACACCAAAAAATATAATGTAACGAACTTAAGCCGGACCTGTCGCGTCAGATTTAAGTGTTGAAAATAAATTAGTAGTGTAGTATGAGTGAATTGTAAATAAATTATTTAAGAAGAACTTGGAAAATTTTCATTACAATATTATAATTGCAACCATAAATACACATTGAAGAATTGTAGAAAGTACAATTCTCCTGCAGTGCGACCATACTGCTTCAGATGCAGTCTGGCGGCGCTGCCAAGGACGACGGCAGACCCCGCCCCCTTGCAGAGCTGTACGTGTAGGCTTGTGTTCGTTAGCGTTGCACTAAAATACCTAGTAGCGGTACTCCGCTTACAGGGTAGGCGCTGTCGGGTCGCGACTGTCGAGATCTGAATGCCACCTCCATAGTTTGAACCCAAAATAAATGTATCACAGAATGTTAATATGAAAAATAATAATGACAACTCAACTTTTATCAATTTTCTAATTGCCCTAACTTGAAGTAATTATTTTTCCACAGGCTCTTCTTCTATACCGCCCCTTACATCAGGAATTATTAATGTAACCTCTTCTGAAGAACCAACTGTATTGCTACTTAAACAATATGGATCGAAAGGGTCACATTATGCTGATCATATATGTTCAGCAATTCTCGTCGAATCGCGGACTATTTTAACTGCAGCTCATTGTTTAGATAACGAAGCAACATCAACCTCTGTCATATATGGATGTTTTGATACGAGAGACCCATCATGTATAGAAGTACCCGTGATTGGCTGGATAAAACATATTTATTATGTCGATCCAGTCAGCAGTAGTTTGAACAGTCAGTGGAACGACGTTGCTGTTGGAAGATTATATCACGATTTATCTGAAGACTATTTTCGAAGAGTCTACTGTATACCAGGCCCCCTTATGGGTGATGCAACCCTAATAGGATGGGGTAGAGATGATTCTGACGATGCTGTTTTGATTCAACAATCCATAGTTCTACCCATCAATTTCCAATTTGATTATTCAGGCGAGAAGATTTTCATTGACCATAATATCGAATCATTTTCTGGGGTGAGTACAAGCTCAAATTATCTGTAATTACCATGGGCAAATTAAAAAGGCCTCATTTGTTCACTTTTAAAGTGACGCCAACATTCTCTATTTCATTGTTTAACTGGCCGACTGGATAGTATGCTGGTCCTTTGGAAAAGCTTGGGTTGCCAGGTTTCCCATTTGGGAATCTGTTTCAATTCGAAATCATCATTGAAATTTCAGTCTTTTGATATCTATATTATTATTCATCACATTCACTAAAAGTTTCTTCAAAATTTCCTCAATGTTATAGCTTCATATTAATTTTCTCTCGATTGAAGTTGGACAAGCTTACTCAAATTTTCTTGTCTTTTTTCAATGTTTTCATTGGGTTGGAACGGTTCGTTCTCCAAAATTAATGATTCAAATTATAGTTGTTGAGTCAATTCTAAAAGTCTATGGTTATTACTAAAAGCAGATTAAAATGGCAGCATTGGCTTAAATTTGAAGTGACGCCAACATTCCTTCCAGTTTATGTTTAACTGGCCGACCTGATAGTATGCTGGTTCTTTGGTAAGCTTGTGTTGCCAGGTTTTCCATTTGGGACTCCAGTCTTTCGATATTTATATATTCATTAGCAGACTCGGCCAAGCGTTGCCGTGGCTAAGGCATACGTCTGATTATATTGTAGTAAACTATTCCAACCAGTGGAATTATTATCAACCCTAACCGAACCCTAACCTCAACCTACTCTTACCCAAACCTTGATTTTTTAAAAGTTATTCTCCAGTTCTCGAACAGTTCCAAATTTCTTCAGTTTTGGGAAAGACCCAGAAACTTAGCAACACTACTCACACATTATCACTATGGTAGAGAGATCGGGTGTAGTAGGGACTCGAAGTCCTATCGTCGATTTGAGACCCGTGTTGCCGCGTGGATAATTATCACTCTTTGTCATAAATGATAAACAAATAAACTATGAATTGGGATATAAACTATCTTTTAAGTTGGATCAAACTGCACAAAGTGTGCAAAATTTTATCAAAATCGGTTCAATATTATAGGAGTTCATCCCCCCACTTACAACGTGACACGTAATTTTTATTTATAAAGATGGATCACATTTTTTAAAAGTTTCTTCAAAACGTCCTCAATGGTATGGCTTTATATTAATGACAAATATTTTTTCGATTTCGATGGACAAGTTTATTCGAATTATCTTGTATTTTTGTAAATCACCATTCATTTATCTGCCCGAAAAAGAGTTATTTAAGGTTCTTGCCCCCTGTACGAAGAGGAATTCTTATGTGTTCCTCTGAGGAACAGGTATTCAGAAAAGAGGAAAAAAAATTACTGGTGAAATGCATGAACGAATTCGAGTTTTTCCACAACAATTCGTATAATCATAATTAAATCAGACAATTTAACTCCTACTTTCCTTACTTCATTCGAACCTGATAATCCGAGTGTACGGGGGGAAATTGGCTCGATAAAAAAATAGATACAATTATTATTCACATTCCTTACATTGAACACATCAAATCAATTTCGGGTTATCAGTAATATCGGAAATTGCAATAACACCATTCACATGTATAAGGGTTAATACCTTGATTTCCTAACTTGATCTGCAGGCAGCCTAATACCTTTATGTACCTACTTGAAACCAAATTCACTCACTCCGAAAGTGACTTTAACCTATCACAAACACTGCTAGTGAAGCGACAAGAGCTCTAATGGCGTGCAGAAGCCTATCCGGT
This sequence comes from Aphidecta obliterata, assembly GCA_963966015.1. Lineage (NCBI taxonomy): Eukaryota > Metazoa > Arthropoda > Insecta > Coleoptera > Coccinellidae > Aphidecta > Aphidecta obliterata. Next base: position 13,312,682 of record OZ014434.1, on the reverse strand, counting down.
AAAACCTGGGGCTGTAACCCTAAAATACTGCGATGGATGTATGTCATGATTGTGAGACCAATAAGAACTTATGGGGCAGTAGTCTGGTCTGCTAAGACAGGACAGACAAGCACGAGGAAAATACTCGACAAGATACAAAGGCTTGCCTGCGTTCATCAATGATCTCACTCCATTACATCTAGTGATCAACAGGGTAGCCCATGAGGCTATCCTTAGAATATCTAGGGAAGGTACAGGGAATGAGAGAATTAAAAGTCAAGGAGCCTGGTCCTTTCTGAACAAGTACATCTCATCAGCGAACCTGCCTAGTGATGTTATGATTAATAAGCATCGAGAAGAACTTCAACACTATGCTATGTAAAAAGGAAGATTGGGAAAAGGAATACACTACCCAAAACTTCAAAGTGAATACCATTAAATGGTATACAGATGGTTCTTAAACCACGATGGGGGCCGGCGCTGGAGTATACGGGGCAAGAACCAAGTGTACACTATCGTTAGGCTCTTACTCGAGTGTTTTTCAGGCAGAAATACTTGCAATCGAAAGATGCATAGATATAAACCTGGAAAAATCCTATCAAGGGTGTGACATTGTGATCCATCGGATAGTCAAGCGGCTATCAAAGCACTGAACTCCTATATCATCGAATCAAAGCTGATATGGGAGGAAACTTAATGAAGTAGACAAGAAAAATAAGGTCTTTTTAGTCTGGGTTCCTGGTCACTCAGGAATCAAAGGAAACGAAGAGGCCAATACACTTGCCAGAAAGGGAGCACAAACGCCACTTACTGGCCCAGAACCCTTCTGTGGCATAGGTAAACGCACCTATAAGAAAGAGTTTCTGGAGAAGGAAGAGACCGAAAGAGAAGCACTCTGGAGGAACCTTCCAGGAATGGACCACTCTAAAAGGTTCATTCGAAACTTTGAAAGTTCAAGATCCAAAAAGTATTTGGATCTCCTTAAGAACAAGTTACGCCTACTCACTGGCTTCCTCACAGGACATTGTCGCCTTAGGAAGCATATGATGAGAATGAGCTTAACAGAAACAGACGAGTGTAGATTCTGTGGTGAAGAGGAGGAGACTCCTGTTCACCTGGTTACAGAATGCCTCGCCACTGCAAACCAGCGCAAAGAATGTCTTGGACAAGAGAATTACAAGAGGAATGAGGATCTAACCTCCTTGAAGCCCTCTCAGATACTAGAGTTCATTGGAGCTCTGGAGCTGGAGGGCGAGCTGTAGGAAGCGCATTTGCGAATACGGCTCTGATGGGGGGCACAATAGACCTTGAGGTCGCAGTGGAACGTAACCCCCTTCCTAACTATAACTATAACTATCACAAATTGTCCCTAATCCGGACTCTAACTTCTCAACCGAAAATACCAGAGGTACCCTCCTACCACTGGCTACCTCCTCAACCCTACACCATACTCTAAAACAAAACCGAACCGACCCTACAAGTTCTGTACCTTTCTTGGTACCTCCAAGTAACCTCGAGCTACTACCCCGGGATCTAGCAAGTAACTGCCTTTACGTCTTCTGAGCTCCCCGAAGGTAGAGTCTTCCCCTTCCTAAAAGCTTTTTCCTGAAATGACACTTTTCGTCGTGCCTCTCCCTCCAATGGTTTAAAACCACCCACGCCGTTGAATCTTCCCATGATATCTACCCGGATCAATTTCTTATCGCTGATTTTCTTCGAATCTCCGAACTGACCTGGAAGAACCCTTACGTTCGTGAAAACAGAGATACGTTTGAAGCCAAAGCTTTCCTCATCCACGGCTTAGGATCACACAGCTCCAAAATTAACGACATCCGTTGATCATACAAGGGAATAGAATGTATGCCCGACTTCGAATAAACAGATTCTTTTCCGTGATAGGTAATCGAATTTAAGATTGAATATTCGTTCTCCCAGATATTACAGAGGTAAGTTTGTACGTTATTAGGGCGAAAGGCAATGTACTTTCTCACAAATCCAAGTAACTCACTCCACTTTTCTTGTCAGTAATACAAAAAGACCTATCCTGCTTGGTTTTAGTATAAGCTAATGAAACGACTATCACCGATTTTGTGTCGTCCACATTAAACACTTCTTACTTTTGCAATTCATCGGACACAGTCGCTCCATGCACACCAGAAATAGCAATTACCATCATAACCAAATAGATGTCATCAGGAGCTTCTGTCGGAAATTTGATAATGTCATCTGTTGTATCCTCCAAACAAGTTCTTCGGTAGGGTGGTCAACTTGCTGAGTTTAGAAATGTCAAATGAAAATTAGAACTTTTACGTATTTTCATCAAAAAAAGCAACAGTAGCAATTTTTTTGAATTATTTTCCAGGGCTTTTGTGGAGGACCTTTATTGATCAGAGATACCATTTATGGAATCGCATCAGCACCCAGGGAAGTCGAGACGGGACATGAAGTCCTAGTATACATGGACGCATGTTATCACAAGCTTTTCATTGAAGTATGGATTTCATTAGTGAATAGATATGTAGTTTGATAACACTAAATGTTAATAATATCTGATGAAGAAATATATATTCGTTGCATATAACAAATATCGGTCTCTAGTTTCATTGTATGCCTGCAAAATTCTTCCAAACCCGAATATTCCTCAAAGGCAAACAACCTCCCACTTGTTGATCAAATGGCTCGGAAGTTACATCGCATAACGGCACAAGCAAACGCCACACCAAGCGGATCTGCGGAGGAACAATGGGCCACATGGCCTCAGTTCAGCCTGGAGTGGGCGCCGCACAGAGAAGAAGAAGAAGAAGCGGTTCGAAACCCGATGAGTCATTCGGATTTACATCTGCGCATGGGCAGATGCAGATGGGAGGGGGGCGTCCCAAACACAACCCAGAGATACCACGCCTTCTCAGTAAACAAACTAAGTGACAAAACTATACTGAATAAACTAACAAACGAGAATCTGATATACAGAAGACAGAAAGTTTCTGGAGAAGGAAGAGACCGAAAGAGAAGCACTCTGGAGGAACCTTCCAGGAATGGACCACTCTAAAAGGTTCATTCGGAACTTTGAAAGTTCAAGATCCAAAAAGTATTTGGATCTCAGTAAGAACAAGTTACGCCTACTCACTGGCTTCCTCACAGGACATTATCGCCTTAGGAAGCATATGATGAGAATGAGCTTAACAGAAACAGACGAGTGTAGATTCTGTGGTGAAGAGGAGGAGACTCCTGTTCAACTGGTTACAGAATGCCAACCATTGCAAACCAGCGCAAAGAATGTCTTGGACAAGAGAATTACAGGAGGAATGAGGATCTAACCTCCTTGAAGCCCTCTCAGATACTGGAGTTCATTGGAGCTCTGGAGCTGGAGGGCGAGCTGTAGGTAGCGCATTTGCGAATACGGCTCTGATGGGGGGCACAATAGACCTTGAGGTCGCAGTGGAACGTAACCCCCTTCCTAACTATAACTATAACTAGATTCAGATTAGGTTAGATTACACGACCCTGAGGTCTATTGTGCCCCTTATTTGAGCTGTTCTTGTCATTACGTAGCTACAGCTCGCCCTCCAGTTCTAGAGGTCTAATGAACTCCAATATCTGGAATGGCTTCAAGGCGGTGACTTCCCTATTTCTGAAGATTTCTTGTCAAAATCAATTTTGCGGTGGCTAGCGATGGCGAAGCATTCCGTCACCAGGTGATCCAGAGTTTCCTCCCCCGCTCCACAGAATCAACACTGATCATGTTCTGGTAGACCTATTCTTATGAGGTGCTTCCTGAGGCAGGGCTCTGTGAGGAATCCAGTGAGGAGGGATAGCATATTCTTGCTGAGATCTAGTTACTTCTCAGATCTCGCAATATCAAAGAAGAAACTTTTAGTAATGGTCCAACCAGGGAAGACTCCGTCTTCTGTTTTTTCCTTGTCCTGAAACTCTTTCTTGTAGGTACCTATACCACAGAAAGGTTCTCAGCCAATAAAAAGAGATTGTGCTCCTTATCTGGCGAGTGTGTTGGCCTCTTCATTTTCCTCGATAACCGAGTGACCAGGAACCCAGACTTAACAGACTTTATTATTCTTGTCTATTTCGAGTTTTCTTCGGCACTCCAATACCATCTTAGAATCGATGGTTGTTTCTTACTTGGTTCAATTCCACACATCTTACTATTGCAAGGATTTCTGCTTGAAAGGCGTTTCGACAGCGGCCTAGCGATAGTGAGCATTTGGTGTCAGCCCCGAATACCCCAGGGCCAGTTTTTGTCTTGGTCTTAGAACCATCTGTGTACCATTTGATGGTATCCTTATTGAGAGCTGGGATTGTAGGCTCCCTTTCCCAATCTTCTTTTCTACTTAGTATCGTAGTGAAGGTTTTCTCGGTGCTAGTTGTCTTCATCATCTCATCACTGGGAAGGTTCGCTGATGAGATGTATTTGATCAGAGAGGACAAGGCTCTGGTGTGTTTCTCTTTCGGTTTTTTCCTACACCACAGGAAGGTTCTGGGCCAATACAAAGAGTTTGTGCTCCTTATCTGAAAAGTGTCTGGCCTCTTTATTTCCTTCGATTTCCGAGTGACCAGGAACCCAGACTTAACAGACCTTATTATTCTTGCCTATTCTTCAGTACTCCAATACCATACCTACTCCGATGGTAGTTTCTTAATAGGTTTATTTCCATACATCTTTCTATTTCAAGTATTTTTGCTCTTGGACAGCGGTCTAGCGATAGTGAGCATTTGGTGCCAGCCGCGAATACCCCAGCGCCAGTCCCTGTCTTCGTCTTAGAACCATCTGTGTACCATTTGATCGTATTCTTTTTGAGAGCTGGGATTGTAGGCTCCCTTTCCCAATCTTCTTTTCTACTTAGTATCGTAGTGAAGGTTTTCTCGGTGCTAGTTGTCTTCATCATCTCATCACTGGGAAGGTTCGCTGATGAGATGTATTTGATCAGAGAGGACAAGGCTCTGTTGTGTTTCTCTTTCGTTTTTTTCCTATACCACAGGAAGGTTCTGGGCCAATAAAAAAAGTTTGTGCTCCTTATCTGAAAAGTGTCTGGCCTCTTTATTCCCTTCGATTTCCGAGTGACCAGGAACCCAGACTTAACAGACCTTATTATTCTTGCTTATTCTTCAGTACTCCAATACCATACCTACTCCGATGGTAGTTTCTTACTAGGTTCATTTCCGTACATCTCTCTATTTCAAGTATTTCTGCTCTTGGACAGCGGCCTAGCGATAGTGAGCATTTGGTGCCATCCCCGAATACCCCAGCGCCAGTCCCTGTCTTGGTCTTAGAACCATCTGTGTACCATTTGATCTTATTCTTTTTGAGAGCTGGGATTGTAGGCACCCTTTCCCAATCTTCTTTTCTACTTAGTATCGTAGTGAAGGTTTTCTCGGTGCTAGTTGTCTTCATCATCTCATCTCTGGGAAGGTTCGCTGATGAGATGTATTTGATCAGAGAGGACAAGGCTCTGTTGTGTTTCTCTTTCGTTTTTTTCCTATACCACAGGAAGGTTCTGGGCCAATAAAAGGAGTTTGTGCTCCTTATCTAAAAAGTGTCTGGCCTCTTTATTTCCTTCGATTTCCAAGTGACCAGGAACCCAGACTTAACAGACCTTATTATTCTTGCCTATTCTTCAGTACTCCAATACCATACCTACTCCGATGGTAGTTTCTTACTAGGTTTATTTCCATACATCTTTCTATTTCAAGTATTTTTGTTCTTGGACAGCGGTCTAGCGATAGTGAGCATTTGGTGCCAGCCGCGAATACCCAAGCGCCAGTCCCTGTCTTCGTCTTAGAACCATCTGTGTACCATTTGATCGTATTCTTTTTGAGAGCTGGGATTGTAGGCTCCCTTTCCCAATCTTCTTTTCTACTTAGTATCGTAGTGAAGGTTTTATCGGTGCTAGTTGTCTTCATCATCTCATCACTGGGAAGGTTCGCTGATGAGATGTATTTGATCAGAGAGGACAAGGCTCTGTTGTGTTTCTCTTTCGTTTTTTTCCTATACCACAGGAAGGTTCTGGGCCAATAAAAAAGTTTGTGCTCCTTATCTGAAAAGTGTCTGGCCTCTTTATTCCCTTCGATTTCCGAGTGACCAGGAACCCAGACTTAACAGACCTTATTATTCTTGCCTATTCTTCAGTACTCCAATACCATACCTACTCCGATGGTAGTTTCTTACTAGGTTCATTTCCGTACATTTCTCTATTTCAAGTATTTCTGCTCTTGGACAGCGGCCTAGCGATAGTGAGCATTTGGTGCCATCCCCGAATACCCCAGCGCCAGTCCCTGTCTTGGTCTCAGAACCATCTGTGTAGCATTTGATCGTATTCTCTTTGAGAGCAGGGATTGTAGGCTCCCTTTCCCAATCTTCTTTTCTACTTAGTATCGTAGTGAAGGTTTTCTCGGTGCTAGTTGTCTTCATCATCTCATCACTGGGAAGGTTCGCTGATGCGATGTATTAGATCAGAGAGGACAAGGCTCTGGTGTGTTTCTCTTTCGGTTTTTTCCTATACCACAGGAAGGTTCTGGGCCAATAAAAAGAGTTTGTGCTCCTTATCTGAAAAGTGTCTGGCCTCTTTATTTCCTTCGATTTCCGAGTGACCAGGAACCCAGACTCAACAGACCTTATTATTCTTGCCTATTCTTCAGTACTCCAATACCATACCTACTCCGATGGTAGTTTCTTACTAGGTTCATTTCCATACATCTTTCTATTTCAAGTATTTCTGCTCTGGGACAGCGGCCTAGCGATAGTGAGCATTTGGTGCCAGCCCCGAATACCCTAGCCCAGTCCCTGTCTTGGTCTTAGAACCATCTGTGTACCATTTGATCGTATTCTTTTTGAGAGCTGGGATTGTAGGCTCCCTTTCCCAATCTTCTTTTCTACTTAGTATCGTATAGAAGGTTTTCTCGATGCTAGTTTTCTTCATCATCTCGTCACTGGAAGGTTCGCTAATGAGATTTATTTGGTCAGAAAGGAACAGGCTCCTTAATTCCTTATTACCTCATTACCGGTACCTTTCCTGGATAGTCTTAGGATAGCCTCATCGACTAATCTATCTATCACAAGATGAAGAGGTGTGAGATTTGTAATGGTCTCTAATGCCCTAAATGGGCACGCATAGCCCCAGTGATACAAACCCTTTCCTACCTTGATCTGCAAGCCATCCTATATGTACCTACTTGAAACCGAATTCACTCACTCCGAAAGTGACCTTCACCTTTTTTCGCACTCCCGTAACGAATCCGCGCCTAATCTCCTTACGATTTCTAACATTACGCAAAACGAAATTTCTTCGACACCTTTTTCTACCCCGAGCTATCACAAAATTTGTCCTTAATCCGGACACTTAAACTTCTCGACCGGAAATAGTAGATACTATCCTACATCGAACTAAAAACCTACAAGTTCTACATATACCTTCTTGGTACCGCCAATCAACTCCAGGTGCCACCCCTGACAACTGACTCTAACTTTTTATGAGTCCCCCAAGGGAAACATTTCTCCCCCTTCAAAAACCTAATTCCTGAGTTGACAGTTTTCGTAATGCCTCTCACTTCCATGGCTTTGGGACACCCACGCTCTCAAATTCTTTTAGCCAAATTTTGTCATGGTTAACCGACGTTGCTCCTTTTCCCCTTATTGGCCTTATCTTGGCCAGCTTAGCACATTCGACACGGTCTAGCCATAACATCCGAATACAAAGTAATCGATGTATGCCTTGCATCTACTAATTCATTATCTATGGCTTAGGAATCAATTCGCAATCACACGGCTCCAAAATAAACCACAACCGTTGATTATACAAAAAAATACAATGTATGCCCGACTTCGAATATTCATACAGACTCTTTTCCGAGATAGGTAACCGAATTTGTGAATATATATTCGTATTCCCAGATATTACAAGATTACCTAATTTAAGAGTAATATTCCAGCGTGAATGAATGCTTTTTTCAACTTTTTTCCACACATACATTCCAAAATTTCTATTATTAATTATTTTATTCGATCTCAAGATCAGTATCGAGAACAATCAATACTCCCAGTAATCCCATTAGGAATTTTTTCGCACTCATTAGAGATCAATAACGCACGTCTCTACCTAAAAAAACCCAATTATTCTATTTACTTCAGTTTTTTCATTGAAAATTTCGCGGACAACACATCCGAAAAACTCGAGATAAAAGGTGGGTAATCTCCTTTCATCCCGTAATTTGTTATTAGCATGTTTTTCCGAGTATTTTAAGATCGTCAAGCCAAAAAAAAAATAAATAATTTCATATAATTTTTTGCTTGCGTACTCTCATGAAGGAGAGCAGCTTTATTTGTTGATCACGTTAGTTGAATGCACGTTTAACACTGCAATGAAAAATAGGTTGATAACCGTTATGCGAGAGATGACCATCACTTCAACATTTATGAAGTGTACTGGGTGTCCCTAGTTTTACCGTCCTCCCAAAATTCACCTTATTCATCAAGAAAACTCGTGAAATAAATCCACTAAATAAACAATAATCACAATCGAATCACTCATATCGTCTGAAATTCATTTTATTACAATAAGATTAGCAGCATCATTCCCAATGTTGTACAGTGATCTTACGTCACCTTTTGGCGCGAAATTCAAATATTTTATACTCAACCTCTGTTTTCTATGAAGCTAACTCTTATTCTGGTGGAAATAGATAAGTAAGAACATGCATATTCACGAAGTAAACAATATTCACTACATTGGTCGTGACAATGTCTTCACGGGGTTCAATCCAGAAGTACCTTGAAAGCCAGAAGTTCAATGTCCAATGATAGTTTTTTCAGGTGTAATTTCTCTGCGAGTACTGCTAATGACATTGCCAATAAAAAGTCAGTCTCGTCCTATCGTTAATTTCGGTTCTTCTTATTGCAATCGACTAAATTGAATACACTCGGTAATTATTTGGTATACAATTATATCATACCGTCACGAAAAAAAATTGGTTGATTTTATTGACGACCATATGCTTTTGATTGAAAAGGAGACTTTTTTCGTTTGGGAGCCATGACACGTGTGATAATGTGAGTTATGCGTTGCACTGAAAGATACAGAATTCGTGATCGAATTCAATTCTGGCGTCTTAAAGTCCTAAAGTTTTGAAATTTTCCGATCTGAAATGTGCAAAATTCAGCAAAGGGGTTTCGTAGATAAAGCCATCTGAATGTATCTTTTCCAATAACTCGAAAAATATCGATTCAATCGAATTGAAACTTTGTAGTTATTTGTAAGATAGCGACATGGTTAACGTGACATTTCATGAAGATCGTATAACTAGTTGAAATTTTTTTGTCAACATGTCGGTGAAATGTGTTATCTCAAAACTCAGCTTTACAGCTGTTCCACGTGGAAAGAAATCTGGGTTTTTCTGATCTGGTTTTGAGGAATTCGATATGTTCTGTGTTTCCATCTCTCGAAGTGTCGATTTCATAAAATGACATCATTTTTCACACCGCAGTTTGGTTTACAGAATTTTTGGTTCGATAGACTCGCTATAGTTTCACTTCATGTGAATCAAAATGATCATTCAATTGTTAATTTTCACCGAACAACATTTCTGAAATACAAATTGATTCGACATCGCAAGTTTAATGTTGTGTAAGTTGAACTACAATTGTGTTTTTGAAGTTTTTATCATTCATTTTATTGAGAGGTGTGGAAAGTGATGACTACCTAGGAATGTACAGGGTTATTGTTTATATTTTACTCAAATGAGCAAATATGAAGTATTTTTTATGGGCATTCTGAATTCAGTACTAGAAAATAAAAAAATAACGAAAAGCACTGCCGTGAAGTCAGGAGCTTTTGAGCGCTCGTACATCCACCTTGTAGGTAGATTCGCATTTTCCAGTTTTAGAAATTGATTGAAGGAATTTTCGACAGCTGTCAAAAAATTCTGAAACTTAGGCGAAACTCCATACTTCATGTCAGTGCTTCAGCTGACCAATTTTTTTCGATAATTCGCTAGAATTTTCTACGGTATCTATGGTCTTGGTGATGCGATCTGGACAAAATTTCGCACGTAGTTTGAATACATTATTCCTCAGCTAGGTGCAAAATTTCATTCCAATAAAATGAATAGTTTCGAAACTATCAGGAAAAATATATTTTGAACGGCCATATTTACGGAACCCCTAGTCTAATTTTGCTCATTGATGAACGTGACCGCGACATTCGCGATCCAAATTCACCCTGAAACTTTCAAGTTCCTAGGCCTTTCCGTTCAAAAGTTCCAATTTTCTATGGTTCCTATGGTTCTGGTCATGCGATCTGGACAAAATATTGCTTTAATATATCATTCTCGATTAAAATACAGAATTTCATCTCGATCGTAGTTTCGAAATTATCGAGAAAACAAAATTTCAAACGATCATATTTACGGAACCCCTAGCATAATTTTGCTCATAGATGAACGTGATCACGACATTCAATATCCACACCTTACCTGAAAAATTCAAGTCACTAGGCGTTTCCGTTCGAAAGTTACAATTTTCTATGGTTTCTATGGTTCTGGTCATGCGATCTCGACAAAATTTCACATGTAGCTTGAACAACTCATTCTCCATTCGAGTGCAAAATTTCATCTCGATCATATCTGTACTTTTCAAGTAATCAGGGGAACAAAACTTTGAACAGCCATATTTACGGAATCCCTAGTGGAATTCTGCTCATTAACAAACTTAGCCAAGGTATTTGGGATCTGAACATACACTGAAAATTAAAAGTCTCTAGGTTGTTCCGTTCGAGAGTTATCGTGCTTACGGACGGCCGGACGGACAGACTCAAATTTTCCGACGGATTCGTCATCACTGAGCTGAACTCTATCGTTTGAGACCATTTTCGGCTCAAAATCCGATAAATACAGACATCGTGACGAAATGATATAGCCCTCGTGTAAGTAGTACGAGCGCTCAAAAAAGCATCGTTAACCTGAAAATTTTTGAATGGAACAACCTGTATTTTATCTTTCTAATCGGTGGAGATTTTTCTTCTGAATTCAAATGTATATTCTTTATTGAGGTTATCTTTACCAGTTTTCGAAAAATATAGATTTTCGTCTAAATCTAGGACAGCTGTAGAACGCCACGTAACAAGCCTAAAAATAGAGGATTTTTTTAAAAATCTTCGAAACTAAATATCTTTATAACGGTTTAGTTTCGGACACTATATCATAAAACCAAATCCTGAATAATAACGTCCTTCAATATTCAGTACGACTTTCCCCGTAACCCTGTATATAACACACTTGGTGCAGAAATAATTTTTCTGGCTCTGTTTTTGAATGCCTAAATTTTTTTTTATAAATTTCAACGAGAACTGCCTCTTTATATTTTTATGGAGTATTCGATGATGAATAATTTTTTGGGTTTCAATGAAGTTCGAGAGGGTTTCAGAGAGAAAATAATTCAATTTGTAGTTGAAATAAGTTTATTGTAGTCGAGATTCTTCACAAACTGTTACAGTTGATCACATAGCAATTTTCCACCATCAATAGCGTTTCATTAGCTCAACTCCGTTCAAAACCGACAAATTGACCGAAATGCCATTCGCATTGTAACAAGATTATTTTTTCCAATCACAATAATAATTGACGGTTTCGAATATCACATTGTTCAGAACCAGGAACACTTTTAAATTAACAAATCAGTCAATAACATCAACGTATTGTACTTTCATGTTGACTTTTTGAGCAATAAACTTTCATCTGTGTTAAACAATGTCGAAATTTCAAAAACTGTCTTCGGTTCACTTCTTATGCAGTCACCTACTTAAACAGAACGCAGACAGTGTGGATGGATAGATCTGCAAGAGTTATTTGTGTTAGATCGAAAAAGAAAGTATGACATAATTCGTACGTAACATACACTGCACGCCGTATCCGATGGACGCTTCGAACTTATTCATCGTTTCAATCTACAAGAGATGTTGTTTTTGGTCGTTTATTTTCAGTTCTTGCATCTTACACCAAGTTGAAGTCGCAGAGAGGCGTGTCTCGGTTTTTCTGGGCACTCACACGCACAGTGGGGATGTTTTCAGCAGACCTTCAATTGCCCCCAGGCCAGAATTGATTTGGCTCTGTGATGTGCGATTCACTTACACTCTAAGTTGGACATACGAAGTGACGTGGATATTATGAATCCATTCTTGGATAACCAGAATGAAAATGTCCATTTCAGTAGACGGGCAGTGTATGCACACACATAATCTTATATTCGAGCACCTATTTATCTGCTATCTTCTGAACGCGTTAAGCCAGAACTGGTTTCCAATTGATTCCTCATTATATAAAATAGTATAATAGAACTTTTGACATAACAAGTTGGGCAAACCGACAAAAAGAAATTCGCTCTTTTCTGCGCTACTATAAAATAACTAATATGCGGTCTAGAAGTTATGTTATTATTAATGAGATCGAACTTGGTGTGTTGTAAATACACGATTTATCATTCAATTCGAAAGGATATCTCCTTCCTGTTGTATAGAGACTTTACCGTGACCCCCGAAGGTTGACGTTATTCAGTGAGGAAAAATCCCAGATTTCGAGAAATGTATGCATTGAATGAGCAAAAAAATTTAGTTAATCCATTTGGGTATTTGAATTGTTCTTTAGTAAGAATCAACTTATTTTCCATCATTTTGATACTACATGTACTGACCCTGTAGCGAGACTTTCGAACAAAAGATAATGAAATGAACCACAGATTCTGTGAACCCAACCGATTGTCAGTGTGACAAATAATATGATTATATAAAACCGACACTTTGAGAGATGGATTCACAGATATATAATATCAGATTTCTCAACACCAGATCACAAAAACTTAATTTTCTTTTCACGTGGAACAGCTGTAAATTGAATTCTTCTAGCGATACGATAATATATTCTCAAACATAGCATTTTCCAATATTAATCTATTGATGGAATGATTTACTGTTATTAGAGACAGAACCTCAATTTTTGATAGAGCAAATTATTTGCCGAGTGATCAAAGGCTTTTTTTTACAGTTCAAGAACTCATCAAAATAATCAAACTCAGTAATGAAATTAGAAAAATTATACTAGATAAACTAATAGCAAGCCAACAAAACAATTCATGTACCCCAGAGACCAGCAAATCTATCATTTGCACCTGTGGATCGGTTTCGATCCATATCAGATCAGTACAGTTAGCAAAATGAGAAATTCGATGTGAGAAACAGAAAACCTTCAAAACATAACGCAACGGTGATCGGAGAAAATTTTCCAAATCACGCCACCTGTCCGTTCCAAAAGCAACTGTCTCAAATATCTGTTGGTCATGAATCGCTTTCCCAACTCCCCAAGACAAAGACACATGTGTGAACCGCCGTAAACATTACGAGCACAAATGGCCACACTTGGAAATTACGGGTTCAAGCTTCAACCTTATCCATCCGAATAATTGACTAAAATAATATAATGACTGGTTATCTGAAATTATCAAATTCAGTTATGAAATTAGAAAAATTATACTAGATAAACTAATAGCAAGCCAACAAAACAATTCATGTACCCCAGAGACCACCAAATTTATCATTCGCACCTGTAGACCGGTTTCGATCCATATCAGATCTCGTCAGTACAGTTAGCAAAAAGACAAATTCGATGTGAAGAACAGAAAACCTTCAAAACATAACGCAACGGTGATCGGAGAAAATTTTCCAAATCACGCCACCTGTCCGTTCCAAAAGCAACTGTCTCAAATATCTGTTGGTCATGAATCGCTTTCCCAACTCCCCAAGACAAAGACACATGTGTGAACCGCCGTTAACATTACGAGCACAAATGGCCACACTTGGAAATTACGGGTTCAAGGTTCAACCTTATCCATCCGAATAATTGACTGAAATAATATAATGACTGTTTATCTGAAATTATCAAATTCAGTTATGAAATTAGAAAAAGTATACTAGATAAACTAATAGCAAGGCAACAAAACAATTCATGTACCCCAGAGACCACCAAATTTATCATTCGCACCTGTGGACCGGTTCGATCCATATCAGATCTCGTCAGTACAGTTAGCAAAAAGACAAATTCGATGTGAGAAACAGAAAACCTTCAAAACATAACGCAACGGTGATCGGAGAAAATTTTCCAAATCACGCCACCTGTCCGTTCCAAAAGCAACTGTCTCAAATATTTGTTGGGGATGAATCGCTTTCCCAACTCCCCAAGACAAAGACACATGTGTAAACCGCCGTAAACATTACGAGCATATGGTCACACATGAAAATTACGGGTTCAAGCTTCAACCTTATTCATCTGAATAATTGACTGAAATAATATAATGGCTGTTTATCTGAAATTATCAAATTCAGTGATGAAATTAGAAAAATTATACAAGATAAACCAATAGCAAGCCAACAAAACAATTCATGTACCCCAGAGACCACCAAATTTATCATTTGCACGATCCATATATAGGACTCGTCAGTAAAGTTAGCAAAAAGGCAAATTCAATGTGAGAAACAGAAAACCTTCAAAACATAAGGCAACGGTGCTGGGAGAAAATTTCCCAAATCACGCCACCTGCGGTTCCAAAGGAAACTGTCTCAAATATCTATTGGTAATGAATCGCTTTTCCAACTCCCAATTTCCCAACTATTTTATCTAGTATAATTTTTCTGATTTCATTACTGAATTTGCTAATTTCAGATAAACAGCCATTATATTATTTCTTCTTCATCGAAATAAATGAAAATTCCAAGAATCCTTCGTATAAAATATTCACTGAGGCAGAGTATTTCAAAATCAAAGTTACCCGCAAATATGAGAAATTCCCAGTCCAGATCTAACGTGCGTTCAGTTTACGGGAAATCATCTGACAAAGCGTAAGATTATTGCGACTTTTCCAAATTTCGTAATGTGTTCCCAAATAGGAGGGTCGATTTATTGGCCTGCACGCTCCCCGGATCTCAACCCCTGTGATTTCTTCTTTTGGGGTCATTTGAAAACATAAGTTTACAGTAACGGTGAGGTGAATAGTGTTGAAGAACTAAAACTACGCATTGAAAATGCTTGTGACATTATTCGTGAGCAAACTGATGTAATAGTTGCTGCAAGTAAAAATTCGATATTACGCCGGGCAAGACTTTGTGCACACGAATAGTGTACATTTCGAACAATTTCTACAATTTGGATCAATTTTATCGTTGAGTTTGTGAGTTTCCTAATTTTTTTATAGGACATTTCAATTGAGTATTTTTTCCGCTCTCTAGTTTGAAGATTAATAATACCGTTCAGGAAAAATCTCCTAATAAAAGTTGAAAGAGGATACACTAAGTTGCGATAAAATCCAGCACTTGATTTATTTGCTGCAATGCATATGGCACCGTGATTCATGGCAGATCTCCGAACAGAGAGATAACACGATCCAGAGTCGTCTTAAGATCTTGATGCCCAAGATTTTTTGCACTTTCTTCAAATTGAATATTTTATAAAATCAACCTCCTGCTAATTGATTTCTTTCGTTGATTTCTAGCACCTGTCAGAAAAAGCCTCACCTCAAAAAACACCTTGTATACTTAACCGGTAATAATTTCACAATTTCTCTCAAATTTCCGAAAACCGATCAACTTATATAAGAAAGAACTGTTTTCGCCAAATTATCAGATGAATTGATAGCGGAACCAATAATACGTTTTGACCTATAATCAAAGAAAAAATTTATATGGACTTTAACAGTCAATAAAACTACAATTTGATTCAAAGCGGATAAATCTGGGAATATATTTGAGCTCAGCTCAGAAGGTCAAATAATGATCTTTCTTCACAAGTTCAAATACTATCCACTTACGGATAAGTAATTAGTAGATAAGTAATCCAAAACAAAATACAATGTACCATTTAAAATAGTAAATAACATCACGTGAAACCCTAAAACACCTACGATTCACGACTCGCACGTTAATTTATTATGGGTTATTCTGGAGTCTGTCGAGTTCCACGGCTTTCGAGCGACGTTGCATTTTTGTCGTGTTCCTAGCTTTCATTTAAGGAGGCTGTGGTTCTAACCTAGGTTGAAGAATCTCTCCACCGGAATTCATTATTTTGTAATGTCTGCTTAATACATATATCTGAGATTTTTCCTCAATGAACAATGTAAATTTTGGGGAACAGCCTGTATTTGTAAATGTTATTCAATATCCTGCGTTGTTCGTAATCGTAATTATAAACGTATTCAGGAGATCTGTGTTAGAATCTCGAAATTCCACGTGTAATTCGGAAGATCATTTCTGCGAATGCAGGTTTTAAGATACAAGAAGTCGATTTACGAAAGAAGGAAGTGTTGAGCCAGCTAGGAAAAGAGCGAATGGGACATTCGAATTCATTGATTCATGTGTTCGTAATCGTTACTCAATATGTTTATTATCAGTTGGATTGGAATGATTCGATCGAATAGTTCGGAATGATACTCTTCGAAGTCATTTCATTGAGATGCAAGGATTCAGTATAGATAGGTGCAGACAAGAATAGGCACCTTATTAATTTCTTAAAGTAACCAGAGCAATGTCCGAAAAGCACAAGTGATAAATATGAATGATACTCTTTGGAGTCATTTTATTGAAATGCAAGGATTCAGTAGATGGTTGCAGACAAAAATAGGTACATAATTAATTTCCTAAAGAAACCAGAGCAATGTACGAAAAGCACAAGTGATAAATATGAATTGATGCTCATATAACAGGTATATTTTTTACCTAGGTCATTAAATTATGGGACGGGTGGATTGAAAGTGCAAATTTCACGAAAAATGTGAATAATTTCACTACTCTGCATTTCCTCAATATTCCAAACAAATCCTGGAATAATAACAGGATAAAAAAATCTTGGAATAATTGAAAAAATAAACCCAAGTGACCATATAGCAGACACATATACTGTGATATGTAACAGCTATATCACAAGAAGACCGCGGATGCCAAGCTGATATTTACCTGTTTATGAGTTGGCTGAAAAGCTGATATCTTCGGGGAGCATAGCACTGTCAACTCGAAATTATGCTTGAGATATATTTTGAATCTATCAGATATGAATTTCAGATAATAATGTAATGAATATAGTCCAAATTCTCAATTAATTCATTTAGAGTTCATTAAAACACTAAATTATTTACACACTATCTGATTTATCTTGACGCTATTTAGTCCTATACTGTACTATCTCCGCTTAGGGCCGATGTCTATTTATATACTGCTGCCTAGTTTCTCGAAGGGTCTGTCGAGAACGGCATAAGTTCGTTACATCCCCCCTTCTCAAAGACATTTCGTCCCGAAATGTCATCCTCGAAGTGTGACGATACCTTCATGACTCTCTATATATCTGCATCGCGAAGTTCGATGTTCGGTCTTCATGTATGGTTACAGCAAACCCAAATATCGACGCCGCTGGATTTGAATATTGTCTCCAATATACTCCTCATGATTCTCCAGTCCAGCCTATCGAGACCACAGGACAATTTCGGAATTGCTAGCTTTACCAGAGTCTGGTCTACCGTAGTGTTTCTTAGCTTGGCGAGACTCTTCCAGACATCTTCATAAGGAGGTTTACCTTGCGAGTACTTCTTGGTAACTAGGCAGAATATGTTTCTTTGGCCCTTTTTCAACTGCAGCACCCTTCCAACTCCTGGATTCTGCTCCCGTAGTGTTTGTAGTTGACCAAATTTCTTGGAGAACACAACACCAATGCCCCTGGATATTCGTAGATCTTCTGCCACACAGTGTGCTAGTGCATAATTAGCAAATACCGAAATACTGGAGAGCTGCATGGTCCGTTCTCAACGAGAATCTTCTCCCATACACATACTTGTGAAAGTGTTCCACTCCCTCAACGACAGCTAACAGCTCTCGTCTGGTCACACAGTAATTGCGTTCTGTTTTGATAAGCGTCTTTCTGAAATAACCGATGAGCCTCTTCTGTCCCTCCTGGATCTGAAACAGAACCGCTTCAAGTTCTACGTTTCTAGCGTCTGTGTCCAGAATGAATTTTCCATTGGGTAGGGGTTAGCTCAGGTGTGTTGACCAAAGCTCCTTTCAGCTTCCTAAACAAGTCTTGGCATTCCCCAGACCACTGGAACTTAGTTTGACCTTCCGTGAGCTTGGTCAGTGTTTTAATGATGTTGGCGAACCCCAGCAAATATCTGCGAAAATATATGTGCACAACCCAAGGTAACTTCGGAGTTGGTGCACGTCTTTTGCGATGGGTCATTCCTTAACAGTTTCGATCTTCTGGTCATCCACTGCTACTCCTTTTCCAGAAACGTGGCCGAGATATCGTACTTCTTTTTGGAACAGATGGCATTTCTTAGGGCTCGGTTTCAATCCAGAGTTTCTTAGTCACAGGAATACCTCCTCCAGGTTTCTAGAATTCTCTTGGAGCTTCTCCTCCAAATTTCTAGAATTTCTTAGGGACTTTTCTTCCAGAGTTTCTACCAACTTTTCTACCAGATTTCTGGAAATTTCTTCTAGATCTTTCAACGATTTAGTAGTCGTTCCAAACTCTTCCTCCAGATTTCTAGAATTTTCTTCCAGGTTTCTAGAATTTTCTTCCAGAGTTCTTGAATTTTTCTCCAGTTTATTCATCATTGAACTTGAATCAACTCCGGAAACATCGAATAAAAATGTTTCGGGGTCCTCACCTTCTTGTCTGAGACTTTCTGCATGTCTTTCTCGAAGTACTGCCTTTTTACCCCTTGTTTCTAGTTCCCTTTCTTCCAGTTCCTGTTTCAACTATGCGACTTTCAATTCTACAAGACGCACTTTTCTCGTCATTTTGTCTTTGAACGAGGAACCAGCCTGTTTTTACGTTGAAAGTTCAATCACTTTGTTTTCCGCGAACCGGCTGTGCACTACGCGAGCACTTATTCATTTAAGAATCGCATTTCTGACACCACTGTAATGAATATAGTCCAAATTCTTAACTAATTTATCAACAGTTCACTATCTAATTTATATTTAGTCCTATACTGTACTGTCTCCGCTTAGGGCCGATGTCGATTTATATACCGCTGCATAGTTGCTCGAAGGGTCTGGAACGTCGCGGTCTGTCGAGAACGGCATGGACGCATCTAGAAGGCTCGAGAGCGACAGGTCCGGCATAAGTTCGTTACAATAATATACCTATGTTTATAATTATTTATGCATATATGAATATAGTAATTGAGTCATATATATCAATATTTTTCGTCTTCTATAAAAAAATTTCGAAAAGCACTGCCGTGAAGGCAGGAGCTTTTGAGCGCTCGTACAGGCACCTTGTAGGTAGATTCGCATTCTCCAGTTTTACAAACCAATTGGAAAGATTTTGACAGCTGTCAAAGAAAATTTCAAACCAACGCGAAAATCCAGACTTCACGTCAGTGCTTTGGGTCCATTTTTTCGATAATTCGCTAGAATTTTCTACGGTATCTATGGTCTTGGTAATGCAATCTGGACAAAATTATACACTATTCTTCATATATGTGCGAAATTTCATTTCAATCCAATAAGTATTTTCGAAATTATCAGAAAAAATATAGTTTGAACGGCAATATTTACGGAACCCCTAGTCTAATTTGGCTCATTGATAAAAAGGATCGCGAAATTCGCGATCCGAACCTATCCTGAAAATTTCGAGTCACTAGGCCTTTTTGTTCGAAAGTTATGATTTTCTATGGTTTCTATGATTCTGATCATACGATCTGGAAGAAATGTAGCTCGAATATATAATTCTCAATTTAAATTCAAAATTTCGTCGAGATCGAATCCATAATTTTGAAATGATCAAGAAAACTGAATTTCAAACGGCCATATTTACGGAACCCCTAGTCTTATTTTGCTCATTGATACACGTTAACGCTACATTAACGATCCACACCTATCCTGAAAATTTCAAGTCTCTAGGCCTTTCCATTACAAAGTTATAATTTTCTATGGTTTCTATGGTTCTGGTCATGCGAGCTGGACAAAATTCTGCATGTAGCTTGAGTACGTAATTATCCATCTGAGTGCAAAATTTCACCTCAATCGAATCAGTAGTTTCGGAGTAATCAGAAAAACAAAATTTTGAGCGGCCATATTTACGGAACCCCTTGACGAATTTTGCCCAATAACGAACTTAACCGCGGCATTCGAGATTCGAACCTACCCTGAAAATTTCAAGTTTCTAGGACATTCCGTTCGAGAGTTATCGTGTATACGGCCGGACGGACGGACGGCCGGACGGACAGACTCGAATTTTTCGACGGATTCGTCATCAGTGAGTCGAACATAGTCGATTGAGACCATTTTCGGCTCAAAATTCGAAAAATACAGACATCGTGACGAAATGATATAGCCCTCGTGTAAGTAGTACGAGCGCTCAAAAATTACGAAAAGCACTGCCGTGAAGGCAGGAGCTTTTGAGCGCTCGTACATCCACCTTGTAGGTAGATTCACATTTTTCAGTTTCAGAAATCAATTGAAGGAATTTTCGACAGCTGTCAAAAAAATTCTCAAACTTAGGCGAAACTCCAGAATTCATGTCAGTGCTTCAGCTGACCAATTTTTTTTTTATAATTCGCTAGAATTTTCTACGGTATCTATGGTCTTGGTGATGCGATCTCGACAAAATTTCGCACGTACTTCAAATACATTATTCCTCAGCTAGGTGCAAAATTTCATTTCAATCCAATCAGTAGTTTCGAAACTATCAGGAAAAAATATTTTGAACGGCCATATTTACAGAACCCATGGTCTTATTTTGCTCATTGATGAAGGTGACCGCGATATTCGCGATCCAAACCCACCCTGAAAATTTAAAATTCCTAGGCCTTTCCGTTCAAAAGTTAAAATTTTCTATGGTTTCTATGGTTCTGGTCATGCGATCTGGACAAAATGTTGTTTAAATATATCATTCTCGATTAAAATACAAAATTTCATCTCGATCGGATCCGTAGTTTCGAAATTATCGAGAAAACAAAATTTCAAACAACCGTATTTACGGAACCCCTAGTATAATTCTGCTCATTAATAAACGTGAACGCGAAACTTCAGATCCACACCTATCCTGAAAATTTCAAGTCCCTAGGCCTTCCCGTCCGAAAGTTATGATTTTCTATGGTTTCTATGGTTCTGGTCATGTGATCTGGAAAAATGTAGCTTGAATATATCATTCTCCATTAGTATACGAAACATTATCACGATCGAATCTGTAGTTTTGAATTCGGCCCATTAACGAACTCAACCGAGGGATTTCCGACGGATTCGTCATCAGTGAGTCGAACATAGTCGATTGAGACCATTTTCGGCTCAAAATTCGAAAAATACAGACATCGTGACGAAATGATATAGCACTCGTGTAAGAAGTACGAGCGCTCAAAAAGGTATATGGTTCTTCATTCGAAAAAAGAAAAGCACTGCCGTGGAGTCAGGAGATTTTGAGCGCTCGTTCATCCACCTTGTAGGCAAATTCGCATTTTCTAGTTCAAGAAACCGATTGAAGAAATTTTTGACAGCTGTAAAAAAAAATTTTGTTTCGATAATTTTCAAGAATCTCTACGGTATCTATGGTCCTGGTGATGAGATCTGGACAAAATTTCGCACGTAGTTTGAATACATTATACTTCATCTATGTGCGAAATTTAATTCCAATCCAATCAGTAGTTTCGAAATTATCAGGAAAAAAATATTTTGAAAGTCCATACTTATGGAACCCCTAGTCTAATTTCGCTCATTGATGAACGTGACCGCGAAATTTGTGATCCACACCTATCCTGAAAATTTCAAGTCCCTAGGCCTTTCCATTCGAAAGTTATAATTTTCTATGGTTTCTATGTCTCTGGTCATGCGATCTGGACAAAATTGCATGTAGCTTGAACACGCCATTCTCCTTCTGAGTGCAAAATTTCATATCGATCAAATCAATAGTTTGGAAGTAAAGTAGAACAAAATTTGTAGGGCCATATTTACGGAACTCCCGGTCGAATTTTGCCCACCCTGAAGAAAAGTTCATGTGTCGTTCCGTTCGAGGGTTTTCATGTATACTGACGGACAGACTCGATTTTTCCGACGGATTCGTCATCAGTGAGTCGAACATAGTCGATTGAGACCATTTTCGGCTCAAAATTCGAAAAATACAGATATCGTGACAAAATGATATAGCCCTCGTGTAGCGCTCAAAAATTATATTTATTCATCAAAATAATCCCAACAAAAATAAACAAAATTACAGAACAAATAATGATTCACAAAAAAACATACTTCACAGAAAAAGATATAAGTACTAAACATTTCAAAAATATAGACCCTAAGAAAATATAAATAATATAAGTTGAAACCACATAGGGAAAAATGAAGGAATAATCAGATATGGAATATATTTCCGAAGGTAACAGAAAACATATCACAGTAAAAAAACAACAAAAAGTGGATGATTTTTTCGGAAAAATCGTCGTTTTGTTCGAGTATCCAACCAAACTTGGCAGAAACTTTTAATCGGGAGATCAAGGTCAGAGCAAAAAATTTTCTGAGAATCATGGAACGTCTTGCAATATGTGGATAGGACCTTCAGAAAGTGGGGCTTCCAAATGCTGAATAGATGGAAGAAGATAACGTGGCCGGTGATTAGAGGCTGATGACTCGAATGATACAACGAATTTAAAATTCGAAATCGGTCTCTTCAGATAATATTAGGCTACGTTAATTGAAACACCCTTTATTAGCTGAAATAAAATATGATACGGAATTTCACAACAACTTGTCGACGTGATTCTGCGAGTCTGGTAGTTGAACATCAACAAGTCGATGGATGTCCATCCAATTTTCGTGGAGTCATAAATTGAAATTGAACACCACCAACCTCTATGTCAATAGCAATAAAGTCTATTAACACTTTGGGTTTTTTCACCAGCAGAATTAATTCTTTTTTCCATTACGTAGTATATTCGAATCATCACAACAAGACAAACTCAACCAGTCCATTGGAGGTTGGAAAATCACACCGTTGAGATAAATTGTTAGTTACAGCTTTTTTTGCTGTTTTTTGTCACAAGAACTAATTGGAAACATCTTTTCGATATGAATATAGTGCAAAAAAAATATCTCGATCGTAGTATGTATATGTATTTTTGCGCAATCTAATTTTATTTGATGACGTTAATTCAATACATGAATTTGAGGAAAAGGTTTCCAAGACATTTCACAATATAATCCGGTTATTGTCAAGTTGACAATTTAAGTATCATTTATTTTGGAGAATATTTCAAATTCATTGAAGACTGGAGCTTTCTGATCGATGGGAGATGATTGTCTTTCACTAAGGTCATGTAGTGGTGGTATTAGTTGTCTTACTCAAAATTACCTTCGAAATACTAGATTGACAAACGTAGATATTAAGAATGAACCCCCAGTCAAACCCACAACTCTACCAATTCCTCGGAACCAAACCAAGTTATTCCACGAATATTCTCTCAACAACAAGTAAGTGAATGGTGAAGAATTCTTCAACTTTCAAGAATTGAAATGTGGACCAGTTGAAAACCAAAAAATTCCATCCGAATTTTTCAAGGTTAATATTGATCGCCGAAAATAATCTTCCACAACTGAAAGTGTGATTCCAAGAAAAACACTGAAGAACCAAGATACCACTGTGAGAGATTCTCACCGCAAATGATGACCCTCCACCAAAATAACTGAAGAATCGACGCGCGAGAGGGAAAAACCGATTGTCACAATTTATTCGAAATCGTCACCTCAATTCTTTTATTTTGTTCCATCAACCCACCAAGGAGACCCAGATGTAAACTATGGGACTTTCCTCGAACCTCCTAGGAAACAAGTATAACAAACTACATCAATAAATTCCATTCAAAGAAAAAAAGTTAATCGAATTGTTTTTCTCGGTCTCATCTGTAGACACCTTTAATTGTACCCAAAAATTATTATTTCAGAGCTCTCTGCTGCTCGCTAATGACACTGACGTCGAAGTCCACACTGGTGGAAGCTTGAGGTGACGTCCATCAATTCATCAATTGACTTTGAAGTATTTATTGTGGTTTAATTCGTGCATTGAGTGGTGGTGTTGAAATGGTGAGACGAATTTCAATCTGCCAAATTGAAGGCGAAGATATTGGGGTATGTTAACTTTGGTTTATTGAACAGTATGAATTCCATGTGATAAATATCACGGGGAAAATATTTTTAAAACATCATCCATAAGAAAAATTGTGTGAGAGTTTGAAATATGAGAATACTAAAAGAAAATAAATCTAGTAAAACTTCGGAAATTTTGTTCCGAGGATATTCATTTCTAAACTAAATTTTCAGAGGATAGTTACATTTCTTTCTTTCGTTGAGAAGTGCTATTGTCAGCAATTGACAAAAATATTTTCGAGGCTCAAACTGATATTCTTCATAATCTGCTCACATGTTGAGGACTAATATACAAACTTTCATAACCCAAGAACCGTTGTAAGGAAAGCATTGCGAAGAGAAATATTCGATTAAGTGCAACCACATCAATAGAAATTTCGAATTTCATTATTATACTGTCGATAATTTCTCAGCAATACCCTTTTGAGAATTCTCGACCTAAAAAGATTGATGCGTTATAACAATTAATTATGTATCAATCTCATGAACGAAATAACCAACGCTTTTTGTTTGATTTTTGGTTTTTTTATTTGTCGAAACGTGGATTTTGGAAATTTCAGGGTTGCGTATTTTTGTCGATTTTTTTCGTGTACGATGCTGTGAATTATTGAGAATCGATAAGATGGGTGACCTGGAAGGAAGTAGGACCTCATTTTGAACCAAATGAATCTGTTCACATGTTCATGATTAATATACAAAATAAGATAACACAAGAACTGTTGAAAGGAAAGCTTTGCTTTGAAAAATATTCGATGGAGTGAAACCACATCAATAAACATTCAGAATTTTATTATTAAATTTTTTCGATAATTTTTAACAATATCCTTTCTAAAATTTGATTCCTTAAAATTAATGGATTCTCGACCTAGAAAGATTCAGAACAAATAATTTTGTATCAAATCTCATGAATCTTGCGTAGTTTTCGAAAAAAATGTTGGACGAAAAAACCAACGCTTTAATTCGATTTTTGATTTTTCTTTTGTCGAAACGTAAACTTTGTAAATTGCAGGGTTAGTTATTTTTTTCGATTTTTTTCGTGTACGATGCTGTGAATTATTGAGAATCGATAAGATGGGTGACCTGGAAGGAAGAAGGACCTTATTTTGAAGCAAATAAATCTGTTCAAATCTTCATGATTAATATACAAAATTACATAACTCAAGAACTGTTGAAAGGAGAGCTTTGCTTTGAAAAATATTTGATTGAGAAAAACCACATCAATACATTCAGAATTTCATTATTTAATTGTCGATAATTTTCAACAATATCCATTCTAAAATTTGATCCCTTAAAATTAACGGATTCTCGACCTAAAAAGATTCAGAACAATTAATTTTGTATCAAATGTCATGAATCTTGCGTAGTTTTCGAAAAAAATGTTGGACGAAAAAACCAACGCTTTAATTCGATTTTTGATTTTTCTTTTGTCGAAACGTAAACTTTGTAAATTTCAGGGTTAGTTATTTTTTTCGATTTTTTTCGTGTACGATGCTGTGAATTATTGAGAATCGATGAGATGGGTGACCTGGAAGGAAGTAGGACCTTATTTTGAACCAAATAAATCTGTTCACATGTTCATGATTAATATACAAAATTACATAACTCAAGAACTGTTGAAAGGAGAGCTTTGCTTTGAAAAATATTTGATTGAGAAAAACCACATCAATACACATTCAGAATTTCATTATTTAATTGTCAATAATTTTTAACAATATCCATTCTAAAATTTGATCCCTTAAATTTAATGGATTCCTGACCTAAAAAGATTAAGAACAATTAATTTTTTATCAAATCTCATGAATCTTGCGTAGTTTTCGAAAATAGTTTTGGACGAAAAAACCATCGCTTTTCATTTGATTTTTGGATTTTTCATTTGTCGAAACGTAAACTTTTGAAATTTCAGGGTTACTTATTATTTCCGATTTTTTTCGTGTACGATGCTGTGAATTATTGAGAATCGATAAGATGGGTGACCTGGAAGGAAGTAGGACCTTATTTTGAACCGAATGAATCTGTTCACATGTTCATGATTGATAAACAAAATTTCATAACGCAAAAACTGTTGAAAGGAAAGCTTTGCTTTGAAAAATATTCGATTGAGTAAAACCACACCAATTAATATTCAGAATTTCATTATTTAATTGTCAATAATTATTAACAATATTCTTTCTAAAATTTGATCCCATAAAATTAATGGATTCTCAACCTAAAAAGATTCAGAACAATTATTTTGGATCAAATCTCATGATTCTGTGTAGTTTTTAAAAATAGTTTTGGACGAAAAAATCAACGCTTTTCATTTGATTTTTAATTTGTCGAAACGTAAACTGTGGGAATTTCAGGGTTTCTTATTTTTTTCGATTTTTTTCGTGTAGGATGCTGTGAATTATCGGGAATCGATAAGATGGGTGACCTGAAAGGAAGAAGGACCTTTTTTTGAACCAAATGAATCTGTTCACATGTTCATGATTAATCAACAAAATTTCATAACTCAAGAACTGTTGAAAGGAGAGCTTTGCTTTGAAAAATATTCGATTGAGTAAAAACACAAATAAACATTCAGAATTTCATTATTTAATTGTCAATAATTTTCAACATTATTCTTTCTAAAATTTGATCCCTCAAAATTGATGGATTCTCGACCTAGAAAGATCGATGAACAATCAATTTTGTATCAAATCTCATGAATCTTGCATAGTTTTCGAGAATAGTTTTGGACGGAAGAACCGACGCTGTTTATTTGATTTTTGGATTTTTCATTTATCGGAACGTGAACTGTGAAAATTTCAGGGTTGCATATTTTGTTGATGGCTTCATGTACGATGCTGTAAATTCATTATAGTAAAACTAAAACTAAAACCGCCTCGCGCATGACGTCACCTTGTGACAAATGGCACTTTTTTACAAACGTCGATTCATTGGATTCGCTTAATTATTGCGTGAATATAATTTTCTTATTCAGGATGTTGCCGAAAAAACCGTATCCGATTAATTAATTGATACTTCATCTAACACTAGCCCAGGCTGTAACATTTCATACACAAATAAAATAGATTTTTGCCAATTCGTTTTTATTTGATCTTGATTTAAAGTAAAAAGATTAACTGAAGGTCTTTCATTGTGAATTTCGAAGAATTGAATGAGAAAGACCATAAGCCTACTGAATGATAAATATAATATTCAACTTCTAATTTTACTTTCAAAAAAATTATATAACGAAGCTAAAGATGAACAGAATTTTTTCTGGTATGTATATGAAGCAGAAAGGAATTATCTGCAACCGAAGGTCGGGGAAGTTTGATAATACATGAAATTAATGAAACAAACACATTTTAATTTCAATATTTTAATTATTTTACGCTTCCGCGTATTTGACATGGTATTCATTCTTTTGTTCAAAACTCTCATGCGTAAATACATTTTTCACTGGAATAATGAACTTTTGGCTTTATCACTCAATTAATCATTTTGTGCTAATTGTGTCAATTGTTCGATGTATTCTTTTTGAATTTTCACACCGTCGCCATTAATTTAACCGAAAATATGATCAAGAAAACGAAGCATCATTAGAATCTGGAATGTTCCCTTGTGTTTCACTTTTCCCCAATTTGAAGGCAATAAAACCTGCCAAGTTTTCTAGACCATCCCAGTGGAGTTCTTCCAAACATCCAACATTTCCAGAAGCAACTGCTTATTCAGATCATGTGAATTCCGAGATGAGTTCAAACATCAGTCCACTAACAACAGCATCACTTTCTTGTTCTGTTGAACTGTTGAGTTTATTCAAATCTGCACTCATACTCCCCTCTGGTAATAAATTGGATAAAATATTCGATCCCCCTTGAGCCAGAGTATTATTTGCAGACTCTGAGATTATTTCATCATTTCTTCCCAACAGATAATTGCGCAATCGATATTTGAATTGGAGGGCCGTTGGATGATCGTGCAACAACTTCTATTACTTGTTATTATTTAACAAGAAACGAAATCTTTAATTTGTGACAAATTTTGAAATTTTGTTACTTAGGTTCATAGACGAATTATTATTTATTATTCGTCTGTGGTTTGTTAGAGTTTATGCTCATTAGTGGATAGAAGAAGAAGAAGATGACCGTTAGTGGCTTATTGGTGAAATGAAGGCTGTTCGCTTAGTTTTGGGTTGAATTATCCTGGTTTTTGTTTAATAAACTTAATTTATTAACTAAACTATGGTATATTGTGTTGGGTTGCTTTAGCAACAACAACCAAAAAAGTAGAGATTCGTCATCATCAACTTATAATCTCAATCAAGATCCTCTTGAAAATCTTTTCTCTGTTATAAGAACAATTGGGGAATTGCACAATCATCCAACGGCTCTCCAATTCAAATATCGATTGCGCAATTATCTAATGGGAAGAAATGATGAAATCATCTCAGAGTCTGCAAATATTACTCTGGCTCAAGGGAAATCGAATACTTCATCCAATATATTACCAGAGGGAAGTATGTGTGCGGCTTTGAGCGAACTCAACAGTTATGCAGAACAAGAAAGTATGCGGTTGTTAGTGGATAGATGTTTGGTGTTTTGAATTCATGTCGGAATTTAAAACTCTCAATTAGCAGTCGCTTTTGAAGATGATGGATGTTTGGAAAATCAGCAATACCCTTTTAAAAATTTGATTCCTTAAAATTAATGAATTCTCGACCTAAAAAGATTGATGCGTTATAACAATTAATTATGTATCAATCTCATGAACCTTGCATAGTTTTCGAGAATAGTCTTGAAGGAAATAACTAACGCTTTTTGTTTGATTTTTGGATTTTTCATTTGGAAATTCCAGGGTTACTTATTTTTTTCGATTTTTATCGTGTACGTAGATTCAGAACAATAATTTCTGTATCAAATCTAATGAATCTTGCGTAGCTTCCGAAAAACAGTTTTGGACGAAAAAACCAACGCTTTTCATTTGATTTTTGATTTTTCATTTATCGAAACGTAAACTGTGGGAATTTCAGGGTTTCTTAGAATTTTCGATTATTTTCGTGTACGATGCTGTATATTATTGAGAATCGATAAGATGGGTGACCTGGAAGGAAGTAGGACCTTATTTTGAACCAAATGAATCTGTTCACATGCGTTCATGATTGATATACAGAATTTCATAACACAAGAACTGTTGAAAGGAAAGCTTTGCTTTGAAAAATATTCGATTGAGTAAAACCACATCAATAAACATTCAGAATTTCATTATTATATTGTCGATAATGTTTAACAATATTCTTTCTGAAATTTGATCCCTCGAAATCAATGGATTCTCGACCTAGAAATATCGATGAACAATTAATTCTGTATCGAATCTCATGAATCTTGCGCAGTTTTTGAAAATAGTTTTGGACGAAAAACCCAAGCTATTCATTTGATTTTTGGATTCTCCATTCGTCGTAACGTAAACTTTGGAAATTTCAGGGTTGCTTATTTTTGTCGATTTTTTTCGTGTACGATGCTGTGAATTATTGAGAATCGATAAGATGGGTGACCTGAAAGGAAGTAGGACCTTATTTTGAACCAAATGAATCTGATCACATGTTCATGATTAATAAACAAAATTTGATAACTCAAGAACTGTTGAAAGGAAAAAATATTCGATTCAGTAAAACCACATCAATAAACATTCAGAATTTCATTATTATATTGTCGATAATGTTTAACAATATTCTTTCTGAAATATGATCCCTTGAAATCAATGGATTCTCGACCTAGAAAGATCGATGAACAATTAATTTTGTATCGAATCTCATGAATCTTGCGTAGTTTTCGAAAATAGTTTTGGAAGAAAAAACCAAGCTTTTCATTTGATTTTGGGATTTTCCATTCGTCGAAACGTAAACTTCGGAAATTTCAGGGTTTTTTATTTTGTCGAGTTTTTTCGAGTACGATGCTGTGAATTATTGAGAATCGATAAGATGGGTGACCTGAAAGGAAGTAGGACCTTATTTTGAACCAAATGAATCTGATCACATGTTCATGATTAATAAACAAAATTTGATTACTCAAGAACTGTTGAAAGGAAAGCTTTGCTTTGAAAAATATTCGATTCAGTAAAACCACATCATTAAACATTCAGAATTTCATTATTATATTGTCGATAATTTTTAACAATATCCTTTCTAAAATTTGATCCCTTAAACTTAATGGATTCTCGACCTAGAAAGATTCAGAACAATAAATTTTGTATCAAATCTCATGAATCTTGCGTAGTTTTCGAAAATAATTTTGGACGAAAAATCCAACGCCTTTCATTTGATTATTTTATTTTTCATTTGTCGAAACGTAAACTGTGAGAATTTCAGGGTTTCTTATTTTTTTCGTTTTTTTTCGTGTACGATGCTGTGAATGATTGAGAATCGATAAGATGGGTGACCTGAAAGGAAGTAGGACTTTATTTTGAACCAAATAAATCTGTTCACATGTTCATGATTAATATACGAAATTACATAACTCAAGAACTGTTGAAAGGAGAGCTTTGCTTTGAAAAATATTAGATTGAGTAAAATCACACCAATAAACATTAAGAATTTCATTATTATATTGTCGATAATTTTCTACAATATCTTTTCTAAAATTTGATCCCTTAAAATTAATGGATTCTCGACCTAGAAAGATCGATGAACATTAATTTTGTATCAAATCTCATAAATCTTGGATAGTTTTCGAGAATAGTTTTGGACGAAAAAACCAACGCTGTTCATTTGATTTTTGAATTTTTCATTTATCGAAACGTGAACTGGAAAAATTTCAGGGTTGCTAATTTTTTTGATGGCTTCATGTACGATGCTGTGATTTCATGATACTAAAACTAAAACTAAAACCGCCTTGCGTATGACGTCACTTTGTGAGTAATGGCACTTTTTTACAAACGTCGATTCATTGGATTCGCCTAATTATTGGGTGAATATAATTTTCTCATTCAGGATATTACCAAAAAAAATCGTATCCGATTGATTAATTGATATTTCATTTAACACTAGCCCAGGCTGTTACATTTCGTACTCAAATAAAATAGATTTTTGCCAATTCGTTTTTATTTCATCTTGATTTGAAGTAAAAAGAGTACCTGAAAGTCTTTCATTGTGAATTTTGAAGCATTGAATGAGAAAGACCATAAGCCTACTAAATAATGAATATAACATTCAACTCCTGAATTTTACTCTCAAAAAATTATATAACGGTGCTAAAGATGAACAGAAATTTTTTTGGTATGTATATGAAGCAGTATGGAATTATCTGCAACCGGAGGTCGAGGTAGTTTGAAAATACATGAAATTAATTGAACAAACACATTTTTTTTTTCAATATTTTAATTATTTTACGCTTCCGCGTATTTGACATGGTATTCATTCTTTTGTTCGAAACTCTCATGCGTAAATACATTTTTCACTGAAATAATAAACTTTTGGCTTTATCACTCAATTAATCATTTTGTGCTAATTGTTGTCAATTATTCTTTTTGAATTTTCACACCGTCGCCATTAAATTGACCGAAAATATGATCAAGAAAAAAAAAGAAGAAGCATCATTAGAATCTGGAATGTTCTCTTGTGTTTCACTTTTCCCCAATTTGAAGGCAATAAAACCTGCCAAGTTTTCTAGAACATCCCAGTGGAGTTCTTCCAAACATCCAACATTTCCAGAAGCAACTGCTTATTCAGAGTTATCATGTGAATTCCGAGATGAGTTCAAACATCAGTCCAGTAACAACAGCATCACTTTCTTGTTCTGTTGAACTGTTGAGTTTATTCTAATCAGCGCACATACTCCCCTCTGGTAATATATTGGATAAAATATTCGATCCCCCTTGAGCCAGAGTATTATTTGCAGACTCTGAGATTATTTCATCATTTCTTCCCATCAGATAATTGCGCAATCGAAATTTGAATTGGAGAGCCGTTGGATGATCGTGCAACAACTTCTATTACTTGTTATTATTTACCAAGAAACGAAATCTTTAATTTGTGACAAATTTTGAAATTTTGTTAGTTAGGTTCATAGACGAATTATTATTTATTATTCGTCTGTGGTTTGTTAAAGTTTATGCCCATTAGTGGATAGAAGAAGAAGAAGAACATTACCGTTAGTGGCTTAGTGGTGAAATGAAGGCTGTTCGCTTTGTTTTGGGTTGAATTGTCCTGGTTTTTGTTTAATAAACTAAATTTATTAACTAAACTATGGTATATTGTGCTGTGGTGGGTTGCTTCAGCAACAACAACAAAAAAAGTAGAGATTCGTCATCATCAACTTATAATCTTAATCAAGATCCTCTTGAAAATCTTTTCTCTGTTATAAGAACAATTGGGGGATTGCACGATCATCCAACAGCCCTCCAATTCAAATATCGATTGCGCAATTATCTAATGGGAAGAAATGATGAAATCATCTCAGAGTCTGCGAATATTACTCTGGCTTAATTAACTTGTATCAAATCTCATAAATCTTGTATAGTTTTCGAGAAGAGTTTTGGACGAAAAACCAACGCTTTTCATTTGATTTTTGGATATTTCATTTATCGAAACGTAAACTGTGAAAATTTTAGGGTTGTTTATTTTTTTTCGAATGGCTTCATGTCCTACCTAAGATATTATTCTAGTAATTCAGCTATAAACTCTAAAAAATTTGTCACGTCGTATTCAAGCATATAAAATATTGAACATAAATTCTTGTGGCGCTTACTCAAATGATTGAATAATTTCAATCGTATTCCAGAATTATGTTTACATCGGAATTGATAAAATTATAATCTGCAAACATGAGAAATTACAGTTCGATACTTTTTTCATTTCAAGGTAGACGACAAATTATGTTAAAAAGAGGAAATTAGAGTATGCCAAGGGTCAGGGTTTGGAATAGTTCTGAATATTGTAGAAAAATTGTGGGATGTGCAACAAATGTTATCTCATTTTTTGTCTAATGAGTTACGGAATAACAACAAATGTAGCGAGAAGTATTGATAAGAGGGTCATTCGGTGTTATGAAATCGATTTTTCTTTTAGAAATTCCATAAATACAATACAATACAAGTATATATCCTGATTTTCTTCACCTTGCGAGGTAGGAATTCTCGAAAGTTTTTATTTCATGAAGGAGCGATCTTTGAATCCCACAAAATCAAACACAACAATCTTATCATGAATTGAATCTGTTACAACGAAGTTGTTGGTCCGTCTCAAAAAACGTTCTAGGAGGTCCATTAAAAAGAGAAAAAGCACGTGCTGGTCGTCTTCTGTTCTCATCTTAACTACTTCGAAATCAAAGTTACCCGCGAATCTGAGAAATTCAGAGCCCGGATCTGATGTTTGAATGTGTTTAAAATGCGTTCAGTTTACGGGAAATCATCTGACAGCGTATGATTTTTGTGACTATAGGTGAATAGGACGTGGTGGGTCGATTGTATGGCCTGCACGTATCTGAATTCCTGTGATTTCTTCTTTTGGGGTAATTTGAAAAATGTTTGTGACATTATTCGTGAGCAAACTGATGTGATTTTGCTGCATGTAACCATTCGTTATTACGCCAGTCGAGACTTTGTGCACATCAAACGAATGGTGACCATATCGAACAATGTCTGTAAACAATTTGGATCAATTTTATCGTTGAATTTGTGAACTTCCTTATGTTTTTTTAACTTTGAGAATTATACCGTTCAGGAAAATCTCCTAATAAAAGTCGAAAGAGATACAAATTTGCGATAAAATCCAGTACTTTATTTACTTGCTGGAATGCATATGGCACCGTGATTCATGGCAGATCTCCCAACAGAGTCTTTTAAGGTTGTACACTACTTTTATTTGCCCCATGCATCACAATAATTGTTTGAATGATTTCTCATAAACGGTATGTTGAATTCTTTTTGAGCGCTCGTACTACTTACACGAGGGCTATATCATTTCGTCACGATGTCTGTATTTTTCGAATTTTGAGCCGACTATGTTCAACTCACTGATGACGAATCCGTCGGAAAATTCGAGTCTTTCCGTCCGTCCGGCCGGCCGTGAGCACGATAACTCTCGAACGGAACAACCTAGAGATTTGAAATTTTCAGTGTGGGTTCAGTTCCCGAATGCCTCAGTTGAGTTCATAAATTCCACCAGGGGTTCCGTAAATATGGCTGTTCAAAGTTTTGTTCCACCGATTACTTGAAAACTACAGATTTGATCGAGATGAACTTTTGCACTCAAATGGAAAATGAGGTGTTCAAGCTACATGTGAAATTTTGTCCAGATCGCATAACCAGAACCATAGAAACCATAGAAAATTGTAACTTTTGAACGGAAACGCCTAGGGATAGGTGTGGATCTCGAATGTCGTGATGACGTTTATCTATGAGCAACATTATTCTAGGGGTTCCGTAAATATGGTCGTTTGAAATTTAGTTTTCTTGATAATTTCAAAACTATAGATTCGATCGTGACGATATTTTGTAAACTAATGTAGAATGATATATTCAAGCTACATTTCTCCAGATCACATGACCAGAACCATAGAAACCATAGAAAATCATAACTTTCGAACGGAAAAGCCTAGGGACTTCAAATTTTCAGGATAGGTGTGGATCTGGAATGTCGCGTTCACGTATATCAATGAGCAGAATTATACTAGGGGTTCCGTAAATACGGTCGTTTGAAATTTTGTTTTCTCGATAATTTCGAAACTACGTATTCGATCGAAATGAAATTTTGTATTTTGATCGAGAATGATATATTAAAGCAACAAAGTCAAGTCAAGCAAAAAAGTCAATTGAAAAAGTTGGCAGAAAGATTGGATTTGTGAGAAAGAAGATATAAGAATGGTATTTGAAAGTTGATCAAGAGTGGTTTTTTTTTGAAAAATTGAGT
Source organism: Aphidecta obliterata (assembly GCA_963966015.1). NCBI lineage: Eukaryota > Metazoa > Arthropoda > Insecta > Coleoptera > Coccinellidae > Aphidecta > Aphidecta obliterata. Next base: position 13,277,669 of record OZ014434.1, on the reverse strand, counting down.
TGTTGGAGTGAAATTGGCAAGTAAAGGAGAAAAGGAGAAGTTGGAGGCGGCGTGCTGTTTAGAAGAGGAAAAGTTGAAGTGAGTGCACTCATCGATCGAACATTATTTCAACGTTTAGATATACTAATGTTAAGGTTCTTTTGATAGTTGGAGTTGTTTTATAGAACTAGATTTTAAGTTGTTGTGAACAAAAATTTCTTTTATTTGTGCACCTTTAGAACCCTCCTTGAAAAAGAGTCACGGGAAAATTAAAAATCGAAATAAAATTAAAAATTCAATATGAATCTCTGGAACGAACCACAGCAATAACTTATAACTTTAACAATTCATATTTTTATTATGAGAACCTCCTTTGAAATAGTTATTTAATCAACTAGTTTATTAATGACAGCGATTAATGGTCGAAATATTGTTTGAGATCATTAATCGCTGAATTAATAAACGAGTTGATTACAAGATTTGTTCGTCGACCTCATCAGGAATTGAATATAAATTCTGGATCGAAACCAATTTTTATTTTGCATGATATACAAATTTGACGTTATACAAATTTCTATGTTCATTTCGATATATTAATATTTATGCTTCCTATAGAACAATTCGAAAAATTCATAGAGGGAATATTGGACATGTTGTGAAATTCTGAATAGTTTACATTTATTTCATTTCCTATAATGTCCGATAAGGAACGTGTGGATGAAGTGGAGGTTGAAGCATTATTTACCTTGGAACTATTATGACATACAATTTTTTCTGCAGTTTCTATTTTATTCTGAATGGAGTTTTCAATATACCCTACCAGCAGAAGTTGATTTCCAACCACCAAGTCTTTTGATGGCTGAAAAATCTGCACCACTGTCAGAAAGAATAGACGCAGAAGAACGCCGAAAACAGTGACCTGTATATAAATGTGGTTGCTCTAATTTAAGAAAGTTTGCAATCATTGACGGTAATTTAGAAAATGTATTAATTCCAACTGGTTGTGTTGAGCATTTATAGTTCTTATAAAAAACGAAAAGTCTTTCGTGTGGAGTGTGAGCTGGCCTCAAGGATATATATCTCTTCATTATGTTTAAAGTGTATGCTCATCTTTATCCACCACAGTGAATATCCTGTTCGAATGTGTTTTCGATGAATTCACTGTCACCAAAAATTTCGATCCCATATCTTGTACATCCTTTTTCTGCAACCTTAAAAATTCATCTTTTCTCAATGCACCCGCTACTCCGAATATCAAAGCGACCCACAAATCAAACAATGAGAGTTATTTCACTATAACGAGATAATGAGAATAAGTTGGAATAACGATTCAATTGAGTTTTATTTTTACCTTCGACATCAAGAAAACACTATCAGGAGCATTCGCTATGAACTCTCTCACATGTTCTTTTAAAAAAACTTTTGATTTTTTTCCGTTTAATAAACATCACCAGTTTGTGGTATCTGCTTATATCAGTATTGTCTTTCACATTTAGTGTTGATTTCAGCATCGAATATTTTGGCCATAAACTTGCTAGATGCCCCTTTTCTGCAATACCCGTAAAGTATGCCAACAAAACCGTTTCCGTAAAGTTCCGAACCTTCTTGTCCTTGCACCAAGATCTGAATTCAGCATAGGTTTCCTCATATAAATGGCGGCTCTGTTCAGGAAGCAGACTCAAATTTGCTGCTTCAGCAGTTTTTGTCACATCTGGCGGTGTCAAAGGGATATTTTCTTCGTTATTCATTATGTAGTAAAAGCGAATAAATAAATTTGACAGCTCGATCGTGCTCCGACATAGGTGCATCTATGCTCCGACTGAATATTTTATAATCGGTTGCCATGATAATCATGCATTAATACAAGAAATCATGGATTAATAGGGGTCCTTAATGGATGATTTCGAGTGCGTTGAAATGATCTTTTATTCTATGGTCGACGGAAAATATAATTATAGTCCATTTAAGAATTATTGACATCGAAGCAGGCCATGAACGTCCAGTCGAGGCTTTATTTCTAGTTACAAAAAAGTTACTGTTTTAATCATAGAAATAAAACATAAATATAACCTAGAAAAGTGTTCAGTATACGAATTATCGAATAATTATCAATTAAGCCGGAATATTTCGACTGCAGTTTAAGAATGGGAATTCAGGTTCAACGTTATATATATTAAGAAATGGAAGCCCCAAATAGAAAACTTGAACAGGAAACTCACCACCATAATCTACACCCTCAATAGTATGAAATACCATATCCAATAAGATACATTGAAGCTCCTATACACAGCCAATTTTCAGTCAACCCTTTCATATGGCATTGTTTACTGGGGAAACAGTACATCGGAAAAAAATTATTAAAACACAAAAGCAAGCAATCCGAGCTATGTATAGAATGAAATAAAGAGAGACTTGTAGAGGTGTTTTCAAAAGGAATAAAATCCTGAAGTTAACAGCAATATATGTGCTGAAGTATTTTATCTTCCTACAAAGCCACAGTGAACTATTTGAACCGTTTCTGAACAACAACCCAACTTGGAAAATTGATCTTTATATATACCCGAGGCAACAATTGACACTAGCACAGAATAATGTGAAATACATGTGCATGAAGATCTACGATGCGTTATCCAAACAGTTTCATTCGATATAATATCGCACCCGTCGTAGAATAAGGAGACAACTCAAAAATTGATTTTAATGGAAAATCGTATTTGAAGTTTTGGTTTACCGAAGTTTTCGTTCTATACTTTTGTGTACTTACTCAATTTAACACGCTGAACATTCGTAATAACTGCAGCAATCCATTTGAACATTATAACTCTAGCACCCAATATTCAATTAATGCAATTTTTCCCATCGTGGTGAAATATTCCACTGTTTTTCCAAAAAAATTGAAATGTTACCTTTTTTCACGAACAGTCTCTTATGTGGCGGAGAGGCCAACTAGAGTTATTCTGATATTGCACGTAAGAAAAGGGATACTTCCTGAGTTCAATACCGTCACTAACACAAAATGGACCTTTTTTGAGTTGTCTCCTTAGTCAACGACGGGTGCGATATATATTATTATTAAAATAAGAGAGAAACAAAAATTAAGAATCTCTGTAGTACATGAAGAATTTTGACATAAAATTTTACAATTATTCAGTATACTTTTGAATTCGGAACAATACCTATAGTATGTGTATTAGCAGAGGGAATGTGAACAGGGTACCATACAGTATAAGTATAATAAATAAACTTAAAATATCTATGAATGATACAAGAGCAAAGATAAAAATATCATTGAAAACTTTGTTTCCACGTAGTGTAGTGATTTGGATGTGTTTATTGAATAAGCTGACATAATCCTATTGATGGGCATCCTTTTGCAGGGAAGGTTTCAATATTTCAATAACCCATTTATGAAATAATTTAGCATTCATAGTAATCCTTATCATTAATACTACTGTCAAGAATCGGATCACATCCAGGTAAAAATCCATAAATTGTTCCAGCATTCAAAATAGTGCACCTTCTGCCTTTACCCTTGAATATACTTGGCATACCTTTTGGATTATTTTCTAGTGTCCACTGACAAATTTGAATACCATTTTTGAATATCCAAATTTCATCTAGATAAATGAATTTTACGTTTTGTTCCATGTATTCTCGGTATTTATCACAATATTGTACTATTTTTATTATATTTTTCTCTTTATCAGTAAGAATTTTCTTTTTTGTATTTGTATCCAATTTTTTTTATGATATACATAATATAATGTTGAATTCGATCAATTGAAATCTAGGTGCTCTTTGGCCAGTTCGAAAAGGATATCTAAACTGATATATTCATTGTTTTTAATTCTAGCAAAAACAAAGTCATTCAATGTCTCTTTGAAGGAATAATCGTATCGCACAGGTTTTCTTCCACTGCTAATTCCAGGCTATAATAACATGCTAATATTCTACGGACAGGGCTTGGTGAAATCTGAAAATTTAAGAGACATTGATCAATCGGAATACACTTTGAGTCGGTGAATAACCGTTTACCTGAAACATTAGCGGAAATATATGCCAAATCTTTGAAAAACTCGAAGTAACACCAACAAACTGCCTGGCGTTCTCTTGTTAGGCGCGATGTATCCTGGTGAATTCCAGCCATTTTAATAGCATAAGACAAAAAATACTCAAATTCAGAGCAAATTTTTATAATTACATATTCACCAATATCTTCGATAAAATCATCAAAGCAATATTTCTATGGGTAATGTTAGTGTTATTCATATACCAACCTGAATTCAGCAACCCAAAATATTACTGAATAGTCTATTACCAACTTAAATTCGATTTTTCACAGCCAACCAAGATGTCAATAATTCTTAAACGGAGTATATGTTTTAGATTATTGATATTGGAAGGATTAATTTCCTGAATCGACTAAAAGTTTGAAGTATATTTTCTTCATTCAATACTGGATCTTACTAAGCATTTAATTTTATGATTTCTATAACATTAGTATTGTTATAGTCGTAGATGAAGTATAGTATTCAACTTGCGGTAATGGTCATAAATCACTTGAAGAATTACAGCACTCGCCTTCGGCTCGCGCTGCAAACTTCATCTGCGTGAGTTATGGCCTACATTACCGCTCGTTGAATAATATACCATTTATTCATCTTTGAATGAAATATCACAAATTTGTAACGAATTTCCATCCATGCTATGTAGCTATGATAAAGTAACTTTGTCACCTCAATGAAACATTAATGTACACACAAAATGTCTTCTCCTTGATCTTGAGTTGAAGTAACTATATAAGTGACACATCGCCAATACGAAGCATGGATGTAGTTCTGATACATCATAGATTTGTCACAATCACATGCGTATTAGGGGCGAATAAATGATACATCGCAATGTTCCCTCCTTGATCTCCCCAGGTTACATCATTACTTTTTTGATCATGGTAAATGTACCCATTGGTGTTACATCCAGTAATTCTAATAAATCACATATTGAAATATTATTATTTCTGCAACGCCTTTGCCCAACACACCAGCAACGATTACGCACGTTAACATTGAAACAAACATTACCCAATTCCATCGAATCAACCTCACACGAGGAATTCCACAAAATCGCCCATGGAATTCCACCTTGAATCTCCGAAAATCGCAAAAGCACGCAAGAAGGAACTTTCATTCATCTCCTCGCCGCCGATGGTACCCCACCAAAACTCGCCATTCCAAGAACCAGCGACTGATAACCAACGCGCGTACTTCGTCCGATCGGGCAATGGACGTCGTTTTAGTACGTCTCGACTATCCGCCGCCAAGCTACTTTCTTCTAGTCCTGCGACGAGCTCATCCACCAGCGTCGAGGCCGCAAGGACGTGATGTCTGTTGATTTCCCAGTGAGATTCTCTGTGTCCTGTCAATATAGCGGCAGCGCGATCTCGTCCGGCGAGATCTGGTGAATTCGTTCGTCGAGGGCAGACATACATGTTTGGTCGTGTTTGTGGCTGAACCCCGCGCATCGGGGGTGGATACTTTACGTACTTTTGGGCAGTGAATTGGTGGTGCACCTATTGGGGAAGACTTTTGTGTGGTAGTTACGGGGTCTGAAGAATCCAGGGGAAATTTATTATCGCTTCCACGGATGATATGCAACGTGTCTGATTATTTAAGCGGTAAGATTATTTTTATATGTGATTAGGTACTGATTTGTTCGAGGAAAAATTGACGAAATCTAAAAATTCAATGAACCATTTTTTTCGACCACTGTCCGTTGTTTGTCCGGCGTTCATTTTCTAGGCTCATGAATCCGATCCATAAAATTTGCAGGTTGAAAAATGTAAGAATTCATGCTGAAGAAACTACCCATAAAGTCATGAAATTTGGAATGTGTGTTGGTCTAATTTTTCTCAATACAATATTTTGTTATAATTTAAAATATTTTTCTAGAAAACAAAGAGATGAACATTTTTTTTTCGAAGAATACATGATACATTTTTGTAAAAATCGCATCAAGTAGTTAGAGTTATTCGAAATTTCTCGAAAATGTTATCAGCTTGAAGTATACTAGGTGTCCCAAATTCCACTGAAACCCTCAAAAATCTTCTTATTTATTGAAATAACACTACCCAAAAATCACTTCAAAACGAGAGGAAAAATGTTTCCAAAAATGATTTCAGGAAATTGTCATTATCAAAATTATTGAATTAAATTGGGTTCATTAATAAGATAGATCTAGCATTCCAGCAAGATATTTTCAATAATTTATGACTAATAATGATTCGATGAAACTTCGAATTGTGGGAATACTGAAATTAATTATTTAATTTATATCAAATGAATGCGTGCGAAAGAGCATAATTAACAAAGTTAGTTTTAATGTGAAAATTGTTTCATATTAATTTTATTAACTATTAGCGCCATTTTATAGAATCTCAACCGCAAGGTTCGCATTCAGTTATTTGAATATTTATTTCCCGAAAGAAACAGATTATTTTTAGCGCTGCGGCGTTGACGCTCATATTGGAAAGTAGCAACTCAGATGTTTCAAATGAGACACCCTGTATATCATAGCATTCTAATCTTCGCTATTTCTTATCGATTATTTTTGTATGATAATTCCCTTCACTTATTTTCAGCGGTTTTAAAGCATTTCATTTATTACCTAAGTTTTTGTGCAAAACATAGTTTCAATTGAACGTATATTACTGCGATACTTGCAGTAGTGGCAAACTGAAATTTTGGTTGTAGTTTGAAAATATTCTGTGAATCCATTATTTTGGAGAATTTCGTTCTTCACCATAGTGGGATGTTAAATATTTGTGATTTTATGCAAAAGATTTAGAAATGGGGAAAAGTGATTTTTTCCAACTAGACACCTGTATTATCGAATATCCCGAAAGGCAATTGGAGTTTCTTTCAAATTATGTAAATCTAATGTTCCTTTATTTAAACACGAAAATAGAAACATGTTTTTTCGAAAATTGTATTAAATATTTTGCCATAATTTTTATGAAGTAGCTATGTAATCTCATGTATGTTTTATGAAAATTCGACAATTAGTGCTTCAATAATAAAATGATTGTAGGTTCATAGAATAAAATGAAATATGGTGAAATAATTGAATTTTTGTGGAGATTTGATTTGATTTCGAAAATATGGGGATTTAAGTATGGTTATATACTACATCATTCAAAAAAATCTGAAATTGTATTTTAGAATATTTGATAATAAACAGAGTGTTTTATTTGACAAAAAGAAGATAAGAAAAAATAAATTGATTTCTCGAAAACTACTGGAGATTGGTAAAAGAAATTTCAAAAATCGGATTTGCAATTATTTTAGTGAGGAGACGATAAGATGTCTTGGAACATGTCTTTATAGAAATTCGGCAATTGAAGAATCAATGATAAAATTTTTGCACAAAAAATAAGAAAATCAATGGATTTTTCGAAAACTACTGGAGATTGGTAAGAAAAATTTCGAAAATCGGATTTGCAATTATTTTAGTGAGGGAGCGATAACATGTCTTGAAACATGTATTTATGAAAACTCGGCAATTAAAGAATCAATGATAAAATTTTTGCACAAAAATTGAGAAAATCAATGGATTTTCGAAAACTACTGGAGATTGGTGTAAGAAAGTTCAAAAATTGGATTTTCAATTATTTTGGTGAGGAAGCGATAGAATGTTTTGATATTGCAATTATTTTAGTGAGGAGACGATTGGAACATGTCTTTATGAAAATTCGGCAATTGAAGAATCAATGATAAAATGTTTGCACAAAAAATAAGAAAATCGATGGCTTTTTCGAAAACTTCTGGAGGTTGGTAAAAGAAAGTTCCAAAATTGGATTTGCCATTATTTTAATGGGGGAAGCGATAGAGTTTCTTGATACATGTTTTCATTTAAATTCAGCAATTGAAGAATAATGATAAAATGTTTGCACAAAAAATTAGAAAATCAATGGATTTTTTGAAAACTACTGGAGATTGGTAAAAGAAAGTTCAAAAATCGGATTTGCAATTATTTTAGTGAGGAAGCAATGAAATGTCTTGAAACATGTCTTTATTAAAGTTCGGCAATCGAAGAATCAATGATAAAATGTTCGCACAAAAAATAAGAAAATCAATTAATTTCTTGAAAACTACTGGAGATTGGTGAAAGAAATTTCAAAAATTGGATTTGCAATTATTTTGGTGAGGAAGCGATAGAATGTTTTGATACATGTCTCGATAAAAATTCAGCAATTGAAGAATCAATGCTCGAATGTTTGCACAAAAAATTAGAAAATCAATGGATATTTCGGAAACTGCTGGAGATTGGTAAAAGACAGCTCAAAAATTGGATTTGCCATTATTTCGGTGAGGAAGCGATAGAATGTTAAGATACATGTCTTGATAAAATTCGACAATTGAAGAATCAATGATGAAATGTTTGCACAAAAAATAAGAAAATCAATGGATTTTTCGAAAACTTCTGGAGGTTGGTAAAAGAGAGTTCAAAAATTGGATTTGCAATTATTTTGGTGAGAGAGCGATATAATGTTTCGATACATGTCTTCATAAAAATTCGACAATTGAAGAGTCAATGATGAAATGTTTGCACGAAAAATTTGAAAATCAATGGATTTTTCGAAAACTTCTGAAGGTCGGTAAAAGAAAGTTCAAAATGTGGATTTGCCATTATTTTAATGGCGAAGCTATGGAATTTCTTGTTAGATGTTTTCATGAAAATTCAGCAGTTGAAGAATAATGATAAAATGTTTGCACAAAAAATAAGAAAATCAATTAATTTCTCGAAAACTACTGGAGATTGGTGAAAGAAATTTTCAAAAATCGGATTTGCAATTATTTTGGTGAGGAAGCGATAGAATGTTAAGATACATGTCTTGATAAAATTCGGCAATTGAAGAATCAATGATGAAATGTTTGCACAAAAAATAAGAAAATCAATGGATTTTTCGAAAACTTCTGGAGGTTGGTAAAAGAGAGTTCAAACATTGGATTTGCAATTATTTTAGTGAGGAAGCGATAGAATGTCTTGTTACATGTCTTTATAAAAGTTCGCCAATTGAAGAATCAATAATAAAATATTTGCACAAAAAATAAGAAAATAAATGGATTTTTCGAGAACTACTGGAGATTGGTAAAAGAAAGTTCAGAAATTGTATTTGCAATCATTCTGGTGAGGAAGCGATAGAATGTTTCGATGCATGTCTTTATAAAAATTCGGCAATTGAAGAGTCAATGATGAAATGTTTGCACAAAAAATAAGGAGATCAATGGATTTTACGAAAACTACTGGAGATTGGTGAAAGAAAGATCAAAAATTAGATTTGCCATTATTTTAATGAGGAAGCGATAGAATTTCTTGATACATTTCTTTATAAGAATTTAGCAATTGAAGAATCAATGATAAAATGTTTGCACAAAAATTTTGAAATCCATTAATTTCTCGAAAACTACTGAAGATTGGTGAAAGAAAGTTCAAAACTTGGATTTGCAATTATTCTGGTGAGGAAGCGATAGGATGTTTTGATAATGTCTTCATAAAAATTCAGCAATTGAAGAATCAATGATGAAATGTTTGCACAAAAAATAAGAAAATCAATGGATTACTCGAAAACTACCGGTGGCTTACAAAGGAAAGTTTAAAAATTGGATTTGCCATGATTTTAATGAGGAAACGATGGAATGTCTCGGAACATGTCTTCATGAACATTGGCAATTGAAGCATCAATGATTAGATGTTTGCGCTTTGATTAGCGAAAATAAAATAAGGCAAAATAATCCAATCTTTGTAGCAATTTGCTCTTATTCTGAAGACATGAGAATTTCAATTGTTTTCGGGATATTTGCTTATCTACAGGATGTTGCTCTTGAAAAAAAATCAACATTTTTATATCAACCGATATTATCAGAAATTTTAAACTACCATATTTTGATATCGAACTAATTTTTGAGCGCTCGTACTACTTACACGAGGGCTACATCATTTCGTCACGATGTCTGTATTTTTAGAATTTTGAGCCGAAAATGGTCTCAAACGACTATGTTCGACTCACTGATGACGAATCCGTCGAAAAATTCGAGTCTGTCCGTCCGTCCGTCCGGCCGTCCGTATACACGATAACTCTCGAACGGAATGTCCTAGAGACGTGAAATTTTCAGGGTAGGTTTGAATCTCGAATGCCGCGGTTGAGTTCGTTATTGGGCAAAATTCGCCCAGGGGTTCCGTAAATATGGCCGCTCGGAATTTTGTTTTTCTGATTACTTCGAAACTACAGATTCGATTGAGGTACATGCAAAATTTTGTTCAGCTCGCATGACTAGAACCATAGAAAATTATAACTTTGTAATGGAAAGGCCTAGGGACTTGACATTTCCAGGATAGGTGTGGATCCCGAATGTCGCGGTCACGTTCATCAATCAGCAGAATTAGACTATGGGTTCCGTAAAAATCGCCGTTTGAAATTCAGTTTTCATTTCAAAACTATGGATTTGATCGTGACGAAATTCTGTATTTAAATTGAGAATGATATATTCGAGTTACATTTTTTCCAGATCGCATGATCAGAACCATAGAAACCTAGAAAATCATAACTTTCGAACGGAAGGCCTAGGGACTTGAAATTTTCAGGATAGGTTCGGATCGCGAATTTCGCGATCACCTTCATCAATGAGCAAAATCAGACTAGGGGTTCCGTAAATATTGCCGTTCAAACTTTATTTTCCCTGATAATTTCGAAAATACTTATTGGATTGAAATGAAATTTTGCACATATATGAAGAATAATGTATTCAAACTACGTGAGAAATTTTGTCCAGATCGCATTACCAAGACCATAGATACCGTAGAAAATTCTAGCGAATTATCGAAAAAAAAAATGGTCACCAAAGCACTGACGTGAAGTCTGGATTTTCGCGTTAGTTTGAAATTTTCTTTGACAGCTGTCAAAATCTTTCAATTGGTTTCTAAAACTGGAGAATGTGAATCTACCTACAGGGTGCATGTAAGAGCGCTCAAAAGCTCCTGCCTTCACGGCAGTGCTTTTCGTAATTTTTTTAGACATAACTGAAACTCAGGACATTGTTAAACTTCATTCAAAATTTCAGCATTATACGATTTCCACTACAGCAGTAATAAACATTCGATTGAAGATATATTTTGCCCAAAAGTAAGGAAATCAATGAATTTCTTCATAACCATTGGAGGAAAGTATGAAAAAGAATTATTCAGAAGTAACTGATGAGCACAGGCAGAGCGAATAATGCAATGATATTCAGGTGTCTCATTTGAAATATCAAAGATGTTGCTACTTGCTGAAAATATTTCAGATCGATAGAGCAGAATCAATTGCCCAAGAAATCAAAATAATTCCATGTCCCACTTTCTAGAAACTATCAATAGGCCATCGAGTTTGGGACACCCTGTATTTAATTCATAAAAATTAATACTTTGTTTCATAAATTCTCAATGAAAGATTTCAACTCATTCTAAAACGATTAATTTGAGGAAGGCTGAAACCTGAAGAATAAGATGTTCCCGAAAAGTCTTACGAAATATTAGGAGTGCTGAGAAATATGAATAACATCGTACTGAAATTTTGTCCTGATTTTTATACCAATTTTTTAACATGATTCTTTCAGATCACCCTGTTCGTTATATTTTTTGAACACATTCATCCAAATCAAACCAAAATAAAAAGCTTAGTTTTTCCACAATTTGAAGTTTAATCGAATCCACCTAAACTCGATTTATAATTTACAAATCATTTAACTGACATAATAAGATTACTGAATTTATTTATTGCTCGTAGTGAACAATGGATCTAATATCCTATTGGGTGTAATATAATATTTGGTCCATTGTTGACATTGCTGGGACAGGATCAATAACATCAATTCGACTTTAATTTGATACCCGAAAGATATTTTATGATTTTCAATGAGTTATTCTGGAAAGGGGAATTGTCATTTACCTGATGATATTAAAAATTTTATGGGAAATTGATTGATTCATAATTTTCTCATATTAATTTGTTAATTTTAATTATTAGCTAATTGAAATTATTCACCATTTCGTAGTTTCTGGTCGATACATACAGGGAGTTTTTAGAAAAATTCGGAAATTTTATTATTTATTTTCGAGTATCCTAAACCTGTTTTACTAAGATCGAAACACGTTGTTGAAGGTTTGAAACAAATTTTTCTTCTTAATTGACGTTTGCACCTCTCCGCTTAGTGTCACCCGATGACATTTCTCGATGGTTGACTTGAGTATAACCTCCCTAGTTAGGAGGAAGTTTTGCCAGAGACCTCATCAAACGGTACTGAGAGACTCATTCGAAGTTTTAAATGGACAATTTCCATATTCGTAGAACAAGAAACCCAGCTCGCCATTTCACTAACACAACTCTCGCATCCGAACGAAATTTATGGTACATGGGCGCAAACAACAACATATTGCAATACCCAGTTCATTAGAGGTCTGAATGTCGCTGTCAACTAGTTTGAATTACTTTTTTCACGATACTGTCGAAATAGTGGACAAAATGCTGCATTTCTATTAGAAAAACTGGTTTCTGAGAGCTACCATTAAAATTCCGTTTCATCACAACGTTTTGCAATGACTTATTCTTCGTCGAGAAGTTATTTAGATTTTTCGATGAATGACGTTCTGGGTTATCACATGGAACGGTAGAATTTCCGAAGAAGAGGAAGGCTAAATAGGTAGAGAAAATGTTAATGTGAATTGGAGAAGGATATTGGGAAATACCAAGGGTTTAAATTTTGACTCATGGAATTTTTGGTTGTTTCCAATAAAAAACGTTTGGGATCTTCATAATAGGAAAACAACATGAATTTTGAACGAAGGTTTACTATTTTCAGATCACCTCGTTTCCTCTGTATAGGGTTCAAAAAATATCCCATCTCATCCCAAAAAAAAAAGATTAAGGTAGCGACAATTGGCCCCCGGGATTATGCGATTTAACTCCTATGGTTTTTTTGCAGAAAACGTTAACAGTAGGAAATCTTGGGATATTCACTAGGGAAATCGCCAAATCGTATGAAAAATTTGATAAAAGTTTTAACGCAGGTGAAATTAACGACCGGACAGTTCGTTGCAATGTCCGAAGGTTCCAGTTCACTGAAAAAACCAAGGACACGCAAGGTGAATACTCGAATTGAATTTGTTATTAATTCGTTCACCTGGGTTTTCCAGGTTCTCGAAAAATCCGAAACAACTTCTTGACGTGTATGCGGAATAGTTTTTGAAGACGAAGATCGTAGAAAGCTGAAATTTCGGGTGGAGTTGAAAACTAAGTATTCACTAATTAACTTAGTCTACGATTTTCACTAATTCAGAGTTTAACAAAACCACTACACGTGTTTCGCCATACCAGGTCTTCATCAGGTGACGAGATTAACTAAGCTTATCGTTGCACTGGTTCGGAATAAATTCCTATTTCCTAAAGGGTAGGGGAAATAAAGATAAGGGTTGTTATCTACATACCTGATCATTAGGTTATCGTTAAACAGTCGTTACGGTTGAACCAATTCAACAAAGGATCATTATTTTACCCTACCTGGTCGTTGAGCAAATGAGTTGAACATTTTTGTTTGTTGATTTCCATGATTCTAACAAATTGAGTATTAAGCCTCCTCTTTTAATATGCGGAATTTCGTAGTCGTGTGTGAAGCAATGCTTTTCTGTTAATGAATGTCTGCGAAATTTGAATTTGTTTTTCCGGTAACGAAACAACTTTTATGTTCCTTGATTCTTTTCTCGAAGGTTCTACCAGTTTGGCCGATATAGAAACTTGGACAGTCTCCGCATGTTAATTTATATACTCCCGATTTATCTATTTGATCCGTTTCATCTTTCTTTTTGTTTTGAGAACAATGAGGTTTTCTCTGAGACTTTTTCTGTATATGAAATAATTTTATGATTTTGTTTCAATTCTTCTCGAACTGGATAAACTTCATTTATTGCTTTTTGAGCGCTCGTACTACTCACACGAGGGCTATATCATTTCGTCACGATGTCTGTATTTTTCGAATTTTGAGCCGAAAATGGTCTCAATCGACTATGTTCGACTCACTGATTCGAGTCTGTCTGTCCGTCCGGCCGTCCGTCTGTTAGCACGATAACTCTCGAACGGAACAACCTAGATACTTGAAATTTTCAGTGTCGGTTCAGTTCCCGAATGCCTCGGTTGAGTTCGTTAATGGGCCAAATTCCACCAGGGGTTCCGTAAATATGGCCGTTCAAAGTTTTGTTCCCCTGATTACTTGAAAACTACAGATTTGATTGAGATGAAATTTTGCACTCGAATGGAGAATGAGGTGATCAAGCTACATGTAAAATTTTGTCCAGATCGCATGACCAGAACCATAGAAACCATAGTAAATTGTAACTTTTGAACGGAAACGCCTAGGGACTTTGAATTTTCAGGATAGGTGTGGATCTCGAATGTCGTGATCACGTTCATCTGAGCAAAATTATACTAGGGGTTCCGTAAATATGGTCGTTTGGAATTTAGTTTTCTTGATAATTTCAAAACTACAGATTCGATCGTGACGAAATTTTGTATACTAATGGAGAATGATATATTCAAGCTACATTTCTTCAGATCACATGACCAGAACCATAGAAACCATAGAAAATTATAACTTTCGAACGGAAAGGCCTAGGAACTTGAAATGTTCAGGATAGGTTTGGATTTGAAATATCGCGTTCACGTTTATCAATGGGCAGAATTATACCAGGGGTTCCGTAAATACGGTCGTTTGAAATTTTGGTTTCTCGATAATTTAGAAACTACGGATTCGATCGAGATGAAAGTTTGTATTTTAATCGAGAATGATATGATATGATATATTAAAACAATATTTTGTCCAGATCGCATGACCAGAACAATAGAAACCATAGAAAATTGTAACTTTTGAACGGAAAGGCCTAGGAACTTGAAATTTTCAGGGTGGGTTTGGATCGCGAATATCGCGGCCACGTTCATCAATGAGCAAAATTAGAATAGGGGTTCCGTAAATATGGCTGTTCAAAATATTTTAGTCCTGATAATTTCGAAACAACTGATTGGATTTAAATGGACCATCCTGTATATTATGGATTATCCCGAAAGAAAATTTCAGTTTCTTTGAAATGATGTATAATTTCTGTATACTCCAATAATATTAATCAAAAAATGAAAAGATCAGATTGTATTGCTATCTAATTTTTGTGGAAACTCACTTTTATTTCAGAAAACTCACTATTTAGATACAGAAAGGAGATATATTTTTTTGGATGAATTTAATTTGTCTTTCAAACTACCTTCAAAATTTTAGCTTCCTACGATTCCAATTACCACATTTATGAACATTCTATTCAAACTACTTATATCAAGCACAAAAAAAAGGAAATCTCAATTTCTTAGAAACCACTAAGGATTGGTTAAGGAAAGTCGAAAATTGTATAAGGTAGCTATGAAATGTCATGAAACATTCAATTCAAATAACATATAGGTATAATATTCAGCACAAAAACTAAGGAAATCAATGAATTTCTCGAAAAACACTGAATATTGGTAAAGAAAGAGGTTTAAATTGGAATATATTGCCATAATTAGTACAAGGTACCTGTGAAATGTCATGGAACATGTCATTATAAAAATTCGGCAATAAGAGTATTGTTATCTCGTATTTCCGATTTCGAGGGACCTTTGTGTTATTTTCTCGATCTGAAGAATTCCTTGGACCGATGAATTTTTCCGGGTTCTGGTTGTAAGGCAGAAACAAGATTTCGATAGGTGCGATATTTCCGGTTCTCAACGGAGTGGATTTCTCATATTTGAAATACCCCTTTGATGATTAAAAGACGTATATGCTTTCTTCCACACCTTTCCTGAAAATATCAAGTCTCTAGGCCTTTCCGTTCGAAAGCTATAATTTGCCATGCTTCTGGTCATGCGATCTGGACGATCTATTTTGAACACATCCTTCTCCATCTGAGGGCAATTTGATCTCGATTGAATCAGTAGTTTCGAAGTGATCAGGAAAAGAAAATTTTGAATGGCATTATTTACGGAACCCTTGGTGGAATGCTGCCCATTAACGAACTCAACTGTGGCATTCGGGAACTGAACCCACAATGAAATTTCAAATCTCTAGGTCGTTCCGTTCGAAACTCATCGTGCTTACGGCTGGACGGACAGACTCGAATTTTTCGATGAATTCAGTGAGTCGAGCCTTGTCGATTGAGACCACTTTCGGCTCTACATTCGAAAAACACAGAAATCGTGACGGAATGATATAACCCTCGTGTAAGTAGAAAAAGCGCTCTAAAACATGCTGCATCTTTTGAAAAAAACTTCAATTTACTTTCAGGATATTCGATAATATTCCATTTGAAAAATCAACTCTTCAACATTTTCATTATGTTTTGGTAGAATCACAATTTTTTCATGACCCTGTATGATGAAGAACTGTATCAAAATTGATACACAGGACATTGTCAAACTACACCCAAAATTTCAGCTTTCCACTATTTCAATTAGCGCAGTACTTAACATTCTATCGAAAAAAATCTAGAGAAATATGAGGAGCGAATTCGAAGCGAAAAATGCAAGGATTTACAGAATCTCATTTGGAATATCTGAGTTGTTGTTATTTTTATATATAAACGGCAACGCCGCAGCGCTAAAAATAATTTGAGAGCGATAGAGCAGAATTGATTACCCAAGAAACCAAATTTTCAAAATTATCCAGAAAACGTCTTACGGTAGTATTCGGACGTACACTCAATATCGGTAGAAATGACTGCGCAAAATTGGTAGATTTTGGGAGGAAATCGATAGAAGGAACATTTTTCCAAGAATCTCAATAAACAAAGAAACATTTAATAATAAATAATGCAATTTTATTCAAACCAGAAATAACTCATAAATATAATACAATATTTTCCAATATAAAATAACGAAATATACCGGAGAAAGTTCATTTAAAATTGTTATTATATGCGACCAGAATGATTTTATGCACATGATCTCCTTCTCGGATTATACGGACACTATAATGGAATAATTTATTATTTTTATTCTCCAATACAAAAACACCAACAAATATATTATAATTTTA
The DNA here is from genome assembly GCA_963966015.1 of Aphidecta obliterata. Classification (NCBI taxonomy): domain Eukaryota; kingdom Metazoa; phylum Arthropoda; class Insecta; order Coleoptera; family Coccinellidae; genus Aphidecta; species Aphidecta obliterata. The sequence goes on along the minus strand of OZ014434.1, from coordinate 13,260,549 downwards.
AGGGTATGCAACCCTAAATACACATCGGAGAATTTTAGAAAGTGTACAATTCTCCAGCAGCGCGACCATACTGCTTCAGATGCAGTCTAGTGGCGCTGCCAAGTGAATATATTCATTGGCATTATGAGGATACCAAAACTGCTCATCGCAAAAAAAGGAGAGAGATGATTGATTTTCGCGTTATAATGATAATATCGATTTTTGATTTTTTGAAATTTTTATTACAATAAATTCAACGTGTTACTGAGTATCTATGCCCACCAAAGAAATTTCAACAGAATCCACTCAAAATTCACCTTGAGTATGAATCCATGTTTTCAATATTGTATCATGATGTCAATGCTGATGTTGATATCGAGAAGAAACGTGTCAAATTTAATTAACTCATTAAACTTGAATTTTTCCATTGTTCTGATTCCGGTTCGTCAGAATCGAAAAAAAAAAATTTGGCGAGGATGTTGACGATAAAATGAAAACAATTTATGGCCGTGTGTATAGTGAGATGAACGTTAGCAATGTAAGTAAATATTCGAAACATTAATATATAATTGTCGAATTCGCACTTTTTTATGACAGTTGATACCTAATTTTTTTTTCACGATTTTTATTGACTTCATAAAAGCTTTGTTACCGTTATTTGAATAATCTTCCGTGTTTATACAGTTGTGTTAATTCAGATTACAACCTGGAAAAATCTCAGAATCACATTCAGCAAAATCATTTGATTCGAGTGAGAATCAGCGATGCAAAATGGCGAATGCACCGGTATTGGTCAGAAGATTTTTAAATTCGAATATTTCGAGTGACAAAAGCGATTATTTCAAGAAAATAAACAATAATGCGATACTTACCAATCTGCTTTTGCTATGATAAACTTATCTACATCGGGTCTGTTTCCGCTTTTACTTTTTAATAAAAATAACTTCGGATCCCTCTTCACGGCTTCTGAAAACAAGGTGTCTTGTTATTACGTCCTACTTGCTACCAGGTCAAGGCCTACAAGAATAATAGAACTCAACCTCTGAGGAAATACCTTACTATTTTGAAGATATTAAGGTTTCCACGAAATATTCAATAACAAGTATCAGTCAAAAATAATATAAAATACGTTCCATTCGGACCATTAGGTACCAAAAATAATCACACTTGGATTTTAAAGAGTTTTAGTAAAGAATTTTTTCTCGATGAATATCACAGTTATACTTTGCGGAACCGCGAGATTCATTATTCTGGTAGGTCTTGACCCAGTCTATATTTCTAGTATTACTTGTTATATACTGGTCACTCTGTATGTCACATATGCATTTTAAATAGGACTAAGCTGATTCGTAATGAGACAAATGATCAAACGCGTCAGGAAGTTGACCATCACCTATATTTTACGAATATTTCGAAGGGGGTATAGAAAAATTGATTAATTGTGAGATTTAGTTTTCGAATAAAAACAGGAATTTATTCAGAATGTAAAAGTTTTATGTTCGACTTGGATTCCACGAGTGTGAGTGCAAAAGCTGTTGTTGAAAATATGCATTTGTAACAAATAACTAAAATTTCAGGAATGCTCAATTCGAATTCAATATTTCCCACAAATCAAATTAATATTTTGAGAAGATTGTAAGATATACAGTTGGCACTGTTTGAATATGCGAAATTGTCAGGATGACAAAAATCACTAATGGCAATTGCCAAAAACAATTTTGAGTTTACGGAAATCATATGACAGAGCGTATGATTTTTGTAACTTTAGGAGGATAGCACGTGGTTGGTCGATTTCTTGGCCTGCACGATCCCCGGATCTCAACCCCTGTGATTTCTTCTATTGGGGTCATTTGAAAATATTAGTGTACATTAGTGTTGAAGAACTAAAACAACGCATTGAAAATGCTTGTGACATTATTTGTGAGCAAACTGATCTGATAGTTGCTGCATGTAATAATTCGTTATTACGCCGGGCAAAACTTGGTGCACATCAAACGAATGGTGACCATTTCGAACAATTTCTGTAAACAATTTGGATCAATTTAATTGGTCATTTTGAAAATTGTTTTTTATAGGACCATCTCAATCAGTAATTTTTCTCCTCTCCAGTTTGAACTTGAAAATTATACAGTTCAGGAAAAATCCCTCAATAAAAATTGAAAGAGAAAATACAAATTTGCGATGAAATCCAGCACTTTATTTACTCGCTAGAATGCATATGGCACCGCGATTCATGGCAGATCTCCTAACAGAGAGATAACAAGATTCAGTGTCGTATTAAGATGATGATGCCCAAGATTTTTTGCCCTTTTTCAAATTGAATATTTAATAAACATTACATATGATCAACTTTTCGATGAGTTCTAACTACTGTCAAAAAAGCCTCACCTTGAGAAACATCCTGTATGAAGTAGAGGATTAGAGGTATAAATCAAAATGTATCTATTTATTGAGTCATATTGATAAATATTTTTCGTTTCGTACAAAAAGAAGGCATAATTTTTCTCATTCCAAAAGTAAGAAAACGAATTGATTCATCAGAATAAATCCAACAAAAATAAACAAAATAACAGAAAAAAAAAATTATTCACAAAAAAGATAGTAAGAAGTGGATATTTTTCTCAAGTAGATATACCAGAGGGAAAACATAGTGTTGACAATGAAAAAATATTTCACAAATATGATTATGACCACAAGTGAAATATCGCCCAAAGAATAAAATATAGGTACTAAAAACTACAAAAAAAGTTGAAATCACAAAGAAAAAATTAATGAAGGTATAAAACACACATTTAATAACAAGGAATTAAAGAAAGGGACTTCCTGGAAAATGATGTGCAAATTAATATTCCATTATTTTCCAATATATTTCGATGTCCTTAGTACTGTAGAACTTATAGAAATTGGATGAAAGATTTTTGAATCTCTACATTACAGCTTGAATCCCAATAACAATTCGAAAGCTACAAATATAAATCATCAATTTCAGCAGAATTTGAACCGTATCGGTAGATCTATTTAAAATCGGTAGATCGAAACGTATAAAGGGTGTTTTCGAAGGTGAGGCTTTTTTTTGACCAGCAATAGAACTCATCAAAATAAGTCGATATATATACCAAAAGTTGTTTAATAAAATATTCCCCAGAACCAAGTATTTCGAAATCAAAGTTACCGCGAATATGAGAAATTCCCAGCTCGAAACCGACATATGTTCGTATTGATATCTAAATGTGTAGACATTCGCCAGCTGTCTGAGATATAGTATACGGGAAATCATCTACAATGCGTTTGATGCCCTTTTTCGATATCAACCCCCGTGATTTTTTCCTTTAGGGTCATTTGAAAATATAAGACTAAGACAACGCATTGAAAATGCTTGTGGCATTATTCCGCGAGCAAACTGATGTGGTGAAAATGATGACCATTTCAAACAATTTCTGTAAACAATTTGGATCAATTTTATGGGTGAATTGGTGAACTTTGTTGAGGTTGAAGGAGAATACGAATTTGCGATAAATGCCGAGAAAATATCATGTACATGGCTCCTAACAGAGAGATAACACGATCCGGAGTCGTATTAAGATATTGATTTTCTTAGGACCTTTCAAATCAGTAATTTTTCCTGTCCTAAATTTGAACTTTGAGAATTATATCGTTCAGGAAAAATCTCCTAATAATGGTTGAGAATTTGCGATGAAATCCAACAATCTATTTACTTGCTGGAATGCATATGGTACCGAAATTCATGACAGAGAAAGAAAATACGATCCAGTGTCGCATTAAGATGATGATGCACAAGATTTTCTGCACTTTTTTCAAATTTAATATTTTATATGATCAACTTCGGGCGAAATGATTTCTTTGGATCAGTTCTAGCTATTGTAAAAAAAATTTCAACATAAAAAACACCCTGTATAAAGTCATATAAAGTATCAGAGGTATAAAAATGAAAAAGACATAAATCGAAATGTGTCTATTTATTGAGTCATATTGAAGAATATTTTTCGTTTCGCACAAGAAGAAGGCATAATTTTTCTCATTCTAAGAGTAAGAAAATGAATTGATTCATCAGAATTGATCCAACAAAAATAGGCAAAATAACAGAAAAAAGCATGATTCAAAAAAATATATCTCCCGAGTAGATATACCAGGAGGAAAACATAATGTTAACAATAAAAAAAATTTTTCACAAATATGATTACGACCACGTCTGAAATATCGCCCAAAGAAGAATATACCACCAACTACAAAAAAATAGATCAACTCCCGGAGAAAAGAGAAATAATATTCAATAAAACAACAAAGAAATAATGAACAAAATTATAGAACACAGATTTAATAACAAGATTTCTATATATTTCTAGAGATTGCCAAAAAAAATTGATAATAACAGAAAATTTAATTAATCGATCAATTACGTTTTTGAGGTGAGGCTTTTTTCGAAAGGAGCTAGAAAACTTCAAAAGGAATCATTTCACCGGAAGTTGATCATATAAAATATTCAATTTGAAAAAAGTGCAAAAAATCTTGGGAGTCAATATGTCACTGGATCGTGTTATCTCTCTGTTTGCCATGAATCACGGTGCCATATGCATTCCAGCAAGTAAACAAATTGCTGGATTTTATCGCAAATTTGTATATTCTGTTTCAACTTTCATTAGGTGATTTTTCCTGAACGGTATAATTCTCAAGTTCATACTAAGGAGAGGAAAAATTACTGATTGAAAAGGTCCTATAAAGAAAGGAAGTTCAAAAACTTGATGAAAATTGTTTACAGAAATTGTTCGGAATGGTCACCATTCGTTTGATGTGCACAAAGTCTTGCCCGGCGTAATAACGAATTATTATATGCAGCAACTATCACATCAGTTTGCTCACGAATAATGCCACCAAGGTTTTCAATACGTTGTTTTAGTTCTTCCGCACTGTTCAACTCACCGTTACTGTTTCAAAATGACCCCAAAACAAGAAATCACAGGGGTTGGGATCCGGGTAGCGTGCACGCCAAGAAATCGACCCACCACGTCCATCCACCCAAAGTCACAAAAATCATACGCTCTGTCAGATGACCTCCCATAAACTGAACGCAATTAATGAACACATTTAAACCTCAATACGTCCCTATATCAGATCTTAGCTGGTAATTTCTCAGATTCGCGGGTAACTTTGATTTCGACCCTGGTGAATATTTTATATAAGAGATTTTTGGAATTTTGACTTATTTTGATGAGATCTAGCACCTGTCAAAAAAATTTTCTCTCCTTTGAAAACATCCTGTATAGCTGAAACATTGCCAATTCGAAAAATGGCTGTAATTTTAATACATCACAGATTTGTCACAAATTATCAAGGAGTAAAGAAATGATGCATCGCAATGTTCCCTCCTTGATCTCCCCAGGTTACATCACAGAGATGTAACTGGTCACCTGGGAATGTGAATTGTCAATGGTCAATTTTTTGACTAATGTAGCCCATAATTTGAAACATAAGGAACCGTCTAGTTTCCAATTCACTCTCCATTTTTGAGCGCTCGTACTACTTACACGAGGGCTACATCATTTCGTCACGATGTCTGTATTTTTTCGAATTTTGAGCCGAAAATTGTCTCAATCGAATATGTTCGACTTACTAATGACGAATCTGTCAGAAAATTCGAGTCTGTCCGTCCGGCCGTCCATAAGCACGATAACTCTCGAACGGAACAACCTAGAGACTTGAAATTTCCAGTGTGGGTTCAGTTCCCGAATGCCTCGGTTAAGTTAATTTAAATTTTTAATTAAGTTAATGGGCCGAATTCCACCAGGGGTTCCGTAGATATGACCGTTCAAAGTTTTGTTCCCCTGATTACTTGAAAACTACAAATTTGATCAAGATGAAATTTTGCACTCAAATGGAAAAGCTACATTTGAAATTTTGTCCAGATCGCATGACCAGAACCATAGAAACCATAGAAAATTGTTACTTTTGAACGGAAACGCCTGGGGACTTGAAATTCTCAGGATAGGTGTGGATCTCGAATGTCGTGATCACGTTAATCTATGAGCAAAATTTTACTAGGGGTTCCGTCAATATGGTCGTTTGAAATTTAGTTTTCTTGATAATTTCAAAACTACAGATTCGATCGTGACGAAATTTCGTATACTAATGGAGAATGATATATTCAAGCTACATTTCTCCAGATTACATGACCAGAACCATAGAAACCATAGAAAATCATAACTTTCGAACGAAAAGGCCTAGGGACTTGAAAATTTCAGGATAGGACAATTGAAATGTCGCGTTCACGTTCATCAATGAGCAGAATTATACTAGGGGTTCCGTAAATACGGTCGTTTGAAATTTTGTTTCGTTTCAAAAGCTCCTGACTTCACGTCAGTGCTTTTCGTAATTTTGAGGATATCATGACGTTCAACTAAATAATAACATTTTTGCGATGTATGGTGTTGTCCATGAACTGAACATTACCATACCGAAACTATGTAAAAAATTCGGACACGCACTCGCTTAATTTCCACCAAGGTAACAACTCACCATAGTCATATTGGTATGAACAATTTGAAGTAGCGATGCCCACGGCATGTTGTATTTATTAATATTATCCTGAAGTCTGGAACCTTTCGTCTACTATAATTATCTCAGCTATTGCGATGCTTTATCTAATAACAATAATAACAATTATTTGTTCCAAGATCAAAGTCATGTATCTCGTGCTGTGGCTGGAAACGGACGGATGTTGTTCGAATTTTTTTCGGAGTGTCACAGGAAATGATCATTAACGGTGTTACATATACATATATGCTTGGCGGTGTTGACTTTTCAATTTTTGCCAGATTTCATAAATAATGCGACGCCCTGGAGGTGTAGGTAAAAATGATGAGTCGAAAGATGAAAACGCCCCTTTACCATCTCAGTTGGTTTGAAGGCCTCGCCTTTTAATTTTATGACCCTGAAATCCCTTTGCCACGCGCTAAAAGCCCGAAAAATTTTTGATCGCCTCGAGCCGTGTTCCACCGCGGCAAAATCTACGTGATGGAAAAGCGTCTCCATTGATATTCAGTACATTCTAGACGTTATTCGAAGAAGGTTCAATACAGATATCTCGATGCAAACTGCCTTATAATTCAATTTGAGATCATATTATTACTTTTTCACAATGCCCAGTTTCCATAAAATCTATCATAACAATTCTTTCTTGGTCCGAATTCCCTTTTCGTGCATGTAAGAATCAGCCGACCAAAAATAACATTTCGCAATTGCAACTGTTGCATACTAGATCTTATTTACTCAGATATAGTGTGGTCCACTTTCTTCCACCATTATATAACGACCATTATCGAATTCGTTCGAGTTCCACAACAGAGTTAACCGTAATTTGTTCTTGATTAGATTAATCATCGAATTGTGTTGCAGAACTTCGGTTTGAGAGAAGGAGGTTGTTCGATACGCTCATTCTGAATTCTTACAAGGTTCTTCAATGATAGGCTTCATTATTTCGGGTACTTGACATAAATTCTAAAAATGTCAATTCACGCCTCACACTTCGACTTATTATAGTTGGGTTCACAAGGCATGAAAAGACTCTAAAACAGATTTTCGTGTGAACTTCACTACACCCAAACAATGCAAAATCAGCTTGGCGTCAAAAAATCGTCGCGTGCAGGAATTGGTAGGGGGAATTTTTCCGAAAATTTGCAAAACATTTTTTTTGAGCGCTCGTACTACTTACACAAGGGCTATATCATTTCGTCACAATGTCTGTATTTTTCGAATTTTGAGCCGTCCGTCCGGCCGTAAGCACGATTACTCTCGAACGGAACAACCTAGAGACTTGAAATTTTCAGTGTAGGTTCAGATCCAAAATGCCTCGGTTAAGTTCGTTAATGGGCAGAATTCCACGAGGGGTTCCGTAAATATGGCCGTTCAAAGTTTTGTTCCCCTGATTACTTGAAAACTACAGATTTGATCGTGATGAAATTTTGCACTCAAATGGAAAATGAGGTGTTCAAGCTACATGTGAAATTTTGTCCAGATCGCATGACCAGAACCATAGAAACCATAAAAAATTGTAACTTTTGAACGGAAACGCCTAGGGACTTGAAATTTTCAGGGTGGGTTTGGATCGCGGTCACGTTCATCAATGAGCAAAATTAGACTAGGGGTTCCGTAAATATGGCCGTTCAAAATATTATTTTCCTGATAGTTTCGAAACTACTGATCGGATTGAAATGAAATTATGCACCTAGCCGAGGAATAATGTATTCAAACTACGTGCAAAATTTTGTCCAAATCGCATCACCAAGACCATAGATACCGTAGAAAATTCTAGCGAATTATCGAAAAAAAATTGATCAGCTGAAGCACTGACATAAAGTCTGGAGTTTCGCCTAAGTTTCAGAATTTTTTTGACAGCTGTCGAGAATTCCTTCAATTGATTTCTAAAACTGGAAAATGCGAAGCTACCTACAAGGTGCATGTACGAGCGCTCAAAAGTTCCTGCCTTCACGGCAGTGCTTTTCGTAATTTTCTTGGTTCAAAAAGGTACACACAGTAATTTTCAGTTAACACATTCGATATTAATAAATTGTATAATTGTTATTTATTTTTGATATGTTGATATTGATGATGTAAATTGACCATCAGATTATAATAATACGGTGTGGATATCGAATGTCGTGATCACGTTCATCTATAGGAAAAATTAGACTAGGGGTTCCGTATATATGGCCGTTCAAAATATTTTTTTCCTGATAGATCGAAACTACTGATTTTGTCCAGATCGCATTACCAAGACCATAGATACCGTAGAAAATTCTAGCGAATTATCGAAAAAAAATTGGTGAGCTGAAGCACTGACATGAAGTCTGGAGTTTCGCCTAAGTTTCAGAATTTTTTTGACAGCTGTCGAAAATTCCTTCAATTGATTTCTAAAACTGGAAAATGCGAATCTACCTACAAGGTGGATGTACGAGTGCTCAAAAGCTCCTTACTTCACGGCAGTGCTTTTCGTAATTTTTATAATCATCTACATCAAGTGGCTAATTTTCATACCAATGTTCATCGAAATATACGATTCAGAAATATTTTACTCTAATTATCGAAGGAGTCGGATACAATGCGTTTGTATGAAGTTCCTTATGATATAATCGCTTGCCCTGAAAAAGGATTTCCACCATTATTTTCGTTTCAATTTTACTCGAAAACTGTTGCGAAAATCGAAAAAGTGCTTTATATAAAAGGTCTTTCTCAGAAACCGACGACTCAGAAGGTTTTTTTCCCAGTTTCAATTGGCCGAATAGTTTCCTCAAAAATAGGAAAATGTGTAGTAGGGCGCACTTTGATGAATAAACGCTTGTCAGAACAGACACAGACAAATAAACGACCTTATGGATCAATTCGTTCATGAGGTTTCTTTTGAGTCTGGGCAACTTTACGCTCCTGTATTTTTTCCTATTTTTATGTAGGTATGTGTGTTGCAATAATTTTATTATTTCCTAATGTCATGCGTATTTGCTGCTATTTGAGGGTGTAATATTTGCTACCTTTCCTATTTTTTGCAAAAAGCAAGTGAAATATGTCTGATTGTGGAAGAGAGTTACTTTTCTTGGCATGCTTGGATTTGTATGTGGAAATATTTTTTTCAAACTGCTATAAGATTTATAGCAGTTTCTATGCCATTTCAAATAATCCTGAGCTATAAAATCCATAAGATTAGAAAAAATATGGTTCCTGTCAGCATCATCTGAACAAATTATTATCATTATTATTGAATATTCCTACAGGGTTTTGTACATTCAATAAATTTCTCTTTAGATTTTGGTTTGGATATTTCTAATTCTTATTGTCCACCTTCTTGACAAAAATAAAACATCAACGTTCCAAATTGCTCGAAGTATTTTCCTTGGAAGGTTCAAGCTTGATTTTCGACTAAAGTTCACTCTCTGAACTAGTGTTACTTGGAATGTTCATTTCTGAAGACACAGGAAAAGATGGAAATAAATATAATATCACACAAAATGTTGAGAACCTACCTTGATAATTCCTCGTTCTCCCACTGTGAATATTGCACTTGCTTTTTGCAAAAAATAGGAAATGTAGCAAATATAACACTCTCAAATAGCAGCAAATACGCATGACATTAGGAAATAATAAAATTATTGCAACACACATACCTACATAAAAATAGGAAAAAATACATGAGCTGAAAGTTGCCCAGACTCAAACCTTATGAATTGATCCACAAGGTCGTTTATTTCTGTCCCGATAAGCGTTTATTTATCAAAATGCGCCTTACTAGCATCTCCACATTCAGTCGCGGCTAATCGAATGTAATAGCACATTTTCCTATTTTTTCAGGAAACTATTTGGCCAATTGAAATTTGGGAAAAACCTTCTGAATCATCGGTTTCCGAGAAAGACCCTTTTTCGATTTTCGCAACAGTTTTGGAGTAAAATTGAAATTATTCCTCTGTCAGATACCATGGCCTTCGAGCGACGTTGCATTTTTGTCATATTCCTGGCGCTTTTTCATCAAAGGAGGCTTTGGTTTACTCAAGGCCCATCTTTGAAATTATTTCCCATTACTCATCCTGTCAGCAAAACCACCATAGATTTCACGGCTTTGCTTCCCTCACTTAGCAGTTTTTGACGTAATTCTGCTCTGGGATTTTTCCAAGGTGAAACTTCGTGGGGTTTTTTTCATCTAATGATCAATGTTAATGTGAGTATGCTCCAGAATCTATCGAAAAAAATAAGTAGGAGGATATTCGTTGCACGATAATTACCAATCAATTCATCAACCATATCTCTCAGATGGACATCACGGACATTCCAGATGAAGGTCCATCCTGCTGGCGAATATTTTGACCATTATAACATTTGCTTTGCAATGACCTCGTTAAATGAAGTGAGACTGTTTCGATCTAGTGCTAACATTTTAATCCTTGCATGCATATTTTCAAGTAGAGATATCGCTATGAAATACAATCTAGATAACAATTTTATTCGAAGGTTTTAGTTGATGTAAATACGCAGATCTTCCTTCCTTATTAACTTCAATATTTCAGAAAGATTGAGATTCGTTCCTTACTTTCCTACATGAAAATTTTTCTTTGGTAAAGCATCACTCTTCAATAAGTGATCTGCGAAAGCCTTTTTTGTTTTCGGTTGACCAATGAACTACAATGTTCCTCGATTTTTTTTTTCAGAAGTTCTGCCTCTTTGGCTGATAACAGTAGATTATTCAACGAGCGGTGATGTAGGTCATAACTCACGCAGATGAAGTTCGCAGTACGAGCCGTAGGCGAGTGCTGTAATTCATCAAGTCAATTATGACCATTACCGCAAGTTGAATACTATACTTCATCTACGACTATAACAATAAATACTAAGATTAAATTACAGAGAAAGAACTTTATTCACAAATCTTAATAGTTACCTATAACACTGCATTATTTATGTTGATTGTACTTCTTAGCACCAATCTTGAAAATTGTTGTAGGTATACACCTTCATATTTGTTTTGGGATTTTTGGGGCAATAAATTCTGTATGGTCACATTGGCTGATTTTCTTATTTCTGAAGGTGTACATAATAATTCATCTTCACTATCTGAATTCATCTTTAAAGGATTACTAGATCTACAGATCAGAATACAGAAAACGTGAGTTGATTACAAGTGGATGTTAAAAGCTTATAAACGAACTGTCTTTGGATCAATGTCTTTCTTAGATAGTAAACTACGGTTTCTATGTAGGGGAACTCTCGAACTTGCACTTTAGACACGAGCCTCATGGGAAACGTGAAATTGCACATCTCTTGGTGGGAGATATTATTTTCAGAGTATAAATGGCAAACATTGTATTTCAAATATTAATAAAAACATTCTCAGTTTCAATTCAGATTCTATATTTTTCAAATATTTACTTTTGAAAAGTCAATATGAAAGACCCTATATTATTGATACTTTATAACCAAAAGTGTATAAGTATAATAGCGTTTTATCCGAATTAAGGTAGAGTAAGATTTGAATGAAATTTGCAAAAAGTTTAAGGTAACTAAAATATTTGTTGAAAGAAACTGCCATAAGGAGAGCACAAGAAGAAAAAGTCAATAAAACTCCTGTTACGCCCTCTCATTTTATCGTAATTGATTCTAATTCCACTTTACTGATAATACACAAAATGCTCGATCAAGGGAAAAACGTCCACTTTCTAGCAATCATAATGACATATTTCAATGAAAGTTGGATTCAACGGATCAAGGAGAAAAGCCACAATGATGAGTAATTTATACGACACACGCACTATAAGAATTTTTCTAAGAAATAACATATTTTCCAGATCGAAAGTTAATTGGAAATGACTTAATTTTCCACAATTGCGTTGCGAATTTTTTGTCACGTCAAGGTTAATAACATAATTTCGAGAGAGTTGGGAAGTGAAAATTTTTTCAGAGGGACGGTTTTATAAAACCGAATTGATATTCGGTTCAACAGAACGCTCTAGTCGAGTTGTTCGACTTGAATTCAAACTCTGAGTTGGTAATACTGACATCTGGTAACTATTCGTTTTCTCCGATTTTCGAAAGATAACCTATATGAAAATCATCGACTTAACCTCAGAGATAAAAACTTGGAGTTGTAACCCTAAAATACTGCGTCATGTTTGTGAGACCAATAATAACTTATGGGGCAGTAGTCTGGTCTGCTAAGACAGGGCAGACAAGCACGAGGATAATAATCGACAAGGTACAAAGGCTTGTCTGTGTTTGCATCACTGGAGTTATGAGAACATGCCCGACAAGAGCACTTGAGGACATCACAGATCTCACTCATCTACATCTAGCGATCGATAGGGTAGCCCATAAGGCTATCCTTAGAATATCTAGGGAAGGTACAGGCAATGAGAGAATTAAAAGTCACGTAGCCTGGTCCTCTCTGAAGAAGTACATCTCATCAGCGAACCTGCCTAGAGATAAAAAAAGTAAGCATTGAGAAGGAATTCAACACTATGCTATGTAAAAAGAAAGAATGGGGAGGATAAGTCTCTCTAGTCTGGGTTTCTGGTCACTCAGGAATCAAAGGAAACGAAGAGGCCAATACACTTGCCAAAAAGAAAGCACAATAGCCACTTACTGGCCCAGAACCCCTTTGTGGCATAGGTAAATGCACCTTTAAGAAAGAGTTTGTTGGAGAAGAAAGATAAGCACTCTGGAGGTATCTTCCAGGAATGGATCACTCCAAAAAGTTCATTCGGAACTATGAAAGTTCAAGCTCCAAAAAGTATTTGGATCTCAGTGAAAATAAGTTACGCCTTCTCACTGGCTTCCTCACAGGACATTGTCGCCTTAGGAAGCATATGACGAGGATGGGCTTAACAGAAACTGATGAATGCAGATTCTGTGATGAAGAGGGGGAAACTCCTGTTCATCTGGTTACAGAATACCTCGCCATTGCAAACCAGCGCAAAGAATGTCTTGGACCAGAGAATTACAGGAAGAACGAGGATTCAACCTCCTTGACTCTCAGATACTGGAGTTCATTGGAGCTCTGGAGCTGGAGGGCGAGCTGTAGGTAGCACATTTGCGAAAACAGCTCTGGTGGAGGGTACAATAGAGCTTGAGGTCGCAGTGAAATGTAACCCTCTTATCTAACTATAACTATAACTATAAGCTCAAAGATTGATCAACAATATACAAAATCAAGGATGAATGAGATATATTCTCAGTGCCATTATGAATTTATTATAAATAAACCCAAATTTCGACATAATTAAAAAGTTCTGAAGTAACTTACTCCAATATTTCCTTGTTAACTAAAGATTTCGTAAATCTCATGATCTAATCTATGAAAGGTGAAATCACTATTTGTGAGCAGGTTGGTGATTATTATATAAATGTGACAATTTTTTCAGCAAGGTGCAAACTATTTGATTATTATTATCCCTATATTTATTTGATTTGGCCGATACATGATAAAAATCCATTATATGAATCTTATAGAAAGTCTTCCTTTAATGACTCCATTTAATTTCCTATTTTTGAATTCATTCAACCATAACGATATTTCCATGAAAAGCTTGAGGTCCAGTTTATGAAGATTCCTGGGAAAACATTGTACAGGTACCATTTGAACCCATCCGTTTCCAACCTCTTTCTACTGGAAATTGATATCTTTATATATGAAAATTACGTGTCACGTTGTTTGTCCGGAATGGTCTCTTGTAATACTGAACCGATTTTAATCAAATTTTGCACACTGGGTGCAGTTTGATCCAACTTACAAGATAGGATAGTTTGTACCTCAATTTATAATTGCAATATTTTCTTATTGCAAATTATTTGTTTATTATTCATGACAAAGACTGATAATTATCGACGCGGCAACATGGGGCTGAAATCGACGACAAGAGATCGCGTCCCCACTACACCGATCTGTCGACTATAGCGATATCGTGCGAGGAGTGATGCCAAGTTTCTGGGACTTTCCTGAAACTGAAGAAATTTGGAACTGTTTGAGAACTGGGGAATAATACAGAATGTTCATCGAATTCGTAACGGTCAAGAATGTAGAATAATGTCAGCGATAAAAAAAGATTGACATATATATTGGTTGTCAAATATTTATGCGAGTGATTTTATTTGCGAACTTTGTGCAGTTTGATCCAACTCGAGAGATAAGGGTAGCTTCGGCATACAGAATTGTGTCGGCGGAGGCTGTCCCAGTGATTGCTGGCTTCCCACCAATTGACCTGATGGTGCTTCCTTTATACCATAGGAGGAGCACTACCAGGCCATCGACGTATGGCAGGAGGGAGGACACTGAAAAAATGGCAGGAGAGATGAGATGGTGAAGGGCAAAATGCCGCTTGGACGCGCAGGCTGATCAGGAGTTCGAAGCAGTGGATCCAATTTGAGAATAAAACGACCAGGTACTATTTCACTCAATTTTTGACAGGGCATGGATCTTATGGTACCTTTACTAAGAAGATAAGACGGGAGGATCTGTCATGCATGCCACGTTGTAGACGACCCGAAGCACTGCCTCAGATCAGAGATCACTATTTTGACTCAATTAGTTGAATAATCGTCAGTTATTGAATTTATCCAACCGTAACGACATTTTGTTGAGGAGCGAATGGACCGGTTTATGACGATTCCTCGAAAAACATTGTAAAGATAACATTTTACTGCATCCGTTTCCATCTGCTACTATCTGGAAATTGATATATTTTACATTTCTTGACAGAAAAGGAAACCAATATCGCATATGGAACCGATAACTGTTTTAGACAAATATATTGGAAATAACATAGACAAAACGAAGCAATCAGATCAATCAGAAGTACATAAATGATTCAACATGCGGTGATTGTGTATATTTTTATATCGGTCTCACAGGCAGAACTTTTGAGGAGAGAATTAAGGAAAATATAAGCTCATTCTATTGCAGACCACTTATTGACAAAAAGGGACTGCTCTACTGAATTGTAAGAAATTTTGAGTTAATTATATGGTGCCTAGCAATAATATGTATTTATATTTCTAAATTTCCATAAGAAAATGTTTACGTACCAATCTTCATTTCATATATTGAATTTCGTTATTTATGTAGAAAAACTTCGACTGCATTCAAATTTAATAACTATTTTCACCTAATTACAATTATGGTGAAATTATTTCTATGAAGTCAATACTCAATTATAATTTTTTTTAATTCAATATTTATGGGAAAATTCCGAAAAAAAATCCATGAGACCTTGCAAATTAAAAGAATCATTTCTAGAAACGCTAAACTAATAACGAGCGGCAATATTCAAATCAATATGAATAATAACACAAATTGACGCCGAGAAATAATTCGAAGAACCATAAACCCGAGAGTTCAAAAATGCGTTGTCTCATAATCGTGATAACGTAAGTCCCGAAGACCGATTTCCTGATTACCTTATTCAGGTTACACACAAAAATTCTAGTCCATACGAGCAAGTTTTATTACATAATTTATGCGATTTTATTCATCCAATATGCGAACGAAATTCTACTTTCTCTCCGGTTATCTGCAAGATGAAGGTATTGCGATCATAAACGCTGCATTGGTTCGGGGAAATGGTATGCGAAATTTTAGATCTATTGATTTAGAGCATAAAGATCTAATTGAGATTGAAATGCTGTACCGAGCAAATCTTTCAATTCATTCCGTGCATGTGAGCTCTTGTTTAAATTGGAGGAATTACGGCTTAGCGAGAATATAAGGTTATAAATCTCGCCAACTTTAATTCGAAATTTCTTCATTATCCCAAAAACGGCCAATCTGAGACATATAAAATGTAAGGCGAATCTCTTCACTATCGAGACGACGATATGCTCGAATCGTATCGAATCGAGGATCGTACTTGTCGTACATTACATCGTGTCGTCCATGTACGAGGCCGATAATCGTCTCGAAGTAAACAATATTATTAGCGCATTGCGTATCTACTCATCCTTGTAACGAAGAAAAATCCCCTTATTGTCACATGTCTTGGTCAGTGGAAGAGATAATGGTCGATGAAGCAACATAAGCATTAGACATAATTCCGTGCAATGAATCGCGGAATAAATCATGGACTGATTATGGAAAAAGTTGGGAAGGACGAAAAGATAAGAGGTTTTGCTTTACGATCGAATATCGCGACAATTATCATAACTTGACATGACACTTCCGAAGTGCAAACAAATTTTGTATTGGTGAGATATTATTGAGGAAGTTTGGAATTCAAGGAGGTTGAACCCTAAAATAAGGAAGGAATGCAGCGAATTTCCTACTTATTGTTTACGAAGTGGAACACTTTATCTCCAATAGTTTTACGGATGTTTATTGTTAAGGCAATTTTTTGGGGTCATTCATATTGTCAACAATGTGTCTTTTGTAGTTATTGCAGAATTTCTTTTGCAATATAGTGCGCAGATTTGATACAACATCAAAGTCTGTCCATGCGTGGATTCAAGGAGAGCACTTAGTTAGTTAGTTAGTTTAGAGGGTTACATTTCACTGTGACCTCAAGATCTATTGTGCCCCCCATCAGAGATGTTTTCGCAAATGAGTCACCTACAGCTCGCCCTCCAGCTCCAAAGCTCCAATGAACTCCAGTATCTGAGAGGGCTTCAAGGAGGTTAAATTCTCGTTCCTCCTGTAATTCTCTTGTCCAAGAAATTCTTTGCGCTGTTTTGCAATGGCGAGACATTCTGTAACCAGGTGAACAGGAGTTTTCTCCTCTTCCCCACAGGATCTGCACTCGTCAGTTTCTGTTAAGCCCATTCTCATCATATACTTTCTGAGGCGACAATGTCCTGTGAGGAAGCCAGTGAGGAGACGTAACTCATTCTTACTGAGATCCAAATACTTTTTGGATCTTCAACTTTCAATGTTCTGAAGGAACTATTTGAAGGATCCATTCCTGGAAGATTCTTCCAGAGTGCTCTTCTTGCAGTTTCTTCCTTATTAAAAAGCCCTTTTCGCTTTATTAGCAGTGTTTTCAACATGCTTATTTCATAGAAGTTCACTGTCTAGGATAATTCCCAGATATTTGACTTCAGAATTACATTCTACGTTATCTCCATTTATCGAGATGGATTCCATAGCTAGAAGATTTCTTTTCCGAGTAAAGGGAACCACTGTGGTTTTGGCTGGGTTGATGTTGAGCCCTACTGACAATAACGATTGCTCAATAATTTTGAGGCCCCTCTGTAACAAATCACAGAGGAAACCCTCAAATTTAGAGGGCACCTAGGCAATGGCTCACCTGACCATGATTTTTTTTCTCTCCTTCCAACCAGACAACCCCCATGTATTGATGAAGAATTTGGTTAATTTATTTATCGAAATCTTTGAAAACCTATAAAAGTGAGGATGAAACATAAATTTATTCAATAATATTCACCTCATTTATGTCCCTGACGGGGTCTTTCCTTCTAATGACAAATCTCTCGATATCGACGAATTACGAAATTACCTCCGACTATGGAAGATTTTCGAACGCATTCTAGACGTTCTTTGACTCCTGAGTCCGTACTCTTATACCATTTTATTTCTGAGAGAACAAAGAACGCCAAGCAAATTCCAAGAGCGTAACCAACGAACTATACGAAAACCAAAGTTTCAAACAGTAGGTAACACTACCCAACTGAGAACTAGATCAGTTGTTCATTCTTGGTACGGAATTAACTTTGCTTGGTAGGTGTTGAAAAACATAGGTTCCCTTCTCAATTTTTCTGTTGGTTGTGGTAAAAAGCATAGTGTTCAAGAAGAAAATTAATTCTTAGAGAACTGTGACCGATTTATGGTTAGAGTGGGGTCAATAAAAACACTTGTTTCTTTCGTATATGTCATCCCTTGATGAAGGCATGGCAATGGCGAAACATGTGTAGT
This sequence comes from Aphidecta obliterata, assembly GCA_963966015.1. Classification (NCBI taxonomy): domain Eukaryota; kingdom Metazoa; phylum Arthropoda; class Insecta; order Coleoptera; family Coccinellidae; genus Aphidecta; species Aphidecta obliterata. The sequence goes on along the minus strand of OZ014434.1, from coordinate 13,242,164 downwards.
GGTTTTGTAAAACTCTCAAGTAGTGAATATCGTAGGCTTAGTTAATTAGTGAATATTAGGTTGATTTTCGAACGCATAAAACCTCAAATGTTGCTTCTTGTTGGTTGAAAATCGAAAAGTTCAAATATTATATTGTGGAAAGGAAGACATTGAGGCAAGCTTCCTCAGATCAAAATAATCTAAAGAAAAAGATTTATTCTGATGTTTCAGATGTTTGTATGGTTAACATAAATCAAAACATTGACCAAACATTAGTTTCTAAGTCCACAAGAGAAACTCTGCGTTTGACATGGATATAATTTAGGAAACACATGTCCCAAAGTGAGTAGTTTTTAGGTATTTCCTGTCCATTCTAATATCAATAAAGTTGGCGTTCATGAAATGAAATGATTTTATTCTGCTTCAAAAACTAGGAAAAAAATATTTCTATGCTATTATATTGTATACTCGATTTTATATAGGTTTCCATGCATCTCCCCCTGCAAAAATGAAGAGGAGTTTTCACCCCACCTCTAAGGCGAATAGAAACAAGCGACATAATTTTTTTTTTCCAAAAATTATCGGCTACACACACATTTTCTAAACGGGATTCTATTGTATTGAGTGTGACCGGGGTTATGTCAAAATATGGATATTGAATAATTTTCCTTTCAAGAGATATGAGCATTCGAAAATCAGAATGTTTTTCTGTACAAGAAAAATTCTGCAAGTTTTGTCATCAGGTTAACAAATTAATACCTAATCTTAATTACTAGACGCGCCTTGTTTATTTATAGTAAAAAGACCCACTTGCAATCGAATGAAAATAATGAGAAATGCCTCATTTTCCCCATAATTCTGGAATGTTAATCGATCATCGTTCTGAAACAACCTTCTAAACGACCCAGAACTTGGAATTGACGAATGGAGTAACTGGTCAAGGATGGATATCTGTAAATCAATGTTAGGTATTGGCCGAGATTGGGAAACGAACAAGAAACCTTATCGAGAATCTGAGGCCTAAGATATACTTGATCAGAGACTCTTGAATAATCTGATGTTTAATTCTCTGAATTATTCAGGGTTTTGGATTAAAAGAAAGAAGGATAGTGAAGTAATAAAGATGAATGGAGCTGAAGTAATGAGTGCGACAAAAATGAGACTTGAATGAATGATTAGTTGAATGAATCAGGGAATGTTGGCGTCAATTCTGAATGTAAACAAAAGGGTCTCTTTTGAAATACCGTAAAATGGGGTGAATAGAAACACATTCTGATGTTCGAATGCTCATATTTCTTGAAAGAAAAATAATTCAATATCCATATTTTGACAAAAGTCTATAAAATACTATGTCGTTCGTTTCTATTCGCCTTCGAGGTGTCTATACCGCTTTTGGTCTGCCCCACTGCAGACCAGAAGTAGTTTATGTAAACCGATGTAGAATCGAGTATACAATATAACAGCATAGAAAAAATTTTTTCTCAGTTTTTGGAAGCAAAATAGAATTATTTCATTTCGCCAACTTCATTGGTATTTGAATGGACAGGGAATACAAATCGAGTATTCCTCAATAATAAATAGAATAATGGGTTCTCCTAAAAACTACCCACTTTGGAACATGTGTTCCTTAAATTATATCCATGTCAAATGTCAGAGTTTCTCTTGTGGCCTTAAAAACTAATGTCAGGTCAATGTTTAGATTTATGGTAACCATACAAACATCTGGAACATCAGGATTAATCTTTTTTTTTATTGTTTCGGTCTGAGGAAGCTTGCCTCAATGTCTTCCTTTCCACAAGAAATCGCTGATCCATTATAATATTTGAACTTTTCGGTCTTCAACTAACAAGAAGCCATATTTGAGGTTTTATGCGTTCGAAAATCAACTCAATATTCACTAATTAACTTAGCCTAAGATATTCACTACTCGAGAGTTTTACAAAACCACTACACGTGTTTCGCCATTGCCATGGTTTCATCAGGTGATGACATGTACGAAAGAAACGAGTGTTTCTATTGACCAACCCCAAATGGGTCACAGTTTGCTAACAACTAATTTGCTTCTTTACTGGTATTAATATCACGCAAAATGATTATACTCACATGAGCACAATGCTTCTTACTACAACGAACAGAAAAATTGACACGTGAACCTATGTTTTTCATCACCTACCAAGCAAAGTTAATTCCGTACCAAAAATTAAGCGAATGAACAACTGATGATTGCAAAAAAAAATTCAGATTTTGAATCAAAGGCGATTGTAAGACCGTGAAACAATAACTGAACCAAAATTCTTAGAAACGCAAACGACAAGAACTTACCTGAAACTGAAAAAGTTATCGAGCGAAGAACAAAAAAACCATTCATTCTCATAAATGAACATTTGGTGGAGAAGAATCGGCAAATTATGGACTTAAATTTCTCTTTGTAGGTTCTTTCTAATATATTTCCAATTTTTGATCGAAAATGTTCGTTTCATCGAAACAATCCCACTCAAAAGTCATCCATTAATACAGATACTCATCAAGAATTTGGAAGTAATTTCCTGTTCAAATTCAAACTCTTCACTCAATTAACATACAAAAAGCTTCCAGATATCAACTCTAAAGAATAAAAAAAAAAATTACGAAAAGCACTGCCGTGAAGGCGGGAGCTTTTGAGCGCTCGCACATGCACCTTGTAGGTAGATTCGCATTTTCCAGTTTTAGAAATCAATTGAAGGAATTTTCGACAGACGTCACAAAAATTCTGAAACTTAGGCGAAACTCCAGACTTCATTTCAGTGCTTTAGGTGACCAATTTTTTCTCGATAATTCGCTAGAATTTTCTACGGTATCTATGGTCTTGGTAATGCGATCTGAACAAGATTTGGCACGTAGTTTGAATACATTATTCCTCAGCTAGGTGCAGAATTTCATTCCAATCCAATCAGTAGTTCGAAATTATCAGGAAAAAAATATTTTGAACAGCCATATTTACGGAACCCCTAGTCTAATTTTGCTCATTGATGAACGTGCCTGCGATATTCGCGATCCAAACGCACCCTAAAAATTTCGAGTTCCTAGGCCTTTCCGTTCAAAAGTTACAATTTTCTATAGTTTCTATGGTTCTGGTCATGCGATCTGAACAAAAGATTGCTTTAATATATCATTCTCGATTAAAATACAAAATTTCATCTCGATCGAATCCGTAGTTTCGAAATTATCGAGAAAACAAAGTTTCAAACGACCGTATTTACGGAACCCCTAGTAGTCAATTCTGCTCATTGATAAACGTGAACGCGACATTTCAGATCCACACCTATCCTGAAAATTTCAAGTCCCTAGGCCTTTCCGCTCGAAAGTTATGATTTTCTATGGTTTCTATGGTTCTGGTCATGTGATCTGGAGAAATGTTGCTTGAATAAATCATTCTCCATTAGTATACAAAATTTCATCACGATCGAATCTGTAGTTTTGAAATTATCAAGAAAACTAAATTTTAAACGACCATATTTACGGAACCCCTAGTATAATTTTGCTCATAGGTGAATGTGATCAGGACATTCGAGATCCACACCTATCCTGACAATTTCAAGTCCCTAGGCTTTTCCGTTCAAAAGTTACAATTTTCTATGGTTTCTATGGTTCTGGTCATGCGATTTGGACAAAATTTCACATGTAGCTTGAACACCTCATTCTCCATTTGAGTGCAGAATTTCATCTCGATCAAATTTGCAGTTTTCAAGTAATCAGGGAAACAAAACTTCGAACGGCCATATTCACGGAACCCCTGGTGGAATTTGGCCCATTAACGAACTCAACCGAGGCATTCGGGAACTGAACCCACACTGAAAATTTCAAGTCTCTAGGTTGTTCCGTTCGAGAGTTATTGTGCTTACGGACGGCCGGACGGACAGACTGGAATTTTCCGACGGATTCGTCATCAGTGAGTCGGACATAGTCGATTGAGACCATTTTCAGCTCAAAATTCAAAAAATACAGACATCGTGACGAAATGATATAGCCTTCGTGTAAGTAGTACGAGCGCTCAAAAAGGTGATACTGAATGATAGGTCTTAGATGATTTATCTTCATAAAAATTAGCGCAGTCAGGAGAAAATGAGGTAACAAATTTGAATGACGTACAATATACAGGGTGTTTCACAAGTAGAGGCAGGTGCTAGAACACATCAAAAGAGATCATTTCACCGGAAGTTGATCATATGAAATATTCAATTTGAAAAAAGTGCAAAAAATCTTGGGCATCAAAACCTCAAGACGACTCTGGGTCGCGTTATCTCTCTGTAAGGAGATCTGACAGGAATCACGGTGGCATATGCATTCCAGCAAGTTTATCACAAATTTGTAAATTCTCTTTCAACTTTTATCAGGAGATTTTTCTTGAACGGTATAATTCTCCGAGTTCAAACTGAGAGGAAAAATTACTGATTGAAATTGTCCTATAAAAGAAGTTCACAAACTCACCGATGAAATTATCTAAAATTGTCATAAATTATTCGAAATGGTCACCATTCGTTTGTTGTGCACTACGTCTTGCCCAGCGTAATAACGAATTATTACATGCAGCAACTATCACATAAGGTTGCTCACGAATAATGTCATAAGCATTTTCAATGCGTTGTTTTAGTTCTTCAACACTATCCACCTGACCGTTACGTAGACTAACGTTTACAAATGGCCCCAAAAGAAGAAATCACAAGGGTTGAGATCCGGGGAGCACGCAGGCCAATTAATCGACCCACCACGTCCTTCCTATCCACCTATTTGGAAACACATTAAAATTTGGAAAAGTCAGTTAAATATTGTAAAGACAGTAGAAGAAAATTTGAGTAAAAAGAAATTGTAAAGAGCAAAAAATTGGAACATTCTCAGGAGAGGTGTTCATAGAAGATGGAATTGGAGGGAAATAATATATTAATTTGGAAATCATGGAAACGTTTTATAATCATAGCTAAGAAATATTGATTTGAAACAAGGCAATCTTCAATTTTGAACAATACCTAAATTTCCTCTGTATAAATCACATTATTTTGTGAATAAACAAATTAACACTAAATGGTTATGACTGAATGAGAGAAGAATATTACAAATCATCCATCATACCAATGATCAAATAGGCCAATATAAAACTGTACTCACACAATCAGGTCTCAATGAATTTAATATTTGTTACTTATTTGCCCCTTTCACGAACATTTCATACCAAAGTCATTAGTAAGAATAGACTCGGGTATGCGTCCATGGTGGTTCTTTGCCAAAACCCTGAATTTTAGAGACCTCGCCGGGAGGTCTGTGTTTCTTGGGTGTCCCTCGAACTCTTGAAGATTCGGGACCAACAGATTTAGTTGCATTCAATAATTTGCAACTCCTTTTGTTACAGGTTCTTCTCATACTTTCTATACAAACTAGGGGCCAATATTTTATCTTGTCGAGCTCACACATTGAACGTTTATCCTTTGTCGGCGATTGCATAGTATCATGTCGAAACATTGTTGGACTTAACATCCACTAAATGACTCCTTCAACGAAGAAAACAGCCGTTTAGTTAAGGTTATGTTCTCACGGGATGAGGAATTTCTCCTTTTGTCATCACTAGGTCGCTAAAGCTTTGCGTGCACTTTCGCCGATTTGCTCACCGAGTGAAGAAGTTAACTCGAATGCATTTGGCCAAAGATCGTTGTACGTTTTGCATTACCTATTGCAGCAACAACCAACAAACACCTACCTACGACTCTTAAATTTTTTGCGTATCTAAACGTTGGATTCTGAAGATATTTCTACGAATGATAATCGTGTCAAGTGCAAGCACGAAGAGGTTGTTAGGATAAGTATGTTAACGTCCAATTATTTTCTTGGATTTCATTTAGTCAAACATTGATTGTTTGGTAACAATACGAGAGTAGCCAGAAGCGGTACTTCTTCATGTTTGAGTAGCGAATAAAATTAATAACTTGACAGGATTAACTCAATGACGAATCGTCGAAATGTCCAAGATCATGGGTGTGTTGATTTACGTTAGTGTTTATTTTCGTTGCTTGAAGAAAAACTTCTTTTCTGTCCGAACTTTTCATTTAACAGATACCCATTAGGGTTCATCCTCTCCAAAAAGTGAAATTTCTTAATTTTCAATTGTTGAGTGTTTACGATTGTCTCTCGGATACAAACTAGTTAGAAAGCAGAATGAAGAGGAAATATCAATGAAAAATGTTGGTTGAGTAGTCTTCAGTGTTATTCTCCTGGATGTATAAAATTTGAGTGGACTGTTCGAAAGATGTTTATCTGATTTATATGCAATTGTCCACCAAATTGGAAAGAGTATTGATGAGTGAAAGCAGAAATAATGAAATTTCACTCTCACAATCGGTTTTCTATCATCAATTTCTGATTTTTTTTGCATTGGCAACATTGTAAGCCGACATATTCCGAGTTTAATGAAACTTTGGTTTATAAAATGGGGACACAAGGAAGATTAGTAAACTATTAGAGAACACATTGAGGAAATTATGCAAATTTCGAATTTTACGATTTTTTTTTAACATACAGGGTCAAAAAACACTCTGAATGAACTTATTGGAGTGATCCATTCCTGGAAGATTCCTACATAGTGCTTCTCTTTCAGTCTCTTCCTTCTTCAAAAACTCTTTCTTATAGGTGCATTCACCTATGCCACAGAAAAGATCTGGGCCAGTAAGTGGCGTTTGTGCTCCCTTTCTGGCAAGTGTATTGGCATCTTCGTTTCCTTTAATTCCTGAGTGATCAGGAACCCAGATTAAAGAGACCTTGTTATTCTTGTCTACTTCATCAAGATTCCTCCTAGACTGGTAAAGTTAAAACACAGAGACCTCTCCCTTTATCTCGTTCAAATACCGTTAACCCACAAGTAAGGGATATTTATACACAGCAACAGGTTGACTGGTGAGAATTCTCGCATATGATGTTCAAAAATGATTGAGTAGATTAAATGCTGTACTAATGACTCCTTAACCTTGATAAGCGATTATGTGCGAAAATTGTGAGTTATTCTTCGCAGGAATCCAACTATCCTTTGACGATGGATGATCTCCCACGGTGCAAGGAGAGGGGAATGCGACCAAAGATCCTTATTATATATATTTCCAACAATGAGCAAGTTTTTTCAGTTAGGTTGCGTCTACTATAGTTGTCTCCCTGGTCAGTAGTCCAATCAAGTATTAGGTAAACAATAAAACCGTAAACAATAAGAGATAGTAATGAGTGGAGAGTCAATTTAAAGTTCTCAATCAATATAAGATGATGAAACATATGGCCGACACTGGTGCTTATGAATATCCTTGATATTTGCTGAAAACTACAACGATTACATAAAGTATTATTCAAAGAATATTGCATAAACCTGATATGATAAGGGAAGGTGATGATTAAACAATCGTTAATACAAGAAAGTTCTTGTGGAAAGCACTTAGGAATTCAATACACATGGTCAGTAAGAATCCTTAAATAATATTGAATAGACTTGATAATGAAGTATGAAAAATTGATACAAAACAATACACAAGAAGCAAATAAACATGGTAAAATACGTTATCCTATGAATTGCAATAGTTCCTCAGTTAGGAACATCAACTAACGTTGAGCAGATAAGGATCTTGTCAATCAAAGGTAATTATATGAGATATGGGGTAAGTAATGGAAACTGTTGAATAAAAGTGTAGAAAGTTAGGAGAAGCCTGTATATGAATAATTGTAACGTTGTTACCCACATGTTAAACTCCAAGTATCTCTTCCACCCTCGAGGGTTCAAGATCAACTAACTCACAAACCAACCCTGTTTTACCTTTAAAAGATAAGATATCTCTGTCGAATTTAAAAGCCAGATCCAAGAGAAGCCAAGAAGAGCTTCCCATTTCGAGGTTAGCTTCGCTTGTCAGTTTTCCAAAACTCTTCTCTAAGACGACCCTAGATTATTCTTTCTCGGACGGGCTCTGCAATCCTGTTTAGGTAGGATACTGTAAATAAATATGATCTAGCGTTGCGCAGATGTCAGATTTGCACAGTGGTGTATTCCTTTTCCCATTGATCATTTTTACATAATGTTCTTTTCAATGCTTTTTGAGCGCTCGTACTACTTACACGAGGGCTATATCATTTCGTCACGATGTCTGTATTTTTCGAATTTTGAGCCGAAAATGGTCTCAATCGACTATGTTCGACTCACTGATGACGAATCCGTCGGAAAATTCGAGTCTGTCCGTCCGGCCGTCCGTCCGTCCGTCCGTCCGGCCGTCCGTCAGCACGATAACTCTCGAACGGATCAACCTAGAGACTTGAAATTTTCAGTGTAGGTTCAGATCCCGAATGCCTCGGTTAAGTTCGTTAATGGGCCAAATTCCACCAGGGGTTCCGTAAAAATGGCCGTTCAAAGTTTTGTTTCCCTGATTACTTGAAAACTACAGATTCGATCAAGATGAAATTTTGCACTCAAATGGAAAATGAGGTGTTTCAGCTACATGCGAAATTTTGTCCAGATCGCATGACCAGAACCATAGAAACCATAGAAAATTGTAACTTTTGAACGGAAACGCCTAGGGACTTGAAATTTTCAGGATAGGTGTGGATCTTGAATGTCGTGATCACGTTCATCTATGAGCAACATTATACAAGGGGTTCCGTAAATACGGTCGTTTAAAATTTTGTTTTTTCGATAAATTCGAAACTACGGATTCGATCGAGATGAAATTTTGTATTTTAATCGAGAATGATATATTGAAGCAATATTTTGTCCAGATCGCATGACCAGAACCATAGAAACCATAGAAAATTGTAACTATTGAACGGAAACGCCTAGGGACTTGAAATTTTCAGGATAGGTGTGGATCTCGAATGTCGTGATCACGTTCATCTATGAGCAACATTATACAAGGGGTTCCGTAAATACGGTCGTTTGAAATTTTGTTTTTTCGATAAATTCGAAACTACGGATTCGATCGAGATGAAATTTTGTATTTTAATCGAGAATGATATATTGAAGCAATATTTTGTCCAGATCGCATGACCAGAACCATAGAAACCATAGAAAATTCTAACTTCCGAAGGAAAAGGCCTAGGAACTTGAAATTTTCAGGGTTGGTTTGGATCGTGAATTTCACGGTCACGTTCATCAATGAGCAAAATTAGACTAGGGGTTCCGTAAATATGGCCGTTCAAGAAATTTTTTTCCTGATAGTTTCGAAACTACTGATCGGATTGGAATGAAATTATGCACCTAGCTCAGGAATAATGTATTCAAACTACGTGCAAAATTTTGTCCAGATCGCATCACTAAGACCATAGATACCGTGGAAAATTCTAGCGAATTATCGGAAAAAAATTGATCAGCTGAAGCACCGACATGAAGTCTGGAGTTTTGTCTAAGTTTCAGGATTTTTTTGACAGCAGTCAAACATTCCTTCAATTGATTTCTAAAACTGGAAAATGCGAATCTACCTACAAGGTGCATGTACGAGCGCTCAAAAGCTCCTGCCTTCACGGCAGTGCTTTTCGTAATTTTTTAATTATAACATCACTAGGCAGGTTCGCTGATGAGATGTACTTGTTCAGAGAGGACCAGACTCCCTGACTTTTAATTCTCTCATTCCCTGTACCTTCCCTAGATATTCTAAGGATAGCCTCATCAGCTACCCTATTGATCACCAGATGTAGAGGAGTGAGATCTGTGATGACCTCAAGTGCTCTTGTCGGGCACCTACTCATAGTTTCAGTGATGCAAACACAGGCAAGCCTTTGTAACTTGTCGAGTATTTTCCTCGTGCTTGTCTGTCCTACCTTAGCAGACCAGACTACTGTCCCATAAGTTATTATCGATCTCACACACATGACGTAAATCCATCGCAGTATTTTAGGGTTGCAACCCCAAGTTTTACCGGATAGGCTTGTTGCTTTACTAGCATTGCTTTCAACATGCTTTTTCCATAGAAGCTCACTGTGTAGGATTATTCCCAGATATTTGACTTAAGAATTCCGTTATCTCCATTTACTGAGATGGATTTCATAGCTTTAAGGTTTCTTTTTCGAGTAAAGGTTACTGTGGTCTTGGCTGGGTTGATGTTTTTTTTTAATGATAATAATCTTTATTCTCATAATGAATATATGTACATACATGAGAAGAGAACACGTCACAAATTACAATACCCTAAGAAGTACAGAGAAAAAATTCTTTTAAACTTTCTCAAATCATTAATTGAGCGTTAATCCATAGGAAGAGAATTGAAAACTTTCATACACATAAACTCCACACTCTTCTTGCTGAGAGTGAGCCTGAACAATGGGTACAAATGAGGCTGGGTGTATCTAGTACAGCTTCTGGAGATAATGATAATAATCTTTATTCTCATAATGAATATATGTACATACATGAGAAGAGAACACGTCACAAATTACAATACCCTAAGAAGTACAGAGAAAAAATTCTTTTAAACTTTCTCAAATCATTAATTGAGCGTTAATCCATAGGAAGAGAATTGAAAACTTTCATACACATAAACTCCACACTCTTCTTGCTGAGAGTGAGCCTGAACAATGGGTACAAATGAGGCTGGGTGTATCTAGTACAGCTTCTGGAGACATACTGATTGAAGTAATTACTGTTATTTTTTATAGAAAGAAGACATCGATATATGTATAGGGCAGTCACAGTCAGCAATCCACTCTCCCTGTATTTCATTTTTGACATTCTTCGTAGAGTTAGTTTCTGAACTACAAAAATCGTATCCAAGCCGGAGCTAGACCCCAAAAAGATAATCCCATATGACATGACTGACTGAAAGTTGGCATAGTAAACAACCTTGAGAACTTCCAGGCTCACATGCATTCTCAGAGAGAACAACGAGAATAAAACCGATGCCAGTCTTCTGCTAAGCTGTCCGGTGTGCTCATACCACTTCAGATTCCTGTCCAAATGGATACCCAGGAACTTTGTTGTTGACGATATATGTGCATCAGTGGTGCCTAAGAATATTGTCGCAGGGAGGGACTTCCTAGTTCGATCTGTGCAAAAACAGACATACTCAGTTTTGTTGATATTAAGGTTCAGCCCATTCTCCCTGCACCAGGATGTCATCTTGGAAATCGCATCGGCTGATGTAGTTTGTAGCTGCGAGATGTTCGGTGCTTATATGGGCAGATTTGTGTCGTCTGCCCACATAATCGGTGTTTGACTTTCCGAGTCGAACACTCCAGGAGGACCATTCACGAAAATTATGAACAAGAGCGGTCCCAGGATGCTTCCCTGTGGAACCCCCCGGGTGATAAGCCCCTCTTCAGAGGCATATGTAGTGCCATCAACTGTAATTTCAACCCTATGCTTCCGATTTGACGAATAGTTTTTGATGAGGTCCAGTTGTCTACCTCTTATGCCATACCGCTCTAACTTCCAGAGCAGCAATCAAAAGCCTTTGACATGTCCAATTGGCACCTTTCCTTCCTCAAAACCTCGCAGGATTCTCCTGACCAGTTCATAAATTGCAGTATCGGTGTCTTTGGTTTGCATAATGTGTAAACCATGCTATGCGTTATTATAAATTAAACTTTTTGACGAATTTGAGAAACCTATTTGCTAATATTTTCTCAAAGATCCTCGAGAACGATGGAAGAATACTGATGGGTCTACATATAGTTCCCACAAACCTGAGCATCACCTTCCTTGTAAATAGGCTTCACCACAGCAACTTTAGGTGCTTCAGGGAAAATGCCTTGTGAAAAAAGTTTATTGATTATTACAGTGAGAGGTTCAGCTATCAAGTGTATGGAGCGTTTTATGATGTTGACAGGAATACCATCATATCCAGCCGAGGCTTTACCTCTCAGGTTCCTCACAGCTGACATCACCTCATCAACCGTCACCTCAAACATAGGAAAAGACTTAGGGTTTACATTGGGTAGGGACTTGCTCTCTGCCCCTTGTTCAGATTTATTTGGGTCCATGTTATACGCTTTCTCAATGAAGTACCTCTTAATTTGTTTCACAACATTTTCTAGGCTACCTTGAGGAAATTTGTTGCTGCTCGCTTTTGGATTCTTTCTTATGTTGTTTATGATATTCCATGTAGTTTTTTTTTTATTCGTAGAATTCTCAATTCACGAATACAGTTAGAAACACAAAATTATAATCATTTATCTAACATATCGCTTCACCGCTGAAATAAAAGAGAAAGTGCCATGTCAAAAACCGCGTTAATCTCCCCTGAAGGCTTTAAGGTCACTCTAAAAAAGTGTGGGTTGATCGGATTGATTCGCCTCGATGTTCGATTCTAATGTTTCATTCAACCAGTTGAGATATTTGGCAATGTTGTGGCCTGTGGCAGACCGTCGGATCGTCTAAAAATGTCATGGGGACATGTACCCGCCGAAGGTTGAGGATTACGTGAATGCTCCTATAAGTTCTTTATGAAAAAACGCAGCGAATCCCATTCGAAGGTTCACTATAACTCGACACTTCCTATCCGTTTTCATTTCCTCGAAGAAATTCGAGACGTCTCGCTATTTTTCAAACTTGAAGCGACCATGTGAACCATGAAACATTGCCATGCCAGTGTGTGGGGAAATCTTGCTGGAAACTCTTGGAATTGTTACCCAAAAATACTGCGATCGAAGTACTAAGTACTTGAAAATTGTGAGACCCATAATCTGCAATAGGTCAGTAGTCTGGTATACTAAAGCAACAATGATAGTGAAGATTTATTGCATAACCTATCTGTTTGAGAAACGTGCGTTTTTTCAGTAGGACATAGGAGTTTCTCTATTATCCTCTGTATTTGCGCTCTTCTTGTGATATATCTCTAGGGCTAAACCCACTATCAACGTAATAATAACAGTAATATTTCATACTTAATACCATCAAATATTCTTCCGAATAAAAAGTGACTATTTCACATTCAAAAATTGAGCGACTACACTAAAGAAAAATTTCCAAAAATTTGGCTACTTCTACAGAAAATTCCCCCTATATAAGTGACAGCCTGAATATTTGTTGATTTGACGTGACAATTCCGGTCAATTAATTCCTCTTGAAATAACAAGTTTCAAATTAGTTGATGCAACCAAACTGCAGTTTGTCATTTCCATAGGAGAATAATACTGTGACGAAAACCGGAATATGCGTGACTATTCACAGGAATTTCCTGTTCATTAGACAAACTAGATAGTTGTATTCTAAACTTCAAACTTCATCAGTTTCTACAAGAATATCCGGTTATAAAAACTAAACTTAAACAGGAATTATTTTACTTATGACGGAACGGTAGTACCGATTTAACAGGAATTGAAGGACAATCGTTCAAATATTTTTCTGTAGTAATGCATTCTATCTAAAGATAAAGAGTGACTTCGCGAATAGGTGTCTGGAATAGGAAAAATTCATATTATTTTATATTCATTGTAGAGATTCTTTACATTATTTTAACGAATCAGAGAGACATTCGTTGAAAACTAGTGATGAGAGACTCCATAATAAATATTGAATTTTTTTCCCTGATTCCGGACTCATATTAGCGAATTTGATTACAGAATTACTCTCTACGAATTCTTACACCTTTTCTGTCGCTTCTCAATCCTTTGGGTAGTATCCTTTGAGTTTTGTATATTCGATGGCGCCCTCTGTTGAGCGGTACGGTAAATGTTGGGCCGTCGGTGCACTACAGATCTAGGTTTCTTCCTCTGATCTGATCTAAACTGACTTCAACCTCTTTTTTCCTGTTAACACCCTACTTACCTGTTCATTCCTATACTATGTTCCTTTATCATATCCTAACCCTCCTTTCTTTTTGATCGCTCGTACTACTTACACGAGGGCTATATCATTTCGTCACGATGTCTGTATTTTTCGAATTTTGAGCCGAAAATGGTCTCAATCGACAAGGTTCGACTCACTGATGAAAAATTCGAGTCTGTCCGTCCGGCGTATACACGATAACTCTCGAACGGCATGTCCTAGAAACTTGAAATTTTCAGGGTTCGAATCTCGGATGCCGCGGTTGAGTTCGTTATTGGGCACAATTCGCCGAGGGGTTCCGTAAATATGGCCGCTCGAAATTTTGTTTTCCTGATTACTTCGAAACTACGAATTCGATCGAATAGAAATTTAGCACTCTAATGGAAAATAGGGTGTTCAAGCTACATGCAAAATTTTGTCCAGCTCGCATAACCGGAACCATAGAAAAATGTAACTTTTGAACGGAAATCCCTAGGGACTTGAAATTTTCAGGATAGGTGTGGATCCCGATTGTCGTGATCACTTTCATCTATGAGCATGATTATACTAGGGGTTCCGTAAATATGGCCGTTCAAAATATTTTTCCTGGTAATTCCGAAACTACTGATTTGATTGGAATGAAATTTTGCACTTAGCTGAGAAATAATGTATTCAAACTACGTGCGAAATTTTGTCCAGATCGCATCACCAAGACCATAGATACCGTAGAACAGTCTGGAGTTTCGTCTAAGTTTGAGAATTTTTTTGACTGCTGTCGAAAATTCCTTCAATTGATTTCTCAAACTGGAAAATTCGAATCTACCTACAAGGTGGATGTACGAGCGCTCAAAAACTCCTGACTTCACGGCAGTGCTTTTCGTAATTTTTTTGGTATTTTCTAGTAAAAGTCATTCAAGAGTTAGTATCAATCGAAAATATTCAATTCCAAATGCAAAAAAGGCTAAAAACATGCAATATGCTAAACTCGAATTTTACATGCGGGCTGAGACGAAAATATGCTAGATTTATCATTGAAAATGCCAAATCGGCAACAGTGCGTTCGATATTATCGAGATGATTATCGAATCGCTGTTTCATCATGTTTAAAAAACTGTATTCAAACAAGATTTTTTCCGGTAGAATAATCTGAATTTCTGTGAGTAATACGAAACATTCCAGTTGAATTTAATTTATCCATTCTGTTAGTCGTACAAATATTGTTGGGTTATGCTTACAAAATCATTATATTTTACTAGATATTCCTGTAACATTTATGGAAATATTCCTCTTAAAATAAAAGTACCTGATCAATGCTATACCGTTTTTCCTGTTCATAGGACTCAAGTCACTCAAACCGAAATCTGCATGTTAGATTGCAAGTACAGATTGTTCTCAGAACGGTATTTTCTTGTTGTAATAACAAAAGTTGCGTTCGAACAACAGGAATTCATTTAACCGGAAATTCCTGGGATTCCTGTTTTTCAGTGTGACACCATTACTATTGCTAGGAATTCTCAGTCCTAATTTTCAAATATTTTTTCAGAAAAATCTAATAGGAGGCAGCAACATGGGCCTCTACAAGCAGTATTTCAGAGTTACCAGACACGCGAGGGATAAAATTTTAGGCAATCCCAACAACAATGATTACCATCCCTTACAGATGCTCATATCTGAGCGAGGAAAGATAAGCCATAGTAAGTATTGCAATCACCAGAAATATTTTTTAAACTAGGACAAATTTGAATTCATTGAATATCAATAGGTATGAAATTATGCAAAGTAAATCTTAATCAAACATTAGAAACTTTCTACAACTGTTTCAACAACAAGGAATCTTTTCATGAACCTGCAGAGAAGTGGAAACGGTTGCTTTTGGTGCGTACAGGTGGCGTTGGTTGGAAAATTTTCCTCTGATCGCCACTCACGTAGAGTTTATCATCGCTATAACTGTGCTGATCGGGCTTAACAACTCGAAACCGGTCTACAGTTGCGAATGATGAATTTGATGTTCTCTGTATTGATTTGTTGGCCTGCTTATCAGATTATCTAGGAACAATCTTTCTTCAGAACAAGTGTTTTTGAGCGCTCGTACTACTTACACGAGGGCTATATCATTTCGTCACGATGTCTGTATTTTTAGAATTTTGAGCCGAAAATGGTCTCAATCGACAAGGTTCGACTCACTGATGACAAATTCGTCGAAAAATTCGAGCCTGTCCGTCCGTCCGACCGTCTGGCCGGCCGTCCTTCCGTATACACGATAACTCTCGAACCGAAAGACCTAGAAACTTGAAATTTTCAGAGTAGGTTCGAATCTCGGATACCGCGGTTGAGTTCGTTATTGGGCAAAATTCGACCAGGGGTTCCGTCAATATGGCCGTTCGAAATTTTGTTTTTCTGATTAATTCGAAACTACTAATTCGATCGAGGTGTAAATTTGCATTCAGATGGAGAATTAAGTGCTCAAACTACATGCAACATTTTGTCCAGCTAGCATGACCAGAACCATAGAAACCATAGAAACTTATAACTTTGTAATGGAAAGGCCTAGGGACTTGAAATTTTCAGGATAGTTGTGGATCTCGAATGTCGCGGTCACGTTCATCAATGAGCAAAATTAGACTAGGGGTTCCGTAAATATGGCCGTTTGAAATTTGGTTTTCTTGATATTTTCAAAACTATGGATTCGATCGTGAAGAAATTTTGTATTCGAATCGAGAATGATATTTTCGAGCTACATTTTTCGAGATCGCATGATCAGGACCATAGAAACCATAGAAAATCATAACTTTCGAACGGAAAGGCCTAGGGACTTGAAATTTTCAGGATAAGTTCGGATCGCGAATTTCGCGGTTGCGTTCATCAATGAGCAAAATTAGACTAGGGGTTCCGTAAATATAGCTGTTCAAAACTATTTTTTTTCTAATAATTTCGAAAGTCATCATTGGATTGGAATGAAATTTCGCACATAGATGAAGAATAATGTATTCAAACTACGTGGGAAATTTTGTCCAGATCGCATTAACAAGACCATAGATACCATAGAAAATTCTAGTGAATTATCGAAAAAAAAATTGGTCACCTGAAGCACTGACTTGAAGTCTGGATTTTCGCCTTAGTTTGAAAATTTGTTTGAGAGCTGTCAAAAATTTCCTCAATTGGCTTCCAAAACTGGAAAATGCGAATTATCCTACAAGGTGCATGTACGAGCGCTCAAAAGCTCCTGACTTCACGGCAGTGTTTTCGTAATTTTTCTCTAATTTCGTTCGCTAGTTATCGCCTAAGTTTGATATCACCTCATTTAAGTATTCAAAGAAATGATCATCTTTCATTCATTCGTTGAAAATCACCCACAAAAATCACAAAACACCGAAGTGAGGTTATATCATGCGCACAGAAAATGAATTCTTTGACTGGAATTGAAAGTGCGGGAAACTGGAATATTTCCAAGCCCACTGCGATATCACAATCATTAATAAAGACACTGTTTCTAGATTTGAATGGAAATTAGTGTAAAAACTTCTATTGTTTCGATTGATTGTGAAAAAATTGGCATACCTTCTGGGAAGAAACATATACGAATATTTGAAGAATGATAATTGAAGAGGAAATAATGAAGAAAGATTTCAGAAGAGATCATTGCAAATGAATGGACACAGAAAAAAAATTCTGAGGCTGGGATTACAAGTGTGAACAGTGTGCAAATGAGGCGGCAAAATAGGAATATTTCTAAGCCTACTGCGATACCACAACCATTTATGAAGACCCTGTATTTGGATTTGAATGGAAATTGGTGTGAAAACTCCTATCGAAGGATGCTCTGATTGATTGTTAAAAAATTGGCATATCTTCTGGAAAGAAAAATATACGAAACTTTGAAGAAAGGTCATGAGGAAAGAATGAAGGAAGAAGAGATCGTTGCAAATGAATGGACTAGAACTATCGAAGGTCATAATGTTTTACAGAAAATTTTAATATTTTTTCTTCATCATTTAAGGATAGAATAAATATCAAAATGCAGAGGAAAAAATTTAGAAAGGCACTGCCGTGAAGGCAGGAGCTTTTGAGCGCTCGGACATGCACCTTGTAGGTAGATTCGCATTTTCCAGTTTTAGAAATCAATTAAAGGAATTTTCGACATAAAAATTCTGAAACTTGTGCGAAACTCCAGACTTCATGTCAGTGCTTCAGCTGATCAATTTTTTTTCGATAATTCGCTAGAATTTTCTACTGTATCTATGGTCTTGGTGATGTGATCTGGACAAAATTTTGCACGTAGTTTGAATACATTATTCCTCAGCCAGGTGCAAAGTTTCATTCCAATCAAATCGGAAGTTTCGAAATTATCAGGAACAGAATATTTTGAAAGGCCATATTTACGGAACCCCTAGTCTAATTTTGCTCATTGATGAACGTGACCGCGATATTCGCGATCCAAACCCACCCAGAAAATTTCAAGTTCCTAGGCCTTTCCGTTCAAAAGTTACAATTTTCTATGGTTTCTATGGTTCTGATCATGCGATCTGGACAATATATTGCTTTAATATATCATTCTCGATTGAAATACAAAATTTCATCTCGATTGAATCCGTAGTTTCGAAATTATCGAGAAAACAAAATTTCAAACGACCGTATTTACGGAACCCATGGTATAATTCTGCTCATTGATAAACGTGATCGCGACATTTAAGATTCACACCTATCCTGAAAATTTCAAGTCCCTAGGCCGTTCCGTTCGAAAGTTATGATTTTCTATGGTTTCTATGGTTCTGGTCATGTGATCTGGAGAAATGTAGCTTGAATATATATTTCTCCATTAGTATACAAAATTTCGTCACGATCAGATCTGTAGTTTTGAAATTATCGAGAAAACTAAATTTCAAACGACCATATTTACGGAACCCCTAGTATAATTTTGCTCATAGATGAATGTGATCTCGACATTCGAGATCCACACATATCCTGAAAATTTCAAGTCCCTAGGCGTTTCCGTTCAAAAGTTGTAATTTTCTATGGTTTCTATGGTTCTGGTCATGCGATCTGGACAAAATTTCACATGTAGATTGGACACCTCATTTTCCATTTGGGTGCAAAATTTCATTTCGATCAAATCGGTAGTTTTCAAGTAATCAGGGAAACAAAACTTTGAACGGCCATATTTACGGAACCCCTGGTGGAATTCGGCCCTTTAACGAACTTAACCGAGGCATTTGAGATCTGAACCTACACTGAAAATTTCAAGTCTCTAGGTTGATCCGTTCGAGAGTTATCGTGCTTACGGACGGACGGACAGACTCGAATTTTCCGACGGATTCGTCATCAGTGGATCGAACATAGTCGATTAAGACCATTTTCGGCTAAAAATTCGAAAAATACAGACATCGTGACGGAATGATATAGCCCTCGTGTAACTAGTACGAGCGCTCAAAAACAAAAACAAAATTCGAACAAAACCATCACAAAATTTTCGAAGTCAATTCAGTTTCTGTATCAACCTAAAATAGCAGAAAACTTGAAAAAAAAAGTTTGACAAGTTGAAAGAAACTGCCTGAATAATATGGTAATAATACAATAGCGTTATCAACAGTTGATGTCTTTATACATAAACGCCACTGATATGTGACTTTCAATTGATCTTCACGAAGAAGATGTTTAGTATCATTTTTAATTGATTTCAATTTCATTGTCATTATATCCATACATATTCTGAACATTATTTCACAATAAACCTAAGGTGACCTGTTAGAATTTGATATCGATATTCGATATTCTTCTCCTTGAGTTCACACTTATTTGACCATCCGTCTCATCCGAATACCCCGCGGCCACAGAAGTGTTATATTCTTACTTCTTATTAAGGTCATACATTTAATGCGAAGACAAGCCTTCAAATCACATTGGAATTCCGTCATTCTGACCATTAAGATCTCATCTGTGACACGTTTGGACAATTTGGAACTATGATGTTATTGAACGCCTCTTGGGTTGAAATGGCCCTCTTAACCCATGTGACATCTCGAATGACGAACGGTGAAATTTTGCACAAACCCCAGTTTCTAAATCTAGATAACTCACTCAACACATTCCCTCCAAAAAAAAATTGCTAGGCGGAATGATGATTCTGTAATACCCACCTTTTCGATCTAAGTTAGATTGTGGTCGATTGTGGGTTGATTCTTTCTTCAATAATTTATCGAGGTGTGCTCGAAAAATCGAATTGCGCTCCCCGTGACGACGAAGAGGTGAAATGATGTGGCGAAAGCTGAACGTTGTTTGACGGCTGTCTGGACGATTTGGGACTGAGCGTCGAGCAGTGAGTCGCTTCAAGACGCTGGTTGCTAGCTGTATATCCAGGAGACGATGGAGCCTCAAATAAATCAACATAATGTTATGGATAGGAAAAGCCACAAAATTATCAGATATTGCTTGGATGCGGTAATAATCGAGTATTATTGGCGTGTCGGATATCTTTTATATTCTCGAAACGTTTAAGTTGCGAGTGACGAACCAACAACAATGAATCTCCATAAACTAACATAATAAAGCCAAATGCCAAGTTCATAATTAGCATTCACTCGAGATAATAAAATTCACATACTTCATTTTCATTTACTACCCCAGGTGAGCCGAGCTCATAAAACTCCGTCTAATGATAATAATACAAATATTTCCACAGAAGAACATAAAATAGTAAATTGCTATGTCCAGTAGCGCAGTGGTAAGTTCCGAATGTAGAACAACTTACACGAATTGTTGAGTTCTCGGTGTAATGTGGCACTTCTGCATTCCTCTCCTCGATGGACATGGTTGTTCTTAACCTAATGGAATTATATCATCTTCAGGTCGAACGTTTCGCTTTCACTCTCATTTGTTTAACTCGGTCATTCGGTGGCCTTGAATGGAACGCAGCTGCTTTTTCTTTTATCTCGGAGCGTTGTAGTCTGGGGATCTGCGGTTGCGACACGCTTTTGTTTTGTCCGACAATAAAGCCGTAGGTAATGTACTTTTGGTTTTTGTTTATTTCTTTGAGATAATTACTTGCAATCGTTCAAGGAATAAAAAATTACGAAAAGCACTGCCGTGAAGGCAGGAGCTTTTGAGCGCTCGTACATGAACCTTGTAGGTAGATTCGCATTTTCCAGTTTTAGAAACCAATTGAAGGAATTTTTGACAGCTGTCAAAAAAATTCTGAAACTTAGGCAAAACTCCAGACTTCATGTCAGTGCTTCAGCTGATCAATTTTGCTTCG
Source organism: Aphidecta obliterata (assembly GCA_963966015.1). NCBI lineage: Eukaryota > Metazoa > Arthropoda > Insecta > Coleoptera > Coccinellidae > Aphidecta > Aphidecta obliterata. The sequence continues at coordinate 13,221,210 of OZ014434.1, read as the reverse complement.
ATAATTCGCTAGAATTTTCTACGGTATCTATGGTCTTGGTGATGCGGTCTGGACAAAATTTTGCACGTAGTTTGAATTCATTATTACTCAGCTAGGTGCAAAATTTCATCCCAATCCGATCAGTAGTTCCGAAACTATCTGGAAAAAAATATTTTGAACGGCCATATTTACGGAACCCCTAGTCTCATTTTGCTCATTGATGAACGTGACCGCGATATTCGCGATCCAAACCCACCCTGAAAATTTCAAGTTCCTAGGCCTTTCTGTTCAAAAGTTACAATTTTCTATGGTTTCTATGGTTCTGGTCATGCGATCTGGACAAAATATTGCTTCAATATATCATTCTCGATTAAAATACAAAATTTCATCTCGATCGAATCCGTAGTTTCGAATTTATCGAGAAAACAAAATTTCGAACGACCGTATTTACGGAACCCCTTGTATAATGTTGCTCATAGATGAACGTGATCACGACATTCGAGATCCACACCTATCCTGAAAATTTCAAGTCCCTAGGCATTTCCGTTCAAAAGTTACAATTTTCTATGGTTTCTATGGTTCTGGTCATGCGATCTGGACAAAATTTCGCATGTAGCTAAAACACCTCATTTTCCATTTGAGTGCAAAATTTTATCTCGATCAAATCTGTAGTTTTCAAGTAATCAGGACAACAAAATTTCAAACGGCCATATTTACGGAACCCCTGGTGGAATTTGGCCCATTAACGAACTTAACCGAGCCATTCGGGAACTGAACCCACACTGAAAATTTCAAGTCTCTAGGTTGTTCCGTTCGAGAGTTATCGTGCTTACGGCCGGCCGGACGGCCGGACGGACAGACTCGAATTTTCCGACGGATTCGTCATCAGTGAGTCGAACATAGTCGATTGAGACCATTTTCGGCTCAAAATTCGAAAAATACAGACATCGTGACGAAATGATATAGCCCTCGTGTAAGTAGTACGAGCGCTCAAAAAGATTTGAGTAGGATTATGTTTTACTTTTTAGTCGGATGATATGATGAAACGCACGAGTGAACCATCTCGAACTTCAATATTTTTCGCGGCGGAGCCCTCGAGCTAGGGATGGGTGAACTGTAAACCGAGTCCGCTTTTTGGAGCGGGCCTTTCGACCACGGCAAATCAATCACATCTTCGCGCTTATAATAAAACATGGCAAAATTTTCCCAGAATGCGTTTATTTTGTAATCTGGTGTGATAAGTGACGCCCGATTCAATGAAGGAATTCATATCTCCTTCAATATTATGCACAGGTTGTTTCAAAGAAAGATGATGGTTTTTGAGGGTGTCACTCCTCAGGAGATTTTGACAGGAGTTCAAATAACCTTTATCCTATACCTCTCAACTTTTGAGCTATAGGGGTTAAAAGTTTTGAGAAGAAAATTGTTCTTTTATTATAAGTTCAATACATTCCTAGATATTTTTATGAAATTTGTCAGGGCCCCTCTAAACATCAATAGCCATTTTCTGATATTGATTTTTCAATATTTTCATCACTGGCGTCCGTAAGGGATGAGGTCTAGATATTTTCTCGGGAATATTATGTACGCCTCTGGGGTTTCCTTAAATAAAAAATTACGAAAAGCACTGCCGTGAAGTCAGGAGCTTTTGAGCGCTCGTACATCCACCTTGTAGGTAGATTCGCATTTTCCAGTTTTAGAAATCAATTAGAGGAATTTTCGACAGCTGTCGAAAACATTTTCAAACTTACGCGAAACTCCAGACTTCATGTCAGTGCTTCAGCTGACCAATTTTTTTTTTGATAATTCGCTAGAAGTTTCTACGGTATCTATGATCTTGGTAATGCGATCTGGACAAAATTTTGCATGTAGTTTAAATACATTATTCCTCAGCTAGGTGCAAAATTCCATTCCAATCCAATCAGTAGTTTCGAAACTATCAGGAAAAAAATATTTTGAACGGCCATATTTACGGAACCCCTGGTCTTATTTTGCTCATTGATGAACGCGACCGCGATATTCGCGATCCAAACCCACCCTAAAAATTTCAAGTTCCTAGGCCTTTCCGTTCAAAAGTTACAATTTTCTATGGTTTCTATGGTTCTGGTCATGCGATCTGGACAAAATGTTGCTTTAACATATCATTCTCGATAAAAATACAAAATTTCATCTTGATCGGATCCGTAGTTTCGAAATTATCGAGAAAACAAAATTTCCAACGACCGTATTTACGGAACACCTAGTATAATTCTGCTCATTAATAAACGTGAACGCGAAATTTCAGATCCACACCTATCCTAAAAATTTCAAGTCCCTAGGCCTTTTCGTTCGAAAGTTATGATTTTCTATGGTTGCTATGGTTCTGGTCATGTGATCTAGAGAAATGTAGCTTGAATATATCATTCTCCATTAGTATACGAAACTTTATCACGATCGAATCTGTCGTTTTGGAATTATCAAGAAAACTAAATTTCAAACTACCATATTTACGGAACCCCTAGCATAATTTCGCTCATAGATGAAAGTGATCACAACATTCGAGATCCACACCTATCCTGAAAGTTTCAAGTCCCTAGGCGTTTCCGTTCAAAAGTTACAATTTTCTATGGTTTCTATGGTTCTGGTCATGCGATCCGAACAAAATTTCACATGTAGCTTGAACAACTCATTCTTCATTTGAGTGCAGAATTTCATCTCGATCGAATCTGTAGTTTTTACGTAATCAGGGGAACAAAACTTTGAACGGCTATATTTACGGAACCCCTGGTGGAATTTGGCCCATTAACGAACTCAACCGAGGCATTCGGGAACTGAACCCACACTGAAAATTTCAAGTCTCTAGGTTGTTCCGTTCGAGAGTTATCGTGCTTACGGCCGGACGGACGGACGGCCGGACGGACAGACTTGAATTTTCCGACAGATTCGTCATCAGTGAGCCGAGCATAGGCGATTGAGACCATTTTCGGCTCAAAATTCGAAAAATCGTGACGAAATTATTAGCCCTCATGTAAATAATACGAGCGCTCAAAAATATGTTTGTAATCTTCGATCAGTTCAGGGCAAATTTGATCTTCTAACATTTTTTGACCGATACACGATATTCATAAGTCATAAAAAGCACTGACGTGTAGTCACGAGCTTTCGTGCGCTCGTTCATCCACCTTTTATTGAGAAATTGTTTGACAGCTTCCAAAAAATTGACAGCAACTCTTTGTCAATTATGCCGGATCAGCTGTTACAGGAATATAAATATTCTATGTGCGAAATTTCATTCCGATCGAATCAGTAGTTTCGAAATTTTCATAAAAAAAAATTTTGAATGGCCATATTTACGGAACACCCAATCCAATTTTGCTTATTGATAAACGTGACTGCGACATTCGAGATCCACATCTATCCTGAAAATTTCAAGTCCCCTAGGCCTTTCCGTTCGAAAGTTATAATTTTCTATGGTTATGGTCATGCGATCTGGAAAAAATTTTGCATGTAGCTTGAATACATTATTCTCCATGTGCAAAATTTCATCTCGATCGAATCAGTAGTTTCGGACTAAACAGGAGAACAAAATTTTGAATTGACATATTTACGGAACCCCTGGTGGAATTTTGTCCATTAACGAACCCGACTGCGGCATTCGGGAACTGAACCCACATTGAAAATTTCAAGTCTCTTGGTTGTTCCATTTGAGAGTTATCGTGTATACGGACGGCCGGTCGGACGGGCTTGAATTTTTCGACGGATTCGTCATCAGTGAGTCGAAGCTTGTCGATTAAGACCATTCTCGGCTCAAAATTCGAAAAATACAGACATCGTGATTGATATAGTCCTCGTGTAAGTAGAACGATATTTATGTAAGGTAAAATATTTATTATTGAAAAGTAAATAACTACCTATTATTCTGCTATATTTTTATTCAGAATTGAGATTTTAGATTTTTTTCAACACAAAAATCGCCTATCGGACGAAAACATTTCCATCAATCAAATCCCCTAGTGTCTTTGATATAAAACATCTGAGCGACAAGACAGCACTCTTCGCTATCCTTCAAAATATCATGAACTGTCTCAAATGAGCTCGACCAAGAGTTCAATAGTTCAATTTTTATCACACTGGAATCTCTTTGACGCGCGCTCGAACACCGACAAACTTTCAATCACTGCGAAATTAGAGTTGCTCGTGCTGGAAAAACGTCTTTCATGACTGCGGCTGCCTCTCAAGACAATATTCGAGTGTAAATTCAAACACGACCCGAGAGGAATCGGTAGATATTCCTATCCCTTGCTCGAACGGTATTCGAGGGTCTTCCGCGTGTAATGAATACGCAGCTTTTGAGAGCTGTGGGCATTTCCCAGAATAGTTTTAGAATGACAATAGCAAACGAAATATTTATTTCAGAACTGCGTGCTAATTTTACAAGGCGATTGAACTTCTTCTGGATAAGATGAACCGCCTAACGAGCAAATTCACTTTTATAGTCAAATAATTAAATAAAATACAAAAACACAAAGCATACTCAACAGAGCATGATACGATTCTGACTGTGAGACACAAATATTTTCACACGTTCATCTAATGATGTATCTTTGAGCTCACATTTATGAATATATCGAATTTTTTTTCAGAACGCTTAGCCGTAGTACTTCTAGGAATCTTCACACTATCCATGGGAATAATTTTATCATCAATACCATGGCTTGACTACCTCATCATGAAGGTAAGCATTGAATCGAAAATAATATTATCTATTGAAATTCAGGAATCAAGGACTGTGACGTCTTGGTAATTGAACTTTTAGGCTTATTCATGGCTGTTCGCTTCAGCTTAATTGGCTGACAGCTAAATGATAGCTATGTGATGGTTAAACTATTTATCCAGGTACTTTGAGATGCCAGTGTCGATTTTAGGTTAGGTTAGGCTAGTCAAAGCTTGGTCTAAATGTTTCAAACTTTTTTTCATGAGACATAAGAATGATTCAACAAATTTTTCAGTATTGCTTTTTAAGTTTCTATACCTCGCCAAAATATACTCGAGTTGTGACCATCTACTCAATTTCCAATCAGAAAGAATGATTAATTTCGAATCATTAAAGCTCATAAGCTCTGAGCTTATGAAGGATCTAATTTATTTTTCTAATTTATTTTAATAATCATTCAACAGTTGATTAAAGTTCTGAATGATATCTGAAGCCTCGAACTCGCCAATAACGTTGTTTTGTAATTCATTATGATTCTGGCGTCTTTGATGAGGAGTTCTTCTCAGAGGACCAGAAGGTTTCGAAAGATGTTTGGGCAAATTTGGAAAAATTTATGGAAATCTATTTTAACACAATTTTGCAGATCTCAAAGGGTTTTTTTTATCGTGCTATCTCTAGTAGTGAATACATCGTATCCGATTTCGTTCTCTCAATCGAGAGTGTGTCTGGAAATATTGGGGGAGAAATTTTTACATTAACGCCCACTCGTATATTTTAATCTAGAATCTAAAATGATTCTTGATGGTTTTCAATGATGGCAACATTTATGCAGATTTTTCAAACGGGAAAAAGTCAGGAAAATAGTGATTTCAACGTCCACTCCTGGAAATGTCAAAAATATGAAAATCGATGATGTCACTCCCAAAAACACATGAAAACAATTTTTTTTCGTAAAATTTGGAGAGAAAACGTGAAAATCTGCAAACAAATTATTTCCCATCATTGAGAACCATAGAGAATCATTGAAGAATGTTTTTTTTTGAGTAAAAAAAAATTTCAACGAAATTTCAAATTTCTCACCTGTGTATCAGTATGGGAGCAGAAATATAAAATTTAGAAAAGCACTGCCGTGAATTCAGGAGCTCTTGAGCGCTCGTACATCCACCTTATAGGTAGATTCGCATTCTCCTGTTTTAGAAACCAATTGGAAACATTTTGACAGCTGTCAAAGAAAATTTCAAACTAAGGCGAAAATCCAGACTTCACTTCTTTAGTTGACCAATTTTTTCTTCGATTATTCACTAGAAATTTCAACGGTATCTATGGCCTTGGTAATGCGATCTAGACAAAATTTTCCACGTAGTTTGAATACATTATTCTTCATCCATTTGCGAAATTTCCAATCCAATAAGGAGTTTCGAAATTATCAGGAAAAAAATAGTTTGAATGGCGAAATTCCCGACCCAAACCTATCCTGAAAATTTGAAAATTTTAGGCCTCTCCGTTCGAAAGTTATAATTTTCTATGGTTTCTATGGTTCTGATGGTGGGATCAGAAAAAAATGTACCTCGAATATATCATTCTCAATTCAAATACAAAATTTCGTCACGATCAAATCTATAGTTTTGAAATTATCGAGAAAACTGAATTTCAAACGGCCATATTTACGGAACCCCTAGATTAATTTTGCTCATTGGTGAACGTGACCGCAACATTCGAGATCCACACCTATCCTGAAAATTTCAAGTCCTTACGCCTTTCCATTACAAAGTTATAATTTCCTATGGTTTCTATGGTTCTGGTCATGCGAGCTGGACAAAATTCCATGTAGCTTGAACACGTAATTCTTCATCTGAGTGCAAAATTTCATCTCGATCGAATCAGTAGTTTCGAAGTAATCAGGAAAGCAAAATTTCGATCGGCAATATTTACGGAACCCCTGGGCGAATTTTGCCAAATAACGAACTTAACCGCGGCATTCGAGATTCAAACCTACCCTGAAAATTTCAAGTTTCTAGGACATTCCGTTCGAGAGTTATCGTGTATACAGATGGACGGATGGACAGACTCGAATTTTTTGACGGATTCGTCATCAGTAAGTCGAACATAGTTGTTTGAGACCATTTTCGGCTCAAAATTCGAAAAATACAGACATCGTGACGAAATGATATACCCCTGGTGTAACAAGAACGAGCGCTCAAAAATGAAAAAATCGGAAAAAACGATCACAGTTAATTAAAATGGGCGAACCTGAAGCCGGGACTGAATTCAATTTACACGTACATAGTTGCCTATGTCGGTACATGTTCCTATTGTAATCGGTGTAATAATGATCAACAATCAGATGCTTTGAAGCCACTATTTGCCTAACGTTTTTTTTTAATTCTTACCCTCCCAGCACCCTTGTTCAGTCCCGTTTAAAAAATCTGCATAAAAACTAGTTTGCCATCATCAAAACCCATCAAAAATCATTCTAGAATTCTAGAAAACTATTAAAAATTTGAATTATTTTCAGATAAGTTGCGTTGGTTACTTACATTTATTATTTACTTCACTTTCTCAAAAGCAAACTGCACAATAATGCATTAAGTTTTCAGATGTTAGTCTCGAATCTCGGTTATCGCCGCACATAACGTTGATACGTTGTTGACCTTCATTTGGATATGAAAAGTGTAATACGAAAAACCGATATTATAAAATTCTTTTTAAACAATTCCAAGACAGACATTATTATTGAACTTTGGCGGATAGGTTTGATCGAAAGAAACTATAGATGTCCTGAAAACACGTGTATAGTCCATTAAAGAATTATTGACATCGAAGCAGGCCATGAACGTCCAGTCGAGGCTTTATTTCTAGTTACGAAGAAGTTACTGTTTTCATCATAGAAATAAAACATAAATATAACCTAGAAAAGTGTTTAGTATACGAATTATCGAATAATTAAGCCGGAATATTTCGATTGCAGTTTCTACATGGGAGTTCAGGTTTGAAAGCGCAATATGAAATTATCTCATATAAAAGTCAACCATGGAAAATTGAAGATCATTCAAATAAATATTTATTTTCACTCAGGACCATGCAATATTTATTGGTATTGGAAATCTTGCAAAATTCTAACCATATATCCATAAGAGTACCATTTTATGTCAGGATTCAAGAAGGATAATTAATGGAATTCTAGCAGGTAGCTAGTGGTGCAACAGAAAAAAATTTTTGGATACTTCGCAAGCACAGGGCCAAAAGAATGGATTGGAAAATATATATCATAATGTATTATGAAATAAGAGAGAAACAAAAAGTCTTCTTTGTAGTACATGAAGAATTTTGACATGAAATTTGTACCGAACTATCAATATATGAACCAATTTGTGAATTATTTATTGCTCGGTGTTGAATAATTCAAGAAAGTCAATTTTTATTTTCATTCATTAAAACTGTCCATAAATTATTGAAAATATTATAATTGATGAGCAATTTTACAATTATTCAGTATACTTTTGAATTGGGAACAATATAGCATGTGTATTAGCAGAGGGAATGTGAACAGGGCACCATACAGTATAAGTATAATAAAAAAACTTAAAATATCTATGAATGATACAAGAGCAAAGATAAAAATCTCATTGAAAACTTTTTTTCCACGTATAAGTGTAGTGATTTGGATGTGTTTATTGAATAAGCTGACATAATCCTATTGATGGGCATCCTTTTGCAGGGAAGGTTTCAATATTTCAATAACCCATCAAATCTATGGAAAACTCGAAGTAACACCGACAAATTTCCTGGCGTTCTCTTGTTAGGCGCGATGTATCCTGATCAATTCCAGGCATTTTAATAGCATAAGACAAAAAATACTCAAATTCAGAGCAAATTTTTATAATTACATATTCACCAATATCTTCGATAAAATCATCAAAGCAAGATTTTTATGGGTGATGTTAGTGTTATTCCTATACCAACCTGAATTCAGCAACCCAAAATATTACTGAATAGTCTATTACCAACCTAAATTCGATTTTTCACAGCCAACCGAGATGTCAATAATTCTTAAACGGAGTATAGCATATTTTGTGCGCCTCGAAAGCATGAAATATTAATTCATTTCAAGAATTGTTTCTACACTGTCCTAATTTAACCAAACCTAACCTAACCTAAATATTGATTCATTTTAAGAATTGTTTGAACACGGTCCTAACTTTACCTAACCTAACCTTTCCTAAATATTGATATCCATATAGACTTCCAATAAGTTTAAAAATTAAGAATTTCACGTGCCACCATTTTGGGAACCACACGTAGTATGATGAGATTATTATTCCTTGGATATCAGTCAAGTATTCTGGAAAAGTGTTCTTGAAATACCAATTTTCTTTTTCGAGTTTTTTCGAAAATATTGATTTGTCAGTGCTCTAATTGGAGCTATAGCATGCAAACGAATCTCTATGCAAAATATTTTTGTAATTGGTGAGTGGGCGTTAGTGTAAAAATCAACCCGAAAAACACTCGAAAACCCAACCCAAATGAAAATTCCTAACCTATAACTTCTTTATCCTTCCCTTCCACCACGTGAAGATAGGAATTACAGGATCTTGCAACACTTGCCAAATTTCATCAACATGGCTTGTGTTCGCGAAGGCTGTGGTCATTACCATATGTAATTTCTACCCAAATATTGGATCATATTTGTGACTCTGTGATTTAACCTAATGACGTTTATCGTTATCTCTCAGTGGTGCCAATATACTTCATCTGTCAATTGGAAGAGTTCTATGATAACAGTATTAGTGTGAATGACTCTCACTCTGGCTGAATAAGGAATTTGACTGGCCCTTAGTCACATAACATTCTATACTCGAACAATTCCATATAATTCGTTGATATCTAATCGATTTAATCACTCCGCAGAATATGAGGTTGTGGAATGGATCGATCAGTTTCAACTACTGGCAGAAACCCGGAGTTATACGACTGACGAAGGTGTACATATTTAACGTTACTAATCCTGATGGTTTCTTGCAAGACGGAGACAAGCCTCGACTTCAAGAGATCGGACCGTTCGTGTACAGGTGAGTTCAGGTAAACGGCAAACAATTATTGTGATCCGTTTGAATTGATTGCACCTTGCGGAACACGCCTTACCGGCAGTTTAAAATGATATAAATCGTTTTGCTAACAACAAATTCATATTCTTCCCTGATTTAACGGTTGTCTAGATGTCGGACTACTATATCTGAAATTTCGTAACGTCTTACATGTTGAAACCAACCATAAGAATACGCTCGACAGATGTTTTCAACACGAGGTTGTTAAGAAATTCCATATCCGCACCTTGAAGGAATAGCACGGCATATTTTACTTTCGCCAGAAAAATTAACGACTACAATCGAGTGCAGTAAACCACAAATTAACAATTATGAATTGTTCTGAGGTGTTTGGAATATCCTTCGTGGTAAAGGTAAGGCTTTTTTTTTGACAAGTGTTAGAACTCATCAAAGTAAGTCGAAATTCCAAAAATCCTTTATATCAAATATTCACTAGGGCCGAATTTTTCGACATCAAAGTTACTCGCGAATATGAGAAATTCCCAGCACGGATATGATCTAGGTACGTATTGAGGTTTAAATGTGTTCAGTTTAAGGGACATCATCTAAAAGAGCGTATAATTTTTGTGACTTTAGGTGGATACGACGTGGTGGGTCGATTTCTTGGCCTGCACGCTCCCCGGATCTCAACGCCTGTGATTTCTTCTTTTGGGGTCATTTGAGAACATTAGTATACAGTCACGGTGAGGTGTATAGTGTTGAAGAACTAAAACAACGCATTGAAAATGCTCGTGACATTATTCGTGAGCAAACTGATGTGTTAGTTGCTGCATGTAATAATTCGTTATTACGCGGGGCAAGACTTTGTACACATCGAACGAACGGTGACTATTTCGAACAATTCCTGTAAACAATTTGGATCAATTTCATCGGTGAGTTTGGGAACATCCTAATTTCCTTTCCAATCAGTAATTTATTCTCTCCTTAGTTCGAACTTGAATTATACCGTTCAGAAAAAATCTCCTAATAGAAGTTGAAAGAGGATATACAAATTTGCGATAAAATGCAGTACTCCTGGCACTGTGATTGATGGCAGATATCTAGAGTTGTATTAAGATATTGATGCCCAAGATCTTTTGCACTTTTTCGAAATTGAATATTTTATATGATCAACTTCCGGCAAAATGATCTCTTTTGATAAGTTCTAGCACCTATCAAAAAAAGCCTCACCTTAAACAAACACCTTGTATAGACGATCAACTCATTAGTCAACCTTGCTGCCAACATGTCTTGTCGAAGATGTTTTCAACGACACACCCTCTCCATGAGTTAACGCTTATTTGGTTGCTTTCATTGGTTGTGGTCGTACATTTGCAGATGGACTCATCAGTAGGGCTGATCCAGCTGAAACTAGCAGTTTATATGGGAGACCTACCCTATTTTCTGACAAGGAATCACCCCCTCAATTTTTTCGCAACTATTCTTTTACCCCCTTTTTACAGGTTGTTCACTTTTGAAAGGGCCAAACTTCAAGGGGAGATCATACATGAGATTTGCAACAAAAAATATCATGTAGTAATCTTCAGTAATCTTTATTCATACTTTACGAAAAACTAGTTTGCCCTTGTCACATATGAAATTACAATTATAATAAAACACTATGCGAACAACATAATAGTAAAAAACACAAAAGAGGACAATTCGAAATTAGAGAAAAAAACAAATATTGAAAAATCACCAAAGGTTCTGTACAAAGCTGAAATCTAATTCGAAGAATTCGTCCAGAACTTCTTCACAGTTATTTTGAAAATTTTGACGGCATATTTTTCACATAGGGAGGTATCGCATTATATATTATAAAATATGGTCGAAATGTTGACGGTTTTTCTTCAATTTAACATTCCTTGATTTCACGAAATATTTCAAGTTTTTTCATCAAATCAATATTAACTCTTTGGGGCTAGGTGGTACAAAATACGTACCACCTATTTCGACCCCCTTGCGCGTCGGTGGTACGTTAAAAGTACCACCCCGTTTAAGAAAAATATTGAGAAAAATTCGGAAATATTATTGTTAATGTATCATTTATGTATTTTGGATGAACTTTTGCTGAAATTTTTTTTTCAAACTGCAAAAAAAAAATTTTTTTTGCCCGACTTGGGTTTTATTTTTTTTTATCTTTGCCGCTCAAAGAGTTAATTCAGTTATCCTTGGAGTCTCATCAAATTTGTCCACATATCTGGAAACAGCATTGTACCAAAAAATTCTTTAGGCGGGCGTGGTAAGGAGAAGAGTATCAAGATTCTGAAGTGAACAAAATCAGTCATATTTTGCCAATAGCTTTATCCATGAAAATTTGATAATTATGGACATGACTTCTTTTCAGGAAAAAATACCCCATTTAGTGTGCTAATGACATATCAACTTTTGTGCTTGCTACTTGTCTTCTGCTATAATATCATGGCTAACAAGATAACAACGAAAAAGTCAAAATATTCAAAACCTGAATTTGTTCTTTTTTTCGACGATCTTTATGATTGTATATTAAAGTAATTCTCATTGAAAACAAGAATTTATCTGTCAAATCAAAATAATCCAAACGAATAAACTAAAGTTCAATAATACAGATTTCAAGGAAAATTGTAAAGAAAACAGATTACTTATAACAATTGATCGAAATGCCCAATATGTTCAATACATTTTACACATCGTTTTCGCCATAAATCTACAACCCTGCGAAGTTCACAACGTTTCTGACGCCCGCAATAAGAATTTTTTGGCATACAGAAATTATTATCTTGTAGCAAATTTGATGCTGTTCCCAGGTATGTAGTCAAATTTGATGAGGCTACAAGGATGACTGAAATATAATGGATTTGATGAAAAAACTTGACATATTTCGTGAAATCAAGAAATGTTAAATTGAAGAATAACCGTCAACATTTCGACCATGTGTTATATGACATTTTGTGTTCCAAATCACATGAATGAACTCCCCTGGAAGTTTGGCTCTTTTAAAAGTAGACACCCTGTATATACAATATTAACTCCAGCGAAATAAGATACCAGTTCATTTTTAGAAATCCACATTTTCTAGTATTGTGCAGAGGGGCTAACTGAAGATAAATTCGGATAAAAAAAATCATATATCATACTGTAAATCGCGGAGATAAAAACGTCATGGCAGATCTGCGAATGAATCTAGATCACGACCCTGACATTGAACCCGCCCAAATCGTTCCTCGAATTACAGTAACCATTTCCTTCTTTGCATTTCAATTGATTCACACGAATTAGGAAGTCGGAGCACAATTTCATTGTTTTAAGCTGACAACAATCGGTTTCTTTGCCAAGGTAAAATCTGTTTACATTTACTCCTCGCACTATTTATAATTCGCTGTTTCGGAGCAGATTCAAAAGGACTCGAATACCCGCCCTATACAGGGTGTCTTCAAAGGTGAGACTTTTTTTTACCAGCAATAGAACACATCAAAATAAGTCGATATACCAAAATTCGTTTATATAAAATAATCACCAGGGCTGAGTATTTCGAAATCAAAGTTTCCCCCGAATATGAGGAAATCCAAACACATATCTGTATTAGGTTCGTATTGATATTCAAATGTTCAGATATTATCAGCTGCAGCAAGTTTTCCGAACTAAACCCCTGTGATTTCTTCCTTTGTGGTCATTTGCAAACATTAGTGTATGAGTGACCATTCGTTCAAAAAACACCCTGTATATTATTCTTGTTCAAGAGATGCACTCCCACAGAAATTGATAATGCCGAAAGAAGCTCCGGCTAAATAATTAAATTTATGAAGGATTGTAGAAAAGATGGTGTAATTTAGTTATGCTTTAGACCATTGGCATATTTTGGTAGAATTGAACCATGAGGAAACAACCTTACCGAAATTATTTTTATATAAGTAAAAATGTCTTGCTTATTAATTCAAGGTTTCAACATTTCGAACATGATCTCATATATGTCCTACATAGAGAATTATTGACCTTGAATTACAGATTCATTACCAAAAAAATTATTCAAGAATTTCCTCATTGCTATCAATTTTAACATGTCAGTTGGTAGGTACCAAAGGAAGAACTCCTTTATTATATCATTCAGGTACATATATTCGCAACTGAATAATCTCCAATTAAATTCAAGAAACGAAAACTAGAGAATGAGGAGCCTTGACATACAAAATTAGAATATCCAATAAGAGACAAATCACAAAACTCTATTGAAATACAATCCATCATTTATAGACAACAGAATGAGGGAAGTGTGATTCCCAATATTATCGGCTATTTCTCAACACGAAGGTCGTTCACAATGTGGTGGTTCTTTTTAGGGTGAATGGTATGATCACTGCTTGAAAGATAGTAATAATTGATTGCCACATCTTGGTTACTACTTCCTATCTTCTTGAGACAAGAAGTTTGAATAAATTTCGAGTTAGAGGGTTGAAAGGAATTCAAGGTTCGTGCACCTTACACGAAGAGGGAGTCTCTTAAGTTACCAGTTTCTGGGAAAACAGGTTATAAGGAGAAAGAAAATCCAAAATTTTGAGAATTTGTTATATTTGAAAATTTATGGTCGAATGCATATCCAAATTCGAGTGTACCAGAAGAAAAATTCACATTTCACAAATCAAATAACTCAACTAGTGATTCCCTTAATGGTGTACACTACTTTCATTGCCTCACAATGAGTGTTTCAAAGATATCTCATAAACGGCATGTTGAATTCTTTTAATTTTTTGAATGTACATTCAGGCATGTATGCAGAAGACTTTCCTCGAACGTTTTAGAATAAAAATTCAATATTTTCCGTGTAATCCAATCAATCCCAGGCGGATAATTCAAACTTACTTCAACAATTACTGGCGATGAAAACAACTTTCTGATATTGGAAGAAATATGAATTTTCCTCCGAAAACTTTCGAGGAAAGTCTTTTGCATACACGCCTGAATGTACATTCAAAAAATGAAAAGAATTCAACATGCCGTTTATGAGAAATCATTGAAACAATTATTGTGATGCAAAGTAGTGTACAACCTAAATTCATCCAAACTCAAAAATCTTATTGTGCGAGGATGGTCAACTAAATCGATGCAAAATAATAGTATATTATTTAACGAGCGGTAACGTCATGACTCAATCATATGAAGTTTACAGCGCGAGCCGAAGGCGAGTGCTGTAATTCATCAAGTGAGTTATGACGCTAGCCGCAAGTTGAATACTAAACTTTGTCTACTATAACAATAAATACTAAGATACAGAGAAAGAACTTCATTCACAAATCTTGAAAGTTACCTATGACAATGCATTATTAACTTTGATTGTGCTTTTTAGCATAGAGTAGAAAGTCCATAGGGGCGATGCTTTATATTTAGTGCTAAGTTCACTACAATATGCCAAAAAAACATTCTCTGTCATCGATGACTTAATATTCTTACTGCTACAATCTTGAAAATTGTTGTGTGCAACCTTATATTTGTTTTGGAATTTTTCGAGCAATAAATTCTGTATGGTAACATTGGCTGCTTGTCTTATTTCTGAAGGTGTACATAATAATTCATGTTCACTATCTGAATTCTTCTTTTTCAGCAAAACATTCTTAATAATAATTAGGTATCAACTTAATTTGAAAAAACGTAAAAATTATTCAAGTGACATTACTCCCCTCAATACCAATAATGGACTTTTTCCTTTCGGCCAATCGGCTTGTTCGGAAGCACAGAGCCAGGGAGTTTTAGTAGTAAGTTATTATAACTCACTTTATCTGTTTACAGATACCATTAATTGCTCAAAAGTAGTTGAATAATGAATACATAATTCAATAGGAGTAGATAAATACAATTATTATTCACATTTCTTGAATTGGAACACATCAAATCAATTCCGGGAAGAGTTATCAGCAGTATCAGAGACTACCATAATACCATTTACAGTTAAAAATTCGAAGGCGACACCCTCCCAGGAGAACTATCAAAGGCAGCCCAATTCCGATGTGTACTTGAAATAAAATTCACTCACTCCGAAAGTGCCCTTAACTTTTCGCACACCCGTAACGAATTCACGCTTAGTCTCCGGGCGACTCAAACAAAAATAACGACACTTTACTACCACGAGCTATCCCCACTTGTTCCTAACAGGGACTCACAAAACGAAGCTATAAGATCCGTAACCTTCTTGGTACCGAAAGGGAAAACCAAGAGCTGCTATCCCCGGGATCTAGCCAGCAACTGCCTTGACTTTTCCTGACAACGAACTACCTCTCTACCCTCTACCCCTCTAACAAATGCCTTAATGGTTACAAGTTTTTTGTTCCATAAAAACGATTACTTTTTATGATTCCTAGTCTAACCCTTACGCTATTTTCGATGGATGAAACTATACATCTCATAACGCTGAACTAGAAGGCTAGACTGAGGACCACATATTGCTTCTTTACTAGGAATCTCTCTTTACTGTAACTGGCAGGATCGCCATGTCTTGTTTGAGGGATGGAAACTATTCATTCTATTTCATAAGATATTATTGAAATTATTTTCGAGTATTGAACGCATAACCCACTTATGACAATCAACCATCCTTTGATATTATATAATGAGATTTCTCAAAGCATCAATTAAATAAATCATAATTTTTTGATCACCGTTATGAATTGTTAATTGAACGATCTTATGGGTAATACGATGACTAACAATTGATTTTGACATCATTGAATGCAACTCGATAATTCACCTCTTGGAGATGATTTCTTCATCAGATGACATTTCATACTATATGAGATAATAGCTGATTTTCATTGACCAGCTGACTGAATTTATGCAAGAAGTGTTATTTTACGGTGAAATTGTTGGAACTTACTCCCGAGCAATACGAGTTTATTCAGATTCTCTTTCGACCATAATGACCATCCAATTTCATAAGAAGTATTATGCCTTCGAATTTCAACATGGCAAAATCTTCATTTCGCTCGATCTGTGATTGTGATATTTTTTCGTTTATTATACGCAATTATAACTCAGCTTTCGAATATATTTCAACTGGGATGAACTCATCTGTGATCTTTTGGGTGAATGACGTCGCCACTACATATGCTTTGCCAATTCTGAATATCGTTTTATGTGGGGGATTACCATTGGGTATTATCCCTCTTGGTCTCATCGTTGATTGTATTTCAATTAACTCTATTTAATTATTTGAGAGAAGACCCCAACTAGCCATTATTGAAATTCGGTAACACTTCGAGTAAAACGAAAAAAGTTCTGTAGACGTCAAGTCTGGTCCTTCGAAGATGCTTCACTGACCCAGAGACACCATCGATCGATACGAGGAAAAGGGTCAATCAATTACGTAATTGCTACGCAATTTCCGATCTTGGCAGTGCCGCCGTACAATTATTCAAGAACCTGCTCGTGATGTAATCACTTTCACCTCGTTCGAGCCCGGTTTTGGCCGTCGTCTCTTGTTTAGGAATTCCCGTTAACCGATATCGATGTATTTCGAGAAACTTGCATAACAAGAACCAGATATTATGAACACAAAAGATGAAGTAGGTGAGCAATAATAGTTCCTCAGTAGAAGTATATTCTAGAAAATACATACATAATATGGCACTTAAGAGCAATAGTGTTCGTAAGGTTTACCTTTCAGCGTGGTAGTCTCGCAATATAGAAACGCACTCCGTGATGGGTAAACGGATGTGTGTTTCAATGTGGTAGACTCATCAGTAGGGCCGATTCAGCAACTGTTGCCCTAGTCATCTTCTCAAGGAAAGTGATATCCACTTTTTTTCAGTCAGGGGGAATCCTCATGGACGAACTATCTCCGATATATAAAACAGTGTTTTAGATTCCGGGGCGATTTTTGACGTGTGATTTTTGCGTTACCTATGACTTTCATAGGAGAGTCTCTTCGTCTTGGGCATTTGAAGCTGTGTTTACTCAATTTCTGTTTCCACATAGTCTCTGGGTCTTTTGTGATAGGTGGGTATCCTAATCACATCTTCTGCAGGGTTGTAGTCAACTAGTCTATTTATCTCATCATTTGGGTGTTGACTTGCTTCTTTAAATATCTTCTCGGCCTTCCTTTTTAGGGAATATGTGACAATTTCTCATTCTCTGTGGAGTTGTTGGTTTCTTACGAACCATTGCTATTCATTGCTCAGTTTATTTTCTGTCGCTTGAATCT
The DNA here is from genome assembly GCA_963966015.1 of Aphidecta obliterata. Taxonomy (NCBI): domain Eukaryota; kingdom Metazoa; phylum Arthropoda; class Insecta; order Coleoptera; family Coccinellidae; genus Aphidecta; species Aphidecta obliterata. Next base: position 13,203,287 of record OZ014434.1, on the reverse strand, counting down.
TCTTTATATGGCTATTGGCTGCATGGCCCATGCTACCGAACCATGTGTTAGTTGAGGTCTTGCAATTGACTAGATCATTCGTAGTTTCTGCTTTGGTTCATTTGGCTCTTTCTTCAAAGCAGTGCGTGAAGTCTATTCATTGCTGAGTTGATTTTATTCACTGCATATTTTATATGGTTTTTCCATGTCAGCCCTTCGTCTAGTTTTACTGCTAGATATTTGACTTCACTTTCTCATTTTGTATCTTCTCCATCTATCCTTTGGTTGGAATTTATCTCAATTTTCCGCTGCTCTAGAAGGATAGCTTGGTTCTTTTTACTTCTATTCGAATTTTCCTTTTAATGAACCATTCTTCTGAATGTTCTAGTGCTTCTTGCATATGACGTGTGGTCGTCGATGTCTGATGGCTATTCCCTTGTCGTCTGCATATAGGACTAGCAGATTTCTTGGGTTCTTAGGAATATCGTAGATAGAAATGTTGTCGAGTAGAGGTCCTAGAACAGAACCTTGAGGCACTGCTGTTTATACTCGTCTGGTGGAGGATAATGTGTCATAGATTTTGACATAAAAATTCCTGTTCCTCAGGTGGTTTCTTATTATCTCGCAGGTTTTGGTAGTGTAGCCTGCCATCATCATCTTGTAGGCAAGTCCTTCGTGCCAAACTCGGTCGAAGGCTCACTCGTCATCTAATAGCACTAATCCTTTGGCTTGTTTTTTCTGAAATCCTTTGGTGACATATTCAGTGACCCTTAACGGTTGGAGTTCTGTAGAATGATCTCTTCTGAATCCAAATTGTTTCGATGGTATCAGATTCAGCTCTTCTGTTTCTTCATTGAGTCTTTTTGCAATGACTCTCTCAACAATTTTTCCTCCAAAGTGCTGACAGTAGACTTATCGACCTGTAGTTTTGTGGGAATTTTATATCTTTTCCTGACTTATTGAACACAATTACTTCTTCCCTTTTCCATCTTTTGGAGAAAATTCTGTTCTCCTCCCTGCGTTTTCTATATTGGTTAGCGCTGCTATTACTTTTCTAGGCATTTTCTCGGAGGAGAGGAAAAATTACTGATTGAAAAGGTTCCCCAAAAAAATTAGGAAGTTCACAAATTCACCGATAAAATTGATCTAAATTTTTTACATAAATTGTTCAAAATGATCACCATTCGTTTGATGTGCACTAAGTCTTGCCTGGCATAATAACGAATCATTACATGCCCCAACTATCACATCAGTTTGTTCACAAATGATGTCACAAGCATTTTAAATGCGTTGTTTTGATTCTTCAACACTATACACCTCACCGTTACTGTACACAAATGTTTTCAAATGACGCCAAAAAAAGAAATCACAGGGGTTTAGATCCGGGGAGTGTGCAGGCCAAGAAATCAACCAACCACGTCCTATCTATCTATTTGGAAACACATCACGAAATTCGGAAAAGTCCAAAAAAACTAACGCTGTGTCAGATGATTTCCCGTAAACTGAATGCATTTAATAAACACATTCAGATCCAAATACGTACCGTCTGATCCGGTCTGGATATTTCTCAGATTTTCGGGTTTGATTTCGAAATACTCGGCCCTGGTGAATATTTTATACAAAGGATTTTTGGAATTTTGACTCATTTTGATGAGTTCTAGCACATGACGAAAAAAGAGCCTCACCTTTGAAAACACCCTGTATATTCTGAAAAATAACATTATTTTCGATAAAAGCTTCCTTTCTTCAAAACAACTTACGTAACCGTCGTGTTTGGTCGAAAAATAATTACTTCAACAAGAAAGAACACATCATTTTTACCATCATTCGACAATATTTCTTCACGAAAGTCAAAATCCTCCCCATACTAATGGATTAAAAGGTAATCCAGAACAAAATAGTATTAACATCATTCACAATAATAAATCACAATATGAAAAAACATAAAAGGCCTACGATTTCACGATTTTAAACTCATTCAGGGTCGAATGAAATTTCATCGGCCTATGTGCATTGTTCCATTTTTGTAGCGTTCCCTTCTTCCTTCATGGAATGAGGCATTATTGCCACCATTCTTGATGAACCTCTCATATCATTTATAAGTTATTATATCTGATACTTAAATAAAATAACCCCTGTTCAAGTACACTCAGACGCTTTCAACTCTTATATAGTATTTTCGAGAAACACAAGCTCAAAATAAAATATCATTGATGCATGTTGTATATTATTATGCAGAGTAAAAGTGACAATAAGACATTAACAATCCTTGTTGAATAGGCCAAAAAAAAGTGGAGAATTCGTGCATGTCTAAGATCACGACAGAACATTTAAATTCATGTCGTACATAACATGGTGTAAAATTGAAATATCTGAGTCAGCCAAGCGAATCAGCTTGCAAATTGAATTTATATGGAATAATTGCTACAAACCGAATAATTGTCTGAGTAGAAGTAGAAACTGATGCATGTGGAAATTGCATTACTTTGGAGATTAGCCCTGATTGTGGGTAAAGTTTAAAGACGCTTCATTTTGATGGTCATGCATGAAAAATCTATAAATTGGAATAAAATATAAAGAGAGTGGAAATAATGAACCCCTGTTACAAGCGCCAGCTCCAAGTGGAGAAAATAATTCTCAAAATGAATTTATATATAATATTCGCAGTTGAAAAAGAACCCAGATTTGCTGGCTTTCTTATTCAATATTACGGATAGTTAAGTTAGATACTATCTTATTCAATCTGAATAAATGAGACCAAACATAAATATCGAGTTGTAGCAGTGAATTTTCATAATAGTATTTTTTTCATCCATTCATCAACTCAAAATGATGATTAGATGAATTCTTGGAGCTACGAAGGTCATTGACCGTCACCCTCTTCTACTTTTACTCTCAGGAATTTGAAAATATAATAATGGTATTCATTCATATTCGTAACTGCTTATTGAATGGATTAATCGGCATACAAACTCAGTGCTGATAGTAGTTAACCTTGACATAGAAATTCCACGACTGATCTATTTGGATCAAGTGGGTAAATTATAAATATTTCTTGGTGATAATTGATGTATTTTTTTTTTGATAAAATGAATTTGAGTGTTTTTAGCTTGAAAAAGAATAAGTTTTTAACCATTGAAAGTGTTCATAATGAGTCATCAGGATCTATATTATCAAACCATTTTCAGGTTGGCTATTAAAATTGAAAAATACTACACATCAAAGTCGCTTAATAAGTTATGTCCTTCAATTAACATGGATAAACACTTTTTCAGTGTTTTATTTTACCGTTAATGGTTTAACATTTTTCACAGGCTCCTTATGGGTTCATAAAGAAGAAATAATTGAGAAACTCAACAGCATCCGTTTTTTTCGAATGAAAAAAATCAATAAAAAACATGGACGGATAGGAATCATTACGATGATCTCGAAACGTCATCGTCTAATAAAGAGTAAATGTTGTGTTCAACAGACTGGAATAATTGATCAGTAATCATATGAAATTAATAGTTCGCAGTTATTGTTTAATTATCGATGCTTCATTCTTGCAAAAAGTGACATTGGAGAAGCAAGTCTTCAAAAATATCATAAATATGTTTATTATGTTCAGTAAAATGCTATGTTTAGTACATTTGATGGATAATATCATAAAAGAAGAGTGTGAAAAAGTGGATGTTTGGTTAATCATTCCTCATAATATCATTTAGAATCGATTATTCGAAAAAAAAAAAAATTTACCCCGCTTTTGCCTCACAAAAATTGTCTAAAGGAATGAGGCCTGGGGATCTGACTGGTCTTTCTGTAGCAACCCTCAAGTGCCCCATGTTTCACACTGCCCAAAAATGCAAAAATGGATATTATTTATTGCACGAAAATTCCCAGATTTTTTTCATAACACTCGGAAAATGATTGAAAATGCTTGAAAAAGCTGTGGTTATGTTAAAGAAGGGACTATTGGATCATATTACCTCATTTCAGACACTGAAACGGTATATTCCTCAATATATGAACGTAAGTCTCCGTTCACTTCGGTCGTGTAACCTGCGAATGACATCTAGGTAGAATTTTGTTCATAACTTCCTGAAAATGATCTAAAACCCCTGAAAGTGGTGTGGTTGAGTATCAGTAGTGACTATTGGATCATTTTTACCTCATTTCAGACCCTTAAACGTTGAAATCTTCGATGAATGAATGTAAGTTTGCGTTCACTCTGGCCGTCAAACCTGAGAATGACATCTAGGTAGAATTTGGTTCATAATTGCCTGAAAATTATCAAAATTGATTGAAAGTGTAGTGGTTAAGTTGGAAAAGGGACTATTCAATCATATAAATCTCATTTCAGAACCTGAAGCAGTCTATTGTTCAATATATGAACGTACGTTTCCGTTCACTTAGGTCGTGTTACCTGCGAATGACATCTAGGTAGAATTTTGTTTATAACTGTCCGAAAATGATCTAAAATCCCTGAAAGTGGTGTGTTTAAGTATCAGAAGTGACTATATGATCATATTTACCCCATTTCAGGCCCTTAAACGTTTAAATTTTCGATAAATGAATGTAAGCTTGCTTTCAATCTAGCCGTGTAAACGAATAACCTGCCATCTATGTAGAATTTTGTTCATTACTTCCTGAAAATGATCTAAAACCCCTGAAAGTGGTATGGTTGAGTTTCAGAAGTGACTATTAGATCATTTTTAACTCATTTCAGACCCTCGAACGTTGAAATCTTCGATGAATGAATGTAAGTTTGCGATCACTCTGGCCGTCTAACCTGCGAATGACATCTAGGTAGAATTTGGTTCATAACTGCCTGAAAATGATCTAAATTGCAGTGGCTAAGATTAAAAGGGGACTATTCAATCATATTAATCTCATTTCAGACGCTGAAACAGTCTATTTTTCAATATATGAACGTACGTTTCCGTTCACTTCGGTCGTGTTACCTGCGAATGACATCTAGGTAGAATTTTGTTTATAACTGTCCGAAAATGATCTAAAATCCCTGCAAGTGGTGTGTTTAAGTATCAGAAGTGACTATATGATTATATTTACCCCATTTCAGACCATTAAACGTTCAAATTTTCGATAAATGAATGTGAGCTTGCGTTCAATCTAGCCGTGTAAACTAATAACCTGCCATCTATGTAGAATTTTGGTCATAACTTCCTGAAAATGATCTAAAACCCCTGAAAGTGGTGTAGTTGAGTATCAGTAGTGATTATTGGATCATTTTTACCTCATTTCAGACCCTTAAACGTTGAAATCTTCGAAGAATAAATGTAAATTTGCGTTCACTCTGGCCGTCTAACCGGCGAATGTCATGTAGGTAGAATTTGGTTCATAACTGCCTGAAAATTATAGAAATTGCCTGAAAGTGCAGTGGTTAAGTTGAAAAGGGGACTATTCAATCATATAAATCTCATTTCAGAACCAGAAACAGTCTATTCTTCAATATATGAACGTTAGTTTTCGTTCACACCGATTGTGTAACCTGCGAATGACATCTAGGTAGAATCTTGTTTATAACTGTGTGAAAATGATCTAAAAAGCCTAAATTTGGTGTGATTAAGTTGCAGAAGTGACTATTTGATCATATTCATCTCATTTCTGAACCACAAATGTTCTAATTTTCGAGAAATGAATCTTAGTTTCCGTTCACTCCAGCCGTGTTACTCTCGAATGACATTAAGGTAGAACTTTGTTTAAACCTGTCTGAAAATGATCTGAAACCCCTGAAAGTGGCATGGTTGAGTATCAGAAGTGATTATTGGATCATTTTTACCCCATTTCAGACCCTTAAACGTTGAAATCTTTGATGAATGAATGTAAGTTTGCGTTCACTCTGGCCGTGTAACCTGCAAATGAAATCTAGGTAGAATTTTGTTTATCACTTCCTGAAAATGATCTGAAACCCCTGAAAAGGGTTTGGTTGAGTATCGGAAATGACTATTGGATCATATTTACCCTATTTCAGACCCTCAAACGCTCACATCTTCGAAGAATAAATGTAAGTTTGCGTTCACTCTGGCCGTCTAACCTGCGAATGTCATGTGGGTACAATTTGGTTCATAACTGCCTGAAAATTATCTAAATTGCTTGAAAGTGCAGTGGTTAAGTTGAAAAGAGGACTATTCAATCATATAAATCTCATTTCAGAACCTGAAACAGTCTATTCTTCAATATATGAACGTTAGTTTTCGTTCACACCGATTGTGTAACCTGCGAATGACATCTAGGTAGAATTTTGTTTATAACTATCTAAAATCTAAAATGCCTAAATGTGGTGTGGTTAAGTTGCAGAAGTGACTATTTGATCATATTTATCTCATTTCTGAACCACAAATGTTTTAATTTTCGAGAAATGAATCTAAGTTTCCGTTCACTCCAGCCGTGTTACTCTCGAATGACATTGAGTTAGAATTTTGTTCATAACTGTCTGAAAATGATCTGAAACCCTTCAAAGTGGTGTGGTTGAGTATCAGAAGTGATTATTGGATCATTGTTACCCCATTTCAGACCCTTCAACGTTGAAATCTTTGATGAATGAATGTAAGTTTGCATTCACTCTGGCCGTGTAACCTGCAAATGAAATCTAGGTAGAATTTGGTTTATAACTGTCTGAACATGATTTAAAATGCCTAAATGTGGTGTGGTTAAGTTGCAGAAGTGACTATTCGATCATATGCATCTTGTTTCAGAATCATAAATGTTCTAATCTTCGAGAAATGAATCTAAGTTTCCGTTCACTCCAGCCGAGTTATTCTCGAATTACATTAAGGAAGAATTTTGTTCATAACTGCCTGAAAATGATCTGAAACCCCTGAAAGTAGCGTTGTTGAGTATCAGAAGTGATTATTGGATCATTTTTACCCCATTTCAGACCCTTAAACGTTGAAATCTTTGATGAATGAATGTAAGTTTGCGTTCATTCTGGCCGTGTAACCTGCAAATGAAATCTAGGAGGAATTTTGTTCATAACTTCCTGAAAATGATCTAAAACCCCTGAAAAGGGTTTGGTTGAGTTGCAGAAGTGACTATTCGATCATATGTATCTCATTTCAGAACCATAAATGTTTTAATCTTCGAGAAATGAATCTAAGTTTCCGTTCACTCCAGCCGTGTTACTCTCGAATGACATTAAGGTAGAATTTTGTTCATAACTGTCTGAAAATGATCTGAAACCCCTCAAAGTGGTGTGGTTGAGTTTCAAAAGTGATTATTAGATCATTTTTACCCCATTTCAGACCCTTAAACGTTGAAATCTTTGATGAATGAATGTAAGTTTGCGTTCACTCTGGCCGTGTAACCTGCGAATGACATCTAGGTAGAATTTGGTTTATACATGTCTGAAAATGATCTAAAACCCCTGAAAGTGGTGTGGTTGAGTATCAGAAGTGACTATTGGATCATATTTACCCTATTTCAGACCCTTAAACGCTCACATCTCCGAAGAATAAATGTAAGTTTGCGTTCACTCTGGCCGTCTAACCTGCGAATGTCATGTGGGTAGAATTTGGTTCATAACTGCCTGAAAATTATCGAAATTGCTTGAAAGTGCAGTGGTTAAGTTGAAAAGGGGACTATTCAATCATATAAATCTCATTTCAGAACCAGAAACAGTCTATTCTTCAATATATGAACGTTAGTTTTACACACCGATTGTGTAACCTGCGAATGACATCTAGGTAGAATTTTGTTTGTAACTGTCTGAAAATGATCTAAAATGCCTAAATGTGATGTGGTCAAGTTGCAGAAGTGACTATTTGATCATATTTATCACATTTCAGAACCATGAATGTTCTAATTTTCGAGAAATGCATCTATGTTTCCGTTCACTCCAACCATATTACTCTCGAATGACATTAAGGTAGAATTTTGTTTATAACTGTCTGAAAATGATCTGAAACCCCTCAAAGTGGTGTGGTTGAGTATCAGAAGTGATAATTGGATCATTCTCACCCCATTTCAGACCCTTAAAAGTTTGCGTTCACTCTGGCCGTGTAACCTGAAAATTTTCAAAAATGCTTGAAAGTGGGGTGGCTAAGTTGAAAAGGGGACTGTTCAATAATTTCATCCCATTTCAGACTTCAAAACAGTTTATTCTTCAATATATGAACGTAAGTTTTCGTTCACCCCTATTTTGTAACCTGCGAATGACATTCAGTTGAATTTTGTTCATAACTGTCTGATAATGATCTGAAACCCCTGAAAGTGGTGTGGTTAAGTAGTGTAGTTAAGAAGTGATTATTGGATCATACTTACCCCATTTCAGACCCTTGAACGTTTAAATCTTCGATAAATTAATTCAAGTTTGCGTTCACTCTGGCCATTCAACCAGCGAATGACATCCAGGTAGAATTTAGTTCATAACAGCCTGAAAATTTTCAAAAATGCTTGAAAGTGGGGAAACTAAGTTGAAAAGGGGACTGTTCATTCGATCATATTCATCCCATTTCAGACTCTAAAACATTATTCTTCAATATATGAACGTAAGTTATCGTTCAAACACCAGCCATGTAACTGCGGATGACATTTAGGTAGAATTGTTAGTAGTAATTGTTATGAATCATTACCTTCATTCATAACTCTTTTTTCGACAATTTTTGGCCATTCAAAATTCTCGAAAAATGCTCGCGTTAGAAACGTTTAAGGGTATCTAGACAAGTTACGAGAAAAATTTACTTCTCGGGCAGACATCCAATTAATTTGTCACGGATGGTATATGCGATATTCAGACTTCTTCAAAATTCGATTAGAATCCAGTGTACACTGGATGTTCAAAAAAAATATGAACCTTTCACTCGATAGACAAGGGAAATGTTGAGGTAATGGTAAACCTTAGGACACCCATTACATACTTCGAACCACTTTCAGAAAATTCGACTAAATCTCACCATAATTATTCAAATAGGTCTGTTTACACATGCGGAAGTCAATTCGAATATCATTTCCTAGTTGGTTATGTCCAAGACCTGAACACTTATTTTGTTGAGATGCAAGCATCGATAAAATTCGTGGGTATATGAACTGTCGCATATTTTAATGCTCTATTCACCTACTCCCTGTAGATTATTATCTGTCGAAGTCAACTGCTCTGTCCCCATTACAGACCGTATGAATCACCACAACATGCTAAGTTGTTGTGTAAATTTACATTAACCGACCAACATAAACTACCGACTATGCCGAAGAAAGTGAGATTGATTTAATCCACGAAGATGCTATTATATAATGAATGAAAGAGCGTTATGATATAATCGAATAACGCGACTTTAACCAAACACCTGGTTAAATTGGTAGGCGCGCCATATGAACTGATAAGAATTTTTTATTTGATTTGCATGTTTCTCGAACCATAGTATTTTCGTTGCCGTATATTTTTGAGCGCTCGTTCTACTTACACGAGGGCTATATCATTTCGTCACTATGTCTGTATTTTTCGAATTTTGACTGTATTTTTCGAATTTTGAACCGAGAATGGTTTCAATCGACAAGGTTCGTCGAAAAATTCAAGTCTGTCTATCCTAGACTTGGGGTTCCGTAAAAACGGCCGTTCGAAATATTTTTTCCCTAATTTCGAAACTACTGATCAGATTAGGATAAAATTCTGCACATAGATGGAGAATGTAGTGAAACTACGCGAGAAAAAAATAGTCTCAATCGACAAGGTACGACTCACTGATGACAAATCCGTCGAAAAATCTGTCTGTCCATCCGACGTCCGTCCGTCCGTATACACGACAACTCTCGAACGGAATTACCTAAAAAATTGGATGCGGATGCGATCGTGACGAAATTTAGTTATTTGATAGGGATTTTCGAGCTATATTTTTTCCAAAATCATATCGCATGACCAGAATCATTCAAAATTCCAAATCTTATAAAAAATTCTTATTTTTCTGTAACAGCTGATTCGGCATAATTGACAGAGAGCTGCTGTCATTTTTCTGACATAGTCAGCTGTTAAAAATTTCTTCAATAATTGGTTTATGAAACTGGAAAATGCGAATCTACCTACAGGTGGATGAACGAGCGCTTAAAAGCTCCTGACTTCACGAGCACTGCCACTATAATTTTTTTTAATTTTGTCTTGGTGTTATTGTCGATGGTCTGCTCAATGGCTATTTGAGCTATTTTCATCAACTATGAAAAACGTATTGGCAATATTCATGAATATTATATCTCTTGTATAAAAATAAGGTATGATAGGGAAATATATTTATTAATCAACATTCTTGAATCGTTACGTTCAATTTGAAAACCTCAAAAATATTGCAGAAAGAAATATATGAGTACTACAAATTGAAAAAGAACAGACGAACTCCAATAAAAAAAAAATGTATATAATAAAATCACGCAGAAAAAAAAACGAAATCATAGACGCCAGAATTATTAACAAAATGAAATATATTTTCGAAGATACACAGTAAAAAACTACGAGATAAAGTCGAATTGAAAAAAAAAGAATTCCTGGAAAAGATGGAAATGAATAATATGATTTCTCAATTTTCATTATCTTTATTATATATGAAGAAAATGTTGATGTTTTTTATACTGTGAAGCACGAATATAAAATGAAAGATTTTTGAATCTCTACATTACTACTCAAATCCCCAAATATATGGCACGAAAAAAATAAATGATTACTACAAATCAAAAAAGTATTGACCAACCCCGAGAGGAGGAAAACTTATACATAAACATAAAAACATAAACATATAATAAAATCCCACAGAAGAAAAAACTAAATCATAGAACTAAGAATTATTAACAAAATGAAATATTGAACTGATACTCGGGGTTCTTCAGTGTGCTTATTTTTCATTAATTATATGAAAAGAATTTTGATGTTTGATGTGTAACACGAAAATTAGATAAAGATTCTTGAATCTCTATATTTCAGCTCAAAAACCCAAGAACATTGCCCAGAGAAAAATAAACTACAAACTGAAAAAGAATAGACCAACCCTAAGAGAAGAAAACTTGTATATAATAAAATCACACAGAAAAAAATAACGAAATCATAGAACACTAGAATTATCAACAAAATGAGATATATTTTCGAAGATGACAGAAAACGAATACATTATTCTTCATCTATGTGCAAAATGTCATTACAATCCAATCCAGGTGAATAATATATTGAACATCTATATTTACGGAACCCCCAGTCTTATTTTGCTCATTGATGAACGTGACCGTGACATTCGCGATCCAAACCTACGCTGGAAATTTCAAGTACCTAGGTCTTACCGTTCGAAAGTTATAATTTTCTATGATTTAAATGAGTCATGCGATCTGGACAAAATGTAGCTTGAATATATCATTCTCCATTGAAATACAAGATTTCGTCACGATCGAATCCGTAGTTTTGAAATTGTCAAGAAAACTATATTTCAAACGACCATATTTACGAAACCCCTAGTCTAATTTTGCTTATTGATGAACATGACCGCGATATTCGAGATCTACACCTATCCTGAAAATTTCAAGTCCCTAGGCCTTGCCGTTCGAAAGTTATAATATTCTATGTTTCTGGTCATGCGATCTGGAAAAAATGTAGCTTGAATATATCATTCTCCATTAAAATACAAAATTTCGTCACGATTAAATCCGTTGTTTTGAAATTGTCAAGAAAACTAAATTTTAAACGACCCTATTTACGGAACCCCTAATCTAATTTTTCTCATTGATGAACATGACCGCGATATTCAAGATCTACACCTATCCTGAAAATTTCAAGTCCCTAGGCCTTGCCGTTCGAAAGTTATATGACTTTCTATGGTTCTGGTCATGCGATCTGGACATTTTGGATGTGGCTTGAACACGCTAATTTCCATTGTAGTGCAAAATTTCATTTCGATCGAATCTGTAGTTTCGTAGTAATCAGGAGAACAAAATTTCCAACGGCCATATTTTCGGAACCCCTGGTAAAATTCTGCCCATTAACGAACTTAACCGCAGCATTTAGGAATTTAACCTCCACTGAAAATTTCAAGTCTTCAGGTTGTTCCGTTCGAGAGTTATCGTGCTTACGGCCAGACGGACAGACTTGAATTTTCCGACGGATTAGTCATTATTTGTCGATTGAGACCCTTTTCGGCTCAAAATTCGAAAGATACAGACATCGTGACGAAATGATATAGCCCTCGTGTAAGTAGAACGAGCGCTCAAATAGAATAGACCATCCCAAGAGAAAAAAATTAAATATAAAGAAATGTCTAAGATTAAACGGAATCATAGAACACAGAATGATTAACAAAATGAAATATATTTCTGAATATGACGAGGGACCAATCACAATGACACTTAAAGTCAACGAGATTAGTTAAATCAAAAAAAGAAACTCCTGGAAAATTTTTTAAGTCAAGTAATATGTTCTTTTATTTTCCAATTTTCATATGACGAGAATTTTGATGTTCTTCATGATGTGAAGCACGAAATTTAGATGAAATATTCTTGAATCTCCACATTACAGCTCAAATTCCCATGATCATTCGGAAACTACAAATATATATTAACAATTCTAACTGCAACATTTGGCGAAGGAAGCATGCAAGAGTGATTTTTAATTGACGAATAAAAATTGTACCTGATAGGAGGATGGTCATATTTACATCTTCAATTCCGTAAGGTTGCTGGAAAAGAAAACAGAAATATCAACAAAAAATTGAATTGATCAATAGTTATTTATGTGACAAATAAAACACGTTTTCTTCGAGAGTTATCGTGCTTACGGACGGACGGACGGACAGACTCGAATTTTCCGACGGATTCGTCATCAGTGAGTCGAACATAGTCGATTGAGACCATTTTCGGCTCAAAATTCGAAAAATACAGACATAGTGACGAAATGATATAGCCCTCGTGTGAGTAGAACGAGCGCTCAAAAATACATGCGAAATCGATCATCCGAACTGTTAAATGATTTTTTTGTATAAATATAAAAATAATTAACAATTTACACTCAGAACAACTGATGCGGGTGAGACGAATCATTCTGGGAATTATTTTTCGATAATCTAGTTTTGCCATTCTTGAGTATGATGGTAATCTTTGTCAATCTAAGATATGATGATAATCCAAAAACAAGAAACGAAAAACTAACATGAACACTCTCAGCACTTGACACTATTGACCGTAGAAATTAAAAAAAACGAATTATGCTAATCTCTATTTCGAAAAATTCATGAAAGAAAAAATTTTTTAATTACTTTATTTAGATATTTTAGTATCATTTCATTGGAAATTGACAAATATTATCGGAACTGCCAACATAATTTCGTGAAAGATTCGAATATTTCATGAAATTTCTCTTCCTTCTTTTGAATATAATACCATTCAATTATATTCATCAATGCAGAAGAACATCTATTATTTAACTGGAATGTTCAATATTTGCTCTCCTTCCCATATTTCAGAATTTCGTAATTGCAAATTCAATGATTATAATTTTTGAAACCAGCCCTTCTGGAAACGATGGAGACGATAGAAATAGCTCAAATAACCTTCGATTGTATGTTTTTTGAATCCACTATGATACCCTTCCACCTTATCAAGATAATCTAACCTTCCTCCTCAACATAACCGAGTTGTATTTTCCAAAAACGTCTAAATCATTTGTCGGATCAACAACACATCATTCTCAACTTCGTAGACCATGGAAATTACGAATGTACAATTACCCCAAGCGATAACCGTGACTTATGGTATATGTTTATTAATTCCGCACATCATTCGACCAAGAAATTCGCATTTTGTTCTCATTGCCCAAAACTAGAAGATGCTATCAGGAGTGACCTTGGATTGTTTTAGATCGAGCGGCGTAAAACTGAATCCTCGAAGAAAGGAGTAATAGTTTGCTGAAATAACTTCGAAGTACTTTTCAAGGAGTGCCAAAGATCATTAATTCTGATGATGTTTTCCTCAAGTAAATCACCAAGGAGTGGGCAATTGCCTCTAGTGCCCCCCCTGAATCCGCGCAGGGATTGCAAGTTTATGTCATTTCAATCATATTTAATTCTCCCCGATTTTCAACGAGCTAGTTTGCTCGGTTTTATTGGTGTTTGGCAGGCTGTTCACGTGTCAGTTTTGAATTCCACTGATTTATAGACAGTGGAGTCTTTTTGATTCGTATTATGGCCTTTTTCAGAACTTGTTGAACTTCATGCAGCGAATGTGAATTCCTGTTTATTTCTGAACACACCTCGTATATACTTATTTTAGGATGAATAATTCTGATAATAGGCAGTTATCGAATTCACAATTCATTTCGTACCGCAGTAAACAAAAAAAAATGAATTCAGTGAAGATTTCTAAACCGACCTTGTCAAAATGAAAATGTTTGATTGAATTACTTTCATAATAGAACATTAAGGTCGCGTTTTTTTTTGGGACTCTTCCTATTTCACCTAATTCACCAACCTTTGATAAACTAAGGTAAATAACCAAATTTTTTCATTGGAGAAATTAGCATATTATCCATTATGAAATTCAACTGCGTTTCACAAAAAATAATCATTTACAAAAATTGTCTAGGTAGGAAATCTTTTGATCAATAGAAAAAATCAATCCTTTCTATGAGACCAATCTGAATGAAATTTCAATGAGAGGTTTTATGATGGTAGTATCCCAAAATTCAACCGTCGTAAATTGTGAGTGTTCATGAAAATCCTTGATTATGTGGACGCCCTATGTTAATGTTGAAGGACGGCGGTGGAGAAAATGACACCTAATAAAAATTTTCATACGTAAAATAATGAGTACACGAAGATTCCTCAATTTTGTCATTTGTGATTTTTCATATTCCTAATTCTTATTCTGATTATGCTTCGTGTCGATGAAATAGGTCAAGAACCGTTATTAGTTAACCAAATTCTATCTATTCTGAAATCTACTGCGAGTCTTACTGAATCGAAACCAAGGAAATAAAAAAAATATTATTTGACACTCGGATGTTACCTCCAAAAAAATAATATATTCACTTTATTCCTCGCAGGAAATTTGTTTTTGTATGTATTATTACTTGATAAAATATTTGCTCCTTGAGCATAAATCCTGTACATACTACATATTATAATTAACGGTTTGATTGATTGATATGGCGATCTTGACATTCAAAGTATACTCATTGAGTCTGCATTCAGATTTGAAGATAGGATCTTCCAAAGTCAAGAATACCTAGGTGAAATTCATGAGTTATGCCATGAAACATTCGTTCGAATATAAAAACTTGGTTGTATATTTCACATATGAGTTATTTTATTCACATACAAAAATACATAAAAAAAATTTGAAAATCAGGGGGAGAAGTTTTGGACTTGAAATTCTCTTCAATGGGTATTACCATCTTAGTTGGTTGAAGGAAAAAAATTACTGGGGGTTGTTGAATTAATTAGATAATTAGGAAAGTTTGTAAAAATGTACATGAAAATAATCCAAATTGTACCTCGAGCCCTGTTTCTAAATCGATTCTGAAAGGGTATTTCCAGCAAAAAACTAAGGGAGGTCTTCCATTTTTTTTCTCATTCAAAATCTTCCCTATGGAATAATCCAGAAGAATGGAATTTATCAGATAACCGACGCTTATGAAGAGGCAAAATTTTATTTATGTATTATAATAGTATTATATATTATTCAACGAGCGGTAATGTAGGTCATAACGCACGCAGATGAAGTTTGCAGCACGAACGGTAGGCGAGTGCTGTAATTCATCGAGTGAGTTATGGCTATTACTGCAAGTTGAATACTATAGTCCATATAAGAATTATTGACATCGGAGCAGGCCATGAACGTCCAGTGGAGGCTTTATTTCTGGTTACAAAAAGTAACTAAATTTCATCATAGAAATAAAACATAAATATAACCTAGATAAGTGTTGAGTATACGAATTATCGGAATTATCGAATAATTAAGCCGGAATATTTCGATTGCAGTTTCTACATGGGAGTTCAGGTTTGAAAGCGCAAAAATATCGTGGAATGCTTTCATATGAAATTATCTCATATAAAAGTCAACCATGGAAAATTGAAGATCATTCAAATAAATATTTATTTTTACTTAGGACCATGCAATATTTATTGGTATTGGAAATCTTGCAAAATTCTAACCATATAACTATAAGGATACCATTTTATGTCAGGATTCAAGAAGGATAATTAATGGAATTCTAGTAGGTAGCTAGTGGTGCAACAGAAAAAATATTTGGATACTTCGCAAGCACAGGGCCAAAAGAATGGATTGGAAAAAACGTTATTATGTATTAAGAAATAAGAGAGAAACAAAAATTAAGAATCTATGTAGTACATGAAGAATTTTGACATGAAATTTGTACCGAACTATCAATATATGAACCAATTTGTGAATTATTTATTGCTCGGTGTTGATTACTTCAAGAAAGTCAATTTTTATTTTCATTCATTAAAACTGTCCATGAATTATTGAAAATATTATAATTGATGAGCAATTTTACAATTATTCAGTATACTTTTGAATTGGGAACAATAAAGCATGTGTATTAGCAGAGGGAATGTGAACAGGGTACTATACAGTATAAGTATAATAAATAAACTCAAAATACCTATGAATGATACAAGAGCAAAGATAAAAATATTGAAAACTTTGTTTCCACGTAGTGTAGTGATTTGGATGTGTTTATTGGATAAGCTGACATAATCCTATTGATGGACATCCTTTTATTAATAATAATAATAATTTATTCATAAGTGTACACACATTATAACAGAAATTAAAATATTATAATACACTATTGTACATCATAAATATTTACCGTTAATAAATTACACGGTTTGTCAAAAAAACTATATAGATATGAGTCATTCAATTAAATTCGCAGGGAAGGTTTCAATATTTCAATAACCCATTTATGAAATAATTCACCATTCATAGTAATCCTTATCATTAATACCACTGTCAATAATCGGATCACATCCAGGTAAAAATCCATCAATTGATCCAGCATTCAAAATAGTGCACCTTCTGCCTTTACCCTTGAATATACTCGGCATACCTTTTGGATTATTTTCCAGTGTCCACTGACAAATTTGAATACCGTTTTTGAACATCCAAATTTCATCTAGATAAATGAATTTTACGTTTTGTTTCATGTATTCTCGGTATTTATCACAATATCGTACCATTTTTATTATATTTTTCTGTTTATCAGTAAGAATTTTCCTTCGATCAATTTTTTTGTATTTGTATCAAATTTCTGAATATCTAAACTGATATATTCATTGTTTTTAATTCTAGCAAAAACAAAGTCATTCAATGTCTCTTTAAAGGAATAATCATATCGCACAGGTTTTCTTCCACTGCTAATTCCAGGCTATAATAACATGCTAATATTCTACGGACAGGGCGTGGTGAAATCTGAAAATTTAAGAGACATTGATCAATCAGAATACACTTTGAGTCGGTGAATAACAGTTTACCTGAAACACCAGCGGAAATATATGCCAAATCTTTGAATGACTCGAAGTAACACCGACAAACTGCCTGGCGTTCTCTTGTTAGGCGCGATGTATCCTGGTCAATTCCAGCCATTTTAATAGCATAAGACAAAAAATACTCAAATTCAGAGCAAATTTTTATAATGACATATTCGCCAATATCTTCGATAAAATCATCAAAGCAAGATTTCTATGGGTAATGTAAGTGTTATTCCTATACCAACCTGAATTCAGCAACCCAAAATATTACTGAATAGTCTATTACCAACTTAAATTCAATTTTTCACAGCCAATCGAGATGTCAATAATTCTTAAACGGAGTATATACTTCATCTACGACTATAACAATAAATACTAGATAGAAGTACAGAGAAAGAACTTTATTTACAAATCTTAATAGTTACCTATAACAATGCATTATTTCTGTTGATTTTGCTCCTTAGCATGGAGTATAAAGTCCAAAGGGGCGATGATTTATATTCAGTGCTAAAATATACCGAAAGAAAATTCTCTGTAAACGATGACTTAATATTCTCACTGCTACACCAATCTTGAAAATTGTTGTATACACCTTTATATTCGTTTTGGGATTTTTCGGGCAATAAATTCTGTATGGTAACATCGGCTGATTATCTTATTTCTGAAGGTGTTTATAATAATTAATCTTCACAATCCGAATTCATCTTTTTCAGCAAAACATTCACAATAATAATCAAGTATCAACTCAATTTGAGAAAACGCCAAAATTATTAATGTGACATCACTCCCCTCAATACCAATAATGGTCGGCCAATCGACTTGTTCAGAAGCATAGAGCCAGTGAGTTATAGTAGTGAATTATTATAACTGCCGTTGTTTCTTTACAGATACTATTAATTGCTCAAAAGTAGTTGAAAAATGAATATATAATCCAATAGGAGTAGATAAAATTAATTAATGAATACTGGGATATGGATTTTCATCAAGTATCTTTTTTTGTAGTGATGCGGGCGTCACAAAATTTCACTAAACTCTCTTTCGCGCCTCAACATCGATAGCATTGGCTCAGTACCCACTTATCGGTCTGAATATTTCCAATGTTGAAACGCATTTTGACCGTCATCTAACCTTCTTCAAGCAATTGGTTAGACTCGGTCAAATCATCACCAAAAATTATATTCGTGCATAATTGATATTTAGAATCTTGCACAATACTTGTTGAAATTTGGTCAGGGATCGACGAAATCACAATCGAAATTCCAATTATTCATTCGAAACCGAGCTAAATATTCATAATATTCGTTATGGCTGACCTCCGAAATCCGTTTTTCATTGAATTCAATAATATTTAATCCCCGCATTTGTTTGTTTCAGGGAGGAGATGGAGAAAGTAAACATCAAGTTCCACGACAACGGGACCGTCAGTTATCAACATAAGAAAATACTTCAATTTGTACCTGAATTATCTGTGAATAAGGAACAGAAGATAACCGTACCAAACATCCCACTTCTTGTGAGATTCACCCCATTTTTTTGTCGAAAAAAGTTATTCATCTGATTATGTTTCAGACCCTTGCAATGCACTCCAACACCTTGGGTTTCTTCGTCCAGAAAACTATATCGTTTATACTGAACATGGGTAATTTCAAACCGTTCGTGACCGTTACGGCGGACGAGTTGGTCTTCGGGTACGACGATAAGTTGGTGTCTTTGGCACATCAGTTCTACCCGAAGAGAAAACGGCCGATGTCTAAAATGGGACTTTTGATCAATGTAAGTGAATCGTTTTTACTTTTTTCCTCGAACTATTCCAAAGGTTCGAATATACTGATAAAGCAATCATTAAAAGGGGCAAATTCCATGAAACGGCCTGAATAGAGTTATTTCAAGAGCAACAGCGGTATTCTGCACATAATAATAATAATTAATGAACTTTATTCATCGAAATTTTTTAATTTATAAAATAGTTTTGAAATAAGTCTCGACAAACATTCCTATCATAATATCTAACGCCTCAGCCTTTTTTCTTGTGCCACACTAGTGGGACTCGATATACTGGGTGTTTTTTGAGGTGAGGCCTTTAGGTGCTAGAACTCATCAACAGAGATCATTCGGCCGAATGTTGATCATTTGAAATATTCAATTTGAAAAAAGTGCAAAAAATCTTAAAACGACTCTGGATCGTGTTATCTCTCTGTTAGGAGATCAGCCATGAATCATGGAGCTATATCGATTCCAGGAAGTAAAAATTACGAAAAGCACTGCCGTGAAGTCAGGAGCTTTTGAGCGCTCGTTCATCCACCTTGTAGGTAGATTCGCATTTTCCAGTTTCAGAAACGGAATGATAAATTTTTTGATAGCTATCAGAAAAATTCTCAAACTAAGGCGAAACTCCAGACTTCACGTCAGTGCTTTAGCTGACCAATTTTTTTTTCGATAATTCATTAGAATATTCTATGGTATCTATGGTCTTGGTAATTCGATCTGGACAAAATTTAGCAAGTAGTTTGAATACATTATTCTTCAGCTATGTGCAATTTCATTCGAATCCAATCTGTAGTTTCGAAATAATCAGAAGAAAAATATTCTGAACGGCCTAGTCTGATTTTGCTTATTGATGAACGTGACCGCGACATCCGCGATCCAAACCTACCCTGAAAATTTCAAGTCCCTAGGCCTTTCCGTTCGAAAGTTACAATTTTCTATTGAATATAAATTTCTCCATTAGTATACAAAATTTCGTCACAATCGAATCTGTAGTTTTGAAATTATCAAGAAAACTAAATTTCAAACGACCATATTCACGGAACCCCTAGAATAATGTTGCTCATAGATGAACGTGATCACGACATTCGAGATCCACACTTATCCTGAAAATTTCAAGTCCCTAGGCGTTTCCGTTCAAAAGTTACAATTTTCTATGGTTTCTATGGTTCTGGTCATGCGATCTGGACAAAATTCATGTCAAAATCACATGTAGCTTGAACACCTCATTTTCCATTTGAGTGCAAAATTTCATCTCAATCAAATCTGTTGTCTTCAAGTAATCAGGGGAACAAAACTTTGAACGGCCATATTTACGGAACCCCTGGTGGAATTTGGCCCATTAACGAACTCAACCGAGACATTCGGGAACTGAACCCACACTGAAAATTTCGAGTCTCTAGGTTGTTCCGTTCGAGAGTTATCGTGCTGACGGCCGGACGGACGGACAGACTCAAATTTTCCGACGGATTCGTCATCAGATATAGTCGATTGAGACAATATTCGGCTCAAAATTCGAAAAATGCGTGACGAAATGATATAGCCCTCGTGTAAGTAGTGCGAGCGCTCAAAAAGGTGCTTGATTTCGTCAACGAATGATTACATGCAGCAACTGTTACATCAGTTTGCTCACGAATAATGTCACAAGCATTTCCAATGCGTTGTTTTAGTTCTTCAACACTTTTCGCCCCACCGTTACTGTACACTTATATTTTCAAATGACTCCAAAAGAATAAATCACAGGGGTTGAGAGCCGGGGAGCGTGCAAGCCAAGAAATCGATCCACCACGTCCTATCTACGTAAAGTCACAAAAATCATACGCTCTTTCAGGTGATTTTCCGTAAACTGAACGCATTTAATGAACACATTTAGATCTCAATACGTACCGTCAGATCTGGATTGAAAATTTCTCAGATTCGAGGGTTACTCTGATTTGGAAATACATTTTATATAATGATTTTTGAAATTTGATGTCAAAAAAAGGCTAACCTTTGAAAGCAACCTGTATATATGAAAGCGTTTTGAATTTCCTATTCAAGATTGTGACTCGAACAGTTATTGAAATATCCGCAGCCGAAAGATGCTAAATGACAAAAATTGTATTTTCACTTCACGTTTCCTTCTAGCACCTCAGCCTTCCACTTTTTGGCCATATTCTTCGGAAAAAAAGTTGAAGAATATTAAATTTTCTACACAATGGGTTCTGTATCATGAACATACTCAAACTTACTGAACTTTCCATATCAACTGTTGGTTTTTGCAGAAAACCCCCTAATCCCCTTTGAGGGTTATATCGTTCGATAATGGTTCCATGAGGCTGGAATAACTACCGTCAAGAAAGTAGTTGTTTAACAGTAACAAATGCCCTACACACAGCAAGGGCGTTTTCTCCAAAAATTAACAGTAAATCTGAAAAACTCAATAACTTGGCACCCGTTGATGATACAGATTTGAGTTGGGAATAATTGTAAAAAAAATTCAATGTTCTTCAACTTCTTTTTTGATGGGTATGGTAGAAAAGTGGAACATTGAGGTGATAGAAGGCAATGTTTGTCAAAAAAAGTTGAGTAGCAGCTTTTGGCTGTGGGTATTCCAGAAACTGTTCCAGTTGAAGAAAACCTAAAGAAGGAAATCTTGTAGGAAATTTAAAAAGCTTCAATTCTGTAAATATCGAGTTCTGCTTTGAGATAATAGCGAAAAAATGAAAATTGGGACCTTTGTCCTTCACCCTAACTAGAGCCCTTGATCTTGGTCCCAGGACATTAGTATGTTCCCCCTTACAATTTTCAATACATTCCCGAAGAAAAAATTTTATTCTCCGAGATATGATCTAATCCTCCCTTTTGTGCTTTCATTGCCTGGACTATAAGAAAATCGTCGATTGCGCTGAAGGAGTAGATTTAAGAGCAATCGTTCACTGAAAAACTACGCGAAAATATCGAATGATCAATTTTTAGATAGGCCAAACTCACCATCTAAATCTAAACAAGAACTACTATTACAACTTGGTTGCAAAATGGCGAATGCACACAGTCTGTATATAATTTTCTATGTTCTATTTCTCCAAAGATCGAATCGAAATTTTCACTTTTCCAAAATTATTTCACCTTGTGAATTTGAACATACAACGGTTACTAAACTGTTATTCAATTGTGACGAAGCCATTTTTAAGTCCCTCTGTTGGCGGAAACAACAATTTTATTAGGTTGGAGGTTCCTGAAATGAGGGAATCGGATGAAAGAATTCAAATTATTGCTTGAAAAACGAAATGTTTTAATTTTGAATTTGATTCTATCTATCATATTGGGATATACAAAATAGTGTTACAAAATGGCGAATGCGATGGGACCAATTCGAGGTTTTACGAGTTTAAACTGGGATATAAAATTCAATACAACGGTATTAAATGCCTCGATAATAGGTACATAGAATGTTCACCAACCTGATGTCTAGATTTTATCGCAAATCTGTATATCCTCTTCCAACTTTTATTAGTAGATTTTCCTGCACGGTGAGGGGAGAATAACTGATTGACTGGTATTTTGAAAAAAATCATCAAGTTCACAAACTCACCGATAAAATTGATCCAAAGTGTTTACAGAAATTGTTCGAAATGGTCACCATTCGTTTAATGTGCACGAAGTCTTGCCCAGCGTTAAGACGAATGGTTACATAGGTATAGTTATAGTTAGGTAATGAGGTTACATTTCACTACCTCAAGGTCTATTGTGCCCCCCATCAGAGCTGTTTTCTCGAATGCGCTACCTACAGCTCGCCTTCCAACTCCAGAGTTTCAATGAACTCCAGTATCTGAGAGGGCTTCAAGGAGGATAAATCCTCGTTCCTGCTGTAATTATCTTGTCCAAGACATTCTTTGCTGGTTTGGAATGACGAAGCAGTTTGTAACCAGGTGAACAGGAGTTTCTTCCTCTCCCCTAAAGAATCTGCACTCGTCAGTTTCTGTTAAGCTCATTCTCATCATATGCTTTCTGAGGCGACAATGTCCTGTGAGGAAGCCAGTGAGGAGGCGTAACTTATTCATACTGAAATCCAAATACTTTTTGGATCGCGAACTTTAAGAGTTCCCAATGAACTTCTTGGAGTGATCCATTCCTGGAAGATTTCTCCAGAGTACTTCGCTTTCAGTCTCTTCCTTCTCCAAAAACTCTTTCTTATAGGTGAATTTGTCTATGCCACATAAAGATTCTGGGCCAGTGAGTGGCGTTTGTGGTCCCTTCCTAGCAAGTGTATTGGCATCTTCGTTTCCTTCGATTCCTGAGTGACCAGGAACCCAGACTAAAAAGACCTTGTTGTTCTTGCCTACTTCATTAAGTTTCCTCCAGCACTTCCATATCACCTTTGAGTCGATGATAAAGGAGTCCAGTGCTTTAATAGCAGCTCGACTATCAGAATGGATTACAATGTCGCACCCTTGATAGTTTTTTTCCAGGTTTATATCTATGCTTCTTGAAAAATACTCGAGTAGGAGCCTAACGATAGTGTACACTTGGTTGTTGCCCCGTATACTCCAGGGCCGGCCCCTATCGTGGTTTTGGAACCATCTGTATACCACTTAATGGTATTCACTTTGGAATTTTGGTTAGTGTATTCCCTTTTCCGTTCTTCCTTTTCACATAGAATAGTGTTGAAGTTCTTCTCAAACCTTACTTTTTTAATCACATCACTAGAAAGTTTCCCTGATGAGATGTACTAGTTCAGAGAGGTACAGGCTCTCTGACTTTAAATTCTCCCATTCCCTATACCTTCCCTAGATATTCTAGATAGCCTCATGGGCTACCCTATTGATCACTAGATGTAGAGGAGTATGATCTGTAATGACCTCAAGTGCTCTTGTCTGGCACGCTCTTATAGTACACAGGCAAGCCTTTGTACCTTGACGAGTAGGTACTTTCCTCGTGCTTGTCTGCCCTGCCTTAGCAGAGCAATAGTTACATGCAACTATCATATCCGTTTGCTCACGAATAATGTCACAATCATTTTCAATGCATTGTCTTAGTTCTTCCGCACTATTCAACTCACCATCACTCTACACTAATGTTTTCCAATGAACCCAAAGGAAGAAGAAATCAAAGGGGTTGGGATCCGGACTAGCGTGCAGGCCAAGAAATTGATTCACCACGTCCTATCCACCTATTTGGAAAAACATTATTCAAATAATTTTAAACATTCCGTCGATAGTGGGGAGGTGCTCCATCCAGTACCAACCACATTCTCTGCCGAATATTGAGAGGAACATATTCTAATAAATTTGCAAAATTGTTCTGGAGAGAATAGAGGAAATCTCCACCTGACAGTCATGCTAGTAGAAAAAATGAAAAATCTTTGCTGAAAACTTGGTTCTTCTGATAACTTGAGGGTTTTCTGTTGACCATACATGAGTTCATAAGTATTGTGAAAATTGTTAACTCCATTTCTTGTGAAAGTGGCTTCGTCAGTAAACAGAATAGATGTTGTTGAATGTTGGTTCTTAAAAAGCCACAGGCACAATTCTTTTCTTCGAGGATGATCTTCTGGTTGAAGTGCTTGAACTCTCTGGAAATGGCTGGGGCAGAATTGCTCTTGTCACAATGTCTTCCAAACTTTACTGTGGCTCACTTGGACGTCTCTGGCTATGGATCTTGTACTAATTGTTGGTTGTTCCTCAACTATTTCCAGAATCTGATCCCCGATTTCTGTCATTTGAGATGTTACAGGCCTTCCAACATGTGCTCTCCTTGATTCTTTCAAACAACCAGTAACTCTACATCTCTGCAGTAAGTTTGTAAACATCCGCGAAATTGGGTGATTTCTTAACGGAAATCTTCTTCTGTACAACCGGCACGCCGCACTGGCATTCTGTTTGGATTCACAATAAATATTGAGAAATTCAATATTTGAATAAACGTGCGGCATTTTTCACCAACTCTGCGAAATTCGGAAAACATACGCTCAGATGAATTCCGGTATACTGACCGCTCAGACCGCTGATAATAAACACACATTTAGATCTCAATACGTACCTGGGGAATCCGGGCTGGGAAATTCTCAGATTCGCTGGTACTTTTTTTTTCGAAATACTCGGCCCTGGTTTTATTTTATATAAACGATTGTTGGTATATTGACTTATTTCGATGAGTTCTTTGGCTTGTCAAAAAAAAACCTCACCTTTGAAAACACCCTGTAAACAGAATGAAAGGTTTTTTTAATTCCCTTCTTACTTTTTTTGTAGCTCAAACTGTTTCTTAGACAAAAAAAAGTTCTAGATAGACTAATAAAGCAAGCCAACAAGACAATACCCCATAGAACAACAAATCCATCCTTTGCATCTTTAGACCAGTTTCGTCAGTACAGCTGGCGCAGGATAAACTCGATGTGATAAACAGGCTACCCAAGCAACAAGAAAATTCTTTAATGTTCTTTAATTTTGTATCATTGTTATAACAACCGTATCCAATCTCGAAATATCTACAAAAGCCATGCCCACTGTGATGAGAAAGAATTGAAATGTGCCAGCAGCAAGGAACTGATTTGAATATCGATTTATCTTCAACATAAAACAAATTCTAGGTGGAAAAAAAATCTTGTATGCAACACGAGGCCTTCGGGATGAATGTTTCCCTCCAGACGTTAGGATCTATAAAACACTCTTGCTGCATTGATAACTATCTTTTGACACTGTATCGTTATTGATTCACATAAAAAATGTTTTCCCGATTTTCTCATAATGATACTTTTGTCATTTCCAGAGAAATGGCACTTTAGATGAAGTCCACAATATGTATACAGGAATGACTGGAATGGAGGAGTTTGGGTTACTGGAAAAAGTCAATGGAGTAAACCGTTTGCCATATTGGGAAACATCACCGTGTAATTCCTTGACGGCCAGTGAGGGTTCCTTCTTTCCCCCTAGGGATCTGACGAAATCAGACATGATCTATTTGTACGACAAAGATTTATGTAGGATTTTACCCATGCAGTACAAGGGTCCATCAAATAAACACGGTGAGTCTAATAAAGACACATCTCACAACAACATCACATTAACGACCATTTAGGAAAACATGGAAATTATCTTTACTCCTGCCTTCATTTAGCGACTACAGATCTAAAATTTCACTAAACTTAACCCATCTTCATCCTCGCCTATATAGATTTGGAAAATCTTTCGCGGACCATAGGGTTTACAATGTGTTTGAAAAACACTAAAGTTCACGAGTCGACCAAAATATTGTGATGAATATGGCCCAAATTCTTAACTAATTTATTTACAGTTCACTAACACTCTAATTTATTTACACACTATCTAATTTATCTTGACGCTATCTAGTACTGTACTGCCTCTGCTTCGGCCCGATGGTCATTTATGTATTGGGATGGAACTCACGCGATGTCTCCAGAAACGTCTTACAGTCTCTAGAAGATTCGCGGTACGTTCTCTCGCAGAGGTCGGTTTTAGAAAGTTCAGGAGTCGCGACAGATCCGGCTTAAGTTCGTTACAATATAAAATAACACATTATACAATGGATAATCAAGAATGAACTGAAACATGTCTACGCCAATTGCGTTTATCTGTTGAATTTGTGCATTACATTTCTATTTCGTGGTGTGCCTGCAGGAGTTTCTACCTCTTTTCGACGATTGAAATTTTTTTGTTACAGGAATTAGAGCCGACATCTACACACCCCCGGACAATGTATTCGAAACTGTTGATGTAAACCCGGACAATAAATGTTACTGTGTTGGTAACGAGTTCTGTCCACCTAAAGGACTCCAAAATATCAGTCCTTGTCAGTTTGGTAAGATAAAATAGCTAGACACGATTAATTGAAGATTTATAGTGGTAGTTGACTGAATTTTTTCAGACGTTGCCTGTGTTGACTTATGTCGCTATACACCAATTGATTCCAGAATATTTTCACAGATGCTCCGGTGTACGTGTCTTTCCCACATTTCTTCAAAGCTGATCCCAGCCTGAGTAAGCCTTTCGAAGGTCTGAATCCGATCAAAGAGAAGCATGAGACATACTTCAGGGTTCAACCGGTAAGATCAAATCTATAATATTCTTGGAACCGATTTCGATGATACCATATTTTCAGAAATTAGGAGTGCCAATGGAGGCAAAGATAAGGGTTCAGTTGAATCTGAAAGTTGATCAAGCCCCATATGTGACGCCAGTGAGGAATTTTCCTAGTATGATCTACCCGATCATGTGGTTGGAGGAGGTGAGTACCTGGGTGGAAGAAAGGCTTCGGGAATATAACAAAGATAGTGTATAGTGGAGCTACGATACAAGCGAGGAGTCGAGCGAAGAGTCTAGCGTCGAGTCTCACCGAAATTCAAAATGAGGTAGACGATGTGCATTCTCAGCTGTGCCAAGGCAGTGATTTGTTATGGTTGTTGAGGTCAAAATGAGGACATTTATTGACTTCGAAACTGAATGTTTCATTGAAAAAAATACAGGGTGTTTTTGAAAAGGGTCTAAGAAAGTACACGAACTCACCGATGAAATTGATCCAAATTGTTTACAGAAATTGTTCGAAATGGTATCCATTCGTTTGATGTGCACAAAGTATTGTCCGTCGTATTAACGAATCGTTACATGCAGCAACTATCACATCAGTTTGGTCACAGAATAATGTTCTTTCGCACTATGCACCCCACTATCACTTATGTACTGATGTTTTTAAATGATCCCAAAGGAAGAAATCCCAGGGGTTGAGATCTGAAGAATTACAAAAAATCACAGGCAATATAGATTATTTCCCGTATACTGACCTCAGACAGCTGGTAATATCTACACATTTAGATATCAATACGAACGTAAGTCAGATCCGGAGTGGGAATTTCTCAGTTTCGCGGGTAACCTTGATTTCGAAATACTCGGCCTTGGTGAATATTTTATATGAATGATTTTTGGTATATTGACTTATTTTGATGGTTCTATTGCTGGCAAAAAAAAGCCTCACCTTTAAAACACCTTGTATATGTTGGGCTTGAAAAGAACGGTGGTAAAGGAAGAGTTAGGCAGTTGTCACTTGAGTGCTCATTGTCAGTATGGCAAATAGTGTCATTTCACTTTCACAAACTTCAATAGATAGAATCACCGAATTATATGGAATGAATCAGAAAAACCTTTTTTTTATCGGTGCCCCTATTTAATTATTCAAGTTTTGCTATGGCAACATCAACAACTCGAAAAACGTAAATCTAAATAATTTTTCGATTATTGATCTGGCAGGAGTACCATGTTATGTCGAATGATATATTGGAAAATTTTTCTAAACTAGGAAAAAAACGTATCGTCGGAAATCTTTGAAAAATCATCACTTCCTCACATTTTCGAGTGTGAATATCCCCATTTTTATTCAAATCCGTTTCACTGGACAGAATGAACTGAATTATTTATTCATAACTCTATGGTATCAGGGTAAAAATTTTCGTTTTAAAAATCAGAAAATTCAAAACAAAATATATTTCAATGATAGAAATTCGGGAGAAATCATCACTTTCCCACATTTTCAAGTGTGAATAACCCCATTTTTATTCAAATCCGTTTCACTGGCCAGAATGAACTCAATTATTCATTCATAACTCTTTGGTATCAAAGTGGAAATCTTCGTTCTGAAAATCTGAAAATTCAAAACAAAATATATTTTAATGACAAAAAATCGGGAGAAATCATCACTTTCTAACATTTTCAAGTGTGAATATCCCCATTTTTATTCAAATCCGTTGCACTAGACAGAATGAACTGAATTATTTATTCATTACTCTTTGGTATCAATGTAGAAATTTTCGTTTTAAAAATTTTAAAATTCAAAACAAACTATATTTTAATGAAAGAAAATCGTGAGAAATCATCACTTACTCACATTTTCAAGTGTGGATATCCCCATTTTTATTCAAATCCGTTTCACTGGACAGAATGAACTGAATTATTCATTCATAACTCTTTGGTATCAAAGTGGAAATTTTCGTTCTGAAAATCTGAAAATTCAAAACAAAATTTATTTTTATGACAAAAAATGGGGAGAAATCATCACTTTCCAACATTTTCAAGTGTGAATATCCCCATTTTTATTCAAATCCGTTTCACTGGACAGAATGAACTGAATTATTTATTCATAACTCTTTGGTATCAATGTAGAAATTTTCGTTTTAAAAATCAGAAAATTCAAAACAAAATATATTTTAAGGATAGAAAATCGGGAGAAATCATCACTTTCTGACATTTTCAAGTATGAATATCCCCATTTTTATTCAAATCCGTTTCACTGGCCAGAATGAACTGAATTATTCATTCATAACTCTTTGGTATCAGGGTAGAAATTTTCGTTTTAAAAATCTGAAAATTCAAAACAAAATATATTTTAATGATAGAAAATCGTGAGAAATCATCAGTTTCTCACATTTTCAAGTGTAAATATCCCCATTTTTATTCAAATCCGTTTCACTGGCCAAAATGAACTGAATTATTCATTCATAACTCTTTGGTATCAGGGTAGGAATTTTCGTTTTAAAAATCTGAAAATTCAAAACAAAATATATCTTAATGATAGAAAATCGTGAGAAATTATCACTTTCTCACATTTTCAGGTGTGAATAACCCAATTTTTATTCAAATCCGTTTCACTGGCCAGAATAAACTGAATTATTCATTCATAACTCTATGGTATCAGGGTAGAAATTTTCGTTCTTAGATCTGAAAATTTAAAACAAAATATATTTTAATGATAGAAACTCGTCTGAAATCATCACTTACCTCTATTTCTTACTCTTATTCACTTCTTTGCATTGCGATGTCATCATCATAATTTTCTTTATGTACGTCTATATGGGTTTTTATGAAATTCTAGAAAATAAAAAATATCTCATTATTATTGTCCATACAAAAAATGATAAATAAAGAGGTTGTAGATATTCCGAGGTTTAATTCTTTTACCATTCAATAAAAACCAGTTACATATTTTACTAATTAACTGAATATAAATATCCAGAAAAACCGAACTGTATCAAACGAATTATTTCATCATTTCATATTTTGGTTGAACTCAATTTCAAACATGTTATAAGTGACACTTACTTCTGTATATCGAACATGATATGTGAGGAAAGTCGATGAAATTTTTTTTTGCGTGTTTCATTCTTAATTTCGATTGATTATCTCTGTAATTTTCCAATAAAAAAAAATATATAAACCTGAATCATCACGAATCTAACTATAGGTAATTCAAAAAGAGTTAATGAAAACTATCTCGAGTATTTATAGATCTTAGATAGCTAAATCATTTAGGGAAAATGAATATTTCCATGAAAAAAATAATTCGTTCTAATCAAGTCATGCACTTCGAAACTAGATACCTACTTTTATTATCGAATTGCGCCATCTATTATTTTCATAGTCAAGCTTCCCTTCCCTAAAAATGTTTTCTTCTTTGTTTTTTCGATAACGATGATTTAACACAATAGGTGGCTCGTGGTATTCCGAATTTTCTCTTAAAAATTGATCACTATATGTATCGACCAGACACAATACAGGATGTTTTTTAAGGTTCAGTTTTTTTTTGACAGGTGCTAAGACTCATCCAAATATTCAATTATTTGAAAAAAGTGCAAAATATCTTGGGGATCAAGATCTTAAGATGATACTGGATCGTGTTTTTTCTCTGTTATGGCATCTGCCATGAATCACGGTGCCTTATGCTTTCCAGCAAGTAAATGAAGTGCTGGATTTTATCGTGAATTTGTATATTCTCTTTTAACTTTCATTAGGAGATTTTTCCTGAACGGAATGATTCTTAAAGTGCAAACTGAGGAGAGGAAAATCACTGATTGAAAAAGTCGTATAAAAAAGAAGAAGTTCACAAACACACCGATAAAATTGTTCCAAATTGTTTGCAGAACTCGTTCGATTTGGTCGCGATTCGTTTGATGAGCACAAAGTCTTGCCCGGCGCAATAACGAATAATAGCAGCAACTATCACATCAGTTTGCTCACGCATAATGTCACAAGCATTTTCAATTCGTTTTTTTAGTTCTTCAACTCTATTCACCTCACCGTTACTTTACACTTATGGTTTCAAATGACCCCAAAAGAAGAATACACAGGGGTTGAGATCCGGGAAGCGTGCAGGCCAATAAATCGACTCACCACGTCCACCTATTCGGAAACAAATAACGAAATTCGAAAAAGTCACAAAAATCATACGTTCTGTTAGATTATTTTCCGTAAACTGAAGGCATTTAATGAAAACATTCAGATCTCAATACGTACCGTCAGATGCGGACTGGAAATTTCTCAGATTCGCGGGTAACTTTTGATTTCGAAATACTTGCCCTGGTGAATATTTGATGTGAAGGATTTTCGGAATTTTCACTTATTTTGATGTATTCTAGCACCTTTCAAAACACGACCATACCTTCGATAACACCCTGTATTTTTCTCCATAATCACTGATTCTTCTGATTTTCAAATTATAGTCGAATAAGTGTTATCAATCCTTCACATTCAAGATTATTCGTAAACTGAAGAGGAAGCTTCCATCAAAACCCCAGTAATATCAACTAACAGTGAACCTTATATTTAACTTACCTAACCTAAACTAACCTAACCTTATATTTCATTATATTACCTACCTTGTGTCTATTTTTGACAAGCTTTTTCAATCCAAACCGATGTGTATTTTCGAGAAGACTTTTCAACTCCGTATGTTTATAAAAAATTTGGAACACTCGGTATATCTGTTGTAAGAATTAGCTAACCGCCCCTTCAATGTTCACAGGGCATTGACGACTTGACCCCGCCAATAAGACGCTGGATCTACCTCGGCACGACCTTCGCCGAAATAGCCTGTCCCGTGCTGACCTACAGCTTCATCTTCATCGGGAGCTGCATCCTCATCGGGATGTTCGTGAACGGCTACAAATCCATCCTTTTCACGAAACAAACGATCGAGATAGGCATGAAGCAGCTGCGGAGAAGAAGCGCCGCCTACATCCACCATCCGGAACATCTGATCACGAGACACGAGATATACACGTTGCTGGACGTGCCTGAGGAGCCTCGAAGGGGCTGAAACGTCGACCGCTTCTTCTCGTCTCCCGAGAACGTCTGTTTCGATCCAAGGTCGAGTGATAAGTCAAATGAGTGGTATTCGAGAATGCACCAACGCAGTTGTTCCTAATTTTTATTCGTATACTCGTTATCGGGCGTTTTTACACGGAGGTTGGTACCAATCTCATGGAAATTAATGCGTACACGCTGCTAGTTCGTCGATAATATTGAAAAGGGCTTCTTCTATGAGTATAACCAACCCTTTTAGTCAGTTAGAAACAGATTGATGAAGCCTTGCCCCCTCATGATCATCATTTACCTCCAAGTTCATCTTCGCCTCACGAAAATTGTTTGACCTCATATCAATGTAACACTTATGAAGGGTTCCTCCAATGTCATCCTAAAAGCCCTCCTTGATCATCATTACTCCCTCCAACGAAGTTACCTTTACCTCTATACGAAATGAGCATCATAGATGATGATCTATATGATCATCAACACCCATGATATCATCATGAGATTCAAAACATGATCTAGGGATTATCTTGTGGACGACGAGAGTTTTATCTACAGGATCATCATTCCATTCATGAGATCAACATTACTCCTCCTTTTAGATGATCATATGACCAAGAATTTAATTGTGTAAGATGGTGGTCCTGTTTCTGCAAGAGTATCAGTTAGTACTTCTATGAGAATATCAATAACCTCTTCAACAAGATCATGACGACCTTCTTCAACATTACTTTCTTGATCAACATTACAATTATAAAAGCAATATCTAAAGAAGACTATCGATCACCCCAAAACTAATGTGACTCCTCCTAGATCATCTAGTTATGATCTAAGAATGATCAATATCCTCCTCCCAAAAGATCATCACTTAATGGTTCAGGGATATTCTGAAGGGTAAAGATAGTACTTCTACGAGATCATCAATGAGGCATCCGACAAAATCATGACGACCTTTTCTGCAAAATCCACATCACCTACTTCCATCAAGATTACCATGAAAATTCAATAAATCGTTTCCTGATCATCTCATTATGATCTAAGGATGATCAATATTCACCTGCCAAATGATCAGCATTCAAAGATTAAGGGATCTTTTAATGTGGAGATCAATAACCCCTGCAAGAACAATATTAACTCCTTGATCAACATAATCATAATATCAATACGACTCCTGATCATCTAGAAATGATCGATAACTTTATCCACAAGATCACCATGACCTACTCTTCATTCTCTAGGTCAAGATTATCTCCATACAGCTCCATAAAAAATCAATATTACCGCTCTCAGATAATCTAGTTATGATCTCAGAATGATCAATATCTACTTCCCATAAGATCAACCTTTCATGATTTAGGAATCTTCTTTTGGATAAAGATAGTACTTTTTCGATGTCATCAATAACCCCTTCCACCAGATCATGACGACCTTCTTCAGCAAGATCCACACCAACTTCTGGATGAACATTAAAATTAAAAATCAATATAACGACCCTTGATCATTCGATTATGATCTGCAAATGATCAATTACCCTTCCCAAGAGATCATTATGACCCGCTCCCACATGATCAACTATACCTCCGTACAGTTCCATACAAAATCAATGATGCTGCTTCTAGATCATATAGTAATGATCAGATGATGATCAATAGCCATCTCCTATAAGATCATCATTTCAAGATTCACGGGATCTTTTATATATGAAGATAGTATTTTTTCGAGATCACCAATAACCCCTACAACCAGATCATGACGACCTTCTCCTGCAGGATCAATATTGGCTCCTTGATCAACATTATCATAAAATTAATACGACTTCTGATCTTCTAGAAATGATCAATAACTTTATCCACAAGATCACCATGACCTACTCTTCATTCTCTAGGTCAAGATTATCTCCATACAGCTCCATACAAAATCAATATTACCGCTCTCAGATCATCTAGTTATAATCTCAGAATGATCAATATCTACTTCCTATAAGATCAACCTTTCATGATTTAGGAATCTTCTTTTGGATAAAGATGGTACTTTTTCGATGTCATCAATAACCCCTCCCACCAGATCATGACGACCTTCTTCAGCAAGATCCACACCAACTTCTGGATGAACATTAAAATTAAAAATCAATATAACGACCCTTGATCATTTCATTATGATCTGCAAATGATCAATTACCCTTCCCAAGAGATCATTATGACCCACTCCCACATGATCAACTATACCTCCGTTCAGTTCCATACAAAATCAATGATGCTGCTTCTAGATCATATAGTAATGATCAGATGATGATCAATACCCATCTCCTATAAGATCATCATTTCAAGATTCACGGGATCTTCTTATATATAAAGATAGTATTTTTTCGAGATCACCAATAACCCCTGCAACCAGATCGTGACGACCTTCTCCTGCAAGATCAATATTGGGTCCTTGATCAACATTATCATGTAATTAATACGACTTCTGATCTTCAAGAAATGATCAATAACTTTATCCACAAGATCACCATGACCTACTCTTCATTCTCTAGGTCAAGATTATCTCCATACAGCTCCATACAAAATCAATATTACCGCTCTCAGATCATCTAGTTATGATCTCAGAATGATCAATATCTACTTTCCATAAGATCAACCTTTCATGATTTAGGAATCTTCTTTTGGATAAAGATAGTACTTTTTCGATGTCATCAATAACCCCTCCCACCAGATCATGACGACCTTCTTCAGCAAGATCCACACCAACTTCTGGATGAACATTAAAATTAAAAATCAATATAACGACCCTTGATCATTTGATTATGATCTGCAAATGATCAATTACCCTTCCCAAGAGATCATTATGACCCACTCCCACATGATCAACTATACCTCCGTACAGTTCCATACAAAATCAATGATGCTGCTTCTAGATCATATAGTAATGATCAGATGATGATCAATACCCATCTCCTATAAGATCATCATTTCAAGATTCACGCGATCTTCTTATATATAAAGATAGTATTTTTTCGAGATCACTAATAACCCCTACAACCAGATCATGACGACCTTCTCCTGCAAGATCAATATTGGCTCCTTGATCAACATTATCATGTAATTAATACGACTTCTGATCTCCAAGAAATGATCAATAACTTTATCCACAAGATCACTATGACCTACTCTTCATTCTCTAGGTCAAACTTATCTCCATACAGCTCCATACAAAATCAATATTACCGCTCTCAGATCATCTAGTTATGATCTCAGAATGATCAATATCTACTTCCCATAAGATCAACCTTTCATGATTTAGGAATCTTCTTTTGGATAAAGATAGTACTTTTTCGATGTCATCAATAACCCCTCCCACCAGATCATGACGACCTTCTTCAGCAAGATCCACACCAACTTCTGGATGAACATTGAAATTAAAAATCAATATAACGACCCTTGATCATTTGAATATGATCTGCAAATGATCAATTACCCTTCCCAAGAGATCATTATGACCCACTCCCACATGATCCACTATACCTCCGTACAGCTCCATAAAAAATCAATGATGCTGCTTCTAGATCGTATAGTTATGATCAGATGATGATCAATACCCATCTCCTATAAGATCATCATTTCAAGATTTACGGGATCTTCTTATATATGAAGATAGTATTTTTTTGAGATCACCAATAACCCCTTCAACCAGATCATGACGACCTTCTCCTGCAAGATCAATATTGGCTCCTTGATCAACATTATCATAAAATTAATACGACTTCTGATCTTCTAGAAATGATCAATAACTCCATTCACAAGATCACCATGACCTACTCTTCATTATCCTGGTCAAGATTATCTCCATACAGCTCCATTCAAAATCATTATTACCGCTCTCAGATCATCTAGTTATGATCTCAGTATGATCAATATCTATTTCCCATAAGATCATCGTTTCATGATTTAGGAATCTCCTTTTGGATAAAAATAGTACTTTTTCGATGTCATCAATAACCCCTCCCACCAGATCATGACGACCTTCTTCAGCAAGATCCACACCAACTTCTGGATGAACATTAAAATTAAAAATCAATATAACGACCCTTGATCATTTCATTATGATCTGCAAATGATCAATTACCCTTCCCAAGAGATCATTATGACCCACTCCCACATGATCAACTATACCTCCGTACAGTTCCATACAGAATCAATGATGCTGCTTCTAGTTCATATAGTAATGATCAGATGATGATCAATACCCATCTCCTATAAGATCATCATTTCAAGATTCACGGGATCTTCTTATATATGAAGATAGTATTTTTTCGAGATCACCAATAACCCCTACAACCAGATCATGACGACCTTCTCCTGCAAGATCAATATTGGCTCCTTGATCAACATTATCATGAAATTAATACGACTTCTGATCTTCAAGAAATGATCAATAACTTTATCCACAAGATCACTATGACCTACTCTTCATTCTCTAGGTCAAGATTGTCTCCATACAGCTCCATACAAAATCAATATTACCGCTCTCAGATCATCTAGTTATGATCTCAGAATGATCAATATCTACTTCCCATAAGATCAACCTTTCATGATTTAGGAATCTTCTTTTGGATAAAGATAGTACTTTTTCGATGTCATCAATAACCCCTCCCACCAGATCATGACGACCTTCTTCAGCAAGATCCACACCAACTTCTGGATGAACATTGAAATTAAAAATCAATATAACTACCCTTGATCATTTGATTATGATCTGCAAATGATCAGTTACCCTTCCCAAGAGATCATTATGACCCACTCCCACATGATCAACTATACCTCCGTACAGTTCCATACAAAATCAATAATGCTGCTTCTAGATCATATGGTAGTGATCAGATGATGATCAATACCCATCCCCTATAAGATCATCATTTCAAGATTCACGGGATCTTCTTATATATGAAGATAGTATTTGTTTGAGATCACCAATAACCTCTTCAACCAGATCATGACGACCTTCTCCTGCAAGATCAATATTTGCTCCTTGATCAGCATTATCATAAAATGAATACGACTTCTGATCTTCTAGAAATGATCAATAACAATAAGATAAATATGACCTACTCTTCATTCTTTAGGTCAAGATTATCTCCATAAAGCTCCATACAAAATCGATATTACTGCTCTCAGATCATCTGGTTATGATCTCAGAATAATCAATATCAACTTCCCATAAGATCATCCTTTCATGATTTAGGAATCTTCTTTTGAAAAAATTATTCTTTTTCGATGTCATCAATAACCCCTCCCACCAGATCATGACGACCTTCTTCTGCGAGATCAGCACCAACTCCTTGGTAATTATCACCATAAAAATCAATATAACCACCCTTGATCGTTCGATTATGATCTGCAAATGATCAATAACCCTACGCACGAGATCATGACCCACCCCCACATGATCAACAATACCTACCGTACAGCTCCATACAAAACCAATAATGCTGCTTCTAGATCACATATGTAGTTATGGTCAGATGATGATCAATACCCATCTCCTATAATATCATCATTTCAAGATTTTAGGGATCTTCTTATATATGAAGATAGTATTTTTTTGAGATCACCAATAACCTCTTCAACCAGATCATGACGACCTTCTCCTGCAAGATCAATATTGGCTCCTTGATCAAAATTATCATAAAATTAATACGACTTCTGATCTTCTAGAAATGATCAATAACTTTATCCACAAGAGCACCATGACCTACTTTTCATTCTCCAGGTCAACATTATCTCCATACAGCTCCCTACAAAATCAATATTACTGCCCTCAGATCATCTGGTTATGATCTCAGAATGATCAATATCAACTTCCCATGAGATCATCCTTTCATGATTTAGGAATCTTCTTTTGGATAAAAATAATACTTTTTCGATGTCATCAATAACCCCTCCCACCAGATCACGACGACCTTCTTCTGCGAGATCAGCACCAACTTCTTAGTAATTATCACCATAAAAATCAATATTACGACCCTTGATCATTCGATTATGATCTGCAAATGATCAATAACCCTACGCACGAGATCATTATGACCCACTCCCACATGATCTACAATAACTCCGTACAGCTCCATACGAAATCAATAATGCTTCTTCTAGATCATATAGTTATGATCAGATGATGATCAATACCCATCTCCTATAAAATCATCATTTCAAGATTTTAGGGATCTTCTTATATATGAAGATAGTATTTTTTTGAGATCACCAATAACCCCTACAACCAGATCATGACGACCTTCTTCTGCAAGATCAACATTAACCCCTAATCAGAATTATCATAAAAATCATGATTATCCGATTATGATCTGAAATTGATTTTCACAATTTCATGACGATCTTGTTCTGCTGGATCAACATTACCATAAATAACCAACAATACCGCGACTGATCATCTTATGATCTAGAAATGATCAACTCTATCCACAAGATTACCATGACCTACTCCTACAAGATCAACATTACAGCCACATAGCTCCATACAAAATCAATATGTCTTTTTCTAGATCATCTGAGTATGATCAATATCCATCTCTCGAAAGATCATCACTTAATGGTTTAGGGATTTTCTCATAGGTAAATATCGAACGTTTTCGAGATCATCAATAACACCTTCCACAAGATCATAACGATTTTTTTCTACGAGATTAACATTGTCTGCTTGATCAACATTATCATAATACCATGAATATTTCGGATCCCGATCTAAGGATAATCAATACTCTCTTTAACAAGATCATCATGACCCCATTTCAAAAGAATATTAATACCATTACAACTGATCAAGGCTGTTTTCAAATCATTACACATTTTTTGTCACTAGGTCCTTTGAGACAATCCAGACCCTTTGAAAGTCTCTATTCCGTCCAAAATGACAATTTTTCCAGTTGGGTATAAAAGTTTGTACGTAGAATAAATTTCGTGAGTTTGGTTTCATCTCTAAAGTGAACTTACAACAATAGGTGTTTTCCATTAGGGCTCATTAATAGCAGGTGGAGAAATAGCATTACACTCAGTTCAAGTCATGCGGATATTTGCTTGAATACCAAAGATTCTTGCTGACAATTTGACAGGAAAAATAGTTAGCTATTAGTTTATGGACTTAGCAACTACTTCATAAAGGAATATGTGAATATTAAAAAGAAAATTTAGGTTATTTACATTTATTAGAATGGTTCTTCAAAATTTGTGTTGAGTTTTAAGGAAGAAATCATGAATTTGACAATTTGCTCAAAAATATACAAAGACGAATGAATATTACAGTGAAAATGAATATTCTTCATAATAACAATATGAGTGAAATGTGATATATTATTGGATATATTTTTATAATTAATTGCATATTGCAATTTTGTATGATATAGAATTAAATAAATAAATAAACAAATGGGTTTTTTTTTACTGTATGATGATCGATCATTTGTGTATTTTGAAAATTTTTTCGATTTTGCGTTACCCACAAGGTGATCTGCGAGGCCGCGAGGGTTAATGATTCCAGAAATTTACCATCGAAAAACACCCTAATACTGCAATTTTGTTCTTGATTGTGGACACAAATCCTCAGTAGGAAGTTCAGGTAACTGCATTAGGAGCCAACCTCAACTCTCTATCTATTATGTGGGGCACCTGGCGATGACAGTGCACAGAATGACCCAGATGTCCCACGACAGCTGCGGTTGTTTAGAGGTGGTAAAGGGCAGTTTCTCTGACGCATTTCGTCCCATATATACTGAAACAAAAGGTATAACATTACTCCACTGATGGATTGCGGTCTTTGCCCTATCAGAAATTTTGCACGTGAAATTGAGTATGGTCCTGTTGTACATCGACAAAAAAGCACTGAAAAAATCACAAACATAATTACCGACGTAATTGGTTGCATCTTGAAATCGAAGAATTCGACTCATCAACTAAGGTTAATTTATGTTTGGCAACGTCGGCCAAATAGGACAGATTTGATACATTAGATCTACTGTGGAACAGGAATGTCCAAAATATTACACTCATAACCTCAATTTCCTACTGTTTCGATTAGTTTTTTTCTGTTTTTGTTCCTGAAATGAAGATGAATAAATGGCAAAAATCTTCCGCTCTCATGACAGAGGAAAGAAGATCAGAAAGTGATGCAAATGGAGAGTCCTCTAATGGATTTATTGAATTGAAAAAAATTAGAGAAATGAAGATTTTCATGAATTGATTTGACCGCCAATATAAAATGAAATATGGTTTAAAAGGAAAATTGGTTTTATCTACTCCTATTGAATTATATATTCATTATTCAACTACTTTTGAGCAATTAATAGTATCTGTAAACATACAACATGAGTTATAATAACTCACTACTATAACTCCTTGTCTCTGTGCTTCTGAACAAGCCGATTGGCGGAAAGGGAACAGTCCATTATTGGTATTGAGGGGAGATCACTCGAATAATTTTGACGTTTTCTCAAATTAAGTTGATACCTAATTATTATTGTGAATGTTTTGTTGAAAAAGATGAATTATTATATACACCTTCAGAAATGAGACAATCAGCCAATGTTACCATACATGATTTATTGCCGAAAAATCACAAGACAAATAGGTATAAAGGTATATACAACAGTTTTCAAGATTGGTGTGGCAGTAAGAATATTAGGTCATCGTTTAAAGAGAATGTTCTTTTGGCATATTCTAGTGAACTTAGAACTAAATATGAAGCATCGCCCCTATGGACTTTCTACTCCATGCTAAGAAGCACAATCAACATAAATAATGCATTATTATAGGTTATAGGTAACTGTTGAGATTTGTGAATAAAGTTTTTTCTGTGTACTTGTTTCTTAGTATTCATTGTTATAGTCGTAGATAAAGTATAGTAGACATGCGGTAATGGTCATAACTCACTTGATGAATTACAATGCAAACTTCATCTGCGTGAGTTATGACCTACATTACCGCTCGTTAAATAATATACTATGCTCATTTTTTTTGTTAGATAGATGTTGTTTGGAATTTGATTTTATAGAATGTACAATTTTTAGTTTGTTCTTGTCCTCTTGGCATTCATACAATTCTTCATTCTTCAGTAATGATGGAGGTAATAATACATCCTACATTTTTTAATTTATTCATTTTGAGTCCCAACTGTTCACTATTTTGTCACTTTGCTTTTCGAACAATCAGAACAAATAAACAAATTTTCTGATGTTTTGGAAATTTGGAGGTTACATTCACGATGATCATCAAGAAATGTCGTAGGGCTCGAACCGAGTTGAGAGGAAGATTAAGTATTTAGAAATAAAGAGAAACTCACAAACGTTGAAAACTTGTGTGTGGGTTAACCCAAAATGAAATTAACACACACCAACTATGATATAATTACAAGCATAACTATATGTAACAAAAAAATGCTGAAGATGGAACAGTCCTACTCTAAAACTACCCCTTTCGAACAAATATTTAAATCAAATTTCTTCTTTTTTGAAATCTATACATCTGAATGGGTGCTTCTCAATTTCTTTTTTGTTGCTACGAAAATTCGAAAACCTCGATTGAATTTCACTATTTCTCTTTCATGTTCATGAGATATTTTCCCTGTTTTTAAACTTTTCTGTATCCTTTTCTTTCCCTCCATCCTCAAATCGACATAGACTGCGAGAATAATTCTTGTTTTTAACTATTTTATTTATTTTTGAGCGCTCGTACTACTTACACGAGGGCTATATCAATTAGTCACGATGTCTGTATTTTTCGAATTTTGAGCCGAAAATGGTCTCAATCGACTATGTTCGACTCACTGATGACGAATCCGTCGGAAAATTCGAGTCTGTCTGTCCGTCCGTCCGTAAGCACGATAACTCTCGAACGGAACAACCTAGAGATTTGAAATTTTCATTGTGGGTTCAGTTCCCGAATGCCTCGGTTAAGTTTGTTAATGGGCCAAATTCCACTAGGGGTTCCGTAAATAGGGCCACTCAATGTTTGGTTCCCCTGATTACTTGAAAATTACAGATTTGATCGAGACCAAATTTTGCACTCAACTGGAGAATGAGGTGTTCAAGCTACATATGAAATTTTGTCCAGATCGCATCACCAGAACCATTGAAAATTGTAACTTTCGAACGGAAACGCCTAGGGACTTGAAATTTTCAGGATAGGTGTGGATCTCGAATGTCGTGATCACGTTTATCTATGAGCAAAATTATACTAGGGGTTCCGTAAATATGGTCGTTTGAAATTTAGTTTTCTTGATCATTTCAAAACTACAGATTCGATCGTGACGAAATTTTGTATACTAATGGAGAATGATATATTCAAGCTACATTTCTCCAGATCACATGAACAGAACCATAGAAACCATAGAAAATCATAACTTTCGAACGGAAAGGCCTAGGGACTTGAAATTTTCAGGATAGGTGTGGATCTGAAATGTCGCGTTCACGTTCATCAATGAGCAGAATTATACTAGGGGTTCCGTAAATACGGTTGTTTGAAAGTTTGTTTTCTCGATAATTTCGAAACTACGGATTCGATCGAGGTGAAATTTTGTATTTTAATCGAGAATGATATATTAAAACAATATTTTGTTCAGATCGCATGACCAGAACCATAGAGACCATAGAAAATTGTTACTTTTGAACGGAAAGGCCTAGGAACTTGAAATTTTCAGGGTGGGTTTGGATCGCGAATATCTCGGTCACGTTCATCAATGAGCAAAATTAGACTAGGGGTTCCGTGAATATGGCCGTTCAAAATATTTTTTTCCTGATAGTTTCGAAACTACTGATCGGATTGGAATGAAATTTTGCACCTAGCTGGAGAATAATGTATTCAAACTACGTGCAAAATTTTGTCCAGATCGCATGGACCATAGATACCGTAGAAAATTCTAGCAAATTATCGAAAAAAAAATGGTCAGCTGAAGACATGAAGTCTGGAGTTTCGCCTAAGTTTCAGAATTTTTTTGACAGCTGTCAAAAATTCCTTCAATTGATTTCTAAAACTGGAAAATGCGAATCTACCTACAAGGTTGATGTACGAGCGCTCAAAAGCTCCTGCCTTCACGGCAGTGCTTTTCGTAATTTTTTTGAATGAAATCTAATTAAACACCAATTTCAGTGTTACTTTTCATAGTTTTCATTGAATCTTCAATCTTATTCTAGTGATTTTTTTTTACTTAAACTTAACGTATGGACTTCTTGAATATTGTAACATCGGGCCCTGTACGAAACTATTAGTACGTGTTTCAAAGGGTTATAAAATAGTATTTGTATGCTAAGTTTGCGGTTTTTTTGCAGAGATTGTGATTGTCGATTATTGTTTTTTAGTCAACTTACCGAAAAATTTTTATTCTACGTTTTCAGTATGTATTTATCTTTAAATTTTAAGTTGAAAAATTCATATTTTTTGAGATAAATGTTTGTATTTATTACATAAATAATATCAATATGTATTTCATTTTGTTTTTTCAGAATTCGTTTTATTTTTATGCATTTCATTTAAAATGTGTATTTCAATGTTTTCAATGAAAAAATTTTTCCATAAAAATGTGTATTATTTTGAAACTCTTACGGAAATATATGACTAGCATTATGGAAAAAAAATATTATAAGAAAATATGATGGATGAAAAAAAATCTACGCAAATGTGGGG
Source organism: Aphidecta obliterata (assembly GCA_963966015.1). Lineage (NCBI taxonomy): Eukaryota > Metazoa > Arthropoda > Insecta > Coleoptera > Coccinellidae > Aphidecta > Aphidecta obliterata. The sequence continues at coordinate 13,159,343 of OZ014434.1, read as the reverse complement.
GCGCTGTCTAATATATTGCCACAGGCGCAATAGTACCTAGATACGACCCTGGCAGCAGTATCCGTGTGCTGCGCCGAATGATGAATTTGAAGTCTTTTGGGGTTAACTTAGATTGACTTATCGACCTGTTCATCAAAGGAGACGATTATTTATCTGAATAATTGTAATATTCATCTTCAAACACGGTCAAATTTTGACATACATCGTTCGAAGGTTGGTTATCTCTGAAGTTAGAATAAATTCAACATTTCATTCTCCAGGTATTACTTCATGAACATTCATATCATATGCTCATATTCTCCGAGCCGAAGCGTATCCAACTGATTCGATCAAGGTAAATCTGAAGTTGAGGGTTCAGTAATCCGAACAGCATCGAAATTCATCCCATTCTCCATACGCAACAGAAATGCAGAAATCTACCAACTGGTAAAATCTAAAATCCGAACCGACGGACCAGACGCACAGATCGATACGAGCGCCGCCGTAAATCGCCGAACGCCGCTGCCGCCTCTGCCGGCGCCACCGCGAACCACGTTACGATCGAGTATTCTCTACCTTTTCACCAGAACCAGTCGAGTCAGTTCAAAAGGAAATTGAGCCGTCCAAGGTGAGACGTAGTGCGCTATGAAAAAACAGTGTTTATTCTAACGAAAAAAACGATTAAAAAGTGTCGGAATTGTCGCGAAATAACATTACAAACATGCTAGTGATAAGTGTAATTAGTGTAATCCTATTTGGAACGACTTTAGCGAGTCTGGAGGAGTACGCAGGTGAGTTTCGTCTACCTGCAGGTGTCATTCTTGATGCCGATCGAAACGTTTTGTGCTCGTAAGGTTGACAACGACTTGGGATTTTGGTGCTACTCGCTGGAAGAAACGTCGTGGGTGGATTTGAGTGTTTTTCGTTATTTGGGGACAGGTGTAGGGACAAAATGGCGTTACGGTAGACACTCGTTCGGCGGGTTCTGGTAGAAATAATAACGCACCTGAACGCATGGTCGGTTCTAACTTCTTACCCTGCTCCTTATTGGGAACCTCTTGATTTATTGTTTCAGGCGATCCCTCACCTCGCACATTGAGTTATCCGCTATTTCCATTGTTATTCAAGTGCGGTGGTTGTTTTCATTCCGCATTCCAATTTTTATTTCCGTTACAATATATGCGGATACTTTTCTTGTTACACGCAAAGTTTTTCAGCATACAATGTAGGGTGCATCTCTTATTCAGACCTATTATTTTATCGAATTGATTTTCTGTCAGGGGCAGTTTCGTTGGGATTCTTCTCTATCTTTCCTTATGTATTATTTATGGCTGGTACCATCATAAACCAACGGAATTGCGGCATAAATAACGTCAAAGCCGGGTGTCGAGAAGTTAAGGGTAGTTGAACTGGGAATTTAAAATAGTTGTACCTACCGATTCGGATTTGTTGACGCCTTTGAACACATGTTTATTGGCGACTTTGCAAAGTTGAAGAATAGGGGAATTTTTATAGGTAATGGTTGATTTCGCGTTTCAGGTTTTGACGCTTGCAAACTATCCGGGTATTATTGGCTCGAATTCACAACCATCCTATATCAAACTGGCGTTTTTATCGTCCCTAATTCTACCCTTGAATATCACGATCAATAATAGTCAACGCAGTAATGATTAACGTGGACATGTGAAGCTCGTTAAGGAAGATTAAAAAATAATGCGCTCAAACATTGTCTGTGTTTTTGGACCTTGCTTGTTCGCTTTTACTTGATGACAAATACAATCAAGCCTAATGAACACTGACCTAGAATTTGTACATATTATTTGAAAGAACAAGATCAGAAAAGCAAACGTAGTTGGAAATTGAATCGTTATATTTGTTTTTATGAATTGAAGAATTTGAAGAGCGTCCGAAATCACAAGATTTTAACACGTCATTAATTTTCTACAAACGCCTACAAGTTTAAGAAGCTTTTTGAAAATACATATACAGGCTGTCCCTGAATGAATGGATAATCCTGTAACACTGTATAGAAGAGCTATTGGACTCTCTGGAGAAAATACAAAAAAAATCTATCCCCACTAGAAATATATTTTTTTCAAAATAATGATTTCTTGCACATCACGTTGCATTTATGTGTAACACGCTCACAAATGAATCAAATCAATCAGTTTCTTCATGGTGAAATAAGTTATGAAGATGTATTGTACCATTTTGAAATTTACATGAGAGGCGCATATTTTTTTTTTGAGTTGGCCGCACATGCTTTCTCAAATTTTATTTCCACCATGAACGATTAAACTTTCACATTATGAAATATTCATCACATTTTATGATGAAATTTGAAGTTGGATATTTTTTTCCAAAAAAGTTACAACAGATATCTATACGGTTTTCAGCATATCTATTGGTAATTCAATGAAGAATATTTCACCATGAAGAAACTGATGGATTTGATCTACTTGTGAGCGTGATACACAGAAACGCAACCTTATTTTGAAAAAAAATATATTTCTAGTGGGGATACATTTTTTTATATTTTTTTTAGGGAGTCCAATAGCTCTTCTATACAGTGTTACAAGATTATACATTCATTCTGGACACCCTGTATACTTACCGTGAAATAATAAAACAAAGTGTATGATACACATGAATAAGTGTACATACCTTTACAAACGCGCAACTCGTCGTGTCCACATTTATACACTTGTATTATTAAACATACTATTTAATATTTTCCTCAACCTATAGTAACCTGACCCGCCTTTGTTTATTTACATAACAACAATGTATATTGATGAGTTTCATTGTTGATACTAAAATTGAGTTTTTGTTACATATTATTGAGTATTTATCAAAAGGTTAATTCAGAAAATCGTTTTCGAGAAGCGACTGCGAGCTTACTTTAAAATCCAACAAAAATAAGAGAAAGTATAGTGTAATATATTTTTCAATTGGATGGCTTTTTGTTAGTCGAGAAGGTTTAATGATGACTAGGAATTATCAGACACATATACAGGTTGTAAATTGGAGGTACAGACGAAGAGGGGTGATTACTTGGATGATATCAAGAATAAAAGTCCCTTGAATATAAACGGCTCGTTTTCGAGATAGTTCAATTTTCTTTTTCATAACAGCTGCATTTTCAAGATATTTCGAGAAAATGTGACTATTTAAGGTTAACATATGTCAATTGCCCGTGAAAATCTATTTTTTGTACAAAAGCGATATTCTCCTACAAAATTTTCTTGAGGTGCGCCATTGATAGTTTAAAAAAAATAGAATATCTGCTACCGGTTTCGAGAAAAAAAATGTTGAACCATTCCCTCCAAGTCATCAAGACAATCAAAATAGCCTCTGGACCATATGGATATATTCATAGTTCTTTTATTAGTTTTTTCTAAAGATAATAGTATATTACCTTTAGCTGTAATCCATCAAGTGAGTTATGACCACTACCACAAGTTGAATACTATACTTTATAGTGAATAAATAAATAATAAATACTAAGATACAAGTACAGAGAAAGAACTTTATTCACAAATCTTAATAGTAACCTATAACAATGCATTATTTATGATGATTGTGCTTTTTAGCATGGAGTAGAAAGTTCATAGGAGCAATGCTTTATATTTAGTACCAAGTTCACTAAAATACGCCAAAAGAACATTCTCTGTAAACGATGACTTAATATTCTTACTGCTACACCAATCTTTGGTTGAATACACCTTTATATTTGTTTCGCGATTTTTCGGGCAATAAATTATGTATGGGACCATTGGCTGATTGTCTTATATCTGAAGGTGTACATAATAATTCATCTTCACTATCTGAATTCATCTTGTTCAGCAAAACATTCACAATAATAATTAGGTATCAACTTAATTTGAGAATACGTCAAAATTATTCAAGTGACCTCTTCTCAATACCAATAATGGACTGTTCCTTTTCGTTTGTACCTCCAATTAAGGAACACTCTGTATGAACTGAACCTTCAATTGTCGATAACCACGGCAAATGGTTAAATACACAAAATATAAAAAAACAAACAGTTTAATCGATTTCGATAATTTAATACACCTCTATTAACCGATCGAATCAAGTGAAGTAGTTGCTTATCTCTGATTATATGCATCAGAGGTACATAATGACGATGTAAATAAACTTGTTGTTTGTTAATCTCAGTTGAGCGTCGAAAATTTCCAGGAAATAGATTCACTTCAAATGAAGGCTCATTGAAACTTTTTCGATAGTAATCGAGATGTTATAGCTATTTCAAATATGAAATTCATCAGAAATTTGTGCTCTAAATACTGAAATTTATAGAATTGGCCACAGTTTCTCGAGTTTTTCGATCAACTCAAAGAACCGAAAAAAAAGTTAAATATACTTAGAAATTAAGAGGCTATATTTAACATATTCACTGAGAAATCTTATACACCTATTTCATCCTAAAATTATTTGGGACCAAATTTGGTTAGGATGCTATCAAATTGCAATTATCATATGAATTCGATCCCGATTCGGTTCAACACCGCGTGGTGCGACCAACAAGAATAATTATGCAACGGTACATGGCCGACGGAATCGTCGCCAAGAGCTGGTTTCTCGAACTTTCGTCTTTCGTCGACAAACTGTGGCGTCTCGAAACGAAGATGGATATCTTTGGGAGAGGCATTTTTAGAAATGCACGCCGTTCTATTCGTGGAATCCGAAAACCTTGAGTGGCGGCGTATGACAGTAGTCAGGTAAAAGAAGTGGAACACTAATTGTCGAGGAGAATTCTTGGAAGGCTTGTGTGGAAGGGCTCGAGTGGGTAGTTATGGAGAATTCAGAGTTTTGAAGTCTGTACAAAGGAAACGATTAGGATGGTTCGACTTTGACGAATGAACCTCACCGACACAATTTTTACAAAAATGAGTAACCATATCTGTCTAACCTATGATTTATGTGTTATTTAATGTATCAACAAAAAAAGCGTTGTATTTTGCCCAATCCCTACAATTTCTTCAATTTAGATTTCAAACAATTATTCTCTTCAAACTTCGGTATCTCAGAAAATATTCGCCGTATCCTGCTTCAATTTTGTGTCTACATAATATGAGGCATAGATCATGGTATATCATCTAACGAGCGGTAATGTAGGTCATAACTCACGCAGATGAAGTTTGCAGCACGAGCCGTAGGCGAGTGCTGTAATTCATTAAGTGAGTTATGACCATTACCGCAAGTTGAATACTATACTTTATCTACGGCTATAACAATAAAAACTAAGATACAAGAAGTAACTGCATTCAGAAATCTTAATAGTTACCTATTACAATGCATTATTTTTGTTCATAATGCTTCTTAGCATGGAGTAGAAAGTCCATATGCTTCATATTTAGTGCTCAGTTTACTGAAATATGCCAAAAGAACATTTTCTGTAAACGATGGCTCAATATTCTTACTGCTACACTTATTTCGGAAATCGTTGTTAACACCTATATATTTGTTTTGGGATTTGTCAGAGAATAAGTTCTGTATGGTAACATTGGCTGATTGTCTTATTTCTGGACTTAGGTATACATAATGATTCATTTTCATTTTCTGAATTCATCTTCTTCATCAAAACATTCACAATAATAATTAGATATCAACTTAATTTGAGAATACGTCAAAATTATTTAAGTGACCTCCCCTCAATACCCATAATGATCTGTTCCCTTTCGGCCAATCGTCTTGTTCAGAAGCTCAGAGACAGGGAGTTATAGTAGTGAGTTATTATATCTCATAGTTTTTCATTTACAGATACTATTAATTGCTCAATAATGCAAAATAATTCGGTGATTCCATCTTTTTGTTTATAGAAGTTTATAGAAACAAAATGAGAAAATTTGTCATACTGACAATGAACTATGTTCGACTCACTGATGACGAATCCTTCGGGAATTTCGATTCTCTCCGTCCGGCCGTCCGACCGTAAGCACGATAACTCTCGAACGAGACAACCTAGAGACTTGAAATTTTCAGTGTGGGTTCAGTTCCCGAATGCCTCGGTTAAGTTCGTTAATGGGCCAAATTCCACCAGGGGTTCCGTAAATATGGCCGTTCAAAGTTTTGTTCTTCTGATTACTTGAAAACTACAGATTTGATCGAGATGGAATTTTGCACTTAAATGGAGAATGAGGTGCTCAAGCTACATGTGAAATTTTTTTCAGATCGCATGACCAGAACCATAGAAACCATAGGAAATTGTAACTTTTGAACGGAAACGCCTGAGGACTTGAAATTTTCAGGATAGGTGTGGATCTCGAATGTGTGATCACGTTTATCTATGAGCAAAATTATACTAGTGGTTCCGTAAATATAGTCGTTTGAAATTTAGTTTTCTTGATAATTTCAAAACTACAGATTCGATCGTGACGAAATTTTGTATACTAATGGAGAATGATATATTCAAGCTACATTTCTCCAGATCACATGACCAGAACCATAGAGACCATAGAAAATCATAACTTTCGAACGGAAAGGCCTAGGGACTTGAAATTTTCAGGGTAGGTGTGGATCTGAAATGTCGCGTTCACGTTTATCAATGAGCAGAATTATACTAAGGGTTCCGTAAATACGGTCGTTTGAAATTTCGTTTTCTCGATCATTCCGGAACTACGGATTCGATCGAGATAACATTTTGTATCTTAATCGAGAATGATATATGAAAGCAACTTTTTGTCTAGATCGCATGACCCGAACCAGATAAACCATAGAAAATTACAACTTCCGAACGGAAAGGCCTAGGAACTTGAAATTTTCAGGGTGGGTTTGGATCGCGAATTTCACGGTCACTAGGGGTTCCGTGAATATGGCCCTTCAAAATGTTTTTTTCCTGAAAGTTTCGAAACTAGTGATTGGATTGGAATGAAATTTTGCACCTAGCTGGGGAATAATGTATTCAAACTACGTGCGAAATTTTGTCCAGATCGCAAAATTCTAGCGAATTATCAAAAAAAAATTGGTCAGCTGAAGCAAGGACATGAAGTCTGGAGTTTCGCCTAAGTTTCAGAATTTTTATGACAGCTCTCGAAAATTCCTCCAATCGATTTCTTAAACTGGAAAATGCGAATCCACCTACAAGGTGGATGTACGAGCGCTCAAAAGCTCCTGACTTCACGGCAGTGCTTTTCGTGATTTTTATATATTCATTATTATTCGCTGATTCCATCTTTTTAAGTTTATAAAAATGATTTGACCGTATTTGTACTACTCACAATGAAAACGGACGAGAACTGAGTTTTTCTTATAGATTCAATGTGATTCAGTGATTCCATATTTTGAAGTTGATAAAAATAAAATGACTGTGTCATACAGTCATACAGTGACGATGAACACTGAAGGCCGTTTGGGTGCACAGAAACTAGCTTGCAAAAACTCCTGAAGTTCACAGAAATGAACTGAAATAATTGTCACATTGATTTTTGTGGTTCGTTTCATGATATATGGTTCTATGGTCTTGATAAATCATCATAGATTAGTTGTGGGCGACCGCTTTTTTTTTTAGCTCGTGGCTGACCCAGTTCCTTTTGCGTGGAAATAGTTTTTATCTACTCCTATAGAATTATATATTCATTATTCAACTATTTTTGAGCAATTAATAGTGTCTGTGAACAAACAACGTGAGTTATAATAACTCACTACTATAACTCCCTGGCTCTGTGTTTCTGAACAAGCCGATTGGCCGAAAGGGAACAGTCCATTATTGGTATTGAGGGGAGTAAATTCACTTGAATAATTTTGACGTTTTCTCAAATTAAGTTGATACCTAATTTTTATTGTGAATGAAAAGGATGAATTCAGATAGTGAAAATGAATTATTATGTACACCTTCAGAACTAATACAATCAGCCAATGTTACTATACAGAATTTATTGCCCGAAAAATACAAATATGAAGGTTTATAATTTTCGAGATTGGTGTAGCAGTAAGAATATTAAGTCATCGTTTACAGGGAATGTTTTTTTGGCATAGGTATTTTAGTGAACTTAGCACTAAATATAAAGCATCGCCCCTATGGACTTTCTACTCCATGCTAAGAAGCACAATCAACATAAATAATGCATTGTTATAGGTAACTATCAAGATCTGTAAATAAAGTTCTTTCTCTGGTACTTCTATCTTGGTATTTATTGTTATAGCCGTAGATAAAGTATAGTATTCAACTTGCGGTAATGGTCATAACTCACTTAATGAATTACAGCACTCGCCTTCGGCTCGTGCTGCAAACTTCATCAGCGTGAGTTATGACCTACATTACCGCAAGTTAAATAATTTTTTTTTCACAAAATAAAAGACCTTTCTCGATTTGGAGAAAGTAAAAAGCTTGTTTTTCTATACGATTTCGACTCGTTTCGAACTCCCAACTCAATCAGAACATTCGAACAGAGTTGATGAATCGATTCGACCCATTTATAGTTTTCGTTCTCTCCTGGAATCCAGAGGTAGGTGTGATCGCTCTCATTACCCAATCCCCTAGCCAAGGCCCAATATTCTCCCATAATTTCATTAGGAGCGTTCATCACGCCTCGAATGAAAATCGTACATCTCTCGAAGAATCCGTCCCAACACTCGCAGAAACGATTCAGCGTAGGAACATCCCTTCCCCGCTTGTACCTGTCTAGTTTGGTCTGTTACATTAACCCTGCAACACCTTGTTATTTCGCCGTGTAACAAAGGGAGGAAGTTACGCCTTTTGGAAGCGTCTGAGCGACATCAGAAATAACGATCTCGATCTCGCATCCTCCTCTCTTCATCGTCGAGAAAAATGGGCGGGGTTAACTGTATCACGTGACTTGATCACGCGAGGTGCAGGGCTGACAACGTGAAGCCACTTCGGGGAAGGTTCTTTTATCCCTTTCGTCATTAGGGCCACTCGACTCTGCCAAACAGGGCTATTAGCTCATTTTTGACAATCTGTAATGATACCTGCAATGTCATATAGGGTCGAAAGTGTGTTATTTTCTAATTTGTGTTGTTCCCTTGTTTCGACATCGCTCAAAGTTATGATGACTATATCGGTTATAGGTCTATTATTGGGGTGCTGTGGTGGGATGATACATATTTTACATAATAGACGTTATGATATATCATTATCTGTATCTGTTTCCTCCCACCCTGTCCATCATTCTCGTGACCTTCTTGCAAGGAGCTCTACTACTGAGTGTCGGAAATAACATAAATTCATGCGCCGAACGACCTGTTAAATCCAATGTTTGATACATATTATTTATGAATTGCAGTTATCAATACTGCAGAATTGAAGACCATTAAAATGTTCGTCGAAATCACAGGATGTGAATTAGCCGGTATTTTTATTGCGGCAATTAATTAACCGACTGATATAATGGTGTTCCCATCAGTTTTTGTTATTATTACATAATTTAGATAACAGTTAATCGTTTGAACCGTGATCCAGTAGTGGTAATTTTATGATTCATGAGCACATAGCTTAAAAGGAGAAGTGTAAATGGATTGCGGCTGCTATTTCCCGATTAAGTTGTATGAAAACGTGATTAACGCTGTTTTAAGTATGGGTATAACAAAAGAGATTTAGTTACGTCAGTGGTATCTATGATGAATATTTGTTATGTTGGTGAGGCGTAATATTTATATTATAATATAATATATATTATAATATATTATATAAGAGACTTTTTTCAAGAGTCAATGCTGCAAAACTGATGGCATACTCGAATATATTTTCGAGACATGTTCTAACTCATAAAAGATAAATTTCAGATATGCTTTTATTTGTATATATAATTTACTCTTCTCTGTTATTGAACAACGACTCAGATCGATGCTCTAAAAGAAGTTTATTAATTCTCAAAATATACAGAAATAAAACAGAATATTCACCTAAAAGAATCAAAACATTAAGCCAATTCTTTCTCACTTCTAAACAATAACTCATCAGGTGTACAGCATGTAGATATATTAATTAACATGAGGATAACCAACAACATATTTGACTATAGAACATCATCGATCAATCAATACACAGATGAAATGATCCCAAATTATTTTACATATATATAAAAGAAATGATTAGAGGCATTTTTTTTATTCGAATGATATGAAAATATATTTATTCATAATTCATAATCCCAATAAAAAATTATGAAAAATAAACAAAACCAAAATGATTCACGAAAAAATATATTTCTGCAATGGATATATGAGAAAAAAATCACTTTCACACTGAAAAAAATGAAGCACTAATATAAATATGACTAAAATAAAAACATTCCACAAAGAAGAATTCATAAAACTACAAAATACGAGACAAAATATAAAATAACCAGAGAAAAATAAAAAATATATAATAAAACCACACAGAAAAAATGGAGAAAATCATAGAACCTAGAGTTATGAACAGAACATATTTCTGAAGATAACGCAGACAAATCAGGATCACAGTAAAACACAAAAAGAAATAGTCAAATTCAAAAGGAGGAATTCCTGGAAAATGTTTGTGCCAATAAAAATGTATTTTTCAAGATTTATGTAAAGAGTATTGGTAGAGAAGAAGGTAGAGAAGAAGGTATAATTCTTCTCATTCGAATAATAAGAAAATACATTTATTCATCACAATTTTATTGTCAAAAATAAACAAAATCACAGAACGTTCACCATGAACAAAAACATTGCACAAAGAAGAATAAATAAATTCTACAAACAACAAAAAATGAAAAAACCGCCAGAGAAAAAATAAGGATATATAATCAAACCACATAGAAAGAATAAAGAAAATCATAAACCTAGAATTATTAACCAAATATATTTCTGAAGATAATGAGACAAATCACTATCACAGTAAAACACAACCAAAAATAGCCAGAATACAAAAAGAAGGAATTCGTGGAAAATGTTTGTGCTAATAAAAATGGTTCATTATTTTTCAAGATTCATGTATGGAGTATTTTGGTGTTCTTACTATTACTACTCATGAATAGTACAAAAAGAAGGTATGTATAATTTTTCTCATTCGAATAATATCAAAATATATTTATTCATCACAATTATCCTAACAAAAATAAACGAAATCACAGAACGATCACCATGAAAAATATTGCACAAATACGAATATGACTACAACAAAATCATCACACAAAGAAGAATATATAAGTACTACAAACTACAAATAATGAAATAATCCTCAGAGGAACAATAATAATATATAATGAAATCACATAGAAAAAATTAACAAAAACATAAAACCTAGAATTATTGACCAAATATATTCCTGGAAATAACGCAGACAAATCACAATCACAGTAAAACCCAATCAAAAAAAAATTACGAAAAGCACTGCCGTAAAGTCAGGAGCTTTTGAGCGCTCGTACATCCACCTTGTAGGTAGATTCGCATTTTCCAGTTTTAGAAATCAATTGAAGGAATTTTCGACAGCTGTCAAAAAAATTCTCAAACTTAGGCGAAACTCCAGACTTCATGTCAGTGCTTCAGCTGACTAATTTTTTTTTCGATAATTCGCTAGATTTTTCTACGGTATCTATGGTCTTGGTGATGCGATCTGGACAAAATTTACAACATGTGGATATATTAATTAACATGAAGATAACCAACAACATATTTGACTATAGAACGTCATCAATCAATACACAGATGAAAAGATCCCAAATTATTTTACATATATATAAAAGAAAGGATTAGAGGATTTTTTTTTAATTCGAATGATAAGAAAATATATTTATTCATAATTCATAATCCAAATAAAAAATTGTAAAAAACAAACAAAACCAAAATGTTTCACGAAAAATATATTTCTGCAATGAATATACGAGAAAAAAAATCACTTTCACACTGAAAAAAATGAAGCACTAATATAAATATGACTAAAACAAAAATATTCCACAAAGAAGAATTCATAAGACTACAAAATACGAGACAAAATATAAAATAACCCTCAGAGAAAAATAAAAGATATATAATAAAACCACACAGAAAAAATGAAGAAAATCATAGAACCTAGAGTTATGAACAGAACATATTTTTGAAGATAACGCAGACAAATCAGAATCACAGTAAAACACAAAAAGAAATAGTCAAATTCAAAAGGAGGAATTCCTGGAAAATGTTTGTGCCAATAGAAATGTATTTTTCAAGATTTATGTAAAGAGTATTTTGGTGTTCTTACTACCACTACCACTTATAAATGGTACAAAAAGAAGGTATAATTTTTCTCATTCGAATAATAAGAAAATATATTTATTCATCACAATTATATTGTCAAAAAAAAAACAAAATCACAGAACGTTCACCGTGAACAATATATTGCACAAATATGAATATGACTACAACAAAACATTACACAAAATAGAATATTCAAGTACTACAAACTACAAAAAAAGAAATAACTCTCACAGAACAAATAATAATACATAATGAAACAACATAGAACATAACGCAGACAAATCACAATCACAGTAAACCACAACCAAAAATAGTCCGAATTCAAGAAAAAGGAATTTCTGGAAAATGTTTCTGCTGATAAAAATGGTTCATTATTTATTCAAGATTCAGGTAAAGAGTATTTTGATGTTCTCACTTCTCCACTTCTTATGAATAGTACAAAAAGAAAGTATAATTTTCCCATTCGAATAATATGAAAATATAATATTCAATCATCGCAATGATCCAAACAAAAATAAACAAAATCACAGATCGTTCACCATGGAAAATATATTTCATGAATATAAATATGGCTACAACCTACAACAAAAACATTACACAAAGAAGAATATATAAGTACTACGAAAAATGAAATAACCCTCAGAGAAAAAATAATAAAATGTAATGAAACCTCATAGGAAAAATAAACAAAATCATAAAATCTACAATTTTTAATCGAATATATTTCTGAAGATAACGCAGACAAATACCAATCACAGTAAAACACAATCAAAAATAGTCCAAATTCAAAAAGAAGGAATTCCTGGAAAATGTTTGTGCTAATAAAAATGGTACATTATTTTTCAAGATTCATGTAGAAAGTATTTTGATGTCCTTACTACTACTACTTATGAATAGTACAAAAAGAAGGTATAATTCTTCTCATTCGATTAATATAAAAATAGATTTATTCATCACAATTATCCTAACAAAAATTACGAAGTCAGGAGCTTTTGAGCGCTCGTACATCCACCTTGCAGGTAGATTTGCATTTTCCAGTTTCAGAAATCAATTGAAGGAATTTTCGACAGCTGTCAAAAAAATTCAAGCTGACCAATTTTTTTCGATTGTTCGCTAGAATTTTCTACGGTATCTATGGTCTTGGTGATGCGATCTGGACAAAATTTTACACGTAGTTTGAATACATTATTCTCCAGCTAGGTGTAAAATTTCATTCCAATCCAATCAGTAGTTTCGAAATTATCAGGAACAAAATAATATTTTGAACGGTCATATTTACGGAACCCCTAGTCTAATTTTGCTCAATGATGAACGTGACCGCGAAATTCGAGATACAAACCTACCCTGAAAATTTCAAGTCCCTATGCCTTTCCGTTCGATAGTTATGATTTTCTATGGTTTCTATGGTTCTGGTCATGCGATCTGGAGAAATGTAGCTTGAATATATCATTCTCCATTAGTATACAAAATTTCGTCACGATCGAATCTGTAGTTTTGAAATTATCAAGAAAACTGAATTTCAAACGACCATATTTACGGAACCCCTAGTATAATTTTGCTCATAGATAAACGTGATCACGAAATTCGAGATCCACACCTATCCTGAAAATTTCAAGTCCTTAGGCGTTTCCGTTCGAAAGTTACAATTTTCTTTGGTTTCTATGTTTCTGGTCATGCGATCTGGACAAAATTTTACATGTAGCTTGAATACCTCATTCTCCATTTAAGTGCAAAATTTCATATCGATCAAATCTGCAGTTTCCAAGTAATCAGGAGAACAAAACTTTGAACGGCCATATTTACGGAACCCCTGGTGGAATTTGGCCCTTTAACGAACTTAACCGAGGCATTTGGGAACTGAACCCACACTGAAAATTTCAAGTCTCTAGGTTGTTCCGTTCGAGAGTTATCGTGCTTACGGCCGGACGGACAGACTCGAATTTTCCGACGGATTCGTAATCAGTGAGTCGAACATGGTTGTTTGAGACCATTTTCGGCTCATAATTCGAAAAATACAGACATCGTGACGAAATGATATAGCCCTCGTGTAAATAGTACGAGCGCTCAAAAATGAACAAAATCACAGATCGTTCACCACGCAAAATATATTTCATAAATATGAATATGACAACAACCTACAACAAGAACATTGCACAGAGAAGAATATATAAGTACTACAAACTACGAAAAATGAAATAACCCTCAGAGAAAAAATAATAAAATCTAATGAAACCTCATAGGAAAAATGAACAAAATCATAGAACCTACAATTTTCAACCAAATATATTTCTGAAGATAACGCAGACAAATCACAATTACAGTAAAACACAAATCAAATTCCAAAAGGAGGAATTCCTGGAAAATGTTCGTGCTAATAAAAATGGTACATTATTCTTCAAGATTCATGTAGAGAGTATTTCGATGTCCTTACTACTACTTCTACTTATGAATAGTAAAAAAAGAAGGTATAATTTTTCTCATTCGAATAATTAGAAAATACATATATTTATACATCACAATAATTATCCTGACAAAAATAAACAAAATCACAGAACGTTCACCATGAAGAAAAATTTTCCACAAATATGAATATGACTACAACAAAAACATTGCCCAAAAAAAGAATATATAAGTACTACAAACTACAAAAATTATACATAAAAAAACCAAAATCATAAAACCTAGAATTATTAACCAAATATATTTCTGAAGATAACGCAGACAAATTACAATCACAGTAAAACACCAAAACTAGTCCGAATTAAAAAAAAGGAATTCCTGGAAAAGTTTCTGCTAATAAAAATGGTTCATTATTTATTCAAGATTCAGGTGAAAAGTATTTTGATGTTCTCACTAAAAGAAAGTATAATTTTTTCCATTCGAATAATATGAAAATATAACATTCATTCATCACAATGATCCAAACAAAAATAAACAAAATCACGTATCGTTCACCATGAAAAATATATTTCATA
The DNA here is from genome assembly GCA_963966015.1 of Aphidecta obliterata. NCBI lineage: Eukaryota > Metazoa > Arthropoda > Insecta > Coleoptera > Coccinellidae > Aphidecta > Aphidecta obliterata. Next base: position 13,144,206 of record OZ014434.1, on the reverse strand, counting down.
AATATGAATATGACTACAATTTTCAATAAGAACATTGCACAAAGAAAAATATATAAGAACTACAAACTACGAAAAATTAAATAACCCTCGGAGAAAAAATAATATAATATAATGAAACCTCATAGAAAAAATAAACAAAGTCATTGAACCCACAATTACAACAAATCACAATTACAGTAAAACACAATCGAAAATAGTTCAAATTCAAAAAGGAGGAATTCCTGGAAAATGTTCGTGCTAATAAAAATGGTAAATTATTTTGCAAGATTCATGTAGAGAGTATTTTGATGTCCTTACTACTACTACTACTTATGAATAGTACAAAAAAAAAGTATAATTTTTCTCATTCGAATAATTAGAAAATAAATATATTTATACATCACAATAATTATCCTGACAAAAATAAACACCATGAAAAAAATATTCCACAAATATGAATATGACTACAACAAAAACATTGCCCAAAAAAAGAATATATAAGTACTACAAACTACGAAAATAATACATAAAAAAACCAAAATCATAAAACCTAGAATTATTAACCAAATATATTTCCGAAGATAACGAAGACAAATCACAATCACAGAACAAAAAATAGTCAAAGTCAAAAGAAGGAATTCCTGAAAAATGTTTGTGCTAATAAAAATAGTTCATTAATTATTCAAGTATTTTGATGTTCTTACTACCACTTCTTGTGAATAGTACAAAAATAGTATAATTTTTCTCATTCACAAGTATCGTAACAAAAATAAACAAAATCAAAGAACGTTCACAATGAAAAATATATTGCACAAAATGAAAATGACGACAACAGAAACATTGCGCAAAGGAGAATATAAAAGTACTACAAACTACAAAAAATGAAATAACCCTTGGAGAAAAAATAATAATATATAATAAAACCACATAAACAAAATCATAAAAACCTAGAATTATTAACCGAATATATTTCTGAAGATAACGCAGACAAATCACAATCATTGTAGAACACAACAAAAGTCCAAATTCAAAAAGAAGGAATAGCCCATGTCTGGGCTAATAAAAATGGTTCATTCTTTTTCAAAATTTATGTAAAGAGTATTTCTATGTTTTCACTACTGTAAAACTTATAAATATTGGATGAAATTTGTTTGGATCCGTACATGACAGCTAAAATCATTCGGAACTACAAATATATCAACAATTATAACTTCAACATTAGGCCAAGAAAACATGCATACTCAATTCCTTGTGGATGTCTCTTCGGAGGAAAAAAACAGAAACATCAACGAAAACATGAATTGATTATTACATTATGTAGTTATTTATACACATGAGAAATAAAAATTAGAATAAATAGAAAATATAAAAAATATGAAATAGAATAAATAATGCATTCGAAATATTTTCCCCAATATAAAGGGTGAAATCCATCATCTGAGCAGCTGAATGATTTGTTAAGGTATAATCGATAATAAATTACACTCACAATGACCGATATGGATCAAAATTATATTTTCATCTTTTGCGTGATTTTTCATTCGTCATCTAAGCTATCAGGGAATTCCCAGATCGTCTTTTTGCATGTTTTCTCAACGAATATTGAAGCACTTGGGGATGAACATTCAAAATAGGATCATTTTTATTCCACCTACCGTATATTCGGAATACAAATAAACATATTTCTTTTACAATTCATGCCGTCATAAAGATCTCGGTCCCTTTTCCTTTATTTCGTTCTCGTAACTTAACTAAACCGGGCCTTGTATGCATGTTCTCTCTGTTTTTTTTGAAGTGACAGCTGCTGAAAGAGTTTAGTGTTTGTGACTGCGCGTTAGAATGGCAACCCATCATCAGCCGTCAAATAATTTTTTTCATTTTATGTGTTGGAATATGTATTTTGCATATCTGATAACTGAACGAATTCAATTATGAAAACTAGGCTGAAACTTCGAATTATCCGTCGTCTAATCTATCACATTATAGAAAAATTATCCTGCATTGGAATTCAAGTCTCATCTAAAATTCTACTCAGCCCCAAACAACATTTCTCGCTGCAGGTGGTCTTTGTTGGGAACCTTCCTGAGATTTAACCAGGGAAATTAATACCAGTCTGCTTCACAGCCGACAACATCAATATTTGAGGTTACTACACCGAACTGAACGAACGAAATAAACGAAATCAGAGAAGAAACGTAAATCTAATAGGGAAAAATCTGTTTGCTTTGCACGTAAACGTTATTAAGCCCGAACGTTCCACTTCTTCCTTATCGTTATTCCGCAACCGTGGAGATTTTAGCGATTTTTTCTAATTTACGGGAGCGCAGCTTCCTGCGAAGCGGAATCTTCCGCGTTTGTCGGCGCCGAAGTTACCCCTTCCCGATTTTTTCACGCGAAATAACGACGCATTATTCTGAGCTTTTTCGATTAATCCCAACAATGGGATGCCTAATGATGATTCCGAATTAAGTTCTCGTCTTCCTTTTAGCGCCTCCGACAGATCCGAGACAATGCCTATATTTATGGCCTGATGGGGAAGAAAAATCAATAACTCCCCAAGCCTATTATAGGTGCTCGGAAAGTTGAAAGCTTAATTCGTTCGAACAATATTGAAATTCAGGGGAAGAGGGCTGTTTCATCCTGAACTAATTCGAAGCGTCGAAATTTTAGGCATAATGGAATGGAAATATTAAGTACTAGCTGAATCGAAAGGGGAGAGAATTTCAAGAGGTATTAGGAATAAAATATCTCCAGACCAATAGATGTTAGCACTTCTAGAAAGCCGAAAGTTGAACCTTGGACAATGCTCTCTCTTCTTCCCTTTTTGAAAAAAGGCAAACTCCCATCTAAGAGGAAGAAGATTGGGGTGAATTTCGATGACACCTGGAAAGAAAAATCACCTCCCCTAAATGGGAAGAATTACCCAAATTTTAAATTGAAGAATCCATTTTTTCCCTCATTCCTCATGTACCCATCAGTAATTCCCTTGAATATTCGAAGACAGTTGGCCAAGGGTTGAACTCGATTACATTGCGCTTAACCTACAAACTCTGGGCAAGCGTTATTGCATAAATTATTCAGACGCAAATAGAGGGCTCTTGACTTAATATAGGGATGAGTCCCATGCAGAGTGCTCAAGCCAGGATGTTTTAATATTCTTCACTTACCAAGAGAATAATGAACTTTCGGAGTAAACACCGTCAGGGAGCACATATTATGCAACTTATCAGTGGGGGTTTCTGCGAAACCCATTGTTTTATCACCCTCAGAATCTCTTTCAGTAACTTATTAGACCACGCTGATTGTCAATCTGCTTCTCCAAAGACTCGTTTCATAATTTCATACCGAACGAACTATAATAATGGTTGGGCAAATATATAAATCCCAAATTTGTGGCAATTTTGCATTGGTACTGTGTAGCTTTGATCGAGTATCTTCATTATACATATCAGGTAGGGATAAGAAATAAACAGTGATGCTCTCTCCTGATCTTGAACTACCACATCACAAATATGGAGCGAAGTTTCCTATATGTTACATAGTAACTGATACATCGTCTGAACAAAGCATGAATGCAGTTTTGATACATCACAGATTTGTCACAAATCATTGATCAGATACGTATTTGGTACAGAGAAATGTTATATCGCAATGTTCCTTCCTTGATCTTCCGTAAATACATCACAGAGATGTAGCTGGTCACCTGGGCACAGATTAACAAATAACAAACATGGAGCGAAGTTAAACATATGTTACATAGTAACTATATAGCTGATACATCGCCTATAGGAAGCATGAATGTAGTTTTGATACATCACAGATTTGTCACAAATCATCGATCAGATACGTATTCGGTACAGAGAAATTACACATCACCCTTGAATACATCACAGAGATGTTGCTGGTCACCTGAGAAAAAACATAGAGTTTGCTGTGGAGAGTTTTCGACAGATTTTTTATTCGATTTCAAGAGTCTATTACACTACCTAAAGCATAAACTGTAAATATTTCTGGGGAACAGTAACTTATACTGAAATAATATCAGAGGAATAATATACGGCTGTTTATCTGAATTGATCGAATTCATGAATGAAAATTGAAAAATTTTACTAGATAAACCAATAAGCAAGTCAACAAAACAATTCATGTATCCCAGATACCAACGAAATTTATCATTTGCCGTCGTAGACCGGTTTCGATCCATATCAGATTTCATCAGTACGATTAGCAATATGATAAATTCGATGTGAAAAACAAAAGACCTTAAAACATAAGGCAACGTGGTACTGAGAAAACCTCCCAAATCACGCCAGCTGTCCGTTCCAAGACCAACTGTCTCAAATATCTGTAGATCATAAAGGACAACAAGGAATTCAACGGATTCAACCTTAAACCTTATTCGTCTGAATAATTGACTAAAGAATAATATACGGCTGTTAATCTGAATTGACCGAATTAAAGAATTAAAATTTCAAAATTTTACAAGATAAACTAATAAGCAAGTCAACAAAACAATTTTTGTATCCCAGATACCAACGAAATTCATCATTTGCAGTCGTAGACCGGTTTCGATCCATATCAGATCTCATCAGTACGATTAGCAATATGATAAATTCGATGTGAAAAACACACATTTGGCTCCATATGACACAATTCTCTTTCCATCTTTGAGTGGTGTGTCACAAATTTGTAGCGGATTTGCAATAGGGCTACATACACCAGCGGAATATCTGTCATATCTGATACGTGGCGAGCCAAATTCGTACATATATCAGTGCGTGTATGGTATCAAATCCGTCCGTTGGTGTGAAATCCCACATCTGGATCTGTCAAATCAAATCTCTACGTATCAGCACTGTACGGATAATCCGCCCGTGTGCGTTGCACTATTCATACTTTGTAGCTTTGATGAATCATCTTCATCACATCAAGAAAACACTGATGTATCTGGTAGGGGTAAGAACTACATAGTAACACTCTCCTTGGACACAACAAAATTGAAGCGAAGTTTCACATATGTTACATAGTAACTATATACCTGTCACATCGCCTATGCCTAGCATGAATGTAGTTTTGATACATCACAGATTTGTCACAAATCATGGATCAGCTTAATATTTGGTAGAGAAAAAGGATACATCGCAATGTTCCTTCTTTGATCACTCTTGAATACATCACAAAGATGTAACGAGCCACCCGGAAATAGACAAACAGTTTTCGACAGATTTTTGTGTTCGGTTTTGAGAGTCTTCTACACTACCTAAAGCATAAACTCGGTGAAGATTTCTGGGGAACAGTAACTTATACTGAAATAATATCAGGGTCTCCATATGCCAAACTTCTCTATCCATCGTTTGGTATGTCACAAATTTGTAGCGGATTTGCATTCATACTTTGTAGCTGTGATGAATAATCTTTATTACATCAATAAAACAATGGTGTATCTGGTAGGGTTAAGAACTACATAGTAACACTTTCCTCGAACTTTTATTACTACATAACAAACACGAAGAGAAGTTTTACATATATGTTGCATAGTAACTATATACCTGTCACATCGCCTATGCAAAGCATGAATGTAGTTTTGATACATCACAAATTTGTTACAAATCATGGATTAGCTAAATATTTGGTAGAGAAAGAAGATACATCGCAATGTTCCTTCTTTGATCACCCTTGAATACATCACAAGGATGTAACGAGTCACCCGGAAATAGACAAACAGTTTTGGACAGATGTTTGTATTCGGTTTTAAGAGTCTTCTACACTACCTGAAGCATAAACTCTGTAAAGATTTCTGGGGAACAGTAACTTATACTGAAATAATATCAGGGGCTCCATATTCCAAACTTCTCTATCCATCGTTTGGTATGTCACAAATTTGTAGCGCATTTGCATTCATACTTTGTAGCTGTGATGAATAATCTTTATCACATCAATAAAACAATGATGTATCTGGTAGGGTTAAGAACTACATAGTAACACTCTCCTCGAACTTTTATTACTACATAACAAACACGAAGAGAAGTTTTACATATATGTTACATAGTAACTATATACCTGTCACATCGCCCGTGCAAAGCATGAATGTAGTTTTGATACATCACAAATTTGTCACAAATCATGGATCAGCTAAATATTTGGTAGAGAAAAAAGATTCATAGCAATGTTCCTTCTTTGATCACCCTTGAATACATTACGAAGATGTAACGAGTCACCCGGAAATAGACAAACAGTTTTCGACAGATTTTTGTATTCGGTTTCGAGAGTCTTCTACACTACCTAAAGCATAAACTCTGTGAAGATTTCTGGGGAACAGTAACTTATACTGAAATAATATCAGGGTCTCCATAACGAGAGGATAGTTATCCCAAGAATCCAACGTTGCCACACGTTATGACAGACGTTTTGGAGCAGAGAATTGGTAATCGTGATGTAGGGAAACAATTATTTTAACTTAACTTAACCTAACCTAACCTAACCTAATAATTAAGGAGCGAGAGTTAATCAATAATATTTTTTTATGTGATTACAAATTTGTTACAAAACGTCTGTCATAACGTGTGGCAACGTTGGATTCTTGGGATAACTATCCTCTCATGTCTCCATAATATGCCAAACTTCTCTATCCATCGTTTGGTATGTCACAAATTTGTAGCGCATTTGCATTCATACTTTGTAGCTGTGATGAATAATCTTTATCACATCAATGAAACATTGATGTATCTGGTAGGGTTGAGAAATACATAGTAACACTCTCCTCGAACTTTTATTACCACATAACAAACACGAAGAGAAGTTTTACATATATGTTACATAGTAACTATATACCTGACACATCGCCTATGTAAAGCATGAATGTAGTTTTGATACATCACACATTTGTCACAAATCATGGATCAGCTTAATATTTGGTAGAGAAAAAGATACATCGCAATGTTCCTTCTTTGATCAACCTTGAATACATCACAAAGATGTAACGAGTCACCCGGAAATAGACAAACAGTTTTCGACAGATTTCTGTATTCGGTTTTAAGAGTCCTCTACACTACCTAAAGCATAAACTCTGTAAAGATTTCTGGGGAACAGTAATTTATACTGAAATAATATCAAGTGCTCCATATGCCAAACTTCTCTATCCATCGTTTGGTATGTCACAAATTTGTAGCGGATTTGCATTCATACTTTGTAGCTGTGATGAATAATCTTTATCACATCAATAAAACAATGATGTATCTGGTAGGGTTAAGAACTACATAGTAACACTTTCCTCGAACTTTTATTACTACATAACAAACACGAAGAGAAGTTTTACATATATGTAACATATTATCTATATACCTGTCACATCGCCTATGCAAAGCATGAATGTAGTTTTGATACATCACAAATTTGTCGCAAATCATGGATCAGCTAAATATTTGGTAGAGAAAAAAGATACATCGCAATGTTCCTTCTTTGATCACCCTTGAATACATCACAAAGATGTAACGAGTCACCCGTAAATAGACAAACAGTTTTGGACAGATGTTTGTATTCGGTTTTAAGAGTCTTCTACACTACCTGAAGCATAAACTCTGTAAAGATTTTTGGGGAACAGTAACTTACACTGAAATAATATCAGGGGCTCCATATTCCAAACTTCTCTATCCATCGTTTGGTATGTCACAAATTTGTAGCGCATTTGCATTCATACTTTGTAGCTGTGATGAATAATCTTTATCACATCAATAAAACATTGAACTTTTATTACTACATAACAAACATGAAGCGAAGTTTCACATATATTACATAGTAACTATATACCTGTCACATCTCCTATGCAAAGCATGAATGTAGTTTTGATACATCACAAATTTGTCACAAATCATGGATCAGCTAAATATTCGGTAGAGAAAAAAGATACATCGCAATGTTCCTTCTTTGATCACCCTTGAATACATCACAAAGAAGTAACGAGTCACCCGGAAATAGACGAACAGTTTTCGACAGATTCTTTATTCGGTTTTAAGACACTTCTACACTACCTAAAGCATAAACTCTGTAAAGATTTCTGGGGAACAGTAACTTATACTGAAATAATATCAGGGGCTCCATATGCCAAACTTCTCTATCCATCTTTTGGCATGTCACAAATTTGTAGCGGATTTGCATTCATACTTTGTAGCTGTGATGAATAATCTTTATCACATCAATAAAACATTGATGTATCTGGTAGGGTTAAGAACTACATAGTAACACTTTTCTCGAACTTTAATTACTACATAACAAACACGAAGAGAAGTTTTACATATATGTAACATAGTATCTATATACCTGTCACATCGCCTATGCAAAGCATGAATGTAGTTTTTATACATCACAAATTTGTCGCAAATCATGGATCAGCTAAATATTTGGTAGAGAAAAAAGATACATCGCAATGTTCCTTCTTTGATCACCCTTGAATACATCACAAAGATGTAACGAGTCCCCCGTAAATAGACAAACAGTTTTGGACAGATGTTTGTATTCGGTTTTGAGAGTCTTCTACACTACCTAAAGCATAAACTCTGTAAAGATTTTTGGGGAACAGTAACTTATACTGAAATAATATCAGGGGCTCCATATTCCAAACTTCTCTATCCATCGTTTGGTATGTCACAAATTTGTAGCGCATTTGCATTCATACTTTGTAGCTGTGATGAATAATCTTTATCACATCAATAAAACATTGATGTATCTGGTAGGGTTAAGAACTACATAGTAGCACTTTCCTCGAACTTTTATTACTACATAACAAACACGGAGAGAAGTTTTACATATATGTTACATAGTAACCATATACCTGTCACATCACCTATGCAAAACATGAATGTAGTTTTGATACATCACAAATTTGTCAGAAATCATGGATCAGCTTAATATTTGGTATAGAAAAAGATACATCGCAAGAGTTTTTGACAGATTTTTGTGTTTGGTTTTAAGTGTCTTCTACACTACCTAAAGCTTAATCTGTGAAGATTTCTGGGGAACAGTAACTTATACTGGAATAATATCAGGGGCTCCATATGCCAAACTTCTCTATCCATTTTTTGGTATGTCACAAATTTGTAGCGGATTTGCATTTATACTTTGTAGCTGTGATGAATAATCTTAATCACATCAATAAAACATTGATGTATCTGGTAGGGGTAAGAACTACATAGTAACACTCTCCTTGAACTTTTATTACTACCTAACAAACATGGAGCGAAGTTTTACATAAATGTTACATATTAACTATATAGCTGTCACATCGACTATGCAAAGCATGAATGTAGTTTTGATACATCACAGATTTGTCGCAAATCATGGATCAGATACATCACACATATGAAGCTGGCCACCAGTGATTAGACGAAGAACTTTGCTATAAAATCTTTTCGACATATTTTTATTGGATATCTGGGTGGGAAACAGTAACTTTTATTTCCCAGTAAATACATCTAATTCCTGATGTGAGTTTGCCATTTCGAATGTTTGCTTTTTTCAAGGGGAGTGATGGTAGAAAATGCTGACGTTTCAATAAATAATATCCACGACTTTTTTTACCGCAAAAATATGGCACTTATAACAATAAAACGTTCGCCTTGATGTGATGGTTTCTTTTATCGTTTTTCAATTCCAGAAATATAAAAGAGATTTTATTGCGCCGTTCAGAATTTATTGTTATATCCACTTATCGAGAATTGTCGCTTAACATTTACTGGGGATTGGCACTCTTTCTTTATTTGTTCTCTCTTTGATTGTTATCACGGTATAAATATAAAGTCTCCAGGACGAATTAATATGAATGAATGAGGATTTGTTCATGTACAACCGCTCCAGAGGAATAGATAAATAACTTCTTTACGAACTATAATGATCCATACGGAATACCTTCATCTATGCTTGCCTCGACAAGGAAAAAAATGCTCTTAAAAATGAGCGGCGATTTCAAATCGCTGTCAAATCACGATCGGAACTTTGAACTGTTACAACATATAGGGGCCAACAGAACTGTGACAGCAACCTGTTCAGTTCCCCCGATCGCAACCCCAGTAAATCAAAAACAACGCCACCTTGCAATTTGTCCCCGTTCGGAACAACGCATTTCCGTGAAGAGATTGCAGATCCTCCACTGTTTCCCCCTTTGTTCATCCGATAGTTAATTTAACGCACAATACCTCAGGTCCGGAATTATCCAATCCGGACAACGTTCGGGGGTACAAAATGGCCATAGGCGCCGAGGAATTTAATTTGGAGGCAACTGGAACGCCGTCATTAAACGATTTTCGTCACGTAAAACAATGGCGCAAGAGGGTTGAAGACCTCGATTGTTGAATTATGCCGGCGCTCTTTTTTTCCAAGGCTTTCTCTTAGCCCCCGGGCCGTTGCGACGATGGGTAGACGGAGGAATCCTTTATGGAATTAAGGGTTAGGGGCGAACGTCCCGGTTCCTTTATTAGGTGTAATTGTAGATCTTGAAATTGGATTTTCTGATGTACTTCGAACTGGGCGTTTCAGGCGAAGTTCCGGATATTGTTATGTTTGTCTGAGTGCTTTTCGATTTCGCTTCAATACGTCCAATGATGAAACTTCGCTCTCAGACACTTCGACACGACGACATATTTTAAAGTAGTGGTAGCCATATTTCGAGTTGATGCTGTCATGAACAAATTGTGAAAGAATTGATTCAATTATTGTGGTTATCTTTATTGAGAGCGTTTCTGCTTCGAAAAAGTTACTTTTCCTTCGACCATAGAATAAAAGCTCATTTTAACGCACTCGAAATCATCCATTAATGACCCCTATTAATGCATGATTTCTTGTATTAATGCATGATTATCATGGCAACCGATTATAGAATATTCAGTCGGAGCATAGATGCATCTATGTCGGAGCACGATCGAGCTGTCAAATTTATTTATTCGCTTTCGATCAGAATCTGATTTTATCCGTTACGCTACTACATAATGAATAACGAAGAAAATATCCCTTTGACACCGCCAGATGTGACAAAAACTGCTGAAGCAGCAACTTTGAGTCTGCTTCCTGAAAAGAGCCGCCATTTATATGAGAAAATCCTATGCTGAATTCAGATCTTGGTGCAATGACAAGAAGGTTCGGAACTTTACGGAAACGGTTTTGTTGGCATACTTTACGGGTATTGCAGAAAAGGGGCACCTAGCAAGTTTATGGCCAAAATATTCGATGCTGAAATCAACACTAAATGTGAAAGACAATACTGATATAAGCAGATACCACAAGCTGGTGATGTTTATTAAAAGGAAATCAGAGGGATATATCCCAAAAAAATCGAAAGTTCTCGAAAAAGAACATGTGAGAGAGTTCATAGCGAATGCTCCTGATAGTGTTTTCTTGATGTCGAAGGTAATAATAAAACTCAATTAAATCGTTATTCCAACTTATTCTCATTATCTCGCCATAGTGAAATAACCAGCATTGTTTGATTTGTAGGTCGCTTTGATATTCGGAGTAGCGGGTGCATTGAGAAAAGATGAATTGTTAAGGTTGCAGAGAATGGATGTACAAGATATGGGATCGAAATTTTTGGTGACAGTGAATTCATCGAAAACACATTCGAACAGGATATTCACTGTGGTGGATAATGATGAGCGTACACTTTTAAACATAATAAAGAGATATATATTGAGGCCAGCTCACACTCCACACGAAAGATTTTTCGTTTTTTATAAGAACTATAAATGCTCAACACAACCAGTTGGAATTAATACATTTTCTAAATTACCGTCAATGATTGCAAACTTTCTTAAATTAGAGCAACCACATTTGTATACAGGTCACTGTTTTCGGCGTTCTTCTGCGTCTATTCTTTCTGACAGTGGTGCAGATTTTTCAGCCATCAAAAGACTTGTTGGTTGGAAATCAACTTCTGTTGCAGAAGGGTATATTGAAAACTCCACTCAGAATAAAATAGAAACTGCAGAAAAAATTTTATTTCATAATAGTTCCAAAGTAAATAATGCTTCAACCTCATCATAATCATATTCTTCCGCCTGTTCTGGGACCTTACACCAGAGACAGTGCCATTTGCTGGGACCCTACAACAGATATAATGCCATTCGCTGTTCGCCTCGACCTTCTTTGAACCTTTTCGGTAAATTTTTACTTCAACGCCCACTCGTATTTTTCAATTTTCGAATATTTTTCATTGAAAATGAGCATTCTCAAATGATTCTTGGTGGTTTTCAATGATGGCAAACTAGAATTTATTCAGATTTTTCAAATGGGAATGGGAGTGAACAACACTAAAAAAACGCGAGGAAAATAGTGATTTCGAAGCACGTTTACTCGTGGAAATGTCAAAAATAAAAATTACGAAAAGCACTGCCATGAAGGCAGGAGCTTTTGGGCGCTCGTACATCCACCTTGTAGGTAGATTCGCATTTTCGAGTTTTAGAAATCAATCGAAGGAATTTTTGACAGCTGTCAAAACAATTCTGAAACTTAGGCGAAACTCCAGACTTCATGTCTTCAGCTGACCAATTTTTTTTCGATAATTCGCTAGAATTTCTATGGTCTTGGTGATGCGATCTGGACAAAATTTTGCACGTAGTTTGAATACATTATTCCTCAGCTAGGCGCAAAATTTCATTCCAATCCGATCAGTCGTTTCGAAACTATCAGGAAAAAAATATTTTGAACGGCCATATTTACGGAACCCCTAGTTTAGCTTTGCTCATCGATGAACGTGACCGCGATATTCGCGATCCAAACCCACCCTGAAAATTTCAAGTTTCTAGGCCTTTCCGTTCAAAAGTTACAATTTTCTATGGTCTCTATGGTTCTGGTCATGCGATCTGAACAAAATATTGCTTTAATATATCATTCTCGATTAAAATACAAAATTTCACCTCGATCGAATCCGTAGTTTCGAAATTATCGAGAAAACAAACTTTCATTCACACCTATCCTGAAAATTTCAAGTCCCTAGTCCTTTTCGTTCGAAAGTTATGATTTTCTATGTTTTCTATGGTTCTGGTCATGTGATCTGCAGAAATGTAGCTTGAATATATCATTCTCCATTAGTATACAAAATTTCGTCACTATCGAATCTGTAGTTTTGAAATTATCAAGAAAACTAAATTTCAAACGACCATATTTACGGAACCCCTAGTATAATTTCGCTCATAGATGAACGTCATCACGACATTCCAGAACCTCACCTATCCTGAAAATTTCAAGTCCCTAGGCGTTTCCGTTCAAAAGTTACAATTTTCTATGGTTTCTATGGTTCTGGTCATGCGATCTGGTCAAAATTTCACATGTAGCTTGAACACCTCATTCTCCATTTGAGTGCAAAGTTTAATTTCGATCGAATCTGTAGTTTTTGAGTAATCAGGGGAACAAAACTTTGAACGGCCATATTTACGGAACCCCTGGTGGAATTCTGCCCATTAACGAACTCAACCGAGGCATTTAGGATCTGAACCTACACTGAAAATTTCAAGTCTCTAGGTTGATCCGTTCGAGAGTTATCGTGCTCACGGAAGGACGGACAGACTCGGATTTTCCGACGGATTCGTCATCAGTGAGTCGAACATAGTCGATTGAGACCATTTTCGGCTCAAAATTCGAAAAATACAGACATCGTGACGAAATGATATAGCCCTCGTGTAAGTAGTACGAGCGCTCAAAAAGATCGGAGATGTCACTCACAAAAATTAAACACTTTTTTTTTCACAAAATCTAAAAAAAGCACTGGAAATCCTCATAAAAAAAATTGCCATCATTGAAATCCATAGAGAATCTTTGAAGAATGTTGTTTTTTGAGTTAAAAATAAATTCCAACAAAATTTCAAATTGTAACTAGCCTAACCTAACTTCGCACCTGTGTATGGGAGCAGAAATAAAAAATTTAAAAATTCGAAAAAATGATCACAGTTAATTAAGATGGGCGAACCTGAAGCCGGGACTGAATTCAATTTACACGTACATAGTTGCCTATGTCAGTAAATGTTCCTATTGTAATCGGCGTAATTATGATCAACAATCAGATGCTTTGAAGCAACTATATTCCTCACGTTTTTTAAAGAATCACCCACCCAGCACCCCTATTCACTCCCGATCCCGTTTGAAAAATCTGCATAAAAACTAGTTTGGCATCATTGAAAACCATCTTAACACGTCCTAGAATTCCAATGAAAAATATTTAAAAATTGAAATTATGATAGATATGTTGCGTTAGTAACTTACATTCGAATTTACTACATATAGTGTGCAATAAACAAGGAGGGATTTAATTTCCAGATGTTAGTCTCGAACCTGGGTTATCGCCGCGCATAACGTTGCCACGTTGTTTACCTCCATTAAAATTGAAAAGTGTAGTACGAATAACTGATAATATTATTTTCAAACAATTCCAAGACAAACGTTATTATTGAAGTTCAGCGGATGGGTTCAATCGAAAGAAACTATAGATGTCCTAAATACACGTGAAGCATATTTTGTGCCCTTTGAAAGCATAAAATTTTAATTCATTTTAAGAATTGTTTCAACACTGTCCTACCTTAACCTATCCTAATCTAAATATTGATTTATTGAGCTCGTACTACTTACAAGAGGGCTATATCATTTCGTCACGATGTCTGTATTTTTCGAATTTTGAGCCGAAAATGGTCTCGATCGACTATGTTCGACTCACTGATGACGAATCCGTCGGCCGTCCGTAAGCACGATAACTCTCGAACGGAACAACCTAGAGACTTGAAATTTTCAGGGTAGGTTCAGATCCAAAATGGCTCGGTTAAGTTCGTTAATGGGCCAAATTCCACTAGGGGTTCCGTAAATATGGCCGTTCAAAGTTTTGTTCTCCTGATTACTTGGAAAATACAGGTTTTATCGAGATGAAATTTCGCACTCAAATGGAGAATGAGGTGTTTAAGCTACATGCGAAATTTTGTCCAGATCGCATGACCAGAACCATAGAAATCATAGAAAATTATAACTTTTGAACGGAAACGCCTAGGGCCTTGAAATTTTCAGGATATATGCAGATCTCGAATGTCGTGATCACGTTTATCTATGAGCAAAATTATACTAAGGGTTCCGTAAATATGGTCGTTTGAAATTTTGTTTTTTCGATAATTTCGAAACTACGGATTCGATCGAGATAAAATTTTGTATTTTAATCGAGAATGATATATCAAAGCAACATTTTGTCCAGATCACATGACCAGAATCATAGAAACCATAGAAAATTATAACTTCCGAAGAAAAAGGCCTAGAAACTTGAGAAATAACAAAAACCAATCTGAACCTTATCCATGTTAAGCCTATGTGCGTTTGTTTACGATTTTGGTGGAGTAGCACCACACTGATGAATCATAACTGGCCGTTCGATATGGCTGTTTCCGTCTCGCTCTTATACGAAAAAAAGTAGTCGAATGCTCCTTCCTGTGGTTCTTTATTCGAAGGTTTCAACACTGTCCTAACTTAACCTAACCTAAATATTGATTCATTTTAAGAATTGTTCCAACACTGTCCTAACTCAACCTAACCAAACCTAATGATTCATTTTAAGAATTGTTCCAGCACTGTCCATCTCTCTTCTGGAATAATTCGTCTCCTCAAATATTATCTGATTTCCATTTTTTCCATTATGACTAGTAGAACGAATCGACTCCGTATCCGATAGTTTCAAGAATTAAAGTTCGCAATTAATATGGGTTGATAACCACTGTATTATATCCATATCGCGTTCCAATAAGTCTAAAAGTTACGAATTTTAAGTGGCAACATTGTAAGTCTCTTACGGTGGGAACCACACGTAGTATTATGAGATTATTATTCCTCCAATATCCGGAAAGTATTCAGGAAAAGTGTTGAAATACCAATTTTCGATTTTCTCGGGAAATATTGATTTGCCCATGCTCTAATTGGAACTGTATCATAAAAACATCCGAACAAATCTCTATGCAAAATATTTTTAAAATTGATGGGTGAGCGTTAAAAAAAATTTCAACCTAAGGCTATTTTCAAGATACTTATGAAACCCTTTGTGAATGTCAAATATTTATTCAAATTACCTTCGTGTTTCCCTGCCAGGAATGGCCCACGCCCCGTTTTTGTTTCGAGCTAGCATATGGAGGGGCTTATAAAGAATTCCTTATCAACTTTTCGTTTCACTAGTGTATGTGACGCATCTTGAAAAACATTTTTCACAGATAAACTTCCAATGAGTTCCTTATGTATGAAATTCATCTTCACAATAATATTGCAATAGCTCTCCAATAATCTCAATCAAAGGATGGAAACACCAAGTGGATATATTTACACCCCTAATAGAAAAAATTACGAAAAGCACTGCCGTGAAGGCAGGAGCTTTTGAGCGCTCGTACATGCACCTTGTAGGTAGATTTGCATTTTCCAGTTTCAGAAATCAATTGAAGGAATTTTTGACTGCTGTCAAAAAAATTCTGAAACTTAGGCAAAACTCCAGACTTCATGTCGGTGCTTCAGCTGATCAATTTTTTCCCGATAATTCGCTAGAATTTTCCACGGTATCTATGGTCTTGGTGATGCGATATGGACAAAATTTTGCACGTAGTTTGAATACATTATTCCTGAGCTAGGTGCATAATTTCATTCCAATCCGATCAGTAGTTTCGAAACTATCAGGAAAAAAATATTTTGAACGGCCATATTTACGGAACCCCTAGTCTAATTTTGCTCATTGATGAACGTGACCGTGAAATTTGCGATCCAAACCCACCCTGAAAATTTCAAGTTCCTAGGCCTTTCCGTTCAAAAGTTAGAATTTTCTATGGTTTCTATGGTTCTGGTCATGCGATCTGGACAAAATATTGCTTCAATATATCATTCTCGATTAAAATACAACATTTCATCTCGATCGAATCCGTAGTTTCGAATTTATCGAGAAAACAAAATTTCAAACGACCGTATTTACGGAACCCCTTGTATAATGTTGCTCATAGATGAACGTGATCACGACATTCAAGATCCACACCTATCCTGAAAATTTCAAGTCCCTAGGCGTTTCCGTTCACAAGTTACAATTTTCTATGGTTTCTATGCTTCTGGTCATGCGATCTGGACAAAAATCCACATGTAGCTTGAACACCTCATTTTCCATTCGAGTGCAAAATTTCATCTCGATCAAATCTGTAGTTTTCAAGTAATCAGGGAAACAAAACTTTGAACGGCCATATTTACGGAACCCCTGGTGGAATTTGGCCCATTAACGAACTTAACCGAGGCATTTGGGATCTGAACCTACACTGAAAATTTCAAGTCTCTAGGTTGATCCGTTCGAGAGTTATCGTGCTGACGGACGGCCGGACGGACAGACTCGAATTTTCCGACGGATTCGTCATCAGTGAGTCGAACATAGTCGATTGAGACCATTTTCGGCTCAAAATTCGAAAAATACAGACATCGTGACGAAATGATATAGCCCTCGTGTAAGTAGTACGAGCGCTCAAAAAGCCACTACAACAATTCCCCTGCAATATCCATTTTGAAAAGACTCGTACGCCAACTATCTATACTAGAGTGTTAAGATCAACTGGAAACTAACACTACCAAAATTCCACCCAAACTTCTTCATTTGCCAGGGATAATTCTATTCCGATACGATGCAGCTTTATTAACTCACCATAAATTATCCTAGAAGAAACGTGACTTCCTTTTAGAAAATAGACGCTGATGAACAAAATGAATAATCGAGACTGCACATGAATTTAGACGACTTAAGAATCTCGCGTTATTGGTAATCGATAATAATGATTCTCCTGAAGGCTGGAATTCTCGTTGTTGGAGGGCGCTACTGGAACTAGCGTCGATATCTTTGCCTTATTATCGGTGACATTTTGATCTAGGCTACTTCACAAGAATATTATTTACCTCGAATGCTCAGTACATGTCGCCTGAACATTTTTTTTTATAAATCCTCATACTCAAATTGAATTATCTAAATTAACTGAGGAAATAAAAAAACTCAAATACCCATTAGTATTTCCTTTCAATCGATACGGCCGGATATTATTTTCAACCTGTATGGATCCTCTTTCTGAATTAATATCAGAAAATGGTACTTCCACAAAAAATCGACAGCGTTTCACTACTTGTTATCGTTATATCGTTGCCATACTCAACCTAATTCCATTTTTTAGTTTCAGGTAAGACTTCCTCAACCAACTTCGACCAGGAAATGCCGCAGATGTTTGAAGACATAGGTGTATTGTCATAAACTTGCCGCCCCTCAATAAAGCGCTTCCTCGCCGAAGCCATAAAAAATAGCTTTTTACCGACCGAACTGAAGCGACAAAGGAGTTTCATCCTCACCAAATATTTCCATGCCAAATAATCCGGACGGTCTCAGCCGAGAAGAAGGTGGAATTAAATATTTGCCCGTACTTTAAACCCATATTTTATCCTGATTTATGAAACAAAAATTTCCATGAAAATGCGCCAAGTCTCGAATAACGTTATATATTGCCTTAAGAAAGCAAGTAACACAACTACAATTTCCTTTTGGAAGCGATAAATTCCGCTTTCTTGCTCAGCCCGATGAAATCGATATAGCAGTTGGATTTCGCGATGGAAACAGAGCTTTTATTTTCGAGGATTTCCACGAACTCATCAGGGTCAGTGGGAAATGGGAAAACAAAGTGTGGTTCAACCGAGCTAGAAATTCTATCTCGAACGCTTGTTTTCATTTGAAATTTCCGTATATACTTCCAGTTCCTATTATTATTATTATTATTGATCTCATTCATTGAGATAGAACTGCAGAATTTCAGATATATTTATGTTTGTATATATAAGGAGAGGATTCAATAAAAATGAAAAAGACAAGCATGAAAATGTATCAATTCATTGAGTCATATTTATGAATATTTTTCGTTTTGTACAAAAGGAAGTTGTAATTTTCTTCATTCGAATAATAAGAGAAAATATATTTGTTCATCAAAATAATCTCAACAAAAACAAAGAAAATCACAAAAAAAGTATATAACTGAAATAAACCTACTGAAGGAAAATATAACGTTTACAATAAAAAAAAATTGCACAAACAAGAATATGACTACAACAAGAGTATTGCACGAAGAAGAATATTTAAGTATGTACTACAAAAAATACACCAAACAGTAGTAAAAATCACATAATCATAGACTAATACAGAATGGTTACTCTTTGGGTACGCCATAAACAAGTGTGAAAGACATCTGTTTATTCAAATTTCGAATATGAGAAAAGTCGACTCTATTATGAGACCCATCCGCAAATATTTCAATATTTGCAAAAATGCGATCTAGGAATTCCCTGATAGCTGAGATGACGACTAAAGAATAATGCAGAAGATGAAAATGTATAGAGTGTTTTTCAAGGTGAGACTTTTTTTAGAACTCATCAGAAGAGATCATAACGCCGGAAGTTGATCATATAAAATATTCATTTTGAAAAAAGTGCGAAAAATCTTGGGCATTATCATCTAAATACGACACTGTTAGGAGATCTGCCATGAATCAAGGTGCCATATGCATTCCAGCAAGTAAAAAAAAAGTGCTGGATTTCATCCCAAATTTTTATATTCTCTGTCAACTTTGATTAGGAGATTTTTACCGAACTGTATAATGCTTAAAGTTCAAACTAAGGAGAGGAAAAATTACTGATTGTAGAGGGCCTATAAAAAAATAGGAACTTCACAAACTCACCGATAAAATTGATCCAAATATAAATTGTTCGAAATGGTAATCATTCGTTCGATGTGCACAAAGTCTTGCCTGGTGTAATAACGAATGGTTACATGCAGCAACTATCACATCGGTTTGCTCACGAATAATGTCACAAGCATTTCAATTCGTTGTTTAAGCTCTTCAACTCTATTCACCTCACCGTTAGTATACACTTATGTTTTCAAATGAGCCCAAATAAGAAATCACAGAGGTTGAGATCCGGGGAGTGTGCAGGCCAAGAAAGCGACTCACCACGTCCTATCCACCTATTTGGAGATACATTACGAAATTCGGAAAAGTCAATGATAAAAATCATAAACTCTGTCAGATGATTCCCCGTGAACTGAAGGCATTCAAAGAACACATTTAGATCTCAATACGTACCACCAGATCTGGACTCTGGACTGGGAATTTCTCTGATTCGCGGGTAATTTTGATTTCGAAATACTCTGGTGAATATTCTATATGAACGATTTTAGGCATATTGATATATTTTGATGAGTTCTAGTACCTGTCAAAAAAAGCCTCAGCTTTGAAAACACCCTGTATTTTATTTCATTTCATGTGATGGAATTTGGAATTTTATAGTTTTCGGCAGAATTTGAACCATTATACGGAGAATTAACAGAAATCAGTGGATGTATCGAAAAATCGGTAGGTCAAAGAAAGACATTGAAAATTTCAGAATGGATTCATAATATTGTATACGACTGATATGAAAAAGTGAAACATACATGCAGAATTCAGAGATGAAGGCTACAAGTCAAACGTCATCGTTGAAAGATGCATCACAAATATGTCGCTGTGATATAGTAACTTCATCGCCTAAAATATTGATGTATCAGTGATATATGAGAACTACATAGTCATGCTCCCTACCTGATCTTAAATTAATACATCAAAAATATAGAGCAAATTTTCATATATGTTACATAATAATTATATAACTACATATATCTTTGAAAGAAGCATCACGAATTTGTAGCAAATTTGCATTAATTGCTATGTAACTGTGATATAAAATTTATCGCCCCAATAAAACATTGATGTATCAGTGATATGAAAACTACATAGTCATTCTCCCCACCTGATCTTAAATTAATACATCACAAAGATGGAGCAAATTTTCATATGTTACATAATGATTATATAGCTATATTTTTGAAAGAAGCATCACAAATTTGTAGGGAATTTGCATTCATTGCTATGTAGCTGTGATATAACTTTATCGCCTCAATAAAACATTGATGTCTCAGTGATATATGAGAACTACATAGTCATGCTCCCCACATGATCTCAAATAAATACACCACAAAGATGGAGCAAATCTTCATATTTGTTACATAGCTATATCTTTGAAAGAAGCATCACAAGTTTGTAGCGAATTTGCATTCATTGCGATGTAGCTGTGATATAGTTACTTCATCGCCTCAATAAAACATTGATGAATCAGTGATATATGAGAACTACATAGTCATCCTCCCCACATGATCTTGAATAAATAGAAGATGGAGCAAATTTTCATATTTGTTAAATAGCTATATCTTTGAAAGAAGCATCACAAGTTTGTAGCGAATTTGCATTCATTGCGATGTAGCTGTGATATAGTTACTTTATCGCCTCAATAAAACATTGATGTATCAGTAATATATGAGAACTACATAGTCATCCTCCCCACATGATTTTAAATAAATACATCACAAAGATGGAGCAAATTTCCATATTTGTTACATAGCTATATCTTTGAAAGAAGCATCACAAATTTGTAGCGAATTTGCATTCATTGCTATGTAGCTGTGATATAGTAACTTCATCGCCTAAAATATTTATGCATCAGTGATATATGAGAACTACATAGTCATGCTCCCCACATGATCTTAATTCAAAACATCACAAATATAGAGCAAATTTTCATATATGTTACATAATAATTATATAACAAAATATATCTTTGAAAGAGGCATCACGAATTTGTAGCAAATTTGCATTCATTGCTCTGTAACTGTGATATAAAATTTATCGCCCCATTAAAACATTGATGTATCAGTGATATATGAAAACTACATAGCCATTCTCCCCACCTGATCTTAAATTAATACATCACAAAAATGGAGCAAATTTTCATATATGTATGTTACATAATGATTATATAGCTATATCTTCGAAAGAAGCATCACTAATTTGTAGCGAATTTGCATTCATTGCTATGTAGCTGTGATATAATAACTTTATCGCCTCAATGAAACATTGATGTATCAGTGATATATGAGAACTACATAGTCATGCTCCCCACATGATCTTAAATAAATACATCACAAAGATGGAGCAAATTTTCATATTCGTTACATAGCTAAATCTCTGAGAGAAGCATCACAAGTTTGTAGCGAATTTGCATTCATTGCAATGCGAGTAGCTGTGATATAGTTACTTTATCACCTCAATAAAACATTGATGTATCAGTGATACATGAGAACTACACAGTCATGCTCCCCACCTAATCTTGAATTAATACATAACAAATATAGAGCAAATTTTCATACATGTTACATAATAATGATATAACTATATCTTTGAAAGAAGCATCACAAATTTGTAGCGAATTTGCATTCATTGCTATGTAGCTGTGATATAGTAACTTCATCGCCTAAAATATTGATGTATCAGTGATATATGAGAACTACATAGTCACGCTCCCCACCTGATCTTTAATTAATACATCACAAATATATAGCAAATTTTATATATGTTACATAATAATTATATAACTACATATATCCTTGAAAGAAGCATCACGAATTTGTAGCAAATTTGCATTCAGTGCTTTGTAACTGTGATATAAAATTTATCGCCCCAATAAAACATTGATGTATCAGTGATATATGAAAACTACATAGTCATTCTCCCCACCTGATCTTAAATTAATACATCACAAAAATGGAGGAAATTTTCGTATATGTTACATAATGATTATATAGCTATATCTTCGAAAGAACCATCACAAATTTGTAGCGAATTTGCATTCATTGCTATGTAGCTGTGATATAACTTTATCGCTTCAATAAAACATTAATGTATCAGTGATATATGAGAACTACATAGTAATGCTCTCCAAATGATCTTAAATAAATAAATCATAAAGATGGAGCAAATTTTCATATTTGTTACATAGCTATATCTTAGAAAGAAGCATCACAAGTTTGAAGCGAATTTCCATTCACTGCGATGTAGCTGTGATATAGTTACTTTATCGCCTCAATAAAACATTGATGTATCAGTGATACATGAGAACTACACAGTCATGCTCCCCACCTAATCTTAAATCAATACATCACAAATATAGAGGAAATTTTTATATATTACATAATAATTATATAACTATATCTATGAAAGAAGCATCACAAATTTGTAGCGAATTTGCATTCATTGCTATGTAACTGTGATATAGTAACTTCATCGCCTAAAATATTGATGTATCAGTGATATATGATAACTACATAGTCATGCTCCCCACCTGATTTCAAATTAATATATCACAAATATAGACCAAATTTTCATGTTACATAAAAATTATATAGCTATATCTTAGGAAGAAGCATCACAAATTTGTAGCGAATTTGCATTCAGTGCTTTGTAACTGTGATATAAAATTTATCGCCCCAATAAAACATTGATGTATCAGTGATATATGAAAACTACATAGTCATTCTCCCCACCTGATCTTAAATTAATACATCACAAAAATGGAGGAAATTTTCGTATATGTTACATAATGATTATATAGCTATATCTTCGAAAGAACCATCACAAATTTGTAGCGAATTTGCATTCATTGCTATGTAGCTGTGATATAACTTTATCGCTTCAATAAAACATTAATGTATCAGTGATATATGAGAACTACATAGTAATGCTCTCCAAATGATCTTAAATAAATAAATCATAAAGATGGAGCAAATTTTCATATTTGTTACATAGCTATATCTTAGAAAGAAGCATCACAAGTTTGAAGCGAATTTCCATTCACTGCGATGTAGCTGTGATATAGTTACTTTATCGCCTCAATAAAACATTGATGTATCAGTGATACATGAGAACTACACAGTCATGCTCCCCACCTAATCTTAAATCAATACATCACAAATATAGAGGAAATTTTTATATATCACATAATAATTATATAACTATATCTATGAAAGAAGCATCACAAATTTGTAGCGAATTTGCATTCATTGCTATGTAACTGTGATATAGTAACTTCATCGCCTAAAATATTGATGTATCAGTGATATATGAGAACTACATAGTCATGCTCCCCACCTGATCTTAAATTAATACATCACAAATATATAGCAAATTTTATATATGTTACATAATATATATGTTACATAATAATTATATAACTAGGGCCAGGCAAGCAGCTACACAAAGACTAGTGGCTTTCCAGCCACCGTCTGGGGCGCCCCAGGAGTGCTCCAAACCAAAGTTTGACATAAGTTTGACCAATCCAGTGCCGGAGTGTCAAGCCCTCGCCCCTCCCATTGGTGCACAACCCGAATTTTCGGGGCTTCAAGCGTAACACGCACCTGGCTGGAAAGCAGTTATTATAAAGGGGGCGATGAACACCCCCTTCATAAACTTACAACATGTAGGACTGCGGAGTGTGAATCCGCGCTCTTGTTCTGGAACGTTAAGGGCAAAAACACAAAAAAGTATATAGACAAACAAGCTTGCCAACTACACAAAACTAAAACGAAAAAATGAGAAGCGAAAAACGGATTTCAGTTTAAGATATACAATTTTTTTTTATCAATGTTGAAATGAAATAGTTACATTGACATTTACTGATATGAGTACTTTTGACCGATACCTACCTTTTGACCGATACCTACTCGATACTTAATTCCAAAGTATCGATACTAAAAGTACTTGGTATCGGTGGAAAAGTATCGAGTATGTACTTGTATTTACTCGTATCGTTTCATCCCTAGCTGTTAGATAGTAGCTTCATCGCCACAATGAAACATTTATGTATCAGTGATATATAAGAACTAGATAGTCATGCTCCCCACCTGATATTGAATTAATACATCACAAATATGCAACAAATTTCCATATGTTACAATGATATAGCTGATACATCGCCAATAAGAAGCATGGATGTAGTTTTGATACATCACACACATCAGAATTATGGATCGGAAACGAATTAGGAGCGAAGAAATGATACACCGCAATGTTCCTTCCTTAATCTGTCCAGGTAACATCAAAGATATGTACCTGTGAAGTAAGAAAAAGTAGTAAAATTTATAAATTCCATTCACAATAAATTTTAGATGCGAACATACTATTTAATTTGTGGAAAAATTGAGTTACATATTTCAGTTTGACTCACCTCAATGTGTAATACCAACGAAGTAATCCTTGAAAATTTGGTTGGAGTATATTTAGGTTTACAGTAATTTCCCACTTACATTTTGAGAAACAATCCATAGATTATGTCGATATAGATCAAGTATGTATCATTAATTTCTGATAGATCTTTCTAATGTCCGTTCCACCACGATCTCTTCGAAATATTCCATTTTGGGGGAGAAGGAGATGAAGAAGTAAACGTTGAAACCGCAAAGCCGGTTCTGAACAAAACGGTGCGGGTAAATAAACGAATGTTATCATTCCCAGCACCCTTGTTCCTCAATTTGTCTTCTGAATTGATGATACGGACGAAAATGCCCTCCGGCTATATTTCAACTGGTCACAACTCTTGCCAGGAATTTTAATATGAGCTCTTTATTTTTGACATCCTGTTTATTTTTTTTTAGCGAGGCATGACCTACGAAAACATCAACATCATCGATCGCAATTACAGACCATGGTTTGGGACTCATTGCCCCATCCTGGAAGTAGTGTAGCGATAATCCTTTCATAATATGCCCGCTTCGCATGGATGCTATGAAACTCCTCGGAATCGTTTCAGACGCCAAACAACTCAAACAGCATGTTTACCGTACATCAAGACTCAAGAACTTCAACAAGGTTCTAGACTTCCCCCGCTACAAAACACGCTCTCAACTTTCTACACCGCCTCCCCCCTCCCCCTCAAAGTTTCTTCGGCGACGTATGTTCGTCAGGGAAACGCATGCAAATGACCCCCTCGATGAGGAGACGACACTCCGCATAATGAGATAAACACCAGGCTAATACTCTCCTTGCGAAAGAACTAAATTTATTCACGCCCACTTATAACGAACGAGAGACGACAAGTCATTAATTCGATGACTTGCTTGCGGTTTGGGAGAGTTCATAAACGGTGCAGCGTTCAAAGGGGGTTGACTGTCTTGGAAACCGAAGGGCGAGTTTAAGTTTTGGAGGGATCGTGTAATTAGGGAGTTGGAGGTTGACGATGTTAATAATGAGGCGTCCTGTACATAAGGGATGGGTTATATGGGACTTTCGGTTGGATTGAGGTAAACTGGAGATTCGGGTTGTATACTGCGATTTATTAACACCCCCCTCAATGGGAGTGTATAAGCAATAATGTGAAGCCAGCCTACAATGATTTTCCCCCGATCAATAACAGGTTATCCAAACTGCGCAATGAAATATTGAATTTTCCATAAAAATTTAAGTTCTCAAATAACGTGGAATAAACTGTCGTATTTATATCCGCTTGGCTGAAAGCTTAACGACTAAGTAGTCCGTAGGAGTAGACTCATTATTTGAAAGCTTACATCGTTAAACGTGTATCCCCACAATGATGGTATGAAATTTTAGAAAGTAGTCATTTACGTCGTTTCATTGATGTGGAAGGTTGATGGATTGATGGTTTGTTGATGGATATCTTGTTTTTCCCCGGGTTATCTTTCATTAGCTAATTCTCTGAGGGAAGCCTCGGGACAATATAAGGTGGTGAGGCATATCAGATAGAAAGGAAATTATTATAGAATCCACATCTAGTTTCTTCAATATCAATACGATTCAAATATAATTGACATTCATCATATATTTCAATTGACTAACAAAATTCAACCATATACAGAATTTCGGCATCGTCAATATTTCAGAATAATACAAATTTTAGTTAATGAAATCATCCATACTAACATGTGACTTGATGAGGAATTCTTTTCGAAATTAGTGAATTTGAAGATTTTCTAGTTTGTTCTTATAACAAAAATTATGTATTTGAATGTTGGATAATCTAATGATGATTTATAGATTACTAAATTTTCATATTATGACAAAATAGTATATTATTTAACGAGCGGTAATGTAGGTCATAACTCACGCAGATGAAGTTTGCAGCACGAGCCGGAGGCGAGTGCTGTAATTCATCAAGTGAGTTATGACCATTACCGCAAGTTGAATACTATACTTTATCTACGATTGTAACAATAAATACCAAGCTACAAGTACAGAGAAAGAACTTTATTTAAAAATCTTAATAGTTACATATAACCATGCATTATTTATGTTGATTGTGCTTCTTAGCATGGAGTAGAAATTCTATAGGGGCGATGCTTCATATTAAGTGCTAAGTTCACTGAAATATGCCAAAAGAACAATCTCTGTAAACAATGACTTGATATTCTTACTGCTACGCCAATCTTGAAAATTGTTGTATACACCTTTATATTTGTTTTGGTATTTTTCGGGCTATAAATTCTGTATGGTAACATTAGCTGATTGTCTTATTTCTGAAGATGTACATAATAATTCATCTTCACTATCTGAATTAATCTTTTTCGGCGAAATATCCACAATAATAATTAGGAATCAAATCAATTTGATTAAACGTCAAAATTATTCAAGTGACCTCCCTTCAATACTAATAATGGACTGTTCCCTTACGGCCAATCACACAGGGGAGTTATAGGAGTGAGTGAGTGGGAGAACACTCACGGTGTTTGTTCACATATGCCATTACTCAGTCGAAAGTAGTTGAGTAATGACTATATTATTCAATCGGAGTAGATAAAGTATATTATTCAACGAGCGGTAATGTAGCTCATAACTCATAACACAGATGAAGTTTGTAATTCATCAAGTGAGTTATGACCATTACCGCAAGTTGAATACTATACTTAAACTACGACTGTAACAATAACTACTAAGATACAAGTACAAATGATGAACTTCATCTACAAATCTCAATAGCTCTACCTATAACAATGCATTATTATGTTGATTGTGCTTCTTAGCATGGAGTAGAAAGTCCATAGGGGCGATGCTTCCTAATTATTGCTAAGTTCACTGAAATATATGCCAAAAGAACATTCTCTGTGAACGATGACTTAATATTCCTAGTGTTACACCAATCTCGACAATTTTTGTGTACAGCTTTATATTTGCTTTGGCATTTTTCGGGCAATAAATTCTGTATGGTAACATTCGCTCTATGTCTTATTTGTGGATATGTATATAATAATTCATCTTCACTATCTCAATTCGTCTTTTTCAGCAAAACATTCACAATAATAATCAGTTATCAACTCAATTTGAGAAAACGTCAAAATTATTCAAGTGACCTCCCCTCAATACCAATAATGGACTGTACCCTTTCGGCCAATCGGCTTGTTCAGAAGCACAGAGCCAGGGAGTTTAGTAGTGACTCACGTTGTTTGTTCGATACTATTAATTGCTCAAAAGTAGTTGAATAATGAATATATGGTTCAATAGGAGTAGATGAACATAGTTTATATTGAGAAGTAGAAATTTGTATGTAACGTTTGACGGTTATACAAATAACCTTTTAGATTAAGACTTTTTCTATAAGAAATGCAGTCATGAATTTGAAAGAAGTCATAGTCTATAATAAGATTCAACAAATTATTCTTAGAATTTAATTAGACATGTTGAATAATCTGAAATCAGAAAAATTGACATTCAATTCAAAATTCCGAATACTTAGAATTGACCAATTTGGATGAAATATACATAAAAAAATTGATGAAAAATCACTTTAATTTCCAAGGAAATTCATTATAGCATGTGTGAAAAAGCTCGGTATTAGCAGCGAAATGTAAAGCGGGCACCAAACATTTCTTTGTATGATTGAAAAAACACCCTGTCTGCCTGTGTAAGTGTAGTGATTGGTTTTGGATTTGTTTACAGAATAAGCTGACGTATTTATATTGAAGGGCTTCTTTTTCATCAAAAACAAATATTCTTCTTCCTCTTCGTTCTTAATGAGACAGTTCTTCAAAGTAACCGAAAAAAAAATCTGAAAAAAATAGGCGAGAACACTATTTGAAATATGGCAATAGTACATGATCTGTCAAAACACTTCTTTCGCGAACATCTTCCTCTGTTTCCTTGAAGCAAAATAACCTCTACACAATGCTCGTTTGCTGATTTTGAACAAAATTACTAAACTTGTTGCTCTTTGACCGAAAGGTTTTTACCAGATTCGGCCATCCAATGATGATTTTTAGAACTTCAGATGTTCGGAGATCATTACAGGACCTCAATGAAAGGCAATCATCTCCCATAGATGAATAAGAATTCTTGAATGGATTAAAAAAAAAAATATATCGTAACTGATTTTTTGGACTGAGTTAGTCTAGTGAACTCTGTACATCGTCAGTTGCATAACATAATACTTTTCATGAAAATTTGATTGATAATTCATATTATTTTATTGCAAAAAAAATATTGAAAGGGGTAATCTAGATAGAATACCTCAATGAATAAAGTATAACGCCCTACTCAATCAATAAATTGTACATTCTTTTTCAGAAGATTTTTATTCTGACAATATTCATAAAATAGTGTTCGAACGAAGTGATTTTTTATTTTCTCCTATTGAATTATATATTCCTTATTCAACTACTTTTGAGCAATTAATAAGTATCTGTAAACAAACACCGTGAGTTATAATAACTCACTACTATAACTCCCTGTCTCTGTGCTTCTGAACAAGCCGATTGGTCGAAAGGGAACAGTCCATTATTGGAATTGAGGGAAGGTCACTTGAATAATTTTGACGTTTTCTCAAATTAAGTTGATACCTAATTATTATTGTGAATATTTTGCTGAAAACGATTAATTCAGACAATAGAGATGAATTATTATGTACACCTTCAGAAATAAGACAATCAGCCAATGTTACCATACAAAATTTATTGCCCGAAAAATCCCAAAGCAAATATAAAGGTGTATACAACAATTTTCAAGATTGGTCTAGCAGTAAGAATATTAAGTCATCGTTTACAGAGAATGTTCTTTTGGCTTATTTTGGTGAACTTAAAACTAGATATAAAGCATCGCCTCTATGGACTGTTTTCTCCATGCTAAGAAGCACAATCAACATAAATAATGCATTGTTATAGGTAACTATTAATATTTATGAATAAAGTTCTTTCTCTGTTCTTGCATCTTAGTGTTTATTGTTATAGTCGTAGATAAAATATAGTATTCAACTTGCGGTAATGGTCATACCTCACTTGATGAATTACAGCACTCGCCTTCGGCTCGTGCTGCAAATTTCATCTGTGTTATGAGTTATGACGTACATTACCGTTCGTTGAATAAAATACTATTTATACATATCAACATATTTATTTTTCAATTTATTCCTATTGGATTTTATCGATGGAGTGAACTGTAGACTGAATTGAATCTTGGCACTGGTTAGTTCGAAAATATATTGGTCAAATATAAAACAATTTATTAACAAATTTACACACTTCATCAACAAATATAAACACAACCAAATTAGGTTATGTGGTTTATCTTACATGTACGATGTTACGAGTAACGAGCGAATAGAATATGAAGCAGGGTTGGCACTCGGTAAGTGAATCACTTACACAGAATATCGTGCATTTGGCTATTGTTCTTTTCCTGATGAAGTGAATAAATTGACAATAAACAGTAAACAAATATAAACTAAAATTAACGATTGAAATTGACTGAATAATATAAAATAAGGAAGAACAACCATGTGTAAATTGAATAAACTTTAAATGAAACATTAATGTCATTAATGGGGAGAGGCTAGCGTCATCTACTTATCAACAATAACATCAAATGGAAGAGCGCTGCAATTTTCTCCACCTATTTTTGCCATAAAATTGTGTGAATGATGTTGTAAAACAGCACATGAAGTTCTTGAATGCGACATGTATCTAAGTGAATATTGCAGAAATAAATCGGAAAATTCGAACAAACTCAGTTACACATTTATCGAAATAAACTCAAAAACTCAACCCAACTCAAACTTCTTCAGATAAACTCAATGAACGTCTTTGAATGAACAATATATCCTCAAACATAATATTTTAAACATGAGATGCCTCACGTGCGTTAGCATTGCATTATTTTAAGTAAACAAGGCAACAATAAAGATACTATCCTGGCAGTAAAACACAGATATGATCGAGAAAAGAGAAAGACTAAACTAGAATAAATTAAGTAATGAAGTGTGAGGGAGACTTGACAGAGTTGAAAAAAATGCAACAGAAAAAGTGAGAACGTGTTGAACCTGAAAACTTTCATTGTTGCAAGATAACTCACCACAATCTCTTAGTAAAACGCCTTTGTTTTTCCAATCGGCACAGCAAATTACCTGATGGCTGCAGATTTAGAGATTCTCAATTAACTTCGTCAAAAAACTATTAGTAGCCATACGGAATACCTTCCTCTATACTTGCCTCGAATCGCGATGGGAACTTTGAAATGTTACAAGGTTAAACACCAGTGAATTCAATTTAATTACTGACGCTCAGGAGAATTAAACAAACAAGGTAGTTCTTTGCTCCCCAACGTAATCATAAAGACAGATCAGCAAAACACGCGCATCACCTTTCATCCTCTGCAACAATGAACTCCTACGTTCTATTTGAATGCTCGTACACACAAAGAACTGAAAGTCAAAGGTCGTGAATGATTAAGCAGGCCCTTATTCAAGATTAGTTCATGCCCTCCCTCTCTATTTCTCTCTAGAAAACGTGCTGGAAGCTACTAAGGCCGAGTAGTTAAATCAAGAGAGAATTATATCAATCCCATGAGCTTGCAGTTTTTTATACTTGCGCGCAAAAGGGAACCTTTCAGTTTTTCGATGAAAGAGCTTCGATGGTATTTTTTTGATGAAAGATGCTTCAGTTGAGATTTGGACACGTCAGAGAGGGATCCTTCGAGGGATATGTTTCGATATCGGCTTTTCTACGGGTATTTTATTCATTTCCTATGATGAAGAGGGTTGATCTACCAGTGGTTGAAGTCCTTTCGCCTTCACATGAATCGACGTGGGTTTTTATGTTCCACGATTCCAATTCGTTTTCGGAATTGTTTCTTTGATCTATACAGGATTCCAAAAACTCAATTATAAGACATATGCCAGTGACTCTTTTGAGAATAATTTCATAAATCTACCTAGAAACGTGAGGAGAAACATCCCCAGAGGAAGCGTTCGACTTTGTTCCCTTGAGGTGTCTCTCATACGTGTAGATTACCCTGAAGTTTGAAAGTTATAATTTAGTCAATTCGAGTATGGTGCAGTTTTTACTTCGCCAAATGAATTATGCGATCTAGAGAGTACCATGAACAACAATTCCTATGCATACTATTTGCTGATGGAATCCGAATTCTACAAAAATATTCGTTTGAATATATATAAGAGTGGAGGAATATAAATAAGAAATGACTTCAAGTTAAATTCGCAGGATGTTTTCTAATAACTTCCGGATTAATCTGAATGTCTACATCTAGTAAAATCACTTCGAACCATGTACGAAGTGCCTCAGGCCCTATTTCATATTTAATAGGTCCTGCAAGATTTATGTGATGTCCTTGGCATGAATAATTCATCGGAAACTTTGTGCTACACCTCACCTTGACTTGGGTTATCCTCGCATACGACGATATTTCACCAAACGATACAAATGAAATATTGAATTTACGTTCAATTATTTCAGGTACCTGCAATCAATCTCTACGATAGCTCAACTGGATTATTTAGTGGTTATCGTCGGCATAACATAATAAAAGAAATATTTAAATTATGTCCATAATCATATCTTTATTTTTACTTGCTACTGAACTACCTTCCTGTCTACTAGTGGAACGGAAATCATCAATATGCCCTTCTGTTGAAAATTGTGAGAACTCTGGTGAAGTAGAACCAGTAGTTATAATGCTACTTGCATTAGGTGGGACTCGTTGCTTGTTTTTCTTTTGTTGGGCTAAGGTGGTAAGGTGGTAAGAATAATTCTGTGAAAAACGTCCAGACATAAAGCATCAGGTGTTCTAGGTCCAACGCTCCATTTCAACTCAACTTCCTCATCAGAAGAATTGAGACCCCCATACCTGGAGCTACCTACTTTCAAAAACAACCACCCAACCCTGACTAATTGGGTGTTCTAGAAATCCCATTGTTGTATAGAATCAAGTTCCTTCAATCGAAGCCCAACAAACAATCTTAAAAAAATGCATCGACACCCCTAGAATTCTTCCAGAATACCCATCAGATTCGGTTTCTGAAACGAAAGACACCTAGAACCTTAGCAATGTGATGCCAACCGAGGCCTGCTCTCAGGAGTTGAAGAGTGATAAGTCTTGTTGAAGGACACAGAATAATTGTATGGAGAACGTCCAGATATGAAGCATCAAGTGTTCTTGGTCCAACGCTCCATTTTAACTCAACTTCCTCATCACAAAAAGTGAGAGCCTCATACCTGCAACTACCTACTTTCGAAAACAACCACCGAACCCTGACTAATTGGGTGTTCTAGAAATCCCATTGTTGTATAGAATCAAGTTCCTTCAATCGAAGCCCAACAAACAATCTTAAAAAAATGCATCGACACCCCTAGAATTCTTCCAGAATACCCATCAGATTCGGTTTCTGAAACGAAAGACACCTAGAACCTTAGCAATGTGATGCCAACCGAGGCCTGCTCTCAGGAGTTGAAGAGTGATAAGTCTTGTTGAAGGACACAGAATAATTGTATGGAGAACGTCCAGATATGAAGCATCAAGTGTTCTTGGTCCAACGCTCCATTTTAACTCAACTTCCTCATCACAAAAAGTGAGAGCCTCATACCTGCAACTACCTACTTTCGAAAACAACCACCGAACCCTGACTAATTGGGTGTTCTAGAAATCCCATTGTTGTATAGAATCAACTTCCTTCAATCGAAGCTCAACAAACCCTCTTCAAAAATGCATCGACACCCCTAGAATTCTTCCAGAATACCCATCAGATTCGGTTTCTGAAACGAAATACACCTAGAACCCTAGCAATGTGATGCCAAGCGAGACCTGCTCACAGGAGTTGAAAAGTGATAAGACTTGTTGTGAACGACACAAAATAATTGTGTGGAGAACGTCCAGATATGAGGCATCAGGTGTTCTTGGTCCAACGCTCCATTTTAACTCAACTTCCGCATCAGAAGATGTGAGACCCTCATACCTTCAGCTACCAACATTCAAATCCAACTACCGAACCCTGAATAATTGAGTGTTCTAGAAATTCCATTGTTGTATGAAATCAAGTTCCTTCATTCGAAGCTCAACAAACCCTCTTTAAAAATGCATCGACACCCCTAAAATCCTTTCAGAATACCCATCAGATTCGGTTTCTGAAACGAAAGACACCTAGAACCCTAGCAATGTCATGCCAACCGAGGCCTGCTCTCAGGAGTTAAAGAGTGATAAGTCTTGTTTTTGAGATCACAGATTAATTAGCTGAAGAACGTCCAGATATAAAGCATCGGGTATTCTTGGTCCAATGCTCCATTTTAACCCAAACCTTCTTATAAGAAGAAGTGAGACCCCCATACCTTCAGCTACCTACATTTAAAAACCAACTACCGAACCCTGAATAATTGAG
Organism: Aphidecta obliterata; assembly: GCA_963966015.1. Classification (NCBI taxonomy): domain Eukaryota; kingdom Metazoa; phylum Arthropoda; class Insecta; order Coleoptera; family Coccinellidae; genus Aphidecta; species Aphidecta obliterata. Next base: position 13,109,652 of record OZ014434.1, on the reverse strand, counting down.
TGTTCTAGAAATTCCATTGTTGTATGAATTCAAGTTCCTTCAATCGAATCTGAACAATCTTCAAAAATGCATCGACACCCCTAGAATCCTTCCAGAATACCCATCAGATTCGGTTTCTGAAACGAAAGACACCTAGAACCCTAGCAATGTGATGCCAACCGAGACCTAATCTCAGGAGTTGAAGAGTGATAAGTCTTGTTGAAGGACACAGAATAATTGTATGGAGAACGTCCAGATATAAAGCATCAGGTGTTCTTGGTCCAACGCTCCATTTTAACTCAACTTCCTCATCAGAAGAAGTGAGATCCTCATACCTTCAGCTACCTACATTTGAAAACCAACTACCGAACCCTGAATAATTGAGTGTTCTAGAAATTCCATTGTTGTATGAATTCAAGTTCCTTCATTCGAATCTCAACAAACAATCTTCAAAAATGCATCGACACCCCTAGAATCCTTCCAGAATACCCATCAGATTCGGTTTCTGAAATGAAAGACACCTAGAACCTTAGCAATGTGATTCCAACCGAGGCCTGCTCTCAGGAGTTGAAGAGTGATAAGTCTTGTTGAAGGACACAGAATAATTGTATGGAGAACGTCCAGATATGAAGCATCAAGTGTTCTTGGTCCAACGCTCCATTTTAACCCAACTTCCTCATCAGAAGAAGTGAGACCCCTGTACCTTCAGCTACCTACATTCAAAAACCAACTACCGAATCCTGAATAATTGAGTTTTCTAGAAATTCCATTGTTGTAAGAAATCAAGTTCCTTCAATTGAATCTCAACAAAAAATCTTCAAAAATGCATCGACAGCCCTAGAATCCTTCCAGAATACCCATCAGATTCGGTTTCTGAAACGAAAGACACCTAGAACCCTAACAATGTGATGCCAACCGAGACCTGCTCCCAGGAGTTGAAGAGTGATGAGGCTTGTTGTTAAGGACACAGAATAATTGTGTGGAGAACGTCCATATCAGGTGTTCTTGGTCCAACGCTCCATTTTAACTCAACTTCCTCATCACAAGAAGTGAGAGCCTCATACCTGCAACTACCTACTTTCAAAAACCAACAACCAAACCCTGAATAATTGCGTCTTTCAGAAATTCCATTGATGTATGAATTCAAGTTCCTTCAATCGAATCTCAACAAACAATCTTCGAAAATGCATCGACACCCCAAGAATCCTTCCAGAATACCCATCAGATTCGGTTTCTGAAACGAAAGACACCTATAACCCTAGCAATGTGATGCCAACCGAGACCTGCTCTCAGGAGTTGAAGAGTGATAAGTCTTGTTGAAGGACTCAGAATAATTGTATGGAGAACGTCCAGATATGAAGCATCAGGTGTTCTTGGTCCAACGCTCCATTTTAACTCAAATTCCTCATCAGAAGAAGTGAGACCCTCATACCTTCAGCTACCAACATTTAAAAACCAACTACCGAACCTTGAATGATTGAGTGTTCTAGAAATTCCATTGTTGTATGAATTCAAGTTCCTTCAATCGAATCTCAACAAACAATCTTCAAAAATGCATCGACACCCCTAGAATCCTTCCAGAATACCCATCAGATTCGGTTTCTGAAACGAAAGACACCTAGAACCTTAGCAATGTGATGACAACCGAGACCTGCTCTCAGGAGTTGAATAGTGATAAGGCTTGTTGTTGAGGACACAGAATAATTGTGTGGAGAACGTCCAGATATAAAGCATCAGGTGTTTTCGGTCCAACGCTCCATTTTAACTCAACTTCCTCATCAGAAGAAGTGAGACCCCCATACCTTCAGCTACCTTCATTTAAAAACCAACCACCGAACCCTGAATAATTGAGTGTTCTGGAAATCCCATTGTTGTATAAAATCAAGCTCGTTCAATCGAAGCTCAACAAACCCTCTTTTAAAATGCATCGACACCCCTAAAATCCTTTCGGAATACCCATCAGATTCGGTTTCTGAAACGAAAGACACCTAGAACCCTAGCAATGTCATGCCAACCGAGGCCTGCTCTCAGGAGTTAAAGAGTGATAAGTCTTGTTTTATGGTCTCTACTCTAGGATGATTCCTCATCGCTACCGAAGAGGACTGTCGGATACATTATTCACGCCCGCTTTGAATATTTAATGTTGAGAACCGACCTATATCAAGAGCAGGACCTTTCCACTCGTGCCGTTTCTACTTTTCTCTCATTTGGGGATCGGAGGGTGGCGAGAAGATGGCGGAGAAGGGTGTCCGCGGTGATGAAAGGTTCGGGAGAGATGTATTCGGATATTTTTATGGCACGTCACGTTCGTTTGACGCGGAATGGCATCTCCGGACGTGACTCCAAGATCTGGGGAGATATGTCGCAGGAGAAGGTTCAAATTCTGGATGGATAGGCTGGAGAAGATGATTCATTCGATGGACGGACGTGTTCGAAATGGAATAGGAATCTGACGACTTCACAGGTTGCATAATAACTTTTCTCGTTATTTTCTTGTTGTTTCTCAAGGGCTCCGTCTGTAGAGCATATTCCTACAGTTTCCAGCAGAGACCTTATCATAAAGGGCGTTAAAAAGAAACAATGTCGAAGCAAGCTCAACCGAGTGACCATATAACAGAGGACGAAGAAAGAAATTTTCTAGGATATACAACAGGAATCCGGTTACTTCTACAGGAAATTCCCCCTATATAAGCGCCAGCAGGAATATTTGTGAAAATTCCGTTCGTTTGATTCCCCTAGAAATAACGAATTTTAACATAAGTTGATGCAACCAAACTGCAGTTTGTCATTTCAACAAGAAAATAATACTGTGACGAAAACCGGAATATGCCTGACTATTTACAGGAATTTCCTGTTTAATGAACAAACTAGATAGTTGTATTCCAAGCTTCAAACTCCAGTTTCTACAAGAATTTTCAGTGATGAACACTGAACAAGAACAGGACATACTTTACTCATAACTGTAGTATCGATTTAACAGGAATTTCCGTTGAATTCGAGAACTATCGTTCATATATTACAGGAATTTTCTGTCTAAAGAACGACTTCGCGAATAGGTGTGTAGAATGGGGAGAATTCATATTATATTTATTAAAGAGTATGTTCACATAATTCTAACGAATTGGCGAGACATTCGTTGAATACTAATAATGGAAGACTCCATAATAGATATAAAGAAATTTTTTCCCTGACTCCGGACACATATTAGTGAATTTGATAACGGAATTACTGTCTACAAATGCTCACACCTTTTCTGTCGCCTTTCAATCCTTTGGGTAGTATCTTTTGAGTTTTGTCTTTTCGGTGGCGCTTCTGTTGAGCGGTACGGACGGTACGGTAGACGAAAATATGCTAGAATGAGCATTAAAAATGCCAAATCTGCAACAGAGCGTTCGATATCATCGAGATGATTATAGAACCGCTGTATCACCATTTTCGATATTTTATTCCAAACAACTTCTACCATATGGTACAACATAGATTGAAATACTGTTAGCTAAACAAGATTGCCCGAAAAATACCAAAACAAATATAAAGGTGTATACAACAATTTTCAAGATTGGTGTAGCTATGTAGCAGTAAGAATATCCAGTCATTGTTTACAGAGAATATTCTTTCGGCATATTTTAATGAACTTAGCACTAAATATAAAGCATCGCCCCTATGGACTTTCTACTCCATGCTAAGAAGCACAATCAACATAAATAATGCACGGTTATAAGTAACTATTAAGATTTGTAAATAAAGTTCTTTCTCTGTACTTGTATCTTAGTATTTATTGTTATAATCGTAGATAAAGTATAGTACTCAACTTGCGGTAATGGTCATAACTCACTTGATGAATTACCTCACTCGCCTTCGGCTCGTGCTGCAAACTTCATCTGCGTGAGTTATGACCTACATTACCGCTCGTTAAATAATATACTATTTCCGTCGACCATAGAATAGAAGCTCATTTTAACGCACTCGAAATTATCCATTAATGACCCCTATTAATGCATGATTTCTTGTATTAATGCATGATTATCATGGCAACCGAACATAAAATATTCAGTCGGAGCATAGATGCATCTATGTCGGAGCACGATCGAGCTGTCAAATTTATTTATTCGCTTTCGATCAGAATCTGATTTCATCCGTTACGCTACTACATAATGAAGAAAATATCCCTTTGACACCGCCAGATGTGACAAAAACTGCTGAAGCAGCAACTTTGAGTCTGCTTCCTGAAAAGAACCGCCATTTATATGAGAAAACCTATGCTGAATTCAGATCTTGGTGCAAGGACAAGAAGGTTCGGAACTTTACGGAAACGGTTTTGTTGGCATACTTTACGGGTATTGCAGAAAAGGGGCATCTAGCAAGTTTATGGCCAAAATATTCGATGCTGAAATCAACACTAAATGTGAAAGACAATACTGATATAAGCAGATACCACAAACTGGTGATGTTTATTGAACGGAAAAAAGGGGGATATATCCCAAAAAAATCAAAAGTTCTCGAAAAAGAACATGTGAGAGAGTTCATAGCGAATGCTCCTGATAGTGTTTTCTTGATGTCGAAGGTAAAAATAGAACTCAATTGAATCGTTATTCCAACTTATTTTCATTATCTCGTTATAGTGAAATTACTATCATTGTTTGATTTGTAGGTCGCTTTGATATTCGAAGTAGCGGGTGCATTGAGAAAAGATGAATTGTTAAGGTTGCAGAGGATGTACAAGATATGGGATAGAAATTTTTGGTGACAGTGAATTCATCGAAAACACATTCGAACAGGAAATGAACATAGAAATTTGTATTACGTCAAATTTGTATATAATGCAAAATAAAAATTGGTTTCGATCCAGAATTTATATTCAATTCCTGATGAGGTCGACGGAAAAATCTTGTGATCAACTCGTTTATTAATTCAGCGATTAATGGTCTCAAACATTAACGGGCTCGCTCCGCTCGAGCGTTAAAATATTTCGACCATTAATCGCTGTCATTAATAGACTAGTTGATTAAATAACTATTAACCACTGTCTCCATACAATTAATCGTCCGAAAAGAATAAAGTTCGTGCTCCCTGCACGAGGAAGAATTTTTTTGTTTTATTATTTCTGAGGAACAGGTATCCAGGAAAGAAAACCCAAAAAATTTAAAGGAACATTTATGTATTACATTTAAGAAAAATGATGGTAAAATGCATGAACAAAATCGAGCTTTTCACGAAACAAATAAAAACAACATCACTGATTCACATAATTCGCATGATCATAATTAAAACAGACAATTTAACTCCTACTTTTCTTACTTCATGCAAACCTAATAATCCAAGCGTATGAGGGGGTCAACTGACTCGATACAGTATAAATACTACAATTATTCACATTCCTTACATAGAAACACATCAAATCAATTTCGGGTCGAGTTATCAGTAAAATTATCAGTAAAATTGGGGATTACAATGACACCATTTACATGTATAGGGGTTAATACTTTGATCTGAACTTTCCTATCTTGATCTGCAAGCCACCTAATCTCTTCATGTACCTACTCGAAACCAAATTCACTCACTCCGAAAGTGACCTCAACCTTTTTCGCACTCCCGTAACGAATCCGCGCTTAATCTCCGTACGATTTCTCACCCTACTCAAAACGCAATTTGTTCTACACCTTTTTCTACCCCGAGCTATCACAAAATTTGTCCCTAATCCGGGGCAAGCAACTAACAACTCCAAAGGCGAACTTTTTTTCCTTCAAAAACCTAATTCCTGAGTTGAAATTTTTCGTAGTGCCTCTCACTTCCATGGCTTGGGGACACCCACGCTCTTAAATTCTTTCTGCCAATTTTTCTCATGGTCAACCGACGTTGCTTCTTTCCCCCTTATTGGCCTTATCTTGGCTCGCTTAGCACATTCGACACGGTCTAGCCATAACATCCGTCCTCAACATCGATGAATACAAAGTGATCGATATATACCTCGCATATACACATTCCTTATCTATGGCTTAGGTATCAATCCTCAATCACACGGCTCTAAAATTAACGACATCCGTTGATTATAAAAAGTAATACAATGTATGCCCGACTTCGAATATACAGACTCTTTTCCGAGATAGGTAACCGAATTTAAGATTGTATATTCGTATTCCCAGATATTACACTACCTTTGGTCTTGGACCCGCTACTTCATTTCTGCATCTGTTCCCAAAATATCTATCGCTCTTCTTCTAATTTCCTGATGCTTTATTCCGTCGAGTCGAATTAGAGTTATGAGAGAAATATAAACAGACCATATTTCAGTTGCGCCTGATGAGGACGTTTTAATCAATCTCTTAACCAAGAAACTCCCAACTGAACAAGCACAGCTTGAGGATTATTCCGGAGTGTTCTCAAATATTTCCCCCGTTTCTTGAGACCGAGTCATAAATCTTCGGGTATGGCGAGATACCATCCCAGGAAAGAATTAATAAGAACAGAGCTTTCGTCCGAGATGTAAAATGGGAAATTTCAAGACCTCGGAGAGATGGAATCAACTTGCCGAATAATTAGCTCAGTAGCTGGCCAGGCCGTATCGTTATCCATATTCTTTTCGCCGAGAATTATGTTTTCGCGTTTGTCCCTTTCAGTTTTGTTCTTTTGTGCGCGAAAAGGATGAATATTTAGACGCCTCCCATTGTTTTCCCGGCAATTCGTTCAAGTGAAAGGTTGCAGTTTTTAGGGTTCGCAGGACAAATAAGGAACCCTTATAATTTAATTTTGTTCTTACCCCTGTCTCACCCTCGCGATTTGTAACATTTCCTTTTGTGTCGGCATGAAATATCCTATGCCATCTAGGCAACAAGAAGATTCGATTAATACTTATGAGCAATAAATAGCGAGCGGGAATCTTGGGAATAAATAAATGGGATTCCGTTGTTTTGTTCCCAAAAAAAATGTTCCCCTTAAAACAGAACACCGAGCATTAATATATTCGTGAATTAATACAGAGAAGATAATATACTTATCATTACCACACGTGGAATCTAAAAAGAGGGAGGATTCTTGAAAGGCTAACAGTTTGTCAAAAAGTTCTTGTATCTTCTGTAATTATTACTTTCAATTTTCAACATGAGAAGCAGTATATATACTCCGTTTAAGAATTAATGACATCTCGGTAGGCTGTGAAAAATCGAATTTAAGTTGGTAATAGACTATTCAGATATATTTTGGGTTGCTGAATTCAGGTTGGTATAGGAATAACACTAACATTACCCATAGAGATCTTACTTTGATGGTTTTATCGAAGATATTGTATATATAATTATAAATATCAGCTCTGAATTTGAGTATTTTTTGTCTTATGCTATTAAAATGGCTGGAATTCACTAGGATACATCGCGCCTAACAAGAGAACGCCAGGCAGTTTGTCGGTGTTACTTCGAGTTTTTCAAAGATTTGGCATATATTTCCGCTTGCATTAATCGAGTTTCGCTATATTTTCAGGTAAACTGTAATTCACCTACTCAAAGTGTATTCTGATTGATCAATGTCTCTTAAATTTTCATTACTGTCCGTAGAATATTAGCATGTTATTACAGCCTGGAATTAGCAGTGGAAGAAAACCTGTGCGATACGATTATTCCTCCAAAGAGACATTGAATGACTTTGTTTTTGCTAGAATTAAAAACAATCCTTTTCGAACTGGCCGAAGAGCACCTAGATTTCAATCGATCAAAGTCAACATATTTTATATCATAAAAAAAATTGGATACAAATACAAAAAAGTTGATCGAAGGAAAATTCTTATTGATAAACAGAAAAATATAATAAAAAAAATAGTACGATATTGTGATAAATACCGAAAATACATGGAACAAAACGTAAAATTCATTTATTTAGATGAAACTTGGATATTCGAAAAGGGTATTCAAATTCGTCAGTGGACACTAGAAAATAATCCAAAAGGTATGCCGAGTATATTCAAGGGTAAAGGCAGAAGGTGCACTATTTTGAATGCTGGAACAATGGATGGATTTTTACCTGGATGTGATCTGATTCTTGACAATGGTATTCATGATAATGATTACTATGAATGGTGAATTATTTCATAAATGGGTTATTGAAAAATTGAAACCTTCCCTACAAAAGGATGCCCATCAATAGGGTTATGTCAGCTTATTCAATAAAAACACCCAAATCCAATGAGATATTTATCATTCGTAGATATTTTAAGTTTATTTATTATACCTATACTGTATGATATCCTGTTCACATTCCCTCTGCTAATACTGCCATTGAACACATGCTATATTGTTCACAATTCAAGAGTATACTGAATAATTGTAAAATTACTCATCAATCATAATATTTTCAATACTTCATGGACATCAAGTAGATGTAAGGTTTAGCTTTACTAGATTCCAAATATTCTAGCAAGTTGTATGGTTCAATATTCAACAAAAATGTAACTAAGTCTTTTTTCAATATATCAACATTTCTTATCGAATGAAACTGTTTGGGTAACGCATTGTAGATCTTCATGCACATGTATTTTGCATTATTCTGTGCTAGTGTCAATTGTTGCCTCGGGTATATGTAAGGATCAATTTTCCTAGTTGGGTTGTTGTTCAGAAACGGTTCAAATAGTTTACTGTGGCTTTGTAGGAATATAACATACTTTAGCACATATATTGCTGTTGACGTCAGGATTTTATTCCATTTGAGAACACCTCTACAAGTATCTCTGTATTTTATTATATACATAGCTCGGATTGCTTGCTTTTGTGTTTTAAATATTTTGTTTCGTACTGTTTCCCCAGTAAACAATGCCATATGAAAGGGTTGACTGAAAATTGGCTGTGTATAGGAGCTTCAATGTATCTTGTTGGATATGGTATTTCATACCAATGAGGGTGTAGATTATGGTGGTGAGTTTCATGTTCAAGTTTTCTATTTGGGGGTTCCATTTCTTAATATATATAACGTTGAACCTGAATTCCCATTTTCAAACTGCAGTCTGAATATTCCGGCTTGATTGATAATTATTCGATAATTCGTATACTGAACACTTTTCCAGGTTATATTTATGTTTGATGTTTTATTTCTATGATGAAAACTAACTTTTTTGTAACCAGATCTAAAGCCTCGACTGGACGTTCATGGCCTGCTTCGATGTCAATAATTCTTAAATGAACTATATACTTCGAAAAGCCTGAGAGTGCGGAGTGAGCTTAACCCTATCGAAGTCAAGACCCACACTTCCGCCCTCGAAGGACCAAAACGGCCGAAAAAACGCCCTATCGAAATCTATCATTTTTCATAGTTTGTTTCGGTCCCGTGAAAGTCGTATGGTGGATCACAAGTAGAAGATTGATTGCCGTATTCAGGAAGACGAATACTTCAGTCCGGCAGATATTTATCTCCACCGAAGCCATTAGTTTTGATCTATTCCATTTACGGAAGTGGTTTGTGGCGACCAGTTACTACTATGCGGTGTCCACAATCGACCGTCCTATTCATTAAGGCACCGGTAATGTAAGTTGGGAAAGAGAAATTGACCGAGAATTATTTATGGGAGGATAATTATCATAGAAAGGGCTGTTGAAGTGACTACAGGGAAAGAAATTTTCTTTCTTCGTTGTACTCTATGTAGGAGATAATATGTGGGTCTATTGTTAAATTATTTGTTTATGATTTGATTTGAAATTTTCCATTCGTCACTTCATCTTACGATTTTTGAACACATGAAAGTGCACAACAAAATTTTAAACGGTGTGCCTTCGACAATACATGCTCCCATAATAAAAAATTACGAAAAGCACTGCCGTGATGTCAGGAGCTTTTGAGCGCTCGTACATCCACCTTGTAGGTAGATTCGCATTTTCCAGTTTTGAAAATCAATTGAAGGAATTTTCGACAGCTGTCAAAAAAAATCTCAAACTCCAGACTTCAGCTGACCAACTCTTTTTCGATAATTCGTTACAATTTTCTACGGTATCTATGGTCTTGGTGATGCGATCTGGACAAAATTTTGCACGTAGTTTGAATACATTATTCTTCATCTATTTGCAAAATTTCATTCCAATCTGATGGGTAGTTTCGAAATTATCAGGAAGAAAATATTTCAAACGACCATATTTACGGAACCCCTAGTATAATTCTGCTCATAGATGAAAGTGACCACGACAATCAAGATCCACACCCACCCTGAAAATTTCAAAATCCTAGGCCTTCCCGTTCAAAAGTTACAATTTTCTATGGTTTCTATAGTTCTGGTCATGCGATTTGGACAAAATATTGCTTTAATATATCATTCTCGATTAAATTACATAATTTCATCTCGATCGAATCCGTAGTTTCGAAATTATCGAGAAAACAAAATTTCAAACGACCGTATTTACGGAACCCCTAGTATAATTTTGCTAATAAATAAACGTGATCACGACATTCAAGATCCACACCTATCCTTAAAATTTCAAGTCCCTAGGTGTTTCCGTTCAAAAGTTACAATTTTCTATGGTTCTGGTCATGCGATCTGGACAAAATTTTGCATGTAGCTTGAACTCCTAATTTTCCATTAGAGTGCAGAATTTTATCTCGATCGAATCTGTAGTTTCAAAGTAATCAGAAAAACAAAATTTCAAACGACCGTATTTACGGAACCCCTAGTATAATTTTGCTCATAAATAAACGTGATCACGACATTCAAGATCCACACCTATCCTTAAAATTTCAAGTCCCTAGGTGTTTCCGTTCAAAAGTTACAATTTTCTATGGTTTCTATGGTTCTGGTCATGTGATCTGGACAAAATTTCACATGTAGCTTGAAAATCTCATTCTCCATTTGAGTACAAAATTTCATCCCGATCTAATCTGTAGTTTCCAAGTTATCAGGAGAACAAAACTTTGAACGGCTATATTTACGGAACCCCTGGTAGAATTTGGCCCATTAACGAACTTAACCGAGGCATTCGGGAACTGAACCCACACTGAAAATTTCAAATCTCTAGGTTGTTCCGTTCGAGAGTTATCGTGCTCACGGCCGGACGGACGGACAGACTCAAATTTTCCGACGGATTCGTCATCACTGAGCTGAACTCTATCGTTTGAGACCATTTTCGGCTCAAAATCCGATAAATACAGACATCGTGACGAAATGATATAGCCCTCGTGTAAGTAGTACGAGCGCTTAAAAATTGGGACAACAAACAAAACTTGCTTACACATGAATTCAACAAAATGTGGTCATAATTCTGGAATTTATTCCAACAAAGTTGAGTGACAAATGAAAAATTTCTACAGAGCTTTCCCGGCACGCGAGAATAATCCACAATAAGAAGATTATAGTCATGGCATGAATGGCATAAATTACACATGTTTTACTCATCATTCTTGTGTTAAATTGAAATTGTGCGATAAGTTATTGAGAATTTTTGGATTGGCGGGTTGGCAACAGAATTCACAACAACGAAAAATTATATACTGTTACGGCTGTACTGTGAAATAAAAAAAAAATCATTTAAATTTTGAAAATAATTTATAATTTATACCCAACAACAATTCAAAGAATTTCGTTCATTTTTCTAATTAATTTGCCCAGAACTCTATCTCAAAGAGGGTTCAAGGTGAACAATCAATAATATTTATACAAATTATATTATTTTTCAAAATCAAATTCAAACAACTTAATAAATTAAATCTAACAAAATAAAAATTCTTAATTATAAATTCTTTCGAACCAAATGAGTGCACTCACAGAACTGAGCTATATCCAAATATACTTCTTCAACTTTTCCCGGCTAGCGGATTAGAATTCCTAAACTCCAATATTTCGATACGCTCAACTTTTTTCAGAATTCTCCTTTTCTTCCTTCAATGTTCATTGCCATCTATTTATTAATCAGTTTCCATTCCATCCAACTCGTTATAAAATATATTTCGAAGTATTTTCAATTTAATTCAAAACAACCCTTTTCAAAGATGATTCATTTGAGTTTATTACAATCCAAATTTTGAAACTTTGAGAAATATGACCATGTTGTCGTTTATTGAACTACACATAATTAACCCATAATCCAAACCGAACTGCTAGCTTGCCCACATAATTTGTTAAAAATAGATCGGAAAACAGAAAAAACTTGCCTGTGCAAATAAATTATACCTACATAATTCACTCATAAGTCTGGAATTTATTTCATGAAGAATTAGTGATCATTAAATTGTACTTGCTTGCCCAGAAAGCCATCATAATTCTAAATAAGAGAAACTTCCCTCTACATATAAAATACTCATAATTTACACATAATTCTGGCGTATTTTCTATCGAAATTGAGGGATGAGAAAGTAATAAGGAACTGATATAGTTTGTCCAACAATGTAGCACAGACAAGGTTGGGGCAAGAAAAAAATGACTTTGCACATAAAAAAGACATAATATACACATAATTCATGCATTTATCCAATCAGAATTGAATGAAGAAAATAAGAGATATCGAGAATTCTTGAAAAAAAATAGATGGGAAAAGAGGAAAGACTTGCCTGCGCGAATAAATGATACCTACCTAATAAGCCAGGAGTTGATTTAATAGAAAATGAGTGATGATCGAAGTGTGTTAGCTTGCCCAGAAAGCTAGCACAATGCTGAAAAAAATAGAATTTCCTCTGAACATCAATTGCCTAAAAAGTTAGCGTTTGTTCCACCGAAATTGAATGATAACAAAGTGATGAGGAATTGATATAGTTTGTCCAACAATCTAGCATAATAATTTGACGCAGGGAAAAACTGCCCTTGCACATAAAAAACACATAATATACACATAATTCTGGCTTTTACTCAATCAGAATTGAATGATAAAATATAAGAGATATTCAGAATTATTGAAAAAAATTATGTGGAAAAACAGAAAAACTGAACATGCACATTAATTACACATAATTTACTCATTATACTGGCATTTATTCCATCAAAACTGAATGATGAAGAAATCAGAAGTCAAGCACAATTCTGGATAAAATAAATTGATAAGCGCAAAAAGAAACTCCCTTTGCACATCAATAACACATAATTCCGGCATTTTTGCAATCAACGTTGAATGATGAGGAATTGATCTGATTATTTGTCGAACAATCTTTTAAATAATAAATGATACATAATTTACTCATTAGTCTGGCATTCATTCATCAAAACGAGTGATGAATATTGCTTTGCACATTAATTACACATTATTCCCAGATGATTCTTGATTAACTTGATCAATATTGATGTGATAAATTGAAGAGTTATTGAGAATCTTTGAAAAAAGTTAGGTGAGAAAACAGAAAATACTGATTACGCACAGAAATTAGACATAATTTACACATTTTTTCGGCATTTATTTTATCAAAACTGGGTGATTAATGAAAACTAGTGTGCTGGCTTGTCAAAGAAGCGAGCACAATTCTAAACAAAATCAATTAATGAGGACACGAAGAAAACTGCCTCTGCATATCAATTACACATAATTCCAGCATTTTTCCAATCAAAGTTGAAGGATGAGGAATTGATCTAATTATTTGTCCAACAATCTTTCGAGCAATCTTTAACATAATAAATCATACATTATTTACTGATTAGTCTGGCTGAATGCCAGATAATAAATAAATAACACATTATTCACAGATAATGCTCGATCAACTTGATCAATATTGATATGATAAATAAAAGAGTTTTTGAGAATTTTTTAAAAAAGTTAGGTGAGAAAACAGAGAATACTGAGTACGCACAGAAATTAGACATAATTTACACATTTTTCTGGCATTTATTTCATCAAAACTGGGTGATGAATGAAAGCTAGTTTGTTAGCTTGCCAAAAAAGCAAGCACAATTCTAAACAAAATCAATTAATGAGCGCACGTAGAAAACTGCCTCTGCGCATCAATCGCGCATAATGTACACATTATTCTTGTCTTCTCTTTATGGGAATTGATTAATAGAAGGGTAATTGAGAATATTTCTTGCTTGTCCACAATTCCCAACATCCAAAAAACATGATTTTCACATATTTACGGGTTTTGTTTAATGGTGCCGGAATTGTTGTGCTTTGTGCGATTCTCTCTTTCGACATTTCATTTAAATAGCCTCGTTTTTGTAATATTCTTCTTCGCCAACCAAGAACGTTTCATTTCGAAGTTATACACTCATTCTTTTGGCAGCATCTTGCTCGAACGTCTTCGCATATCTCAGTACAGCTATAAAGAAACAAACGTCTCAATACAATAACAAAGATTGATATGTGTGACATATATGTATGTACATTTACATTAACATTTCAAATTACAAGTTAACCAGATGGAGCCGAATCAATTCGACACCATCTTACTGGAGTGGAATGTAGGATCTTCCTCTGAGACTTATAGGGCATAAAATGCCATGAAATCGGTCGTAAACCTGAAGCCTTCCAAGAGAAACTGTGTCGACAGTATGTTCCCTAAATCATTTTCGAATTAGGTTCATGTTTCAAATCGAAAGACGTCCTGTCCTCTTAAATCCGGCTTTTCCGAACGGCGCCCGCTGAAGTATCTGCAGACTTGTTGATACATATTGAACAATATCTCATACAGACGTGCCTTTTCATCTTTCAGTTGTCTAAACAGCTGGGTAATATCGCGTGTTCTCTCGCATTTTGTCTGCGCTGAAATTCAACACATCCATCATTTTTATTGTGTACCTTCTTCCGATATGATGGGCGATGTATAATATTTGGAAAGCAGTCGATTTGCATGAGGAAAGCAGAATAGTTTGTGAAAGCTAATTTTATTATCGTGTTGGATGTTCAGCTTTATATTGAGTGTATTCGTAGACGGAAATATGCGAATAATGAAGGCTGTACGTCTTTGTGCAGACATATGTTTTCTTCGAATTCCTGGAATCAGAATATACTCAAAAGAACAACGAACAAATATTTCATGATGTGAAATCAAATATACAGATTTCTGTAGCACTATTCAACAGTGTTATGGAGTTTCACCTGAAAGAAGCTGCCCTGGTAATAGCGGGTTTTTTGATTGTGGGTGACTAGTTGAAGTTGCAGTTTTTGTTGGTTGGTGGTTCGATACCTCGAAGATGTTAGATTAGTTATTATTGTCTCTCCAAAAAATTGAAAGCACAACTTTGTTTTTAGTGGGTTTCTTGTGTTTGTTTTCATACAATTGCTATAATAATTGTGTTAATATTGCTGTTATTTTTATTATTATCTATGTCCAAGTGAATTATGCTTTGTTGGGACTGAATTCATAGGAAATATCTAAGAACAAAAACAGGAAAAACTTGAATCGTCAACAAGTTCCATTCCCAAATTGAGATCTTTGTTACCTTCTCTACTATCAGCTTAAAAATTAGAAAAAAGCTACGAAAACACAACGTATTTACCTCCACGAAAAAGGCATTACTCTTGAATTATATATCTGACAACCAAAAGCATTAAACTGAAACGAAAATTAGAAAAACCCTACTATTTTCTGCTCGTCTGCAGTGAAAAATCTCTGTATGTTTCATTGTCTCTCCAAAAAATTTAACTCACAACTTCGCTTTTAGTGGGTTTCTTGTGTTTATTTGCATAGAATTGCCATTGTAATTTTGTTAATATTGCTGTTATTTTTATTATTATCTATGTCCAAGTGAATTATTCTTTGTTGGGACTGAAATCATAGAAAATATCTAAGAACAAAGACAGAAAAAACTCAAATCGAAAACAAGTTCCATTCCCAAATTGAGATCTTTGTTACCTTCTCTAATATCAGCTTAAAAGTGGGAAAAGCTACGAAAACACAACGTATTCCCCTCCACGAAGAAGGCATTACTCTTGAATTATATATCTGACAACCAGAAGCATTGAACTTAAACGAAAATTAGAAGAACCCTACTATTTTCTGCTCGTCTGCAGTGAAAAATCTCCTTATGTATCATTGTCTCTCCAAAAAATTTAACGCACAACTTCGGTTTTAGTGGGTTTCTTGTGTTTATTTGCATAGAATTGCCATTGTAATTTTGTTAATATTGCTGTTATTTTTATTATTATCTATGTCCAACTGAATTATTCTTTGTTGGGACTGAATTCATAGGGAATATCTAAGAACGAAGACAGGAAAAACTTAAATCGTCAACAAGTTCCATTCCCAAATTGAGATCTTTGTTACCTTCTATAATATCAGCTTAAAAGTGAGAAAAGCTACGAAAACACAACGTATTCCCCTCCACGAAAAAGGCATTACTCTTGAATTATATCTGACAACCAAAAGCATTGAACATAAACGAAAATTAGAAGAACTCTACTATTTTCTGCTCGTCTGCAGTGAAAAATCTCTTTATGTATTGTCTCTCCAAGAAATTTAACGCACAACTTCGCTTTTAGTGGGTTTCTTGTGTTTATTTGCATAGAATTGCCATTGTAATTTTGTTAATATTGCTGTTATTTTTATTATTATCTATGTCCAAGTGAATTATGCTTTGTTGGGACTGAATTCATAGGAAATATCTAAGAACAAAAACAGGAAAAACTTGAATCGTCAACAAGTTCCATTCCCAAATTGAGATCTTTGTTACCTTCTCTACTATCAGCTTAAAAATTAGAAAAAAGCTACGAAAACACAACGTATTTACCTCCACGAAAAAGGCATTACTCTTGAATTATATATCTGACAACCAAAAGCATTAAACTGAAACGAAAATTAGAAGAACCCTACTATTTTCTGCTCGTCTGCAGTGAAAAATCTCTGTATGTTTCATTGCCTCTCCAAAAAATTTAACTCACAACTTCGCTTTTAGTGGGTTTCTTGTGTTTATTTGCATAGAATTGCCATTGTAATTTTGTTAATATTGCTGTTATTTTTATTATTATCTATGTCCAAGTGAATTATTCTTTGTTGGGACTGAAATCATAGAAAATATCTAAGAACAAAGACAGAAAAAACTCAAATCGAAAACAAGTTCCATTCCCAAATTGAGATCTTTGTTACCTTCTCTAATATCAGCTTAAAAGTGGGAAAAGCTACGAAAACACAACGTATTCCCCTCCACGAAGAAGGCATTACTCTTGAATTATATATCTGACAACCAGAAGCATTGAACTTAAACGAAAATTAGAAGAACCCTACTATTTTCTGCTCGTCTGCAGTGAAAAATCTCCTTATGTATCATTGTCTCTCCAAAAAATTTAACGCACAACTTCGGTTTTAGTGGGTTTCTTGTGTTTATTTGCATAGAATTGCCATTGTAATTTTGTTAATATTGCTGTTATTTTTATTATTATCTATGTCCAACTGAATTATTCTTTGTTGGGACTGAATTCATAGGGAATATCTAAGAACGAAGACAGGAAAAACTTAAATCGTCAACAAGTTCCATTCCCAAATTGAGATCTTTGTTACCTTCTATAATATCAGCTTAAAAGTGAGAAAAGCTACGAAAACACAACGTATTCCCCTCCACGAAAAAGGCATTACTCTTGAATTATATCTGACAACCAAAAGCATTGAACATAAACGAAAATTAGAAGAACCCTACTATTTTCTGCTCGTCTGCAGTGAAAAATCTCCTTATGTATCATTGTCTCTCCAAAAAATTTAACGCACAACTTCGGTTTTAGTGGGTTTCTTGTGTTTATTTGCATAGAATTGCCATTGTAATTTTGTTAATATTGCTGTTATTTTTATTATTATCTATGTCCAACTGAATTATTCTTTGTTGGGACTGAATTCATAGGGAATATCTAAGAACGAAGACAGGAAAAACTTAAATCGTCAACAAGTTCCATTCCCAAATTGAGATATTTGTTACCTTCTATAATATCAGCTTAAAAGTGAGAAAAGCTACGAAAACACAACGTATTCCCCTCCACGAAAAAGGCATTACTCTTGAATTATATCTGACAACCAAAAGCATTGAACATAAACGAAAATTAGAAGAACCCTACTATTTTCTGCTCGTCTGCAGTGAAAAATCTCTTTATGTATTGTCTCCAAGAAATTTAACGCACAACTTCGGTTTTAGTGGGTTTCTTGTGTTTATTTGCATAGAATTGCCATTGTAATTTTGTTAATATTGCTGTTATTTTTCTTATTATCTATGTCCAAGTGAATTATTCTTTGTTGGGGCTGAAATCATAAAAAATATCTAAGAACAGAGACAGGAAAAACTTAAATCGTTAACAAGTTCCATTCCCAAATTGAGATCTTTGTTACCTTCTCTAATATCAGCTCAAAAGTGAGAAAAGCTACGAAAACACAACGTATTCCACTCCACGAAAAAGGCATTACTCTTGAATAATATCTGCATTGAACAGAAACGAAAAGTAGAAAAACCCTACAATTTTCTGCTCGTCTGCAGTGAAAAATCTCTTTATGTATTATTCTCTCTCCAAAGAATTTAACGCACAACTTCGGTTTTAGTGGGTTTCTTGTTTTTATTTGCATAGAACTGCAAAAATAATTTTGTTCATATTGCTGTTATTTTTATTATTCATGTCGAAGTGAATTATTCTTTGTTGGGAATGAAATCATAGAAAATATCTAAGAACAAAGACATGAAAATCTTAAATCGTCAACAAGTTCCATTCCCAAATTAAGATCTTTGTTACCGTCTCTAATATCAGCTTAAAAATGAGAAAAGCTACGAAAACACAACGTATTTCCCCTCCACGAAAAAGGCATTACTCTTGAATTACTTATATATCTGACAACCAAAAGCATCGAACTGAAACGAAAATTAGAAGAAACCTACTATTTTCTGCCCGTCTGCAGTGAAAAATTTCTTTATGTTTCATTGTCTCTCCAAAAAATTTAACTCACAATTTCGCTTTTAGTGGGTTTCTTGTGTTTATTTGCATAGAATTGCCATTGTAATTTTGTTAATATTGCTGTTATTTTTATTATTATATATGTCGAAGTGAATTATTCTTTGTTGGGAATGAAATCATAGAAAATATCTGAGAACAAAGACAGGAAAAACTTAAATCGTTAGCAAGTTCCATTCCCAAATTGAGATCTTTGTTACCTTCTCTAATATCAGCTTAAAAGTGAGAAAAGCTACGAAAACACAACGTATTCCCCTCCACGAAAAAGGCATTACTCTTGAATTATATCTGACAACCAAAAGCATTGAACTGAAACGAAAATTAGAAGAACCCTACTATTTTCTGCTCGTCTGCAGTGAAAAATCTCTTTATGTATTATTGTCTCTCCAAGAAATTTAACGCACAACTTTCGGTTTTAGTGGGTTTCTTGTGTTTATTTGCATAGAATTGCCATTATAATTTAGTTAATATTGCTGTTATTTTTATTATTATCTATGTCCAAGTGAATTATTCTTTGTTGGGACTGAAATCATAGAAAATATCTAAGAACAAAGACAGGAAAAACTCAAATCGTCAACAAGTTCCATTCCCAAATTAAGATCTTTGTTACCTTCTCTAATATCAGCTTAAAAGTGAGAAGAGCTACGAAAACACAACGTATTCCCCTCCACGAAAAAGGCATTACTCTTGAACTATATCCAAAAGCATTGAACTGAAACGAAAAGTAGAAAAACCCTACAATTTTCTGCTCGTCTGCAGTGAAAAATCTCTTTATGTATTATTCTCTCTCCAAAAAATTTAACGCACAACTTCGGTTTTAGTGGGTTTCTTGTTTTTATTTGCATAGAACTGCAAAAATAATTTTGTTCATATTGCTGTTATTTTTATTATTTATGTCGAAGTGAATTATTCTTTGTTGGGAATGAAATCATAGAAAATATCTAAGAACAAAGACATGAAAATCTTAAATCGTCAACAAGTTCCATTCCCAAATTAAGATCTTCGTTACCTTCTCTAATATCAGCTTAAAAATGAGATAAGCTACGAAAACACAACGTATTTCCCCTCCACGAAAAAGGCATTACTCTTGAATTACTTATATATCTGACAACCAAAAGCATCGAACTGAAACGAAAATTAGAAGAAACCTACTATTTTCTGCTCGTCTGCAGTGAAAAATCTCTTTATGTATCATTGTCTCTCCAAAAAATTTTACGCACAACTTCGGTTTTAGTGGGTTTCTTGTGTTTCTTCGCATAGAATTGTCATAAGAATTTTGTTAATATTGGTGTTATTTTTATTATTATCTATGTCCAAGTGAATTATGCTTTGTTGGGACTGAATTCATAGGAAATATCTAAGAACAAAGACAGGAAAAACTTGAATCGTCAACAAGTTCCATTCCCAAATTGAGATCTTTGTTAACTTCTCTAATATCAGCTTAAAAGTGAGAAAAGCTACGAAAAAACAACGTATTCCCCTCCACGAAAAAGGCATTACTCTTGAATTATATATCTGACAACCAAAAGCATTGAACTGAAACGAAAATTAGAAGAACCCTACTATTTTCTGCTCGTCTGCAGTGAAAAATCTCTTTATGTATCATTGTCTCTCCAGAAAATTTAACGCGCAACTTCGCTTTTAGTGGGTTTCTTGTGTTTATTTGCATAGAACTGCCATTGTAATTTTGTTAATATTGCTGTTATTTTCATTATTATCTATGTCCAAGTGAATTATGCTTTGTTGGGACTGAATTCATAGGAAATATCTAAGAACAAAGACACGAAAAACTTAAATCGTTAACAAGTTCCATTCCCAAATTAAAATCTTTGTTACCTTCTCTAATATCAGCTTAAAAGTAAGAAAAGCTACGAAAACATAACGTATTCCCTTCCACGAAAAAGGCATTACTCTTGAATTATATATCTGAAAACCAAAAGCATTGAACTGAAACGAAAATTAGAAAAACCCCTGCTATTTTCTGCTCGTCTGCAGTGAAAAATCTCTTTATGTATTATTGTCTCTCCAGAAAATTTAACTCGCAACTTCGGTTTTAGTGGGTTTCTTGTGTTTCTTCGCATAGAATTGTCATAAGAATTTTGTTAATATTGGTGTTATTTTTATTATTATCTATGTCCAAGTGAATTATTCTTTGTTGGGACTGAATTCATAGGGAATATCTAAGAACGAAGACAGGAAAAACTTAAATCGTCA
Organism: Aphidecta obliterata; assembly: GCA_963966015.1. Taxonomy (NCBI): domain Eukaryota; kingdom Metazoa; phylum Arthropoda; class Insecta; order Coleoptera; family Coccinellidae; genus Aphidecta; species Aphidecta obliterata. The sequence goes on along the minus strand of OZ014434.1, from coordinate 13,088,662 downwards.
ACAAGTTCCATTCCCAAATTGAGATCTTTGTTACCTTCTATAATATCAGCTTAAAAGTGAGAAAAGCTACGAAAACACAACGTATTCCCCTCCACGAAAAAGGCATTACTCTTGAATTATATCTGACAACCAAAAGCATTGAACATAAACGAAAATTAGAAGAACTCTACTATTTTCTGCTCGTCTGCAGTGAAAAATCTCTTTATGTATTGTCTCTCCAAGAAATTTAACGCACAACTTCGCTTTTAGTGGGTTTCTTGTGTTTATTTGCATAGAATTGCCATTGTAATTTTGTTAATATTGCTGTTATTTTTATTATTATCTATGTCCAAGTGAATTATGCTTTGTTGGGACTGAATTCATAGGAAATATCTAAGAACAAAAACAGGAAAAACTTGAATCGTCAACAAGTTCCATTCCCAAATTGAGATCTTTGTTACCTTCTCTACTATCAGCTTAAAAATTAGAAAAAAGCTACGAAAACACAACGTATTTACCTCCACGAAAAAGGCATTACTCTTGAATTATATATCTGACAACCAAAAGCATTAAACTGAAACGAAAATTAGAAGAACCCTACTATTTTCTGCTCGTCTGCAGTGAAAAATCTCTGTATGTTTCATTGCCTCTCCAAAAAATTTAACTCACAACTTCGCTTTTAGTGGGTTTCTTGTGTTTATTTGCATAGAATTGCCATTGTAATTTTGTTAATATTGCTGTTATTTTTATTATTATCTATGTCCAAGTGAATTATTCTTTGTTGGGACTGAAATCATAGAAAATATCTAAGAACAAAGACAGAAAAAACTCAAATCGAAAACAAGTTCCATTCCCAAATTGAGATCTTTGTTACCTTCTCTAATATCAGCTTAAAAGTGGGAAAAGCTACGAAAACACAACGTATTCCCCTCCACGAAGAAGGCATTACTCTTGAATTATATATCTGACAACCAGAAGCATTGAACTTAAACGAAAATTAGAAGAACCCTACTATTTTCTGCTCGTCTGCAGTGAAAAATCTCCTTATGTATCATTGTCTCTCCAAAAAATTTAACGCACAACTTCGGTTTTAGTGGGTTTCTTGTGTTTATTTGCATAGAATTGCCATTGTAATTTTGTTAATATTGCTGTTATTTTTATTATTATCTATGTCCAACTGAATTATTCTTTGTTGGGACTGAATTCATAGGGAATATCTAAGAACGAAGACAGGAAAAACTTAAATCGTCAACAAGTTCCATTCCCAAATTGAGATCTTTGTTACCTTCTATAATATCAGCTTAAAAGTGAGAAAAGCTACGAAAACACAACGTATTCCCCTCCACGAAAAAGGCATTACTCTTGAATTATATCTGACAACCAAAAGCATTGAACATAAACGAAAATTAGAAGAACCCTACTATTTTCTGCTCGTCTGCAGTGAAAAATCTCCTTATGTATCATTGTCTCTCCAAAAAATTTAACGCACAACTTCGGTTTTAGTGGGTTTCTTGTGTTTATTTGCATAGAATTGCCATTGTAATTTTGTTAATATTGCTGTTATTTTTATTATTATCTATGTCCAACTGAATTATTCTTTGTTGGGACTGAATTCATAGGGAATATCTAAGAACGAAGACAGGAAAAACTTAAATCGTCAACAAGTTCCATTCCCAAATTGAGATATTTGTTACCTTCTATAATATCAGCTTAAAAGTGAGAAAAGCTACGAAAACACAACGTATTCCCCTCCACGAAAAAGGCATTACTCTTGAATTATATCTGACAACCAAAAGCATTGAACATAAACGAAAATTAGAAGAACCCTACTATTTTCTGCTCGTCTGCAGTGAAAAATCTCTTTATGTATTGTCTCCAAGAAATTTAACGCACAACTTCGGTTTTAGTGGGTTTCTTGTGTTTATTTGCATAGAATTGCCATTGTAATTTTGTTAATATTGCTGTTATTTTTCTTATTATCTATGTCCAAGTGAATTATTCTTTGTTGGGGCTGAAATCATAAAAAATATCTAAGAACAGAGACAGGAAAAACTTAAATCGTTAACAAGTTCCATTCCCAAATTGAGATCTTTGTTACCTTCTCTAATATCAGCTCAAAAGTGAGAAAAGCTACGAAAACACAACGTATTCCACTCCACGAAAAAGGCATTACTCTTGAATAATATCTGCATTGAACAGAAACGAAAAGTAGAAAAACCCTACAATTTTCTGCTCGTCTGCAGTGAAAAATCTCTTTATGTATTATTCTCTCTCCAAAGAATTTAACGCACAACTTCGGTTTTAGTGGGTTTCTTGTTTTTATTTGCATAGAACTGCAAAAATAATTTTGTTCATATTGCTGTTATTTTTATTATTCATGTCGAAGTGAATTATTCTTTGTTGGGAATGAAATCATAGAAAATATCTAAGAACAAAGACATGAAAATCTTAAATCGTCAACAAGTTCCATTCCCAAATTAAGATCTTTGTTACCGTCTCTAATATCAGCTTAAAAATGAGAAAAGCTACGAAAACACAACGTATTTCCCCTCCACGAAAAAGGCATTACTCTTGAATTACTTATATATCTGACAACCAAAAGCATCGAACTGAAACGAAAATTAGAAGAAACCTACTATTTTCTGCCCGTCTGCAGTGAAAAATTTCTTTATGTTTCATTGTCTCTCCAAAAAATTTAACTCACAATTTCGCTTTTAGTGGGTTTCTTGTGTTTATTTGCATAGAATTGCCATTGTAATTTTGTTAATATTGCTGTTATTTTTATTATTATATATGTCGAAGTGAATTATTCTTTGTTGGGAATGAAATCATAGAAAATATCTGAGAACAAAGACAGGAAAAACTTAAATCGTTAGCAAGTTCCATTCCCAAATTGAGATCTTTGTTACCTTCTCTAATATCAGCTTAAAAGTGAGAAAAGCTACGAAAACACAACGTATTCCCCTCCACGAAAAAGGCATTACTCTTGAATTATATCTGACAACCAAAAGCATTGAACTGAAACGAAAATTAGAAGAACCCTACTATTTTCTGCTCGTCTGCAGTGAAAAATCTCTTTATGTATTATTGTCTCTCCAAGAAATTTAACGCACAACTTTCGGTTTTAGTGGGTTTCTTGTGTTTATTTGCATAGAATTGCCATTATAATTTAGTTAATATTGCTGTTATTTTTATTATTATCTATGTCCAAGTGAATTATTCTTTGTTGGGACTGAAATCATAGAAAATATCTAAGAACAAAGACAGGAAAAACTCAAATCGTCAACAAGTTCCATTCCCAAATTAAGATCTTTGTTACCTTCTCTAATATCAGCTTAAAAGTGAGAAGAGCTACGAAAACACAACGTATTCCCCTCCACGAAAAAGGCATTACTCTTGAACTATATCCAAAAGCATTGAACTGAAACGAAAAGTAGAAAAACCCTACAATTTTCTGCTCGTCTGCAGTGAAAAATCTCTTTATGTATTATTCTCTCTCCAAAAAATTTAACGCACAACTTCGGTTTTAGTGGGTTTCTTGTTTTTATTTGCATAGAACTGCAAAAATAATTTTGTTCATATTGCTGTTATTTTTATTATTTATGTCGAAGTGAATTATTCTTTGTTGGGAATGAAATCATAGAAAATATCTAAGAACAAAGACATGAAAATCTTAAATCGTCAACAAGTTCCATTCCCAAATTAAGATCTTCGTTACCTTCTCTAATATCAGCTTAAAAATGAGATAAGCTACGAAAACACAACGTATTTCCCCTCCACGAAAAAGGCATTACTCTTGAATTACTTATATATCTGACAACCAAAAGCATCGAACTGAAACGAAAATTAGAAGAAACCTACTATTTTCTGCTCGTCTGCAGTGAAAAATCTCTTTATGTATCATTGTCTCTCCAAAAAATTTTACGCACAACTTCGGTTTTAGTGGGTTTCTTGTGTTTCTTCGCATAGAATTGTCATAAGAATTTTGTTAATATTGGTGTTATTTTTATTATTATCTATGTCCAAGTGAATTATGCTTTGTTGGGACTGAATTCATAGGAAATATCTAAGAACAAAGACAGGAAAAACTTGAATCGTCAACAAGTTCCATTCCCAAATTGAGATCTTTGTTAACTTCTCTAATATCAGCTTAAAAGTGAGAAAAGCTACGAAAAAACAACGTATTCCCCTCCACGAAAAAGGCATTACTCTTGAATTATATATCTGACAACCAAAAGCATTGAACTGAAACGAAAATTAGAAGAACCCTACTATTTTCTGCTCGTCTGCAGTGAAAAATCTCTTTATGTATCATTGTCTCTCCAGAAAATTTAACGCGCAACTTCGCTTTTAGTGGGTTTCTTGTGTTTATTTGCATAGAACTGCCATTGTAATTTTGTTAATATTGCTGTTATTTTCATTATTATCTATGTCCAAGTGAATTATGCTTTGTTGGGACTGAATTCATAGGAAATATCTAAGAACAAAGACACGAAAAACTTAAATCGTTAACAAGTTCCATTCCCAAATTAAAATCTTTGTTACCTTCTCTAATATCAGCTTAAAAGTAAGAAAAGCTACGAAAACATAACGTATTCCCTTCCACGAAAAAGGCATTACTCTTGAATTATATATCTGAAAACCAAAAGCATTGAACTGAAACGAAAATTAGAAAAACCCCTGCTATTTTCTGCTCGTCTGCAGTGAAAAATCTCTTTATGTATTATTGTCTCTCCAGAAAATTTAACTCGCAACTTCGGTTTTAGTGGGTTTCTTGTGTTTCTTCGCATAGAATTGTCATAAGAATTTTGTTAATATTGGTGTTATTTTTATTATTATCTATGTCCAAGTGAATTATGCTTTGTTGGGACTGAATTCATAGGAAATATCTAAGAACAAAGACACGAAAAACTTAAATCGTTAACAAGTTCCATTCCCAAATTAAAATCTTTGTTACCTTCTCTAATATCAGCTTAAAAGTGAGAAAAGCTACGAAAACATAACGTATTCCCTTCCACGAAAAAGGCATTACTCTTGAATTATATATCTGAAAACCAAAAGCATTGAACTGAAACGAAAATTAGAAAAACCCCTGCTATTTTCTGCCCGTCTGCAGTGAAAAATCTCTTTATGTATTATTGTCTCTCCAAAAAATTTAACGCACAACTTCGGTTTTAGTGGGTTTCTTGTGTTTATTTGCATAGAATTGCCATAATAATTTTGTTAATATTGCTGTTATTTTTATTATTATCTAGGTATGTCCAAGTGAATTATTTTTTGTTGGGACTGAAATCATAGAAAATATCAAAGAACAAAGACAGAAAAAACTTAAATCGTCAAAAAGTTCCATTCCGAAATTGAGATCATTGTTACCTTCTCTAATATCAGCTTAAAAATGAGAAAAGCTACGAAAACAGAACGTAATCCCCTCCACAAAAAAGGCATTACTCTTGAATTATATCTGACAACCAAAAGATTTGAACTGAAATGAAAATTAGAAGAACCCTACGATTTTCTGCACGTCTGCAGTGAAAAATCTCTTTATGTATTATTGTCTCTCCAGAAAATTTAACTCGCAACTTCGGTTTTAGTGGGTTTCTTGTGTTTCTTCGCATAGAATTGCCATAATAATTATTGTGTTAATGTTGTTGTTGTTATTCTTTTTATTATCTATGTTAAAGTGCATTATGCTTTGTCGGGACTGAATTCATAGGGAATACCTGAGAACAAAGACAGGAAAAACTCGAATCGTCAACAAGTTCCATTCCCAAATTGAGATCTTTGTTACCTTCTCTAATATCAGCTTAAAATTGGAAAACCTATGAAAACACAACGTATTCCCCTCCACGAAGAACGCATAAATCTTGAACTTTATCTGTCAACCGCAAGCATTGAACTGAAACGAAAATTCTCTGCTCGTCTGCAGTGAAAAAATCTCTTCAAAGATGTCTGATATGCGTTAGAGTAAGCAAATATTAAAAAAATAAATGAAAACAGACGTTATCTACTTGATAAGCCCCTTTTGTGCTAGCTAAGAAGGATAAAAGGCAGTGGAACTATTCCTGGCAGGGAAACACATAGATAATATAAAAGTAATGATGATGTTTCTACATGAGTATTATTCCGTCCTTTTTCGATCGCTGTGCCATATGTTCAAAGGCGACACTAAAGATTGCTCACAGTCTGGGAAGATTTCGGTCCAAGCTCCAGCACAACAGCAACTCAGCAAAGTCTGAGTTGTGAAATTTAGCAGTACAGCTGGATATGACCTGTGGTTTGGATCCCAGCAAAGAGGTATTGTCTCTGGTTTCAGGTCCCAGGCAACGAGGAGTTGTCTCTGGTTTGGATCCCAGGAAACTGGCTAGAATGTTCATCAAAATAAGCAAGACATCTTTCAAGAGACAAATACATTGATCAACCTTATTGCAGAAAAATGGTGTAACATGCCTTTTTCACTTTATAGATTTGTTCTTTCCGTCTTTTTCATTTTATAGATTTGTTCTTCCTGTCTTTTCCATTTTTCATTCTATTGTTCATTTTTTCCATTATGCAATTGAAGGCCTTTCCCGAAGGCAGTCCTGATCGTCTTTGGTGGAAAATGATCGAATATACGCATCTATAATTTCCCCGAAAAGAACTCGACACCCATAAAAGCGACATCGAAGTAATAAAATGCCAACTTTATGAAAAGACCCGAAACTTCGATGTTATTCGCGTACGACATCCGAACTCGCCCCGGCGATTCACCTGACAGTTAATTCGAAACCTGCCCCTCCCCCCCGTCTTTCTACCAAGTCAGAATGATTCAATGAAAGAAGACGCCATCAGCAAAAACTCCGCTTTCGGTCGCGAGTTATTCTTTTTGGATGAAAAAACTTGCAGGCAATTTATGCGTTCCTCGCGATCGGGCGTTGGGCAAAAGGCGTTACAACTTTGAATGAGTTTCACTCCATCGTGAGCGACTACTGAAAGTTATGATTCGATTAGAGGGGGTAATGGCTGTCGTTAACCTGGAGTTCAGGGTAAATTGAGTGTCAAATGGAAATGTCGAATTTATTGAGTGGATACAAAAAAAGGTAAATTTCACTCAGGGGTTCGTTATCCTCCCAACGAGCCTATTATCGATACCTCTATACTATACATTTTTCAGAATATGAAGCTGTGTTGGGGTCTCTGGGAATATTTGCACCATGAAACAAGATTTGACTTGATTATGAGGTTTCAACATAAGGAAGGATATTTCATTATGTCATGATGTTTCTACAAGACATTCAATTCTCCAGCAGCGCGACCATACTGCTTCGGGAGCGGATGAGCGGCGCTGCCAAAGTCGCCGGTAGATCACGTCCCCTTGCAGCGTAGTTTTTATCATCAAAATTTAGAGATCTGCAGATCTTAATAGTTATTTAATCAACTAGTTTATTAATGACAGCGATTAATGGTCGAATTATTTTAACGCGTGAGCGGAGCGAGCGCGTTAATGTTTGAGACCATTAATCGCTGAATTAATAAACGAGTTGATTACAAGATTTTTCCGTCGACCTCATCAGGAATTGAATATAAATTCTGGATCGAAACCAATTTTTATTTTGCATGATATACAAATTTGACGTAATACAAATTTCTATGTTCATTTCGATATATTAATATTTATGCTTCCTATAGAACAATTCGAAAAAGTCATAGAGGGAATATTGGACATGTTGTGACATTCTGAATAGTTCACATTTATTTCATTTCCTATAATGTCCAAAGGAACGTGTGGATGAAGTGGAGGTTGAAGCATTATTTACTTTGGAACTATTATGACATACAATTTTTTCTGCAGTTTCTATTTTATTCTGAATGGAGTTTTCAATATACCCTTCGCAACAGAAGTTGATTTCCAACCACCAAGTCTTTTGATGGCTGAAAAATCTGAACCACTGTCAGAAAGAATAGACGCAGAAGAACGCCGAAAACAGTGACCTGTATACAAATGTGGTTGCTCTAATTTAAGAAAGTTTGCAATCATTGACGGTAATTTAGAAAATGTATTAATTCCAACTGGTTGTGTAGAGCATTTATAGTTCTTATAAAAAACGAAAAATCTTTCGTGTGGAGTGTGAGCTGGCCTCAAGGATATATATCTCTTTATAATGTTTAAAAGTGTATGCTCATCATTATCCACCACAGTGAATATCCTGTTCGAATGTGTTTTCGATGAATTCACTGTTACCAAAAATTTCGATCCCATATCTTGTACATCCTTTCTCTGCAACCTTAACAATTCATCTTTTCTCAATGCACCCGCTACTCCGAATATCAAAGCGACCTACAAATCGAACAATGATAGTTATTCCACTATAACGAGATAATGAGAATAAGTTGGAATAACGATTCAACTGAGTTTTATTTTTACCTTCGACATCAAGAAAACACTATCAGGAGCATTCGCTATGAACTCTCTCACATGTTCTTTTTCGAGAACTATTGATTTTTTTGGGATATATCCCTCTCTCTTCCGTTTAATAAACATCACCAGTTTGTGGTATCTGCTTATATCAGTATTGTCTTCCACATTTTGTGTTGATTTCAGCATCGAATATTTTGGCCATCAACTTGCTAGATGCCCCTTTTCTGCAATACCCGTAAAGTATGCCAACAAAACCTTTTCCGTAAAGTTCCGAACCTTCTTGTCCTTGCACCAAGATCTGAATTCAGCATAGGTTTTCTCATATAAATGGCGGCTCTTTTCAGGAAGCAGACTCAAAGTTGCTGCTTCAGCAGTTTTTGTCACACCTGGCGGTGTCAAAGGGATATTTTCTTCGTTATTCATTATGTAGTAGCGTAACGGATAAAATCAGATTCTGATCGAAAGCGAATAAATAAATTTGACAGCTCGATTGTGCTCCGACATAGATGCATCTATGCTCCGACTGAATATTTTATAATCGGTTGCCATGATAATCATGCATTAATACAAGAAATCATGCATTAATAGGGGTCATTAACGGATGATTTCGAGTGCGTTAAAATGAGCTCTTATTCTATGGTCGACGGAAAAAAAAATATCCTAGGTCTCCGCATGATTTCGACCTCAAGACGCTTTCCCAGAGATAAGGATAACCTGGCTAATGAATTCAACGAGCGCATAATCGATTTCATACTGAATAATTTACTTTTCATCTCGCATCTTTTATTTTATATACCGCTCGACTTCCTCTGCCAGTCACGACTAGCCGGTTAATTATAAAGTGTGGCGACTAATAATTCCCAGATTTTTTTTCCTTGCCGGGCTTAGCAGGCGACTTCCTGTCGTTTCCCCGATGATGACATGTCTTGAGAGGAGACGAATATTCGAAAATAGCTCTCAGTGTTTGTAACCTACAGAAAGATATACTTGAAGACTTTTTTTTTTTCCAATTATTTTGCTGCGATATTCAGAGAGCTGAAAGTTCTAAAATTTGAAGAGCACGTTGTTTCAGTGTCCATTGTCAGTATGACAAATACTTTCATTTTATTTTTATAAACTTTAATTGATGGAATTACCGAATTAATATGAATATATCATTAATGTAATGTCATCAACGCTTCGAAAAACCTAAAGTCTGAATGATGTTTCAATTATTTGATTGTAAAAACCTGAAAACGCAAAACAACATATTTTGAGGCTAGTAAATCGTTTAAAATCATTACTCACCTCTATTTCTCACTCCAAATCACTTCTTTCCATTTTCGATATCACCAATTTCGACTACATCCATTCTTGTTCACGTTTGTCGAAAAATGGTCAATTGGTCTAATCGAAACAAGCCGTGAAAAACAAGGTCTTGTGTGAGGAATTGTACAATGTATCAACAAGTCTGAAGATGATGCAGCAGGCGCCCTTCAAACCTGGAAAAGGTGGCAGTAACGTCTTGGCTTAATTCGAAAATGATTGAGGGCGTCGACATAGTTCCTCTCGTCTTTTTCAGGTTTACGACCGATTTCATTGCATTTTATGGCATTTTATGTGAGTCTCCCTGAAAGATCCTCCATTCCTGTCGGAAATGACGATGGTGAATTATATAAACTTTGTTAAGACAGCGTTGAGAACCGGTTTGGAACTGGAGTAAGCGAGCACAGATGGATTTGATAATCTCTTGAATTAATCTGCCCGTTAGGCTCCTCAAAAATCAACTGCCTTTTTCACTTTGGGTTTATTCGTAATCAATTCGCTGGCCGAGTGGCACCTCCACACGCAACCTAATCAGAGGGCGTTTTCTGTTACCTTTCGAGATGAAATTTAAGTCCAGCACGGAAGTCGAAGTCGGCAAAATTTCTTGCAATCTGCAAACTTTTACTTCACTACGAAATTTCTCACTGGCTATGGATCATGCGTAGTGCTTTCGTTAATTGTTTTTTGAGTTTTCTTCAGGTGTAGTTTGAGTGTTCTGTGTTGATTCGATTCATGTTTTGGCTTAAAATTTGAAATATGTACATTGTAGCAATGCTTCATCGTCTATTACACTTTGTAATATCTGGGAATATGAATATTCATTCTTAAATTCGGTTACCTATCTCGGAAACGATGTTGGTCATATATTGTATTTCTTTGTATAATCAACGGATGTCGTTAATTTTGGAGATGTGTGATTGAGAATTGATACCTGAGCCATAGATAAGGAAAGCTTTGGCTTTAAACGAATATTTGTTTTGACGAACGTAAGGGTTCTGCCAGGTCAGTGAGGAGACTCGAAAGAAAATCAGCGATAAGAAATTGAACCAGGCAGAAATTATGGGAAAATTTCGAATGCGAAGATTTAACAACGTGGGTGGTTTTGAGCAATTGGAGGGAGAGGCACGACGAAAAGTGTTATTATACATCGTATTATTAAAACTGCATTGCATCCATTGTAATAACTCAAGAAAACTAATTTCAAAAACACAAGGAACAGAATTAAGAAAAATTTAAACATCGTTTGTATGATGTTCAGGTTCGCAGACGATATCTCTTCATTTCCATCGCCACTCGACCAGCAAATTGACTACGAATGCAGCCTGACTTTAGGACCTACGTAAACTTATTCCCAACCCTTCGTAGTTCAACACGATCCAACATCATTTGGGATTCCCGAAGCTGACAATTGACACTCTTTTTTCGACGTTTTCTCAAATTAAGTTGATACCTTATTATTATTGTGAATGTTTTGCTGAAAAAGATGAATCCAGATAGTCAAGATGATTTATTATGTACACCTCCAGAAATAAGACAATCAGCCAATGGTACCTTACAGAATTTATTGCCCGAAAAATACCAAAACGAATATAAAGGGGTATACAACAATTTTCAAAATTGGTGTAGCAGTAGGAATATTAAGTCATCGTTTACAGATAATGTTCTTTTGGCATATTTTAGTGAAGTTAGCACTAAATATAAAGCATCTTTCCTATGGACTTTCCACTCCATGTTCAAAATCAACATAAATAATGCATTGTTATAGGTAACTATTAAGATTCGTAAATAAAGTTCTTTCTCTGTACTTGTATCTGAGTATTTATTGTTATAGTCGTAGATGAAGTATAGTATACAACTTGCGGTAATGGTCATTACTCACTTGATGAATTACAGCACTCGCCTTCGGCTCGCGCTGCAACTTTCATCTGCGTTAGTTATGACCTACATTACCGCTCGTTAAATAATATATCATTATCTCTCATTGTTTTTCAGTAGACTATGTTGATGATTAAAGTCCAATTCTGCCAGAAAATTGTGGATGAAACCTGGGGAGTAGGTTTATTGAGGCCCTGGCCTGAAATCAACAGTTCTATCATATATGGCGGACGTTGCCAAATCTATGTTTTTGTCAAAGTTTGGAGACTTTTTCATTCAAACCTTCAGTGAAAAACAACCTAGTTAGGGCGAAATTTCATGGGTGACCTGTACGAACCGAAGTGAGCCCCCCTCGAAAACTCGGAGCTTGTTCGAGTCAGAAGATCCTTCTTTGTCCTGGTTCCCCGGAAAAATCGCTATCTGTAATATATTAATGGCATTTTACGTGTTCAGCACGTCGAGTTCCGACCTAATTCCCGTTCCCCCTCGAGCGTGGCAAATAAAGTGGGTTTCTACGTCATCCTCGTCATTAATTAATTTTTCCCGTGAAAATTACCGGAGCGAAACAGTATCTCCTGATAAAGAACAAGGGTTCCCTGTTGTATCTCTTGTACCGCTCGAACTAAGAACTTAACTGATTCAAATTTAAATAAGTTATACACCAGGGGTTGTAAAAAGAAGCTTTACTGTGTTCTTCGTACGAGTTTAGGGGGTGATTTAATGAAGTTTCGACTGAAAAACAAGAGCCGCAGTTGACTTAATTTGAAAGGTATCTTTTGAGGGCGTTTTGTTCCGGAATTTAGCATATATTTTTTGATATAGCTTGATGTGAAATTCGGGGCTTTCGGGGTACGAAATAAGCCATTCATACTATTCCTGACTTCGTTGTCAGGTTCAATCTCAGCTTCTTCATCTCAAAAATCGGTGGTTTCGCAGAGATTCACCATCCTCGACGCCGTCGAGGACAATCACAACGGGTAACCGCGAAATTCTTCCTCGGAGTCGACGCCATCTGAAGCCTCGAACTCGCCGATGATTTCATTATGTGAATTTCTTTTCTTCGAAAGGGAGTCCAGGTTTTGAAGGTATAGAAAATACCCATTTCATTTTCAAATTAGAGTCTTTCTTTCTTCTGATTGTAGATTATGGTTACCACTAAGATTTCGGTGAAGTTTATACTACGAAAAATATAAAACTTATATGCAGAAAAATCTTTGTTTTTTTCGTGAAAAAATGAATGACGTTATCCCCATCGGGTACATTTTTTGTTTTTTCGTTTTTACTACACAAAAGAAACAATTTTCAAGCTGAAAACACTCAAAATGCACAAAGATTAACATTATTCGATTCTGAATAATTTACTACGACAAATGTCGAAAATACTGCGGTGGCAAAAAATTTCTACCAACTGCACAACAGACAACTGAATTGAAGAATTGCGACGTTGCCAATTCTATTCTATGGTATATTATACTTCATATTTCATTACGTGGAATTTTTTCGTCCATCAATATTACGCATAATTAAAAGAAAGAATCAATAAATGAGAACATTCGCAAAAAGTTTGCGACCACCCTCAATATATACTTCATTTTCCTTAACAACTCATATTGAGGTTAGGTTAGTTTAGAACAGTTTCAAATAAACAGTTAAAAAAACAAAAACTACAAGTATAAACATGGAACTAATCATCGTAACTCGGCTTAACATGAACGAAAGGGTAGGACCTGGCAAAGACGCAATTTTTCAATTCTATTGTGCAGTTTCTTTCCGCCATTCATCGTAGTAAAATATTCCTTATCAAATAGTTTTGAATGTCATGCATTTCGAGATTTTTCAGCTGGAAATTTGTTTTTGAGCGCTCGTACTACTTACACGAGGGCTATATCATTTCGTCACGATGTCTGTATTTTTCGAATTTTGAGCCTAAAATGTTCTCAATCGACTATGTTCGACTCACTGATGAAGAATCCGTCGGAAAATTCGAGTCTGTCCGTCCGGCCGTCCGGCCGTAAGCACGATAACTCTCGAACAGAACAACCTAGAGACTTGAAATTTTCAGTGTGGGTTCATTTCCCGAATAACTCGGTTAAGTTCGTTAATGGGCCAAATTCCACCAGGGGTTCCGTAAATATGGCCTTTCAAAGTTTTTTTTCCCTGATAACTTGAAAACTACAGATTCGATCGAGATGAAATTTTCCACTCAAATGGAAAATGACGTGTTCAAGCTACATGGGAAATTTTGTTCAGATCGCATCACCAGAACCATAGAAACCATAGAAAATTGTAACTTTTGAACGGAAATGCCTAGGGACTTGAAATTTTTAGGATAGGTGTGGATCTCGAATGTCGTGATCACGTTAATCTATGAGCAAAATTATACTAGGGGTTCCGTAAATACGATCGTTTGAAATTTTGGTTTCTCGATGATTTCGAAACTACGGATTCAATCGAGATGAAATTTTGTATTTTAAACGAGGATGATATATTAAAGGAATATTTTGTCCAGATCGCATGACCAGAACCATAGAAACCATAGAAAATTGTAACTTTCGAACGGAAAGGCCTAGGAACTTGAAATTTTCAAGGTGGGTTTGGATCGCGAATATCGCAGTCACGTTCTTCAATGAGCAAAATTAGACTAGGGGTTCCGTAAATATGGCCGTTCAAAATATTTCTTTCCTGATAGTTTCGAAACTACTGATTGGATTGCAATGACATTTTGCACCTAGCTGAGGAATAATGTAATCAAACTATATGCGGAATTTTGTCCAGATCGCATCACCAAGACCATTCTTCAGAAAATTCTAGCGAATTATCGAAAAAAAATTGGTCAGCTGAAGCACTGACATGAAGTCTGGAGTTTCGCCTAAGTTCGGGAATTTTTTTGACTAAAATTCCTTCAATTGATTTCTAAAACTGGAAAATGCGAATCTACCTACTAGGTGGATGTACGAGCGCTCAAAAGCTCCTGCCTTCACGGCAGTGCTTTTCGTAATTTTTTTGTTTGTGGGAAAGAGGGCAATCGATATGATACTGTGCATCTAAAAAGTGTCCCAAAAGTGAGTAACGTCATACATTTTTTCACGGAGGAAATCGGCTATGTTATTTCAAAGCATATTTTATCAAACTCTTGTAGAAATTTATCAAAATCCAAGAGGTGACCATATTCTACACCTTCAAGAAACTGCACAGACCTATTTTGCGAGTCATAATGTAAATTATAACCTGTTACACAAGATCAACAAGGCAAATCGAATTTTTTTTTCCACACGGTTGGAAGAGCATGAAACTTATTGATCAACCACATGAATACAGGATGTTTTTTGAGGTGAGGCTTTTTTTTTGACAGGTGTTAGAACTTATCAAAAGAGATCATTTCGCCGGAAGTTGTTCATATAAATATTCAATTTGAAAAAAGTGCAAAAAATCTTGGGCATCAATATCTGAATACAATTTTGGATCGTGTTATCTCTCTGTTAGGAGACTATGCCATATGCATGCGATCATTTCTCAGCATTAATCGCAAATTTGTATTCTCTTTGAACTCCATCAAAATTAGGAAGTCCACACACTCCCCGATGAAATTGATCCAAATTTTGTATAGAAATTGTTCGAAATGGTCACCATTTTCACCACATCAGTTTGCTCACGGAATAATGCCACAAGCAAATTCAATGCGTTGTCTTAGTTCTTTCGCATTCACCTCACCGTCACTTAGGTTCACAAATGACCCCAAAGTAAGAAATCGCAGGGGTTGAGATCGGGAAACTTAGGCATCATACGCATCATTTCCCGTATACTGACCTCAGACAACTGGTAATACATTTTGATATCGATACGTACCTAACTCAGATCCGGACTAAAAATCTCTCAGATTGGCGGATAACTTCGATTTCGAAATACTCGGCCCTGTGGAATATTTTATATAAACGATTTTTGTATGTCGACTTATTTGGATGAGTTCTATTGCTGCTCAAAAAAAAGCCTCACCTGTGAAAACACCCTGTAGACCTAAACACACTTATTCACCGAATTTGCAATGAATCAATGAATAACACCCAGAAACGGATCACTTATTAGTATATTATTTAACGAGCAGTAATGTAGGTCGTAACTAACGCAGATGAGTTTGCAGCGCGAGCCGAAGGCGAGGGCTGTTATTTATCAAGTGAGTCATTACCATTACCGCAAGTTGAGTTCTAAACTTAATCTACGACTATAACAATAAATACTGAGATACAAGTACATAGAAAGAACTTTATTTAGAAATCTCAATAGTTACCTATAACAATGCATTATTTATGTTGATTGTGCTTCTTAACATGGAGTAGAAAGTCCATAGAGGCGATGCTTTATATTTAGTGCTAAGTTCACTTAAGTATGCCAAAAAAACATTATCTGTGAACGATGACTCAATCATCTTACTGCTATACCAATCTTGAAAATTGTTGTATACACCTTTATATTTGTTTTGGGATTTTTCGGGCAATAAATTCTGTATGGTAACATTGGCTGATTGTCTTATTTCTGAAGGTGTACATAATAATTCGTCTTCACTATCTGAATTCATCTTTTTCGTTCACAAACATAATAAGGTATCAACTTAATTCGAGAAAAGGTCAAAATTTGTCGAGTGACCTCCCCTCAATACCACTAATGGACTGTTTCCTTCAGCCAATCGGCTTTTACAGAAGCACAGAGCCAGAGAGTTATAGTAGTGAGTTATTATAACTAACGTTGTTTGTTGACAGATACTATTTATTGCTCAAAAGTAGTTGAATAATGAATATAAATACTTCATTGAACACGTGAACACAGGATGAAAATTCTTAACTCAATAGTTTCGTTCCGTGAAGTGAGGATAGGAAAGACGAGATCTTCTCTGTTGCCCAATTTTCCTCTACTCTGCAATCTCGAGCTCAGCCTCTTCATCTCGAGAGATTCGCGAGTCTTGACGCCGTCGAGGACAATCACAACGGGTAACAGGAAGTTTTCTAATAAACCGCGGAATTCTTAATACCTCCATGATGCCCGGAGTCGACGCCATCTGCGTCCAAAATAAAGGAAAACAACTGATTCAAATTAAGAGGGACTATTTTCCCAGGAAGCGCGCCGAAAACTTCCGTACGAAATGGAACATAAATGAGTTGAAAACTTTCAACAGGCTCTGCGAGTTCGTAATTTTCGAATTTAAATCAGTTTTATTGTTTGGATATTATTCGGACTGTTGGAACAGCGTGTGGTTGATAACGAACAAGGATTTTGTACAAACATTTACAAGGGTTCCTTAACTACCCAACTACTCAGCATCGGTACTACAATCAAAGAAATTTTCTAGGATATACAACAGGAATTCGTTAACTTCTACAGGAAATTCCCCCTATTTAAGGGACAGCAGGAATATTTGTTGATTTCGCGTGACAATTCCGGTCGTCTAATTGCTCTAGAAATAACAAGTTTAACATTAGTTGATGCAACCAAACTTCAGTTTGTCATTTCAAAAAATAATACTGTGATGAAAACCGGAATATGCGTGAATACTAACAGGAATTTGCTTTTTAATAAACAAACTAGATTGTTGTATTCCAAGCTTCAAACTACAGTTTCCACAAGAATTTCCAGCATGTTAGATTGGGAGTACAGATTGTTCTCAGAACGGTCTTCTTTGTTGGGATAACAATATTTGCGTTCAAACAACAGTCACTAGTCAGGTGTAATTATATATCTAAACTTTCCTTTTTTTCTTCCAGTTCCAAAGCTCGACATAGACAACCTGGACAACGGCTATCATGGCCTGGTCAGGGAGAACGAGACCCTCGTCGAGGTGACCCCCGCGATAAGGGCGATCGGCTCGCCGGTGTGCAGTTTTCGGATAGTGAACAAGCACCACGGCGAGGCTCCCTTCGAGATCATCTCCAAAGATGACGGTTATGCCGAGCTGAAGGCTAGGCGATCGCTGAACTGCGAGAAGAGGAAGAACTACAAGTTCGACATCGCTGCGGTTGGGTGTAACGGAAGGCAGAGCATAAGGTAAGACTAACATCATATCTCATGAGACATATGACGCGTAATGAAAGACGTTAAATTCCTCGAATGATCCACCGCAAGACATTATTTGCAATGGCGAGGGGTGAACAGGAGTTTGCTCTTCTTCTCCACAGAATCTACACTCGTCAGTTTCTGTTGAGCCCAATCTCATCATATACTTTCTAAGGCGACAATGTCCTGTGAGGAAGCCAGTGAGGAGGATTTTCCTTTTTTATAGTTCGGAAGGAACTTTTGGAGTGATCTATTCCTGAGAGATTCCTCCAGAGTGATTCTCTTTCAGTCTTCTCCTTCTCCGAAAACGCTTTCTAAAGGTGCATTTGCCTATTCCACAGAAAGGTTCTGGGCCAGTAAGTGGCCTTTGTGCTCCCTTTCGGACAAGTGTTTGGCCTCTTCGATTCCTGAGTGACCAGGAACCCAGACTGAAGAGAATTTGTTATAGTTATAGTTAGGAAAGGGGGTTACATTTCACTGCGACCTCAAGGTCTTTTGTGCCCCCTATCAGAGCTGTATTCGCAAATGCGCTACCTACAGCTCGCCCTCCAACTCCAGAGCTCCAATGAACTCTAGTATCTGAGAGGGCTTCAAGGAGGTTAGATCCTCATTCCTCCTATAGTTCTCTTGTCCAAGACAGTCTTTGCGCTGGTTTGCAATGGCGAGGCATTCTGTAACCAGGTGAACAGGAGTTTTCTCCTCTTCACCACAGAATCTACACTCGTCAGTTTGTGTTAAGCCCATTCTCATCATATGCTTCCTAAGGCGACAATGTCCTGTGAGGAAGCCAGTGAGGAGGATTTTGCTTTTTCATAGTTCGGAAGGAACTTTTGGAGTGATCTATTCCTGAGAGATTCCTCCAGAGTGATTCTCTTTCAGTCTTCTCCTTCTCCGAAAACGCTTTCTATAGGTGCATTTGCCTATTCCACAGAAAGGTTCTGGGCCAGTGAGTGGCCTTTGTGCCCCCTTTCAGACAAGTGTTTGGCCTCTTCGATTCCTGAGTGACCAGGAACCCAGACTGAAGAGAATTTGTTATAGTTATAGTTAGGAAAGGGGGTTACATTTCACTGCGATCTCAAGGTCTTTTGTGCCCCCTATCAGAGCTGTATTCGCAAATGCGCTACCTACAGCTCGCCCTCCAACTCCAGAGCTCCAATGAACCCTAGTATCTGAGAGGGCTTCAAGGAGGTTAGATCCTCATTCCTCCTATAGTTCTCTTGTCCAAGACAGTCTTTGCGCTGGTTTGCAATGGCGAGGCATTCTGTAACCAGGTGAACAGGAGTTTTCTCCTCTTCACCACAGAATCTACACTCGTCAGTTTGTGTTAAGCCCATTCTCATCATATGCTTCCTAAGGCGACAATGTCCTGTGAGGAAGCCAGTGAGGAGGATTTTGCTTTTTCATAGTTCGGAAGGAACTTTTGGAGTGATCTATTCCTGAGAGATTCCTCCAGAGTGATTCTCTTTCAGTCTTCTCCTTCTCCGAAAACGCTTTCTATAGGTGCATTTGCCTATTCCACAGAAAGGTTCTGGGCCAGTAAGTGGCCTTTGTGCTCCCTTTCGGACAAGTGTTTGGCCTCTTCGATTCCTGAGTGACCAGGAACCCAGACTGAAGAGAATTTGTTATAGTTATAGTTAGGAAAGGGGGTTACATTTCACTGCGACCTCAAGGTCTTCTGTGCCCCCTATCAGAGCTGTATTCGCAAATGCGCTACCTACAGCTCGCCCTCCAACTCCAGAGCTCCAATGAACTCTAGTATCTGAGAGGGCTTCAAGGAGGTTAGATCCTCATTCCTCCTATAGTTCTCTTGTCCAAGACAGTCTTTGCGCTGGTTTGCAATGGCGAGGCATTCTGTAACCAGGTGAACAGGAGTTTTCTCCTTTTCACCACAGAATCTACACTCGTCAGTTTGTGTTAAGCCCATTCTCATCATATGCTTCCTAAGGCGACAATGTCCTGTGAGGAAGCCAGTGAGGAGGATTTTGCTTTTTCATAGTTCGGAAGGAACTTTTGGAGTGATCTATTCCTGAGAGATTCCTCCAGAGTGATTCTCTTTCAGTCTTCTCCTTCTCCGAAAACGCTTTCTATAGGTGCATTTGCCTATTCCACAGAAAGGTTCTGGGCCAGTAAGTGGCCTTTGTGCCCCCTTTCAGACAAGTGTTTGGCCTCTTCGATTCCTGAGTGACCAGGAACCCAGACTGAAGAGAATTTGTTATAGTTATAGTTAGGAAAGGGGGTTACATTTCACTGCGATCTCAAGGTCTTTTGTGCCCCCTATCAGAGCTGTATTCGCAAATGCGCTACCTACAGCTCGTCCTCCAACTCCAGAGCTCCAATGAACTCTAGTATCTGAGAGGGCTTCAAGGAGGTTAGATCCTCATTCCTCCTATAGTTCTCTTGTCCAAGACAGTCTTTGCGCTGGTTTGCAATGGCGAGGCATTGTGTGACCAGGTGAACAGGAGTTTTCTCTTCTTCACCACAGAATCTACACTCGTCAGTTTGTGTTAAGCCCATTCTCATCATATGCTTCCTAAGGCGACAATGTCCTGTGAGGAAGCCAGTGAGGAGGCGTAACTTATTCTTACTGAGATCCAAATACTTTTTGGATCGTGAACTTTCAAAGTTCCGAATGAACTTTTTGGAGTGATCCATTCCTGGAAGATACTTCCAGAGTGCTTCTCTTTCAGTCTCTTTCTTCTCCAGAAACTTTACTTATAGATGCATTTACCTATGCCACAGAAAGTTTCTGAGCCAGTGAGTGGCGTTTGTGCTCCCTTTCAGGCAAGTGTATAAGCCTCTTCGTTTCCTTCGATTCCTGAATGACCAGGAACTCAGACTAAAGAGACTTTGTTGTTCTTGCCTACTTCATTAAGTTTTTTCTGGCAGTCCCATATCAGCTTTGAGTCGATGATATAGGTGTTCAGTGCTTTGATAACAGCTTGACTATCAAAATGGATCACAATGTCACACCCTTGATAGTTTCTTTCCAGGTTTATGTCAATGCATCTTTCGATTGCAAGTATTTCTGCCTGAAAAACCCTCGAGTTTTTTTTCTCCTTTTCCAATTCTTCCTTTCTACATAGCAAGAGCTATGAGGTGAAACTAACGTTATATATTTTTTTTATTTAGTCAGGGGGAATCCTCATGAACGAACTATCTCCGATAAAAAGAACAGTGTGACACTTCGTGTGCAGCACGACCTACTCTAACTAAACCTAACCTGCTGTTTTAGATTCTGGGCCTTTATTACCTATTAACCTTTTGACTCTTCTTGTTCGTATCTCTATCACGATCTTTGTCGTGTGATAATTGTGTTACCTACGAATTTGAATTTCATAGGAGTCTCTTCTTCTGGATAATTTAAATTGAGATTACTCAATTTCTGTTTCTACGTAGTTGATCTCTGGGTCTTTTGTGATAGGTGGGTATCCTAACCACATCTTCGGCGGTGTTGTAGTCAACAAGTCTTCTTAGCTCATCATTTGGTTGTTGACTTGCTTTTTCAAATATCTTCTCGGCCTTCTTTTTCAGGAAATCTGTGACAGTATCCCATTCTAAGTCTATGTGGATTTGTTGGTTTCTTACGAACCACGGCATATTCATTGCTGCTCTGAGCAGTTTATTCTCTGTTGCTTGAATCTTCTTTATATGGCTATTGGCTGCATGGCCCCATGCCGCCGAGCCATATGTTAGTTGGGGTCTTGCAATTGACTTGATCATTCGTAGCTTCGTGCTTTGGTTCATTTGGCTTCTTCTTCCTAGCAGTGGGTGAAGTCTACTCATTGCTGAGTTTGTTTTATCCACTGCATATTTTATATGGTTTTTCCATGTTAGCCCTTTATCTAGTTTTACTCCTAGATATTTGACTTCATTTTCCCATTTTATCTCTTCTCCATCTATCTGTAGGTTGGAATTAATTTCAAGTCTCCGCTTCTGTAGTAGAAAAGCTTGGCTCTTTTTGCTATTTATTTGAATTTTCCATTTAATGAACCATTCTTCTAAATTTTCTAGTGCTTCTTGCAGTCTTCTGTGTATGACATCTGGTCGTCGATATCTGAAGGCTATTCCCGTGTCGTCTGCATAAAGGGCTAGCAAATTCCTTGGGTTCTTAGGAATATCGTAGATATATATGTTGTAGAGCAGAGGTCCTAGAACTGATCCTTGGGGCACTCCTGCTTCTACTTGTCTGGTGGTAGATAATGTGTCGTCTATTTTGACATAAAAATTCCGGTTCCTCAGGTAGTTTCTTATTATCTTGCAGTTTTTGGTGGTGTAGCCTGCCATCATCATCTTGTAGGCAAGTCCTTCGTGCCAAACTCGGTCGGAGGCTCTCTCGACATCTAATAGCACTAATCCTGTGGCTTGTTTATTCTGAAATCCTTTAGTGATATATTCAATGATCCTTAACAGTTGATGTTCTGTGGAATGATTTCTTCTGAATCCAAATTGTTCCGGTGGTATCAGAGTCAGCGCTTCTGTTTCTTCATTGAGTCTTTTTGCAATGACTCTTTCGACAATTTTTCCAAGTGCTGACAGTAGACTTATCGGCCTGTAGTTTTGTGGGAATTTTTTATCTTTTCCTGGCTTATTGAACACAATTACTTCTGCTGTTTTCCATCTTTCCGGATAGTATTCTGTTCTCATCACTGCGTTTGCTATATTGGTTAGCGCTGCTATTCCTTTTCTGGGCAATTTCCGTAACATAAAGTTTGTTACTTTGTCTTTTCCTGGAGCTTTTCTGTTTTTCAATTTCTTGATGATTTCTTTAATTTCCGTTGGTGTTGTTGGGTTTGGGATGGTATCGCCTTCCGGCGGTTCCAACATAAATTCTTCATTTCCTTCGACTTCTTCTTCTAAGTCTTCATAGTCATCGTCTTCTCTGTAGTTGATTCTGGCTTCTCGTACTATTGCGTCGACCAGTGCTTCGGCTTTTCCAAGCTTTGAGTAGGCCATCCCATTAGCTCCGTGTAGAGGGGGGATTTCGGTTTTTTCGCGTCGTAAGCACTTTTGCATCTTCCATGCTGAGTGGTCTATGGTGTTTAGCTCTCTAACTCTTTGGTTCCATCTGTCTGTTCTCAGTTCCCTCAGTGCATTTTTCAGCACTTGACTGTGTATATTCAGCTCTTTCTTGTCTTCTTCTCGATGTGAAGTTCTGTAGTTATTCCTGAGTTTTCTATTCCTCTTTATAAGCTTTTTTACTGCTTTTGGGGTTTCACCATGTGAATGTTTCGGGGCTGGCTTTTCGATTCTTCTGGTACTTTCCTCATAGGCTTCTTTTATTCGGGTTTCTAATTTTTCAACTTCATCCTCTAGTTCTTCAGGGGTTCTTATCTGTTGAATTTCTGTAATTTTCTCCTGGAGTATTTCACTGTACTTTTGCCAGTCTGTGAAGTCTTTCGTTTGAAGTTCTTCTGTTATCGGTCTGCGTCCCAATCTGAGTTCTATTGGGTTGTGGTCTGATGTGCCCTCTCCTAAAGTATCAAGTGTGAAATCTTGGGTAATATCTTTCATTATGACGATATCTAATACGTCCGGTAGGCCATTACTTCTGGGCAGGTAGGTCGGAATTTCAGGTCCTAATACTATGGCATTTAGTTTTTCGGCGTACTTCTTGAGCTTCTTCCCATTTTGGTTTTCAGGTCTGCTATTCCATTCTCTTGATTTGCAGTTCATATCGCCAATAATGATGTTCGGGTAGTTTCCTTCAAGCATCTTCTTCAGATCTTCCTCTATTGAGTCGTTTTGGGGTGGTTTGTAGGCTGACGTAATTTTCATTTGTCCTCGATTCGTATTAACTATAATCGAGACGGCTTCTATTTAACGTTATATCCCATTAGGCATAGGAAGCGATGCACATCCCTCGAGTCCACCCTGTCCAACCTCTGGGCGACCTTCGCAACCGGAGAACAAGACGGAGAGCGGTCATTACCTCGGAGACACTTCATGAAATCCAAGTCATCTCGTCGTCCCGTCGTCGTAGTCGTGCACGATTTGACGGCGCACAAATTGATGCCATTTGTATATTTCGCAATCTGGGAACACCACAACAGACACGCAATCTCGGGGACTTTATTTCTTTCAACCCGCTTATCTCCGTTGTCATCCCTTCATGAATTGATATCCGGATAATTCAAGCGTGAAAAACGGCAGATATAAAGTCTCCCTCTGGGACAGGGGTATGAGGATGATTTCCCCCTTTTCGTTGTTCTCTTTCTTTGGGCGAGATTCAAATGTTGGGTACGTGATTCTTAAATAACCGAAGACTCAAGGTCGTTGATAATTCATTGCTACACTCGAAGAAATTTTCCAGGATATACAACAGGAATTCGGTTACTTCTACGGAAAATTCCCCCTATATAAGCTACAGCAGGTAGATTTGTTGATTTCACGCGACAATTCCGGTCGTTTGATTCCTCTAGAAATAACAAGTTTTACATTAGTTGATGCAACCAAACTGCAGTTTGTCATTTCAACAGGAAAATAAAACTGTGACGAAAACCGGAATATGCTTGACTATTTCCGGGAATTTCCTGGTCGATAAACAAATTAGATAGTTGTTTTCCAAGCTTCAGTTTCTACAAGAATTTCCATTTATGAACGCTAAACTCAAACAGGAATTACTTTACTTATAACGGAACTGTAGTATCGATTCAACAGGAATTTTCTGTTGAATTGAAGATTTATCGTTCAAATATTACAGTACTAGTTAGTTGTATTCGAAACTTCTAACCTGAGATTTTACAGGAATTTTCTGTAAATTTATATTATATTTTATTCATTTTAGAGTATCTTTACATTATTCTAATGGATCAGGGAGAAATAAAGAAGGCCTCTTCGTGTCTACTCCAAATTTAAACAATAAAAGGTAGCTACATATGTTTCGATCCCTTCAAAAATTGGGGTCAACTTTAGGCATCTGAAATGCAGAACAAGGTATAAAACCAACACTAGACAAATACAGTAATTCTCAAATAAGAGTAAAAACACTGGTATGAAATGTGAAATAGATAAAAAATTAATTAATGAAGCAGGCTTATGCAAAAAATATTTTGAACGGCCATATTTACGGAACCCCTAGTCTAATTTTGCTCATTGATGAACGTGACCGCGACATTCGCGATCCAAATCTACCCTGAAAATTTCAAGTTCCTAGGCCTTTCCGTTCAAAAGTTACAATTTTCTATGGTTCTGGTCATGCGATCTGGACAAAATATTGCTTTAATATATCATTCTCGATTAAAATTCAGGATTTCATCTCGATCGAATCCGTAGTTTCGAAATTATCGAGAAAACAGAATTTCAAACGACCATATTTACGGAACCCCTAGTATAATTTTGCTCATAGATGAACGTGATCACGACATTCGATATCCACACCTATCCTGAAAATTTCAAGTCCCTAGGCGTTTCCGTTCGAAAGTTACAATTTTCTATGGTTCTGGCCATGCGATCTGGACAAAATCCACATGTAGCTTGAACAACTCATTCTCCATTCGAGTGCAAAATTTCATCTCGATCAAATCTGTAGTTTTCAAGTAATCAGGGGAACAAAACTTTGAACGGCCATATTTACGGAACCCCTGGTGGAATTTGGCCCATTAACGAACTTAACCGAGGCATTCGGGAACTGAACCCACACTGAAAATTTCAAGTCTTTAGGTTGTTCCGTTCGAGAGTTATCGTGCTTACGGCCGGACGGACAGACTCAAATTTTCCGACGGATTCGTCATCAGTGAGTTGAACTCAATCGTTTGAGACCATTTTCGGCTCAAAATTCGAAAAATACAGACACCGTGACGAAACGATATAGCCCTCGTGTAAGTAGTACGAGCGCTCAAAAAAACACACACGAACAGAAATCGCCAAACAAATCGCAAATGGTCGGGCTTCTGTAACTTTTTGATCAACAGGCTCCGATAAAAATGTAGAAACCGGATCAGATGCCTGAAGATGACCACAATTTTTGAAGGGGACGAAATATATGTAGCTACCTTTCATTGATTAAATTTGGAGTAGACGCGAAAAGGCCTTCTTATTTCATTAAATTATCTCCAGTTGATAAGATGGATTACTCATCTAAGGATTATGGAGACATTCGTGGAAAACGAGTAATAAGAGACTCCATAATATATATAAAGAAATATTTTACCCTGATTCCGGACTCGTATCAGCGAATTTGATTACAGAATTACTGTCTACAAATGCTAACATATTTTCTGTAGTTTTTTAATCCGTTGGGTAGTATCTTTTGAGTTTTGTCTATTCGGTGGCGCCCTCTGTTGAGCGGTACGGTGAATGTTGGGCCCTCGGTGCAGATCCCTAAAACTCTTGTTTGGGAAATTTACGATACTAATTGATCAACAGATATTGATTGATCGAATCATTAGAGATACTGATCTTGGCAATCATGAGTATCGTAAGCCGCTTAATTCTGGCTCAAAAGAAAAAGATAATCAATCTAATTTTCCTACAGGTTTTAAAGAGGAGGTTTTCCAACTTTTATTTGACTTTTTCCAATTCACCTCTTGTATGGGTAACTCCATTGAGCCCCACCCTGTACGAGCGGCCCCTCTCTGCCCTTTGATCTTCCCGCACCAGAAACTTCCAGAAGGTCGAGAAGTCTGAAGAACGCGAAAATCCGCCAGATCAATTTGGGCATTCCATTTAACTTATTCCCTACGTCGGGTTCTCCATAAACTCGAAGATAATCCAATTCTGCAGCACTGTAACTGGCCGCGGCAAAATAATCGAGTTAATGGCAACTAACCGACCAATAATACGGGACCTCATCGGAAAGTTGGCCAAGTTTTCGGGAATACGCCAAGAAGTTCGCCGGCTCTAATGCTGACAAAAACGATACGAAATTAATTGAATTATTATCGAGGTAACGGAGAACTGCTAAATGGGGCAACAACAAGAGAACTGCATGGTTTGGGGAGTGTGCACCCGGAAATTTAATAGGAAACTATTGAAAGAAGTTCGGTAAGGGTTGTTGTTTCCAAGCGAAGCAGAAAGGAACACAACTCAAGTAGAAATAGTTCGTTGTAAAGTGAGGCCATGGTTAGAGGTGATTCTGGAATTGTAATGTCTCTGGGAATATACTATTTGTTCTGGACCACTGCTTTCATTGAACACATACACTCCTTGTGGATTGTTGTGGATGTTGATGGATCTCTATCATCGAGCTTCAACTCGAGACGTTCTCAAGCTGACTGATTCTCCGTCAGTGGTAAATATTATATCTTAGGCGGGCCAAGGAGCTATATGAAAATCAATGATATCAGGGCGTGCACAATAAATCAACATGACTCGTTCTCGATTCTTAGTGAAAATTATGATGATTATGATTATGAATAAATTATAATGAAAATGATAGAGGTTATTGATAATAACCTGAGGAGGAATCTTGTTCTGGGACATAAAAGTAATAAATCAGAAAAGAAAAGAACATGTGCAGGAAAACAAGATGCAGCAATCATAGAAAACTCAGGAACAAGTAAATAATTCAATTGCATAATTGGATATTGTTTAAACTGAAGGAATTATTACTTACAGAGAGTATGAGGTTATAAATCTCGCCTACTTTATTACGCTTTGAGAAATTATCCCAAGCAAAAAAATCACTTGAAATATAATTCAATTAACTTAAAAATGCTCAAACTCAATTTATACTGAAATTATTGAAAATATCAAGACACACAATACACCAGTAAATAGCCAATATTATACAAAATATGATTTAGAAATTAAAAGTCTAAAAGACACAATAAGTCTCCGTACAATCTCAAATATAACTACAACAAACAACACATGATGACCGAATTTTTATGATATAGGCATCCAACTTACAGACAGACAAAGACAAAAAGACATTCTTCAACAATTTGAATTTCGGTAAGGAGGTATTCATCGAGAAGTATAAAAAATTACGAAAAGCACTGCCGTGAAGGCAGGAGCTTTTGAGCGCTCGTACATGCACCTTGTAGGGAGATTCGCATTATTCAGTTTTAGAAACCAATTGGAAAGATTTTGACAGCTGTCAAAAAAAATTCAAACTCAGGCGAAAATCCAAAATTCACGTCAGTGCTTTAGGTGACCAATTTTTTTTTCAATAATTTGCTAGAATTTTCTACGGTAACTATTGTCTTGGTAATGCGATCTGGACAAAATATCCCACGTAGTTTGAATATATCATTCTCCATTTATGTGCGAAATTTCATTCCAATCCAATGAGTAGTTTCGAAATTATCAGGAAAAAAATAGTTTGAACGGCTATATTTACGGAACCCCTAGTCTAATTTTGCTCATTGATGAACGTGACCGCACAATTCGCGATCCGAACCTATCCTGAAAATTTCATGTCCCTAGGCCTTTCCCTTCGGAAGTTATGATTTTCTATGGTTTCTGTGGTTCTGATCATTCGATCTGGACAAAATGTAGCTCGAATATATCATTCTCAATTCAAATACAAATTTTCTTCACGATCAAATACATAGTTTTGAAATTATCAAGAAAACTGAATTTTGAACGATCATATTTACGGAACCCATAGTCTTATTTTGCTCATTGATGAACGTGACCGCAATATTCGAGATCTACACCTATCCTGAAAATTTCAAGTCTCTAGGCCTTTCCGTTCGAAAGTTATAATTTTCTATGGTTTCTATGGTTCTGGTCATGCGAGCTGGACAAAATTTTGCATGTAGGTTGAATACGTTAATCTTCATCTGAGTACAAAATTTCACCTCGATCGAATCTATGGTTTCGAAATAATCAGGAAAACAAAAATTCGAGCGGCCATATTTACGGAACCCCTGGGCGAATATTGCCCGATAACGAACTCAACCGTGGCATTCGAGATTTGAACCTACCCTGAAAATTTCAAGTTTCTAGGACATTCCGTTCGAGAGTTATCGTGTATACGGCCGGACGGACGGAAGGACAGACTCGAATTTTCCGACGGATTCGTCATCAGTGAGTCGAACATAGTCGTTTGAGACCATTTTCGGCTCAAAATTCGAAAAATTCAGACATCGTGACAAAATGATATAGCCCTCGTGTAAGTAGTACGAGCGCTCAAAAATAGCATGGCATTACTATGAGAATAAACTCGTCAAAATTAATATTTATTTTTTCTCTCCTTCTCTCCTCTTTTCTTTCCTTTTTCTTATTTTATGATATTTGAAATTCTTTTCATCCTACCCTTATATTTAGAAATAATTGTTATGTTTCGCTTGATGTTCCGTATCAGTTCTATATTTCATTAGCTCCAACAATTTCTTTAATATTTTTTCTCGCACAAACTCTATCAGAATCAGTGGAATGATCCTCACTGTGATGGAGTGATGGGGTTAAAGAACTTTTTTATATTTGTTTTTAATACCCCTTGTTCGAAGTGTGAAAAAGAATATATTGGATAAATAAGACAATATTCAAATACTCGAATTAAACTATACAATCATGATATAAGATGTTAGAAACGAAGATGAAATAGCTCCTCGTTTACATTACACTAATGAGGGTCACATTTTGTTTTTCGAAAACGGTTCATTTTATCGACAATGAACAAGAGTACCTTTTCTTTAGCTTAATGTTCAAGGTATCCAAATTTGTTTTTTTAACTCCATATCATACAGGGTGTTAAAAATGTAAGCATTGAAACTTACAACCTAGTCCGCCCCTGGTAAACTAAACAAGCTAATTCAAATTTAAGGGCAGTATTTTGAGAAGTCCTCACTACTGTTCATCATATCAAATTTTCATTGAATTATATCAAGTAGTTTCAAATTTATTCCAGTAAAATGAATTTCCAGTGACGTCATTCAGGAGGCCGTATCTCCGTAGGGAGGGCCGCTAGGAAAAAAAATTATGGAAACTTGTCATCTTATTCTTTTATGTTTTATCTGAATCCGAGAGATTTCCCACATTTTCCCAGACACCCTGTATATAATTTATATGTGAGAATGAAGAAAATTATAAAAATGATATATTCTGGATATAGTTTATATTGATTTGATGTCGATTAATTATAGAACAGATACAGAACATCTAGCGAAACATTACAATGTCATTATTTCCAAATCTAAAGATAGGAAATAGATAGATCGAAAATAAAACAAAAAAAAGGAAAAAAGGAAAAAAACGAAAAGGAAAAATTGAAATGAAGATTGCCTAAATATCTTCATGGTGATGTCATGTCTTGTCTATTGTTCACGAAACTTCGCCACATAACATCTACTCATTATTTTTGTCCTTTTTCCTGATACATATTAATATTTTATAGTATTATTATGAAAATCAATATGATTTCGACGTCTTCCATCGGGATGTTTCCTTTTTGTGTTGTTTTGTGATGGGTTCCAGTTTTCATGAGGTGACAAATTCAAATTTTCCTCATTTGGAAATTAAAATACGGTTAAATATTAATTTTGAAAATCTTAATTTGATTCATACCAAAACGACATTTCATTTATAACCTGTTTTATATCCAGGTAGAACTTTGCTTGTAAAAACCTGGAAGTGTAGAAAAACATGTTATGACGCTAGCAGATAGGAGACTATGAAATCCTTTTTTGTCAGAAAATGCTTTTTGAGCGCTCGTACAACTTACACGAGGGCTATATCATTTCGTCACGATGTCTGTATTTTTCGAATTTTGAGCCGAAAATGGTCTCAATCGACTATGTTCGACTCACTGATGACGAATCCGTCGAAAAATTCGAGTCTGTCCGTCCGGCCGGCCGGCCGTATACACGATAACTCTCGAACGGAATGTCCTAGAAACTTGAAATTTTCAGGGTAGGTTCAAATCTCGAATGCCGCGGTTAAGTTCGTTATTGGGCAAAATTCGCCAAGGGGTTCCGTAAATATGGCCGCTCGAAATTTTGTTTTTCTGATTACTCCGAAACTACTGATTCGATCGAGGTGAAATTTTGCACTCAGATGGATAATTACGTACTTAAGCTACATGCAGAATTTTGTCCAGCTCGCATGACCAGAACCATAGAAACCATAGAAAATTATAACTTCGTAATGGAAAGGCCTAGAGACTTGAAATTTTCAGGATAGGTGTGGATCGTGAATGTAGCGTTCACGTGTATCAATGAGCAAAATAAGACTAGGGGTTCCGTAAATATGACCGTTTGAAATTCAGTTTTCTTGATCATTTCAAAATTATGGATTCGATCTCGACGAAATTTTGAATTTAAATTGAGAATTGTATATTCGAGCTACATTTCTTCCAGATCGTATGATCAGAATCATAGAAACCATAGAAAATCATAACTTTCGAACAAAAAGGCCTAGTGACTTGAAATTTTCAGGATAGGTTCGGATCGTGAATTTCGCGATCCTTTTTATCAATGAGCCAAATTAGACTAGGGGTTCCGTAAATATTGCCGTTCAAACTATATTTTTTCTGATAATTTCGAAAATACTTATTGGATTGAAATGAAATTTCGCACATATATGAAGAATAATGTATAATTTTGTCCAGATTGCATTACCAAGACCATAGATACCGTAGAAAATTCTAGCGAATTATCGAAAAAATGGACCCAAAGCACTGACGTGAAGTCTGGATTTTCGTGTTGGTTTGAAATTTTCTTTGACAGCTGTCAAAATCTTTCCAATTGGTTTGTAAAACTGGAGAATGCGAATCTACCTACAAGGTGCATGTAAGAGCGCTCAAAAGCTCCTGCCTTCACGGCAGTGCTTTTCTAAATTTTTATATGTTGACGTGGAACTTTTCGAATCATTTGTTGAAGCTATTCTTTCCTGCACCTACAACAATAATGTATTCACCCCTTCAGTATTTTCGGAAAACCTTTTCACCCTTCGAATCCAATTCCACAGTCAGTTGTAATACACCCCCTTGTTGATCTAGTTCAGATGATTGTCTACCCTAGACAAATAGGGTGGATTATTTTTTGAATACTAAAACTACTTTTATCCTTTTAAATTCACAGTGCCGAAACTGCTTAGGTTCGGCCTATGCCTTAGGATGTTTCTACTTCCTTTTTTTCATCAAATCTGAAAGTGGTTAACAGATTTATACGTTAATCAAAATATCTACTGAATGAGGAGAATATAATGAAATGTATCTATCTACTTTTATTGAATTATATATTCATTATTCAACTACTTTTGAGCAATTAATAGTATTTGTAAACAAACAACGTGAGTTATAATAACTCACTACTGAAACTTTCTGTCTCTGTGCTTCTGAACAAGCCGATTGGCCGAAAGCACTCCGTTATTGGTATTGAGGGGAATAATGTCACTTGAATAATTTCGACGTTTTCTCAACTTGAGTTGAAACCTAATTATTATTGTGAATGTTTTGCTGAAAAAAATGAATTCAGATAGTGAAGATGAATTATTATGTACAACTTCAGAAATAAGACAATCAGCCAATGTTACCATACAGAACTTATTGCCCGAAAAATTCCAAAACAAATATAAAGGTGTATACAACAAGTTTCAAGGTTGGTGTAGCAATAAGAATATTAAGTCATCGTTTACAGAAAATGTTCTTTTGGCATATTTTAGTGAACTTAGCACTAAATATGAAGCACTGCCCTTATGGACTTTTTACTCCATGTTAAGAAGCACAATCAACATAAATAATGCATTGTTATAGGTGACTATTAAAATTAATTCATAAATGAAGTTTTTTTTCTTTTCTTTCCTTTCCTCTTTTTTTTTTTTTTTCATTCGAAGTTTATCTTATTATTTTTCAATTTCAAGTCTATCGTTTTCCTATATTTATATTCAGAAAAAATGAGAAAATGTGTAGATTGTAGTGTTTCGATGGATGTTCCGTACCATTTCTGTAATCCATTGACTAAAACAAACTAATATGAATCTCTCCAGAATGTATTTCTTCAATAATTTGTTTCTCTCATATGAGATCTTCTCATTATTTTAGTCCTTATTTCCTGATATTGATATAATGTCACCATACAGAATTTATTACCCGAAAAATCCCATAACAACTTTAGGTTTATACAACAATTTTCAAGATTATGTTAGCAGTAAGAATTTCAAGTCGTCGTTTACAGAAAATTTTCTTTTGGCATATTTTAGTGAACTTAGCACTAAATATAAAGCATCGCCCCGATGGACTTTCTACTCCATGGTAAGAAGCACAATCAACATAAATAATGCATTGTTATAGGTAACTATTAAGATTTGTGAATGAAGTTCTTTGTCTGTGCTTGTATCTTAGTATTTATTGTTATAGTCGTACATGAAGTATAGTATTCAACTTAATGGTCATAACTCACTTGATGAATCACAGCACTCGCCTTCGGCTCGTGCTGCAAACTTCATCTGCGTGAGTTATGACCTACATTAACGCTCGTTAAATAATTTACTATTGAAATCCAAAAGAATTGTTATACAAACATAAGGCACTTTGAGATGTTAACTCTGAAACAGTCAAAACAATGTTAACATCATATTTCCTGGTCCTTGTTTCGTCCTTTGTCCTCCGCAAATCCTCACGTAGATCGATAAGACGGACGGATCGAAGCGCCATTTAGCAGACGAACGGACGCCGTGCGTCATCGAGGGCTATGGGGAAGACTGCCGTCTCTCCGCTTCTTCGATATGCCACCCTAATAATAACATCTTTTGCGAACAGGGCAATTCTGGAGATCGATGTTAAATTGCTGGCGTGGAATACGAATCGGCGTTTTCGTTTATGTGGAGAGAACGGACTGAGAACCTGATCGATATTGACGCGGCGAAGAAGGGAGCGCGCGTTCTTTCGCTTACTTGTCCGGAGTCGAAGACGAATGAGGTTATATGTCTTGGGGGAGGAAGCGATAAGTTCTTCATTCTGTCCCGATGTACGAAAATGCACCGTTTGTTCTCAGGAATAAACTTCGGATATCGCGGACCTAATGGAACGGAACATAGAATCGAAAGTTTCTTCGCCACCCTCAATCTCCGACATCGAGATTCGTTTTACGATGGTTTTATCGATTACAGGGTGTCTGTCGAGGGGGTGAGTATCGCTGTGGAAACTAGGAGAGGAGTTCGAATCATTCGCAGCGCGATAAAAGTAGAGTGACTTAGGTGAACTGTCCATGCCTCAATCGTCTATTGCATGCACCCCTCGTTTTTTGCTTTGAATCGAACGGATATTTTCTTGGATTCGTAGATTTTCAAGACAATCTGTATGAGGTTAGGAATTTCTACGTGTTTGTAAATCTGAAAATGATTCGTGTATATTTGGATTTAAAGGAGGTGTTTATCCACTTCTCTCTGCTCGTCTGCAGTGAAGCACTTCTACAAAACGCCTCACGTGCACCAGTTTAACCAAGACTGGTATAATAGTATATTATTTAACGAGCGGTAATGTAGGTCATAACTCACGCAGATGAAGTAGTAATTCATCAAGTGAGTTATGACCATTACCGCAAGTTGAATACTATACTTTATCTACGATTGTAACAATAAATACTAAGATACAAGTACAGAGAAAGAACTTTATTCAAAAATCTTAATAGTTACATATGACCATGCATTATTTATGTTGATTGTGCTTTTTAGCATGGAGTAGAAAGTCTATAGGGGCGATGCTTCATATTTAGTGCTAAGTTCACTAAAATATGCCAAAAGAACATTCTCTGTAAACAATGACTTGAAATTCTTACTGCTACGCCAATCTTGAAAATTGTTGTATACACCTTTATATTTGTTTTGGTATTTTCCAGGCAATAAATTCTGTATGGTAACATTAGCTGATTGTCTTATTTCTGAAGATGTACATAATAATACATCTTCACTATCTGAATTAATCTTTTTCAGCGAAATATCCACAATAATAATTAGGTATCAATTCAATTTGATTAAACGTCAAAATTATTCAAGTGACCTCCCCTCAATACTAATAATGGACTGTTCCCTTACGGCAAATCACACAGGGGAGTTATAGGAGTGAGTGAGAGGGAGAACACTCACGGTGTTTGTTTACATATACCATTACTCCATCGAAAGTAGTTGAGTAATGACTATATTATTCAATCGGAGTAGATAATAGTTATTTAATCAACTAGTTTATTAATGACAGCGATTAATGGTCGAAATATTTTAACGCGTGAGCGGAGCGAGCGCGTTAATATTTGAGACCATTAATCGCTGAATTAATAAACGAGTTGATTACAAGATTTTTCCGTCGACCTCATCAGGAATTTAATATAAATTCTGGATCGAAACCAATTTTTATTTTGCATGATATACAAATTTGACGTAATACAAATTTCTATGTTCATTTCGATATATTATAATTTATGCTTCTTATAGAACAAGATAAGGAACGTGTGGATGAAGTGGAGGTTGAAGCATTATTTACTTTGGAACTATTATGACTTGAAATTTTTTCTGCAGTTCCTATTTTATTCCAAATGGAGTTTTCAATATACCCTTCTGCAACAGAAGTTGATTTCCAACCACCAAGTCTTTTGATGGCTGAAAAATCTGCACCACTGTCAGAAAGAATAGACGCAGAAGAACGCCGAAAACAGTGACCTGTATACAAATGTGGTTGCTCTAATTTAAGAAAGTTTGCAATCATTGACGGTAATTTAGAAAATGTATTAATTCCAACTGGTTGTGTTGAGCATTTATAGTTCTTATAAAAAACGAAAAATCTTTCGTGTGGAGTGTGAGCTGGCCTCAAGGATATATATCTCTTTATTATGTTTAAAAGTGTATGCTCATCATTATCCACCACAGTGAATATCCTGTTCGAATGTGTTTTCGATGAATTCACTGTCACCAAAAATTTCGATCCCATATCTTGTACATCCTTTCTCTGCAACCTTAACAATTCATCTTTTCTCAATGCACCCGCTACTCCGAATATCAAAGCGACCTACAAATCAAACAATGATAGTTATTTCACTATAACCAGATAAGGATAATAAGTTGGAATAACGATTCAATTGTGTTTTATTTTTACCTTCGACATCAAGAAAACACTATCAGGAGCATTCGCTATGAA
This sequence comes from Aphidecta obliterata, assembly GCA_963966015.1. Taxonomy (NCBI): domain Eukaryota; kingdom Metazoa; phylum Arthropoda; class Insecta; order Coleoptera; family Coccinellidae; genus Aphidecta; species Aphidecta obliterata. Next base: position 13,053,053 of record OZ014434.1, on the reverse strand, counting down.
CTCTCTCACATGTTCTTTTTCGAGAACTATTGATTTTTTTGGGATATATCCCTCTCTTTTCCGTTTAATAAACATCACCAGTTTGTGGTATCTGCTTATATCAGTATTGTCTTTCACATTTAGTGTTGATTTCGAATCGAATATTTTGGCCATAAACTTGCTAGATGCTCCTTTTCTGCAATATCCGTAAAGTATGCCAACAAAACCGTTTCCGTAAAGTTCCGAACCTTCTTGTCCTTGCACCAAGATCTGAATTCAGCATAGGTTTTCTCATATAAATGGCGGTTCTTTTCAGGAAGCAGACTCAAAGTTGCTGCTTCAGCAGTTTTTGTCACATCTGGCGGTGTCAAAGGGATATTTTCTTAGTTATTCATTATGTAGACGCGTAACGGATAAAATCAGATTCTGATCGAAAGCGAATAAATAAATTTGACAGCTCGATCGTGCTCCGTCATAGATGCATCTATGGTCCGACTGAATATTTTATAATCGGTTGCCATGATAATCATGCATTAATACAAGAAATCATGCATTAATAGGGGTCATTAATGGATGATTTCGAGTGCGTTAAAATGAACTTTTATTCTATGGTCGACGGAAAATATAGTTACAGTACAGCTAGATCTGGTCTGTGGTTTGGACCCCAGCAATGAGGTATTGTCTCTGGTTTCAGGTCCGAGGCAACAGGGAGTTGTCTCTGGGTCTGATCCCAGGGAACAGGCTAGAAAGTTCATCTAAATAAGCAAGACATTTTTCAATAGCCCTTTCCTGAGAACCCTACATATTTATAGGATTCCGATCGAAGAAAAATTGACAAATACATGAATCAACCGAATTAAAACAAATCGTGTTGTATGCCCTCTTCATTTCATAGATTTATTCAATCTTTCTTTTTCCATTTTTCATTGGATTATTTATTTTTTCCATTATTCAATTGAAGGACTTCTGGTGTTCAGCCACGAAGGCTGTTGATGGTCTTTGGTGGAAAATGATTAGATATACCTTCGAATAAAGAACCACAGGATGGAGTATTAGGCTTGAACAAGTGGTACCAAACTGGTTGTTGCTTATGGTCGACTCGTATTACCAGATTGCAGTGGCGTAGGGTAGGAACTAGAAAACTTCCATTCATTTTAGTTATTATATATGCTTTCAAACATTGATCAAAGAATATTTGTTGAAGCATTTTGTGTGAGCTATCTCGCAAGTCAATAAAACTTTACGAAGAAACCTAATTATTTAATTTCCATTCGCAAGGATGTAATGGACAGTTTCAAACATGAAATAAAATGAAAAACAAAGAAGGAGGATGAATAAGAGAATAGAAAATATATGAATATACATTTATTGCCCTCTAAATAAAATTAATTTTGTATACATATTTCTGATATATTCACCTCCTATTGCATTCTCCCAAATAAAAATATAATTAATTTTTGTTGTGAGGTATGTCATACACACACATTTTATGAACAATATCCGCGTTTACTTTATTAGCTAGCAGCTCCAACTTCAGTTGAGATCATTCTCGACTCAGAATTTACAAAATACGATTTATTATAATTATATGATTATCCATGTTACGCCCATGTCCGTTTGTTTGCGATGTTGGTGGAGAAACACCACACTGACGAGTCATAACTGGCCGTTCGATATGGCTGTTTGCGTCTTGCTCTTATACGAAGAAAAGTAGTCGAATGCTCCTTCTTGTGGTTCTTCATTCAAAGGAATATACCCATCTATAATTTTCTCGAAAATAACACGACACTCATAAAAACGACATCTGAGTAATAAAATGTCAACTTCATGGCTTCAGTCCCAGGGAACATGCTAAAAACCTAGAAAGTTCATCTGAATGAAGACATATTTCAACAGACAGGCTGATCCAGGATACACCACTGCGTGAGGTAGCGAGCAACGCCATCTTCCGGTCGTGTGGAGAGCCTCCCCACGATATTTATATATCACTGGCGAACTAATCCCAGAAAAATTCGAATGAGAGAGGACAGGAGCGTTGAATAAAAGGAAGGATACGGCATCATAGCCACTTCCTGGAAAAAATGCGTTCCTCATTCTTGAAGTTCCGTCGGTTTCATCGTTTCAGGAAGGAAGTCGTTCGAGGAAGATTCAATAGAAAACTTTCAAGAGTTAGCGCTTTGCTTCTCTCTTTTATGAATATGGAATGTACGGATCATCCCTTCGTTCGTTTCATGAGTTTGAGTGTGTATAAAGCCTATAAATATGGGAAAATTACAGCTTGGGTTGGGGTGAGCACTTGAGCTGAGGCCAGGAATTCAAACCAGAAAAAAGAATATCGTAACGTTGGTATTATAAATTTATTCGCAATATACCTCAGTTCAGGAGCTTCCAGCTCAAAAATTCAATATAAGAATTCTTCATTTCATAAAGCATGAACTATTGGAGATAGAGTTTTGTGGAACATACGAATAGCAAAAAAATTATATTTTCCGTCCGTCCAATGGAAAATTAACTTTCCATCGAAAAAAGTGAGAGGAAAGGATCTGAAAGAAAACGATGTGAAAGACGTTACACTGAGAAAATCTCAATTGAGATTCTGAATAGTGTTGTAAATGAAACTCTAATTTTCCTGATGAATAGGCCAGGTTTTTTTTTTCGCATCCCATTACTTCGAAGCTTGAATTTAATCGAAAAAAAGAAAGATTGGTCATGAAATCCCGAGGAGAACATGGAGAATTATGTCTTGAGGAAAAATATTCGTTTGCTGAGAATTCATTCGAAACAGCCCCAAGAGGCTTCTGTCATCTCCAAGAAAATGATCCTCCTTAGAGTTCCAGCTATAGAAAATTAGAGTTGTCAAGAAAATGGGCTAGAAAATGCTTAAGAATCAGAAGCATGTCTTCGTCAACAAACTGCCCAAATATAGAAATCGAAGTGAAATGAATCTTGCAGCAATTGTCGGGGAGACTGAGCAGAAATAACTACAAAAGGTGGTGACTGAATTATTCCCCAAAATAATCCCCATATTTTCCAAAAAGGCATAACAAATTACCCTATGGGTGCAGATCAATTAATTCGCACATAATTTCGTCACAGACTATAATCAGCCATTCGCAATACCTTCCTCTGTGCTTGCCTCGACAAGATCAAGATTCCGCAGCTTTTATTTATTCCTATGCTTTACACTTAGTAAAACGAAAGTAGAAATATTTGGCTACTTGGCCTCACCAGAAGAATCACAGCGCCCAGCCAAGGCACAGCACTGAGAATATTTCTGGTTTGAATCCCAAGGAATGATCACTGATTTAGGTCCCAGGAAATATATTGTTATGGTTCAATTAAGATATAAATAATATTAAATTTCAATTATGAAATTTCATGAAAAAACCACTAACAGTATTTAAATAATTTTGTTTTCAATTTTTTTTATTTGTCCCGCGACCCTTTTTTAAGGAGGATTTTTAAGGTGCACAAATAAAAATAATTTTTGTTTACAACAACTCATAATCTAAACTCAATAAACTAATTCTAATAAAAAATTAAAATTCTAAATTATAACTCCTTTTGAACTAGATATAAATAAGCACTCACAGAGAACAGCTGAGTCTAAATAAAGTTCCTCAACTTTCCTCACTGTCTTGTCTGTAGTTGATGATACAATCCCTGAACTCCAATATTATGTTGATCTCAGTTTCTTTCGGCTTTCCCTTTTCCTTCCAATTGAGTTGATACTTCCATCAAAGTACGTTGATATTTACATTTGAATCAGTTTCCATTAATTCAGAATCCATTCAATTAGTTATAATCAAATATCTCGATGAATTTTCGTTTTACAATCTCAATTTAAACAACCCTTTTGAAAGATCTATTTCTACTCTGACGTTTTTTTAATTGCCCAATCCCGCTTGCTTAATTCTAATTTTTATAAATTTCCATGGTTACATTCAAATAAAATGAACCCTTTTTAAAAAAATTCATATTTCAATCAAATTTATTGAATTTACTAAGATTTTCGAATGTTCTTGACTTTGGGTGATATTATTTGAATTTATTTTTTATTTTAAATTTTTGTAACTTTTGAGAGATATATGTTCATTTTTGATTTCTATAACAATATATATTGTTATGGTTCGTTCCAGATATTGATAATATTAAATTTTGAATTTTGTAGAAACCACTAACAATATTTAAAGAATTTTGTTTCAATTTTTATTTTTCCCGTGACTCTTTTTCAAGGAGGGTTCTGAAGGTGAACAAATAAAGAAATTTTTTCACAACAACATATAATCTGCAATCTTATTCTATAAACCAAACCCAATTATCAAAAGAAACTATAACTAACAATACTAAACTTTCCCAGAATTTACAACAGGAATTCGGTTACTTCTACTGTAAATTCCCCCTATATAAGCGACAGCAGGAATATTGGTTGATTTTAAGTGACAATTCCGATCGTTCAATTCCTCTAGAAATAACAAGTTTTACATTAGTTCATGCAACCAAACTGCAGTTTGTCATTTCAACCTTAAAATAATACTGTGTCGAAAACCGGAATATGCGTGACCATTCACAGGAATTTCCTGTTTAATAAACAAACTAGATAGTTGTATTCCAAGCTTAAAAATTCAGTTTCTACAAGAATTTCCAGTTATGAACACTAAACTAGAACAGGAATTACTCTACTTATAACGGAACTGTATTATCGATTTGACAGAAATTTTCCGTTGGATTAAAGAACTATCGTTTATATATTACAGTACTAGAGTTAATTCTATTCGAAGCTTATAACCTGAGACATTCGTTGAAAACTAGTACCTACTGAGAGACTCCATAATGAATATAAAGAAATTTTTTCCCTGATTCCGGAATCATATTAGCGGGTTTGTTTACAGAATTACTGTCTTCAAATGCTCACACCTGTTCTATCGCTTTTCAATCCTTTGGGTAGTATCATTTGTGTTTTGTGTATTCGGTGGCGCCCTCTGTTGAGCGGTACGGTAACATGTTGGGCCGTCGGTGCAGATCGCTACAGATCTAATCATTCTTCTTTCCTCTGATCTGATCTAACCTGATTTCAACCTCCTCGTTTTCCTGTTAAACCCCTATTTCCCTGTCCCTTCCTACACTATGTTTCTTAATCCTATACTGATCCTCTTTCCTTTTTGTGCCTCAGGAAAAGTTATTCCAGATTAAGAATCAATCGTAGATCGAAAATATTCAAGGTAGGAGGCCAAGAAATGCTAAAAATGGTCGAACACTGTTTCATCATGTTCGTTCCTTCGATATTTCGATATTTTATTCAACTTCAACCATATGATACAACATATAGTCCATTTAAGAATTATTGACATCGAAGCAGGCCATGAACGTCCAGTCGAGGCTTTATTTCTGGTTACAAAAAAGTTACTGTTTTCATCATAGAAATAATACATCAAACATAAATATAACCTAGAAAAGTGTTCAGTAAACGAATTATCGAATAATTATTAATTAAGCCGGAATATTCAGACTGCAGTTTAAAAATGGGAATTCAGGTTCAACGTTATATATCAAGAAATGGAACCCCCAAATAGAAAACTTGAACAGGAAACTCACCACCATAATCTACACCCTCAATGGTATGAAATACCATATCCAACAAAATACATTGAAGCTCCTATACACAGCCAATTTTCAGTCAACCCTTTCATATGGCATTGTTTACTGGGGAAACAGTACATCACAAAACAAAATATATAAAACTCAAAAGCAAGCAATCCGAGCTATGTATAGAATAAAATACAGAGATACTTGTAGAGGTGTTCTCAAATGGAATAAAATCCTGACGTCAACAGCAATTGGTTACAAAAAAGTTACTGTTTTCATCATAGAAATAAAACATCAAACATAAATATGAATTAGCGAATAATTATCAATTAAGCCGGAATATTCAGACTGCAGTTTAAAAATTTAGAAAAGCACTGCCGTGAAGGCAGGAGCTTTTGAGCGCTCGTACATGCACCTTGAAGGTGGATTCGCATTTTCCAGTTTTAGAAATCAATTGAAGGAATTTTCGACAGCTGTCGAAAAAAATCTGAAACTTAGGCGAAATTCCAGACTTCATGTCAGTGCTTCAGCGGATCAATTTTTTTCGATTTCGTTCGAAAGTTATGATTTTCTATGGTTTCTATGGTTCTGGTCATGCGATCTAGAGAAATGTAGCTTGAATATAACATTCTCCATTAGTATACAGAATTTCGTCTCGATCGAATCTGTAGTTTGGAAATTATCAAGAAAACTAAATTTCAAACGACCATATTTACGGAACCCCTGGTATAATTTTGCTCATAAATGAAAGTGATCACGACATTCGAGATCCACACCTATCCTGAAAATTTCAAGTCCCTAGGCGTTTCCGTTCAAAAGTTACAATTTTCTATGGTTTCTATGGTTCTGGTGATGCGAACTGAACAAAATTCCGCATGTAGCTTGAACACCTCATTTCCCATTATAGTGCAAAATTTCATCTCGATCGAATCTGTTGTTTCAAAGTAATCAGGAAAACAAAATTTCGAGCGTCCATATTTACGGAACCCCTCGGCGAATTTTGCCCAATAACGAACTTAACCGCGGCATTCGAGATTCGAAACTACCCTGAAAATTTCAAGTTTCTAGGACATTCCGTTCGAGAGTTATCGTGCTGACGGCCGGCCGGCCGGACGGACGGACGGACAGACGGACGGACGGACAGACTCGAATTTTCCGACGGATTCGTCATCAGTGAGTCGAACATAGTCGATTGAGACCATTTTCGGCTCGAAATTCGAAAAATACAGACATCGTGACGAAATGATATAGCCCTCGTGTAAGTAGTACGAGCGCTCAAAAATGGGAATTCAGGTTCAACGTTATATATATTAAGAAATGGAACCACCAAATAGAAAACTTGAACAGGAAACTCATATCCATAATCTTTACCCTCAATGGTATGAAATACCATATCCAACAAGATACATTGAAGCTCCTATACACGGCCAATTTTCAGTAAACCCTTTTATATGGCATTGTTTACTGGGGAAACAGTACATCACGAAACAAAATATTTAAGACACAAAAGCAAGCAATCCGAGCTATGTATAGAATAAAATACAGGGATACTTGTAGAGGTGTTCTCGAAATTAATATAATCCTGAAGTCAACAGCAATATATGTGCTAAAGTATGTTATATTCCTACAAAGCCACAGGAAACTATTCGAACCGTTTCTGAACAAGAACCCAACTAGGGAAATTGATCCTTATATACACCCGACGTAACAATTGACAATAGCACAGAATAATGCAAAATACATGTGCATGAAGATCTACAATGCGTTACCCAAACAGTTTCATTCGATAAGAAATGTTGATATATTGAAAAAAGACTTAGTTAAATTTTTGCTGAATGTTGAACCATACAACTTGCTAGAATATTTGGAATCTAGTAAAGCTAAACCTTACATCTACTGTGTAACCAGTAATCATTGAAATTATTCGACTTATTTCCCATTATTGTAATGCAATAATTGTAGGAACTAAACATATTTTATTATTATTAATAAAAGAGAGGAACACAAATTAAGAATCTATGTAGTACATGAAATTTGTACTGTAACTATCAATATATGAACCATTTCGTGAATTTTTAAGTGCTCAGTGTTGAATACTTTAAGAAAGTCAATTTTTATTTTCATTTATTAAAACTGTCCATGAATTATTGAAAATATTATAATTGATGAGCAATTTTACAATTATTCAGTATACTTTTGAATTGTGAATAATATAGCATGTGTTCAATAGCAGTATTAGCAGAGGGAATGTGAACAGGGTACCATACAGTATAATGAATAAATTCAAAATATCTATGAATGATACAGAAGCAAAGATAAAAATCTCATTGAAAACTTTGTTTCCACGTATAAGTGTAGTGATTTGGATGTGTTTATTGAATAAGCTGACATAACCATATTTATGGGCATCCTTTTGCAGGGAAGGTTTCAATTTTTCAATAACCCATTTATGAAATAATTCACCATTCATAGTAATCCATCATTAATATCCATAATCCATCATTAATACCACTGCCAAGAATCAGATCACATCCAGGTAAAAATCCATCCATTGTTACAGCATTCAAAATAGTGCACCTTCTGCCTTTACCCTTGAATATACTCGGCATACCTTTTGGATTATTTTCTAGTGTCCACTGACGAATTTGAATACCGTTTTCGAATATCCAAGTTCCATCAAGATAAATGAATTTTACGTTTTGTTCCATGTATTCTCGGTATTTATCACAATATCGTACTATTTTTTATTATATTTTCCTGTTTATCAATAGGAATTTTCCTTGTATCAACTTTTTTGTATTTGTATCCAATTTTTTTTATGATATAATATAATGTTGACTTTGATCGATTGAAATCTAGGTGCTCTTTGGCCAGTTCGAAGAGGATTGTTTTTAATTCTAGCAAAAACAAAGTTATTCAATGCTCGATTCAATGTCGCACAGGTTTTCTTCGTCTGCTTATTCCAGGCTGTAATAACATGCTAATATTCTACGGACAGTGCTTGTTGAAATCTGAAAATTTAAGAGACATTGATCAATCAGAATACACTTTGAGTAGGTGAATTGCAGTTTACCTGAAACACTAGCAAAACTCGATTAATTCTAGCGGAAATATATGCCAAATCTTTGAAAAACTCGAAGTAACACCGACAAACTGCCTGGCGTTCTCTTGTTAGGCGCGATGTATCCTGGTGAATTCCAGCCATTTAAATAGCATAAGACAAAAAATACTCAGATTCAGAGCTAATTTTTCTAATCATTCGCCAATATCTTCGATAAAATCATCAAAGCAAGATCTCTATGGGTAATATTAGTGTTATTCCTATACCAACCTGAATTCAGCAACCCAAAATATTACTGAATAGTCTACTACCAACTTAAATTCGATTTTACACAGCCTACCGAGATGTCAATATATCTTAAACGGAGTATATATTAAAATACTGTTAGCTAAACAAGATTTCTTCCGCTAGAATAATCTGAATTTCTGTGAGAAATACCAAACATTCCTGTTGAATTTGATGTGTCCACACTCTTGATCGTACAAATATCGTTGAGTTATACTTACAAAATTATTACATTCTACTAGATATTCCACATTTACGGAAATATTTCTTTTAAAATAACAGTACCTGATCACTGATATACTTCCTGGTTTTCCTGTTCATAGGACTCAAGTCCCTCAAACCGTAATTGGCATGTTAGATTGCAAGCACAGATTGTTCTGAGAACGGTCTTCTTTGTTGTGATAACAATAGTTGCGTTTGAACAAGAGGAATTCATTCAACCGGAAATTCGCGGGATTCGTTTTTTCAGTGCATGAAATATGAAGTAATGGAATCTTAGCTGCGATAAAACTGGTTCCATTACGTCATTGCTTTCGCGATATTAGTCACCTCGAATCTTCTCCTCATCTCCAGTTATTATAGATATTGAAACCCTATACGAATTTCCTTTTGTGCGTTCTAACTTCAGTTTTACCTTTTTATGTCAGAATAGATCCATCGACGTAAAATGGAGGTTATAGTACTTCCATCGATAATATCTGATCCCGACAAATTGCCTGCTACCCCACTTAATATCGGGAAATACCGAACAATCAGTGTGGACCGAATGGAGGCTCCTTGTTCGCAAATGGGATTATAAAAGGACACATAATAACCCACCGAGAACACGGTGAACATCATACCTAGATGAATTTGCGGGATATCACTCCGTGGCCTGGCTTTCGGAGAAATCAATATGGGATTACAATAATGCTCTCGTAGTAGAATTTGCAATATCTTGCACAAAGCAACATCTGGATAATTTAATGTACGTGTCTAGCTGGTACCGTGGAATATATTTCACCCCTATATATACACACGCTTGGCATTTGTGCCGTGTTTAATGGAATATTGTATTTAGGTCATGAATACAACGGAATCGATATTTTCTATGTGGCAGTGTTTCAGATTGGCCGCAAATTTGTATTTGGTTTTGTTTGGTTTTCTGGACGTTACTGAATGCCATGTAATGTGATTAATGTGGCAGTGTCGTTTTTCTACCGGTTTTGTAGCGGTTGCGTTGTCTATAGGCAATCATCAGATGAATATATTGATTTTCCCCAGGGAAAAACGCTGCAAATTTAACACAATAGCTTTTTAGGATAAGAGTGTGGGAGGTCGTTTCAATTGGTTGCAAACATAAATTCACTTAAAATTAAAATGAAATTAGATGAATAAACCAGAATTCAAACAAATCATAGTGGTCACTGTACTGAATTTAAAAGGCTCCACGTTCTGGTGCCAGTGAAACGGCACCATAAGTAGATGATTTATCCATCTATTTCAGTTTGTCCGCAGTCAATCACCTTCTATATACCAGCTCGAAAAAGCAACATAGCGCGAGACTATTCCTGGTAGGGAAACACATTTCAATTCGAAAGAGGTACAATTTCTCGGAAGACACATTGTTACTAGATATCAGATAAGCAGGCCAACAAAATTCTCCTCCAGAGAACATCAAATCTATCATTCGCAACGGTTTACCGGTTTCGACCTATTAAGTCTCGTCAGTTCAGTTATAGCGATGATAAAAGTCAAAACGAACCGCAGCGTGGATCTGAGAAAATTTCTCCACCAACGCCACCTGTCCGTTCCAACAACAAACCTCCCTACTTCTCTGCAGGTTCATGAGAAGATTCCATGACCCCAACAATAACCATGTAATGAATTGGAAGACTTAATAACATTTCGGTACATGCAGAATTAATTCAAATAGTCGGTGATAGAGATTTCTTTTGGTCTAGTGACTAGTCAGTCGATACTGGACAAAATTGGAGTCGTGAGAACGCCTAGAAATGTCAAGAATTAATGTATTAATTTAAGTATTTGTTTAGTCTACGCGCTTAGCGTTGAAATGTTGATAACCCAAAAGAGTTTTGACGGACCAATAAATACAGTGCCTAACGCGCGTTTAATGACCAAAAAATAAGGGTTGTGAGATTTATAATTTCCATTCGTCGATTTCACGAATTAAGCACAAAAGTGTTTAGATACAAAATTTCACATCCTACCACCACTGTCGGAAATGTGAGAGGTGATTGTTTTCAGACCAATAAATGCCGATGTTTGGTTCACGAACTGCCTTAAACATATAATAGAAGAGGGGTATTGGTTTAACGAAAACATCATTTAGAACCACCTAGAATGCTAGGGTTGAAAATTTTCTAATCAATCCTAACTGAAAGCCCTTGAATTTCTTTTTCTGGCAAAATAATCAACAGGGATGATGTTGTTAGCTCACCGCTTACTAGAAAAAAAAGGCTTTTATCCAAGAAAAACACAATAAAAGAGCTGATGATTTCGGCTCATCTCGTCCCATTTCCTACCATTATTTCGGTCGCAGAATTGTCAAATTATTATCGCAGAACTTCATATGGTGTGAAGCAGCTGTGTGTAAAGGGGCCTACACACTGATTGAACAATTGTACCGTTACAAAATGGCCCAATTCTTCATGAGTATTCGAAGAGGTAGGAACACCAAGTTGTTTGGCTGACATCAAATTTCATAATCGCTAAAACTGTACTGATGAGATTTAATAAGTCGAAACCGTTCTACAGTTGCGAATGATGTATTTGACGTTCTCTGGGATTACATGGATTTGTGGATTTGTTGGCCTGCTTATCAGGAGCAATCTTCTGTAACGTTATAATTTTACATGATTGTTTATTTCCACCATGCACTATGGAAAATTGCGAAATTCCACCTAACGCTATCATTTCTTTTTTCAATGGTAGGAAGAGGTAGGAACACCACGTTGTTTGGCAACCTACTGGTCAACGATTTTCAGATTTGTAGATTCAAATTCTTGAGCATGCGGGTGAATAATGCCGTTTCGACTTCGTTCCCAAACAGAAATTCACAACAATTTGTTTTCATACATCCGCAGATGAAAAAAATTGAATGAAATCTAAAGAATGCAGGGGGAATTTACTTTATCTGAATAAATATTTCAATATTTTGATAAGAAGTCATTATAAATAGAGATATGCAGGTATCCATTCATGTTGTGACTCAACAACTCATAATAAATTCCAATACCTTTTCAGGTTCGATAAGCCGACAACTTCTCTTGGTTCGGTGAACTTTGAATAGTGGAAATCGAGATAAGAGAAGTGAATTTCGTATACTCAATAACACGGAAATGCAAAAAGTCGTGTGGGTAACAGTTAAACACATTTAAAAATATTGAATTCAACACCCTGCCAAATGTTTACAGTTAATATTTTGGATGTTGTAGGTTGTAGAATACAAAAATAGAATTATAAAGTGTTTATACTAGGACTAGACATTTTCACGTCCTCCTTTTAAAACATGTGTATCAGGTTAACAGGATGATAGGACTTTTTTGTTGATTGTAAACACTTTCTCTAGCTAAGCCGACGTTCGTGGATATATTTCCACTTCCTCAGGGCAATGCTATAATGAGTGTCCTCCACTAGATGTTAAAAATTTCATGGGAACTACGTATCATCTATTGGTGTTGTCGATACGACATATCGACAACACCAATAGCAATTATAGCATTGCCCTGAGGAAGTGGAAATATATCCACGAAACGTCGGCTCAGCTAGAGAAAGTGTTTACAATCAACAAAAAAGTCCTATCATCCTGTTAACCTGATACACAAGTTTATACTAGGGAAAAAAAATTTCATAGGTCCTTATTTTTCAACAAAATGTGTTGTTCTCAAAGTCCGCTTTTATGTAATCCAGACCAAGAAGTGAGAGAGTTCTTCATCATGCACTTGGCTTGATTTCAAATCTCGGAAATTCTCAGGAATTTTATGACTCAATGTGCATTGATCCAATTTCCAACGGGTAATTTTGTGGATGAATTCAACTCGCCAGTTCCCTAAGGAAGGTTAGTTTCTCCTGATTTATGGAAATATTGAAAAACGCCTCCTAAAACTTTAGTACTTTCATTCCATCACATGAGCTACTCATTCAAATTATCGAATCGGAGATTTTGTTTAGACTGTGATAGTAGGTTTTATACTTCAAATATATCATCGATCGGGCTCGAAGGACCAATTGAGTGCCTTAGGATTGCTCTGATATTCCTGTCAGGAATGTTTAGTTGGTGTCTCCATCTAGATTAGAACCAAAGGAGTTTAATTGCTATCGTATCGATTCAAACTTATTCGTCACCCTCTAAAAAACCGCAACGGTATCGCTGAATCCCTCGAACATCGGTTCAACAACTTTTTTTGTCCCTTCCATTCAATTCCGCCCCTCGACAAGGACAACGTAGAGCTCGAGGAGAATTCACAATGTTGTAAATTTCCACCTTGTATCCCCGGAATCGATACTGGGAGTTCATTAGTGAAAAGCAATCACACGATTTCCCGTATTTTATACTTCCTAGATTCAATTCTTCCGCCACCGAGGTAGCTAATGAATTTCGTCTTGCTTCCCTAGGTTTCTATTGGCTCCGTTGGACGCCTTGGCTAATTGTAGACTAAATCTTTTTGTTCGCGTCGACGCTCGTTTAATGACAAAAAAAATTCAGGAGGAGCGTTTCCGGTCGGAAAGTTTTTTGCATCTGGAAAAGCGGCATGTTTTCAATTATTTGTTGAAGCATAGCACGTCTCACTGGGTTTTCCACCATTTAGCTTCAACCTCATGTTTGGCATTATTTATTGGAGGGGAAATCTCAGGTTTTCGGAAATGTATATATTGAATCGGTTCCACCTTTGTCTCATTTTTCGGTGAAATCGTGTAATAGTATGTTTTTAACGAGCGGTCATGTGGGTCATAACTCACGCAAATGAAGTTCGCAGCACGAGCCGAAGGCGAGTGCTGTGATTCATCAAGACAAGCTTTATATTTATTGCCTAATTCACTAAATTATGCCAAAAGAACGTTCTCTGTTAACGATGACTTATTATTCTTACTGCTACACCAATCTTTAAAACTGTTGTATACACATTTATATTTGTTTTGTTATTTTTCCGGCAATAAACTTTGTATGGTAACATTGGCTGTTCGTCTTATTCCTGAAGGTGTACATAATAATTCATCTTCACTATCTGAATTCATCTCTTTCAGTGAAACATTCGCAATAATAATAAGTTAACAACTTAATTTGAGAAAACGTCAAATGGACTGTTCCCTTTCGGCCAATCGGCTTGTTCAGAAAAACAGAGCCAGGGAGTTATAGTTGTGGGTTATTATAACTCACGTTGTTGTTCACAGATCTATTAATTGCTCAAAAGTAGTTGAATAATGGATATTTTCCGTCGACCATAGAATAAAAGCTCATTTTAACGCACTCGAAATCATCCATTAATGACCCCCATTAATGCATGATTTCTTGTATTAATGCATGATTATCATGGCAACCGATTATAAAATATTCAGTCGGAGCATAGATGCATCTATGTCGGAGCACGATCGAGCTGTCAAATTTATTTATTCGCTTTCGATCAGAATCTGATTTTATCCGTTACACAACTACATAATGAATAACGAAGAAAATATCCCTTTGACACCGCCAGATGTGACAAGAACTGCTGAAGCAGCAACTTTGAGTCTGCTTCCTGAAAAGAGCCGCCACTTATATGAGAAAACCTATGCTGAATTCAGATCTTGGTGCAAGGACAAGAAGGTTCGGAGCTTTACGGAAACGGTTTTGTTGGCATACTTTACGGGTATTGCAGAAAAGGGGCATCTAGCAAGTTTATGGCCAAAATATTCGATGCTGAAATCAACACTAAATGTGAAAGACAATACTGATATAAGCAGATACCACAAACTGGTGATGTTTATTAAACGGAAAAGAGAGGGATATATCCCAAAAAAATCAAAAGTTCTCGAAAAAGAACATGTGAGAGAGTTCATAGCGAATGCTCCTGATAGTATTTTCTTGATGTCGAAGGTAAAAATAAAACTCAAATGAATCGTTATTCCAACTTATTATCCTTATCTGGTTATAGTGAAATAACTATCATTGTTTGATTTGTAGGTCGCTTTGATATTCGGAGTAGCGGGTGCATTGAGAAAAGATGAATTGTTAAGGTTGCAAAGAAAGGATGTACAAGATATGGGAACGAAATTTTTGGTAACAGTGAATTCATCGAAAACACATTCGTACAGGATATTCACTGTGGTGGATAATGATGAGCATACACTTTTAAACATAATAAAGAGATATATATCCTTTAGGCCAGCTCACACTCCACACGAAAGATTTTTCGTTTTTTATAAGAACTATAAATGCTCAACACAACCAGTTGGAATTAATACATTTTCTAAATTACCGTCAATGTTGCAAACTTTCTTAAATTAGAGCAACCACATTTGTATACAGGTCACTGTTTTCGGCATTCTTCTTCGTGTATTCTTTCTGACAGTGGTGCAGATTTTTCAGCCATCAAAAGACTTGGTGGTTGGAAATAAACTTCTGTTGCAGAAGGGTATATTGAAAACTCCATTCAGAATAAAATAGAAACTGCAGAAAAAATTTTATGTCATAATAGTTCCAAAGTAAATAATGCTTCAACCTCCACTTCATCCACACGTTCCTTATCGGACATTATAGGAAATGAAATAAATGTAAACTATTCAGAATGTCACAACATGTCGAATTTTCCCTCTATGAATTTTTCGAATTGTTCTATAGGAAGCATAAATATTAATATATCGAAATGAACATAGAAATTTGTATAACGTCAAATTTGTATATCATGCAAAATAAAAATTAGTTTCGATCCAGAATTTATATTCAATTCCTGATGAGGTCGACGGAAAAATCTTGTAATCAACTCGTTTATTAATTCAGCGATTGATGGTCTCAAACATTAACGACCATTAATCGCTGTCATTAATAAACTAGTTGATTAAATAACTAATAATTCAATAGGAGTAGAAACGAAATTATTATTTTAGCGGATGAACAAAAACCTATGAAGATACATCCCAGAGAAAAATAAGAAGCAACAGAAGAGCATCTAACCGCACTACGAAAACTCCAAATGAAATCGAATAACGAAAGCAATCAAGAATCAACAATAATAAAATCAAAAAGCAAATATTGTAAACCTTCAAAATGAGTTAAACAAAAAAAAAATAAGAAACAATTTATTGTAACCTTTCTTCGTGAAAAACTCTACATACAATTCCGCCTCGATTCAGCTACGACGTGAACACGATCCTAGACCAAATCATGAAACTTTTTTTTATCAGGGGGAAACCTCATGGACGAACTATCTCCGATTGATGGAACAGTGTGAAACTTCGTGTGAGGCACGATATACACTAACTAAACCTTTTTAGGATCCGGACGTTTATTGCGTATCAACCTTTTGAATCTTTTTATTTGTATGTCTTTCACGATCTTTGTCGTGTTATTTTTGTGTTACCTGTGTCTTTCGTATGAGAGTCTCTTGTCTTCGATATTTGAGAAGTTTACTAACAATATGTATGGATTAAATTCTCCACACTATAATGAAATCCCCATCAGAATTTGACAGCTGGTATCATTTATCTCCACGACGTAGCCGTGATAATAGTGCAGTTTGTTAATTAAACTGTCCTGGACCACGAAAGTGCAATTTAGCGAGATCACACAGGAACAGGAACATCATTTGCTGTTGAAACCGGAAGCAACTTCCTGGAATTCCTATTCACCAAACCAAACCAATTTTCCCCTTTGCATCCGACCCACCACGAAATCATCATATATCATCTGTACATCGGAGAACGTTCGAAATTCATTTTCTTGATCTGGATCATTATCATCTTGATGAGGTGTTGATTCGTTATCGGCTCAACGGATGGTCAGGATTATTTTTGTATTTATTGAACAAGATATACAAGTTCGATAAAATATGCCAAAAAAAACATTTTCTGTAAACGATGACTTAATATTCTTACTGCTACACTAATCTTGAAAATTTTTGTAAACACCTTTATATTTGTTTTGGGATTTTTTGGGCAATGAATTCTGTATGGTAACATTGGCTGATTGTCTTATTTCTGAAGGTGTACATAAAAATTCATCTGCACTATCTGAATTAATATTTTTCAGCAAAACATTCACAATAATACTTGGGTATCAACTCAATTTGAGAAAACGTCAAAATTATTCAAGTGACATTACTCCCCTCGATACCCATAACGGACTGTTCGCTTTCGGACAATCGGCTTGTTCAGAAGAACAGAGACAGAGAGTTATTGAGTTATTATAACTCACGTTGTTTGTTTACAGATACTATTAATTGCTCAAAAAGTAGTTGAATAATGAATATTATATAATTCAATAGGAGCAGATATATATATTTAGTAGAGCTATAATCAAAATTCAAAAAGTCACTGCTATGTGAAGTTTTTCTCCCACGACGAAAGCAAGAAAAAGCGTTCACAAAAAAATGCGCACTATAAAACTTGAGGAGGAACGCGAGTGAAAAGTATACCAACTTGTATGTTACTTTCTCGAAAGTTTTCAAACGAAAACCGATACTTTTCCATTAGCGCCCTCATCGAAATTCAAATCAGAATCTGTCTTTATTGACTTTGGTATCCAGTAACCTGCCTTCCGATTTACTCCGAAGTTAATTTCCTAGAAAATCCAGCATTCCTTGCAATGTCAACAAAAAGAAACCTCTGAAGGGGGTATACCCACAAATTGAAACTTTCGAAAGGCCGTCCACGATTTCCAAGGTGTGCATTCGACGACTAAGTTATATATCCTTTCAGACGTTTCAACTCATCCGTTGAACTTTGAAGATCAGGGAAAGAGTAAGGATTTCTGTTGACCTTTAGCCATCGCATCGCTCAGATTAATTTTCCTGTTGGAAGATTGAAAAATCAATTTCGACGCTGGCCGGCGGCTCAGTTCGTAAATGATATAAACTATATGCATCGATATTTATTTCACGTGAAACAATTACTTTCTTTAACTATTCCCTTTGAATTATATATACATTATTTAACTACTTTTGAGCAATTAATAGTATATGTAAACAAACACCGTGTTCACTCCTATAATTCCCTGTATCTGTGCTTCTGAACAAGCCGACTGGCCGAAAGGGAACAGTCCATTATTGGTATTGAGGATAGGTAACATGGATAATTTTGACGTTTTCTCGAATTAAGTTGATACCTAATTAATATTTCGACTGTTTTGCTGAAAAAGATGAATTCAGATAGTGAAGATGAATTATTATGTAGGTACACCTCCAGAAAAAAAAATACAAAATTTATTGCCCGAAAAATCCCAAAACAAATATAAAGGTTCGAAGAACAATTTTCAAGATTGTTGTAGCAGTAAGAATATTAAGTCATCCTTTATAGAGAATGTTCTTTTGGTATATTTTAGAGAACTTAGCACTAAATATAACGCATCGCCGACTTTCTACTCCATGCTGAGAAGCACCGTCAACATAAATAATGCATTGTTATAGGTAATTATTGAGATTTGTAAAAAAAGTTCTTTCCCTGTACAGGGATACTACGATACTAGTACTAGTATCGTAGTATTTTTTGTTTTAGTCGTAGATAAAGTTTAGTATTGATGAATAACAGTACTTGCCTTCAGCTCGTGCTGCAAACTTCATCTGCATTACCGCTCGTTAAATAATATACTATTTATTCAAGTGGTTATATTTGACTTATACATTTTTTTCGAACATATTTTATGACACTTCCCTTTCAATTTTGTATTGTGAAATTGAATAAATAGGTTTGAAGTTTTTCGAAAAAAATGAAAAATATTAATATCTACTCATTTGTGTTGTGGAGCGAATACATCTCGGAATACACTCACGAATTACATTCCAAAAATGGTTCACTTCATAAATTATAACGCTCTCAAGCTCTGAGGTTCAAAAACTCAGCAAACGACAAGAATATTATCACGATAGGGCCTAAAATAAGGACCGCATTTCAAAAAAATTACATAAAATATGAATTCGTTCGCTACTCGCTTGTAACAAGTGTGCCATCCAAAGTGAAGATTGAACTCAATTAAATTATGTATTTTTTCATGGCAATAACGAAATTTCTCTAAGTGGTGTAAACAATATACATTTTGAGGCTTGAAAGATAAACCCCGATATTCTGAGTACCTACTGCCCTGAAAATATTGATATTTTGTGAGCCATCCGAAAGGATATTCTGAAGTGAACAAAACCATGACATTTTATCAAAATCGGACCACAGTTTCCAAAGTTATGGCTATCGAAAATTCTTGCCAAAATCCATGAAGCACCCTGTATCTCCTGAACTAATAGCCTTAGGACACAAAACAAGAAACCTTTCTGGAAGGCCTGGATGACCTGCATTCACCACTAGAGTATGGCCAACCACTCAGGAAACACCCTGTGTACGTTTTAAATGAATCTTAGATGAATGGCTCATCTGAGGAATATTGGGTTTGAACTATGTAATTAATAATTTTATATATATAATTCCATAATGCCAACCCTGTATACCTTAGATGAATTGCTTATCTGGTTGCATTTAATATTGAATATGAACATGTATAATTTTGAATACTCATTGAATCTTCAATGACGCCATTGTTGCAGGTGTAATTGTTTGTCGCATTTCATTCCAGTTCTTTCAGATAAGATAATATTATGAATACCTCTGAAGACGAATCAGTCGTCAAAATTAAGTGATTTTCTTTCCAACTGTATGCTAGATAGGTCGGATTATCGTCCGTGTAAATGAATAGTTCTTCTTTTAAAAACTTGGCTTTCGATTTCAAAATAGTTATTTAATCAACTAGTTTATTAATGACAGCGATTAATGGTCGAAATATTTTAACGCGTGAGCGGAGAGAGCGCGTTAATGTTTGAGACCATTAATCGCTGAATTAATAAACGAGTTGATTACAAGATTTTTCCGTCGACCTCATCAGGAATTGAATATAAATTCTGGATCGAAACCAATTTTTATTTTGCATGATATACAAATTTGACGTAATACAAATTTCTATGTTCATTTCGATATATTATAATTTATGCTTCCTATAGAACAATTCGAAAAATTCATAGAGGGAATATTGGACATGTTGTGACATTCTGAATAGTTTACATCTATTTCATTTCCTAAAATGTCCGATAAGGAACGTGTGGATGAAGTGGAGGTTGAATCATTATTTACTTTGGAACTAATATGACATAAAATTTTTTCTGCAGTTTCTATTTTCTTCTAAATGGAGTTTTCAATATACCCTTCTGCAACAGAAGTTGATTTCCAACCACCAAGTCTTTTGATGGCTGAATAATCTGCACCACCGTCAGAAAGAATAGACGCAGAAGAACGCCGAAAACAGTGTCCTGTATACAAATGTGGTTGCTCTAATTTAAGAAAGTTTGCAATCATTGACGGTAATTTAGAAAATGTATTAATTCCAACTGGTTGTGTTGAGCATTTATAGTTCTTATAAAAAACGAAAAATCTTTCGTGTGGAGTGTGAGCTGGCCTCAAGGATATATATCTCTTTATTATGTTTAGAAGTGTATGCTCATCATTATCCACCACAGTGAATATCCTGTTCGAATGTGTTTTCGATGAATTCACTGTCACCAAAAATTTCGATCCCATATCTTGTACATCCTTTCTCTGCAACCTTAACAATTAATCTTTTCTCAATGCACCCGCTACTCCGAGGGCAAAGCGACCTACAAATCAAACAATGATAGTTATTTCACTACAACCAGATAATGAGAATAAGTTGGAATAACGATTCAATTGAGTTTTATTTTTACCTTCGACATCAAGAAAACACTATCAGGAGCATTCGCTATGAAATCTCTCACATGTTCTTTTTCGAGAACTTTTGATTTTTTGGGATATATCCCTCTCTTTTCCGTTTAATAAACATCACCAGTTTGTGGTATCTGCTTATATCAGTATTGTCTTTCACATTTAGTGTTGATTTCGAATCGAATATTTTGGCCATAAACTTGCTAGATGCCCCTTTTCTGCAATACCCGTAAAGTATGCCAACAAAACCGTTTCCGTAAAGTTCCGAACCTTCTTGTCCTTGCACCAAGATCTGAATTCAGCATAGGTTTTCTCATATAAATGGCGGCTCTTTTCAGGAAGCAGACTCAAAGTTGCTGCTTCAGCAGTTCTTGTCACATCTGGCGGTGTCAAAGCGATATTTTCTTCGTTATTCAATATGTAGTAGCGTAACGGATAAAATCAGATTCTGATCGAAAGCGAATAAATAAATTTGACAGCTCGATCGTGCTCCGACATAGATGCATCTATGCTCCTACTGAATATTTTATAATCGGTTGCCATGATAATCATACATTAATACAAGAAATCATGCATTAATAGGGGTCATTAATGGATGATTTCGAGTGCGTTAAAATGAGCTTTTATTCTATGGTCGACGGAAAATATAATTATAAATAGGTCATTATACTTGGTTCGTTATAATTATTGTATTTCATTTCAGGTGAGTCTACTGAACCTTCTGAGATAGATGATCCATTCACTGAAGAAGTAAGTACAGAATCTGAATACAACGTCTAGGCATCGAACGATTCTACCGATTGATAACTTTTCAACAAAATTACATTCACCCCCTTCCTTAGTAGTTTATCAAGACTCAAACCAGCCAAATTTTTCAATTTTCCAAATACATCCGAACCGATTCCCCACCCCAAACAGGCACCATCCCCGCATCAAGATTCCATTCTGCCACCAATTTGACCCAACCCGAAGGTCTGAATCTCATTTCGCAACGTGCCGCATACTTCAGCGTCAACCTCCGCCGGCTTGTCGTCCCCTCCGGAATCGATCAGGTGGACGGCGAAGCGTTCAGCACCGTCCCGCGCCGCCCCTTTCCTTTGATCTCCTCGCTTTCTGCCATTTCGCGTTCAAAAATGCAGCGCCCTGCGAAAACGAGGAGGAAGACCCAGAACGCGTTATGTGTACATACCTGCTTAGCATGTGTGAAATGAGAGTCCTCTCCTCTTTGTGGAGGCGTGTTCGTTTATCTTTGCTCCGGTTATTAGAGGCTCTGAAGGGGCTCGTCGAGGGTGCCTCGAATTAGAGCATTGCGGAATGATAACATTTTCACGGCGGTGTGGTTGTTAGGGTAACATTAGCGTAACCCAGATTTTTTAGTGTTGCTGAGCTCTTTGTGCCGATTTCGAGTTCTGCGAAGTGCTGGTTCGGTGGGAATTCGTAGGAAACCCTTGGAAATTGAACACATCAACGTGGAACCCAGGCTTCGCTTGTCTGGAAATAATACTTTCTCGAATGCTTATAGTATAATGAAGTTCGCTGAGCGTGGAAAGATACCATTCAGGATGAAAAATTGTCAAACTACCATTTGCTGAGTTGTGGATAGAAAACTCCTTATTCCCAGACTTAGAAATTGTAGAAGAGAAAGAGAGAATGATTCGAGAAATATCCTTCGTTTTGAGTCACGAGCCAGATGAGCAGATAGAAGATAGCCCAAGGCGAGAAGTGAGAGAACTGCAGTGAATATTCAGTAAGAGTAAAAGACTCAGATTCTAGACGATTAATTCGGAGGAGATCTTATTTTAGAAGAAATCCAATACCTAAATGAATATCCTGCTATAAAACATAGTACTTTCATGTCAGAACAAGGTATGTTTAGTCTGGGTTCCTGGTCTCTAGAGAATCAAAGGAAATGGAGAGGCCAACATCCTTGCCAGAAAAGGGGCACAAACTCCTTCCATTGGCCTAAAACCGAAAAAGAAACGACCTGGTGGAATCTTCCTGGGTTGGATCATTCCGAAAAGCTTCTTCGAAACTCTGACGCTGCGAGATCTAAGGAGTTTCTGGATCTTAGCAAAAATGTGCTACACCTCCTCACTGGATTCCTTGCAGGGCATTGCCGCCTCAGGAAGCACCTCATGAGAATGAGTCTCACAGAAAATGACGAGTGCAGATTCTGTGAGGAGGAGGAGTAAATTCCGGATCACCTGATGACGGAATGCCTCGCCATCGCTAGCCAACGTGAAAAATGCTTTATACAAGAGACTTGCAGAAATGAGGAAGTAACCTCCTCGAAGCCATCCCAGTTACTGGAGTCTCATTAAAACTCTGGAATCGAAGGTGTGCTGTAGATTACATAAGCTCTGATGGGGGGCACAATAGACCTCAAGGTCGCAGTGTATTGAAACCCACCTCAAAATCTAAATCTAATGTCATGACAATAGCAGGGAATCAAAACTATTCCTGGCAGGCAACCACAGGGATAAGATGTACCTTGAATATAATTTAAGAGAGTCAAACTGTTGAGAGTTACATAAGGTACAAATTTGAGTTTGGTTGAAACCTTGGTCGGATTGCACAGGTCTAAAAAATCATCCAGCAGATTATAATGATAGGATTGGAGGTTTCAATATCACCATTCGTTTACCTGTCCGAAAAGGAATTTGAGTCAGTCAGTTTCTGAGAAAACAGGTTATCAAGAAAAGGAAAACCCAAAATTTGAATAACTCATTATATTTGAAAATTATTGGTCAAATGTATATACAAATTCGATTTCCCCAAAAGAAAAGTTCACAAATCAGATAATCGAATCGATGCAAAACAAGCACACCCAGCCACGCGTTGCTATGGCTACGGTATACGTCTAACTATATTGTAGTGAAGTAAACCACTGGAATTATTATTATTACTAACTCTAACCTAAGCCTAACCCTATCATTGATTTTTTGAAAGTTATAACCCAGTTCTCATACAGTTCCCAATTTGAAACTTGGCATCACTCCTCGCACGTTATCGCTCTTTCGAGTGATCGGATGTAAAGGGGACGCGATGACTTGCCGTCGATTTGAGACCCACGTTGCCACGTGAATAATTATCATTTTTTTGTACTATATGATGAACTAATAATGTGCAATAAAAAAAGATGGCAAATTTAAATTGAGATATAAACTATCCTATCTTTCAAGTTGGATCAAACTGCACACAGTGTACAAAATTTGATTGAAATCGGTTCAGTATTTTAGGAGTTCACACCGGACAAACAACGTGACACGTACTTTGTATATATGAGATAATAGTATATTATTTAACAGCGCGAGCCAAAGGCGAGTGCTGTAATTCATCAAGTTAGTTATGATCATTACCGCAAGTTGAATACTACACTATCTACGATTACAGTAAATACTAAGTACAGAGAAAGAATTTTATATACAAATCTCAATAGTTACCTATAACAATGCATTATTTATGTTGATTGTGCTTCTTAGCATCGAGTAGAAAGTCCATAGGGGCGATGCTTTATATTTAGTGCTAAGTTCAATAAAATATGACAAAATAACATTCTTTTTAAACGATGACTTAATATTCTTACTGCTACACCAATCTTGAAAATTGTTGTTTACAGTAGTTCACACATATTTGTTTTGGGATTTTTCGGGCAATAAATCCTGTATGGTAACATTGGTTGATTGTCTCATTTCTGAAGGTGTACTATCTGAATTCATTTCTTCCAGCAAAACATTCACAATAATAATAAGGTATCAACTCAATTCGAGGAAACGTCAGAATTATTCAAGTGACATTACTATCCTCAATACCAATAATGGACTGTCTCCTTTCGGCCAATCGGCTTGTTCAGAAGCACAGAGCCGGGGAGTTATAGTAGTGAGTTATTATAACTCACGTTGTTGGTTCACAGATACTATAAATTGCTCAAAAGTGGTTGAATAATGACTGCATTATTCAATAGGAGTAGATAATAGTATATTATTTAACGAGCTGTAATGTAGGTCATAACTCACGCAGATGAAGTTTGCAGCACGAGCCGGAGGCGGGTGCTGTAATTCATCAAGTGAGTTATGACCATTACCGCAAGTTGAATACTATACTTTATCTACGATTGTAACAATAAATACTAAGATACAAGTACAGAGAAAGAACTTTATTTTAAAATCTTAATAGTTACATATAACCATGCATTATTTATGTTGATTGTGCTTCTTAGCATGGAGTAGAAAGTCTATAGGGGCGATGCTTCATATTTAGTGCTAAGTTCACTAAAATTAGCCAAAAGAACATTCTCTGTAAACAATGACTTGATATATTCTTACTGCTACGCCAATCTTGAAAATTGTTGTATACACTTTTATATTTGTTTTGGTATTTTTCGGGCAATAAATTCTGTATGGTAACATTAGCTGATTGTCTTATTTCTGAAGATGTACATAATAATTCATCTTCACTATCTGAATTAATCTTTTTCAGCGAAATATCCACAATAATAATTAGGTATCAACTCAATTTGATTAAACGTCAAAATTATTCAAGTGACCTCTCCTCAATACTAATAATGGACTGTTCCCTTACGGCCAATCACACAGGGGAGTTATAGGAGTGTGTGAGTGGGAGAACACTCACGGTGTTTGTTTACATATACCATTACTCCATCGAAAGTAGTCGAGTAATGACTATATTATTCAATCGGAGTAGATAAATACAATTATTATTCACATTCCTTAAATTGAAACACATCAAATCAATTCCGGGTCGAGTTATCAGCAATATCAGGGACTACCATAATACCATTTGAATGTATAGGGGTTAACAATGTGATCAAAATCTTTCCTACCTTTTCAAAGGCGGCACCCTCCCAGGATACCTATTGAAGGCAGCCTAATTCCGATGTGTATTTAAAAAAAAATTCACTCACTCCGAAAGTGACCTTAACTTTTCGCACTCCCGTAACGAATTCGCGCTTAGTCTCCGTGCGACTCTGAACTCTACTCAAACAAAAATTACTAGCGATACTTTCCTACAACGAGCTATCTCCACTTGTCCCTAACGAACCTATGAGTTCCGTACCCTTTTGGGTACCCCAGAGCAAAACCGCGATCTGCTATCCCCGGGATCTAGCCAGCAAGTGTTATGACTTTTTCTGATCTCCTCAATCATGAAGTCTTCCCCATTCCAAACTTTTTTGCTGAGACGACACTTTTTAGTGCCTTCCACTTCAACGGCTTAGAAACACCCACGCGTTCGAATTTTTCCATGATTTCTGCTTACCTAATCGACGACTCATTTTCTTATTGCTGATTTTCTACGAAACTCCGAACTAACCTGTCAGAACGTTTTTCAATACTCAGCTTTTCTTTGGTCCATAAACATTCTTATCACAGCGTGGTTATCAAGTTCTAAAGCGCGCCCGTCTATAACCAGAACATTTAACGATCGGTTGGTTAATACAATGTAATACTGTGTATGACTGTTTGTCTCAACTTCGTGTGTACTGATTCTTTCCGGGAATTTATCCAATAGGTTTTCAAAATTAAAATTGAATATTCGTTTTACAAGATACCTCGTCCTCCCGTCATAATACGATTCGTCAACGTTGGAGTATTATTTTATATTTTCAACCTCTGTCACCATTTGATTTCTTGTCCGAAAAGAATTAAGTTCGTGCTCCCTGCTCGAAGAGGAAGTCTTTAGTTTTATCATTTCTGAGGAACAGGTATTCAGGAAAGAAAACCAAAAAATTCAAACGAACATATTATATTTAGGAAAAATGATGGTAACTAACAACTCCGTTTACGGTTGGCAAACAACTGACTCCTTTAAAAACCTAATTCCTGAGTTGACATTTTTCGTAGTGCCTCTCACTTCCATAGCTTGGGGACACCCACGTTCTCGAATTCTTTTTGCCAAATTTTCTCATGGTCAACCGACGTTGCTTCTTTTCCCCTTATTGGCCTTATCTTTGCCCGCTTAGCACATTCGACACGGTCTAGCCATAACATCCGTCCTCAACATCGATGGATACAAAGTAATTGATGTATGCCTCGCATATACTAATTCCTTATCTATGGCTTAGGTATCAATTCTCAATTACCCGCTCCAAAATTAACGACATCCGTTGATTAGTAGTAGTGATACAAAGTAATACAATGTATGCCTGACTTCGAATACACGACTCTTTTCCAAGATAGGTAACCGAATTTAAGATTGAATATTCGTATTCCCAAATTTTACACTCTTCAATCGATGCTCTTGAAGAAGTTCGAAGGATGTCTCTGCTCGCAGCAAAGATCCCCTCCAGTCTGGATCCAGAGGTCCAACAAAAGTCTAAGCAAAGGCCCAACTGTAGAAAAAGGGGTCAGTGAGTCTTCAAAGGACCTGCTGAGAAGTGAGGCGGTTCATACAGCTGTTGACGTCAAGTTCATCATGGCTACATCGCTCTGACGAGCCTCAAGAAAGCCGAAACCTGTCTATAGTTGTGAATGATGAATTTGATGTTCTCTGGGGTTTACCTGGATTGAGTGTCTGAGTATTTTTCGTTCATTACCTATCTGAACTGAGTATTTCAGTAATTTCTTCACCCAAAGAAATTTTTCAGGATATATAACCGGAATTCGTTTACTTTTACAGGAAATTCCCCCTATAAAAGCGACAGCAGAAATATTTGTTCATTTTACGTGTCAATTGCGTCGTTTAATTCCTCTAGAAATAACAAGTTTTACATTAGTTGATGCAACCAAACTGCAGTTTGTCATTTCAACAGGAAAATAATAGTGCGAGGACAACCGGAATATGCGTGACTATATACAGAAATTTCCTGTTTAATAAACAAGCTTCAACTTCAGTTTATACATTAATTTCCAGTAATGAAGACTAAACTAAAACAGGAATCACTTCACCTTTATTTTCCGTTGAATTTAAGAACTATCGTTCATATATTACAGTACTAGTTAGTTGTATTCGAAGCTTATAAACTGAGATTTTACAGGAATTTTCTGTAGTAATGCATTCTATTAAAGACAAAGAGTGACTTCGCGAATAGATCTCTGGAATAGGAAGAACTTATATTATGTTTTATTCATTATAGAGTATCTTAACATGATTCTAACGAAAAAGAGAGACATTCGTTGAAAACTAGTAAAGAGAGTACATAATAAATATTAATTTTTTGAGCGCTCGTACAACTTACACGAGGGCTATATCATTTCGTCACGATGTCTGTATTTATCGAATTTTGAGCTGAAAATGTGCCTTAAGCACGATAACTCTCGAACGGAACAACCTAGAGACTTGAAATTTTCAGTGTGGGTTCAGTTCCCGAATGCCTCGGTTGAGTTCGTTAATGGGCCAAATTCCACCAGGGGTTCCGTAAAT
The DNA here is from genome assembly GCA_963966015.1 of Aphidecta obliterata. Classification (NCBI taxonomy): domain Eukaryota; kingdom Metazoa; phylum Arthropoda; class Insecta; order Coleoptera; family Coccinellidae; genus Aphidecta; species Aphidecta obliterata. The sequence goes on along the minus strand of OZ014434.1, from coordinate 13,024,849 downwards.
ATGGCCATTCAGAGTTTTGTTCTCCTGATTACTTGGAAATTACAGATTTTATCGAGATGAAATTTTGCACTCAAATGGAGAATGAGGTGTTCGAGCTACATGCGAAATCTTGTCCAGATCGCATGACCAGAACCATAGAAACCATATAAAATTGTAACTTTTGAACGGAAACGCCTAGGGACTGGAAATTTTAAGGATAGGTGTGGATCTCGAATGTCGTAATCACGTTCATCTATGAGCAAAATTATACTAGGGGTTCCGTGAATATGGTCGTTTGAAATTTAGTTTTCTTGATGATTTCGAAACTACAGATTCGATCGTGACGAAATTTTGTATACTAATGGAGAATGATATATTCAAGCTACATTTCTCCAGATGGCATGACCAGAACCACAGAAACCATAGAAAATCATAACTTTCGAACAGAAAGGCTTAGGGACTTGAATTTTTTTTTGTTTCTGAAGCTGGAAAATACGAATCTACCTACAAGGTGAATGAACGAGCGCTCCAAAGCTCCTGACTTCACGGCAGTGCTTTTCGTCATTTTTTTTATTACAGAATTACTGTCTACAAATGCTCACACCTTTTCTGTCGCTTTTCAATCCTTTGGGTAGATTCTTATGAGTTTTGTCTATTCGGTGGCGCCCTCTGTTGAGCTGTACGGTAAATGTTGGGCCGTCGGTGCAGATCGCTACAGATGTTTTCTTTCTTCCTTCCTCTGATCTAATCTGACCTGATTTCAACCTCTGTTTTCCTGTTAAACCCCTATTTCCCTGTTCCTTACTACACTATGTTTCTTAATCATATACTAACCCTCTTATCCTTTTTTTTTGTATTTCCTAGTGAAAGTTTTTCAAGAGTAAGTATCAATCGTAGATCTAAATTATTCAATTTTAGGCCAAAACATGCTAAAAACATGCAATATGCTAAACACGAATTCTACATGCTGACTGGGACGAAAATATGCTCGAATTGAAGATGCCAAATCGGCAACAGTGCGTTTGATATCATCGAGATAATTATCGAATGGCTGTTTCATCATGTTCGTTCCTTCGTCGAAAACCGATATTTTATTCCAAACAACTTCAACCATTTGGTACAAAATGGATTAAAAAAACTGTAAGCTAAACAAGATTTATTCCGGTAGAATAATCTGAATTTCTGTGAAAGATACGAAACATTCCTGTTGAATTTAATGTGTCCATACTATTAGTCGTACAAATTTTGTTGGGTGATACTTACAAAATTATTGTATTTTACTATATATGTATTCCTGTAACAGTTTCGGAAATATTTCTGTTAAAATAAAAGTACCAGATCACTGCTATACTTAATTTTTTTCCTGTTCATAGGACTCAAGTCACTTAAACCGGAATCGGCATGTTAGATTACTCGTACAGATTGTTGTCAGAACGGTCTTCTTCTGTTGTGATAACAATAGTTGCGTTCATTCAACCGGAAGTTCGCAGGATTCGTTTTTTTCAGTGTCGTTAGTGTCGTCTTGCCGATTCGCACCTTCGAATCCATGTATGAACCCAAGGACATTGATCATCCTTAGGGAATGCCTGGATTTCGTACTAATGGGTCGTTAAACTATCAGCTAACGATAATGGCGTTCGTCGTTCTGTAATGATTGATGACCTCGTGAAACCAACAAAGTGACAAGTTTAACCCCTTCAATTTCACTAATTACCAATTTCGAGCTATATTCTCTCGTATAACTCAATCGATACAAAATTGCTCCATTCTATTGTCTGTCATTTTGGATTTGTTACCATCTACGGCGAAAGTAATTGTACGGTTTGAGTGGGATAAATGTTTGTGACAAACCTAGATCAACTAACTCATTCCCTAGAATAATAGAAGAATGTCACGAAGACCAGGATATATGGAAATTCAATAGGAAATCATGATCTTCAAATTGTGGAAGAGGTGCCAGTTGGAATGAAAAAACTGAATAAATTTGCAAATAGCGGAATAATTCGATGAACCCAAAGTGCAAATTGCTCGTCCTGGAGAGGTTTCCATCATAATCAGAACTGGATAGTGTTTGCCTATTATGGCAACATGCTCCTCGTCCCTTTACATAATGATCGACATTCGCCCTATTGACTCTATTTATTTACCATCAAGATATTATGTTTGGATACATGCACCCTCATCGATTCCATTCCTATCGAGACGGTCCCTAGGGACGATCGGGATTCCTTATTGGAAGAGGGCAGGTTTCCAGTGCCCCCGCTGTAGGGGTGAGGAAAACTGAAGGAGAGGAGGATAGCGAGATTGCGTTTTATTGCTTCGGTATTCCGACGAAGTTTTCCATGATTATCCGCTGATGATCTGTAATGGAATTTTATATAGGAGCAATGTAATATCTTATGAATTTTCTAGTATCCCGTTTTATGCTTCCATACTAGTCTTAAATGGTATTTCGTTCGCTCAATAGGAAAAACGAGATCGAAACAAGCCTTGAGATTTCGAATTTGAGAGAACATAAAATGGGAGGACCCACGATTGGAGCCTTGGACCGTTACAAGAGATTTAGCGAGAATTCGGAGGAATAGATATTGATGAACCAATTCCTCAAATTTTCGCGTTTCTTGGTTATTATATGAATCAAACTGAGAAGATTCACATCCAGACGATCCTCATCATTCAATTCAACTCTCGGTTATTCTCTTCCTTCAGAAGTTACTTGTGTTCAACTAAGAAATTTCCTTACATCCTCTTTTCATCGTACGATGTCCACAAGAGCTCTCGGAAGGAAGCTCTACAATCGATATTCGACTCGGTTAAAATGCCCTCTCGAGTAGTTCCTACATTGAAAGCTTTCTGTTTTCATCAAAGATTGGCTTTACACTAACACTCAATGTATTTTGATTTTCAACGGTCATCTGCGGAAGGAGAAGCCTTAGGAGCTATGTAATGCACAGAAGTCTCGTAGCTGGTGGTGTTTTTTTAATCGAATTTCAACTTTTATATATTTTTCTGGCTTCGCTGGGGCCGGGTCGAGCTTAACTTCAATCGTTCTTCTAGGATGGTTCCTGTGTTTCTATTAGGACTACAGTTTTTGGCTCAGATGACCCAAATGTTGCGTCAAACAATAAAACTTATTATATATGGAATGAACGATTTTTGAATTCCCTACAAGATTGTTTTCATTTTTTTTTGTCTAAGTCTAACATTTTCTTAGATATCCGCAGCCAAAACTGCAGTTTTACCTCACGTTTTCCGGCAAACATTCGCTGCTAGCACTTCTACTTTTCTGCCATACCACGTACAAGAGAGTATATTATATACAGAATGCAAGCTTTTTGAATTCCCTACAATATTTACCTCATTTCTTTCTTCTGTAATTTGATTAGTTTTCAAGATATTATCCGCGTCCGGATGTCGCTAAATAAAAAGGGTGTGTTTTTTCACCTCACTTTTTCTGACAATTTCCTTCTAGCGCCTTGGCCTTAAACTTTTTTGCTATACCCATCGGAAAAAAATTGAAGAGCTTTTAATATCCTTCACAATGACTCAACGCAATATTCCATCTTTGACAAGTCAAAACTTTTCAGATTTACTGTTAATTTTTGAAGAAAATCCTTAACAATTGCCTTGATTCTCTTAGTTATTCCACCATAAATCAGGCAGTGTAGAACAGTACAACCTTCGAAATGCAATAAAGTGGAATGGGGGATTTTCTTCATAAATTAACAAATACTTGCAAAATTCATTGAGTTTCGACCAGTTAATGATACAAAGTTGAATCAACCCTTATTGTGGAGGGAATTTAATGCTCTTCGACTCCTTTCGTGATTGTTATGGCAGAAAAGTGTGAGGCTGGAACGCTAAAAGCGAATGTTAGTCAAAAAACATAAGATGAAAATGCACTATTCGTTCTTTAACGACTTTCGGCTGCGGATATCTTCGAACTACCAGCTTCACAAAAAAGTAATGGGAGCAACTTTGAAGGTGATTTGAAGATCTTCAATTCTGTTTATTTTCCTCACGATGTTTGACAGAAAAGTAGGCTGATGCACTAGAAGGGAAAACTTCGAAAAGCGTTTAAAATACCAATTTCGTTTATCAGCGACTTCTGGTTGCGGAAATATTAGAAAATGTTTGAGTTACAAAAAAAAGGAATGGGACCAATCTTATAGGTCATTTGAAGATCTTCAATTTTACATATTGCCTATACGACGTATGGCAAAAAAGCGGAAGGCTGAGGCGGTAGAAGGGAAAACTTCGAAAAAGGGTTGAAAATACATAATTCGTTAATCAGCGACTTTTGGCTGCGGAAATGATAGAAACTATTCGGGTTACAAAAAAAAATATTTAGATCAATCTTGTACGTCATTTGAAGATCTTTCATGGCAGAAAAGTAGAAGGCTAAGACGCTAGAATGGAAAACTTCGAAAATTCATGTTTCGTTAATCAGCGACTTTTGGCTGCGGAAATGATAGAAACTATTCGGGTTACAAAAAAAATATTCAGAGCAATCTTGTACGTCATTTGAAGATCTTTCATGGCAGAAAAGTAGAAGGCTGAGACGCTAGAAGGGAAAACTTCGAAAATTCATATTTCGTTAATCAGCGACTTTTGGCTGCGGAAATATCAGAAACTATTTGAGTTACGAAAAAAGTGATGGGAGCAATCTTGTAGGCCATTCGAAGATCTTTCATGGCAGTAAAGTAGAAGGCTGAGACGCTAGAAGGGAAAACTTCGAAAATTCATATTTCGCTAATCAGCGACTTTTGGCTGCGGAAATGATAGAAACTATTCGGGTTACAAAAAAAATATTCAGAGCAATCTTGTACGTCATTTGAAGATCTTTCATGGCAGAAAAGTAGAAGGCTGAGACGCTAGAAGGGAAAACTTCGAAAGATCATGTTTCGTGAATCAGCGACTTTTGGCTGCGGAAATGATAGAAACTATTCGGGTTACAAAAAAAATATTCAGAGCAATCTTTTACGTCATTTGAAGATCTTTCATGGCAGAAAAGTAGAAGGCTGAGACGCTAGAAGGGAAAACTTCGAAAATTCATATTTCGTTAATCAGCGACTTTTGGCTGCGGAAATATCAGAAACTATTTGAGTTACGAAAAAAGTGATGGGAGCAATCTTGTAGGCCATTCGAAGATCTTTCATGGCAGTAAAGTAGAAGGCTGAGACGCTAGAAGGGAAAACTTCGAAAATTCATATTTCGCTAATCAGCGACTTTTGGCTGCGGAAATGATAGAAACTATTCGGGTTACAAAAAAAATATTCAGAGCATTCTTGTACGTCATTTGAAGATCTTTCATGGCAGAAAAGTAGAAGGCTGAGACGCTAGAAGGGAAAACTTCGAAAATTCATATTTCGTTAATCAGCGACTTTTGGCTGCGGAAATATCAGAAACTATTTGAGTTACGAAAAAAGTGATGGGAGCAATCTTGTAGGCCATTCGAAGATCTTTCATGGCAGTAAAGTAGAAGGCTGAGACGCTAGAAGGGAAAACTTCGAAAATTCATATTTCGTTAATCAGCGACTTTTGGCTGCGGAAATATCAGAAACTTTTTGAGTTACGAAAAAAAGTATTGAAAGCAAACTTGTAGGTCATTTGAAGATCTTTCATGGCAGAAAAGTAGAAGGCTGAGACGCTAGAAGGGAAAACTTCGAAAATTCATATTTCGTTAATCAGCGACTTTTGGCTGCGGAAATTTCAGAAACTATTTGAGTTACGAAAAAAAGTAATGGAAGCAATCTTGTAGGTCAATCGAAGATCTTTCATGCAGAAAAGTAGAAGGCTGAGACACTAGAAGAAAGAAATTCGAAAAACTTCGAAGATGCATCTTTCGTTAATCCGCGACTTTCGGCTGCGGAAATATTGGAAACTATTTGAGTTACGAAAAGAAGTACTAATAGCAGTCTTGTAGGTCATTTGAAGATCTTCAATTCTGTATATTTGCTGTAAGACGTATGGCAGAAAAGTAGAAGGCTGAGACGCTAGAAGGGAAAACTTCGAAAATTCATATTTCGTTAATCAGCCACTTTTATCTGCAGAAATATCACAAACTATTTGAGTTACGAAAAAAGTAATGAAAGCAATCTTGTAGTTCATTTGAATATCTTTCATGGCAGAAAAGTAGAAGGCTGAGACGCTAGAAGGGAAATATTTGAAAAACTTCGAAGATATATCTTTCGTTAATCAGCGACTTTTAGCTGCGGAAATATTAGTAACTATTTGATTTGCGGGAAGAAGCACTGATAGCAATCTTGTAGGTCTTTTGGAGATCTTTAATTCTGTATATTTTGCTGTACCACGTATGGCAAAAAGTAGAAGGCTGAGACGCTAGAAGGTAAAACTTCGAAAAACGTTGAAGATACATATTTCGTTAATCAGCGACTTTTGGCTGCGGAAATATTAGAAATCATTCGAGTTACGGAAAAAGGTATTGATAGCAATCTTGTAGGTCATTCGAAGATCTTCCATTCTGTATATTTCCTGAACGACGTATGGCAATAAAAAGCAAGAGGCTGAGACACAAAAACGTCGAAAAAAGTTATGTGAAAATACACTTTTCGCTGAAGAGTGTACCTCAGGTGAACTCCCTCATCAAGTCTCATCCTTGTAGTTTTATTGAAATCTCGCGTTTCCTTCCTGTCGCCCCTCTGTCTCTGCTGAGTTCCAAAAAGTCGCCCTCCTGACCATTCACAAAATGCTACGCTTGCATTTTCCTCACAGCGATTCTCTTGGAGACCATTTTGGTTTCAATAGAGTGCTAAGATCAGCATATCAGCCAACTCTCTTCGAAACCGATAATTCTAAGCTTCGCCGGAATAGGATCATCCCATTAAAACAAGAATTTTGGGAGATTGAGATTCTCTTCATTACTTCTTGGCATCACCAAATAAAAACACAAATTTTCTGGCAAAATTCGACTTCATTCATCAACCTAGTACATAAAATGTAGTTCGATTGCCCCATGTGGTTATAAAAAGCCCCAATAGATTAGAGATAAACTTTGATGGGATTCTCATGCAGACATCGATTCATCTCACCGAATTGCTCAACAAACTTCGTCTCCAGAACGATTTTCGAATGTACCATCGTCGAAACACGTATGCACTCGGCTCCTAATTAGGTTTGTACAGGGTAAATAGTTCCTGATTTTAACAAGTAGAAAGTGGGGACCAGGGTAAGATGAAATTGTTGATTCTGCGAACTCAACTCGGCTTACTAGCTGTGGTTAATTCTGCTTTATGTCCACATCTCGAAATAATCCCACTTTGTTTCACTTGATACACTGCAGTACAAAAGCTGCCTGTGGCTTTCATCTGGAACTCGCAACTTGTACTCCTGTATGTATTCTGGTCGAATGATTTCCACTTCACCTCTGATATGTTCATCAATATTTTGAATATTACAGCTTACAAGCTAGAAGTACAAGTGCTCTTTGTGTTAAAGAGGACCTTCTCTACCACTCGGTAAAGATAGGGAGTTGAAGAAAATCGAATGACACGATTCAAATAGAAAGTAAATCCAAAGCTACCCCTTCCTTTTCTCCTCTGTGAAGCTACCCCATCCATCTTCAGTCTGGACGAAATCGTCCTCTGCTGAAAAAAAAACTTCCCAAACTCTCCCTTATCGGGAACGCTTCATCCCATAAATAACGGACATTCTGCATTTCTGGTGCATTGGAGAAGTAACGGATTGGGGACGAACTTTCGTCAGAAACTTATCAAGATCGCTTGAAACAGAGGGAGAGGAAGCTTCGTGAAACTTTCCTTGGAAAGTATGCATGAAGTTCCGATTCTTCTGGTATTGTTCGATTTGAGTTTTGTCTGCGAGAATTGAACAATATCCTTGGGGGAGATGGAATAAATCACTGGACGGTTTCGAAATATGTTAGGAGATTGGGTAGAACAACAAAACTCAGATTTTTGCTTAGATGAAGTTCTGGACGAAGAATACTAATATACTTGACCACTTCTACCAACATTATCCTTTGGAGGCTTCATGTCATTTATTTCAAAACCAAATCTTTGCTTCGATATTGAAGGGGCATCTAAATATGAGCGAATAACCTGGGTCTGTAATCAGCCTGTAGAAGTCCTCAGAATAGGTTGGGACGTTATTGCCATAATTTCGAATACTCCTCTGGGAAGCTTCGAAAAGTTTTGATTTGCAACTAACAACTTCCAGGATTCATCATCGCTGGAATTCGGAATGAACCAATGTTTCCACCCCTGTTTATTCCATACACCCTAATATCATTCATGATGTCAGGTCTGATAACTGCAGAATCTAACCCCCGACATGTTTTTGCGTATTCTGAAGTGGCTCTCTCATGAGGTTGAAAATTGAATTGAACCTTCTCATTTGGAACAATCAAGTTTTTGTTAAACTGTGTAAGTGACAACCCGCATATCAACGCTTTATGTTACAGTTGAGTGTGTTAATGATGTACGATATCTCTTGACGACGATGAATCGTTTGGTGGTCAAAGAAATTTTCCAGGATATACAGGTTACTTCTACAGGAAATAACTCGCTTATATAAGTGACGGTAGGAATATTTTTTGATTTTTCGTGACAATTCCGATCGTTTAGTTCCTCTAAAAATAACAAGTTTACGGAATATGCGTGACTATTTACAGGAATTTCCTGTTTGATAAACCAACTAAATAGTTGTATTCCAAGCTTCAAACTTTAGTTTTTATAAAATTTCCTCAATTCCGGACTCATATTAGCGAATTGGATTACAGAATTACTGTCTACAAATGCTCACACCGTTTCTATCGCTTCTCAATCCTTTGGGTATTATCTTTTGAGTTTTGTCTATTCGGTGGCGCTGCCTGTTGAGGTACAGTGAATGTTCGGCCGTCGGTGCAGATCGCTACAGATCTAATCTTTCTTCCTCTGATCTAATCTAACCTCACCTTAACCTCTGTTTTCCTGTTAAACCCCTATTTCCCTGTTCCTTCCTACACTATATTTCTTGATCAAATTCTAACCCTTTTCTCTTTTTTTTGTATTTCCTTGAAAATGCCAAATCAGCAACAGTGCGTTCGATATCATCGAGATGATTATCGAATCGCTGTTTCATCATGTTCGTTCTTCCGTCGGAAACCGACATTTTATTCTCAACAACTTCGAGCATATGGTACGACACGGATTAAAAAACTGTAAGCTAAAAAAGATTTATTCCGGTGAAATAATCTGAATTTCTGTGTGGAATACGGAACATTCCTGTTGAATATGTTGCCACAGTCCGTTAGTGGTACAAATATTGTTGGTTATACTTACAAAATTATTATATTTTACTAGATATTTCTGTTACATTTACGGAAATATTTCTTTTGAAGTACCTGATTACAGCTATACTTACCGGTTTTCCTGTTCATAGGACCGAAGTCACTCAAACCGGAATCGGCATGTTAGATTGCAAGTACAGATTGTTCTCTGAACGGTCTTTCCTTGTTGTAATAACAATAGTTGCGTTCGAACAACAGGAATTCATTCAACCGGAAATTCCCGGGATTTTCAGTGTGGTGAACAAAACGAAAAACGGGGAATATCGATTAGGGTGGTAAAAACCGTCTTGACTAATCGATAGAAACCTTTTGGACTTCAGATATTCTGAAATACACCAGAGGCCCTTAGTGAAACAAAGTCGGACGCTTTCTTCAGGGATGTTTTTCGTCACGTATCTAGGCAGATTTATGACCGAATTTTCAGTCACTAAATTTAACAAGTTGAAAGTTTTCTCTGAGAAGCTTCGAACAATCGTGGAAACCAGAACTTCTAGAGAAAAGGTGACTTATAAGTTTCGTGATCAATGAGAGAACAGCTTCCCGCCAGTTAAGGGTAACTACTCCTTGAATCATGATTGTCACACTAGGTAGGCACTGTGTTTGTTTTGTCCATGTCAATTCTTAGCCGAATTCGTCAGCTTTTTTTTTCCAAAAGCGTTACAATTATTGAAATGTGCAATGACTTATTATTTAGAACAAAGCATTTTTATTATGATGTCCCATTATCGTAACGGTACATTCACCAATGGTCAATAGATTTATTCTATGAACAGTGTAATAGTATATTATTTAACGAGCGGTAATGTAGGTCATAACTCACGCAGATGAAGTTTGCAGCGCGAGCCGAAGGCGAGTGCTGAAATTCATCAAGATACATGTACAGAGAAAAAACTTCATTTACAAATCTTAATAGTTACCTATAACAATGCATTATTTATGTTGATTGTGCTTCTTAGCATGGAGTCGAATGTCCATAGGGGCGATGCTTTATATTTAGTGCTAAGTTCACTAAAATATGCCAAAAGAAAATTCTCTGTAAACGAGGACTTGATATTCTTACTGCTACACCAATCTTGAAAATTGCTGTATACAACTTCATCAGGTGCAGAAGCAGAATTATTTTCGAAAACGAATTGAAGAGTCACCTGATAAGACAAGAACAACAAGGCAAATCACCAGCAATCTCAAAGGAAATATTACAAACAACAAAATCCCTCCAGGAAATTTAAAGGATATTGCAGATAGTTTCAATTCTGTGTTCACAAGGCATAATTGGGACCAACACAACGATGAAGAAAGAATTGACCCATCACCTGTAATCCAGCGAATAGACAAATCACTATATGCTTTTCCTCTCACGGTTTCCGAAGTTCAGAGAACCATTAACAAATTAAAAAACTGTTCTTCTTGTGGATATGATGAAATACCAGTAGCTTTAATCAAAGAATGTAATGTACACATATCATTGCTGAACCCCTTGCCTACATAATTCAGAATGGTTTGGTTGAGGGAATACATCCGGATGGATCAAAACTGCCATTGTGAGACCTATTCATAAAAAGGGACCTGTTGGTGACCTAAAGAATTAAAGGCCTATTTGCCTTCTTACTTCATTGCCTAAGGCCTTCGAGAAAATAGTGACTGATCGTTCACTTGAATTTCTCCAAAAATATCGAATATTCAATAGCAGTCAACATGAGTATCTGAGTAACCGTGGAACAGAAACAGCGATATTTGAGACTACTCAAAATATTCTCAAAAATATGGAAAGTGGTGATATATCCCTTGGATTGTTTTTGGACCTTTCAAGGGCATTTGACTGTGTTTCTCATTATGTACTATTGAAAAAGCTCTTTTATATGGAATGAGGGATAAGCAAATGAATCTTTTCGAGTCATATCTGTCGAATAGAGGTCAAATAGTGAAAATCACTACAGATGAGGGCTCGGCAACTTCCACTAGACAAGTTATCGCAGTTGGAGTACCACAGGGAAGCATTGAGGGGTCCAATTCTCTTCATACTATATATCAATGACCTCCCATCAACTATGGAAAACGACAACTTTTCCCCAACTGTCGTAGCTCGATCTGCTCAAGAGCAGCCTCTATATAATTTGATAAACTATGTTGATGAAATCAGTATAGTTTTGAGAGCAAAAAATATTATTCTACTGGAGGAAAGTGCAGCCAAGCTTTTGAGTGGTGTTGGTGAGCGGTGCAAAGACAACAATCTCATTCTAAATGTGGAAAAAACGGAATCGATCATGTTTCGTAATGGCATTAGAAGTTTAGATTTATCCAAGATGAACAGAGATTTTCCCCTGAAGAGTACTTTCAATCACTAATGGCCTATGGAATCATATTTTGGGGTAGAAGTACATTTTCTTAAACGATATTTCTTTTACAAAAAGCCGAGAGTTTCAAGAAAGAAATTTTTAACTTCATTCTCAACTGCGAGCCATATTCATTGATTGAATTGTTTGATTGCTGTTACGATTCTATAGAATATAGTCCATTTGAGAATTATCGACATCGAAGCAGGCCATGAACGTCCAGTCGAGGATTTATTTCTAGTTACAAAAAAGTTACTGTTTTCATCATAGAAATAAAACATCAAACATAAATATAACCTAGAAAAGTGTTCAGTGTACGAATTATCGAATAATTATTATTAAGCCGGAATATTCCGACTGCAGTTTGAAGATGGGAATTCAGGTTCAACGTTATATATTAAGAAATGGAACCCCCAAATAGAAAACTTGAACAGGAAACTCACCACCATAATCTACACCTTCAATGGTATGAAATACCATATCCAACAAGATACATTGAAGCAACTATACACAGCCAATTTTCAGTTAACCCTTTCATATGGCATTGTTTACTGGGGAAACAGTACATCAAGAAACGAAATATATAAAACACAAAAGCAAGCAATCCGAGCTATGTATAGAACAAAATATAAAGATACTTGTAGAGGTGTTCTCAAATGGAATAAAATCCTGACGTCAACAGCAACATATGTGCTAAAGTATGTTATAATCCTACAAAGCCACAGGAAACTATTTGAACCGTTTCTGAACAAGAACCCAACTAGGAAAATTGATCCTTATATACACCCGAGGCAACAATTGACACTAGCATAGAATAATGCAAAATACATGTGCATGAAGATCTACAATGCGTTACCCAAACAGTTTCATTCGATAAGAAATGTTGATATATTGAAAAAAGACTTAAATTTTTACTGAATATTGAACCATACAACTTGCTAGAATATTTGGAATCTAGTAAAGCTAAACCTTACATCTACTTTGTAACCAGTAACCATTGAAATTATTTGACTCATTCCCCATTATTGTAATACAATAATTGTAGGAACTAAACATATATTATTATTAATAACAAAAATTAAGAATCTATGTAGTAGGTACATGAAATTTGTACTGTAACTATCAATATATGAACCAGTTTGTGAATTATTAAGTGTTGAATAATTCAAGAAAGTCAATTTTCATTTTCATTTATTAAAACTGTCCATGAATTATTGAAAATATTATTATTGATGGGCAATTTTACAATTATTCAGTATACTTTTGAATTGTGAACAATATAGCATGTGTTCAATGGCGTTATCAGCAGAGGGAATGTTGACAGGGTACCATACAATATAAGTATAACAAATAAATTCAAATTATCTATGGATGATACAAGAGCAAAGATGAAAATCTTGAAAACTTTGTTTCCACGTATAAGTGTAGTGATTTGGATGTGTTTATTGAATAAGCTTACATAACCCTATTGATGGGCATCCTTTTGCAGGGAAGGTTTCAATTTTTCAATAACCCATTTATGATATAATTCACCATTTATAGTAATCCTTATCATTAATACCACTGTCAAGAATCAGATCACATCCAGGTAAAAATCCATCCATTGTTCCAGCATTCAAAATAGTGTACCTTCTGGCTTTACCCTTGAATATACTCGGCATACCTTTTGGATTACTTTGTAGTGTCCACTGACGAATTTGAATATCGTTTTCAATATTCATGTTTTATCTAGATGAATGAATTTTACGTTTTGTTCCATGTATTCTCGGTATTTATCACAATATCGTACTATTTTTATTATATTTTTCTGTTTATCAATAAGAATTTTCCTTCGATCAACTTTTTTGTATTTGTATCCAATTTCTTTTATGATATAATATAATGTTGACTTTGATCGATTGAAATCTAGGTGTTCTTCGGCTAGTTCGAAAAGGATTGTTTCTAATTATAGCAAAAACAAAGTCATTCAATGTCTCTTTGAAGGAATAATCGTATCGCACAGGTTTTCTTCCACTGCTAATTCCAGGCTGTAATAACATGCTAATATTCTACGGACAGTGCTTGGTGAAATCTGAAAATTTAAGAGACATTGATCAATCAGAATACACTTTGAGTAGGTGAATTACAGTTTACCTGAAACACTAGCGAAACTCGATTAATGCTAGCGGAAATATATGCCAAATCTTTGAAAAACTCGAAGTAACACCGACAAACTGCCTGGCGTTCTCTTGTTAGGCGCGATGTATCCTGGTGAATTCCAGCCATTTTAATAGCATAAGACAAAAAATACTCAAATTCAGAGCTAATTTTTATAATTATTCACCAATATCTTCGATAAAATCATCAATGAATTCAAAAGATCAAAGATCTCTATGGTTAATGTTAGTGTTATTCCTATACCAACCTGAATTCAGCAAACCAAAATATTACTGAATGGTCTATTACCAACTTAAATTCGATTTTTCATAGCCTACCGAGATGTCAATAATTCTTAAACGGAGTTTAGTTGTTTTTGTTTTGACTCACTTCTATTTTGTTACATTATGTACATATTTGTGACAATTGTTGAAGTTAATTGATTTATTATTATATTTGTTTTGGGATTTTTCGGGCAATACATTCTGTATGGTAACATTGGCTGATTGTCTCATTTCTGAAGGTGTACATAATAATTCTGAATTCATCCTTTTCAGCAAAGCATTCACAATCATAATTATGCATAAAATCAATTCGAGAAAACGTCAAAATTATTCAAGTGACAATACTCCCCTCAATACCAACAGTGGATTGTTCCATTTCTGCCAATCGGTTTGTTCAGAAGCACAGAGCCAGGGAATTATAGTAGTGAGTTATTATAACTCACGTTGTTTGTCCACAGATACTATTAATTGCTCAAAAGTAATTGAATAATGAATATATCATTCAATAGGAGATAAAATTTATAGTTGAAAACTATGAATGTTTTCCTCCATATTCTACTTCCCCCTGATCCCCCAACAAATTCGACCGAAATTGAAACCACAGCGTATCACCCCTAATGTTACACTGATTTCGCCAATTAAATCGTGTAGTTCCCAACCCGAGACAAACTCCTCGCTTTCTGTAGTTCATCACGAAGATAGTCGACCATTAACCCAATTATAACGCGATCCGAGTCCACACGTTCAACCCCCAATTTCACGACGAACCAGTTCAGCCCCAGGATCATACCGGTACCGTCTGAAACAAACGCTTGCACCTGTCGTTATCGAACGGTAGATACAACCCCCGAGAATATTCGGGAAATAGCTGACAAAACAATCGCCTCGTCCTAACTACCCCGTTCGTCGCAAGGGCCTTCCTAGACTAGAAAGGGCCGGGTAAATAGGGGATTCTTATTCCGGGGTTGCACGCTTCGGTTTGATACATTTTACGGACTTGGAATTATTGGCCAAGAGAGATTCGACCTATCTCGAGATTCAACCCCAAGAATGATATATGAACGCGGGCCGCATCCGAAGATGGGGTGAATGGCGTTAATATTTTCGACCCTTTAATATTAACATCAGGTTGAGGTATCTCTGTATTCTACGTATTCAAGGCGGATGTTGAGGGAATTCTGTCATTTCTTCTTTGTGGGAGTCATTTTTAAAACAACCCGTTCATGCAATAACAAACACTTTTTACACTTGCATCTTCTAGGACTCGACCATAATCGGATAAGTTCCAACGTCTATAATTTAATTGGAGTAGCTTAATTGTCCCTCCCTAAACGTGTATCAAGCTGATACTTATCTGAAGACGTTAATTGGTTCTAGACATGGACCAAATATGCGAAGAACATGGGGTTGTTGCACCAATAATGGAGAAATTTCCAACCCCGATAGACGGTATTGCCATGGAATGTTTCGTGTCGATCGGAGTTTAGGTAAAGAAACATTCTCCCTAATTTGAAGAAGTAAATATTTGAACTCGCAAACGTGCTAACGAGTGAGCTGCAACAGAACCCCTAGAAATGAGGGTGGCATGCTTGGAGCCAGTTTCTCTATCTGTGCACGTAGTGCTGACTCGAAGGTTTCGTTGCAGTTTGAATTTGGTTTTTTCTCGTTTTATTTCGGCTATTTTCTGCATTCAGCAGTTTACCTAGACAGGTTGTTTTCCAGGGTATCAACTTAATTTGAGAAAACGTCAATTATTTGAGTGACATTACTACCCTCAGTAACAATGGACTGTTCCCTTTCGGCCAATCGGCTTGTTCAGAAGCACAGAGCCAGAGAGTTAAAGTAGTGAGTTATTATAACTCACGTTGTTTGTTCACAGATACTATTAATTGCTCAAAAATAGTTGAATAATGAATACATATATAATTCAATAGAAGTAGATAAAACTTCGAAGATGTCATCATCCTTTGAGGTATAATTTGAATCAATGAAATGTATAGATTTGGCACTGAACTTCTGAAAACGAATAGATGGACAGATCTTCGGATTTAAGGGCCCTTGAAATTTCCATTGATTTTTCTAATTTTTTTTTTGTTATAACAAACTCTCCGAAAATACTCGACCAGCACGGAAATATACTACCCCAAAAAAGTTAGGAAGTTCAGAAATTTTTTTCAAAAGTTTCCAATTTCTTTTCACCAATTTTTCAAATATGTGAAATCTAAATGTTTACTCTCTTATCAACTCATTCATTTGTCCAGTTCTTCATAAGTTTCACAGTTTCAGGTGAAAATTCATTTTCAGTATTTGTAGTACAAAACCGTTATCGGGCGTTTTCCACTTTCCGGGTATCGCACTGAAACCCAAAACTGAGTGCTTGCGAAATGATTGGAAAAAGAAAAGTATGTAGAAATCTATATTTTTGAAGAAACTGATGAAAAGAATTGTAGACTTTTTCACGCCAGATGTCGCGGGTCTTTACATTGTATCGATGCGCGTCTTCCGGCTGGTAATATATGTTCTGCATTTCATGTTTGCCTTCATCGTCGACTGAGTTATGCGGTACTGATGACGGCTAAGAAGCTAGAAACTAGTCTGCCTGCTACTTGTCGACCGATGATGGCACTTCTTAATTTGGATTTCCACCAGTCCATTCATTGATTCAATTATGTTGGCCTACCCTTTATGAGCGTGAAACTTTTTATTCTTGTATTTCTTGGCTATGAGCGCGTTATCGGGCGTTTTCCACTTTCCGGAAATCTCACTGGGACTCAAAAATGAGTATTTCTTTTCTTTCTTCACTCGCGCATCGATGGGAAAAAGGAAAGTACGTAGAAATCTATATTTTTGAAGGAACTGAAAGGAATATTTGTAGACATATCTCCGCCAGATGTCACGGCTATTTACATTGTATCGATTCGCGTCTTCTGGCTGGTAATATAAGTTCTGCATTACATGTTTGTCTTCATCGTCAACTGAGTTGCGGTACTCATGGCGGCAAAAAAGCTAGAAACTAGTTTGCCTGCCACTCTTGTCGATCGATGATGGAAGGTTTCATTCAGTTCACTTCATAATTTGGATTTCCACCAGTTCATTCATTGATTCAATTATGTTGGCCTACCCTTTATGAGCGTGAATTTTTTTATTCTTGTATTTCGTGGCTATGAGCGAGTTATCGGGCGTTTTCCACTTTCCGGAAATCGCACTGAGACTTGAAAATGCGTATTTCTTTTCTTTCTTCACTCGCGGAATGATGGAAAAAAGGAAAGTACATAGAAATCTATATTTTTGAAGGAACTAAAAGGAATATTTGTAGACATATCTCCGCCAGATGTCACGGCTATTTACATTGTATCGATGCGCGTTTTCTGGCTGGTAATATAAGTTCAGCATTACATGTTCGTCTTCATCGTCAACTCAGTTGCGGTACTCATGAAGGCTAAAAAGCTAGAAACTAGTTTGCCTGCCACTCTTTTCGATCGATGATGGAAGGTTTCATTCAGTTCACTTCATAATTTGGATTTCCACCAGTCCGTTCATTGATGTAATTATGTTGGTCCACCCTTTATGAGCGTGAAACTATTTATTCTTGTATTTCGTGGCTATGAGCGAGTTATCGGGCGTTTTCCACTTTCCGGAAATCGCACTGAGACTTGAAAATGCGTATTTCTTTTCTTTCTTCACTCGCGAAATGATGGAAAAAAGGAAAGCACCTACGTAGAAATCTATATTTTTGAAGGAACTAAAAGGAATATTTGTAGACAAATCTTTGCCAGATGTCACGGCTATTTACATTGTATTGGTGCGGGTCTTCCGGCTGGTAATAAAAGTTCTACATTACATGTTTGTCTTCATCGTCAACTGAGTTGCGGTACTCATGACGGCAAAAAAGCTAGAAACTAGTTTGCCTGCCACTCTTGTCGATCGATGATGGAAGGTTTCATTCAGGTCACTTCATAATTTGGATTTCCACTAGTCGATTCATTGATGTTATTATTTTGGTCCACCCTTTATGAGCGTGAAACTATTTATTCTTGTATTTCGTGGCTGTAAGCGAGTTATCGGGCGTTTTCCACTTTCCGAAAATCGCACTGAGACTTGAAAATGCGTATTTCTTTTCTTTCTTCACTCACGAAATGATGGAAAGAAGGAAAGTACGTAGAAATCTATATTTTTGAAGGAACTAAAAGTAATAATTGTAGACATATCTCCGATGTCTCAGATGTCACGACTATTTACATTGTATCGATGCGCGTCTTCTGGCTGGTAATATAAGTTCTGCATTACATGTTCGTCTTCATCGTCAACTCAGTTGCGGTACTCATGAAGGCTAAAAAGCTAGAAACTAGTTTGCCTGCCACTCTTTTCGATCGATGATGGAAGGTTTCATTCAGTTCACTTCATAATTTGGATTTCCACCAGTCCGTTCATTGATGTAATTATGTTGGTCCACCCTTTATGAGCGTGAAACTATTTATTCTTGTATTTCGTGGCTATGAGCGAGTTATCGGGCGTTTTCCACTTTCCGGAAATCGCACTGAGACTTGAAAATGCGTATTTCTTTTCTTTCTTCACTCGTGAAATGATGGAAAAAAAGGAAGTACGTAGAAATCTATATTTTTGAAGGAACTAAAAGGAATATTTGTATACATATCTCCGCCAGATGTCACGGCTATTTACATTGTATTGGTGCGGGTCTTCCGGCTGGTAATATAAGTTCTGCATTACATGTTCGTCTTCATCGTCAAATGAATTGTGATGAGTGGTACTCATGACGGCAAAAAAGCTAGAAACTAGTTTGCTTGCCACTCTTGTCGATCGATGATGGAAGGTTTCATTCAGTTCACTTCATAATTTGGATTTCCACTAATCGATTCATCTTATTATGTCGGTCTGCCCTTTATGAGCGTGAAACTTTTTATTCTTGTATTTCTTAGCTATAAGCGCGTTATCAGGCGTTTTCCACTTTCCGGATATCGCACTGAGACTTAAAAAAATTACGAAAAGCACTGCCGTGAAGGCAGGAGCTTTTGAGCGCTCGTACATGCACCTTGTAGGTAGATTCGCATTTTCCAGTTTTAGAAACCAATTGAAGGAATTTTTGACAGCTGTCAAAAAAATTCTGAAACTTAGGCGAAACTCCAGACTTCATGTCGCTGCTTCAGCTGATCAATTTTGTTTCGATAATTCGCTAGAATTTTCTACGATATCTATGGTCTTGGTGATGCGGTCTGGACAACATTTTGCACGTACTTTGAATACATTATTCCTCAGCTAGATGCATAATTTCATTCCAATCCGATCAGTAGTTCCGAAACTATCTGGAAAAAAATATTTTGAACGGCCATATTTACGGAACCCCTAGTCTCATTTTGCTTATTGATGAACGTGACCGCGATATTCGCGATCCAAACCCACCCTGAAAATTTCAAGTTCCTAGGCCTTTCCGTTCAAAAGTTACAATTTTCTATGGTTTCTATGGTTCTGGTCATGCGATCTGGACAAAATATTGCTCCAATATATCATTCTCGATTAAAATACAAAATTTCATCTCGATCGAATCCGAAGTTTCAAATTTATCGAGAAAACAAAATTTCAAACGACCGTATTTACGGAACCCCTTGTATAATGTTGCTCATAGATGAACGTGATCACGAAATTCGAGATCCACACCTATCCTGAAAATTTCAAGTCCCTAGGCATTTCCGTTCAAAAGTTACAATTTTCTATGGTTTCTATGGTTCTGGTCATGCGATCTGGACAAAATTTCGCATGTAGCTGAAACACCTCATTTTCCATCTGAGTGCAAAATTTCATCTCGATCGAATCTGTAGTTTTCAAGTAATCAGGGAAACAAAACTTTGAACGGCCATATTTACGGAACCCCTGGTGGAATTTGGCCCATTAACGAACTTAACCGAGGCATTCGGGATCTGAACTTACACTGAAAATTTCAAGTCTCTAGGTTGATCCGTTCGAGAGTTATCGTGCTGACGGACGGACGGACGGACGGACGGACAGACTCGAATTTTCCGACGGATTCGTCATCAGTGAGTCGAACATAGTCGATTGAGACCATTTTCGGCTCAAAATTCGAAAAATACAGACATCGTGACGAAATGATATAGCCCTCGTGTAAGTAGTACGAGCGCTCAAAAACGACGCTTCATATATGAAATAACTCTGGAGAACCGAAGTTTTTGCAATTTTTTTTTTATTTTCATAAAAAAATGTAGATGTTAGATTTTGACAAATTTCACGTGAAATTCTGGAGACCTGAGAAATGAACGTAAATATTGTGAGGCTGAGAAATCTTCGAAAATCACACACCCCATTTCCAACTGTGAATTTTTTTCGATCGGTATATTTCACAAAATTTTCACTAGTAATACCACTAGAGGTCAAATTATTGCCGGAAATTTTTTCGAGCTCATGAATATTTTGAAAATTATCCCGAGTCGAAGACGAGGGATAATTTTCTAAAAATATTCATGAGTGAGAAAAAATTTCCGGATTTAATTTGACCTCGTGTGGTATTCGGTAAGAAAATTCCACACCAAATGCGTTTATTTCCAATAACATCGATTTTTGTCTTCATCAAGTATAATATTCTGTCATTATAAACGTCAAAAAAATTCATCCGTTGCGATGGTGATCTGTCAGAATTACACGTTCTGATTGGTTAAAAATCACATGTGTGGAATTTTCATAAAAAAAATCGAGATGTCAGATTTTGACAATTTTACATAAAATTCTGGAATCCCGAGAAAAAATATATTGTGAGGCTGGGAAATCTTCGAAAATAACTTACTCCCATTTCCAACTGTGATTTTTTTTCAATTGGTATAACCTCTTTCACGATATTTCACACAAAAAATCGAGGTGTAAATTCTGACAAACTTTGTGTGAAATTCTGGAAACCTGAGGAAAAAACGTAATGTGAGGCTGGGAAATCTTCGAAAATCACACACCCCCATTTCCAACTGTACATTCTTTCAATCGGTATACTTATTTCACAATTTTTTCATACAGAATCGAGATGTCTTATGTTTACAAACTTCACGTAAAATTCTGTAAATCTGAGAAAAAAACGTATTGTGAGGCTGAGAAATTTTCGAAAATCAATCTCCTCCATTTCCAACTGTAAATTTCTTTTAATCGGTATATTTCACGATATTTTCATAAAGAAATCGAGATGTCAGTTTTGACAAATTTCACCTGTAAATCTGGAAAGCTGAGAAAAAAACGTATTGTGAGGATGAGAAATCTTCAAAAATCACACAGCCCCATTTCCAACTGTAAATTCCTTCTATCGGTATATTTCACGATATTTTCATAAAAAAATCGAGATGTCAGGTTTTGACAAATTCGACGTGAAATTCTGGTAACCTGAGAAAAAAAACGTTTTGTGATGCTGAGAAATTTTCAAAAATCACACAGCCTCATTTCCAACTGTAAATTTCTTTTGATCGGTATATTTCACGATATTTTCATAAAAACATCGAGATGTCAGGTTTTGACCAATTTCACGTGAAATTTTGGAAACCTGGGAAAAAAACTTATTGTGAGGCTGAGAAATCTTCAAAGATCACACAGCCCCATTTCCAACTGTAAATTTCTTCTCATCGGTATATTTCACGATATTTTCATAAAAAAATCGAGATGTCAGGTTTTGGCAAATTTCACGTGAAATTTTGTAAACCTGAGAAAAAACGTACTGTGAGGCTGAGAAATTTTCAAAAATCACACAGCTTCATCTTCAATTGTACATTTTTTTTTCAATCGGTATATTTCAAGATATTTTAATGAAAAAATTGAGATGTAAGATTTTGACAAATTCCACCTGAAATTCTGGAAACCTGAGAAAAAAACGTATTGTGAGGCTGAAAAATCTTCGAAAATCACACAGCTTCATTTCCAGCTATAAATTTTTTTCAATCGGTATATTTAACGATATTTTCATAAAAAACCGGGATGTCAGATTTCCACAAATTTTACGTGGAATTCTGGAAACCTGAGAAAAAACGTATTGTGGATCTGAGAAATCTTCAAAAATCACACAGCCTCATTTCTAGCTGTGAATTTTTTTTTTATCGATATATTCCACGATATTTTCTCAAAAACATCGATATGTCAGTTTTGACAAATTTCACCTGAAAATTTGGAAAACTGAGAAAAAAACTTATTGTGAGGCTGAGAAATCTTCAAAGATCACACAGCCCCATTTCCAACTGTAAATTTCTTCTCATCGGTATATTTCACGATATTTTCATAAAAAAAATTACGAAAAGCACTGCCGTGAAGGCAGGAGCTTTTGAGCGCTCGTACATGCACCTTGTAGGTAGATTCGCATTTTCCAGTTTTAGAAATCAATTGAAGGAATTTTTGACTGCTGTCAAAAAAATTCTGAAACTTAGGCGAAACTCCAGACTTCATGTCGGTGCTTCAGCTGATCAATTTTTTTCCGATAATTCGCTAGAATTTTCCACGGTATCTATGGTCTTGGTGATGCGATCTGGACAAAATTTTGCACGTAGTTTGAATACATTATTCTTGAGCTAGGTGCATAATTTCATTCCAATCCGATCGGTAGTTTCGAAACTATCACGAAAAAAATATTTTGAACGGCCATATTTACGGAACCCCCAGTCCAATTTTGCTCATTGATGAACACGAACGTGAAATTTGCGATCCAAACCCACCCTGAAAATTTCAAGTTCCTAGGCCTTTCCGTTCAAAAGTTAGAATTTTCTATGGTTTCTATGGTTCTGGTCATGCGATCTGGACAAAATATTGCTTCAATATATCATTCTCGATTAAAATACAAAATTTCATCTCGATCGAATCCGCAGTTTCGAATTTATCGAGAAAACAAAATTTCAAACGACCGTATTTACGGAACCCCTTGTATAATGTTGCTCATAGATGAACGTGATCACGACATTCGAGATCCACACCTATCCTGAAAATTTCAAGTCCCTAGGCCTTTCCGTTCAAAAGTTACAATTTTCTATGGTTTCTATGGTTCTGGTCATGCGATCTGGACAAAATTTCACATGTAGCTTGAACACCTCATTTTCCATTTGAGTGCAAAATTTCATCTCGATCAAATCTGTAGTTTTCAAGTAATCAGGGAAACAAAACTTTGAACGGCCATATTTACGGAACCCCTGGTGGAATTTGGCCCATTAACGAACTTAACCGAGCCATTCGGGAACTGAACCTACCCTGAAAATTTCAAGTTTCTAGGACATTCCGTTCGAGAGTTATCGTGTATACGGCCGGACGGACGGACGGACAGACTCGAATTTTTCGACGGATTCGTCATCAGTGAGTCGAACATAGTCGATTGAGACCATTTTCGGCTCAAAATTCGAAAAATACAGACATCGTGACGAAATGATATAGCCCTCGTGTAAGTAGTACGAGCGCTCAAAAATCGAGATGTCAGGTTTTGGCAAATTTCACGTGAAATTTTGTAAACCTGAGAAAAAACGTACTGTGAGGCTGAGAAATTTTCAAAAATCACACAGCTTCATCTTCAATTGTACATTTTTTTTTTCAATCGATATATTTCACGATATTTTAATGAAAAAATTGAGATGTCAGATTTTGACAAATTTCACCTGAAATTCTGGAAACCTGAGAAAAAAACGTATTGTGAGGCTGAAAAATCTTCGAAAATCACACAGCTTCATTTCCAGCTATAAATTTTTTTCAATCGGTATATTTAACGATATTTTCATAAAAAACCGGGATGTCAGATTTCCACAAATTTTACGTGGAATTCTGGAAACCTGAGAAAAAACGTATTGTGGATCTGAGAAATCTTCAAAAATCACACAGCCTCATTTCTAGCTGTGAATTTTTTTTTTATCGATATATTCCACGATATTTTCTCAAAAACATCGATATGTCAGTTTTGACAAATTTCACCTGAAAATTTGGAAACCTGAGAAAAAAACTTATTGTGAGGCTGAGAAATCTTCAAAGATCACACAGCCCCATTTCCAACTGTAAATTTCTTCTCATCGGTATATTTCACGATATTTTCATAAAAAAATCGAGATGTCAGGTTTTGGCAAATTTCACGTGAAATTTTGGAAACCTGAGAAAAAACGTACTGTGAGGCTGAGAAATTTTCAAAAATCACACGGCTTCATCTTCAATTGTACATTTTTTTTTTCAATCGATATATTTCACGATATTTTAATGAAAAAATTGAGATGTCAGATTTTGACAAATTTCACCTGAAATTCTGGAAACCTGAGAAAAAACGTATTGTGAGGCTGAAAAATCTTCGAAAATCACACAGCTCCATTTCCAGCTGTAAATTTATTTCAATCGGTTTATTTCACGATATTTTCATAAAAAATCGGGATGTCAGATTTCCACAAATTTTACGTGGAATTCTGGAAACCTGAGAAAAAACGTATCGTGGATCTGATAAATCTTCAAAAATCACACAGCCTCATTTCCAGCTGTGAATTTTTTTTTTATCGTTATATTCCACGATATTTTCATAAAAAAATTACGAAAAGCACTGCCGTGAAGGCAGGAGCTTTTGAGCGCTCGTACATGCACCTTGTAGGTAGATTCGCATTTTCCAGTTTTAGAAATCAATTGAAGGAATTTTTGACTGCTGTCAAAAAAATTCTGAAACTTAGGCGAAACTCCAGACTTCATGCCAGTGCTTCAGCTGATCAATTTTTTTCCGATAATTCGCTAGAATTTTCCACGGTATCTATGGTCTTGGTGATGCGATCTGGACAAAATTTTGCACGTTGTTTGAATACATTATTCCTGAGCTAGGTGCATAATTTCATTCCAATCCGATCGGTAGTTTCGAAACTATCACGAAAAAAATATTTTGAACGGCCATATTTACGGAACCCCTAGTCCAATTTTGCTCATTGATGAACATGACCGTGAAATTTGCGATCCAAACCCACCCTGAAAATTTCAAGTCCCTAGGCCTTTCCGTTCAAAAGTTACAATTTTCTATGGTTTCTATGGTTCTGGTCATGCGATCTGGACAAAATTTCACATGTAGCTTGAACACCTCATTTTCCATTTGAGTGCAAAATTTCATCTCGATCAAATCTGTAGTTTTCAAGTAATCAGGGAAACAAAACTTTGGACGGCCATATTTACGGAACCCCTGGTGGAATTTGGCCCATTAACGAACTTAACCGAGCCATTCGGGAACTGAACCTACCCTGAAAATTTCAAGTTTCTAGGACATTCCGTTCGAGAGTTATCGTGTATACGGCCGGACGGCCGGACGGACGGACGGACGGACAGACTCGAATTTTTTGACGGATTCGTCATCAGTGAGTCGAACATAGTCGATTGAGACCATTTTCGGCTCAAAATTCGAAAAATACAGACATCGTGACGAAATGATATAGCCCTCGTGTAAGTAGTACGAGCGCTCAAAAATGAGTATTTCTGTTCTTTCTCCACTTGCGAAATGATGGAAAAAAGGAAAGTACGTATAAATCTATATTTTTGAAGGAACTGATAGGAAGAATTCTAGATATTATCGTATCGTGGATCTGATAAATCTTCAAAAATCACACAGCCTCATTTCCAGCTGTGAATTTTTTTTTTATCGTTATATTCCACGATATTTTCATAAAAAAATTACGAAAAGCACTGCCGTGAAGGCAGGAGCTTTTGAGCGCTCGTACATGCACCTTGTAGGTAGATTCGCATTTTCCAGTTTTAGAAATCAATTGAAGGAATTTTTGACTGCTGTCAAAAAAATTCTGAAACTTAGGCGAAACTCCAGACTTCATGCCAGTGCTTCAGCTGATCAATTTTTTTCCGATAATTCGCTAGAATTTTCCACGGTATCTATGGTCTTGGTGATGCGATCTGGACAAAATTTTGCACGTTGTTTGAATACATTATTCCTGAGCTAGGTGCATAATTTCATTCCAATCCGATCGGTAGTTTCGAAACTATCACGAAAAAAATATTTTGAACGGCCATATTTACGGAACCCCTAGTCCAATTTTGCTCATTGATGAACATGACCGTGAAATTTGCGATCCAAACCCACCCTGAAAATTTCAAGTCCCTAGGCCTTTCCGTTCAAAAGTTACAATTTTCTATGGTTTCTATGGTTCTGGTCATGCGATCTGGACAAAATTTCACATGTAGCTTGAACACCTCATTTTCCATTTGAGTGCAAAATTTCATCTCGATCAAATCTGTAGTTTTCAAGTAATCAGGGAAACAAAACTTTGAACGGCCATATTTACGGAACCCCTGGTGGAATTTGGCCCATTAACGAACTTAACCGAGCCATTCGGGAACTGAACCTACCCTGAAAATTTCAAGTTTCTAGGACATTCCGTTCGAGAGTTATCGTGTATACGGCCGGACGGCCGGACGGACGGACGGACGGACAGACTCGAATTTTTTGACGGATTCGTCATCAGTGAGTCGAACATAGTCGATTGAGACCATTTTCGGCTCAAAATTCGAAAAATACAGACATCGTGACGAAATGATATAGCCCTCGTGTAAGTAGTACGAGCGCTCAAAAATGAGTATTTCTGTTCTTTCTCCACTTGCGAAATGATGGAAAAAAGGAAAGTACGTATAAATCTATATTTTTGAAGGAACTGATAGGAAGAATTCTAGATATTACCTACATATACAGAGATAAAAGATTGAGCATTCCGAATCCATTTAAATGACCAGATATTCTCCTACCGAAATAACCCTTGAAGAGACATCATAAATTAATACCAATACGTTGACAATTATGATGAACTGCTGAAAAAGAAATGGAAATTAAGCAAACCGAAGAACCGAACTAGTATAGACATTTAAAAAAAAATCATGCTCAGACATAACAGAATGAACAATGTACAAATGCACCAGGGGATTGACCAGCAGAATACACTAAATTAACCATACCCTCGTGGTCTTCGAAAAATATCGCGACACGAGCTAGCACTACGAAGGATGGCATTTCCATTTCCCTACCATGAAATCTGTTTTTAGGAAAATTTCAATATAGAGGGACCTGAATTCAGGTCTGTATCTTGTACACTACATCGAACTTCCACATTATGCATTCAATATTTTCCCCAAAACGAGATTTCTTTGCTTTCATTCTCAGCGAAGGTGAAAAACCCATCCGTCCCAATAAAAATATACACAGACTCCGCTTCATTCAACGGATCAGATGAGTGATATCCAGCTCAGCATCCATCTCACTGACAGATGCCGTCCTTTCATGTGTAAAAATGGATACAGCCACAATTTCGAATTTCCGCTTTACGGTTCTGAATATAATTTATGGGGTTCGCAAATTAATGAACCGTGAAACTTGCGTGGTTGGTCCCAGGATGGGATCGATGCCGAGAGTCCGTAAGCTGGGGTTTCTGTTTGTCCTTCGTTTCGCTTTTCGGAAAAATCTTTCGAACAGGTGAGGGAAAGTGGACAAAAAAGCTGGTGAAAATTAATCACTATTTCTGTTATTTTTCTTACAAACTAAGGAAAATGAAAATAACTGATTGAAAAGGTCCTTCAAAAAATTAGGAAGTTCACTCACCGATAAAAGTGATCCAAGTTGTTCACAGGAATTGTTCGAAACGGTCACCATTCGTTTTATGTGCACAAAGTCTTGCCTGGCGTAATAACGAAAAGTCACATGCAGCAACTTTTACATTAGTTTGCTCACGAATGATGTCATAAGCATTTTAAATGCATTGTCTTTGTACTTCCGCACTATTCACCTCACCGTCAAAGTATTTATTGAAACAACATTAAATGATTCTTCACAGTCTATACACAAATGCATCAAAGAAACTTATTCTTTCTTCACCTTCCTAAACCAATCTCCTCTTTCTATTATTTTTTTGAGGCGGTTCGTGAACCAAACATGGGCAATTATTGGTCTGAAACCAATCATCTCTCACATTTCCGATAGTGGTGGTGAGATGTGAAACCTTGAGAGAGCTGGTCACAAGGCAATTATGCTCGCGGCTACACTCAGGGAATATGGGAGTGAGTAAATAAAGAAATGGAAAGAGATATGCCTGCCTATTGAAAAGAAAACAAAGCTGCGTACCCCTCTACCAAAGTAGCAGTAAACAAAATTACTCAAAGGTTTAATTTTAATGATTCAATAAAAATAAAATGCAGTGGTCGATGAGTACAAGGCGCAGAGAAAAAAATAACAATGCAATTCTTCAAATCGGGAGCCAGACGGACTCTCGATCACTACCCTAATACCTACACTAACTTGCACCTAAATCGGTACTGACAAAACTTTAATCAGCCCAACTTGGCTAAGTTCAACTACAAATTTCTGTTACTATGACAGACCAATAACGGTAGTTCAACAACACAATATAACCAAAAGAATTTTTTAACACTACTATACTCTAAGGGATACACTGGTACCATTGTTGGTACCCAAGCGCAATTTGTGAAATGCACCCCACTATAACTGCTAACAAGCTTAAAATAGCTATAACCAACCAACAAAATTATATCACTTAATTATAAGTTATCAACCGATAAGCGGTATGATCTTCAAGTCACTGATTACCTTAACTATACGTTATTGAAAGTGACAGTTAATGATCTTAGTGCCAGTGCTGAGCACTGGTTACCCTAACCCATAAGCCAGTTCCCACGTAGAATTCACAGTGCAGTGCCAGCACTCAAACAATGCTTGTACGAAGAGACGCTTGGATACTTCGAATCTGATCCGAAAGGCAGTCGTATACTCGAACTACAGTCTCTGCCGTATACTTGAATGCCGTAGACTTGAACGCCGTACACTTGAATCTCAGCCGTACACGTGAACCCGAATAAAGAAATATAAGACATGGTTCTTACTATAAAAATGATCTCATACCTCTAAGTTGTTGTTCGACGGAATTAAAGCAAGATGTAATCAGTTCTTCGTGGAAAGTCCAACAGAGAATTCTTTCCCGACACAATGGTCGCAATAGAAACCTAATAAAAGATGTTCAGACAGTGGTTCAAGGAACAAAAGGATATTCATACCTCTTAGATGTCCAAGAGTTGATTTGTGAGAATAACAGTCCTCGTGGAAAAATATAAAACGCTAATCCCAAATTATTCCAGTAAACCACACAGAGAATTCTTCAAATTGAAGTTATAATCGCCTATAACAAGGGTGACCAAGATCAGAATTTCTTCAATTCAAAATTCTACGGCACGTTTCTCCACTATCTCAACCAGTATGACATATCCCATTGACACCTAATTCCCAAAGTTCACACAGAGATACCAACTGTCGAATTTGACAACCAAGACAAAGAACAAAAAGAAATCGAAAATTATTTGATAATGTTATTCGTCAATTCCCATTGAGGTGTTCTATTTGTATATACTAAATAAGGCATTCTGTAAATTCGAATCCATAGTAACGATTATAAGTCCGAAAATCATACGTAGAGGCCAAAAAATCTTATCCGTGACATAAAAGCTAACGGAATGACAATGACGGACGCTACAGTCAACCTCACAAATTCCAAAACAAAACCAACAGAAGGAACGAATTTCGCCAATTCAAGCACGGTGATTCAGGAAATATCAATTACATTAGCGAGAGGATAAATATATAACGTACCAAGAGGAATGAATTCAAACATTGACAATAGAAACGATAGCGGTAGTTAGAACTTCGCAATTTTCCACAGTGCATGGCGGAAATAAACAATGATGTGAAATTATAACGTTACAATTTTTTTGTCATTGAAATTGCGTTAGGCACTATATTTATGGGTCCTTTAAAACTCTTGAGGTTTTGTTATCAACATTTCAACGCTTTTCGAGTAGACTAAACAAATACTTGAATTAATATATCAATTCTCCACATCACTAGGCGTTCTCACGACTTCGATTTTTTCTTGTATCGACTAGGCCGAAAGAAATAATCTCTATTCCCGACTATTTGAATTAATTCTGCATGTACCGAAATGTTACTGAGTCTTCCGATTTATTACAGCATTTTTGTCGCATTGATATGGTTAAATGTTTATGTCCTCCATTCTGCGAGAGCTTCTACATCGTATTGGAAAATCTTTCCATCTGAACCAGAAATCCCTTCTGGAGTTGAAGAAGAGGCTCAACAGAATTCTATAGTAATTGACTCAATACCTTCATTTGGGAACCAAATCAACGTTTTCAACGTAAAGAAACATTGTTGATTGAATTAATCATGGCTTCCAAAAGCGAATCAGCATGGCTGTTGGATTTCAATAAATCCAATACATTAGCGAGTCTTTCAGCGTCATCACGAATTCAAACCGCCCCATTCCGAATGCTCTTGGGCCATCTTCACGTACGAGTTCATCAGGATGTTCATGTTTCAAGATTTCATTACTATTTAGAAGCGGCATCAGGAAGGTGTTGACAGCACGCTTGATGAAGATCCTCAACTTCGAAATTAGTTTTCTGCTTAATATTCTACTTGAGGATTTCATAGAAGGAAACTTTGGAAAACTTGTGGTCACCGTGGTAATACTGAGATTGCATAAATCTGAATTCGGTTCGGGAAAAGAAAGGGGAAATTTATTCAGATCGCATATTTTTACCACACACCTTCCAGTCAATATTGAAGCGGGTCAAGCATTCTGTAACTATTTTTCAAACGATGGCAAGATATGAGAACCTACCCTCTATAGGCCGAGCAATAAATCATTGCAGAAATCACACATCGAACGTTCGCATGTCCACAAATATGTATTCAATATTCCTACAAGCGGTCAATGAAAATCTGGCGGATTTTACGGAAAACCGAGTGACATCAGCATTTATCACTGGAACATCCTGCTCGGTCCTGCCAATTCCACTTTTTCGCTGATGTATCAACGGCAAACAGGCGTCCATCATCAGTCACAGTTCCGTCATGAATAACATACTCCGATATCTGATTCCATCGCGTCTGCATCGACGGGGTATATGCCGAAAATTGCTTGCTGGAAAACGATATGCAAACACGTCGATGCCATTACTCAGCTAAGGGGAAAATAAAGCAGCATTTTTCCAGTTTCGAGGAAATGGGGGCTTTGCGTCAAAAAAAACTCTGCGATATTCGAGGGGTGTGGGGGAGGAACGGTCGCTGACAGAAGCGGTGCATTACTTTTTAATGGAGTCTTTCAGAGATTGTTTAGGATTTGGTACTTATTTTCCGATTATGTTGTTTCCCATTCACTGGAGGTATGCTTGGAGAATTGTTGTTTTTGTTGGGAAGAGGCCAGGGTCATTATCGTATCATCGATTTTGCTGTTTTTTTTTGTCGGTCATTAATTCACTGTCAGTATGGATTCCGCCTGTATAACTTATCCCAAAAATGCAAGATTGGGATACAAACATTAAGATTGATTGGATGAAGATGAAAACAGTAAGTAATTCTAATTATACATTCATCAGGATAGACATCTTTCGAAATAATTATTGCTGACATAACTTGCATTTTTGTCGTCTTACTGACTTTAATTGAAGGAGGCTGTGCTTAATGAAACTTGTCACCGTACGCGTTGTTCTTCTTCTTCTTCCATTGGCTGCTGGGTTTGTCAACATTTTACAGTTTTGACCCACCCTTACATCAAAAAGCATTAGTATGCAATATAAATGAGAGCAAATACGTAATGATTACACTGAAATAAAAACTAATTCCGGGAACAAGGGCGGTTCTACAGGGGGTGGGGTGAAGGGGGTAATTACCCCCCTCAGAACACTGCGAAATTCCATTCATGGAACAAAAACCAACCAGAAAATAAAATAATAATGAAATAAAATTAACAGAAAAAAAATGATAAGAGAAAAACCCGTTAAATGAATAAAACATTCTGGAGTATAAACTTCCAGTCGTGGTATTTTGAGATTGTCTCTTTCATACAAGTTTATTAGATGGTTGACCGAAGAATTTTTAGTTTCTTATACGTTTCATTTTTTCAAGATCATATTGCATGAAATTTTTAGTGATAAGTCTGTTGTTTGATGAGATTGTAGTGTAACCTGCTCATGTTGTGGTATATTTTCATTTTTTTCCCGAAACTCTCGCACATCAAATAAATAGTGAAAAAATTATAAAAGCACTGCCGTGAAGTCAGGAGCTTTTGAGCGCTCGTACATCCACCTTGTAGGTAGATTCGCATTTTCCAGTTTTAGAAATCAATTGAAGGAATTTTCGACATCTGTCGAAGAAATTCTCAAACTTTTGCGAAACTCCAGACTTTATGTCAGTGCTTCAGCTGACCAATTTTTTTTCGATAATTCGCTAGAATTTTTTACGTTATCTAGGGTCTTGGTTTTGCGATCAGGACAATTTTCGACGTAGTTTGAATACATTATTCTTCAGCTAGGTATAAAACTTCATTCCAATCCAATCAGTAGTTTCGAAATTATCAGGAAAAAATATTTTAAACGGCCATATTTACGGAACCGCTAGTATAATTCTGCTCATTGATGAACGTGAACCCTACATTTCAGATCCACACCTATCCTGAAAAGCCCCTAGGCCTTTCGTTCGAAAGTTATGATTTTCCATGGTTTCTATGATTCTGGTCATGCGATCTGGAGAAATGTAGCTTGAATATATCATTCTCCATTAGTATACAAAATTTCGTCACGATCGAATCTGTAGTTTTGAAATTATCAAGAAAACTAAATTTCAAACGACCATATTCACGGAACCCCTAGTATAATTTTGCTCATAGATGAAAGTGATCACGACATTCGAGATCCACACCTATCCTTAAAATTTCAAGTCCCTAGGCGTTTCCGTTCAAAAGTTACAATTTTCTATGGTTTCTATGGTTCTGGTCATGCGAACTGGACAAAATTCCACATGAAGCTTGAACACCTCATTCTTCATTCGAGCGCAGAATTTCATCTCGATCAAATCTGCAGTTTCCAAGTAATCAGGAGAACAAAACTTTGAACGGCCATATTTACGGAACCCCTGATTGAATTTGGCCCATCAACGAACTCAACCGAGGCATTCGGGAACTGAACCATCACTGAAAATTTCAAGTCTCTAGGTTGTTCCGTTCGAGAGTTATCGTGCTTACAGCCGGACGGACGGACAGACTCGAATTTTCCGACGGATTCGTCATCAGTGAGTCGAACTTTATCGATTGAGACCATTGTCGGCTCAAAATTCGAAAAATACAAACATCGTGGCGAAATGATATAGCCCTCGTGTAAGTAGTACGAGCGCTCAGAAACATCCAGTTTTAATTTTTTTGCCGATTTCCCGATTAAGGTGTTGGATTCGTAAGAAGTTAGTAAAAGTTAGTAGAAAAATTAAACAATAAAAAGAACAGCAAAATAAATCAAAAATTCTGAAGTTATATCAACTTGTGTCAAATCACAGAG
Source organism: Aphidecta obliterata (assembly GCA_963966015.1). Taxonomy (NCBI): domain Eukaryota; kingdom Metazoa; phylum Arthropoda; class Insecta; order Coleoptera; family Coccinellidae; genus Aphidecta; species Aphidecta obliterata. The sequence continues at coordinate 12,991,427 of OZ014434.1, read as the reverse complement.
TTATGATTTAGGCTTTGGAATAATAAAATAAATAATTTCTATTGAAAACCGCAAAGAACCAGAACTCTACCTTAAATGAGTTCTAATTCATGTGAAAATATTACTCTAGATAATCTTTGGCCAAGATCGTGATCGTATATTGGTTCAAGGACTCTACGTTGTGTATGCAACCCAAATTACGCTTGATTCAATAGAAGAGATTGACGGCGAGATAGAAAATTCAAAACACATATTTTCGGCACTCCAAGCAAGAAACTAACAAGTTTATTTCGGAGTGCCAGAGGGTGGGGAGAAACCCTAAGGGATAATTCCCTCCTTATCTCGTTCAAATACAGATAATCCACAGGTAAAAGATAGTCATAAACAGCAACAGGTTGACTGGTGAGATTTCTCTAATATGATGTTTAAAAATCATTGAGTAAGTTAAATGCTGCACTAATAACTCCTTAACCTTAATAGGTTATGATGTGAGAATCCCGTGGTGTGTTGTACTTCGCAGGAACACAACTATCAAAAGATGATGATATCCCTCGTCGAGGAGAGGGGGACAGCGACCAGTCACCTTGTTGATTTATTTGGATGATAATTGATTAGATAGTTAGCGCAATGTTGCGTCTACGATAGCTGTATCCCTGGGTAGTAATCCCATCAAGGATTATGTATAACTGATAATAATGAGTGAAGAGTGGATCTAAAGTTCTCAAGGTGAGGCCCCTTCTCCATGATACAATGATCAATGATAGTTGAAGGTGATGAACATAATGACGACACTGAAGGTGCTTGTGGATAACCGTAATATTAGCTGAAAGCTACGACGATTACATATAATATACAGTTATTCAACTAGTACTATTCAAAGAGTGCATAAACACATATATGATTAGGAAAGGTGATGATCAAACAAATATCGTTCTCTGGAATTCACGGTTGATAATGGCACATACTCGTGTGAATCACAGAATTTAATACATATGGAAAAGGCATAGCTGAATAGTTGGGAACATTAACTAACGTTGAATAGACTTAATTCACCACGAGAAGCAAATGAATATCTTGTGGATACGAACAAATAGAAATGAATAAAGATAATAAACAATTAATGAGTATTGAAAAAATGATAACGCATTGAATGATTAATGGAAACAATCGAATGAGAGCGTAGAAAACCAGAAGAAGTATGAATATGAATAATGAGGAAGTATTAACTGAAGGTGATAAAACTCACGTGCTAAACTATAGTATCTCCTCCACCTTTGAGGGTTTGAGATCAAGTAACTCACGAAACAAACCTGTACGTTTCACCTTTAGAAAGATAAGATAACCGACAGACTGTAAAACTTGAAGCCAAGAGGCCTTCCTCGAGCTTTCTTCCTAGCCTCCTCGAAGTTGTCAAAAGCCATCGAGCGTTATGATGGGAGACCACAGTTCTCTTTTCTTTTTGGACGGAATCTGCGATCTTGAGTAGGTTAATGTGAACTAGCGTTGCGCAGATGTCAGATTTGCACATTATGGAAAAAAAATTTATTTTATCTATACTTACTGAGAATATAAAAGTGAAGTAGTTTACACGAGAAAAATATTCGCGAAACATTCACCGTACCGCTCAACAGAGGGCGCCACCGAATAGACAAACCTAAAAAGATACTACCCAACAGATTGAAAAGCGACAGAAAAGGTGTGAGAAAGCATTCGAGAACACTAATTCTGTAGTCAAATTCGCTTATATAAGTCCGGAATCAAAGGAAAAAAAATTTTCATATTTATCATGGAGTCTCTCAATAATAGTTTTCAACGCATGTCTCTCTGATTCGATGGAATAATGTAAAGATACTCTAAAATTAATATAATATAAATTCTCCCCATTTCAGACACCTATTCGCGAAGTCCTTAGATAGAATACATTACTACAAAAAATTCCTGTAGAATCCCGGGTTATAAGCTTCGAATACAACTAACAAGTACTGTAATATATGAACGATAGTTCTTTAACTCAACGGAAAATTCCTGTTAAATCGGTACAACAGTTCCGTTATGAGTAAGGTAATCCTTTTTTTAGTTTAGTGTTCATTACTGGAAATTCTTGTATAAACTGGAGTTTGAAGCATGGAAAACAACTATCTAGTTTGTTTATTAAACAGGAAATTCCTGTAAGTAGTCCCGCATATTTCGGTTTTCGTCGCAGTAATATTTTCCTGTTGAAATGACAAACTGCAGTTTGGTTGCATCAACTTATGTAACACTTCTAGAGGAACTTAAACGACAGGAATTGTCACGTAAAATCAACAAATATTCCTGCTGTCGCTCATAGGGGGAATTTCCTGTAGAAGTAACCGAATTGTATATCCTGGAAAATTTCTTTGAGTGCATGATTTGCCCATGTTTTATTTGTTGCTATATCAGTCTCTCGGTTATTCTAGATACTCAACGATCCGGTAAACACAATTTCACATTCAACAACCTCCCCTCATATGAATACACGTAACATTTAATTTACCCTCCCTCGAAATTACATCGAACTGGACTCACACCCTCAAAAAAGAAGGAAGATTTTCAATTATATTGTCGTCTTTAATCGCTCCCGACATCGGGAACGCAGAACAGATCATCCCCGAATCAGCATAATTCATCCCCGAATTCGACGGACCGATTTTAACCGTTAGATTACCCAGCAGAAACTTCCACGCGGGTTCGTGGGGAGGTTTCGCGTTCGCATACAAATATGCCTACTATGGTGGAGTTATCGGGGAAGTTTAAAAGGAATTCGATTGGAAATGGGGCGCGTTCGCAGTTGATAACTTTTCCGAATTATCCGGGGGTTCACTGTAAAATGGTGGAATGATCTTGAATTTGTGAATACTTCCGAAACTCAATTTTCTATATAAATTACCTGAGTCGGGCGATCGCGTGAGCTCGGGTAATGAGGTAAGGTTGAAATTTATGCAACGTATAATAGATTTCCTTCCATTTTTTTTCATTTGGAGTTAAGGGTTACTTTCAAACCTGAACACCACCCAGTTTGAAATCTGTGAATTTTCCTTTACCTTATATATATATTTTTTGAAACAATTGAAAACCGAAATGTTGAATCTATGGTAATTCACAATGATTAATAATAATCCAAGTTACATTCTCTCTTGATATGCTATTGTATAATGAGTATTCTAGAAGATTCAAGTGATTTTTTATCAATTTTTTGATCAACTGATCTTCTCACTCAATGGTGGTAAGATAAGCATAATTTCATCCTTGGAAGTCGTCATTAAGATATCATCAAATATTCATCTGCCACAAGGAGTTGCGCATAGGAGTAATCATAAACCCCACCTAGTGAAAATATTTGTTTGTATTAGTAGGTGGCTTTTGAGTTTAGAGAACTAATTTAGTTATATCTCAACCACCTGAAGATGATGCTGTGCCATCGAAACATGTCTCGTAAAATGTACCCAATGTAGTGGAAATCATATCAGTTATTCTATTGTTCAATGAGTATTTGAAATTTTGAATTGATTGTCAATTATTCTCATTTCTATAGGAAGAATCTGCTTGTATTCCATTTATTCAACATATCGAATTAATTCCTAAGAATAATAACTCATATCTTGTAGACTATGACTTCTTTCGAATTTATGCATGCATTTCTCATAGGACAAGGCTAAATCTAAATAGTTATTGGTATAACTGTCGAACTTTACATACAAATTTCTATTCTCAATATAAACTATGTTTTTTTTGTCACGATATAAAAATGAAGTACTCTTTTAATCATCATCAGATTATTTAACATTCAAATTCACCAATCTCCAAATAATAGTATATTATTTAACGAGCAGTAATGTAGGTCATAACTCACGCACATGATGTTTGCAGCGCGAGCCGAAGGCGAGTAGTAACATTAGCTGATCGTCTTATTTCTGAAGATGTAATTCATCTTCACTATCTGAATGAATCTTTTTCAGCAAAACATTCACAATAATAATTAGGTATCAACTTAATTTGAGAAAACGTCAAAATTATTCAAGTAAGAATACTCCCCTCAATACCATTAATGGACTGTTCCCTTTCGGCCAATCGGCTTGTTCAGAAGCACATAGCCAGGAAGTTATAGTAGTGAGTTATTATAGCTCACGTTGTTTGTTTACAGATACTATTAATTGCTCAAAAGTAGTTGAATAATGAATATATAATTCAATAGGAGTAGATAAACCCCATAATTCCTCATTAAGTCACATAATGTTATTTGAAACATTAATTTTGATGCAATATGTAAAATAATGACATAATATTGTGTTAGCCAATTCAAAATATTTGATGTCAGTCAATTATATTCCATTCGTATTGATAGTCAGGAATCTGGATGTGGATTCTATATACGATATTAACTGCAACACAAGGCGAAGAAATCACATCAAAACGATTTTTAATCTACGAATAAAAATTATACCTGATGGAACAACGGTCATATTTATGAGTACATCGTTAATTCCTTGTAGACTCTTCGTTAGATTGCTGAAAATAACGAGAAATTGAATTAATCATTTATAGGAAAATTGAGAGACATAAAATAAATTGATGTTATATATTTTTGAGCGCTCGTACTACTTACACGAGGGCTATATCATTTCGTCACGATGTCTGTTTGTCGAATTTTGAGCCGAAAATGGTCTCAATCGATAGAGTTCGACTCACTGATGACGAATCCGTCGGAAAATTCGAGTCTGTCCGTCCGGCCGTCCGTAAGCACGATAACTCTCGAACGGAACAACCGAGAGACTTGAAATTTTCACTGTGAATTCAGTTCCCGTTTGCCTCGGTTGAGTTCGTTAATGGGCCAAATTCCACCAGGGGTTCCGTAAATATGGCCGTTCAAAGTTTTGTTCCCCTGATTACTTGAAAACTACAGATTTTTTCGAGATGAAATGGAATGAAATGGAAATGGAGAATGGGGTGTTCAAGCTACATGTGAAATTTTGTCCAGATCGCATGACCAGAACCATAGAAACCATAGAAAATTGTAACTTTTGAACGGAAACGCCTAGAGACTTGAAATTTTCAGGATAGGTGTGGATCACGAATGTCGTGATCACGTTCATCTGTGAGTAAAATTATACTAGGGGTTCCGTAAATATGGTCGTTTGAAATTTAGTTTTCTTGATAATTTCAAAACTACAGATTCGATCGTGACGAAATTTTGTATACTAATGGATAATGATATATTCAAGCAATATTTTGTCCACATCGCATGACCAGAACCATAAAAACCATAGAAAATTGTAACTTCCGAACGGAAAGGCCTAGGAACTCGAAATTTTCAGGGTGGGTTTGGATCGCGAATATCGCGGTCACGTTCATCAATGAGCAAAATTAGACTAGGGGTTCCGTAAATATGGCCATTTAAAATATTATTTTCCTGATAGTTTCGAAACTACTGATCGGATTGAAATGAAATTTTGCACCTAGCTGAGGAATAATGTTTTCTACGTGGTCATAACCATCGTCCAGATGTTCCAAAAGACAAACTCTTAGTTATGATCCCTCAAAAAGCAAACATCATCAGATGCGATAAAACATTTGTGGAGACTCAATAGATGATTCATTATTGTTCATTTTTTTCTTTAAGTTTTTTTCATTTTTCGTCATTATGTTCTTTGTTGTGTTGTTGTCTACTACGTGCGAAATTTTGTCCAGATCGCATCACCAAGACTAGATACCGTAGAAAATTCTAGCGAATTATCGAAATAAAATTGATCAGCTGAAGCACTGACAGGAAGTCTGGAGTTTCGCCTAAGTTTCAGAATTTTTTTGACAGCTGTCGAAAATTCCTCCAATTGATTTCCAAAACTGGAAAATGCGAATCCACCTACAAGGTGCATGTACGAGCGCTCAAAAGCTCCTGCCTTCACGGCAGTGCTTTTCGTAATTTTTTTTTATTGATGCCCCATTTCACCTCTTTCAAGAACGCCTCAGCGTGTTTGAATCGAACTTTCAAACACGCGCGTTTTTTAAAGTCACTATGGCAACAGCAACGACTCGAGAAACGTCAAGTCTAAATGATAATTTCCCTATTATAGATCTGACAGGAGTACCTTGTTACGCCAAATAAAATATTACTAAATGCAAATGCAAATAAATGCGGTATCAACCACGATTCTGCTTTACTTTTCAAAAAATCTATATAAGAATTCATTTTCAAGCAATGCGGTGACAACAATTCATTTTTAATGACAAATCGCAAATTAGGTTCTGTTTTTCTCATCACCATGACAACGAAAGGTATACTGATCAAGAATTCAACCATTTTACATTCATATTTCCATTTTATGTAGTAAAAATACCAGTATTCATGATTTAAAAGCGCTCCAATAAAAAAAAAATGGCGTAAAGTATTCATGGATAATTGGTCTTCAAAACACTTGCTCTATTTCGAGCACTCCGGCTTCGCCGTCGTGCTCGAAAAATCGCGCGTGTTTTAAAGACCTTTTTATCCACTTATACTTTAATATACTATTTTCTCACTATGCAAGGTGAGATCCATTCGCCATTCTTTGGTATGTTGGTAACCCAGAAACCAAATGCCAGCATGCCTACAGGGCAGGACGTACCACGGACATTGCTCTGTATCAGCTGACTGAAGGCATCCAGAAGACTCTGAACCATAAAGAGAACGCATTGTGCGCGTTCCTAGACATATATGGGGCCTTTGAAAACACAACACACGAGTCTGTCAGAGAGGCACTTGAAAGGCGAGGAGTGAATGATACCATTATAAAATGAATGTATGAGGTGTTGCGATGAGGACAGCTGAGACATTGATGGTCAATCAGACCATCTCTGTCAAAACTACCCTCGGAACACCTCAAGGAGGAGTAATATCTCCCCTCCTTTGGTGTCTGGTAGTGGATGAACTAATGGTAAGAGGTAAATTTGAGGGTTCCCTCTGTGATTTGTTACAGAGAGGCCTCAAAATTATTGTGCAGTGGCGGTTGTCAGTGGGGCTCAACATCAACCCAGCCAAGACCACAGTAATCACCTTTACTCGGAAAAAACCTTCCAGCTATGAAATCCATCTCGGTAAATGGAGATAACGTAGAATGGAATTCTGAAGTCAAATATATGGGAATTATCCTAGACAGTTAGCTTCTATGGAATAAGCATGTCAAAAATACTGCTAGTGAAGCGACAATGGTATTAATGGCGTGCAGGATACTATCCGGTGAAACTTGGGGTTGTAACCCTGAAATACTGCGATGGATGTACGTCATGATTGTGAGACCAATAATGACTTATGAGGTAGTAGTCTGGTCTGTTATGGTAGGGTAGACAAGCACGAAGAAAATACTCGACAAGGTACAAAGGCTTGCCTGTGTTTGCATCACTGGAGCTATGAGAACGTGCCCGTTAAGAGCACTTGTGGTCATCATAGATCTCACTCCCTTTCATCTAGTGATCAATAGGGTAGCCCATGAGGATATCCTTTGAATATCTAGAGAAGGTACAGGGAATGAGGGAATTAAAAGTCAGGGAGCCTGGTCCTTTCCGAACAAGTACATCTCATCAGCGAACCTGCCTTGTGATGTTATGATTGAAAAAGTGAGCATTGAGAAGAACTTCAACACTATGCTATGTAGGAAGGAACAATGGGAAAAGGAATACACTACCCAAAATTTCGAAGTGAATACCATTGATTGGTATACAGATGGTCGGCGATGGAGTATACGGATCAAGTACCAAGTGAACACTATCGTTAGGCTCCTACTCGAGTGTTTTTCAGACAGAAATACTTGCCATCAAACAGATATTAACTTGGAAAGAAACTGAAAAGGGTGTGACATTGTGATCCACTCTGATAGTCAAGCTGCTATAGAAGCCCTGAACTTTTGTTTCATCGATTCAAAGCTGATATGGGAATGCCGGAGGAAATGAAGTAGGCAAGAACAAAAAGGTGTCTTTATTCTGGGTTCCTAGGCACTCAGGAATCGAAGGAAACGAAGAGGCCAATGCACTTGCCAGAAAGGGAGCACAAACGCCACTTACTGGCCCAGAACCTCTTTCTGTGGCATAGGCAAATGCACCTATAAGAAAGTGTTTTTGGAGAAGGAAGAGACTGAAAGAGAAGCACTCCAGAACTCTAGAAGTGCAAGATCCAAAAAGTATTTGGATATCAGTGAGAATAAGTTACGCCTCCTCACTGACATCTCCACAGAACATTGTCGCCTTAGAAAGCATATGATGAGAATGGGCTTAACAGAAACTGACGAGTGTAGGTTCTGTGGGGAAGAGGAGGAAACTCCTGATCACCTGGTAACAGAATGCCTCGCCATTGCAAACCAGCGCAAAGAATGTCTTGGACGAGACATTTAAAAGAGGAACAAGGATTTAACCTCCTTGAAGCCCTCTCAGATACTGGAGTTCATTGGAGCTCTGGAGCTGGAGGGCGAGCTGTAGGTAGATCATTTGCGAAAACAGCTCTGATGGGGGGCACAATAGAGTGAAATGTGACCCACTTTCTTAACTTTATCTATAATCCAGAAATCAGAAATAATAACACGAATACAGAGATGGTTATTCTTCGAGATTGGTGAGGGGCCTAAAGTTTCATTATTAACCGTAAAAGACTTTCATTTTCAATACGAAAAGTAAAATGAAGATGACCCTATTATGAATATTCATCCTCAAATGTTCAAACAAGAAGACGATCCAGGAATTCCCTAACCGCTCATTAATTTCTGATTATGTATGCGACTGATGTAAAACTGATATAATCATTTATTCATCTAATGGAAAATCACGTAGAGAATTTGCATTCATGCTATGCAGCTGTGATAAAGTAACTTGATCGCCTAAATGAAACATGGACAGATGAGAGAGCTGATAACATCACCAATACGAAGCATGGATGTGCTTTTGGTACATCACAGATTTCTTCACAAATTATGGATCAGATACGTATTTGGTGCAAAGAAAGGATACATCCCAATTGTTCCTTCCCCTATAAGATCACAGAGATGTAGCTGGTCACCTTGGTAGTCTTTAGGGTATTAAAAAAAAACGCGCAGTGGAAAATTCTTCAAAAAAGAGGGGTAGTAGGAGCACATCGTAAGAAATGTCTTTTCTCAAATTCTCGAAGGGTGCCCACGAAAGTCGGTCGTTTCACGAACTATCTTCAAAGCAATTTTTCCAACACTCGAGAACTCCATACCATACCCTCATAATCTTATATCACATTACATACAAAGGAAAGGATTTTTTCGACGTACCTAATTGATATCAAACTGTCACGGGAGAACCTTATAAGACGGAATTCATTGTTTTGGATTGCGTCACCGTCATGTGAGTAACGCTCGTCTCGAATTTCGTCTGGTTAGTGGGTTCTGAACGCGTTAAGGAACGGCAGGAAATTGAAAATTCGATAGGTGAAGTCTTGCATCGTATTCTGAACCATATGAGGTCTGAATATTTCATTAGCATAAACCCGAGGTGCTCATCATGGAGCTCCATCTCGGATTCTAATATTTCACCTTATGTGCATTCGAATTCGGTATCTTTTATTAGGAAGGTTATTCGATATTCATTACGTTTCGAGGGCTTCATTCGGCTGTTTTCAGATTCTACACTGCCTGAATATCCGAAAGGAGAAACACCAGAAATGATTTGCATTAATAAGAACATTGCTGCTGTAGGTTTAGATTGGGGTCAATTGGCCGCGAAGGAGCCTTTCTGCACTGTAACCTTCTGATCTTTTATGAGCAATTTTTCCACTTGTGATGTCCAAGCAAATCCACTTCTTCATCGAAGACGAGATATTTCCAGCAACATGTAAATTTCGATATCCGAATTTATACCAACAAGCGCAGTCGTTTAGGGCACCCCTATAAAAATTCATCTATTTTATCATGCTCTCAATGAAAAATTCATAAAAAGCACTGCCATGAAGTCAGGAGCTATTTAACGCTCGTTCATCCACCTTGTAGGTAGATTCGCATTTTCCAGTTTTAGAAATAAATTGAAAATTTTTTTGACAGCTGTCAAAAAATTTTCCAAAATGAGATGGAACTGCAAACTTCATGTCAGTGCTTCAGGTGACCAATTTTTTTTTTATTCTTCATCTATGTGCGAACTTTCATCAGTAGTTTCGAAATTATCAGAAAAAAATGTTTTGAACTGCCATATTTACGGAACCCCTGGTCTTATTCTGCTCATTGATGAAGGTGACAGCGACCTTTTCGATCCAAACCTACCCTGGAAATTTCAACTCCCTAGGTCTCTCCGTTCGAGAGTTATAATTTTCTATGGTTTGGCCATGCGATCTGGACAAAATGTAGCTCTTATATCATTTTCCATTAATATAAAAAATTTCTTCACGATCGAATCCGTAGTTTCGAAATTATCGAGAAAACAAAATTTCAAACGTATTTACGGAACCCCTAGTATAATTCTGCTCATTGATAAACGAGAACGCTACATTCAAGATCCACACCTACCCTGAAAATTTCAAGTCCCTAGGCCTTCCCGTTCGAAAGTTATAATCTCCTATGGTTTCTATGGTTCTGGGCATGCGATCTGGACAAAATTTTGCATGTAGCTTGAACACGTCATTTTCCATTCCATTCTCGATCGAATCTGTAGTTTCGAAGTAATCTGGAGAACAACATTTCAAACGGCCATATTTACGGAACCCCTATTGGAATTCTGCCTATTAATGAACTCAACCGCGACATTTGGAAACTGAACCTACACTGAAAATTTCAAGTCTTCAGGTCGTTCCGTTCGAAATTTATCGTGCTTACGGACGGACGGATGTGTAATAAGAAAACTTTATAACATTTCGGTACATGCAGAATTAATTCGAATAGTCGGGATAAGAGATTATTTCTTTTGGCCTAGTCGATACAAGTTAAAATCGAAGTGGTGAGAACGCCTAGAAAAGTGAAGAATTAATATATTAATTTAAGTACTTGTTTAGTCTACTCGCCCAGCGTTGAAAATTTTGTTTTGTTTTGTAGTATCTTCATACGCGTTCTTCGAAATAATAGATCGCGCATGATTCTCCATGCCAACTCGATATTAATAATTTGTATTTTCTTCAAAAAAAAACGTACAAAAATATTTATATGGTTAATTTTCTTTGTTTCAGGTGAGCATAAAAGAGCAAATGGAGGATACAGTCTTGATAAACATGTTATCATCGTTTCATAGGTAGGATCAAAGCAGTTCACTTCATTTTCAAGGATAAAAATCAGAGCATACAGGGTGTTTTTTAAAGTTGAGGCTTTTTTACAGGTGCTAAAACTCATCAAAAGAGATCATTTCGCCGCAAGTTGATCATGTGAAATATTCAATTTAAAAAAAAAAGCAAAAAATCTTGGGCAACAATATCTTGATACGACTCTGGATCGTGTTATCTCTCTGTGCCATATGCATTCCCTCATAATGTAAATAAAGTGCTAGATTTTCTTTGCGATCTTTTGTGGTAACGAGAATTTATTACAAATTTGTAATTCTCTTTCAACTTTTATTAGGAGATTTTTCCTGAACGATATGATTTTTGAGCGCTCGTACTACTTACACGAGGGCTATATCATTTCGTCACGATGTCTGTATTTTTCGAATTTTGAGCCGAAAATGGTCTCAATCGATAGAGTTCGACTCACTGATGACGAATCCCTCGGAAAATTCGAGTCTGTCCGTCCGTATACACGATAACTCTCGAACGGAATGTCCTAGAAACTTGAAATTTTCAGGGTAGGTTCGAATATCGAATGCGGCGGTTAAGTTCGTTATTGGGCAAAATTCGCCGAGAGGTTCCGTAAATATGGCCGCTCGAAATTTTGTTTTCCTGATTACTTTGAAACTACAGATACGCTCGAGATGAAATTTTGCACTCTAATGGAAAATGAGGTGTTCAAGCTACATGCAAAATTTTGTTCAGCTCGCATCTCCAGAACCATAGAAACTTTTGAACGGAAACGCCTAGGGACTTGAAATTTTCAGGATAGGTGTGGATATCGAATGTCGTGATCACGTTCATCTATGAGCGGAATTATACTAGGGATTCCGTAAATATGGTCGTTTGAAATTTAAATTTCTTGATGATTTCAAAACTACAGATTCGATCGTGACGAAATTTTGTGTACTAATGGAGAAATATATATTCAACCTACATTTTTCTTGATCGCATGACCAGAATCATAGAAAACATAGAAAATCATAACTTTCGAACGGAAAGGCCTAGGGACTCGAAATTTTCAAGATAGGTGTGGATCTGAAATGTCGCGTTCACGTTTATCAATGAGCAGAATTTCATTAGGGGTTCCCCAAATACGGTCGTTTGAAATTTTGTTTTCTCGACAATTTCGAAACTACGGATTCGGTCGAGATGAAATTTTATATTTTAATCGAGAATGATATATTAAAGCAATATTTTGTCCAGATCGCATGACCAGAACCATAGAAACCATAGAAAATTGTAACTGAATTTAAGATTGAATATTCGTATTCCCAGATATTACATTGGAACGTCATAAAATTTGTATTTGTCGCCTGAAGTCATTTGATGTGGTGTTAGTGTTGTTTCATTGAAGTAAGTTACATTTTTACAGTAATTTTCTTCTTGTTTTAACTTTTCACGTAGATAAGTACTGTTTTTTTGTTCGACCTATATACAACATACGTTACAATCTTTACATGTTATTGTGTAAACTTGATTCCAGGATATCAGGTGTTTTATCTTCATGGGCCAAGAAAATTAGCATTGGAAGGGGAAATTTTATTTTATTTTTGATTCATTTCGGGACTACTTCATAGGCGAATCAATAACTCATATGAATGATACGAAATCGTTGAACTCTGAGTTGATGAACCAACGGAAGCCACAAGCATCTCAACTTCACCCACCTCCGTTTTTTCTTCCCGGTTCTTTTATCCATAAAACATGCGGCGACCTCGATGAAAAAGAACTGAATTCCCCACTGATTTCTCGGGGTTTACGCGAAAATCTGCCCTTCAAGCCGCCCCGAAGTCATTAATCTCCCTCCTTCCTTTCGAATCTCCATATAATCCCTTCATTTTCGAATCGGCTGGCGCCGAATATGAGCCGTGGAACGAGATAAAAAAAAAACGAGGGAATTCATTTTTCCTGGCGAAATGGAGGGTTCCATCGTTGTAAGAGAGGCAATCAGGCAATCATACCGGCTGCTCTTCGATATCACAGTGTAATTTAACGCGCCGCTTGGCTCTCAACGACTTTGTGGAGCGCCATCTGGCGTGCCTCCTCTCGTCCTGTGCCGATAACCTGCCGCATTTTATCTCCGGGTTTTTCCCGAGCGGGCCAGGGGCTCAACAGGGGTGGAAGGGCCTCGTTCGAGATGAGCGACGGCGGTGGAGGACAATGAAGAATGATAACCGAGCAATTTTAATTTTCCCGCTTTTGTTCGCGTTTGTGCGACGGGGAGCTCTTTCGAAATAGACGTATTTCTCGGCTTTCAGTATCTTCCGATGTCTGATTATTTGTTGAGGTAATTATACAAGATAGGCCCAAGATTAGATGGCGGGGACTCCCGCTATTCAAGTGGTGAGAGAACTGAGAGAGATGAGGCTACTCTCAGAAAATCTAGAGTCAAAAAAATCACCTGCGATCGAATACAAACCATCAGCGACTCTCCTAAAGATTACACTTCAAAAGATTCAGCCTTGAAAGGTGCTCAATACACAGGTAAGAGACCAGCCCATGACGCTTTTCTCAGAAAATCTAGAGTCAAAGAATCCAATCCAATTCAAATAATCAGCGACTTTTCCTAAAGATTACACTTCAACAAATTTAGCCTTGAAAGGTGCTCTACCACAGGTGAGGCTACTCTCAGAAAATCTAGAGTCAAAGAATCACCTGTGATCGAATACAAATCATCAGCGACTCTTCCTAAAGATTACACTTCAAAAGATTTTGCCTTGAAAGGTGCTCTACCACTGGTAAGAGAACAGCCCATGAGGCTATTCTCAGAAAATCTAGAGTCACAAAATCACCTGCGATCGAATACAAATCATCAGCGACTCTCTCTAAAGATTACACTCCAAATGATTTAGCCTTGAAAGGTTCTCAATACACAGGTAAGAGAACAGCCCATGAGGCTACTCTCAGAAAATCTAGAGTCACAAAATCACCTGCGATCCAATTCAAATCATCAGCGACTCTTCCTAAACATTACATTTCAAAAGATCTAGCCTTGAAAAGTGATCTACCACAGGTAAAAGAACAGCCCATGAGGCTACTCACAGAAAATCTGGAGTCGAAGAATCACCTGCGATCGAATACAAATCATCAGCAACTCTTTCTAAAGGTTACACTTCGAAAGATTTAGCCATGAAGGGTGCTCTTTCACAGGTAAGAGAACAGCCCATGAGGCTACTCTCAGAAAATCTAGAATCAAAAAAATCACCTGCGATCGAATACAAATCATCAGCGACTCTCCTAAAGATTACACTTCAAAAGATTTAGCCTTGAAAGGGGCTCTACCACTGGTAAAAGAACAGCACATTAGGCTACTCTCAGAAAATCTAGATTCAAATAATCACCGGCCATCGAATACAAATAAATCATCAGTGACTCTTCTTAAAGATTATACTTCAAAAGATTTAGCCTCGAAAGGTGCTCAATACACAGGTAAGAGAACAACCCATGACGCTTTTCTCAGAAAATCTAGAGTCGAAGAATCACCTGTGATCCAATTCAAATCATCAGCGACTTTCCCTAAAGATTACACTTCAAAAGATTCAGCCTTGAAAGGTGCTCTACCACAGGTGAGGCTATTCTCAGAAAATCTAGAGTCAAAGAATCACTTGTGATCGAATACAAATCATGAGCGACTCTCTCTTAAGATTACACTCCAAATGATTTAGCCTTGAAAGGTTCTCAATACACAGGTAAGAGAACAGCCCATGAGGCTACTCTCAGAAAATCTAGAGTCACAAAATCACCTGCGATCCAATTCAAATCATCAGCGACTCTTCCTAAACATTACATTTCAAAAGATCTAGCCTTGAAAAGTGATCTACCACAGGTAAAAGAACAGCCCATGAGGCTACTCACAGAAAATCTGGAGTCGAAGAATCACCTGCGATCGAATACAAATCATCAGCAACTCTTTCTAAAGATTACACTTCGAAAGATTTAGCCATGAAGGGTGCTCTTTCACAGGTGAGAGAACAGCCCATGAGGCTACTCTCAGAAAATCTAGAATCAAAAAAATCACCTGCGATCGAATACAAATCATCAGCGACTCTCCTAAAGATTACACTTCAAAAGATTTAGCCTTGAAAGGGGCTCTACCACTGGTAAAAGAACAGCACATTAGGCTACTCTCAGAAAATCTAGATTCAAATAATCACCGGCCATCGAATACAAATAAATCATCAGTGACTCTTCTTAAAGATTATACTTCAAAAGATTTAGCCTCGAAAGGTGCTCAATATACAGGTAAGAGAACAACCCATGACGCTTTTCTCAGAAAATCTAGAGTCGAAGAATCACCTGTGATCCAATTCAAATCATCAGCGACTTTCCCTAAAGATTACACTTCAAAAGATTCAGCCTTGAAAGGTGCTCTACCACAGGTGAGGCTATTCTCAGAAAATCTAGAGTCAAAGAATCACTTGTGATCGAATACAAATCATGAGCGACTCTCTCTTAAGATTACACTCCAAATGATTTAGCCTTGAAAGGTTCTCAATACACAGGTAAGAGAACAGCCCATGAGGCTACTCTCAGAAAATCTAGAGTCACAAAATCACCTGCGATCCAATTCAAATCATCAGCGACTCTTCCTAAACATTACATTTCAAAAGATCTAGCCTTGAAAAGTGATCTACCACAGGTAAAAGAACAGCCCATGAGGCTACTCACAGAAAATCTGGAGTCGAAGAATCACCTGCGATCGAATACAAATCATCAGCAACTCTTTCTAAAGATTACACTTCGAAAGATTTAGCCATGAAGGGTGCTCTTTCACAGGTGAGAGAACAGCCCATGAGGCTACTCTCAGAAAATCTAGAATCAAAAAAATCACCTGCGATCGAATACAAATCATCAGCGACTCTCCTAAAGATTACACTTCAAAAGATTTAGCCTTGAAAGGGGCTCTACCACTGGTAAAAGAACAGCACATTAGGCTACTCTCAGAAAATCTAGATTCAAATAATCACCGGCCATCGAATACAAATAAATCATCAGTGACTCTTCTTAAAGATTATACTTCAAAAGATTTAGCCTCGAAAGGTGCTCAATACACAGGTAAGAGAACAACCCATGACGCTTTTCTCAGAAAATCTAGAGTCGAAGAATCACCTGTGATCCAATTCAAATCATCAGCGACTTTCCCTAAAGATTACACTTCAAAAGATTCAGCCTTGAAAGGTGCTCTACCACAGGTGAGGCTATTCTCAGAAAATCTAGAGTCAAAGAATCACTTGTGATCGAATACAAATCATCAGCGACTCTCTCTAAAGATTACACTCCAAATGATTTAGCCTTGAAAGGTGCTCTACCACAGGTAAGAGAACAGCCCATGAGGCTATTCTCAGAAAATCTAGAGTCAAAGAATCGCCTGCGATCGAATACCAATCATCAGCGACTCTCTCTAAAGATTACACTCCAAATGATTTAGCCTTGAAAGGTTCTCAATACACAGGTAAGAGAATAGCCCATGAGGCTACTCTCAGAAAATCTAGAGTCACAAAATCACCTGCGATCCAATTCAAATCATCAGCGACTCTTCCTAAAGATTACATTTCAAAAGATCTAGCCTTGAAAAGTGCTCTACCACAGGTGAATGAACAGCCCAAGAGGCTACTCACAGAAAATCTGGAGTCGAAGAATCACCTGCGATCGAATACAAATCATCAGCGACTCTTTCTAAAGGTTACACTTCGAAAGATTTAGCCATGAAGGGTGCTCTTTCACAGGTAAGAGAACAGCCCATGAGGCTACTCTCAGAAAATCTAGAATCAAAAAAATCACCTGCGATCGAATACAAATCATCAGCAACTCTTTCTAAAGGTTACACTTCGAAAGATTTAGCCATGAAGGGTGCTCTTTCACAGGTAAGAGAACAGCCCATGAGGCTACTCTCAGAAAATCTAGAATCAAAAAAATCACCTGCGATCGAATACAAATCATCAGCGACTCTCCTAAAGATTACACTTCAAAAGATTTAGCCTTGAAAGGGGCTCTACCACTGGTAAAAGAACAGCACATTAGGCTACTCTCAGAAAATCTAGATTCAAATAATCACCGGCCATCGAATACAAATAAATCATCAGTGACTCTTCTTAAAGATTATACTTCAAAAGATTTAGCCTCGAAAGGTGCTCAATACACAGGTAAGAGAACAACCCATGACGCTTTTCTCAGAAAATCTAGAGTCGAAGAATCACCTGTGATCCAATTCAAATCATCAGCGACTTTCCCTAAAGATTACACTTCAAAAGATTCAGCCTTGAAAGGTGCTCTACCACAGGTGAGGCTATTCTCAGAAAATCTAGAGTCAAAGAATCACTTGTGATCGAATACAAATCATGAGCGACTCTCTCTTAAGATTACACTCCAAATGATTTAGCCTTGAAAGGTTCTCAATACACAGGTAAGAGAACAGCCCATGAGGCTACTCTCAGAAAATCTAGAGTCACAAAATCACCTGCGATCCAATTCAAATCATCAGCGACTCTTCCTAAACATTACATTTCAAAAGATCTAGCCTTGAAAAGTGATCTACCACAGGTAAAAGAACAGCCCATGAGGCTACTCACAGAAAATCTGGAGTCGAAGAATCACCTGCGATCGAATACAAATCATCAGCAACTCTTTCTAAAGATTACACTTCGAAAGATTTAGCCATGAAGGGTGCTCTTTCACAGGTGAGAGAACAGCCCATGAGGCTACTCTCAGAAAATCTAGAATCAAAAAAATCACCTGCGATCGAATACAAATCATCAGCGACTCTCCTAAAGATTACACTTCAAAAGATTTAGCCTTGAAAGGGGCTCTACCACTGGTAAAAGAACAGCACATTAGGCTACTCTCAGAAAATCTAGATTCAAATAATCACCGGCCATCGAATACAAATAAATCATCAGTGACTCTTCTTAAAGATTATACTTCAAAAGATTTAGCCTCGAAAGGTGCTCAATACACAGGTAAGAGAACAACCCATGACGCTTTTCTCAGAAAATCTAGAGTCGAAGAATCACCTGTGATCCAATTCAAATCATCAGCGACTTTCCCTAAAGATTACACTTCAAAAGATTCAGCCTTGAAAGGTGCTCTACCACAGGTGAGGCTATTCTCAGAAAATCTAGAGTCAAAGAATCACTTGTGATCGAATACAAATCATCAGCGACTCTCTCTAAAGATTACACTCCAAATGATTTAGCCTTGAAAGGTGCTCTACCACAGGTAAGAGAACAGCCCATGAGGCTATTCTCAGAAAATCTAGAGTCAAAGAATCGCCTGCGATCGAATACCAATCATCAGCGACTCTCTCTAAAGATTACACTCCAAATGATTTAGCCTTGAAAGGTTCTCAATACACAGGTAAGAGAATAGCCCATGAGGCTACTCTCAGAAAATCTAGAGTCACAAAATCACCTGCGATCCAATTCAAATCATCAGCGACTCTTCCTAAAGATTACATTTCAAAAGATCTAGCCTTGAAAAGTGCTCTACCACAGGTGAATGAACAGCCCAAGAGGCTACTCACAGAAAATCTGGAGTCGAAGAATCACCTGCGATCGAATACAAATCATCAGCGACTCTTTCTAAAGGTTACACTTCGAAAGATTTAGCCATGAAGGGTGCTCTTTCACAGGTAAGAGAACAGCCCATGAGGCTACTCTCAGAAAATCTAGAATCAAAAAAATCACCTGCGATCGAATACAAATCATCAGCAACTCTTTCTAAAGGTTACACTTCGAAAGATTTAGCCATGAAGGGTGCTCTTTCACAGGTAAGAGAACAGCCCATGAGGCTACTCTCAGAAAATCTAGAATCAAAAAAATCACCTGCGATCGAATACAAATCATCAGCGACTCTCCTAAAGATTACACTTCAAAAGATTTAGCCTTGAAAGGGGCTCTACCACTGGTAAAAGAACAGCACATTAGGCTACTCTCAGAAAATCTAGATTCAAATAATCACCGGCCATCGAATACAAATAAATCATCAGTGACTCTTCTTAAAGATTATACTTCAAAAGATTTAGCCTCGAAAGGTGCTCAATACACAGGTAAGAGAACAACCCATGACGCTTTTCTCAGAAAATCTAGAGTCGAAGAATCACCTGTGATCCAATTCAAATCATCAGCGACTTTCCCTAAAGATTACACTTCAAAAGATTCAGCCTTGAAAGGTGCTCTACCACAGGTGAGGCTATTCTCAGAAAATCTAGAGTCAAAGAATCACTTGTGATCGAATACAAATCATCAGCGACTCTCTCTAAAGATTACACTCCAAATGATTTAGCCTTGAAAGGTGCTCTACCACAGGTAAGAGAACAGCCCATGAGGCTATTCTCAGAAAATCTAGAGTCAAAGAATCGCCTGCGATCGAATACCAATCATCAGCGACTCTCTCTAAAGATTACACTCCAAATGATTTAGCCTTGAAAGGTTCTCAATACACAGGTAAGAGAATAGCCCATGAGGCTACTCTCAGAAAATCTAGAGTCACAAAATCACCTGCGATCCAATTCAAATCATCAGCGACTCTTCCTAAAGATTACATTTCAAAAGATCTAGCCTTGAAAAGTGCTCTACCACAGGTGAATGAACAGCCCAAGAGGCTACTCACAGAAAATCTGGAGTCGAAGAATCACCTGCGATCGAATACAAATCATCAGCGACTCTTTCTAAAGGTTACACTTCGAAAGATTTAGCCATGAAGGGTGCTCTTTCACAGGTAAGAGAACAGCCCATGAGGCTACTCTCAGAAAATCTAGAATCAAAAAAATCACCTGCGATCGAATACAAATCATCAGCAACTCTTTCTAAAGGTTACACTTCGAAAGATTTAGCCATGAAGGGTGCTCTTTCACAGGTAAGAGAACAGCCCATGAGGCTACTCTCAGAAAATCTAGAATCAAAAAAATCACCTGCGATCGAATACAAATCATCAGCGACTCTCCTAAAGATTACACTTCAAAAGATTTAGCCTTGAAAGGGGCTCTACCACTGGTAAAAGAACAGCACATTAGGCTACTCTCAGAAAATCTAGATTCAAATAATCACCGGCCATCGAATACAAATAAATCATCAGTGACTCTTCTTAAAGATTATACTTCAAAAGATTTAGCCTCGAAAGGTGCTCAATACACAGGTAAGAGAACAACCCATGACGCTTTTCTCAGAAAATCTAGAGTCGAAGAATCACCTGTGATCCAATTCAAATCATCAGCGACTTTCCCTAAAGATTACACTTCAAAAGATTCAGCCTTGAAAGGTGCTCTACCACAGGTGAGGCTATTCTCAGAAAATCTAGAGTCAAAGAATCACTTGTGATCGAATACAAATCATCAGCGACTCTCTCTAAAGATTACACTCCAAATGATTTAGCCTTGAAAGGTGCTCTACCACAGGTAAGAGAACAGCCCATGAGGCTATTCTCAGAAAATCTAGAGTCAAAGAATCGCCTGCGATCGAATACCAATCATCAGCGACTCTCTCTAAAGATTACACTCCAAATGATTTAGCCTTGAAAGGTTCTCAATACACAGGTAAGAGAATAGCCCATGAGGCTACTCTCAGAAAATCTAGAGTCACAAAATCACCTGCGATCCAATTCAAATCATCAGCGACTCTTCCTAAAGATTACATTTCAAAAGATCTAGCCTTGAAAAGTGCTCTACCACAGGTGAATGAACAGCCCAAGAGGCTACTCACAGAAAATCTGGAGTCGAAGAATCACCTGCGATCGAATACAAATCATCAGCGACTCTTTCTAAAGGTTACACTTCGAAAGATTTAGCCATGAAGGGTGCTCTTTCACAGGTAAGAGAACTGCCCATGAGGCTACTCTCAGGAAATCTAGAATCAAAAAAATCACCTGCGATCGAATACAAATCATCAGCGACTCTCCTAAAGATTACACTTCAAAAGATTTAGCCTTGAAAGGGGCTCTACCACTGGTAAAAGAACAGCACATTAGGCTACTCTCAGAAAATCTAGATTCAAATAATCACCGGCCATCGAATACAAATAAATCATCAGTGACTCTTCCCAAAGATTATACTTCAAAAGATTTAGCCTCGAAAGGTGCTCAATATACAGGTAAGAGAACAACCCATGACGCTTTTCTCAGAAAATCTAGAGTCGAAGAATCACCTGTGATCCAATTCAAATCATCAGCGACTTTCCCTAAAGATTACACTTCGAAAGATTTAGCCTTGAAAGGTGCTCTACCACAGGTGAGGCTACTCTCAGAAAATCTAGAGTCAAAGAATCACCTGTGATCGAAAACAACTCATCAGCGACTCTTCCTAAAGATTACACTTCAAAAGATTTTGCCTAGAAAGGTGCTCTACCACAGGTAAGAGAACAGCCCATGAGGCTATTCTCAGAAAATCTAGAGTCAAAGAATCGCCTGCGATCGAATACCAATCATCAGCGACTCTCTCTAAAGATTACACTCCAAATGATTTAGCCTTGAAAGGTTCTCAATACACAGGTAAGAGAATAGCCCATGAGGCTACTCTCAGAAAATCTAGAGTCACAAAATCACCTGCGATCCAATTCAAATCATCAGCGACTCTTCCTAAAGATTACATTTCAAAAGATCTAGCCTTGAAAAGTGCTCTACCACAGGTGAATGAACAGCCCATGAGGCTACTCACAGAAAATCTGGAGTCGAAGAATCACCTACGATCGAATACAAATCATCAGCGACTCTTCCTAAAGATTACACTTTTAAAGATTCTGCCTTAAAAGGTGCTCTACCACAGGTAAGAGAACAGCCCATGAGGCTACTCTACGAAAATCTAGAATCAAAGAATCACCTGCGATCGAATACAAAACATCAGCGACTCTTCCTGAAGGTTACACTTCAAAAGATTCAACCTTGAAAGGTGCTCTACCACAGGTAAGAGGACAACCCATGAGGCTTCTCACAGAAAATCTAGAGTCAAAGAATCACTTGCGATCGAATAAAAATCATCAGCGACTCTTCCGAAAGATTAAACTACAAAAGATTTAGCCTTGAAAAGTGCTCTACCACAAACTTACCAGAAAGAGAGGCTGTGAATGGGATTCCACCTCCGGTGCTTCTGTAGAACAACATAAAGGGTACAGAGACGGCTCGAAACTCACGAAAGGAATGGGAACCGGACTGCTTCAGCGGACTCTTCCTGGTTTGTAGCATTCCTAAAAGTGCCTTCGGCATTTCAGCTTTGAGAAATAAAAAATGGATCCTGATCTCAGCCAAGCTTCCTCACGTTTCTCTGTCGCCTCAGAAATCATCTAGTGAGACAAGGTTCAGTAGAAAAGGATGACAGTAGATTGGCCACGAAACTGAACATAAATTGAAGAAGGCAAACAAAAGTTTTGTGGATGTGATATGTGATACATCTAAAGAATGAGACAAATTCCAGTGTTGTTATGACTCCTTTGGTTCATCTTCCACCGAGCTGCGCATGAATCGAAAAAACCAAAAAATTATTCAACAACTTCAGCGCTCATTTCCCCCACGTACTCGACTGGAAACTCCAGTCTCTATGTCTAACGTAACTTCCTCCTCAATAACCGCCTTGGTCTCCGTGAACTTCATCGCAGTAGTAGGGGACCGAGTGTTTGTTTTTAGACCACTCAATTTGTCCACGTCCTTGTCTCACTTCATTCCACGACCCTGGAATAAATAGCCGGCCGCAACTACTCCATGCAGTCTGGATGGCCAGTAACCACTTTAATGGAAACTGTTCGTCATACGTCGTTCCAGTGTTAGTCATGAATTAGTTCTCTGATGGATAAAAATTAATTATGTGAGTAATGCAACGTATTCCAGGGATGTTTGAATTAACTTGAGGCAGCTGTAATTGAATTGAGGAAGAACATCTACACCATCTATTCCCAGTTGAACATTAAGTGTCTCTTCTTGTTTTGCCACACTACCATTTGAAATTGCTTCAAATATAACAGACGCAAGTTTTGAGGATTATTTGTTTCTATAAACTAGCTGAGTGACTCTATGTTGCCCTAGGTTCAAATTCATCATCACTGGATTAGTCTAGGTGGATGTTAGCAAAAGAATGTCCCCGAAGACTCGAACCTGGGCTTCCCCAGGGTGTCGGTAATTGAACCTTATAAGTTTTTGACCTTATGGTTAACATCTGTTATACGATATGGGTCCTTAACATAAACACACACATATATACAGAGTGTTTTCAAAGATGAGGCTTTTTTTTGACAGGTGCTAGAACTTTTCGAAACAAGTTATTCCAAAAATATTTCATATAAAATATTTACCATGGCCCAGTATTTCGAAATGAAGGTTACCCGCAAATCTGAGAAATTTAGAGCCTGGATCTTATTTAGGTTCGTATTGAGGTTTAAATGTGTTTTGAATGCGTTCAGTTTACGGGAAATCATCTGACAGAGCATATGGTTTTCGTGACATTGGGTGGTGGGTTGATTTTTTGGCCTGCACGCTCCCCGGATCTCAACACCTGTAATTTCTCATCTTGGGGTCATTTGAAAACATTAGTGTATAATGAAGGTGAGGTGAATAGTGTTGAAGAACTAAAACAACGCATTGAAAATGCTTGTGACATTATTCGTGAGCAAACTAATGTCGTAGATGCTGCATGTAATAATTCGTTATTACGCCGGTCAAGACTTTGTGCACATCAAACGAATGGTGACCATTTCGAACAATTTCTGTGAACAATTTGGGTCAATTTTATCGGTGAGTTTGTGAACTTCCTAATTTTTTCATAGGACCTTTTTCCTCTCCTTAGTTTGAACATTAAGAATTATACCAATCAGGAAAAATCTCCTAATAAAAGTTGAAAGAAAATATACATATTTGCGATAAAATCCAGCACTTTATTTACTTGCTGGAATGCATATGGCATTGTGATTCATGGCAGATCTCCTAACAGAGTCGTATCAAGATGATGGTGTCCAAGATTTTTCGCACTTTTTTCTCAAATTTAATATCTTATATGATCAACTTCTGGCGAAATGATTTCTTTCGATGTGTTCTAGTACCTGTCAAAAAAAGCCTCACCCTAAGAAACACCCTGTATAAGTAATGGTTTCATTTTATAACGTTTTGTTGAGATCCCTGTGAATTTGGAAAGTAATTGGGGATGATATTCCAACGGTTGTCTTTTCCAAAATAATTGAACTTGTCGAATAAAATGTTATGTCATGATAAATCTTCAAAAACAGGAATTAATCCCACTGGTTCAATTAAAACGGCATTGTTTATGTACGGGTGAAGTGTCACCCACTAAAATAAACGATACATTTGGCATATCGAATGAATATTCAGGGCCAATGACTACACCGCTAAAACTATTTTCATATCAAAATGTGTTACTCATTGTTCGTTATGTTAGGAAAATTCAACTCTCAACATATAGTGGATGTTTATTTTCAGATCGAGAGCGATCTGTATGACCTCTTTCTCCCCATTCGAAATTAGGTGACGACGTGTTTTTCACCGAATTCGACGAAAAAAAGTGTGGCGTCAACTTAAGTTCGATTTTTCAGGTTCATTTGAAAAAACTCCCAGATGACATAACAAGGCAAATTTACCTGTATTTGTATGTATGTATTGAATTCTACAGGGTCTTTATGAATGATTGTAACATCGCAGTGGGCTTGGAAATAATCCTATTTTGCCGTTTCATATGCATACTTCCAACATTTGCAATTCCAGAATTTAATCTCTGCGCGATTGACAAACATAACCGCTCTTCTCTCTTCATTCACATCAATTAGCAATAATAAATGACGTTTCTCCATAATCTGCCCCCTTGTGCTTGTACAATAATTTATAGAGACCCCTGTATAATCTACAGCAACAGATGGATTCTTAATGCTCTACTCTCTTGCTCTACGAAACCTCGTTCATTCTGAACAATTGTTAACTACATATAGTTTATTTCCCACAAAATATTAAGATTTTATAGTCGTTTTCTGGGAAAGAGAACATAAGGAAGAGAGCATGGTTCCTGTCGTCCTAATGGAATGGGAACAGTCCATTATCCTAATCAGCACCATTAAATCTTTCTCTATACACGAGTCGAAGCACTGTACTCAATCCCATTTATGATAACGAGCCCTACAACATGCACTAAAGGGTGTCCTTAAAGTTTAAATGTATATTTCGCACAGGATGGAGTTGTTACTGGATATGCGAAATTTCGTGACTGTTTCATGTTTTCTGTTCTATAACTCTTTTACTGAAAGAGGAAAAACAAGGTTCGGACGACACTGCTAGGAGTCTTTTTATGCCTGCTTTTTCCTCGCTATCCTCTCGACGATTCTCACTTGAATTTAACCACTTTTTCCTCTTCGACTCGAAGGTGCGTCAAAGACTCCAATGCCATCATGTTTTTGTTCGACTAACGAATATAGTCGACACGAAGAAACTTCTGGCTATCTCCTAGAAATACAATTTTCGCAGAGATGAACATTGCAAATCCCCACCCACAAGTTCTCCTGCAATATAAATCCGACTATGGTCGATTTATATTCATATCTCGTTGCTGTGAAATTCATCATAGTCAGCTTCTTTTAATTATTCGTTCTATAATGAAGGAAGCAGTGACTAAGGGAAGAATTATCCTTTTCAGAGTGTGCAGTGGCGTGTTTCTTTTGGTTGATATTTCTTCGAATGGTCTGATTCAAGACCGAATGAAGACTATTCTCTTTGTATATAGATTTACCTCCAATTACGTCTCCTTAGAACTGCCCCTTGCTTCATACCTCTGAAAAATATTACTGCAAAAAGGTGTTCTCCTAGAAAATAGGTCTCTACACCTCGAAAAATTTCTCTTTTCCTGAAAAATAGTTCTTCCACTAAAAAAAGGACTCTACTGAGGAAGATCAAAACATAGCTCCAGCCTACACAACCTCTGCCTTCTCACTACTTCTTAGCTGAAGGTAAGAAGTCTTATCAGGTTTTAACGTCCTGGGATTTGTACCTTCGATATTCCTACCAAGTTGGCCTCTAGAAACTTTTATTTATTTTGCATGTAGTTTGCCATCCTCACGAAACCTCACCATACCCCCAAATGGGAAAAAAAAAAAGCAAATCCTCAGATACTCATCTGACTCTACCATAAACCGCAGGTGGAAGAAGGAGTTCACTGTCCCAAATGTACTTATTCCACTTAAACCGCACCAACTCACCATACAAATTAAATTTTCCTTGAAAGTTGGATTCCCCAAAATCCTCCACTACCCCACTGGGTTGTGTGAACCTGAAGTATAATATGTCTTGCCCAAGATCTGAAACTAACCACATCATGAATTCCCCCTACTTAACTGAGACAATAGGAACTTCTGCTTTGATCTCTACAATCTGGAAAATGCCACTTTCCCTAGGTTTTTTTTTCAATACACTTTGTAGTGCAAGACTCCTGGAACTTCACCGAATAACTGGTTATTTTTTCTCTGAAGTAAGCATAGGCCAGTGTTTTGAGTGTCTTCGGATTGTGTACACAGTAAATTCTCTACAATCTGAAGAATGCCACTTTCCCCAGGTTTTTTCTCAATGAACATTGTAGTGCAAAATTCTGAAACTTCACCGAATAAGTGTTTATTTTTTCTCTGAAGTAAGCATTGGCGTGTGTTTTGAGAGTGTTTGGATTGTGTACACAGTAAATTCCCTCGGATTATGAATACACTAGAGTCCTTGGATTGTGCTCACAGAATAGTCGTTGTGCTGTGTACATAGTATAGTCCTTGGACCGTGTACATACTGTTTTGCCCAAGAGCTAAAACGGGGCTGGTGACGATTAGGTACACGAAAAATACGAATTTTCCTATACACAGACAGTTAATATAGGCTCTTTTATTAATAAAAGTGAAGTTTTTTTTTGAGGTAATTCTATTTTTTAGAAATTATACACGATTCAAAATTCTTATGGATTTGGTCTCAAGAATTTGATGTAAATACGGCAACAGCGCTTTTCAAACATCAACTTGACGTAATTGTCATGCGCTGTGTAATGCCATAGTGGAAGAATAGATATAGTATTCATGCGCATTACGTTCCCGCGTCCATTTTGAGTGCACGCTTCAACGGCTTTCGTTTCAATAGTTTAATTACGAAGCTGTATTTGAATCTCCCGCCGTTTACCTCCAACCAATCCAACCTCCGAAAACAACGTAATCTATTATCGGGGTGACGACTATAGGCGCTTTCTATTTGACGCTGAATCACTTCCAAACTGAACATTAGTGAAAAGTATCCACATTAAAAGGTATGTACTTATAAATTGACTAGCTGACCCGGCAAACGTTGTTTTGCCATATCTCTCCCTTTTTTCGCAATTTCAAAATTGCTCGAGGCCTTCGGCCTCTCGTCTCAAAATAACCTAAACTAAACCTAACCTAACCTAACCTAGCTGACCCGGCAAACGTTGTTTTGCCATATCTCTCCCTTTTTTCGCAATTTCAAAATTGCTCGAGGCCTTCGGCCTCTCTTACCTTAGGAAAGCCCGTTTCTCCCTCTCGAAAACGCGGGGGGCGCTTCGCGCCCCCGTCTCTCCCTTTTTTCGCAATTTCAAAATTGCTCGAGGCCTTCGGCCTCTCGTTGTTCTGGCTATTAAAAAATAAGGGTTGATCGTAGAAGGGTGAAAATTGGGGATTGTATGTATTTTTGACTTAACCTAATCTATATAAATGTTCAAGAATAAGTCCTCACATATGATCTGATTTCCATCTCTTTCATTATAGAAATTACGAAGCTGATTTGAATCTCCCGCCGTATACCTCCAACCAATCCAACCTCCGAAAACAACGTAATCTATTATCGGGATGACGACTATGAACGGAGATATCCGAAGTGACGCACTACACGTCGAATCGAATGTCATATTATCGATTTTCAAGTGCAAAAATATAATGTTTTCTTAAAGTATTTTTACTCTATATATGTGTTTTTAACTTCATTACACCTCTAACATTCATCTATTACCAGAAAATAACGAAAAATTTCTCGATTGACTAGTGGTCTTAATGGTCTCTGGACCCGCTAAAACTAACCACATCATGAGTTCTCCTACTCAACTAAGAGAATAGGAACCTTTTGATTTGATCTCTACAATCTGGAAAATGCCACTTTCCCTATGTTTTTTCTAAATGGACGTTGTAGTGCTAGACTCCTGGAACTTCACCGAATAACTGGTTATTTTTCCTCTTAAGTAAGCATTGGCGTGTGTTTTGAGAGTATTTGGATTGTGTACGCAGTAAATTCCTCGGATTATGAATACACTAGAGTTCTTGGATTGTGCTCACAGAAGAGTCGTTGTGCTGTGTACATAGTATAGTCCTTGGACCGTGTACATACTGTCTTGCCCAAGAGCTAAAACTAACCACATCATGAGTTCCCCTACTCAACTAAGAGAATAGGAATCTTTTGATTTGATCTCTACAATCTGGAAAATGCCACTTTCCCTAGGTTTTTTTCTCAATGAACATTGTAGTGCAAAACTCCTGAAACTTCACCAAACAACTGTTTATTTTTTCTCTGAAGTAAGCATTGGCTTGTGTTTTGAGAGTGTTTGGATTGTGTACACAGTAAATTTCTCGGATTATGAATACACTAGAGTCCTTGGATTGTGCTCACAGAATAGTCGTTGTGCTGTGTACATAGTATAGTCCTTGGACCGTGTACATACTGTCTTGCCCAAGAGCTAAAACTAACCACATCATGAGTTCCCCTACTCAACTAAGAGAATAGGAATCTTTTGATTTGATCTCTACAATCTGGAAAATGCCACTTTCCCTAGGTTTTTTTCTCAATGAACATTGTAGTGCAAAACTCCTGAAACTTCACCAAACAACTGTTTATTTTTTCTCTGAAGTAAGCATTGGCTTGTGTTTTGAGAGTGTTTGGATTGTGTACACAGTAAATTTCTCGGATTATGAATACACTAGAGTCCTTGGATTGTGCTCACAGAATAGTCGTTGTGCTGTGTACATAGTATAGTCCTTGGACCGTGTACATACTGTCTTGCCCAAGAGCTAAAACTAACCACATCATGAGTTCCCCTACTCAACTAAGAGAATAGGAACCTTTTGATTTGATCTCTACAATCTGGAAAATGCCACTTTCCCTATGTTTTTTCTAAATGGACGTTGTAGTGCTAGACTCCTGGAACTTCACCGAATAACTGGTTATTTTTCCTCTTAAGTAAGCATTGGCGTGTGTTTTGAGAGTATTTGGATTGTGTACACAGTAAATTCCTCGGATTATGAATACACTAGAGTCCTTGGATTGTGCTCACAGAATAGTCGTTGTGCTGTGTACATATTATAGTCCTTGGACCGTGTACATACTGTCTTGCCCAAGAGCTAAAACTAACCACATCATGAGTTCCCCTACTCAACTAAGAGAATAGGAACCTTTTGATTTGATCTCTACAATCTGGAAAATGCCACTTTCCCTAGGTTTTTTTCTCAATGAACATTGTAGTGCAAAACTCCTGAAACTTCACCAAACAACTGTCTATTTTTTCTCTGAAGTAAGCATTGGTTTGTATTTTGAGAGTGTTTGGATTGTGTACACAGTAAATTTCTCGGATTATGAATACACTAGAGTCCTTGGATTGTGCTCACAGAATAGTCGTTGTGCTGTGTACATAGTATAGTCCTTGGACCGTGTACATACTGTCTTGCCCAAGAGCTAAAACTCACCACATCATGAGTTCCCCTACTCAACTAAGAGAATAGGAACCTTTTGATTTGATCTCTACAATCTGGAAAATGCCACTTTCCCTATGTTTTTTCTCAATGGACGTTGTAGTGCTAGACTCCTGGAACTTCACCGAATAACTGGTTATTTTTCCTCTTAAGTAAGCATTGGCGTGTGTTTTGAGAGTATTTGGATTGTGTACACAGTAAATTCCTCGGATTATGAATACACAAGAGTCCTTGGATTGTGCTCACAGAAGAGTCGTTGTGCTGTGTACATAGTATAGTCCTTGGACCGTGTACATACTGTCTTGCCCAAGAGCTAAAACTAACCACATCATGAGTTCCCCTACTCAACTAAGAGAATAGGAACCTTTTGATTTGATCTCTACAATCTGGAAAATGCCACTTTCCCTATGTTTTTTCCCAATGGACGTTGTAGTGCTAGACTCCTGGAACTTCATCGAATAACTGGTTATTTTTCCTCTTAAGTAAGCATTGGCGTGTGTTTTGAGAGTATTTGGATTGTGTACACAGTAAATTCCTCGGATTATGAATACACTAGAGTCCTTGGATTGTGCTCACAGAAGAGTCGTTGTGCTGTGTACATAGTATAGTCCTTGGACCGTGTACATACTGTCTTGCCCAAGAGCTAAAACTAACCACATCATGAGTTCCCCTACTCAACTAAGAGAATAGGAACCTTTTGATTTGATCTCTACAATCTGGAAAATGCCACTTTCCCTATGTTTTTTCTCAATGGACGTTGTAGTGCTAGACTCCTGGAACTTCACCGAATAACTGGTTATTTTTCCTCTGGAGTAAGCATTGGCTTGTGTTTTGAGTGTCTTTGTATTGGGTACAAAGCATATTCTTCGGATTATGTTTACACTAGAGCCTTCGGATTATGTATGGAGAGTCGTTGGACTATGTAGACAGTATATTCCTTGGACCGTGTACAAACTGTTTGCCCAAGTTCTAGAACTAACCACATCATGAGTTCCCCCTACGTAGCTAAGAGAAAAGGAACCCTTTGCTTTGATATCTACAATCTGGAAAATGCCACTTGCCCTAGGTTTTCTCCAAATAGACGTTGTAGTGCAAGACTCCTGGAACTTCTCCGAATAACTGGTTATTTTATCTCTGAAGTAAGCATAGGCGTGTGTTTTGGAAGTCTTTGGATTATGTACGCAGTAAAGTCTTTAGACTGTGTACACAGTGCAGTCTTTGGATTGTGTACACAAAACAGCCTGCGGACCGGGTACGCAGTAGAGTCGTTGGATTGTGTACACAGAATGTGTCTTTGGACTCTGTACACTGTAGAGTCTTTGGACTATGTACATAGTAAAGTTTTTGGATTATGTATACAGTAGGGTCTTTGGATTTTTCACACAGAAGAGTCTTTGGACTGTGTACATAGTATAGGACCAGACTAAACTTGCATATGGTCTGAAGCTAGCCGCATACAGTCCTTGGACTGCGTACACTATACAGCGGTTTTGGACTGTGAAAGCAGTACAGAGTCTTTGGGCCGTAGACTGTACGGCACTACCATGAACATTGTCTTTTTTTCTGAATTCCACAAACACACGAGGGTTTACTGAACCCTGTATCTTCGAACTGATGAAAACCACAACCTACAAACCTTCGTGCTCTCAGTTCAGGAATTTCAATAAATCCGCGAATGAGCCCAGAGCCGTGACAAATTGAAAATCATATTTTCTGCTCCGAGTGTCGGAAAGTGCAAAACGTGTTCTCGTTACAATACCGAAGAACACCATCTATCACTATGTTATTGCGAGCATTTCGACTGTATAGATGGCGAGATCCCTCTGCTCTTGCATTTCCATAAAAAAACAACGGTAGGTCATATATCTTCGGGGAGATACGGTAGTAATCTGAAAGGGTGCTCGAAATTTCATGAAAGGTTAGATCAGTATTTCATCAACGTGGCAGTATTTCTGTTGATTCGCCGGATTTATCACGACGTTCTCAGCGTCCGATCATAAAGGATGCAGGTTTTAGAGCTTGCTTCCTTCAACTTCCTCTTTTCAGTGTTTGAAAATATTAGTTTCCAGTTCGAACAATAGGTCTTATTTTGTCGCGACACAGTTCGAGCTAGGGATGGAGATTCAATTTACCATCGACTTGCGAGGTAGGTCAATGGAGACGTTTTTGCAACACGAATAATGGCAGCGTTCCAAAAAATTCTAGAATAATTTGAAACGAAGCGTTTCTCTCGAACAAACCTGGTAGAAACGATTACATTCATCTAAAGGATGTACCCAAATTCACTTATTCCCTGTCTTGTAGCATTAAACCTCTCTTTTATGACTTTCATTTTTGAAAAGAAATAGGATTTATTTTGATGATTAAACCACAAAACGAGAGTTTACGCAATCTCGGCCACTTTGGGTGAAATTTGCAGCGTTTTTGAACACAGATTAACCCAGGGAACTCTTGGCGAATTGCCCCTGCAGCGGGCGCTATTAAATTCATGTAATCTTCCCGCGAAACTCCCCAACTTTTCACCGGCATATCATGGTGTCGTCAAATTATCCTCAATTTCCGCCAGTTTATGTCGCCGAAAAACACAGTTCACCATCCGCATCGCCGCAAAAAAAAACTGCAGTTACCACACTATACATCACCCCGCAGGGAATTTCGTGCTCCGAATCCCCTCAGATTAATTGTTTTCACATGGACTGTTCCACTGAATTAATTATGAGATTTAACCGGTGACCGCGGGGGGATTATAAAATAACCCGCCCCCCATTTACGGGCGCACCTAACGGGACCACTCAAACTATGCGTCATTTATGGCCCCCGGGTCGTCGTTCGGTTCACGCGGCTCCGCTGCGTCCACGAGAGACCGTCCACTGCGATCATTGTTATTTCGAGTTGATTCTGACCCCCATCCCATGTTGCCAATTTTCTTCTGTGTAATAATAGGATGTATGTTGGAGTATTATTTTTAAACACTTTCACCATTTAATTCATTGTCCGAAAAGAATCAAATTCGTGCTCCCTGCACGAAGAGGAAGTCTTTTGTTTTAGCCTTTCTGAGGAGTAGGTAGTCAGAGAAGAAAACCCAAAAATTTCAAAGAACATATTATATTCAAGAAAAATGATGGTAAAAGGCATGAACAACTTCGAGTTTTTTTTATGTACCCTCTTGATACCAAATTCACTCACTCCGAAAGTGACCTTAACCTTTTTCGCACTCCCGTAACGAGTCCGCGTTTAATCTCCGTACGATTTTGAACCAATTTCTTCGGCACATTCTTCAACCACGAGCTATCACAAATTGTCCCTAATCCGGATTCCAAAACATCTCGACCGAAATACCAGGTACTGTTATGGTTCTTCAAGATTATAATATTGAATTTTGAAATTTATGAAATCCACTAACAATATTCTAAGACTTTTGTATTAATCATATATCCAATTTTGCCCGAGACCTCTACTTCAAGGAGGTTTCTAAAATGAACAATCCAAAAGAATTTTTTGCACAAAATTATATAATGAATAATCTAATTCTACAAAACAACCCCAACTAATAGAAGAAACTAATATATCTAAACTCTAAATAACGTTCAATTGGTGAGTGCATTGTATATTTGAATATATCATATTTATGAATTTCTTTTTGTATTAACTCAATTTTGCCTAATTGTATTCCAACTTAATATCCCCCTTCTTGAATCTGGATATAGAATTATGTATACTAGGAATATTTCCAACACAATATTTGCCTTTTTGAGCGCTCGTACTATTCACACGAGGGTTATATCATTTCGTCACGATGTCTGTATTTTTCGAATTTTGAGCCGAAAATGGCCTCAATCGACTATGCTCGACTCACTGATGACGAATCCGTCGGAAAATTTGAGTCTGTCCGTCCGGCCGTAAGCATGATAACTCCCGAACGGAACAACCTATAGACTTGAAATTTTCAGTGTGGGTTCAGTTTCCGAATGCCTCGGTTGAGTTCGTTAATGGGCCAAATTCCACCAGGGGTTCCGTAAATATGGCCGTTCAAAGTTTTGTTTCCCTGATTACTCGAAAACTACAGATTTGATCGAGATAAAATTTTGCACACAAATGGAAAATGAGGTGTTCAAGCTACATGTGAAATTTTGTCCAGATCGCATGACCAGAACCATAGAAACCATAGAGAATTGTAACTTTTGAACGGAAACGCCTAGGGACTTGAAATTTTCAGGATAGTTGTGGATCTCGAATGTCGGGATCATGTTCATCTATGAGCAAAATTAAACTAGGGGTTCCGTAAATATGGTCGTTTGAAATTTAGTTTTCTTGATAATATCAAAACTACAGATTCGATCGTGACGAAATTTTGTATACTAATGGAGAATGATATATTCAAGCTACATTTCTCCAGATCACATGACCAGAACCATAGAAACCATAGAAAATCATAACTTTCGAACGGAAACGCCTAGGGACTTGAAATTTTCAGGATAGGTGTGGATCTGAAATGTCGCGTTCACGTTTATCAATGGGCAGATTTATACTAGGGGTTCCGTAAATACGGTCGTTTGAAATTTTGGTTTCTCGATAATTTCGAAACTACGGATTCGATCGAGTTGAAATTTTGTATTTTAATCGAGAATGATATATTAAAACAATATTTTGTCCAGATCGCATGACCAGAACCATAGAAACCATAGAAAATTGTAACTTTTGAACGGAAAGGCCTAGGAAATTTTCAGGGTGGGTTTGGATCGCGAATATCGCGGCCACGTTCATCAATGAGCAAAATTAGACTAGGGGTTCCGTAAATATGGCTGTTCAAAATATTTTTTTCCTGATAATTTCAAAACAACTCATTGGATTGGGATGAAATTTTGCACCTAGCTAAGGAATAATGAATTCAAACTAAGTTTCAGAATTTTTGTGACAGCTGTCGAAAATTCCTTCAATTGATTTCTAAAACTGGAAAATGCGAAGCTACCTACAAGGTGCATGTACGAGCGCTCAAAAGCTCCTGCCTTCACGGCAGTGCTTTTCTGAATTTTTTGTTTCAGAACTGTCCTCTTTAGCTTCTTTCTTGTCATCATTAGATTTGAAAGCATTTTTGCCTTCTTTCTTAGATGATGGGTCTTGTTATTTCTGCATATTAGTTTCATTCAATTTTATATCTTCTTATGCATTTTTTATTATTACTGTAAGTTCTTCATCTTTCTCAAAATCAATCATTCCTTCAATTTTCTTCTCAAGTCTGTTTTCCCCTTATCTCCATTATATCTCTAATTTTCTTCAGTTCCCTTGAATTTTCTTCGATTTTCATCTCTAATCTCTCTGAAATCTCTTCCATTTTTTCAAATTTTTTATTCATGTCCAGTTTCATTCTTTCTGTGTTATCTTCTATTTCTTTAATTTTTTGATTCGATCTTTCTGTATTATTTCTTATTTCTTCCTTCATTTCATGATGCATTCTTTCTGAATCCACTTCAATTTTTTCGAATAATTTCTTATTCATGTCCATTAATGCCTTCATCATCATATTTGATTCTGCTTTTTCTTATTCCTTTCCAATTCTTTGTATCTTATCTTCTTCATCTCCTTTTTCCTCTGTCGAAGTTTTACTTCTTGCTTCCATGTTGCGACGAAAATGCTAATTTTTCAAAAAATAAAAAATATTAAAAAAAAATTATTTTGGAATTGAAAAATAAATTCAAATTATTCACCTTATTCGAACCAATAATCACCTCAATCAAGCCACGCGTTGGGCGCCATATATTGTTATAGTTCTTCAAGATATTAATATTAAATTTTGAAATTTATGAAATCCACGAACAATATTCTAAGACTTTCGTATTAATTATATATTCAATTTGCCCGAGACCTCTACCTCAAGGAGGGTTCTAAAAGGAACAATTCGAAAGAATTTTTTTTACAAAATTATATAATCAATAATCTAATTCTGAAAAAAACAAAACAAACTATCAGAAGAAACTAAAAACTAATATATCTAAACTCTAAATAACGTTCAATTGGTGAGTGCACTCACTATGTTCAACTAACTCCAATTTCAATTCTCCTTATATCCAGCACGCCGTTTTGATATCTCCTTCACTCTCCAAATCAATTCAAGCAATTCAATCTGCTCTTGACATAGTTCCAAATACTATTTACTATACTTTTCTTCTTTCAAACCAATGTATCTGCAAAACTTTTCGAAAAATCAATTTCCACTCTGACGTTTCTCTCAATTGTCATCTAGCCTCCTTTATTTCTTCCCAAATTATTTTGTATTGCATTCCCTTGGTATGCCAACATTCTTCATACATTTTCACAAGCACATCTTCATTTTGATATTCTTCATGAACATAACTAAACTAAACTCAACTCTTTAAAATCAATATTTTGAACAAATTCATATTTTTCTTATTTTCAAATAATCTGAACCCTCTTTGATAATATAATATCATAATAATTTATAAATTGATCGAATTTACTGAATTGACTATAAGATGTTTGAAGGTTCTTGAATTTTTGGTGATATTATTTGAATTCATTTCATTTAAAATTCTTAAAACGTTTGAGAAATATAACCATTTTCAATTTCCATAACAATACTTTTCGACCACTGACTACAACCTCGATTTGTCCCTACACCGGACTCTAACAAAACCGAACCGACCCTACAAGTTCTATACCCTTCTTGGTACCTCCAAATAACCTCGAGCTGCTTCCCCGGCTAACAAGCAACTACTTTTCCGTCTTCTGAGCTCCTGAAAGTAGAGTATTCCCCTTCCGAAGACCTTTTTCCTCAGATGACCCTTTTCGTCGTGCCTCTCCCTCCAATGGCTCAAAACCACCCTCGTCGTCAAATCTTCCCATTCGAAATTTTCCCATAATTTCTGCTCGGTTCAATTTATTACTCGAATCTTCCAACTGACCTGGCAGAATCCTCACGTTCGTAAAAACAAAGATTCGTTTTAAGCCAAAGCTTTCCTTATCTATGGCTTAGGTATCAATTCCCAATCACACAGCTCTAAAATTAACGACATCCGTTGATTATACAAAGTAATACAATGTATGCCCGACTTCGAATATAGGTACAGATTCTTTTCCGAGATAGGTAACCGAATTCAAGATCGAATATTCGTATTCCCAGGTATTAGATCTGCACGACTCGGTGTTATGGAGGGTGCGATTATACACGTTGAAACTCAATGACTTCACGTGATGAATGTTGATCATATCGAAATTCTACATTATCTAACGAAAAACAGATAAAAGCCCTCATCGCTTTCAGATCCTGATCTGCAGAAAAAAAAAAAGAGATAGAGATCCGAAACCCCCGAATTGAAATTTTCCTGGAACAAAGACCGGAATACCCTAGATTCGAACGAATGACTGAAAGATGATTTCGGAGAATTCCGAAACGAGGCACTCGATAAAGTTGGATAAATGGATTTTTACTGGATGGAACTGTTGGAAAAGGATAGATAATTGCAGATTGGGCCGATCTCGTGAGAGGAGCCGGGTCGTTACGGGAGATTGAAAGGAAAATCGTATAACCTTATCCGAAAGGACAATTACTTCTTCTGCTACATTCTTCTTCCCTGAGGAATGTAAATTGGAAAGATCATTAGTGAGTTGGGACGACGGGACGGCTATCGGAACTTGATGCGATATTATTGGTAGATTAGGATGAGTGCTGGAGATGATGAAGTATTCGGGGGGAGATTGTCACCTTCTTAATTCAATTTGAATAATGGGCTTACTTTTGAAGTGAATTTTATTCATTTTTGGTTGGATCAGTGGTGGATGCCGTGACTGTTTTGAAATTGTGCTAGACTGTATTACAGCCGTATACAGGGTGTTTTCTTTTGATGGCTGAAAAATCTGCACCACTGTCAGAAATAATAGACGCAGAAGAACGCCGAAAACAGTGACCTGTATACAAATGTGGTTGCTCTAGTTTAAGAAATTTTGCAATCATTGACGGTAATTTAGAAAATGTAATAATTCCAACTGGTTGTGTTGCGCATTTATAGTTCTTATAAAAAACGAAAAATCTTTCGCGTGGAGTGTGAGCTGGCCTCAAGGATATATATATCTCTTTATTATGTTTAAAAGTGTATGCTCATCATTATCCACCAGAGTGAATATCCTGTTCGAATGTGTTTTCGATGAATTCACTGTCACCAAAAATTTCGATCCCATATTTTGTACATCCTTTTTCTGCAACCTTAACAATTCATCTTTTCTCAATGCACCCGCTACTCCGAATATCAAAGCGACCTACAAATCAAACAATGATAGTTATTTCACGAGATAATGAGAATAAGTCGGAATAACGATTCAATTGAGTTTTATTTTTACCTTCGACATCAAGAAAACACTATCAGGAGCATTCGCTATGAACTCTCTCACATGTTCTTTTTCGAGAACTTTTGATTTTTTTGGGATATATCCCTCTCTTTTCCGTTTAATAAACATCACCAGTTTGTGGTATCTGCTTATATCAGTATTATCTTTCACATTTAGTGTTGATTTCAGCATCGAATATTTTGGCCATAATCTTGCTAGATGCCCCTTTTCTGCAATACCCGTAAAGTATGCCAACAAAACCGTTTCCGTAAAGTTCCGAACCTTCTTGTCCTTGCACCAAGATCTGAATTCAGCATAGGTTTTCTCATATAAATGGCGGCTCTTTTCAGGAAGCAGACTCAAAGTTGCTGCTTCAGCAGTTTTTGTCACATCTGGCGGTGTCAAAGGGATATTTTCTTCGTTATTCAATATGTAGTAGCGTAACGGATAAAATCAGATTCTGATCGAAAGCGAATAAATAAATTTGACAGCTCGATCGTGCTCCGACATAGATGCATCTATGCTCCGACTGAATATTTTATATTCGGTTGCCATAATAATCATGCATTAATACAAGAAATCATGCATTAATAGGGGTCATTAATGGATGATTTCGAGTGCGTTAAAATGAGCTTTTATTCTATGGTCGACGGAAAATATATTATCGATTCCAATAAGTTTCCGAATTACGTGTTCTTTTCCTCGAAAGGACTTTTTCCGTCTGACTCCCGCAAACCACTCCTGATAGGGTCCCAAAAACCTTTTTCGACCGAGTCCCCAAAAACCACTGCTTCGACCGATCTTTTTTTCGTCTCAAGAAAATTTTCAACCCTGCCATTCTAGGTGATTCCAAATGATGTTTTCGTTTTCGTTAAACCAGTCACCCCCTTTTATTATCTTTTCGAGGCGGTTCGTGAATCAAACATCGTCAATTATTGGTCTGAAACCAATAGCCTCTCACATTTCCGACAGTGGTGGTAGGATGAAAAATTTTCCATCTAAACACATAATTGAGTGCTCAATTCGTGAAATCGACGAAGGGAAGTTATAAATCTCACAACGCTTCATTTTTTTGTCATCAAACGCGCCTTAGGCACTATATTCATGGGTTCTTTGAAACTCTTCAGTTTGGGTAATCAACATTTCAACTCTTGGCGAGTAGACTAAACAAAAACTTGAATTAATATATCAATTCTTCACATTTCTAGGCGTTCTTACGACTTCGATTTTTTCTTGTATCGACTAGGCCAAAAGAAAAAAATCTCTATTCCCGACTCCTTGAACTATTTCTGCATGTACCGACATGATATTAAGTCTTCCAATTTATTACATTCAGCTTACGGGAAATCTTTGGGCGTTAAAATCCGGCACTTTATTCACTTGCTGGAATGCATATGGCACCGTGATTCATGGCAGATCTCCTAACAGAGAGATAACACGATTTAGTGTCGTATTAAGATGGTGATGACCGTGACTTTTTGCAATTTTTTCAAATTAAAAATTTTATATGATCAATTTCCGGCGAAATGATCTCTTTTGATGAGTTCTGGTTACTGTCGAAAAAAGCCTCACCGTAAAAAACACTCTGTATAAAGAAAGCCTGGAACACAGTCGTATAACTTGGATGGACGACCTAGTTCGATACTTTGTGAGGTATACTTCGAATCGAATTTTATATATTATGACGAAGTTATAGTAAGGGTGTTTTGAATGGAATACCTAGAGGAATATAGCATAATGCCCAACTTGGTGAACAAATTGAATAGGTACATTAGTTTTGATTCGAATTTTGAAAGAATTCCTGGAATGGTGAAGTACTCAGATAAACCGATGATCGGCACTTTCCTTGCAAACATGACATTCGGTCTCTCATGAATCTCCTTTCACGAGCACCTAACCGAACTCTTGTTTTTGTTCTTAAATTATATATGCGGAATTTCG
This sequence comes from Aphidecta obliterata, assembly GCA_963966015.1. NCBI lineage: Eukaryota > Metazoa > Arthropoda > Insecta > Coleoptera > Coccinellidae > Aphidecta > Aphidecta obliterata. Next base: position 12,951,236 of record OZ014434.1, on the reverse strand, counting down.
AAACGATCATAACAATGGCGTTTTCCTCCGGATCGGGAATATTGTCTATTATTTCTTCCATACCTTCACTCGGGCGCCAATTGCGATGGGTTTTCTAATGTCGCAATTCCTTATGACACCTACTATGATTAACCCTGGGTAGCTTTCAGTATATTATTATAGTAGGAGAACGGGTTCGGTCCAATTTAAGATGATAGCGATCGGTTGAAGCAAATGAAATTCCCTCTAACGAGACAGATTATATTATACACTGTTGGTTCAACGTTATACAACTCCTGATTATGTATAGTGTAATGGAAAAACGTTAACACAATATCGGATAAGGTCCTATGACCAACTAAAATATCATAACTTCACAATACAAAAATAAATAATTTCTTCGCGGACTGATAAATATAAAATTTGAATCGGGATTTTAATATGCGATTGCGGAACACAGAAAGAATCACCAATAGTCCGGACAGGTAAAAGAAACGGGTCTTACCACCTCTAAGACTTCCAACTTCACTACACACACCCAAGTCTTGTGCACTTCGGGAACAAGAAAACGAACTAGAGTCACTCTCTCGAAAAAATGTTCTTCACAACCAACTAAACACCGTTAAAATACTAGCGGAAAACGCAGATTTCGGAATTGAATGATTCGCTCGGAAGAAAATCGCTAACAAAACTATCTTACTTTAAGACACGGGTGTTAAGTCAAAATCATCCTTTTTCGCTCAAATACCACCTTATTATCGCCTCAAGGTACTGGGATTTGTATTCATAGGTTAGTCGTTAGATTTTCTCGATATGGAAACAAGGAAATATTCGAATGAATATTCCAAATTGACGCGAATTATAGCAGGTGGCTTACGTAACGAAATTCAATTCGTTACATGGCTCAGAAAAAACCTTTTCCGTCGACCATAGAATAAAAGCTCATTTTAACGCACTCGAAATCATCCATTAATGACCCCTATTAATGCATGATTTTCTTGTATTAATGCATGAGATTATCATGGCAACCGAACATAAAATATGCAGTCAGAGCATAGATGCATCTATGTCGGAGCACGATCGAGCTGTCAAATTTATTTATTCGCTTACGATCAGAATCTGATTTTATCCGTTACGCTACTACATAATGAATAACGAAGAAAATATCCCTTTGACACCGCCAGATGTGACAAAAACTGCTGAAGCAGCAACTTTGAGTCAGCTTCCTGAAAAGAGCCGCCATTTATATGAGAAAACCTATGCTGAATTCAGATCTTGGTGCAAGGACAAGAAGGTTCGGAACTTTACGGAAACGGTTTTGTTGGCATACTTTACGGGTATTGCAGAAAAGAGGCATCTAGCAAGTTTATGGCCAAAATATTCGATGCTGAAATCAACACAAAATGTGAAAGAAAATACTGATATAAGCAGATACCACAAACTGGTGATGTTTATTAAACGGAAAAGAAAGGGATATATCCCAAAAAAATCAAAAGTTCTCGAAAAAGAGCATGTGAGAGAGTTCATAGCGAATGCTCCTGATAGTGTTTTCTTGATGTCGAAGGTAAAAATAAAACTCAATTGAATCGTTATTCCAACTTATTCTCATTATCTCGTTATAGTGAAATAACTTTCATTGTTTGATTTACAGGTCGCTTTGATATTCGGAGTAGCTGGTGCATTGAGAAAAGATGAATTGTTAAGGTTGCAGAGAAAGGATGTACAAGATATGGGATCGAAATTTTTGGTGAAAGTGAATTCATCGAAAACAAATTCGAACAGGATATTCACTGTGGTGGATAATGATGTGCATACACTTTTAAACATAATAAAGAGATATATATCCTTGAGGCCTCAAACATTAACGCGCTCGCTCCGCTCACGCGTTAAAATATTTCGACCATTAATCGCTGTCATTAATAAACTAGTTGATTAAATAACTATTCCCAGGAAGTAGTAATTCAGACGTTACCAAAATTAATATCATATTTCAAACCAGTTGCTTCAAAGTAGCAAACTTGTATTGGCGCATATCACAAGAATATTCAAAGTTGGTATTCTTAACTTAATGTTGCAATCTCATATAATCAGCTTTCCATACAGACCCATAACTCCAACCGTGTCGATTCCTATCGACCACCTAACGACCCTCCACGTCTCGCCAGGCCCGCCGACCGACACGAAACGAAATATCAACTCCTTATAAGGATCAGCTTGAAACTCTCATTTCCAGTTTCTTGTCCTTCCTACTGACCGATTTAGCGGCTAGACGCGTTCGGCTCTCGACCATTTATCAGCTTCTTCATGCAAATGAGAAGTCGAACATGCCGGCATTTCAAAATGACCCATGGTGGGGTAAAGCCGTTTCGCAGTTTTGAAGTGTTCATTATTTATTGCCGCCGCTCGGATGGCGTTTTTCTGTACGCCGTCCGTAATTGCTACATGGAAAATGTAACAATGGAAAGACAACGGTGATTTATCGTTATGGTGCCCGGATCTTACGGTTTGGTGGATATTATGGTTTTTCGAGGTCCATATATGACGTTTTGAACGCTTGGGCGAGATTTGTATTCGAGTTTTTTCTATGATTGAGCTTGTTGAAACGGTATCACCGAAACATGCGATTCTGTAATATTCGCCTGGAAGGGGGAGACTTCTGACTCGATCGGAACTTCCGACTCGATCTGAAATTCCGAATCGATCCGAACTCCCGACTCGATCCGAACTTCATGCACGATTTGAATTTTCAACGAATTTTCCGACTCGATTTGAACCTAGCCAGAAGATGTTCAATTCGATCTGAGGAATAGCGAGCTCGATTCAAATCGAGTTGAACTAATCAAGAACATATTATGTTGTAAGGAGGAGCTATATTAGCACTTCTTTGTATCTGGATTTTGCAGAGGCCTATGACTCAGTAAATCAAGAGTGTAATAAACCTGGTGGTTGTTCTATTCTTTATTTAATTAATTGTATTTTCTATATTCCGCTGTCACCAATTCGTACTAAAACCTGGGGTTTCTACCCTTATTAATCATATTTCGCTGTCACCAATTTGTATCTATTTATTTTCCGAAAAGGCCTTGATTCGTGCTCTCTGCACTAAGAGAGAGTCTTTTGTCTTATTTTTCTGAGGAACAGGTATTCAGGAAAGAAAACCTCGAAATTTTTACGAGAACAAATTATATTTAAGAAAGAAAAATGATGGTAAAATGCGTACATAAAATCGTAATTTGCACCAACATCAAAAGAACATCCAAATAAAGCATCTATCGTTCACTTAGTTTCTGGCAATCGTATATTAAATCAAACAATTCAACTGTTACTTCCCATCAACATACCCGTCGCAAATGTACGAGGGGTCGGATAATCTGTTACAACTAATATTCAGATTTCGTACGTAAAATCGAACTTACGTCAAATCAACTTCGGATCGAGATATCAATAATATTGGGAATTACAATAATGCCATTTACATTCATAGGGGTTAAAGCTTTGAATTGAATTTTCCTACCTTGGTCTGCAAACCACCTAATTTCTCTTTTTGTACCTGTTTGGGAACTAAACCACCCACCCACGATATTGGCCTTTATTTTTATTCGCACTCGGAACACAACCCACGGCTTTTTAACTCTACTCAAAATAAACTTGTTAAACACTTGTTTGTACGATCTATCACAGTTACCCCCTTAAACCGAAATCTAACAGAAATCCTCTACTGAAAAATACAACACTATTTTTCCTCTAACCGAAACCGTCGTCCGATTATCCCCATCATCGTGATGAGTCCCCGTTTTCCGAGCAACCCCCTTTTTTGAGCGCTCGTACTACTTACACGAGGGCTATATCATTTCGTCACGATGTCTGTATTTTTCGAATTTTGAGCCGAAAATGGTCTCAATCGACTATGTTCGACTCACTGATGACGAATCCGTCGAAAAATTCGAGTCTGTCCGTCCGTCCGGCCGTCCGTCCGTCCGGCCGTCCGTCCGGCCGTAAGCACGATAACTCTCGAATGGATCAACCTAGAGACTTGAAATTATCAGTGTAGGTTCAGATCCCGAATGCCTCGGTTAAGTTCGTTAATGGGCCAAATTCCACCAGGGGTTCCGTAAATATGGCCGTTCAAAGTTTTGTTTCCCTGATAACTTGAAAACTACAGATTTGATTGAGATGAAATTTTGCACTCAAATGGAGAATGAGGTGTTCAAGCTACATGTGAAAGTTTGTCCAGATCGCATGACCAGAACCATAGAAACCATAGAAAATTGTAACTTTTGAACGGAAATGCCTAGGGACTTGAAATTTTCAGGATAGGTGTGGATCTCGAATGTCGTGATCACGTTCATCTATGAGCAACATTATACAAGGGGTTCCGTAAATACGGTGGTTTGAAATTTTGTTTTCTCGATAAATTCGAAACTTCGGATTCGATCGAGATGAAATTTTGTATTTTAATCGAGAATGATATATTGAAGCAATATTTTGTCCAGATCGCATGACCAGAACCATAGAAACCATAGAAAATTGTAAATTTTGAACGGAAAGGCCTAGGAACTTGAAATTTTCAGGGTGGGTTTGGATCGCGAATATCGCGGTCACGTTCATCAATAAGCAAAATGAGACTAGGGGTTCCGTTAATATGGCCATTCAAAATATTTTTTTCCAGATAGTTTCGGAACTACTGATCGGATTGGAATGAAATTATGCATCTAGCTGAGGAATAATGTATTCAAACTACGTGCAAAATTTTGTCCAGATCGCATCACCAAGACCATAGATACCGTAGAAAATTCTAGCGAATTATCGAAACAAAATTGATCAGCTGAAGCAGCGACATGAAGTCTGGATTTTCGCCTAAGTTTCAGAATATTTTTGACAGCCGTCAAAAATTCCTTCAATTGATTTCTAAAACTGGAAAATGCGAATCTACCTACAAGGTGCATGTACGAGCGCTCAAAAGCTCCTGCCTTCACGGCAGTGCTTTTCGTAATTTTTTTTCCGAGTAACTAGACTCTCGCCGAGTAACTCACTCTAATTTTTCCTTGATCTCCAAAAGTAAACTCTCCCCCTCTTTCAAAAAGAATCTACAGCTCCAGAGTGGGCGTCCAGACGCCTATACAGCAATTCTTGCTTCAAAAATGTTTCCCATGAATTTTAATCTCAACTGGCCCTATCTACCGTAGACATAAACAATTTCAGCCACTACAATGTTGCAAATGGACAACTTTGCTTTTCAGACGTTACTTATCGAGTCGAACTTATCATGATCATTAAAACAAACGACATCCTGCAGATTAAAACAATGTAGATGAAGTATTTTCTTTCCATTCAGGCAATGCATTTGAATTTAAAGAATCCATGTACTTTTGAATAAGTATTTCCCAATTATTACAAGAGTACCTGTTGATGAAATTACATGCTATTGGAATAAGAGTTTTTTTTTGGGAACAAAAAGCAGAGGGTGAAATCACAAAATGGGGAATACATGTGATGCCAAAAACACCAGTCGGGAGAGGAATAATTCTAATTTTTCGCAATGATCTGGAAAAAATTGTTGAAGATGATGATGAAATTCTCTTTAATGACTTGGATGACACCACTTTACTCAGGGGAGCCACATTCGTCTATAGATAAAGCCTGGAAGTCGTTTCCCAAAATATTTCTGAAATAGTTTTCGAATGAAAGAATATTTGTTTTATGAACAACCTGGCAGACCCGGCCACGCGTTGCTGTGACTAAGGTATGCTTCGAATTATTTTTATTATTAACCCTTACCTAACCTTAACCTAACCATGTACCCTTATTCTAACCCTTACCCTTATCCTTACCCTTGTTCATGAGTCTCAAAAGAATTTTTATATTCGTAGGTATATGTTATAATCGATGTGTGAGATGTTCGATATAGAAAAAAAAATTCTTCCAAAGTTGGATTGAAACCTCGTCCCTCAATTATGTTTGAACCAAATGATGTCGTTTGGAACACACTATTGTAATTCTGAATATTCTGCAAGAAATGTTTAGATAGAGGTTCTTGTTCTGAAAGTGACAAAAAATAGTGCTCATATTTCCAAAATACACCAATATAATGCTAGCATAATCGACTGTGGGATCATATCTAAATGCCAAACGCTCAAAGTTGATCATTTCGTTGGATTCTTTATTTCCTTATATCTCGCCTGAGATCGATTATATCGATTCTTCCGGAGCTGGGGCAGATCTTGATTGTGAATCTCTCATTTTGTTTGCTCATTGTCTCGATCATTACGAACTCGCCTTGATTCACGCGTCCGCCGACCAATATTTGGACGCCTCACTGATGGTATTTTTATCAATCACAATAACTATCCCACAACACAACGATATATATCAAACACAGTGATAAACTTCTTAGCAATTTCTGGAAACACGATAAACTTCATTCACACAAGTGTCAGAATTCTCATGAAATATAAGTAATCTATGATTGTTCGCTTGGACGTAGCCCTTTTTGAGCGCTCGTACTACGAGGGCTATATCATTTCGTCACGATGTCTGTATTTTTCGAATTTTGAGCCGAAAATGGTCTCAATCGACTATGTTCGACTCACTGATGACGAATCCGTCGGAAAATTCGAGTCCAAATTCCACCAGGGGTTCCGTAAATATGGCCGTTCAACGTTTTGTTCACCGGATTACTTGAAAACTACAGATTTGATTGATATGAAATTTTGCACTTAAATGCAGAATGAGGTGTTCAAGCTACATGTGAAATTTTGTCCAGATCGCATAACCAGAACCATAGAAACCATAGAAAATTGTAACTTTTGAACGGAAACGCCTAGGAACTTGAAATTTTCAGGATAGGTGTGGATCTCGAATTTCGTGATCACGTTCATCTATGAGAAAAATTATACTAGGGGTTCCGTAAATATGGTCGTTTGAAATTTAGTTTTCTTGATAATTTCAAAACTACAGATTCGTTCGTGAAGAAATTTTGTATAGTAATGGAGAATGATATATTCAAGCTACATTTTTCCAGATTACATGACCAGAACCATAGAAACCATAGAAAATCATAACTTTCGAACGGAAAGGCCTAGGGACTTAAAATTTTCAGGGTTGGTGTGGATCTGAAATGTCGCGTTCACGTTTATCATAGGCAGAATTATACTAGGGGTTCCGTAAATACGGTCGTTTGAAATTTTGGTTTCTCGATAACTTCGAAACTACGGATTCGATCGAGATGGAATTTTGTATTTTAATCGAGAATTAAAACAATATTTTGTCCAGATGGCATGACCAGAACTATAGAAACCATAGAAAATTGTAACTTTTGAACGGAAAGGCCTAGGAACTTGAAATTTTCAGGGTGGGTTTGGATCACGAATATCGCAGCCACGTTCATCAATGAGCAAAATTAGACTAGGGGTTCCGTATATATTTTTTTCCTGATAATTTCGAAACTACTGATTGGATTGGGATGAAATTTTGCACCTAGCTTAGAAATAATGTATTCAAACTACGTGCACAATTTTGTCCAGATCGCACTACCAAGACCATAGATACCGTAGAAAATTCTAGCGAATTATCGAAAAAAAATTGATCAGCTGAAGCACTGACATGAAGTCTGGAATTTCGCCTAAGTTTCAGAATTTTTTCGACAGCTGTCGAAAATTCCTTCAATTAATATCTGAAACTGGAAAATGCGAATCTACCTACAAGGTGCATGTACGAACGCTCAAAAGCTCCTGCCTTCACGGCAGTGCTTTTCGTAATTTATTTCTTTTCCGTACGGAAATATTTCGTTGTATAAACCTTGTCCTGATAATAGTGAACACAACTAAAGAAGAATTATCGAATTTGGTACAGTCGTTTGAACGTGATGCCCGAACATAGGTTAACCATAGATCCTCTTTTATTAATATAGATATCTTTTTCAATTCATAAAGTTGTGAAGCCGATCATGGAATTTTTTAAAGAAACATAAACTCAAGTGAACATTGCAGAAATGAATCGGAAAATTTGGTCCAACAAGTCAGTTACAATTTTTTCAAAATAAACTCAATAAACTCCTTCAAATGAACACAAATAACTTCTTCATATCAATAACATATTCTCAAACATAACATTTTCAAAAATTCCTGTTTCGATCGAATGGCGGACAGAACATAAACCCACAATTCTGAGTAGAGGAAATTTTTTGACGAGTGATATCAACCATTTCTGAGCCCTTTTTATTCTGAACCGCTAATAATTTTACAAATTTTCTCAAATTTCCGGAGATCGAACCGATCATACAGGAAAGGACTGTTCTCCACAATTCATTGTTCTGATTTGGACATTCAAGCGAACTTTAAATATTCGATGACCACTACAGGACCTTCACGAAAGGCAATCATCTCCCATAGATGAAACAGAAATCTTCAATATCGATTAAATAAGAAGAAAATTCTTCTAAATATTTGATCGTGAATGATTTATCAATGCCAACTTGACATTAGTAATTTGTATTTTATTCAGAAAAAACGTACAAAAATATTTATATGGTTAATTTCCTTTGTTTCAGGTGAGCATAAAGAGGGAGGATACAGTTTTGGTAAACATCGTTTCATGAGCAGGATCAAAGCAGATCTCTTCATTTTCAAGAAAAAAAATCAGAACATACATATTTTTTAAGGTGGGGCTTTTTTTGACAGGTGCTATAACTCAACAAAAGAGATTTTTAGCCGGAAGTTGATTTTATAAAATATATAATTTGAAAAAAATGCAAGAAATCTTGAGCATCAATCCCTTAATACGACTCTGGATCGTGTTATCTCTCTGTTTATTAGAAAATTGTTCTTGAATGGATCATTCTTGAAGTTCAAACTAAGGAGAGAAAAAACCACTGATTCAAAAGGTCCTATAACAAAAATTGAAAAGTCCACATCTCACCGATAAAATTGATCCAAATTGTTAACAGAAATTGTTCGAAATGATCACCATTTGTTTTATGTGCACAAAGTCTTGCCTGACGTGATAACGAATGGTTATATGCAGCAACTATCACATCAGTTTGCTCACGAATAATGTCACAAGCATTTTCAATGCGTTGTCTTAGTTCTTCTGCACTATTCACTACACCTTCACTATACACTAATGTTTTCAAATGACCCCAAAGGAAGAAATCACAGGGGTTGAGATAAGGGAAGGCCAAGAAATTGACCTACCACGTCCTATCCACCTATTTCGAAACACATTATTTAAATAATTTCGAACATATCGTTGGTAGTGGGGAGGTGCTCCACCCAGTAACAACCACATTCTCTGCCGAATATTGAGAGGAGCATCTTCTTATAAACCTGGTAGATTGTTCTGGAGAAAATAGAGAAAGTCTGCACCTGAAAGTCGTGGTGGTAGAAAAAAACCACACACGAGTCCAATCCAGTCATTTTGAGAGCCTGAAGGTTTTCTGTTGACAATGCATGAGTGTTGTGAACATTGTGAACTCCATTTCTTGTGAAAGTAGCTTCGTCAGAAAACAAAAAAGATGTTGTTAAATTTTGGATATTCAAAAGCCACAGGCAGAGTTTTTTCCATCGAGGGTCATCTTCTAGTCGGAGTGCTTGCACTTGGAAATGGTAGGGGTAGAATTCCTCTTGTCCTTTTGTCTTCCAAACTTTACTGTGGCTGGCTTGGACGATTCTTACAGGCCTTCCAACATGTGCTCCCCGGGATTCTTTCAAACAACCAGTACATCTACTTCACTGCACCAAGTTTGTGAACATCCGCGAATTTAGGTGATTTCTAAACGGAAATCTTCTTCTGTTCCACCAGCACGCCGCACTGGCCGGATTCACCATAAATTAAAAACATATCAACAAATTCAATATCTGAATAAACGTGCGGCATTTTTCACCAACTTTCACCCTCTCTCAGATGATTTCCGATATACTGACCTCTCAGACCGCGATTATAAACACATATTTAGATCCCAATACGAACCTACGTCAGATCTGGGCTGGGAATTTCTCAGGTTCGCGGGTAACTCAGATTTCGAAAAACTCGGCCCTGGTGAACATTCAATATAATAATTTTGGGTATATTGACTTATTTTGATCAAGTTCTATTGCTTGTCAAAAAATTACGAAAAGCACTGCCGTGAAGTCAGTAGCTTTTGAGCGCTCGTACATCCACCTTGTAGGTAGATTCGCATTTTGCAGTTTTAGAAATCAATTGAAGGAATTTTCGACAGCTGTCAAGAAAATTCTCAAACTTAGACGAAACTCCAGACTTTGTCTGTGCTTCAGCTGACCAATTTTTTTTCGATAATTCGCTAGAATTTTCTACGGTATCTATGGTCTTGGTGATGCGATCTGGACAAAATTTCGCACGTAGTTTGAATACATTATTCCTCATCTAGGTGCATTCCAATCAAATCAGAAGTTTCGAAGTTATGTATCAGGAACAGAATATTTTGAACGGCCATATTTCGAAACCCCTAGTGCTTTTGCTCATTGATGAACGTGACCGTCAAATTCGCGATCCAAACTCACCCTGAAAATTTCAAGTTCCTAGGCCTTTCCCTTCGGAAGTTATAATTTTCTATGGTTTATATGGTTCTGGCCATGCGATCTGGACAAAATGTTGCTTTTATATATCATTCTCGTTTAAAATACAAAATTTTATCTCGATCGAATCCGTAGTTTCGAAATTATCGAAAAAACAAAATTTCAAACGACCGTATTTACGGAACCCCTAGTATAATTCTGCTCATAGATGAACGTGAACGCCACATTTCAGATCTACACCTATCCTGAAAATTTCAAGTCCCTAGGCCTTTCCGTTCGAAAATTATTATTTTCTATGGTTTCTATGGTTCTGGTTATGCGATCTAGAGAGATGTAGCTTGAACATATCATTGTCCATTAGTATACAAAATTTCGTCACGATCGAATCTGTAGTTTGGAAATTATCAAGAAAACTAAATTCAAACGACCATATTTACGGAACCCTTAGTATAATTTTGCTCATAGATGGAAGTGATCACGACAATCGAGATCCACACCTATCCTGAACATTTCAAGTACCTAGGCGTTTCCGTTCAAAAACTACAATTTTCTATGGTTTCTATGGTTCTGGTGATGCGAGATGAACAAAATTGTGCATGTAGCTTGAACACCTCATTTTCCATTAGAGTACAAAATTTCACCTCGATCGAATCTGTAATTTCAAAATAATCAGGAAAACAAAATTTCGAGTGGTTTGAGACCATTTTCGGCTCAAAATTCGAAAAATACAGACATCGTGACGAAATGATATAGCCCTCGTGTAAGTAGTACGAGCGCTCAAAAAAAGCATCGCCTGTGAAAACACCCTGTATATTAACCTATTATATTTTTGAACCTTCAACCAAGACGAGAAGTTATATGGATTTCATCAATCAATTGGATTCAAATTGGGTAATCACAAGAAATATTTGAGCTTAGCTCAGAGGGTCAGTTCAGAATCTCACATTATCTACATTTTGTAACGAAAAATTTTCTTCGCAAGCTCGAAGCCATCTAGCAGATAGCAATGTGATTGTCAAGACCCCAAAAATATCTGATCTATTTGAACTGCAACACTTGGTTTGTTAAAACTCACTTTCAACACAAAAGCATCCAATTTTTTCGCCATCGGGGAGATCTCCGAAAAAAACGTCTTAATCTAAGAATAAATACTCGCTCAATCACCTCACTTCTTCGCCTATTTGTTCTAAACAATTTAGCCCCTCTCGATTTTGATGAACTGCGATTGGGGATGGCGCTGCGCTGCAATTAAATTGGCGAGCGTACAAACTATACAAAATCCTTAGAATTTATTCAGGTACTTGATGATATGCATGAACGAAAAATGGAATATCCGGCTGGTTATTTTAATGCCAGTGTTATCTGGAATCTCATCTTGGTGCTCCGGGACCATATTTGCATTTCTACCAATATGCATCTCGTTAAAGCGGTGTTGGTTTCCTGTGGATGGAATGGAGGCAGCATAGGGTGGGATTAGTCGAAGAGTTACTTAGAATTGCGGACTACAGTGATTAGACGATAGGGCAACCTGTTTTCATCAATCAGACACTGCGGTTGATCGGATAGCAAGAGATGAAGGTGCTGGGTAGTAATTCGACTAGTTGATCAATATTCTAATCTTTCCGCAACCCTTTTGCGTGTAAACACAAGTTCCAACCTGGCAACCACGGAAACTTTACTCGATCGATACAGAATGAAGTATTAACATCATACAGGGCGGTTAATTAATTGTCATTAATTGCCATATTGGCCTTCAGCGGGCCCGGTTCATTGCTGTTATAATTAATTTTACCGTCGATTATGTCCTGTTCCGTCTCTTCTTCCGTAATCATTTATGTCCCGGCTGCGAGCTTTCATTCGGCTGAATAATGCAGCTTCAGCTGTGCGTCGTAATGGATGTTGCTGTGGCGATGGGAATCCAAACGGGAAAATTGATTCGAGAGGAAGTTTATAAACGGCTGGGGGCTTTATTTTGCCAGGCCGTGTCGTTGTGGGTCCGAAAAGGAAGCCGTGCATTGTCGGCCGATTGGTGGCCGATAGAAATATTGGCGCATGATAAAGGGCCGTTATGGGCTTAGGTGAAAGGTGCCGTGTCGAAATGTCGTTTCGAGGTTTATGGCGGTTTTTCCAGTTTAAATTTTTTGTCACAGTAAAATAGGATTTTGCACTTAGAAAAAACGATTTGGTTTGTGACGTTAACTTTGAGGGAGCTGGTCACAAGGCAATTAGGCTCGCGGCTACACTCAGGGAAGATGGGAGTAAATAAGGAAATGGAAAAGGGCGCCAGGTAGAGATATGCCTGCCTATTGAAGAGAAAACAAAGCTGCGTACCCCTCTTCCAGAAAAGCAGTAAACAAAATTACTCAAAGATTTAATTTTAATCGTTTAATAGAAATAAAATGCAGTGGTTGATGAGTACAAGGCGCAGAAAAGAAAATGAACAAGGCAAATCATCAAATCGGGAGCCAGACAGACTCTCGATCACTACCCTAATACCTACACTAACTTGCACCTAAATCGGTACTGACAAAACTTTAATCAGCCTAACTTGGCTAAGTTCAACTATAACTCTCTGTTACTATGACAGACCAATAACGGTAGTTAAATAACACAATATAACCAAAAGAATTGGTTAACAACGACCCTACTCTAAAAAAAAATCACACTGGGATACACTGGTACCGTTGCTGGTACCCAAACGCAATTTGTGAAGTGCACCCCACTATAACTGCTAACAAGCTTACAATAGCTATAACCAACCAAAAATTATATCACTTAAGTATAAGTTATCAACCGATATGCGGTATGATCTTCAAATCACTGATTACCTTAAGTATATGTTATTGATAGTTACAGTCAATGATCTTAATGCCAGTGCGGAGCACTGGTTACCTTAACCCATAAGCGAGATCCCATGTAGAATTCACAGTGCAGTGCCAGCACCCAAACAATGCTTGTACGAAAATGGGCTCGAAATGGAGACGCTTGGATACTTCGAATAGCTGACTCGAAAGGCAGTCGTATTCTTGAACAGCTCACACTTGAAATACAGCCTGAATTACAGCCTCCGCTGTATACGTAGATTACAGTCTCCGCCGTAGACGTGAAACTTCTTGAACTTCCGCCGTATACGTGAAACTTTTTTACTTCCGCCGTACACGTGAACCCTAATAAAGAAATATAAGACATGGTTCTTACTATAAAAATGATTCCATACCTCTAAGTTGTTGTTCGAGGGAATTGAAGCAAGATGTTTTCAGTTCCTCGTGAAAAGTCCAACAGAAAATTCTTTCTCAACAACAATTGCCGCAATCGAAACCTAATAAAAGATGTTCAGACAGTGGTTCAAGGAACAGAAGGATATTCATACCTCTTAGATGTCCAAGAGTTGATTCGTAAGAATAGCAGTCCTCGTGGAAAAATATAAAACGTTAATCCCAGAAATATTCCAGTAAACCTCACAGGGAATTCTTCAAATTGAAGTTATAATCGCCTTTAACAAGGATGATCTAAGATCACAATTTCTTCAATTCAAAAATCTACTCCACGTTTTTCCAATATCTCACACAGTCACACAGAATTGACAGAATCTCCCATTGACACCTAATTCCCAAAGTTCACACAGAGATACCAACTGTCGAATTTGACAACAAAGAAAAAGAATAAAAAGAAATCGAAAATTATTTGATAATGCTATTCGGTAATTCCCATTGAGATGTTCTATCTTGCATACACCAAATAAGGCATTCCGTAAATTCAAATCCATGGTAACGGCTATAAGTCCGGAAATCATACGCGGAGGCCAAAAAATCTTACCCGTGACATAAAAGCTAACGGAATGACAATGACGGACGCTACAGTTAACCTCACAAATTCCAAAACAAAACAAACAGAATTTCAGCAATTCAAGCACGGAGAGTCAGGAAATATCACATTACATTAGCGAGAGGATAAATATATAACGTACCAAAGAGGAAGGAATTCAAACATTGACAATAGAAACGATAGCGGTAGGTGGAATTTCGCAATTTTCTATAGTGCATGGTGGAAATAAACCATGATGTGAAATTATAACGTTACAGGGTTAAGTAGAATTGACAAAATACATGGTCTAATGGCAAAACTATACCTTAGACCCGAACAAAGGGAAGCTAAGATGCTGAGAAGCTTATTACGTTTTCGAAATGAAAATCGCATTATATCGCTACTCGACAGCTAAGACCCTATCGAAGCGCTGAGCACCAAGGTCATAAGTTCAAAGATGGTCATGAATCGTGCAATACAAGTTCAGAGAAACTCGACGGAGATGAGAACTTAGAAGTTCCTTCCGTGCTGGCATAAAGCATCAGCAACTCAACTCAAACTGCGTATTCATTGCGCGCGGCTGACCCTCGAACACTGTTCGACCTAGAGATGGGTCAACTGCAAACCGATTCTCCTATTTAGAGTGATAGCGAGTTTACCAACTGCGTATCGACCGTGCCGGAACGATCATATCGTCGCCCTAATTATAAAACATGTTTACTCCAAATTTTCCTAGAATACACTCAAAGACCAAATACCAACAGGTATCGGTAACTTCTACAGGAAATTTCCCCTATATAAGTGACAGCAGGAATATTTGTTGATTTTACGTGACAATTCCGATCCTTTAATTTCTCTAGTAATAACAAGTTTTACATTAGTTGATGCAACCAAACTGCAGATTGTCATTTCAACAGAAAAATGCTGTGGAATATGTGTGACAATTTACAGCAATTTCCTGTTTAATAAACAAACCATAGCTGTATTAAGAGCTTCAAACTTCAGTTTCTGCAAGCAGTTCCAGTAATGAACACTAAACTGAACCAGGAATTACTTTACTTATAATGGCACTCTATATCGATTTAACCGAATATCGATTTAACCGAACTATCGTTCATATATTACAGTACTAGTTAGTTGTTGTCGAAGCTTATAGTCTGAGCTTTCACAGGAATTTTCTGTAGTTACCTAGTATTCAACTGGAATTTCTTGCATTTCCTATTGAATTAACCACGTGATTGGGAGTAATTTTTCATGTGTAGCCGACATTTTTTCCTTGGAATTTTATTGGAAGTCTGGTTAGTTCTACCGTAGATCATTGCTGTAATTTAGGATACTTCCTGTCAGTATTAGTATTCAAGTGCCATTTTGTAATTTTTGTAATGCATTTTTTTTTATTTTAGTTATTTGACCTTATTGATTGCAATATTCGGTCATCATCTCATTTTCTTAGGACACTCCCAATTTTTTCAGACATTCACAACATCCATGGCCTAACCGGGGTTTGAACCCAGACCTCCGGCCCCCTAGTCCATTCAGAAGTCAATAAGGCTACCGAGGCGTCCTTGTAATGCATTCTGTCCAAAGTGTAATAATACGACTTGTACCCTTAGTAATGGTACAAGTCATTAAGATGGAATTCAATTATTATTTCATATTTATACCTGCTGTCACCATTTATAATCTATTGTCCGAAAAGAATTGAGTTCGTGCTTCGTGCACGAAGAGTTTTTGTTCTGTTCTGTTTCACCCTTTCTGAGGAACAGGTATTCGGGAAAGAAAACCCAGAAATTTAAAAGAACATATTATGTATGAGAAAGGATGGTAAAATGCGTACATAAAATCGAACTTTTCACAAACACCAAAAAAAACATCGAAACATCAACCAATCACCTGGTTTTGCATAATCATAATTGAATCAGACAATTAATCTGCTACTTCCTACAAACATTAACTAATCCAAGTGCACGAGGGGTCAATTAATCATCGATTCCAAATAAATACAACTATTATTCACATTTCTTACATCGAAATACATCAAATCAATTTCGGGTCGAGTTATCAATTATATTGGGGATTACAATAACACCATTTACATGTATAGGGGTTAAAACCTTGAACTCAATTATCCTACCTTGATCTGCAAACCACCTTTTCCCATTTTGTACCTACTTGAAAACAAATTCACTCACTCCGAAAGTGACCTTGACCTTTCTGTTCGCACTCCCGTTACTCAAAACGCAACTTCTTCGATACTTACTTCCATGATATATCACAGATTTTTTCCCTCGTCCGGACTCTGAAAATTCTCGACTGAAAAATACTGAAGCTATTTTCCTACCCTAGTAGTGGACTACTAGCTCAATTTTCGGCCTCGAACCGAAACTTAAAATTCTGTACCTATCTTGGTACCTCCCTGACTATCAAATACACCGGCCTCTAACCGGAAAAACGACCCCGTACAACTAACTCTTAGTGAGTTCTCTACCCGCGAGCAACTGCCTCTGAATCGAAAAGTGAACCTAAAATTCTGTACCTATCGTGGCACCTTCCCGACTTTCAATTACTGCCCTAATGCGAGTCCCCGACTCAAAACAACCAACTGTCCCAAGTTCTCTACTTCCGCACAACTCACCCTCTGCCCCAGACCGATAACAACATATTTACCAGTAATGAGGACTCCATAATAAATATAAAGAAATTTTTATCCCTGATTCTGAACATATTTTAGTTTCGTATTTCACAACAAGTTGAGAGGTTAATGCATTGGATAAGCATCAATGAGGTTCAACAACTCCTTCGCCTTGAGAGAAAAACGTATCACGCAATGATTCGAAAACATAACGAAATAATTAAAATCCTCCAGACGAACCTCTCGTCTCAAAACCCCTCCAAGATACTCCAACGAGATTATTCACTCCAAATAAGCGTGAAGAATCGGACCGCCCGTGCTCAACACGGAATTAAGAAATTATTTTCATCGCAGAAGGCGAAGATCTAGATTGAGCGCATTCTTCTCGGAATGGATAAAATTGAAGCATTCAATTCGGCGCCTAATGAGCGCGACGCGGCCTCCACCCCAATTTTTTTATGCGAGAAAAGGGAGAAGTTTCGAACATCGGCGTGAATACCAACGGAACGAGACACTCGTAACGTTAATGCCGGGGAACGATCTAATTAAAGGAGCCACGTGGTGCTATCTCCCAAGAATCCCGGCCGATATTGAGGGTGGCAAATGACTCGATCGTTATGGAAGGTTGCACGTTTTCTGCTGGAAAGAGCTGGTGCCGCAAACTGCAACATCCTCCTGCGAGCTACAAAATCGACTTATCCTTCTTGTTTGCTTAGCGTTCAGAACCAGTTCGGTACTGAACCGAGGAGAAACCGCAGCATACTGAATTTCATTTATCTGCAGACGTATATCGTACTATCGGCTGCAGTTCGTCCATAATTGTATTCTTGTTAACTAAAGATGAGAGAGAAAAAATCACTGATTGTAATAGCAATAATTTCAGAAATAACAACATCATAATATAATAGATAAGTTATAGTCCATTTAAGAATCATTGACATCGAAGCAGGCCATGAACGTCCAGTCGAGGCTTTATTTCTGGTCACAAAAAAGTTACTGTTTTCATTATAGAAATAAAACATCAAACATAAATATAACCTAGAAAATTGTTCAGTATACGAATTATCGAATAATTATTTATTAAGCCGGAATATTCCGACTGCAGTTTAAGAATGGGAATTCAGGTTCAACGTTATATATATTAAGAAATGGAACCCCAAATAGAAAACTTGAACAGGAAACTCACCACCATAATCTACACCCTCAATGGTATGAAATACCATATCAAACAAGATACATTGAAGCTCCTATACACAGCCGATTTTCAGTCAACCCTTTCATATGGCATTGTTTACTAGGAAAAAAATTCATCACGAAACAAAATATTTAAAACACAAAAGCAAGCAATCCGAGCTATGTATAGAATGAAATATAGAGATACTTGTAGAGGTGTTCTCAAAGGGAATAAAATCCTGACGTCAACAGCAATATATGTGCTAAAGTATGTTATATTCCTACAAAGCCACAGTAAACTATTTGAACCGTTCCTGAACAACAACCCAACTAGGAAAATTGATCCTTATATACACCCGAGTCAACAATTGACACTAGCACAGAATAATGCAAAATACATGTGCATGAAGATCTACAATGCGTTACCCAAACAGTTTCATTCGATAAGAAATGTTAATATATTGAAAAAGTCTTAGTTGAATTTGTGCTGAATATTGAACCATACAACTTGCTAGAATATTTGGAATCTAGTAAAGCTAAACCTTACATCTACTTTGTAACCAGTAACCATTGAAATTATTTGACTTATTCCCCATTATTGTAATACAATAATTGTAGGAACTAAACATATATTATTATTATTATTAAAATAAGAGAGAAACAAAAATTGAGAATCTATGTAGTACATCAAATTTGTACTGTAACTATCAATATATGAACCAGTTTGTGAATTATTAAGTGCTCAGTGTTGAATACTTTGAGAAAGTCAATTTTTATTTTCATTCATTAAAACTGTCCATGAATTATTGAAAATACTTTTGAATTGTGAACAATAAAGCATGTGTTCAATGGCAGTATTAGCAGAGGGAATGTGAACAGGGTACCATACAGTATAAGTATAATAAATAAACTTGAAATATCTACGAATGATGCAAGAGTAAAGATGAAAATCTCATTGAAAACTTTGTTTCCACGTATAAGTGTATAAGTGATTTGGATGTGTTTATTGAATGAGCTGACATAATCCTATTGATGGGCATCCTTTTGCAGGGAAGGATTCAATTTTTCAATAACCCATTTATGAAATAATTCACCATTCATAGTAATCCTTATCATTAATACCACTGTCAAGAATCAGATCACCTCCAGGTAAAAATAAATCCATTGTTCTAGCATTCAAAATAGTGCACCTTCTGCCTTTATCCTTGAATATACTCGGCATACCTTTTGGATTATTTTCAAGTGTCCACTGACGAATTCGAATACCGTTTTCGAATATCCAAGTTTCATATAGATAAATGAATTTTACATTTTGTTCCATGTATTTTCGGTATTTATCACAATATCGTACTATTTTTATTATATTTTTCTATTTATCAATAGACTTTGAGTAGGTGAATTACAGTTTACCTGAAACACTAGCGAAACTCGATTAATGCTAGCGGAAATTATATGCCAAATCTTTGAAAAACTCGAAGTAACACCGACAAACTGCCTGGCGTTCTCTTGTTAGGCGCGATGTATCCTGGTGAATTCCAGCCATTTTAATAAAATCAAAACATACTCAAATTCAGAGCTAATTTCTATAATTATTCACCAATATCTTCGATAAAATCATCAAAGCAAGATCCCTATGGGTTATGTTAGTGTTATTCCTATACCAACCTAACAGCAACCCAAAATGTTATTGAATGGTCTATTACCAACTTAAATTCGATTTTTCACAGCCTATCGAGATGTCAATAATTCTTAAACGGAGTGTAAGTTAGTTACTTACATTACTGCAACAATGCACAGGAATACACAGAAACTTCACTCAATTATTATATTTTTCAGAACGGTTTACATAAAAACAATTGTGACATCTTCGTAACCAAGCAACAATAAATAAGAAGAAAAATGAAATTCAACAACCACGATTAATTCATCTAAAAATGCCAGAGTTTATAGAGAAACCTGAAACTTCTCAAAAATCGAAATAAATTAATGTTTTTGGAGGTCAAGTAATATCTATGGTCAACGAATTTGTCAAAATTCGCCCTTCATTTCAAGTGGTTAACGGCAACGCCCGAACGCCGCGAAAAATATCCTATACCAAAGGAAAACGACAACATTAATGGGTTTTCACCTCTTTTCATCCTTTTCTGAACGTTATTCTCATATATTTCGGGGTCGAAATAGGTGACGCCCCGTGTACTAACGAAAAGCCCGTTTTCGCTAAAAAATAAAATGAGCGACCGTTACGCGGTCGTATTTTTAAAAACGGCTCGATGCCTCCGGCACCTCGATCTCAACTACTTACAATTTGTTTCTATGGACATTAGTCGCTTTAGTACACACACATCGGAAAAGCCTAGGGATATTTTTATAAATAGGCGTTTTTATTTTTTTAAGTTGATTTGAACGTTGATTGAAACGTACACAATATAACCATATTTTTTCGAGTTATACAAAAAAAATGATCAAGTATGCAAAAATATAAATAATAAAGAGTATGGCCCTCATGTCGGTTTAGAACAGCCCTTCACCTATTGTTCACAGTCAAATGACATTGTCAATGTCCGATTGAGCTATACTTGCCGTTCCACGTTTCCGGATCGCCTCCACACTCGTGTCCCACGAGAATCTGGATGAAATCCAAATCTGGATTCATCAGTGAACCAAACGGTGGCCCAATCATCTGCATCCCAATTTTGATATTCTTCGCACCAGTCTACTCTGGCAGCGCGATTGCCTCTAGAGAGAGGTGGACATCTAATTGGTTGTTGACTATGAAGATTGGCTTCGTGTAGACGATTTCTCACAGTATCTCTCCCAACGGTTATGCTATGCGCTCAGTACAATTCCATAACCAATTCAGGTGCTGATATTGTAGGGTGTCTTCTTACACTTTGGGAAACAGCAATCCACTCAGCTACTTCGACTTGTCGCAAACCAGCTTGAGGAAGGTCTACTGCTCGATTCAGCTCGTCTGAAGACGAATATCGTCGTTTTATAGTGAAACGCTATATTTTCAATGCAACTATATTATTGCAGTACACTATAGACTGAATTAAATCGAAATACTGAGTACTCATAGAATTTACTGTTTCCATCAAGTTTTTTCATTATATTTTTAACATTTTTTTCGAAAAAGAGCGTATTTAAGCGAATGAACTGATCAGTAGGTACGTTATAAGTACAGTGTAAACGATACAAAAGTTTTTTTTCTGAGGCTTGTATGACTTTGTACGAATATCTCTAGACTTTTCCGATGTGTGTATTTAGGACCCTGTCCTAACTTAACCTAACCTAAACTGAAGTGAATATTAATTCATTTTCAGAATTCTTTCAACAATGCCCAAACATTCATAAATGTTCAGGAACAAGTCATCTCCCTACATATGATCTGATTTCCATCAAGTGAAACTAATCGACTCCGTCTCGAGAGTTCCGAGAAATGAAGTTCGCTCTACTTGAGATACGAATAGATAACATATTCGTAGATTTGATCAAAATCACCGGATGAAATATGATATCGAAGAGTCTAGCAGTGACAAAACGGCGGTTCCCAGATCTCTGATGAACATAAAAATACCTGCAAATTATGAATGAGAACTCCGCTCAAAGTGGGTCTCCTAATGTTTATATTTAGAACCATTAGTCATCACGGCTTAGTTGTATCAGATTCAACAAGTTAGTGTCGCTCGTTCATTGTTTCTTCGTGTCTTTTTGTGTTGTTGGAAGATTTATTCGACACGAGGAAAACTAGAGAATTTTAACTGATGCAACCGATGTCCCCGATGTTTTATTAGTTTTCTTTGAGTGTGCCGTTAACGACGGATATTAATTTCGAATTTACGCACAGATGTTGAGAGTTTTCTCGCTAAGACGTTGGAAGTATTCTGAACTTTCACGGGACACATAAGCATGGTTTGTTACGTGAAAATTGAAACTTTTATTTACTCCTATTGAATTATATATTCATTATTCAACTACTTTAGAGCAATTAATAGTATCTGTAAACAAACAGCGTGAGTTATAATAACTCACTACTATAACTCCCTGGCTCTGTGCTTCTGAACAAGCCGATTGGTCGAAAGGGAACAGTCCATTAATGGTATTGAGAGAAGGTAACTTGAATTATTTTGACGTTTTCTCAACTTGAGTATAGCTAATTATTATTGTGAATGATTTGATGAAAAAGATTCATTCAGATAGTGAAGATGAATTATTATATTCACCTTCAGAAATTAAACAATCAGCCAATGTTACCTTACAGAATTTATGGCCCGAAAAATCCCAAAACAAATATAAAGGTGTATACAACAATTTTCAAGATTGGTGTAGCACTAAGAATATTAAGTCATCGTTTGCAGAGTTCTTTCTGCATATTTTAATGAACTTGGCACTAAATTTAAGGCAGCCCCCTATGAACTTTCTACTCCATGCTAAAAAGCACAATCAACATAAATAATGCATTGTTATGGGTAACTTTTGGGATTTGTAAACAAAGTCCCTTCTCTGTTCTTGTATCTCAGTATTAATTGTTAAAGTCGTAGATAAAGTATAGTATTCAACTTGCGGTAGTGGTCATAACTCACTTGATGAATGACAGCACTCGCCTTCGGCTCGTGCTGCAAACTTCATCTTCGTGAGTTATGACCTACATTACCGCTCGTTAAATAATAAACTATTATGATTGGCCAAGAAAATTAGCATTAGAAGTACACATAAATCAAGTCAAAAACTTAACCCATTTTTTTTTTCTTCAATATTTGGATTCTACAATACCCCAAAACGTAAACTATGTAGAATCCAGACTTCTTCGGATGGTACCAAAAATTCGTCATTAGAAATAATACACGAAAAGTCAAGCAGCATTCGCACGAGATTCCATCGAACCACTTCATGTTCATGTTCGTTAAACGTACGAACAAAAAAGCTTTTTTCAACACAAGAGGCAATGAAGATTCCCCTTTAACTATTCCCTTTCCACGCATTCTCATTGGATGCCATTCGGCCTTTAATCGAATCATTCCGCAATGGAACGGCCTTCGTGCCTGCGTCCCTTTGAAATCTTTCTCTACAACCTATGAAGCCAATTTCCCTTTTAATCCTAATTATAAAGCAATCAGTTTTCGCATCCGGTGTATAAATGGGGTTATTTCCGGGGATTAAGTCATTTTCCATTGAACCAAATGGGTATTCAGGAAAGATGAGACGCTGAAAATTTCTAATTCATGAACCCTTATTATGCCTTACTGAAGTAACTACCAAATATAAATGTACTCCATCTTCCGTCGAGAGAAATAGGTTGGAACATGAAATTTGAGCGATATCTTCTACGATATGAAATTTTGTTATTAACTAAGTAAATGATCCTAGTAGTCGGTTATACATTGGACTACGATTTCCACTAAGGGTTCTCTTGAACTACAACACGTCATACGCTATACAATAGCATCTTTGGCCTGTAACATCCCAAATGAAATAAATCGACGATCTTATTCTGGAAATTGTTGAGGTACAACCAATAGTTATTACAAGACCCATAGCCAGAGTCGTCCAAGTGAGCCACAGTAAAGTTTGGAAGACATTAAGACAAAAGCAATTCTATCCCTACCATTTCCAGAAAGTTCAAGCACTCCAACCAGAAGATCATCCTCGAAGAAAAGAATTCTGCCTGTGGTTTTTAAATAACCACCATTTAACAACATCTATTCTGTTTACTGACAAGGCCACTTTCACAAGAAATCGAGTTTACAATGCCCTTGTATGGTCAACAGAAAACCCTCACGCTATCAAAAGATCAGGTTTCCAGAAAAGATTTTCGTCGAATGTCTGGATCGGACTCGTTTGTGGTATCCTTATTGGCTCATTTCTTCTACCAACACGACTGTTATGTGAAGACTTCCTCTATTTCTTAGAAGATATTCCTCCCAGTATTCGGCAGTGAATGTGGTTGTAACTGGATGAAGTATCTCCCCACTATAGAGGAAATGTTCAAAATTATTCGAATAATGTGTTTCCAAAAGGTGGAAAGGACGTGGTGGGTCAATTCCTTGGCAACCCCTGTGATTTCTTCCATTAGGGTCATTTGAAAACATTAGGGTATAGTGACTCTGAGGTGATAAGTGCGAAAGAACTGAGACAACGCTTGTGATTTTATTCGTGAGCAAACTGATGTTCCTAATGGAAGTTGAAATAGAATATACAAATTTGCGATCAATTCTAGTGCCGCAAAAATATCGCAAAGGGAAAGGTCCAGCACTTTATGCACTTGAATTAAGAAGATCTGGCATAGTGATTATCACAGATCTCCTAACAGAGAGATAATCCGATTCAGAGTCGTATCAAGATATTGATGCCCAAGTTTTTTTGCATTTTTTTCGAATTGAATATTTTATATGATCAACTTCCGGCAAAATGATCTGCTTTGATGAGTTCTAGCACCTGTAAAAAAAACCTCACCTCAAAAAACACCCTGAATATTGACTCTCTGATACCAGAGGGATTATGAATCAATATTTTCGATCATGGTGGCATGTGGGAAAGTAATAATTTTTCGAAGATTTCCCGGCGTATCATTTAGACTTTACGTTTCTCGAGTTTATTATGTTGCCATGTAATTACTCAAATAAGTTAATTGGAGCATCAATGAAAAAAATTGAGTTTTCCTGATATATTCGATGACTTCATTTAATGAAGTTTATAAAAATAAATTGACAGTATTTATCATGCTGACAATGAACACACAAGATAATAACCAATCAAAATAACGAAGACAAAACGGAGCAATTAGATAAATCGGAAGTGAATAATTCAACATGCGGTGATTGTCTAAGTTTCTTATCAGCCAAACAGGCAGAATTTTTGAGAAAATAATGAAGGAACGTGAAAGCTCTTTCAATAACGGAGAAACAAATCGAGTTTTCACAGATCACTTATTGAGATGAAATCATTTTTTCATTAATGATTACGAAATTTGGCATGTAGTAAAGAAAGGGATGAAATGCAATTTTTTAGAAAGTCAAGAAAGGGGACCATCATATCAACACAATGACCCAATTGAGTTAATCCCTGTCATTGAATTTATTCATGTGACGATATGTAACGACATTTTAATGAGAAGGTAACCACTTCACTTCAAACACTGTCAAAATTTCATTCATAGTCCGAAAATATTTAAGTTCGTGCTCCCTGCACGAAGAAGAATTTTTTTGTTTTATCTTTTCTGAGGAGAAGGCATTGAGGAAAGAAAACCCAAAAATTCAAAAGATCATATTATATTTGAGAAAAATGATAATAAAATGCATACACAAAATCGAGCTTTTCAGAAACAAAAAAATAACATCAACAATTAACATAATTTCGCATGATCATAATTAAACCAGACAATTCAACTCCTACTTTCCTTACTTCAAAAACCTACTAATCCAAGGGTACGAGGGGACCAATCGACTCGATACATTATTCACATTCCTTACATAGAAACACATCAAATCAATTTCGGGTCGAGTTATAAGTAATATTGGGGATTACAATAACACTAATTTGATTTAAACTTTCCTACCTTGATCTGCAAGCAACCTAATCCCTTTATGTACCTACTTAAAACCAAATTCACTCACTCCGAAAGTGACCTTAACCTTTTTCGCACTCCCGTAACAAATCCGCGCTCAATCTAACCTTACCCAAAACGCAATTTCTTCGTCACCTTGTTTTACTCCGAGCTATCATAAAATTTGCCCCTAATCCAGACTCTAAAACTTCTGGCCTGAAAATACTAGATACTATCCTACACCGGACTAAAAACCGAACCTACACGTTCTATATAATCTTCTTGGTACCGCCAATTGAACTCTCGCTGCCACACCCGGCTGGCAGACAACTAACAACTCCGTCCTCGACTGGCAAAACAACTAAATACCTGTCCCCGACCGGTAAACGACTGACTCTAACTCTTTCTGAGTCCCCCAAGGGTTAACTGTTAACTTTTTTCCGTAATTCCTGAGTTGATTTTTGATAGTGTTATAATTTCACATCATTGTTTATTTCCACCATGCACTATGGAAAATTGCGAAATTCCACCTAACGCTATCATTTCTATTTTCAATGTTTGAATTCATTCCTCTTTGGTACGTTATATATTTATCATCTCGCTAATGTAATGTGATATTTCCTGAATCTCCGTGCTTGAATTGCTGAAATTCGTTCCTTCTATTTGTGTGGTGGTTTGTGAGGTTAACTGTAGCGTCCGTCATTGTCATTCCGTTAGCTCTTAAGGGGTAAGATCTTTTTGGCCTCTACGTATGATTTCTGGACTTAAAGCCGTTACCATGGATTTGAATTTACAGAATGCCTTATTTAGTATATACAAGTAGAACATCTCAATGGGAATTGACGAATAGCATTATCAAATAATTTTCGATTTCTTTTTATTCTTTTTCTTGGTAGTCAAAGTCGACAGTTGGTATCTCTGTGTGAACTTTGGGAATTAGGTGTCAATGGGATATTCTGTGTGACTGTCATATTGGTTGAGATATTGGAAAACGTGGAGTAGATTTTTGAATTGAAGAAATTGTGATCTAGGATCATCTTTGTTATAGGCGATTATGACTTCAATTTGAAGAATTCCCTGTGAGGTTTACTGGAATATTTCTGGGATTAACGTTTTATATTTTTCCACGAGGACTGCTATTCTTACGAATCAACTCTTGGACATCTAAGAGGTATGAATATCCTTTTGTTCCTTGAACCACTGTCTGAACAGCTTTTATTAGGTTTCGATTGCGATAATTGTTGTTGAGAAAGAATTTTCGGTTGGACTTTTCACGGAGAACTGAATACATCTTGCTTCAATTCCCTCGAACAACAACCTAGAGGTATGAAATCATTTTTATAGTAAGAACCATGTCTTATATTTCTTTATTAGGGTTCACGTGTACGGCGGAGACTTTAATTCACGTATACGGCGGAAGTTCAAGAGGTTTCACGTATACGGCGGAGGCTGTACTTCAGGCAGTATTTCGAGTGTAAGCTGTTCAAGTATACGACTGCCTTTCGAGTCAGCTATTCGAAGTATCCAAGCGTCTCCATTTCGAGCCCATTTTCGTACAAGCATTGTTTGGGTGCTGTCACAACACTGTGAATTCTACATGGGATCTCGCTTATGGGTTAAGGTAACCAGTGCTCCGCACTGGCATTAAGATCATGGACTGTAACTATCAATAACGTATACTTAAGGTGATCAGTGATTTGGAGATTATACCGCATATCGGTTGATAACTTATACATAAGTGATATAAGTTTTGCTTGGTTATAGCTATTGTAAGCTTGTTAACAGTTTTAGTGGGGTGCACTTCACAAATTGCGTTTGGCTACCACCAACGGTACCAGTGTATCCCTCAAGGATTTTTTTTAAAGTATAGTCGTTGTTAATCAATTCTTTTGGTTATATTGTGTTATTTAACTACCGTTATTGGTCTGTCATAGTAACAGAGAGTTATAGTTGAACTTAGCCAAGTTAGGCTGATTAAAGTTTTGTCATTACCGATTTAGGTGGAAGTTAGGGTAGTGATCGAGAGTCCGTCCGGCTCCCGATTTGATGATTTGCGTTGTTTATTTTCTTTTCCTCGTCTTGTACTCATCAACCACTGCATTTTATTTTTATTAAACCATTAAAATTAAACCTTTGAGTAATTTTGTTTACTGCCACTCTGGTAGAGGGGTACGCAGCTTTGTTTTCTTTTCAATAGGCAGGCATATCTCTACCTGGCGCCCTTTTCCATTTCCTTATTTACTCACTTCCATCTTCACTGAGTGTAGCCGCGAGCCTAATTGCCTTGTGATCAGCTCCCTCAAAGTTAACGTCACAAGTGCCTCTCACTTCCATGGCTTGGGAACACCCACGCTCTTGAATTCTTTCTGCCGAATTTCCTCATGGTCAACCGACGTTGCTTCTATTCCTCTTGTTGGCCTTATCTTGGCCCGCTTAGCACATTCGACACGATCTAGACATAACATCTGTCCTCAACGATCGATACAGAGTAACCGATTTATGCCTCGCATATACTAATTCCTTATCTGTGACTTAGGTATCAATCCATAAGCACACGGTTCAAAATTACCGACATCCATTGATTATACAAAGTGATAAAAAGTATGCCCGACTTCGAATATACAGAATGTTTTCCGAGATAGGTAACCGAATTTAAGTTTGAATATTCGTATTCCCAGATATTACAATAACAATAATTAATTCATTTAACCGGAAATTCCCAGGATCAATTTTTTTCAGTGCAGGTGATGTAAGCGTCATTTCAAAATGTAAACATTGTACAAGGCTGACATCTTCGCGTCACATTCAGATGACCTGTACTGCATTATAACCTCGTGTTTTACTGGGTTTATCACAGATATTCATGAGCTTTATATGGTGGTTCTTATCCATTTCCGAATATAGTAGTCGCACGTTCTTTTTTATCAACTGTACTGTACTGGTACTTTTGTAATGATAAACTCTAACCGACATTACAGTTTTCTATTGAAAACCGTAATGAACTAGAACTCTACCTTACAGGCGTTCTTTTCAACTCGAAAATATTACTCTAGATAATCTTTGGCCAAGATCGTGATCGTATAGTGGTTTTAAAAAGGACTCTACAAATTACGCTTGATTCAATAGAAGAGATTGACGGGAAAATAGAAAATTCAAAACACATAGTTCAGCACTCAAAATAACAAGTTTATTTATTTGTGCTGTTGGGGACAGTTCCCCAACTTTAGGTCCGAAAATAAGAATCAGGAAAGACCTGCGAGAAAACCTGATTCTGTACAATGAATAGCAATAGGTGTAAAGTTAAAACCCAGAGACCTCTCTCTTTATCTCGTTCAAATACCATTAACTAACAAGTAAAGAATATTCATAAACAGGTTGACTGGTGAGAATTCTCTCAGATGGTGTTTAAAAATGATTGATTAGATTAAAGGCGGTAAATTGGGAGTTATACTTCGCAGGGGTCAAACTATCATTTGACGATTGATGAGCTCCCACGGTGCAAGGAGAGGGGAATGCGACCAAAGATCCTCGTTATATATATTTCCAAACGTTGGGCAAAGCCTTGCTTAATTTTTAGGTTGCGTCATCCGATAGTTGTCTCCCTGGTCAATAATGCCATCAAGTATTAGATAAACCATATAAGCAGTGAACGATATAACCAGTAAATGCTACAGACAGTAAACGAAATAAACAATGAACGATATAAGCAGTGGATGATATAAATAGTAAACGATATAAGCAGACAATCATATAAACAATCAACAAGAAGTCATAACGGATAATAATGCGTGGAGAGTAGCTTTTTAAAATGCTCAATCAGTATAAGATGATGAAACATAATGCCGACAATGGTGCGTATGAATATCCTTGATATTTGCTGAAAACTACAACGATTACATATAGTATCATTTGAAGAATATTGCAAAACCTTATAATTAAGGTGATTATTAAACATTCGTTTATACATGCAAATTCTTGTGAGAAGCACTTAGGAATTTAATACATATGGTCAGTTAGAATCATTAAATAATATGGAGTAGGCTTAATAATGAAGTATGAAAAATGGATACAAAACAATACACAAGAAGCAAACCAACATGGTAAAATACGTTGAGTAACAGCGAATTGTCTCTTGTGAATTGAGGGTAAATGGTATGAGATAAACACATGGGGTCAATGATGGACAGTGTTGAAGACAAGTGCAGCAAATTAGGAGAAGCCTAGATATAAATGATAACGTTGTAATAATAAAATATTGTTACTCACATGACAAACCCAAAGTATCTCTTCCACCCTCGAAGGTTTCAGATCCACTAACTCACAATCCCACCCTGTTTTACCTTCAAAAAGATAAGATATCACTGTAGAATTTAAAAGCCAGAGCCAACAAAAACCGCCAGCCTCCCCGAAGCCACCTTTCAAGAGACCCTCATATTTCTAGGTTAGCATCGTACTTCAATTTGTAGAAAAAGATTCTGTTGTTATTCTTTTCTCTTGGACGGACTCAACAAAACTACTTCCTAAGTTCATGATAATATGGATTCCTGTACGGATCACAACCAAAGCAATATTGGCGAAAAGCATGCAGCCTAACTGGTCGTTTTCAATTACAAACTCACGCTTGATCTGCGGAAGGACGTCGAAAATATCGGCATATAAAACCAACTCCAATCGAAAACCGTTCGAACCGTCATCGATGAGGGCCAGTCGGTCGGAAAATATCCCTTTCCGCCACTGCGGAGAGACGTCAGAACGCTTTATATTGTATGAAATACGACGGTCCGCTCGGGCCTTTAGCGGAGAAACGTACGTTCGCATCCCGCATTCAGCCCTGTTGCGGCATAAAAGGAATAATATGAACGAAATTCTTGCTCTCCAAAACCCGCCGCCGAACATATTAAAACAGTGGTTCAGTCGGCGTTCTACGGATTTTGTTTCTCCATTTATACCAACCCCATAAATGCGAATAAGCCGTATGCCGGGGGTTAGCCCGAGCGGCACAATGGCCGCCTGGTTCATATTTTTCCGGCTTAAGTATTTGTTTTCATTTTTGTACAATCCTCTGTGCCTTTCAGATCTTCCCTGATTTATGTTGCCGCTTCTGATTCCGCGAAAAGAATATTGTTGCGCCGGGATAAGAGCAATATATTTGGCCCCTGGGAATAAAAGGAAATGTGATCGTGCGGTCCCGAATAAGCCGAGGTCTCGACTATGGAATTTTCATATTAGGTACTCTACTTCGAATCAGTCAGGTCACAGTGCCTGAAACCCTCACTCAGCGACTAAGGTTTGAAACGTGGTTTACTACAGAGCTGACATTAACACTAAATGAAGCAATTTTTTATAATTGTAGCTAATGTTCTTTCCATATGAATGACCATCATCACAAATCGACAGGGTACTTCGCAACACGTGGGGGCGCCATCTAGCGGACTTTAGCCGCTGGGTTTTTCGGAATTTCCAATTTCAACGGCACCAAGCAAAGCGATGCTTATCCTTACTGTTTCAAAATTTGAAAAAATTAGACGACTTGTTGTAATAATACGATTCGTTATGTTGGAATATTATTTTATGTCTTCAACCACTGTCGCCATTTGATGTATTATGCGATAAGAATTGAGTTCGTGCTCCCTGCACGAAGAGAAAGTCTGTTGTTTTATCCTTTCTGTGAAACAGGTATTCAGGAAAAAAACCCAAAATTTTCAAAGAACATCATATATTCAAGAAAAATGATGGTAAAATGCATACACAGAATTTTTTTCACAAACAAAAAAAAGCATCAACAATTCACATAATTTCGCATGATCATAATTAAATCAGACAATTCAACTCCTATAGTCCATTTAAGAATTATTGACTTCGAAGCAGGCCATGAACGTCCAGTCAAGGTTTTATTTCTGGTTTCAAAAAAGTTACTGTTTTCATCATAGAAATAAAACATCAAACATAAATATAACCTAGAAAAGTGTTCAGTATACGAATTATCGAATAATTATTAATTATGCCGGAATATTCAGACTGCAGTTTAAAAATGGGAATTCAGGTTCAACGTTATATACATATATTAGGAAATGGAACCCCCAAAAAGAAAACTCGAACAGGAAACTCAACACCATAATCTACACCCTCAATGGTATGAAATACCATATCCAACAAGATACATTGAAGCTCCTATACACAGCCAATTTTTCAGTCAACCCTTTCATATGGCATTGTTTACTGGGGAAACAGTACATCACAAAACAAAATATATAAAACACAAAAGCAAGCAATCCGAACTATGTATAAAATAAAATACAGAGATACTTGTAGAGGAATGGAATAAAATCCTGACGTCAACAGCAACATATGTGCTAAAGTATGTTATATTCCTACAAAGCCACAGGAAACTATTTTAACCGTTTCTGAACAAGAACCCAACTAGGAAAATTGATCCTTATATACACCCGAGGCAACAATTGACACTAGCACAGAATAATGCAAAATACATGTGCATGAAGATTTACAATGCGTTACCCAAACAGTTTCATTCGATAAGAAATGTTGATATATTGATAAAAGACTTAGTTAAATTTTTGCTGAATATTGAACCATACAACTTGCTAGAATATTTGGAATCTAGTAAAGCTAAACCTTACATCTACTTTGTAACCAGTAACCATTGAAATTATTTGACTTATTCCCCATTATTGTAATACGATAATTGTAGGAACTAAACATATTTCATTATTTTTAATAAAAGAGAGGAACAAAAATCAAGAATCTATGTAGTACATGAAATTTGTACTGTAACTATCAATATATGAACCAGTTTGTGAATTTTTAAGTGCTCAGTGTTGAATACTTCAAGAAAGTCAATTTTTATTTTCATTTATTAAAACTGTCCATGATTTTTTGAAGATATTATGATTGATGAGCAATTTTACCTGAAACACTAGCGAAACTCGATTAATTTTAGCGGAAATATATGCCAAATCTTTGAAAAACTCGAAGTAATACCGACAAACTGCCTGGCGTTCTCTTCTTAGGCGCGATGTATCCTGGAGAATTCCAGCCATTTCAATAGCATAAGACAAAAAATACTCAAATTCAGAGCTAATTTTTATAATCATTCGCCAATATCGTCGATAAAATCATAAAAGCAATATCTCTATGGGTAATGTTAGTGTTATTCCTATACCAACCTGAATACAGCAACCCAAAATATTACTGAATAGTCTACTACCAACTTAAATTCGATTTTTCACAGCATACCGAGATGTCAATAATTCTTAAACGGAGTATACTTTCCTTACTTCATGCAAACCTACTGATCCATGTGTACGAGGGGGTCAATTGACTTGATACAATATAAATACAAGTATTATTCACATTCCTTACATTTGAACACATCAAATCAATTTCGGGTCGAATTATCAGTATATTGGGGATTACAATAACACTATTCACATGTATGGGGGTTAATACTTCGATCTAAACTTTCCTACCTTAATCTGCAAACCGCCTTATCCCTTTATGTACCAACTTGAAACCAAATTCACTAATTCCGTGCGTAATCTCCGTACTAAAGGTACTATCCTACAAGTTCTATACCTTCTTGGTGAGTAATTAACTCCAGCTGCCACCCCCGGCGGGCAAGCAACTAACAACCCCATCCCCGACTGACAAACAACTAACTCTAACTCTTTCTGGGCCTCCTAGACATTTTTCGTAGTGCCTCTCACTTCCATGGCTTGGGGACACCCACGCTCCTGAATTCTTTCTGCCAAATTTTCTCATGTTCAACCGACGTTGCTTCTCTTTCTCTTATTGGCCTTGTCTTGGCCCGCTCAGCACATTCGACACGGTCTGGCCATAACATCCGTACATCCGTTGATTATACAAAGTAATACAATGTATGCCCTACTCCGAATATACAGACTTCTCAGATATTACAACAGGGTTCTTCACACGTGTAGCTGGATGCGCCATCTAGCGCAGGGTTTTTCGGTGTCTTCAATATAACTAACAAACTTTGACTCGTCTTTGTCGCTCATGAATAATAAAGTTTAATCACTTTATAATCATTTATTTTCACTCAAAAGTTAGCGTAATCCTCTGGGTGGTTCACTAATGATTATGAATAATGGACTCGACACCCCTCCTCAATCTCCTGTCATTCTCCACTAGTCCTTCCAATTAAAAATTCCTATATCAACCGCATCGGATGGGTAAAGTTCTTCGAAAATGATCATGTTCGAAAAAGTTATACCTAGGTCAACTTTCCCCGGAGAAGCCAAGGGGAGTTCTTTGTGAGGGAAGGAGATACTGGCGATAATAATCACTCTCCCGGCGTATCAGGCATCACAAAGAACACTGTTCCGATCTCCGGGGAATATAGCTGAAGGTGAATTTAATACAGTACAAATTAAGGAAGACTACACCGCACAAGATAAGGTTCCGCATTTCAGGGTTAAATAATTTCGAAATTTATAATGGAAGTTGCAGAGCAGAATTTTAATCGAGTTCACCGGGGTGAAAGTGATACACGGTGGCAGTTAACCACTCCCAACGAAATCCCGGATAAATCTGGAGTAATCGCCATATATAATCCTTACTTATTCTACGAAAAAATTTTGAGAGCACCGATGTGAAGTCAGCAGCGTTTGCTCGCTTGTTCAGTTTCTTCATTCAGTGTGCATTGTCAGTATGACAAATACTGTTATTTTATTTCTATAAACAGAGTCGCACTAAGATGATGATGCCCAAGATTTTTTGCACTTTTTTCAAATTGAATATTTTATATGATCAACTTCCGTCCTCATCTTAAAAATCACCCTGTACATACAGCATTCAACACTTAAACTACGGCTACAAAATACTCAAATAACAATTTACCTAAACGCATGTTTTATATCGTGCCAAAGAGAAAGTTTGCTGTTGCAAGAAATTTTGCCGACTTCGACTCCAATGCTTGACACGAATTGCATTACGAATAGTAACAGGGGAACCCATCTTCCTAATTTGCATCTCGAAGGGCCACTCAGGAGGACAGCGAATTAATTAAGAACGCACCTTTGAAAAAATTCACTTATCAAAATGTAATGATGAAAATCATTATTCCCGCATTGGTCAAAATTGACCAGTTCCTACTCAAATTTTCATACCTTATACATCTTTCAGAAAATATCTGAATTCAATGCTCGAAAGCTGTCCTCAACCTTTGACCTCTACAGGGCTGAAGACCTACTTGACACCAGGGGAACATCTTTGTCCATCCCTTAGAAATCTCTTCCCTCCGCGTCCTACGTAATTATTTTAGAAGATTATTCCGGAAAAAACTCCTAAATACAATAAACAGAAAGTTTTTCGTTGGTTTTGTGAAATATTTACTTTTGAAACTTTCTTCCTGATGCCGAATTTGTGGGGTGCATAATCTTCTTATCTTAATCTCATCGTAGGCTGCCACATTGGACTTACTTCATTATTTAATATTCAGAAGTTGGATGACTGTTCGGAGAGATGAGTTTGGCTATGAAAACAGATATCAAATTTCCTCTTCATTTGCAATGTTCCTTTTTACTTGTTCGAGAAGGTTAACTTGTCACACCAGTTATTGGCAATCTGAGAAGTAAGACAAAAATGAGTGAGAATCAAAAAGGTCACAGAAGAAGCAATTTAGAGAGGAAGAAACGAGCTTTCCGACGGTACTCAAAAAGATGCCTACTTCCAATTCCAAACGAACGAAAATAACGTTCGAAAAAGGTCCAAAAACGACGAAAACGCGAAAAGTTACCGTCAAAGTATTGTATAGGCTTTTGATCCGCGGCGTCTCGGGGATCGAAAGCGGTCGAATTATCATCCCAAAGGACGCGAGGTCTCGTTAAAGTAATTCCAGCCAGATCCCTCCGCCGGTTAACGCAAGAACTTGGTGACTCTCAAGAAAGGAAGTTATTGGTCCATGGGACTAATCCCCAGCGTCTAGTAGGCATAAATCCAAGTAACTACTCTCTAGCATGGAAATTATAGCCTTGCCCAAGTTAGAATTATGTCTGTTAACTTGGCACTAAATGCTTCTCAGTGCTATCTACCAGGAAGTTGGGCCAGAACCTTATTGGGGCTTAGGTAACCCTAAGAGTAGACTCCTTTTGGAACTTCCTACTCTCAAGCTTCCTGAAGTGGCAGTCTCGCATCAGAAAATTAAAATGAAATGAAGAATGTAGATTCTACGGAGATGAGAAGGAAACTTCTCAAGACCTTCTACTTGAAATTGGACCATAATCCAACGAGCTATAATCATCGGAGGCCTGAAATAATCTGAAATATTCTTGATACACTGGAAGAATACGAAGACATCTTCAGTGATATTGACCAGGAAGTAGCGCCAGAACCTTATTGGTGCTTAGTTAACCATTAGAGAAGACTCCATCTGGAACTGTCCTCTCTCAAGCTTCCTGAAGAGGCAATGTCGCCTCAGAAAGTTAACAGAAAATGAAGAATGGTGATTTTACGGAGATGAGAAGGAAACTTCTCAACACCTTCTACTTACAATTGGGAGCAATGGCGAAGAATATTTGAGACATGAGGATAAGGCTTTCACAGCTCCCTTATCTTTCTGTAGACCATAGTTATAGTTAGGAAAGGGGTTACGTTTCACTGCGACCTCAAGGTCTATTGTGCCACCCATCAGAGCCGTATTCGCAAATGCGCTACCTACAGCTTGCCCTCCAGCTCCAGAGCTCCAATGAACTCCAGTATCTAAGCGGGCTTCAAGGAGGTTAGATCCTCATTTCTCCTGTAATTCTCTTGTCCAAGATATTCTTCGCGCTGGTTTGCAATGGCGAGGCATTCTGTTACCAGGTGAACAGGAGTCTCCTCCTCTTCACCACAGAATCTACGCTCGTCTGTTTCTGTTAAGCTCATTCTCATCATATGCTTCCTGAGGCGACAATGTCCTGTGAGGAAGCCAGTTAGTAGGCGTAACTTGTTCTTACTGAGATCCAAACACTTTTTGGATCTCGAACTTTTTAGAGTGATCCATTCCTGGAAGGTTCCTCCAGAGTGCTTTTCTTTCAGTCTCTTCCTTCTCCAGAAACTCTTTCTTATAGGTGCATTTACCTTTGCCACAGAAAGGTTCTGGGCCAGTAAGTGGAGTTTGTGCTGCCTTTCTGGCAAGTGTATTGGCCTCTTCGTTTCCTGTGATTCCTGAGTGACCAGGAACCCAGACTTACGAGACCTTGTTGTTCTTGCCTACTTCATTAAGTTTCCTCCGGCACTCCCATATCAGCTTCGAGTCGATGATATAGGAGTTCGGTGCTTTGATAGCAGCTTGAATATCAGAATGGATCACAATGTCACACCCTTCTGACCATAATCCAACGAGCTATATTAATCGGAGGCCTGAGATGATCGAAAATATTCTTGATACACTGAAAGAATACGAAGACATCTTCAGTGCTATTTACCAGGAAGTAGGTCCAGAACCTTATTGGGGCTTAGTTAACTCTGAGACAAGACTCCATCTGGAACTGTCCCCTCTCAAGCTTCCTGAAGAGGTAGTGTCGCCTCGGAAAATTAGGAATGTTGATTCTAGTTGCAATTGAAAGCCTAGCGAAGAATGTTTGATACATGATAATACAGAATACATCATATCATACCCGAGATAAATCTCAAGCAGCTCAAGACAAATCGGCCCAACGGGTTATTAGATCGCAGTGAACAATATACTAACTTTCAATCTAGTGCCGTCAAGATAATTACACCAATTGCGAATGCCTAGGGAATAAAAGATTCTGAAATGAAGGCAAGGTTGCTGAAATCCCCTTCTGTTTCTGCCTAACGAAAGAAGCGCAACACCTACAAAGCTAACGCCCGTCAGTAAGAATATAAGAGAGAAAGTAGAATTTCAAGATCCGAAATGGAGGCAACATAATGTGATAAAAGTAAGGAAACAAGCTAACGACGATCGCAATTAACACGGAGAAGAAGCTTGTGCTCACCATAGTCAGACTTTTCCTGCTCTCTTCCCAAAAGCCCGTCATAGGTTTGAAAACCCAATGGAAGAAAGTTACCCCGAATATTCCATAATCATCGGGAGAACCGTATTAACGTCACACGCGGACCCGAATGCAGGAATCCAGAATTAGTCTGAAGCACGCAGAATTTGAATTAGAGCCAAAATTGCCCGACAGCGCCGTTTTGAACGGACCGACATAATGAGGTTTTGGGGAAACACGTGACATGTCCTCGTTCCTAATGTTCCGAAGAGAGCCGTCGAGGGATTTATCGGGCCACATTTCGCGTAATTGATCCTTGAAAATGGTAATTAGAGAGAGTCTTGGGGATGACGTCCTTCTGGTGGTGCGTGATGTATAATTGGTGAATTTTGGGATTTTCCACCCGTCATGTGGGTAAGTTTCGATTTGCACTGTTTTTCCGGTCAGGTCGGGTAGAAACATAACTCATAACTTGAAGTGATTCAATTCTATTCAACATCATTCAATGTTCCTAACCGACCTCCATTATAAGTATGGCTTCTTCATGTGTAGTAATATCTAAGTGCTTGACACACGAATATTGTGTTATCATCTACAGTGAATTCTAGAGAATATAAACGGTAAGCCACGTGCTGTAACACTCACATTTTCTTTTTAATAATTCCTGAGTTTATGCAATTGTTGCGACCTTCAGCCTATATAACTTTTATGAAAGGGCCCACATGTAGGTTGGAATTATGGTCATTTTTAATTATCATTGAATAGGACGCCACTTGGTTGTATTCTGTAATTTTTCGTACTCTCTACACACCACATAGGTTGTAAATAATTCTTGATGGGATTATTACACAGAGAGACAACTGTCGTGGACTTCAAGCACGCCATCCTCTCTAATTTCTAAAATGCTAATTACTCTTTCAGCTATCGTCCACCGTTGAAAATAACTCTTTGAATGGGACAGTTCTCATTGGCTCTAACCCACCGTAGGAATGAGTTGGGAATATAACAGCAACGTTTTAATTTTTCGACCTACTTCACCTGGACTGTATTTGTACGAGATAAGAAGGGATTTTCGATATGGCCTCACTAGGTCTTCCCCTCACCTTCTAGCACTCTAGAATAATATTTGATTATATTGTTTTTTAGTTCTGAAAATATGTGTTTTGAATTTCCTATCTCATTGAGCAGTGGTGCTTGTCAGTGGGGCTCAACATCAACCCAGGCTAGACCACAGTAGTTCCCTTTACTCGGAAAAGAAACCTTCCAGCCATGAAGCCCATCTCGGTGAATGGAGATAAGGTAGAATGGAATTCTGAAGTCAAATATCTGGGAATTATCCAGAGAATTGAAACTCAGGGAGCCTGGTCCTCTCAGAACAAGTACAACTCATCAGCGAACCTGCCTAGTGATGTAATGATTGACAAATTAAACATTGAGAAGAACTTCAACACTATGCTATGTGAAAAGAATGGGAAAAGGAAAACACTACCCAAAATTTCGAAGTGAATACCATTAAATGATATGAAGATGGCTCTAAAACCACGATAGGGGCCGGCGGTGGAGTATACGGGGCAAGAACCAAGTGAACACTTTCGTTAGGCTCCTACTCGAGTGTTTTTCAGAAGAAATAGTGTTTCAGGCAGAAATACATACTTGCAATCAAAAGATGCATAGAGATAAACCAGCAAAGAAACTATCAAGGGTGTGACATTGTGATTCATTCTGATAGTCAAGCTGCAACCAAATCACTGAGCTCCCGTATCATCGACTCAAAGCTGATATGGGAGGAAACTTAATGAAGTAGACAAAAACAAAACAAAAAGGTCAATCGGGAATCAAAGGAAATGAAGAGGCCAATACACATGCCAGAAAGGAAGCACGAACGCCACTTACTGGCCCAGAACTTTTCTGTGGCATAGGCAAATACACCTATAAGAAAGAGTTTTTGGAGAAGGAATCGACTGAAAGAGACGCAATCTGAAGGAATTTTCGAGGAAAGGATCACTACAAAAAGTTTCTTCGGAACTTTCAAGTGCAAGATCCAAAAAGTATTTGGATCTCAGTAAAAATAAGTTACGCCTCCTCACTTGCTTCCTCACGGGGCATTGTCCCTTAGAAAACATATGATGAGAATGGGCTTAACAGAAACTGTCGATTGTAAATTCTGTGGAGAAGAGGCGGAAACTCCTGTTTACCTGATTACTGAAT
The DNA here is from genome assembly GCA_963966015.1 of Aphidecta obliterata. Taxonomy (NCBI): domain Eukaryota; kingdom Metazoa; phylum Arthropoda; class Insecta; order Coleoptera; family Coccinellidae; genus Aphidecta; species Aphidecta obliterata. The sequence goes on along the minus strand of OZ014434.1, from coordinate 12,911,390 downwards.
GTCTCGTCATTGCAAACCTGCGCAAATAGTGTCTTGGACAAGAGGAATGCAGGAGGAACTAGGATTCAACCTCCCTGAAGCCCTCTCAGATACTGAAGTTCATTGGAGCTCTGGAGCTGGAGGGCGAGCTGTAGTTAGCGCATTTGCGAAAACAGCTCTGATGGGGGGCACAATAGACCTTGAGGTCGCGGTGAAACGTAGCCTCCTTACCAAACTATAACTATAACATAGAGTCCTTTAACCACTTGACGATCACGATCTTGGCCAAAGATTATTAAGAGTTAAACCTCAGGGATTCCGAACGAACTATTGTGCCACGTTGATTTGAACTCGTTTAATGTGGTGTTCTATTTCTTCGCTTTCCTGAACGGAGAACTGTTACACCGATAATAATTTCAGCGCTTGAAGTATATCGGATTTAGTACACCATTCAAACTATTGAATAACATTACGAAGAACCCTAAAAAACACACGAACTCATTATAGGTTATGGGACTATGTAGGATTCCACGGCCTTCGAGCGATGTTGCATTTTTGTCCTAGCTTTCATTGAAGGAGACTTTATGTCTCTATCAGACTCACCCAAACATTGAAATTGCACATAAATCATGGTTAAACAAATATAATAACTTATTGAATTCAAACAAACAATCATCCTGAAAGCCTAACTAGCTTCGTTTTCGATACCTACCAAGGGAGAAATCACATAAATACAATGGTTATCGGAGTAGTTTCGAATAAATGAATATTCATATCACGCAATGAAATATAATCGTTGAAATAATATCACGATGGTGTAATGAAATAGCAGTAAATAATCCTCAATATTCACCATTGTAAATATACCTGCAATTTCCTGAAAGGGAAGTACCTATCGATTTGAACTATAAAATTAAACTTCTCGAATAACCATTTGAAAAAAAAAATCCTAGGTCCCTTCTACACTGAACCCTTAAAACAAAAGTTTCGTTCAATAAATTCCGTAACTCGGGTCGACCTCCTATCGCCTAGTTATTTAAGGAAAACATTTAATTATCGAATAGTTCGAAGTAGCTTTTCTATATTTATGTTATGTTCGATTGTCCCTAACATTTCAGTTGTTGTGCGATCAACCCCCAATGATCCCCATCTCATCCGACTCGCCTCAACCGACCGAAAGACAATAATACTAATAACGACATTAATTTTCAGCGCAACAGTCCACATCACCGTGAGCGACGTGAACGAGTACGCTCCAACGTTCTCCGAGCCCAGCTACGTCAGACAAGTGGACGAGGGTAGGATATACGGTGAGATCGTGAGGGTTGAAGCCACCGACAGGGACTGCACCCCCAAATTCGGGGACGTATGCAGATATGAGATCTTGACCCCCGATCAACCCTTTGACATCGACATAGATGGCGTTATCAGGAACACCGAGGCTCTCGATTACGAGAGGAGCCACAATCACATCTTGAGCGTTGTTGCGTATGATTGCGGTAAGTTGAGATGAGGTTCGGAATGAAATCCTCAGTGTAGATTGGAACTCACCCTCTTCCTCAAAATGAGCTATTAGAAATGATTATAGGGTTATTATCTTCAGAATAAGCCCACTTTCAGGATTCGATTTGTTGTGATGCAAACATTGGGAATTCCTGTCTGGCAACGCTGTGAGAAATTTTCTGATTACATTATTCCTCGACGCTTTGCTTTCTTACGCTCTCAGATAGTGATAGAGAGAACGTGAATTTTCACCATAATTAATCACACGACTGCAAACGATGATAGTTGAACTATAGCTATGAGCCATCACTACAGAATTCTTCCTCTTGTACTTATGAAAATGGTGGGGAAGTTTGGCCCTCTCAGATACTGGGGTTCATTGGAGCTCTGGAGCTGGAGGGCGAGGTATAGGTAGCGCATTTGCGAAAACAGCTCTGATTGAATTGAACTAGAGTGATTTTTTGTTATGGCATTTCATCTATGTAAAAAGAAGGGTTTCCTCGCAGGTCTTTTCCTACTCTTATACCTTGACGTTTCCGAATCAAGCACACCGATAAACCATTGTTATTTGGGTTCTGAATAACATTTCACTGTGACCTCAAGGTCTAATGACTCTAATGAGTCCCCCATCAGAGCTGTTTTCGCAAATCCTCTTGTCCAAGACATTTTTTGCGCTGGTTTGCAATGGCGAGGCATTCTGTTCTTGGTGAACAGAAGTTTCCACCTCTTCTCCACAGAATCTGAACTCGGCAGTTTCTAATAAGCCCATTCTCATCATATGCTTTCTGAGGCGACAATGTCCAGTGAGATCCTAATTCTTTTCGGATCTTACACTTCCAAAGTTCCGAAGAAACTTTTTGGAGTGATCCATTCCTGGAAGATTCCTCTAGAGTGTCTCTTTTTCATTGTCTTCCTTCTCCAGAAAATCTTTTTTATAGGTACATTTTCCTATGCCACATAAAGGTTCTGGGCCAGTAAGTGGCGTTTGTGCTTCCTTTGTATACCATTTAATGGTATTCACTTTGAAATTTTGGGTAGTGTATTCCTTTTCCCATTCTCCCCTTTTACATAGCATAGTGTTGAAGTTCTTCTCAATGCTCACTTTTTTAATCATAACATCACTAGCCAGGTTCGCTGATGAGACGTAATTGTTCAGAGAGGACCAGGCTCCCTGACTTTTAATTCTCTCGTTCCCTGATCCTTCCCTAGATATTTTGAGGATAACCTCATGGGCTACCCTATTGATCACTAGATGAAGAGGAATGAGATCTGTGATGACCTCATGTGCTCTTGTCGGGCACGTTCTCATAGCTCCAGAGATGCAAACACAGGCAAGCCTTTGTACCTTGTCGAGTATTTTCCTCGTGCTTGTCTGCCTGCCTTAGCACACCAGACTACTGCCCCATAAGTTATTATTGGTCTCACAATCATGACGTACATCCATCGCAGTATTTTAGGGTTACAACCCTAAATTTTACCGGATAGGCTCCTTCACGCCATTGAAGCCCTTGTCGCTTTAGTAGCAGTGTATTTAACATGCTTATTCCATATAAGCTTGCTGTCTAGGATAATTGCCAGATATTTGACTCGAGAATTCCATTCTACGTTATCTCCATTTACCGAGATGGATTTATAATAATAATAATTACAAGTAACTCGCAATTGATTTTTTGATACTATGTTCATTTTTGTGCAAACAATCCTTATGTTCGCATCACAATAAATCCAATGGCAATAGATGGAGATGATAATAAGTCTATGATAAGAGATGTAGATGCCAATCCTGGCCTATAATGAGCTGGAAGAAGCCATAAGATTTAATTCTCCTTTTTTCCATTCTACACATTACATTTTCTTCCAGGTATGCGACAAAGTTTGCCTGTTATGGTTACCATCAAAGTAAACAAGGTGTGCAGACTTGGATGGAGAGGATTACCAGAGAGGGTTGATTACGCCCCAACAACGGGTAAACAAGAACTCTTCCCATCCGCATCTTTGGAACTCTGTGATGTTCCATGCAACATCAGGGAGTTGAAAACAAGGGTAGATTTGGCCACCAGGTAAACTCATTATTTCAACATTGTGAATAAGAATTTATTGAGGATGAGTTTCATTGCTTGTCAAAAAAAACCTCACCTTCGAAAACACCCTGTATATACTCCATGAAATGTGAAATATTTTTAATGAAAAGATTAAAGATAAACGAATGATTTATGTCTGGTGTTTAACGAAATTACATAAAGAAAACATATTCACCATGGAAATAATTCATACAAGTTTGACCTTCGCGAGGTAAACATATGTGCTAACCTGACAAACATTATAATATTGATTTTTTTCATTAGTATGCATTTCGTTGAGCCATTAGTTTCAGTTGGATTGTTATCAAATGACTGAACACCTATAAAGGTATACACCACAACTGAAAGAAATTGAAACCCAAACTCAGTTGAACGAAATTATATTCTCTGCTATTTGTGTCTTTTTCTATTCTAAACAGATTATAATTTTTTTTTTTGATTATTTTTTTGTGAACCAGACAAGGAAAACATCCAACTTTCTTTGAAACCTTGAGACATCAGAAAACTACTTACAGAATTGCTAGGGACTAATTTCTTCGTCGGCACATCAATTTCTAGAATCATCCATAATGAAGCTCTGAACATTTTTCGTCTTTTTTGCAGACATATCGGAAAAGGTTGCGACCGTGACACGTACAGCGTCCAGTCGCAGCGAAAACTCTGCGGCGCCTCACCATCAGCCATCGACCTACTCCCAAGCCCAGGCATAGGAGCTGAATGGACCAAACCTCTTATATCGGACGAAGGTCACGAATCCGACCAAATGTTCGAATTCGACGGAAGTTCAACCGCCGTTTCCATTCCAAACCACGTATTAGACCATAACTTACCACCTACTTTCACCTTCGCCACCTGGATGCGACACGCGCAGCATCAGAACCAAGACAAACATATCAAGGAGCATATCCTCTGCTCTGCTGACGACCACAGTAAGTATCATTATCGTATCTACACTTAGTGTTAGATAGAAGAGCCCATCTCTTCTGACCAAGTATATCTCCTATCCATAAAACTTCTAAGCAGAAAAAGGCGGGGAGACTGGGACATAGGGATTGCACCACTTATGGCACGAAAACCACCGAAGGAAAAGGACTTTTCAAGCTGAAATTCACGCTATTGAAAGATGTCTTCAGTTTAGCGCTAAGCTTCAACGGCATAAGTTTAAAGATGGTATGGGAATGGCTCGGTTAAATCATAAACCATGCAAAAATATTGTCTGGATTCCTGGACACTCGGGAAACAGGGGAAACAAAGAAACCAATGGCCATAACTCCCCTTGTAGGGACAGAACCATTATGTGGCTTAGGAAAACCCACCTTCAAAGAATAGTCTGTCTGCCAGTTACAAAGCAACAATCAAGTTACTTCAGAACTGAAGAATTGAGACATCGAAAACTTATCTTGATCCCAGCAAAAAAATGCTACAGGCTTCCTTCCTTATGGGGCACTTTTGCCTAAAAGCATCTTCTGAGGTTAAGTTGAGCAGAAAATGGTGAATATTGATTCTTAGGGGAGGCGCAAAAACACCTCGTTACACCTAGAATGCCTCACCATTGGAAAGCTTGGCCAAGCAATCATTAATGACATCCTGCTTCGAGCCGTCTCAGCTACTGGAGTTCATCAGAATTCTGGAACTGAATATTGAGCTGTAGCTTAGAAAATACCTCAGACAGCTCAAAATAGGGGGACACAATAGTAGCTTACTAGTATCACCTAACTCCCATTAAAAGAAATCGAAATGGGTATACCCCAAGGTTCTCTTCCAATCCCTGTTATTTTTTGTCTCTTTGTAATTATTGGTGAAGGATAACTTCCTAGTTGAGAGCCAGCCAAATTTCTCAGTCTCACTCAAAAGTTTGCGAATACTAGGAAATTCACCAATAATATTTTTCCACAGAAATGAATAGACACCATTATGCTCTCTTCGTAAGAAACTGCCGATTGATTCTTCTGCTGAGAAGAGACTTCTCTGAAGGTGACTTGAACATATTCAGACCAGCTGAGTGGAGGTGGAAGTTACCACAGGTGAGTAGCCATGATAGCTTTCTGCCATGGTTATTGATTTATTTTTTCGATAGATCTGCGACGATCAGTGGCATCACTACGCCATCAACGTCCGTTTCCCAGACGTAGAACTCTACATCGACGGTCAACTGTTCCACACCGAAAAGAAAAATCCGGAAGTCATCGACGACTGGCCCTTACATCCAACCAAAGGAATCAACACCACTCTCACAGTCGGTGCTTGCTGGCAAGTGAGTATCTCGAGATCTTTCGTTTCTAATCGATAGTTATAGGCTTCCTAAGAAATAATCAGTCGGAAAGTCGATGGCAAATGTGTGTTTTTCCATCCATATATGATTGATTTCAACTCTGCAGTCCCCCTGGATTACCTGATGCTGTTTCAGTTGTAATTCTTCATATCATAAATTTATTTTCAGGGTTCGGACAATAAGATGAAGCATCATTTGAAAGGATACCTCGCTGGATTGAGTGTATTGGTGGGAGAAACTGAGAAACCAGAAGTCCTGAGCTGCCTGCATCAATGTAAAGAAAGCTTGCAGGTAAGGAATCGCTCAGCTCTCCTCCAAAAATCATATGGATAATTATCTCTTCGATTCCAGGTACCTGCAATGGAACTACTCCAACCCGGAATGGAGCTCTTGACAAATTCAGATCTCACAGAAGTAACGGTCGAAGGAGACAACCGAACCAACTTGGAAACTCTGGTACGAAAGGTTGGCTACGTTAATACCAGGGAATTCCCAACTGCTGGACGCAGGAATATCAGACTCACAACAACTGTAACTTGTGACAACGGAAAAACTGTGAGGGTAAGTAATCTTTTTTTCTAATTTGGTGAAATGTTCTGGTGGTATGTTTGATAATTCTATACCTCGATCTCTCCTTCACAGGTGCCAGATGCCCAGACGTATGTCATGGTCCTGAAACCTCAAACACCCAGTATTCATCTCAACGGTACCGGGAACATGGCCAGGAAATACGAAGATTTCAGAATGGGAGTCAAGGTTTTGGCCGATATCCATATAACTGGTGAACTGAAACTCGACAAGTGCTCTCTTTCCATCTACCCTAACCTCAACCCAGACCATGAAAACCTCGGTGTTCCAGAGGAGATGCTGAAGAGATTAGGTGAGGAAGAAGCTTTAAAAGAAAATACCTACACTGTGCCTCGTGTACCTTTGGAAATCTTCCAATGATTCTTTCGATTACTTGCAGGTATGGCAGCTCGTATCTCGAAAGACGGGGTTGTTATAACTGGCTCGGACATGGTGTTCAATTACGAACAAGTGCTCAGGCTGATCGTGTACACCAACAAGAAACCAGCGTACTATCTTAACAGGGTGTTCAAACTATCCTGCTCCGAATTGAATGGTCGCTTCACCTCCAATGAATATGTTCAAACTGTGAGTATAAGGTTTCGAGTAGCTTATAACTCTTATTGATCCAATTTTCTTTGCAGCTCACAGTTATTCATCCCCAACCGAAAGAACCACTGCCAGCCCACGCAACCATCAACCAGCACTCTGTCCTCCTGAGACCAGCGGCTGTCGTTTCCAGAGATTACATTCCATCCGAACACATGGCCATGGTAGCGACTGGGGGATCACACGCGGTTACCATCATCGTCGTCGTATGCATCGGCTTCTTGCTCTTCATGATCATCTTGGGAGTTGTGAGGATAAGGGCTGCCCACCACAAGACCACGGCCGAAGAACAGGAATCTGAGATGACATGGGACGATTCCGCCCTGACCATCACCGTGAACCCAATGGAGGTAGGTTTTGATCTATTCGAGCAAAGTGGGGCGTGAATCCATCGATGAGAATTGTCGAATTGAACCGGTGTGAGCTTAGCAGCCGGTTTCGGCAAGACTTCAGCGGCCAGTTCGCCGATAAGCGCTCGTCTCACCCTAGTGCAGTCGTAACTGTAGAAGCCCGTAACCGTAATACGTATATTCCATGTTATATTGAAGCACATGAGAATTAATATATCTCAGAATAATCAGGGAGAAGTTTTGTCCCCTAGATATAATAGTAATGTAACATATTCTCTCCAGTACAAATATCGGTTTTCCGGAAGAATGATTGGAAATCATTTTTGTTTTGTGCATATTCTACGGGAATTATGATTTCACCACAATGCATAGCTTTCATATTTTGTCCTCTCAGAAACAATGTCAACCGAGCCGTTGAATTATGTTCTTCGGGTTCATCGGATAAAAATTCGAACTTCGAATTTTCGATCTCATTTTCAGAAAAATAGGTGAGAATCATTTTTGTTTTTTGCATAATACATATGAGGTAATAAAAGTTCTTACACAGTGCATAGCTCTCTTATTTTGTCCTCTTCAGGAACAATGTCCACCAAGCCGTTGAATTATGTTCTTCGGGTTTATCGGATAAAAATTCAAACTTCGAATTTTCGCTCTCATTTCCAGAAAAATAGGTGAAAATCATTTTTGTTCTCTGCATAACATGAGGAAATAATGGTTCTACCACAGTGCATAGTTCTCATATTTCGACCTCCTCAGGAACAACGTCAACCGAGCCGTTGAATAATGTTCTTCGGGTTTATCGGATAAAAATTCAAACTTGGAATTTTCGCTCTTATTTCCAGAAAAATAGGTGAAAATCATTTTTGTTCTTTGCATAATATGAGAGAATAATGGTTCTACCACAGTGCATAGTTCTCATATTTTGTCCTCCTCAGGAACAATGTCCACCAAGCCGTTGAATTATGTTCTTCGGGTTTATCGGATAATAATTCAAACTTCGAATTTTCGCTCTTATTTCCAGAAAAATAGGCGAAAATCATTTTTGTTCTCTGCATAATACGAGGAAATAATGGTTCTACCACAGTGCATAGTTCTCATATTTTATCCTCCTCAGGAACAATGTCCACCAAGCCGTTGAATTATGTTCTTCGGGTTTATCGGATAAAAATTCAAACTTCGAATTTTCGCACTCATTTCCAGAAAAATGGGTGAAAATCATTTTTGTTTTCTGCATGATATGAGGAAATAATGGTTTTATCATCTCTCATATTTTGTCCTCCTCAGGAACAATGTCCACCAAGCCGTTGAATTATGTTCTTCGGGTTTATCGGATAAAAATTCAAACTTCGAATTTTCGCTCTCATTTCCAGAAAAATAGGTGAAAATCATTTTTGTTCTCTGCATGATATAAGGAAATAATGGTTCTACCACAGTGTATAGCTCTCATTTTTTATCCTCCTCAGGAACAATGTCCACCAAGCCGTTGAATTATGTTCTTTGGGTTTATCGGATAAAAATTCAAACTTCGAATTTTCGCTCTCATTTCCAGAAAAATAGGCGAAAATCATTTTTGTTCTCTGCATAATACGAGGAAATAATGGTTCTACCACAGTGCATAGTTCTCATATTTCGACCTCCTCAGGAACAATGTCCACCAAGCCGTTGAATTATGTTCTTCGGGTTTATCGGATAAAAATTCAAACTTCGAATTTTCGCTCTTATTTCCAGAAAAATAGGCGAAAATCATTTTTGTTCTCTGCATAATATGAGGAAATAATGGTTCTACCACAGTGCATAGTTCTCATATTTTGACCTCCTCAGGAACAATGTCCACCAAGCCGTTGAATTATGTTCTTCGGGTTTATCGGATAAAAATTCAAACTTCGAATTTTCGCTCTCATTTCCAGAAAAATAGGTGAAAATCATTTTTTTTCTTTGCATAATATAAGGAAATAATGGTTCTACCACAGTGCATAGCTCTCATATTTTATCCTCCTCAGGAACAATGTCCACCAAGCCGTTGAATTATGTTCTTCGGGTTTATCGGATAAAAATTCAAACTTCGAATTTTCGCACTCATTTCCAGAAAAATAGGTGAAAATCATTTTTGTTTTCTGCATGATATGAGGAAATAATGGTTTTATCATCTCTCATATTTTGTCCTCATCAGGAACAATGTCCACCAAGCCGTTGAATTATGTTCTTCGGGTTTATCGGATAAAAATTCAAACTTCGAATTTTCGCTCTCATTTCCAGAAAAATAGGTGAAAATCATTTTTGTTCTCTGCATAACATGAGGAAATAATGGTTCTACCACAGTGCATAGTTCTCATATTTCGACCTCCTCAGGAACAATGTCAACCAAGCCGTTGAATTATGTTCTTCGGGTTTATCGGATAAAAATTCAAACTTCGAATTTTCGCACTCATTTCCAGAAAAATAGGTGAAAATCATTTTTTTTCTCTGCAAAATATAAGGAAATAATGGTTCTATCACAGTGCATAGCTCTCATTTTTTATCCTCCTCAGGAACAATGTCTACCAAGCCGTTGAGTTATGTTCTTCGGGTTTATCGGATAATAATTCAAACTTCGAATTTTCGCTCTCATTTCCAGAAAAATAGGTGAAAATCATTTTTGTTCTCTGCATAACATGAGGAAATAATGGTTCTACCACAGTGCATAGCTCTCATATTTTGTCCCCCTCAGGAACAATGTCCACCAAGCCGTTGAATTATGTTCTTCGGGTTTATCGGATAAAAATTCAAACTTCGAATTTTCGCTCTCATTTTCAGAAAAATAGGTGAAAATCCTTTTTGTTCTCTGCATAACATGAGGACATAATGGTTCTACCACAATGCATAGCTCTCATATTTTGTCCTCCTCAGGAACAATGTCCACCAAGCCAAGCCGTTGAATTATGTTCTTCGGGTTTATCGGATAATAATTCAAACTTCGAATTTTCGCTCTCATTTCCAGAAAAATAGGTGAAAATCATTTTTGTTCTCTGCATAACATGAGGAAATAATGGTTCTACTACAGTGCATAGCTCTTATATTTTGTCCTCCTCAGGAACAATGTCCACCAAGCCGTTGAATTATGTTCTTCGGGTTTATCGGATAAAAATTCAAACTTCGAATTTTCGCTCTCATTTTCAGAAAAATAGGTGAAAATCCTTTTTGTTCTCTGCATAACATGAGGACATAATGGTTCTACCACAGTGCATAGCTCTCATATTTTGTCCTCCTTAGGAACAATGTCCACCAAGCCGTTGAATTATGTTCTTCGGGTTTATCGGATAAAAATTCAAACTTCGAATTTTCGCTGTCATTTCCAGAAAAATAGGTGAAAATCTTTTTTGTTCTCTGCATAATATGGGGAAATAATGGTTCTACCACAGTGCATAGCTCTCATATTTTGTCCCCCTCAGGAACAATGTCCACCAAGCCGTTGAATTATGTTCTTCGGGTTTATCGGATAAAAATTCAAACTTCGAATTTTCGCTCTCATTTCCAGAAAAATAGGTGAAAATCATTTTTGTTCTCTGCATAACATGAGGAAATAATGGTTCTACCACAGTGCATAGTTCTCATATTTCGACCTCCTCAGGAACAATGTCCACTAAGCCGTTGAATTATGTTCTTCGGGTTTATCGGATAAAAATTCAAACTTCGAATTTTCGCTCTCATTTCCAGAAAAATAGGTGAAAATCATTTTCGTTCTCTGCATGATATGAGGAAATAATGGTTCTACCACAGTGCATAGCTCTCATATTTTGTCCTCCTCAGGAACAATGTCCACCCGTTGAATTTTGTTCTTCAGATTTATCGGATAAAAATTCAAACTTCGAATTTTCGCTCTCATTTCCAGAAAAATAGGTGAAAATCATTTTTTTTCTCTGCATAACATGAGGAAATAATGGTTCTACCACAGTGCATAGTTCTCATATTTCGACCTCTTCAGGAACAATGTCCACCAAGCCGTTGAATTATGTTCTTCGGGTTTATCGGATAAAAATTCAAACTTCGAATTTTCGCTCTCATTTTCAGAAAAATAGGTGAAAATCATTTCTGTTTTTTGCATAATATGAGGAAATAATGGTTCTACCACAGTGCATAGTTCTCATATTTCGACCTCCTCAGGAATAATGTCCACCAAGCCGTTGAATTATGTTCTTCGGGTTTATCGGATAAAAATTCAAACTTCGAATTTTCGCTCTCATTTCCAGAAAAATAGGTGAAAATCATTTTCGTTCTTTGCATAATATGAGGAAATAATGGTTCTACCACAGTGCATAGTTCTCATATTTTGACCTCCTCGGGAACTTCGAATTTTCCAACTGATTTCCAGAAAAATGAATGATAATCATTTTGTTTTCTCGCATAATATGAGGGACTAATAGTTCTACCACAGTTCATAGCTCTCATATTTTGTCGTCTTCAGAAACGATGTGAACAGAGCCGTTGAATAATGTTCTTCGGGATTATCGGATAAAAATTCAAACTTCGAATTTTCGCTCTCATTTCCAGAAAAATGAATGAAAATCATTTTTGTTGCATATTCTAGAGGAATTACGGTTTCACCAGTCACCACAGTGCATAGCTCTCATATTTTTCCCCTCAGAAACAATGTGAACCGAGCCGTTGAATAATGTTCTTCTGGTTTATCGGATGAAAACTTAAAAATCGAATTTTCGCTCTCATTTCCAAAAAATGGGTAAAAATCATTTTTGTTTTTTTGCATAAAATGAGGGAATAATAGTTCTACCACAGTGCATAGCTCTCATATCTTGTCCTCCTCAGGAAGAATGTCAACCGAGCGGTTGAATAATGTTCTTCGGGTTTATCGGATGAAGATTTAAACTTCGAATTTTCACCCATTTTTATGGAAATGAAAATTCCGGTTCGAATTGATATCGCGGTGACGCAGCGATGCATAAAGGATGTGACAGACCGATCAGGCAATTGAACTTTTGCAACCCTTGTTAATCTAGGTCAGATGGTGATGATTTTAAGTCTCTAATATTTGTATGCTGACAAATCACGATCTTCTCATTTTTTCCCCAGAATGCCGAAAGGAAACTGGAGGGCAACAATGCAGAATTCAGCGACTCCGACCAGTCTGACTCGGAGTCATCATCCGACGATGACAATCTGGAGGGATCCTGCCGAATCCCCGACTCTTCGGAGGACGAGGACGAACCCCCGGTACGCAGCCGCAAGCACGACTATCAGAACGTGAGCCAGCTTGAATGGGACCACACTACAATGTAAGGTCTCGAGAGGGTAGTTTTTTGGTCGAAGGGTCGGTCCTTTGGAGGTTCAGTTGGATTGAGTTGAAATTTTAGGAATATCTACATCTAAGGTGTTTAAGTTACTTTAGCTTAGAGTGAGAATGTGGAGGAACTAACTGTGTAAGTCATTCCCTTATCAAACTAGGAAACTTTTCACTAACGTTTTTACCAACTTCGTATCAAAAAATGGCATCTAAATGTGTGTGTATGGAAATTTCGTAAAGGTAGTTCCACACTAATAATTTTCCTCTTGAATGTAACACCCAACTTATCCTGAATTGACAACGGCCGACTGAAAAACAACTAAATTGTCAAAAAGACATTTCTCACTTTTGAAAGCACTTTGGATTCATCCCAAAGCCTCATCGAAATAATGAAAGAAAAATTGTGCCATCCCTCCTCCAAATGTTCATTTGTCTCGATTTTTTTAGTATCACATCATTTCATACTCGGCAAAAATAAAATCCAGAAATTACATTCGTTTCTAATTTTCATCGATGTAATTGAAAGTTGCTGTATGTTGATCCATTATCTATATTATTCCTTTTTATGAATCATGGGTACTAAATATGGTTACTGAAATATCAAACGATCGTCCATATATTGAATTTTAGACTTATATACACTTAGTGTATCCTTTTCGACACTGTTAGATAGGATATCTCAAATTTCTTCATCGAACGAAGCTCATTTTTCAAGAACGTTGCAACTAAATATTTAGTTTCAAAATTCTGGAAAACATTTGATAAAAAACTTTGAGAACAGCTATTTTCTTCACCAACGCTTCCCGCTACGTTTTTGTTGATGCAGCTATTATGTTAAATTTAAGATTTTTAGAATAAGGATGTTATAGATTTGACGAAAAAAATCCCGTACATTACGAACTAGAAACCAGCATCAAGCTAACTAGTTTTGGATGTTTAAATGCACTGTGCACTATAACAATGTTCCTAACAACTTATCTGTATAGAGCTTAGCGATCAAAATTTAACTTTATGTTTTCACAGCTTATATCTTAAATAATGTATTTTTCTAGTTGATGTACGGGATTATTTTTCGAAATGTGAAAACTTGCGGCTATCATATTCTCAATAAATTTTTTTTGCTAATTCTCTGATTTACTAATCTTATTTTTATTTTGTTAGCTAACATTAACCCTAGTATTATTAATTTTGTACTTAATTTTTTCGTTTATAGTTTCTACCTTTTCTACGCAGTTTATAAGATTGAATGTCCTGATGAATATTTCAAAATCATATCAAATTCTTGAAAAATGCAATCACTCTTATGTAAATCTGTCACTAATGAAAGTAATAAAACTAAACAAAAATCTATTTGGCAGAGTTCCAGTTTTAAATTTTGCACAAACATCTCTAGATGTTTTATATTATTACTTTCATTAATACTAACATTGTATAAAGTCTTTATACAATGCTCACATTTCCCGATGTTTAGACGTCTTTATTTGTATTCTCTCTGTCTTTCTCTCTCGCACAATCTTTTTTTGGTTTGAGTGTAGTAGTTTAAAAATGTATATAAAATTTTGCAGCTATTATTTTTTGTAAAAGTAGGAAAAAAAATGGGTACTTAATAACGTTTATATGAATAAAATATATATTGACAAAAATTAAATTTCTTTGAATGAATACATGCTTATTTTAAGAGAATGCAATAGTAGACATTAAAGAAAGAAAAATCTATATCATATTATGCAATATGAATGTTGGAGATTTCCAGTTTGTTAAGTTATATTTTCGAATCTTCTCAGTTTTTAAATGTTGACTTTAGAATAGTTGCTGTGATGTCAAAATTGTTTAGTTTAGGAGAAAAGGAAACAAGCACTAAATTTTTTGTGGGATTGTTTCATCAAGATCGAATAGCTTACAAAAATATATTTTGTCATTTCAATTGATTTCAAGAAAAAAACTAAAAATAGTGAATCCTTCAACAATTCACTTTCTGAATCAATTCTTAACCAAGATGTGGATGATGAAGTCTTCCGTTAGAAGTTTTCGGCAAAACGTTATCTGGTCTGTTTTGGTAAACAGTTCGATCTTGAAGAACAAAGGGGCAAAAGTTAATCCAATGAGAACACTATTTTTGACAACAGTAACATTGGTACATTCCATGCAATTTGTAATCTTTGTATCTACCAGTTAAAAACGCTTTGTTGTGTGTACATCATCATGGAGATGAAATATCCGAATGTTTTTAGATGTTATACCACAATAATAATGTAATACATGAATGTATATTAAATAAATATATCCAAAAATTTATGTTCACTGTTCAGTTTTTCTAAATCCACCCTCTAATCACATCACTTCCTCTTATTCTATTCATCATAAGCGTTGTTCCATTATTCGCGAAGAGATTTGGTAACGAGTTCTGGAGCTGTTAGATGGCGTTAGTGTGTGCGTAATACTCTACCGATGTCTACGAGTTGTTTCATATTCGCAAGGTCCTAGAGAGTCAACCCCAGAAGAACAGGAAAGTCTCTATTCAACAGCCGAATCAAACAAAAATCACGATAACTTCCGAAAGAGAAAGCCTCTAGTTTCAGCTCGTGAATGGGCGAAATCCGCCGAACGGTTTCGTAGATATAGCCATATGAATTTTTTTTTCGATAATTGAAAAAGTAGCGATCCGATCGAATTGAAACTTTGTAGTTAGTTGTAAAATAACAACAAGGTTCATGTGAAATTTCGTGGGGATGGGCGCAAAAAATCATTCGAAAATATTAATATATGGATCTGCATTTCAATCAATACGACTTATATTCCTTTATCCATGGTGTCTCCGTCTTTGCACCTTGGATCTGGAATCCCGGGTAGGTGTAAATCGTAGGAGTGAGTAGCTATTTTCGACGCATTCTCATTGAACTAAAGATTAGACAACTGTTTCATATTTGAGTATAAAATATACAGAATACACTTCTTTTTTATATTCCACAGGAAGGAGCATTAGGGCCGGTTTCTTCACATCCGAATAAATAAACACTACCAGGAGAATAACTATCGGTCTCATAAATGAAGATATACTTCCTATTCCCAGAATAGCCTGTTAGCGTCTTTTCACTTCCAGTTAGCTGATAGATAACTATTCGCAAAGAGTAACAGTCTAATCTTTGGTATTAGCCAGATTCGTCAGTTTTGCCAACCATTTAATATTGAAACTGGAAGTAATAGAGGAATAATATACATGGAAAGAAAACTTTTACTCTATTCTCTAGTCGGTGAACCATTGTTAACCTTAATTATCATCGACATTAACCTTAGAAAATTTTACATTTGAGATTTCATGTATTTTCAGTTAGGTTCTAAGTAATTGTACAAGAGGCACAACTTATATGTGTGCCCAAAAGGAAAAGATGAGGTAGAAATCGGAATTCTCCTATATGAACAGGAAATCAAAAGAAAACAATTAGAGAATATCAATTATGATGTAAAAAAAAAACAAATTGATAATCCGTAATTAGGGTTTTTATTCACTCATTTTTTAAATTGTATGTACCATTCTTCTCATTGAACTTTGAATTATATCTATTGCTATTTACGATCCTCAGACTCAATTTTAAATATAGAAATATTTAATTGTTAATATAAAAAAAGTCATAATAAAAGTTGATCATTTGAGAAAACTGAAAGAATTATTGAATTATGAAAATAATATCCATTCGACAAATTTTTTAAAGTTGAATACCAAGATAACAGAAAGATATTCTTATTATATGTGACGTATGGTTTTTTGCATATTCGAATTTTATAGTGGGATAGATAGCTAGCTCTTGGCTCTTGCACTAATTGAAAGAGCTGCTCCTTTTTTTCACATATGATGGTATGGTGTATATACAATTTATTTTCGACCATTTGATATTTATCTGGTTTTAGACAAAAAACTTTCATTCCTTTAATATTATTATTATCATAAAATTGATCTGAGTTGAGGCAGAGCCTATAAACACACAAGGGGAAATAAAAATTACATTACGTGGAAGAATATTTATTGATTATACAAACTTGTGTTTCCATTAATGAATAAATTTGCAAAATAATCAAGAAAAAAACTACGAGGGTCACCATCTTCACTCATATCTTCATTATTTCGATCTCCTGGAAATTCCCCAATGGTATCTTCTCCCTTAAAAATTTCTTAATTGAAATCTATTGCTATGTTATGCAAAAGCCACCTTAAGTTTCTGAGCAAATGCAAGCTGACATCTTATTGCAAAATATATAATTAATATTGGAAATTCAAATTATATAAGTTGCCAAAAAATCAGAATCAGGAAAAAAACTTGGTTCGGTTACGTGGCAATTTTTCATTCCTCAATCAACTATATGCGCTACAGTTTCGAGGACAATTCTCCTCTTCTTCAGGCTACAACGAAAATGCACAATTACATTAGGGCAGAAAGAGTTATGAGAACACTAAAACTTTCCTTTTTGGGAAACTTATATTTCTTATATTCAACTCATTCAAAAAGAAAAAGAGAATATTTTAGTATTTTCATAAATCTTTCTTCCCTAATGTAACAATGAGAACACTAAAATATTCCTTTTTGAAAGAGTTAAATATAAGAAATATAAGTTTACCAAAAAGTAAAGGAGGAATATTTTAGTGTTCTCATAACTCTTTCTTTCGTAATTGTGCATTTTCGTTGTAGCATGAAGAAGAGAAGAATTGTCCTCGAAGCTGTAGCGCATGTAGTTGATTGAGGAATAAAAAAATTATCACGTAACCGAATCAAGTTTATTTTCCTGAGTATTGGAAACTCCTTTTTCATATTCCGAACATACGTTTGATGATATTCCTTGTTCGGATATGCGCTTCATTAAAAAGGACTTGGACTTAATTTTCTGGGTTTTCTAATGAAGTAATGATGTACTGTTTACATGCATAGCCTCGATCAGCAATTAACAAGTCTTATTTTCTGAGACGAATTTTCAAATATGTGGCTGTCATTTGCAGAACTAGGCCAACGACATACCAAATATATAATTTTCAAGCCAGCGTTAGAAGCGACTTGGCAATTCAAAGAGAAAAAACTTTTGCGATTACGAAAAGCTTCTCCATTTTCTCCTCCAGGTGATTGAATCTTTATATGTGTACAATCTATGGCTCTTATTTCTCTGGGAAAACAAGTTTGATGATAGAATTTTCCTTCTGCCTCTACCTGTTCATCATCTGTTTGTGGAAGATGAACATGAGTATCGAATAGTTCAGTAATCATCTATCATTTGTTTGATAATACGCCCTAAAGTACTTTTATTAATTCCTCAAAAGTCTCCAATTGACATAAAAATCTCCAGTTGCCAGAAACCTCAGAGTTTATCCATTGGACTACAGCACGACTTGAATTCCTAAAATCGAAAAATACTATAATAAAGTGAATACTAAATTTGAAACTAGAATTATTCTAGGCACATGTGGTTTGAATACTTACCAAGTAGTCCGATTCTGAAGATTTGAATTTGAATGAACTGAGCTGTACGTTTTGAAATACGAATTCATTATCATTCCATTTATGAAAAATCATCAAATCTTGTCCTCAATACATAGGTACTCTCGTTCCAAAATTACATATTCAAGTATGGAGAAATATACCTCGAAAACAACAATCGAAATCACAAAACGTATTACTCGTTGAAAAACAAAACAACCTAACCTAACTTACCTAACGTGACAGTCCTGACATAAAAATGTGCTGACGTATTTATTCTGTCGAATCAGTCGAATAAACCGTTAACTACGACTTTTGGTACCGAATAAGTTATTTTCTCAATAAGGATTTTTTATTCCAAGAATAGCGCTAACTGGAGGTGAAGAGATGGAGATTTTTCTTATTCTGAGAATAAAACTTAACTATAGGATAAATTTATTTATTCGGATGTGAAGAAACCGGGCCTTAGGGATATAATATAAAATTCTATAGTGGTAGAGATTTCGAAGCGTGCTTGGCCTTCTTGATTTTTCCTTCATTGACTGTTTTCATCATGATAGTTGCAAATGCAATTTTACGCGTTGGTATCGTCGATACTCGATCGCTATCCTATCCCTATCATAGCACATTGCTTGACTGCGGTGATATACAGGGTGTTTTTTAAGGTGAGGCTTTTTTTGACAGGTGCTAGAACTCATCAAAAGAGATCATTCCCCCGAAGTTGATCATATAAAATACTCAATTTGAAAAAAAATCTTGGGCATCAATAATGTAACGAACTTAAGCCGGACCTGTCGTAACTGCCGAGATTTCTAGAACCGACAGAAGGAACCCCGGTGATTCTAGAGACTGCGGGACGCTTCGAACGGCTTCTAGAGACATCGCGACAGTTCCCTCCCAGTATGTAAATCGACATCGGCCCAAGACGAGTTCAGTACAGTATAGGACTAAATAGCGTGTAGATAAAAATCATTAAGTGGTGTAAATAAACTAGTAATAGTGAACTGTAAATAAATTATTTTAAGAAGAATTTGGACTATATTCATTACAATATCTTAATCCCGCACTGAATGAATCTCTCTGTTAGGAGCCATATGCATGCGATATTTGTTTTCTCGGCATTCATTTATCGCAATTCATCGCAAATTTGTATTCTCTTTCAACTTTTATTAGGAGATTTTTCCTGAACGATATTATTCTTAAAGTTCTAACTTCGGAGATGAAAAATTACTGATTGAAAAGGTTCACAAACTCACCGACAAAATTGATTCAAATTGTTTACAGAAACTGTTCGAAATTGTCACCATTTTTTCAATGTACACAAAGTGTTGACCGGCGTAACTTCGATTGGTCACTTATACAGTAATGTTTTCAAATGACCCCAAAGAAAGAAATCACAGGGGTTAAGATCGGAAAATTTTGTCATCCCATCCCATCGCATAATACGAATGAATTCCCGTATACTGACTGACTGATTTCGGAATACTCGGCCCTGGTGAATATTTTATATGAACGATTTTTGGTATATCGACTTATTTTGATTAGTTCTATTGCTAGTAAAAAAAAGCCTCACCTTTGAAAACACCCTGTATATAGATGGACGCCAAAGAGGCGCCGATGAGGTGATCTAGGGAGCTCTGAACAGTTAATCCGCCACTGGGTACCAAACTGGTTGTTCCATATGGCCGACTAGTCTTTCCTGATTTCAGTGGCGAAGAGTATTTCAGTAGCGTAGAAATTAGAAGACAACTTTTCGTGTGAGCTTTCTCGCAAATCAATAAAACTTTACGAGAAAGCTATATGAATTGAACCATTATTCAATTTGCATTAATTATTCAATTTCCATTTGCAAGGATGTAATGGACAGTTTCAAACATGAAATGAAATGAAAAACAAAAGAGAAGGATAAATAAAAGGATGAAAAGTATATGAAGATACATTTATTGACCTCTAAATAAAATTAATTTTGTATACATATTTCTGATATTTTCACCTCCAATTGCATTCTCACAAATTCAAATATAATTGATTCTTGTTGTTGGGTATGCCATACAGATACATTTAATCAACAATATCCGCGTATACTTTATTAGCTAGCAGCACCAACTTTATCAGTTGAGACCCATTCTCGGCTCAGAATTTACAAAATACGATTTATTTTAATTATATGATGAAAACTGAGAAATAACAAAAACCAATCTCAACCTTATCCATGTTACGCCCATGTGCGTTTGTTTACGATTTTGGTGGAGAAACAACACACTGATGACGGTTCACTCAGGCCAAGAATTTTCTCAAAACCCACATAGAATCCGTCCATTCGAAGCTGAAGAAACACAAGTGTCATTTGTGCGACTATGCTGCCAATACCAAACACGGCCTCTTAGGTCATATAGATTCTATTCATTTGAAATTGAGAAAATATAAGTGTCACTTGTGCGACTATGCTTCGAACGGGAAACAGAGTCTTAAAGGACATATAGAAACTGTTCATTTGAACTTGAAGTATAAGAAAAATATTGCAGTGAATGTCTGATTGGAGTAATATATTGTAGGTGCCTAATAAACATTCAAACCATATTTTTGCATTTTTTTTACTGGATTCAAACTGTATACAAAATATTCATATTGGTTTTTTTTTAGTTGGAAAAGAAAGTGCATATCAAAGATTTAGATGTGATTAGTTATTTGACCTGAAGTTGGGAGCCGATCCCAATCGAACCAATAAACTATTGTCATTTGGGTTCGCAACCATTCTGTTTGAATTTTCTAAGACTTCCCTACCATTTTCACAAGTACAAGAGAGAAGATTCTATGGTATCTACGAAACGTAGATTCCATCCTACTAGATCGATCATGAGCAATATCACTCTAGTTGTAGAGGGAAAATGAAAAACATTTTTGTAAAATTGCCATGTTTATTGGTTTAAGAAGAATCACATCCTTTAAACAAATTATTCTTAAAGCACATTAGCACATGAACAATATCAGGCTTAAATTAGCATAATAACTCAAGTGACGTTCAACGATTCCTCTTTATTTTCGAATGGACCGAATCTATATGGATTTTGAGATTGCTCTCTTGAACTGAAGCATAATCACATAAGTGACAGTTATATTTTTGAGCGCTCGTACTACTTAGACGGGGGCTATATCATTTCCTCGTATTCATATGGTTTCCTGTATATCTATTGGTATTGTAATTTATATACTGTTCACTATACTAATTTATTTACACCACTCAATAATTTATCTACACGCTAGTAAGTCCTATTCTGTACTGACTCTCCTCTGGCCGATGATCATTTATGTATTGGAAGGGAACACTCCAGAAGGCTGTTCGAAGCGTCTCGCCGTTTCTAGCAGATTCGCGGCTCCTACTGTCGACGTGGTTGGTTCTAGAAAGCTGGGGAATCGCGGCAGGTCCGGCTTAAGTTTTAATTTTAATGAAAAATAATTTACTATGAAGGAACTGATGGATTTGATTTTTGATTTATTTGTGAGCGTGTTACGCAGAAACGCAACGTGGTGAAGTAAAAACCATTATTTTGAAAAAAAAAATATATTTCTACCGGGGATAGATTTTTTTTGTATTTTTTTCAGGGCGCCCGATAGCTCTTCTTTACAGTATTTGAGGATTATCCAGTCATTTTGGGACACCCTGTATAAGAGAGTATGAATTCATGGTATATTTCAAAAGTTGAAAAAATTAAAACTCTCCTAAAAAATTTTGAATTTTTTTCCATTATAATAGGTAGTTAAAAATATAATTCAACATGTCCGAGTTTTCAGATGCAAAGTCCGGGGTTCTTAAGGTTCCTGCCCAGTCCTAATTTTCAGATTACAAAGATGGCAACCTTTCGTGGATCTCGAATGTCGCGGTCACGTTTATCAATGAGCAAAATTTGACTAGGGGTTCCGTAAATATGGTTGTTTGAAATTTAGTTTTCTTGATAATTTCAAAACTACGGATTTGATCGTGACGAAATTTTGTATTTTAATGGAGAATGATATATTCAAGCTAAATTTTTTTCCAGATCGCATGACCAGAACCATAGAAAATCATAACTTCCGAACGGAAAGGCCTAGGGACTAGGGAGAATGAGGTGTTCAAGCTACATGTGGAATTTTGTCCAGATCGCATGACCAAAACCATAGAAACCATAGAAAATTGTAACTTTTGAACGGAAACGCCTAAGGACTTGAAATTTTCAGGATAGGTGTGGATCTCGATTGTCGTGTTCACTTTCAGCTATGAGCAAAATTATACTAGGGGTTCCGTTAATATGGTCGTTTGAAATTTAGTTTTCTTGATAATTTCCAAACAAAAGATTCGATCGTGACGAAATTCTGTATACTAATGGAGAATGATATATTCAAGCTACATTTCTCTAGATCGCATGACCAGAACCATAGAAAATCATAACTTTTGAACGGAAAGGCCTAGGGACTTGAAATTTTCAGGATAGGTGTGGATCTCGAATGTTGCGTTCACGTTTATCAATGAGCAGAATTATACTAGGGGTTCCGTAAATATGGCCGTTCAAAATATTCTGTTCCTGATAATTTTTAAACTACCGATTTGATTGGAATGAAATTTTGCAGCTAGCTGAGGAATAATGTATTCAAACTACGTGCGAAATTTTGTCCAGATCGCATCACCAAGACCATAAATACCGTAGAAAATTTTAGCGAATTATCGAAAAAAAAATTGGTCACCTAACACACTGACTTGAAGTCTGGATTATCGCCTTAGTTTGAAAATTGGTTCGACAGCTTTCAAAAATTTCCTCAATTGGTTTCTAAAACTGGAAAATGCGAATCTACCTACAAGGTGCATGTACGAGCGCTCAAAAGCTCCTGCCTTCACGGCAGTGCTTTTCGTAATTTTTTATGGATATTATTAGGTTTTCTTGTCATTTCGCTACAGAATAATTGGCAGGTGCACTCTTATCTGTATTTTGTGGAATCAGGGATTTATTCACCAACTAAAACATACATGTCAATTATCTGTATAACTTGTACACCAAATAAATAGTCTTTTTTTTTCGAAAAGATATGTTACAACTTGACAAATAAAAAATTTTACAGAATTGGAAATGGGGAGATACAATATATATCATCAGGTGGGTCACTCTTGATGTCTGCCTCGCAGGAAGAAAAGAACTTTTTCTCAGAAATAACATACAGGGTGTTTCATTGGTAAATGTACATACGTTAACCTGAGGTAGAGCTACCCTAGACGAGTCCAAAAAACCCATATATGATAGGTCTAATCATCTTCATAGCCGAGATACAGGGTGATTCGTGTATTCGTCAATATTTTCAATTGCTTATAACTTTTGAACCATCCAGTATAATCAATTGATATTTGGAGTGTAAAACACATTTCCATGGATGAATCGAACCATCTTTGAATTGATCGAAAAATCTAGGTCCGTGTTTGAAAAATATGGTACTTTTCGCAAGCTGAGATTCAACACCCTGTATGAAGGAATATTGGAACTTGATTAAAATATTCGGAAAGAGCAGAAAATTTTCAATAGGGATCAGTAGATTTCAGTGTCCCGCACAACGTTTGAACCATCAAAACTTTTGTTGAAAGATTTAATTCGATAGTGAAATTCCACTTTCTCTACAATAATGTCGTACATTGAGATTGCATTCGAAAAATTGTCTGTTGGATTGATGGAATATTTGTGTTTTTTCTCATATTCTAATAAATAATTTCAGGAATTCTTCAGGAAAATATGGATTCTGAATAATTTATTCAAAATGATCAATGGTGAAAAAATAAATAAACAAATGAGTAAACAAGACTGCATGTGGATTTTATTTAGCCTATCGATGCAAATTCCTCAAATTGAAGACTCCATCTCTCGGAAATATGGCTCATCGTCACAGGAACCATACACGACAAGTCGAACAACATACCAGCATATTAATTTGTGTTGAATACCACTAGTATTCATTCAAATACGCTACAACAGTATTAAGACAATAAATTTTGAAAACTGGTTTCGACAGTTTGGTGATCCGATACCTTATTTTTTGAAATAGTTCATAATTTTTAATAATAATGCCTCATAGATTTTCGAATCGAGAATATGCTGATATGTTGTTCGTGTATGGTTTTTGTGACGATGATGGTAGGCGGGTGTATGGGAACATCAAAGAAGATTCCCTAATAGAAGATTACCACATCATAAAACTTTCTCTACAGTCTTTGATTATATTCGTGAAAATGGCCGCCAAGATACTGAAGAAGTAATTTTTGAAACGATAGAGGCAGATCAAGAATGCAGCACTAGAACAATTTCCCATGTTATGAATGTGCCGCATGCAACAGTATGGCACAGATTGAAGACGAACAATCTCTACCCCCATCATCTCCAAAAAATTCAAAGATTAGAACCAGGTGATGAAATTCGTAGAATTCGTTCTTTCTGGATCAGAACTCTTCGAATATGTGAATAGGCAGAGGTGGACCGCATGCATGGCCCCTTAGATCACCAGATCTCAATCCTATCGATTATTTCGTTTGGGGATATTTGAAATCTTTAGTGGGGTGAGATTGAAAGTGAGGAAATCCTCCTACAACGAATCGAAGTTGCCTGCAATAAGATCCGTAATGATGCACAAATGATCAAAAAAGGTTTAAAGACATAATTTGAAAAGAGGAAGAAGTGCATCGAGCAAAACGGTGGCACTCTTGAGCAACTTTTATGATTACTTTCAAATGTTTTACTTGTTTACTCATTTGTTTATTTATTCTTTCACCATTGATCATTTTGAAGAAATTATTCAGAATCCATATTTTTCTGAAGGATTCCTGAAATTATTTATTAGAATATGAGAAAAAATACAAATATTCCATGAATCCAACAGACAATTTTTCGAATGCAATCTCAATGTACGACATTATTGTGAAGGAAGTGGAATTTTACTATCGAATTAAATCTTTAGACAAAAATTTTGATGGATAAAACGTCGTGCGGGACACTGAAATCTACTGATCCTCATTGAAAATTTTCTGCTCTTTCCGAATATTGTAATCAAATTCTAATATTCCTTCATACAGGGTGTTGAATCTCAGCTTGCGAAAAGTACCATATTTTTATAATACGGACCTGGATTTTTTGTCCAATTCAAAGATGAATCGATTCACACATGGAAGTGTGTTTTACGTTACAAATATCAATTGATTATACTGGATTGTTCAAAAGTTATAAGCAATTGAAAATACTGACGAATACACAAATCACCCTGTATCTCGGCTATGAAGATGATTAGACCTATCACATATAGGTTTTTTGTACTCGTCTAGGGTAGCTCTACCTTAGGTTAACGTATGTACATTTACCAATGAAACAACCTGTAGAATAGAACTAAAAGGCTCTGGAACAACCTAGCCTAATTTTGAATCCAAATGAACTGATTCTACATGAAGTTTTAGTCTGTTTTTATAATTTGATGCATATCCACATGAGTGACACTTATGTTGCTTCAAATTCAAATGGACCGTATCTGTATGTTTTTTTAGATCCCCTTTGAAGTTTGTAGCATATTCACAAAAGTGACATTTATGTTGCTTCAAATTCAAATGAACAGAGTCTATATGAAGTTTGAGATTATTTTTCTGATTTGATGCAAATTCACATAAGTGACACTTATGTTGCTTCAAATTTAAATGAACTGATACTATATGACGTTTGAGAAAATGTTTTTGATTTGATGCATATTCACATAAGTGGCACTTATGTTGCTTCAAATTCAAATGAACACAGTCTATATGAAGTTTGAGATAATTTTTCTGATTTGATGCATATTCACATAAGTGACACTTATGTTGCTTCAAATTCAAATGAACAGAGTCTATATGAAGTTTGAGACAATTTTTACGATTTGATGCAAATTCACATAACTGACACTTATGTTGCTTCAAATTAGAATGAACTGATCCTATATGATATTTGAGATTATTTTTAAGATTTGATGCATATTCACATAGGTGACACTTATGTTGCTTCAAATTCAAATGAACAGAGTCTATATGAAGTTTGAGATTATTTTTCTGATTTGATGCATATTCACATAAGTGACACTTATGTTGCTTCAAATTCAAATGAACAGAGTCTATATGAGGTTGGAGATTATTTTTCTGATTTGATGCATATTCACATAAGTGACACTTATGTTGCTTCAAATTCAAATGAAAAGAGTCTATATGAAGTTTGAGACTATTTTTGAGATTTGATGCATATTCACATAAGTGACACTTATGTTGCTTCCAATTCAAATGAACAGATTCTATATGGAGTTTGAGATTATTTTTCTGATTTGATGCATATTCACATAAGTGACACTTATGATGCTTCAAATTCAAATGAACAGATTCTATATGGAGTTTGAGATCATTTTTCTGATTTGATGCATATTCACATAAGTGACACTTATGATGCTTCAAATTCAAATGAACTGATTCTATATGACGTTTGAGACAATTTTTACGATTTGATGCAAATTCACATAACTGACACTTATGCGGCTTCAAATTCACATGGATGGAATCTCTATGTGCTTTAAGATTACATTTCTGATTTGCAGCATAATCACATTGGTGACACTTGTAAATTTTCAAATTCATCGAATAATTCTGTTCAGATAAATCACTGTATTTTTCCTTCGCTGAGTACTCTCTCCTGTCATAAATTCCACTTTGGTCAACAAATTGTTCGGTTATGTCAGCATCTTCAACCTTTCCCAGATGAGCAGAAAAGCTCTCACCATTTTCTTGATACTGTGTACTGAAACATGTTAGATCATTCAGATTTCAACACAAAAATTAGTTTGATGAATTCTATCGAACAAGTAAGAACAGTTGTTTATGTTTTTTAATAAGCTTATAGCTCGTGCGAGTAAGGAGACCCAGTTGTGTTCTGTGTAGGCTTTGTTACTGTGTCCCTACGCCACCTGAGGCACAGCACTGTTACTTGTTTACCCAATAGTGAATGGTGGAACCCTACTCCAGGTGAAAATAATAAAATCATATGAGGAGGATGAGGTAACTTATATGTATTTAATATACATATAATAATTTTCGGTCACCTATTAATATTTTTCTTATTAACTCTTACATTATCAGATGACACCTCCAGCGTCTTCTTAGACATCCCGACTAACCCTAGTTGTGAAAAGCCAGAAGGAATATTTCATCCAAGTGAGAATGCATTTTTGGGTCTATAGGCAATTTGCGCCATATGATTTGATGAATTGATCTGGGAGCATTATTTCTGCACCTTTCTTATCTCGATTCAAATATTTTCGAACAATAATACCTAGTGTTGATTCTTGAAATTTTCAGGGACAATGAAATTCCTCATAACAAACCTGGAACTTTGGCAAAAAACATCGCATCTTGCACAGATATTCTTCTTTTACAACTAAGCTATTTTCTTCCACAGGGTCACCACTCACCAGACTCTGTATGTAGTAGAGTGCTAGTATTTTCCCGGAAAATAATTCAAGATAGGAAACATATGTCAACACTTTGAGAAAAAGCAATGCGCTTTTTTGAAGGTCGCTCGAAAGATTTTCATCAAATTAAAAAACATTAATTTTTCGCGTAGAGCATTCGTAAGTTCATAATTGAAAGCATACCTTACAGAGTAGGCGAGTTCTGTGCATAATGAATCTTTTGAAATGTTCTCAATTCTATTTCTTTCAGATGTTGAAGCTAAAAGGATGTTATTATCATTATTATATATTAAGTTACATTTTTCAAAAGTGTCTGTTGAAAAATCCATCTATCGTTCCATCAAACATAAAGTGGCCTGCATTATAGTTATTGTACTACTGCCCCAATGTCCAATGATAGAAGTTGAGATGACGGGCAAAGTTTCAGGTAGAGGCAATAGAAATTGGGGGTATAATAATACGAAGGTACTTACTTGTCAGATTCATCATGTATCTCTTCCTCGATCTCTTCTTTCATATCAGAGCAGTGCATTTCTTCCATCTCACATAGGTACAAGTCACTTTTCCTAAAATAATAATCGCAAGTTTGGAAAGTATTATTATCACATGGATTAGGTGCGAAGTAATGAGGTTTATCAGTGGTATTTTATGAATTTAAGGCATAATAACATAATCAAGCGAACTGATGAAAAATA
This sequence comes from Aphidecta obliterata, assembly GCA_963966015.1. Taxonomy (NCBI): domain Eukaryota; kingdom Metazoa; phylum Arthropoda; class Insecta; order Coleoptera; family Coccinellidae; genus Aphidecta; species Aphidecta obliterata. The sequence goes on along the minus strand of OZ014434.1, from coordinate 12,883,123 downwards.
AATCCACATCACCACTGGGATGGAAACAAGATAATGAAATGTGCAGAAAGAGACATTAAACATATTCATCAGTACACTAGGATTGCAGGTCCGATTCAAAGTAGAAATTATAAGTTCACTTACGTTTCCAAATATTTGTGAGATAACAGAATTTCACATGAATAATTTAAAATACACTGTAATCGTCTTCATATCATTCGAAATTGATACTATTTATAGTTCACACTGCTAACCCTACTGTTTGACAATCATAGAAGAGGCCGCAGTGTTGCCACCTTCCGTACCTACAGTTTCGGTAGAAAGTTCGGAAAAAATCGGTAGATTTCGGTAGATTTTTGAAATACATACCTTTTCACCTATTTTATGGGTTATTCAAGTTTAAATACCATTTATCCTAAATATTGGGCATGTAGGTTATTACGAAGGAAGCAAAATTGAAAATAGATTTTATTAATTTAAAAAATTAATATTTGAAAAACCAAACTTTTGAACAAAAATAAATATTTCAACAAAATAAATAGGTATTCAAAAAATTAACACCTATTGAAAACAACAAATATGAAAAAAAAAATATTTGAAAAAATATAAAATGAACATTTAAACGAAAAATAAATATCCTAAAAAAATATATATTCAAAAAAATTAATTTTTGAAGCAAATAAACATTTGAAACAAAAATAAATGAATCACATGTGTGATATCAGTATTTTATTAGTGTTCTGTGCTATTAAATATAAATTTTGACAAATGTCACTCTCTAATAAATAAATGTTCAAAGGAACATTTTCCTTTCAGATTGGCAACAGTCATTTTTGAAATAAGAATATTTTCTTTGGAAAAATTATGGCATACGTTTTTTGCTAGAAATTGCTTCGTATACAACAAGCCAATTATGGTTTTCGTTCCCAAACGATTTCTCTGTTTTGTTTTCAACAAATTGTATGTTGAAAATACTCTCTCGCAATTCGCTGAAGGTAAACATAAAAGATTTTGTATAAAATTAACTAATGTCAAACTCAAATTATGTATCAAATTATGTTATGGTAAGGAAATCTTCAAAATAATATCGTAAGAGTCATGATTTCCTACAATATCAGAACATACATTCACTCCATCAAATTTCGGTAGATTTATGTGCTCTTTCGGTAGATCGGTAGATTGAGAAGAAAATCGGTAGATCTACCGAAAAATCGGTAGAGGTGGCAACACTGGAAGAGGGTGTATTAATGACCATAGAATTAAGTCCTCAAGTTAGCAGGCTCCTCAAGTTTATTACAAACGAACTGTATTCCATAGAACTCGGTACAATACTGAAAATGTCTCCCCCGACTCCTATTTGTAGCTTTCGATTTGGCTATCTGAGCTCCTCCAGTGCACGAAACAATGACCTTGGCGTATTCGATTTACTTGCTAAAAGCGTGCGAGGCGTGCGCGAAACAGTGAAATATATACTGGAACGGCCCCGTCCCCCGTCTTGAACGAAAAGTGAGGCAAAAACCTGTGTGGCAAACGGATATCTATCTCTTTCTATCCCAATTATCCCGTATTATTTAATGGATCACTGGCGCATTTTTTTAATTTTGTTTGAATTTGCAGATTAATTAGGGGTACACGTGATTTTTTCTTCGAATCAATTATGAAAGAATTTGCTTTGCAAGCAGTACTACGTTCAAGCGAAATTTAACTCTTATGGGGTTGGAAATAAGATCTCAAAAAGAACTAACCCTATGTCACGAGTCGTAATTTTTCACCTCGATATTTAAAATATTGGAAGAACCAAGTTTCAAACGGGGGTAACTGGCCCACAAATCCACCTCGCCAATTTCATAATATATCATTTCCTTCGAAATGATATAGCACCCGTTCATGGAACAAGCGTAATTTACGCGCGCGTAACGAAATAAAGACGGAATTAGAAATACAATTTTTATTAAAACTTTACAGTGCATAGTAACAATTCCTAAATAAAACCATAACATCATCATGAACATCCATAGACAATTCCTAATAACAAAATTCAAAATTCCTTGAATTTTCATCAAAGATAGCGGCAAATATATTTTGCTCTTTATATAATTCCAGGCACCTACCTGTTTTTTACCTTCCTGCGAGGTTCAGCGATTTTCGGTAATAAATACTTGGGGTATGAAAAAACAGGAAGTACAGCAACAGGTTTCAATAATTCAGCAGTACTTCCAGGTTTCACAACATAATCAGTTGGAACAAAGTTTGCTATATTCAGTTGCAGTTCAGTACTTTCTGCGAACTGCCTTTATCCATAACTGTAGGATGTCTGGAAAACTATAACAATTCAATCCACTTTCAATATTCCAAATGTAAATATTACCTCACTTTTGGTCATAAATTTGAACGAACGGGAGCCGTTCCAGGTAGTATAGAGTTCAGAGGCGCGAAACAACAAAAACTGAGATCCTCCGGTGCAAAAAACTCCAAATCGAAAGCGGCAATTGATCACCGTTTTTCAATAACATTTATAGTGCGTTCCACTAAGCGCCCGCGACGATCAAAATTCTCCTTTAGCCGCGGCGAAAACGTCACTCATGACGTCATTGTTTTCGCTCACGCCAAACTCACAACGCCCCATCTGAAGGCTTTGAAGAACCACCGGAAAGAGCATTCGACTAATTTTCTTCGTATAAGAGCGAGACGGAAACAGCCATATTGAATGGCCCGTTATGACTCATCAGTGTGGTGTTCCTCCACCAAAATCGTAAAAAAAACGCACATGGACAAGGTTGAGATTGGTTTCTGATATTTCTCAGTTTTCATCATATAATAATAATAAATCGTATTTTGTAAATTCGGAGCCTAGAATGGTCTTCTACTGATAAAGTTGGAGCTGCTAGCTAATAAAGTATACGCGGATATTGTTGATTAAATGTGTCTGTATCGTATACCTCACAACGAGAATCAATTACCCATATTTTAATTTGTTTCAATAGGAGGTGAAAATATCAGAAAAATGTATAAAAAATTAATTTTATTTAGAGGGCAATAAATGTATCTCCATATATTTTCTATTCTTTTATTCATCCTCCTCCTTTGTTTTTCATTTTGTTCATATTTGAAACTGTCCATTACATTCTTGCAAATGAAAATAAAATAATTAATGCAAATTAAATAACGGTTCAATTCATCTGGCTTTCTCGTGCAGTTTTATTGATTTGCGAGAGAGCTCACACAAAAAACCAATTTTTGAAAGTATCAATAACAACTAAAATAAATAGAAGTTTTCTAGTTTCTAACCTACTAAAATACTCTACGCCACTGCAATCCGGAAATATGAGTCGGCCATATGCAACAACCAGTTCGGACAACTTTTTAGGGCCTAGCGCTCCTTCCTGTGATTCAGTAGGGAAGGACTCTACGTTGTGTATGCAACCCAAATTACGTTTGATTCAATAAAAGAGATTGACGGGAAGGTAGGAAATCAAAACACATATTTTCAGAAACGAAAACACGCAAATTGAACCTTTATTTAAAGATTGTTGAGTAAATTGAATGCTGCTCCAATAACTCCTCAACCCTAATTGGTGATGATGTGAGAATCCATTTATTTTAGGTACTTCTCAGGAACACAACTATCGTAAACGGGGCTCGTCCCGAGAACAATCCCTTTACCCACGTTGGAGGAGAGCCTATGAGCACTGACCCGTTGAACGAGTAATAGAATGATATCGACGATAGCTCTCTCCCTGGGAAGTTGTCCCAACAAGGATTATGTTCAACTTAAAATGATGAGTTGAGAGAAACAATCTAAAGTTCTCAACCAGGTGGGACTCTATTCAATGATAATTAAAAATGATGACACTAATGCTGCAATGCTTGCCTTTTTAATAACTGTAATATTAGCTGAAAGCTACAACGACCAAACGGAAAAATATGGAGTTATTCGACTAGAATCATTCAAACAGTATTGCATAAATACAGGTATGATTATAAAAGCTGATGATTGAAGCGCGTGGTTTTCCATTACGGTTAATACAAGAAGCTCTCTAGAGTTTACTGTAGATTATAGCACTTAGATTGCTACATATGGAAAGGCCTTAATCGGACAGTTAGGAACATTAAATAACGTTGAATAGAATGAAACTACGAAAAGCAAAGGAATGTCTTGTGGATCTGAGCAGATTAAATGAAATAACGCATTAAATAAGTAATGGAAACAAACAAATAAGAGAGTAGAAACTAATAAATCAAAAACTCACATAACGTATCTTATGAATTAACCAGATGAGCCGAAAAGTTTTCACCATTTTCTAGATACTGTGCACTAAAACATGTTAAATCACTCAGATTTCAACCGAAAAATTTGTTCGATGATGAATTGAACAAGTAAGAAGATTTTTATAAATCTGCTTCAGATAAGGATCAATAAAATGTAACAAGTTATTACGGAATTTTTTCGCGCCACGAACATGGAATTGTTTTGTTTGTTTATTGTTTATATCCCGACTCTCCTAGGTCTCTCCTAGGACCCCTCAGAAGCTCAGAGCTTGTGCGAGTTAGGAGACCCGGTTGTGTTCTGTGTAGGCTTTGTTACTGTGTCCTTACGCCACCTGAGGCACAGCACTGTTAATTGTTTACCCAACAGTGAATGGTGGAACCGTGCTCGATGTCAGAAAATTTCTTTCCCGACCGGAGGATTCGAACCCGGGACCGATCAAGGAGACCGGCACCAAAGTCGAATGCACTAACCACGGCCCCGTTAATTCCTTGTTTTCTCGTCATTTCGCTACAGAATAATTAGCAGGTGCACTCTTATCTGTATTTTGAGGAATCAGGGATTTATTCACCAACTGAAACATATATACATGTCGATAATCTGGAGGTTTTTACAACACATAAATAAACTCTTTTTTGAGCGCTCGTACTACTTACACGAGGGCTATATCATTTCGTCACGATGTCTGTATTTATCGAATTTTGAACTAAAAATGTGCCGTAAGCACGATAATTCTCGAACGGAACAACCTAGAGACTTGAAATTTTCGGTGTGGGTTCAGTTCTCGAATGCCTCGGTTGAGTTCGTTGATGGGCCAAATTCCATCAGGGGTTCCGTAAATATGTCCGTTCAAAGTTTTGTTCCCCTGATTACTTGTAAACTACAGATTTGATCGAGATGAAATTTTGCACTTACATGGAGAATGAGGTGTTCAAGCTACATGTGAAATTTTGTCCAGATCACATCACCAGAACCATAGAAAATTGTAACTTTTGAACGGAAACGTCTAGGGACTTGAAATTTTCAGGATAGGTGTGGCTCTCGAATTTCGTAATCATGTTCATCTATGAGCAAAATTATATTAGGGGTTCCGTAAATTTGGTCGTTTGAAATTTAGTTTTCTTGATAATTCCAAAACTACTGATTGGATGCGAATGAAATTTTACACCTAGCTGGAAAATAATGTATTCAAACTACGTGTGAAATTTTGTCCAGATCGCATCGCCAAGACCATAGATACCGTAGAAAATTCTAGCGAATAATCGAAAACAAATTGGTCAGCTGAAGCACTGACATGAAGTCTGCAGTTTCGCCTTAGTTTGAGAATTTTTTTGACAGCTGTCGAAAATTCCTTCAATTGATTTCTGAAACTGGAAAATGCGAATCTACCTACAAGGTGGATGTACGAGCGCTAAAAAGTTCCTGACTTCACGGCAGTGCTTTTCGTGATTTTTTATATAATAATTCTGAAATGGTTTTTGGATGATTCCTATAATCTTGACAAAATCTATTTTCACAAGAAATATAAAAAGAATACTCGTTTTCTAGGTTTGGGATCCAGCCGGAATGTGGCGTTTAGACTATGATAGTCTAACGGCGAATTTACACGTGTCACACTTGCTTCAGCTCCTTGACACGTGTAGAGCAGGTCTACAGGTGATTCTCTGTGTTTCGTAGATACCACTTACATACACTTAATAATTGAGAAAATGATAGGGAATTCGATGAAAAACTAATTTAAAACCCAAATAACAATCGTTTATTTGTGCCTAACCTAAATCAATATCGAGCATACAAGTGTTGCTTAAGTTAGCATAATTATTTATTTACGGGATCAACCCCATTACAAAATTATACATTCAACAATTCCTCTTGATTTTCAAATGAACCGATTTTATATGGCTTTCGAGGTTAAACTTCAGAACTGAAGCATAATCACATAAATGACACTTATGTTCCTTCATATTCAAATGAACCGATTTTATATGCCTTTCGATGTTAACCTTCAGAACTGAAGCATAATCACATAAGTGACACCTATATCCTCCTTATTCAAATGAATTGATTTTATATGGATTTTGAGACAACTTTTCTGAACTGCAGCGTAATCACATAAGTGACACTTATGTTTCTTCATATTCAAATGAACCGATTTTATATAAACTTTGAGATTTTTCTTTCGAACTGAAGCATAATCACATGAGTGACACCTATGTTCGTTCTTATTCAAATGAATTGATTTTATATCGATTTTGAGACAACTTTTCTGAACTGCAGCGTAATCACATAAGGGACACTTATGTTCCTTCATATTCAAATGAACCGATTTTATATGCTTTTCGAGGTAAACCTTTCGAACTGAAGCATAATCACATAAGTGACACCTATGTTCCTTCTTATTCAAATGAATTGATTTTATATGCGTTTTAATGCACTCTTTCGAGCTGCAGCATGATCACATAAGTGACACTTATGTTCCTCCATATTCAAATGAACCGATTTTATATGCCTTTCGAGGTTTGCCTTCAGAACTGAAGCATAATCACATAAGTGACATTCATGTTCGTTTATATTCAAATGCACTGATTTTATATGGATTTTGAGGTTACCTGTGTAAGATGAAGCATACTCACATAAGTGGCACTTCTTTTCCTTCATATTCAAATGGACTGATTTTATATGGATTCTGAGATTACGCTTCAAAACTGCAGCATAATCACATAAGTGACACTTGTTTTCCTTTATTTTTAAATGGACGGAGGTTATATGCATTTTGAGATGAGTCTTTCGTGTGAATTCATAATCACATAAGTGACACTTATTTTCCTTGATTTTTAAATGAACCGAATTAATATGTGTTTTGAGATAACACTTCGCAACTGCAGCATAATCACATAAGTGACACTTATGTTTCTTTAAATTTGTATGAAGCGAATTATTGTAGTGTTCGAGATCACTCTTCTGTTTTGCTGCATTAGCAAGTGAATTATTCCTATTTTCCTGTCCTTCAATGAAATTGGGAGTCGCTTTAATTTCGAATTCAGAATATAATGTTTCTTCGTTCATCTTCAGTAATCCACTCCTCTTGTGCACCCCATTTTCATCTATGAATTGTTCAGTGATGTCCACATCTTCGATCTTCATGCTTTCAGGGGTTCCTTCGTCGGCCGAAGACTGAGCACTAGAACAGATCAAACAGTTGCGAAAAATATTTTTGGGTACAGATGTTGAGTCACGTTATTATGACAATTGAAAATCTTGAGGAATCTTTTCCTGATTGGAATCATCCTGAAAAGATTATAAAGGGTGTTTCAATAAGAGCGCAAGATCTCAGTGTTCGGTAAAGCATGGATTTCTGTAGCAAAGTATTGAGTGCTGAAAATACGGTCCTGGGGGGGTAATTACCCCCAGTACCTCCTCGATTAGGGATATCATTATCGTCTAATGATAGTTGTATTCCTGAAAAGAACATAAGATCACGAGATTCTCACATCATCACCTATTGAGGTTGAGGAGTTATTGGTGCAGTATTAAACTCAACCATCTTTAAACATCATATGAGGGAATTCTTACCGGTCGACCTGTTGCTGTTTATGAATATCCTTTACTTGTGGATTATCGGTATTTGAACGGTATAAGGGTTTTTGTTTTTGGTTGTTTCTTTGTTTCCCCCTTCCTTTTGGCAGTCTGAAAAAAGCTTGTTATTTTCTTGTTTTGAGTTCTAAAAATATGTGTTTTTAATTTCCTACCTTCATGTCAATGTCTTCTATTGAATCAAGCGTAATTTGCGTTGCATACATAACGTAGAGTCCTCAAACCACTATACGGTCACGATTTTGGCCAAAGATTATCTAGAGTAATATTTTCACGTTAATTTGAACTCATTAATTTCGTTAATAGTTTTAGGGCATAAAAGTACCAATACAGTACAACATAGAAAATAATTCTAATAGAATTAACCGATACTTGATGGAAATCCATGATCAATTTTACAATATTCTATTGTATCACATGAGTTATTCTAACTAATATCATTTCCACTACCCTGGGTTAAATCCAGGATACGTGTTTCGATGCTTTCTTCAGGTGGTTAATATATAACTAAATTAGTTGTCTGAACTCTAAAGCTACTTACTAATACAAACCAATCTTATCACTAGGTGGGAGTAATGGTCAACCCTAGGCGCAGCTTGTGTGGGATGAATTTTCAATGATATCTTAATGAGGCTTCCAAGGATTAAATTATGCTTACCTTACCGCCATTAACTGAGAAGATCTGTTGACGTAATTTTTTTTTCCATAATTAAGAAGAGGGACAAAAGTGAAAAAGAAACCCTTGTCTGGATTTTGTAATTCAATAAATTGTTTTTAGTTTCGTTTGCTCGTGTTTTGAATAAGTTTGTTGTTATCAATATTATTTTTATATTGAAAGAATAAAATATTTTATATTTCATGTCAGAGTTGCATTTGGATTCAAACCCCCCGCCCCCCAAATTTCTCGTCTTACCTTTTCATTCAAGAGAGTTTTGATATGAGCAAATTCAATTTTTTGAGCTTCGTCCAATTTCAAAAATTTATTAAAAAAAACTGTAGGTGTGACAACTTCGAATGATACCACATATTTGAGCTACATTTTTGTAAAATTGCCGTGTTTATTAGTTTTGAAAGTCCATTAACCATATAAGGCATACATGAGGATATTCATAAAAGTAACTCTAACGATTCCTTTTGATTTTCAAATGGACTGAATTTATATGTGTTTTGAGGTTTCCCTTACAAGCTAAAGCATAATCACATAAATGACACTCATGTTGTTTTATAATCAAATGGACTGAATTTATATGCTTTTTAAGGTCTTCCTTCCGAACTGAAGCATAATCACATAAGTGACACTTATTTTCTCTGATATTGTTATGGTTCGTTTGAAGTTATAATAATGTTATTTTGAAATTTATGAAAACCACTTACAATATTCAAAAACTTTTGTTTCAATTATATATTATTAATTTTCCCGAAACTCTATTTCAATGAGGGTTCTAAAGGTGAAATCAAGAAAGAAATTTTTTTACAAAATTATATAATCAGCATCTAATTCTACAAAAAACCAAATTCAACTATCAACAGAAACTAAAACTAATATATCTAAACTCTGAAAAATCGTTCATGGGTGAGTGCACTCACTATATGTTCTTCTATTTCCAATTCCAATTTTTCTTCTGCTAACCAGCACACTGTTTCGATATCTCCTTCACTCGCCAAATCAATTCTAACAATTCAATCTACGAATCTACTCTTGACAAACTTCCAAATACTATTTATTATACATTTCTTCTCGCAAAACCAATCGTTCTGCAAACTTTTCGAAAATATCCATCTTTCACCTTGACGTTTCTCTCAATTCTTAACTGGCCTGCTTCCTTTTTCCTTCAAATTATTTTATATCGCATTTCCTAGGTATTCCAACATTCTTGATAGATTCTTTCTAAAGTCTAAACTAACTGAACTTAACTATTTACAATTAATCATTCAAACAAATTCATATTTTTCTTATTTTTGAATAATTTGAACCCTCTTTGAAAATATAATATCACAATAGTAGTGTTCTTTCGTACTGATTCAACTGATGGAACTCATTTGATTAAAGTTCAATTAAAGAGAAGAAAGAACCGGGCTTCCCTACGGTACTCGAAAAGTTGCCTATTTCCAATTCCAAACCAACGAAAATAGCGTTCGGAAAAGGTCGAAATTAAAACGCGAAAGTTGCCGCCGATCTTTTCATAAGGATATTAAACCGCATTTGATTAAAGTTCAATTAAAGTGAAAGTGATTTTGGAATCAGAACACATTCATTCACTTAAGTTCGAAAGAATGCGCACACTTCTATGTATATAAAATTCTATAACGTCAAACTTCAAATTTTGACTTTACCAATGTGATCTAAGTGGAATAAGAAATTTCGCGATCAGAATAATCACTTGCAATCACTTCGGAGTTGTGGAAGGGAGAACTGATTGAAAACGAAAGAACGATCAATTAAACTGATCTATGTGATTTAACTTACATAAACCACTTCGCTCGGTACCAAAGAACATTATTAATAGTTGATCAAATTTACTCTTTACTTGACTTAGATGTTTGAAGGTTCTTGAATTTTGGTGATATTATTTGAATTTATTTTATTCTAAATTTTCGAAACTTTGAGAAATATGATCATGTTTTGATTTCCATAACTCATGTTGTTTTATATTCTCAAATGGACTGAATTTATATGCTTTTTGAGGTCTTCCTTCCGAACTGAAGCATAAGTGACACTTATTTTCTCTAATATTCAAATGGGCTGATTTTATATGCTTTTTGAGGTTTCTCTCATCAAATGTAGCATAATCACATTCTTGACTTGTGTTCTTTTATATTCAAATGGACTGAATTTATATGCCTTTTGAGGTTCATCTTCCTAACTGAAGCATAATCACATATGTTGCACTTGTGATCTTTTATATTCAAATGGACAGAATCTATATGCTTTTTGAGGGGTCCCTTCTGAACTGAAGCATAATCACATAAGTGACACTTATGTTCTCTAATATTCAAATGGACTGATTTTATATGAATTTCGAGGTTTATCTTATCAACTGTAGCATAATCACATACGTTGCACTTGTGTTCTTTTATATTCAAATGGACTGAATTTATATGCTTTTTGAGGTAACGCTTTTCAACTGAAGCATAATCACATAAGTGACACTTATTTTCTCTAATATTCAGATGGGTTGATTTTATATGCCTTTCGAGGTCTTCCTTCCGAACTGAAGCATAATCACATAGTTGACACTTATGTTCCTTTATATTCAAATGGACTGAATTTATATGCTTCCTGAGGTTATCCTTCCGATCTGCAGCATAATTACATAAGTGACACTTATTTTCTCTAATATTCAAATGGGCTGATTTTATATGCCTTTCGAGGGTTCTCTTTTCAACTGTAGCATAATCACATATGTTGCACTTGTGTTCTTTTATATTCAAATGGACTGAATTTATATGCTTTTTGAGGTGACGCTTTTCAACTGAAGCATAATCACATAAGTGACACTTATTTTCTCTAATATTCAGATGGGTTGATTTTATATGCCTTTTGAGGTCTTCCTTCCGAACTGATTCATAATCACAGAAGTGACACTTATGTTCTCTAATATTCAAATGGGCTGATTTTATATGATTTTCGAGGGTTCTCTTTTCAACTGTAGCATAATCACATATGTTGCACTTGTGTTCCTTTATATTCAAATAGACTGGATCTATATGCTTTTTGAAGTCTATCTCATTTGTAGAAGAAAAAATACATAATTTACACCTTAATTCCTTCAAATTCGAATGGTCAGAATGTTCATGGCTCTTGAGATGAGTACCAGTATTATCACATGAGTTATTACTAAGTTGCTCTTCCTCAATGTAATTTCGAGTTGCTTTCATTTCTAATTTGGAAAAAAATGTTTCTTCGTCTTTCTGAAGTTTATTGGCTATTTCACACTCAACCATATATTTTTTTCTCTCATGCACTCCATTTTCATCAATACATTGCTCAAGAATGTCCACATCTTCAATCTTCAGGCTTTCAGGGGATTGCTCGACAGCTGTATACTGAGCGCTAGAACAGAAATAACAATGGAGGTATGAATAAAACGAAGTAAATGCTAATGCTACATTCTTTGAAGTATTTACTCTATCACAAAGGGTCGAACGAATAAAAATGAGGTACATATACTAATGCTAGAATAATTGGCATTTTCTACATAGTAGATACTTCAAAACTAAGAAGGAACTGCATTTCAAAGTAGATATGTATTTGTAATTTTTCTGGAAGCTATTATACGTAGCACTCTCGTGGAAATCTCTGAAGTATTTACTACACTTTGAAGTACAGACTTCTTACAGCAGATACCAGATATTTCGATTCAAGAAGAAATTTGTAGTATGTATTGGACGTTAGCGAAGTTGGTGTAGTAGCAGCTCCACTGGGCATGCTACGGTTACTTCTGTTGAAAAATGAATAGAGAACGTAGAAGAAAATTATACAGTGCTTGTCTTCGGTTGGTTAATTCTACAATTCATGTCCATTGTTTCATGTTTCATACAATTCATGTCCATGTTGAGGCCGAAAAGATGGAACTTTTCTCATTTCCTGTACTTCTCACATTCGTTATTTTCTTTATTTTTCTTTTCATGTTATTAATTTTTTTTGTCGATAGGTACTTGTTTAGTAGGTATCTAAGTGTTGTTTTGTATTCGTGTTTCAACTATTAGTTAATTCTTTGAGGGCTTCGTCTTTTGCAGACTTGATGGCAGGTGTCATCTTAGAATCTTTTAGCATTATCACAAATCATAATTGTATGTCTTCCTTCTGGGACTCTTGTTTCTGGTGGCCATTCTTCGACTCGTGACATTTTTACAGAAGCATGGATACCCTACCACTTTAATACTAACTTGTAACAATTCAACTGAGAAGCACGATAAATTTTGAATGATTTCCAGGCTGACCTTGTCTGACAACAACGATGGAACAGAAAATCTAATAATTTGGTCATAACCTGCTCCCGCGCTGACGGAGTGGGATACATACTACACATGTTGAAGCATAAACTACGGACTAAAAGTAAATAATACTAGAGGCAGTGTAGTAAATACTTCAACGTTAAGCAACTACTACCGGAACCGACTAGATGCTTTGTAATAGAGTAAATACTTCCGAGTACGTAGCATTAGCATTTTCTTCGTTTTTATTCATACCATCCAATGTTTTGGGTTATGATTTCCAAGAATGAACCTTTGGAGTCGAGATGAAAATTTTAACAACCCATTAAATTTTCAATTTACGTTTTGGGTAGAGCAGAAAGTAATAAAAAAAAATCCAAGTTTGTCTCAGAATAATGTAAGATTTTGAAAGATAAACGTAAAGCATTTTTACTGGATCTTTATTAATTCAGATTCAGAGTTAGAATTATAGTAATTACTCACCCATATTCAATCAACGATTCTCCTATTTCATAGGGGTATTCTTCTGTTTCATTTTCATTCTTGACATAATTATACTTCGGTATTTCAGCTGAATCTAGTGTAAAAACAAGAGCTTCAGATTGATCTTCCATTTTTGAAAGTATATAACTCAAATTATCTGAAATTAAAAGACAATGAAAAAGTTATCAGGACATAATATCCATTAGTCAACTCTAAATAATTCAATGTAACTGCCAGGTGCTTGAAAATTCTTGCTAAATCAAACATTTCAGTTCATTTAGATAAATCAAACGAAAAATCTTCAAGGTTCACAAAACACTCAATTATTCGCAGATTTCCAGTTACATCTTATTCAAATCCCATCATTCGCCTATGATCGGTATTATTCAAATTTCATCTCAATTAATTTCCTGCTCCATCGATTAGGTGCAATTAGTAGGTATGAAAGTTTGAAGCAGAATAATATTATTGACATTTTTCAAAAGTCTTATATTTGTCATTGATTCAACTGTCGGTTCTATACCCTTGTAGAAATATAAAAGTAATTTCCCAGAATCATAGCTACAAAAATTAATGAAATGATACTACATAGGTATGCAGCGATTTATACCTTTTTATATGTGTTTCTATGTGCGAGTAAAACACTTAATCTGAACATTTTCATTTCTTCTGAAGATACTACGAACCTCTCGATTATTTGAAGTTTTTCACCCTTGAACTTCGAATTATCGAGTCCACTGTATTTCCTGAATTTGCCATACCTAAGCACATGGCATGAACTGGTTCCAAGTTGAAAACAGGGAATCAATGCTATTTGGTAAATTTATCCCTTTACGTATGCCACAACTTTTACGAAAAACAATACCTTTTCCAAAATAACTTCAGGCCTTTGTGCTTCCTGGAGACCTGCCGCTACAACACTGAATCCCCATCTACGGCTTAAGATAACAATAGGCTGTTACAAATTTTGTTATCAAAAAGTAACAGTTGTTACTCTTTGTTATTATTCTTCACCCCATCTGTCCACCATGTCCATGTGATAGAAGTTTTCCTTCGTTCGGCCCAAGATTTGATGTTGATTTTTTATTATAGACGCACTTTTTCATAAGCAACCGATTTATACCAGTCTCAAATTATAATTTAATTTTCTTCAAATTGCATTACAACCATAAATATTAGATTTCATTATTTCATTAATTCATATTTCAAATTTCATTGCTATAAATGGCAATAAATGCTATATTTCATCGACCATCGTTAGTTAATCAGTTGTTGCCACCGCCGGCACCGCCGACCACAGATGACTTATATTGTCTATGGTTGTATTGTAATTTGTAATGGTATGGGCGGTTGTCCATAGGGAAAAATCGCGTATATACCGCGAGGTGACGCTGAAAATCACAAAATGTCGGGCCAAGAGGTGATCAAAATATTCTGTCATTTCTGTTTTTCATAACAAGCGAATCAAATATTTTTTATGCGATTGATAATAATGCCTGTGAAAGTCGAGACAACCACTTCGCACATTTTTGATTATGTGGGTGAACGTGAATGTAGCAAATGACCACAATACTATAGAAAATTATTGAACGATAAAAAAATCATCTTTACGGAAGCGCTTGCTGCAAACTAATATATTCTATGAGATACGTTTCCAATCTTCAAGATTTTCTGCCATTCTTTAACTGCCTTGGGATTCAACGGGAATTTACGCAAATGAATTTCAGAAGTACTGTAATGAATTTAATCCAAGTCCTTCTTAAAATGATTTATTTACAGTTCACTTATGGCACTAATACTAATTTATTCACAACACCCAATAATTTATCTTCACGCAAGTCCTATTCTGTACTAACTATCTCCCGCTCGGGCCGACGTCGTTTTATATCGCCGCTTCATATTTCTGGGAGGGTTCCAGTATATTCAAGAAGGTCTTCTTTCCCGATTCCTCTAGAATGTCTAGAACCTTCGCGTCTCGCTCTGCCCTGACGCCCACGTCCGAGTGACGCAACAGGTCCGGCCTAAGTTCGTTACATTGTCCACTTCTTGAATGCATTTCGTCCCGGAATGTCATCCTCGGAGTGTGACGATACCTGCACGACTCTCCATATCTGCATCGCGATGTTCGATGGAAATGACACTCTTCGGTCTTGGAAGATGGTTACAGCAAACCAAAATTTCGACGCCGCTGAATTTGAATATTGTCCCCAACATACTCCCTATGATTCTCCAGTCCAGCCTATCGAGTCCACATGATAATTTCGGAATTGCTAGCTTCACCAGATTCTGGTCTACCATATTGTCTCTTAGCTTGGTGCGACTCTTCCAGACATCCTCATAAGACGGTTTACCATGGGAGTACTTCTTGGTAACTAGGTAGAAGATGTTTCTTTCGCCCTTTTTCAACTGCAGCACCCTTCCAACTCCTGGATGCTGCTCTCGCAGTGTTTGTAGTTGACCGAATTTCTTGGAGAATACAACAGCAATGCCCCTGGACATTCGTAGATATTCTGCCACGCAGTGTGCTAGAGCGAAATTAGCAGGCACTTTGAAAAGGTCTCGTGGCTCCTACCTAGTTACAACATGTAGCACTTTCTGCCCGTTTGAATACAAGGACATAAACTTCTGGTATGTCATCTCATCCTGTGGTGGTTTAAGGGTGCGAACTTGGTCGTGATTTCCAGCGTAATGGGCCAATCGATTGTGGACGACCCTTGGTTTCCCTCTTGGTGGCTTCTGAATTCGGTAGATAAGGTCGTTTATCCTTTTCATGATTTTATACGGACCTTCCCAAGAGGTCTGTAACTTTGGCGATAGCCCACGACTACGTTTAGGGATATGCAGCCGAACCAGGTCACCATCCTGAAAGCCTCCAGCCTCGGCCTTGATGTCGTACGTCTGCTTCATTCTATCGCTGGCACTCTGGATGTTTAACCTAACTCGTTCGTAGATATCGCCCATTCTATGTCTCAAGTTGCTGACATAGTCCTCTTCCGCAGTGTCTTGTCCCGGTGATATCCCAAATCGCAGGTCACATGGGAGTCGAAGTTCTTGGCCCATTACAATACTAGCAGGGGTTTGTCCAGTTGATTCGTGTACTGCAGATCGATAGGCCATCCGGAACGAATGAAGATACTGGTCCCAGACTCTTTGATGATCGGGGACAACCTTGGACAAGTAGCGGTTGATCGTTCTGTTCATCCGCTCCACCATTCCATCGGACTGCGGATGAAGCGCCGTGGTCCTTGTATTGTTGATGTTCAGCAATTGACACATTTCTTGAAACACTTTGGATTCAAAGTTCCTGCCTTGGTCTGAGTACAGCTCCAATGGGATATCGAATCGACTTATCCACTATTTCATCAAAACGTCGGCGACGGTTATAACTTCCTGGTTGGGTGGGGCATAAGCTTCGGCCCACTTACTGAAATAATCCATTGCCACCAGGATGTATTTATTTCCATGGTCTGATTCGGGAAGCGGGCCGGCAACGTCGATGGCGATTCTCTCGAATGGGCTGCCTACATTGTACTGACGCATGGGTGCCTTTGGTCGTATTCAAGGTCCATTGCTAGCAGCACATACAGCGCACCTTCTGCATCAGTCCTGAACATCAACTCGACAACTAGCCCAGTAGAACCGTTGCCTCACTTTCTGCAAGGTCTTCTTCATCCCCAGATGTCCTCCGGCGACCCCGTCATGGATTTCCCCAAGCACTTTCTGTCTCCGAATCCTCGGTACCACTATTTGGCGTCGGTCTTCACCACCATTCTCGGACTCCGACACACGCTTCAGTACCCCATTGTCCAGCATGAGAGAATTCCATTGGGCCCAGTAAGATTTAACAGCGGGCGAGTAACCTGCAATTTCCTGCCATGATGGTCTTCGATTGCCGCCCTTCCAGCTGATGACTAAACCAAGTTCGGGATCGTTCTCTTGGTCTTTCCGGATATTTCTGTCATTCCAGTTATCATCTACTGGCTCGGTTCTACAAAGTGTTACTTCTTACTCTTCTGCTCGATGGCAAGGAAGCTGTCATCTGGGCAAGGTCTCCTCGATAAAGTGTCTGCATTTTTGTGGCTTGTTCCGGCTCGATATTCGATCTCAAAATCAAACTCTTGGAGTCTCCCGATCCACCGTGCTACTTGACCCTCAGGATTTTTGAACTGCAAGAGCCATTTGAGAGCTGCATGGTCAGTTCTCAACAAGAATCTTCTCCCATACACGTACTTGTAGAAGTGTTCCACTCCTTTAACGACAGCTAACAGCTCTAGCCACCTAGCCTGATGACACAGCTCTGGTTTGCTGAGCGTCTTGCTGAAATAACCAATGACCCTCTCCTGTCCCTCTTGGATCTGAGATAGAACCGCTCCAAGTCCTACGTTGCTAGCGTCCGTGTCCAGAATGAATTTTCCATTGGGTAGGGGATAGCTCAGAACAGGTGCGTTGATCAAAGCTCCTTTCAGCTTCCTGAACGAGTCTTGGCATTCCTCAGACCACTGGAACTTTGTTTGACCTTCCGTCAGCTTGGTCAGTGGTTTAGCTATGTTAGCGAATCCCAGCACATATCGACGATAATATGTGCACAAACCAAGGAAATTCGGAGCTGGTGAAGGTCTTTTGGGATGGGCCTTACCAGCTTCTTTTGGTCATCCACTGCTACTCCTTTTCCAGAAATAACGTGACCGAGGATCGTACTTCTTTTTGAAACAGATGGCATTTCTTAGGGCTCAGTTTCAATCCAGAGTGTCTTAGTCTCAGGAATACCTCCTCCTGGTTTTCCACGTGGTCCTCGAATGATCTGCCGACCACAATTATATCGGCGAGATATACTAGACATGTCCTCCAAGAAAGTCCTTTCAACACCGTCTCCATTAATCTTTCGAATGTGGCCGGGGCGTTACAAAAACCGAACGGCATGACGATGAACTGCCACAATCCTGAGCCAATGGTGAAAGCAGTATTTTCCCGATCCGTTTTAGCCAGTTCTACCTGTCAATACCCATTCTTCAGATCAAGGGTTGAGAATATCGTGGAACCATCCAACGTGTCCAGAGTGTCATCTATTCTCAGGAGAGGGTAACTGTCTTTCTTCGTGACGTTGTTAAACTGACGGTAGTCTACGCAAAAACGTGTCGATCCGTCCTTCTTCTTCACCAGTACGACTGCAGAGGACCAAGCACTGTCAGATGGTTCGATAACTCCTTCTTTCCCCATATCACTGACGATTATGTCAGCCTCCCCCTTCTTGGCAAGAGGAAGCCTCCTAGCTGCCTGTCGAATCGGTCTGGCGTCTCCAGTATCAATTTTGTGCTGAACCACATTAGTTCGACCTCCTTTCTCTCGTCCGGTATCGAAAATGTCTTGGTATTTCTTGACCAAGTTTCTCAATTTGGGCTGTTGATCTGATTCTAGGCCTTCAGAAGAGAGGGCAACTAACTTTTATAATTCTGATGAAAGCTTATTGTCCTGGCTAATCGTACCTTGTACACTCCGTATCACAGAGGAAACTGACGAGCAATCCTAAAACTGTCCCCTTTTGTAAGTTCACTGGGAAATAATTAACATTCATGACCCTTACCGGCACCAATTTGTCAGCACGCAGCAAAGCCTTCCCTAGAGCAATCCCTCGTCCAATTTCCTCATCGTGAATTTTGGGCTCGAACATGACCACGTCTCCATTACTTGTATTGCTGTCCAGACTAGCCGCCACAATGTTTTCGGCCCTCTCAGGTACTCTTACATCTTCTGCCAATACGACACATATCTTCTCTTCTCTTCTTCCATGAAGCATCAGCTCCTCTCCGTTGACGCGTAAGTCGCCCTCCTTAAAATTCAACTCCAACCCTCTGGAGTTCATGATGTCCATTCCAACAATTGCATCATCTTCGATGTCCTGCCTGATGTTTAACTTTAGTGCTGCCTAGAACCAGTTCAACTGGTAGCTCAACATATACAATTGCTGGCTTCCCTGTTGCGATGCGTAACTTCCAAGTCGTCGGTTCAATTCGTGCCGGTCTTCTGGCGAAGGAAGGTCCCAGAATTGTCCTGGTTGCACCTGTATCCAGCAACATGGTGCAAGGCTCGTCATTGATGAGACCGTCTACGAAAAAAAGGACCGCGACATAAGCGTTGTTGACTGGGGCTCGCTGGATACAAGTGGAAGATTGCCCCTCCTCATCGACCCTTTTTAGTTTTCCTGCCTCTGTGTCGATTCCTTTAACGTCGAGCATTTGCTACGCACATGTCCAATTTTTCCACAATTCCAGCATTTTATCTGTCTTTTTCCAGGCAGCACTTCCTTGATTACTTTTTTAATGGCAGCTTCCAGGTCAACAGGCTCCTGTAAATCTTTTTCAATCATTTGGATTTTTCTCCGACCTCTGCAGGACTGCTTTGCGGCCTCGAACTCTAATGCGCGGGTCAGTGCGTCTACAAGATGTGCTGGTCGGGCTAGTGTCAATGCCTGTCTGGTTTCCTGGTCACGGAGTCCATCCAAGAATGCTTGGACCGCCAATCGCTCCATTACGTTCTCCGGTGTGGCTGGATATGCAAGGCGCACCAAACGTGCAATATCAGCTTCGAATTCTTGAAAAATCTCGCCGGATTTCCGGTATCGATTTTTTAGCTGGTAGTGGTAAATGTTCAAAATGGGCCTGGCCAAACAGTAGTTCCAGATGTTTAATCAGCTGTTCATAGTCCTCCTGTTCTTGGGCGGTGAGGGTCTGCAGAATATCGGTCGCTTCTCCTCGTAATGCCAGTGTGAGTGCTACAGCTCTTTCCTCTGCATTCCATTCGTTTGCCTTCGCCGCTGCTTCAAATTGACGGCGGTAATTTGCCCATGGGGTTCTTCCGTCGAACTGGGGAGGCTTCATGGAAAGCTTTTTAATTCCAGAATCAACCTTGAAATCCGGCATATCCTCCTTCAGGTCCAGCATTGAAATCTCGTTGACCCTGTGCGTGGTTTGTGCAGCATTAACTCGTTTTTCCAGTCTATGGTTTCCTTCATTTTTTCCATTTCCTCCTCGAATTTGTCTATCTCTGTGTTCATTTGCTCCCTAATGTTATCCATTTCTGTCTCTATTCGTTCTTCAACACAACATAGTTCCTGTTTTAGGTCTTCCGTGCTTTCCAGTAGCTTCTCTTCCAGGTTTCTAGAATTTTCTTGGAACTTCTCCTCCAGATTTCTAGAATTTTCTAGAAACTTTTCTTCCAGAGTTTCTACCAACTTTTCTTCGAGGTTTCTGGAATTTTCTTCGAATAAAAATGTCTCTGGGCCCTCACCTTCTTGTAAAAGTCCTTCTGCAAGTCTTTTTTGAAGAACTACCTTTTTACCCGTTGTTTCTAGCTCCCTTTCCTCCAGTTCCTGTTTCAACTCCGCGACTTTCAATTCCACAACAAGCACTTTTCTCATTATTTTGTCTTTGAACGAAAAAAACAGCCTGTTTTACATTAAAAGTTCAATCGGTTTATTTTCCGCGAACCAGCTTTTCACGTGAGCACTTATTTATTCAAAAATCGCACCAAAATGACACCAATGTAATGAATATAGTCCAAATTCTTCTTAAATCATTTTTTACAGTTCACTTATGCTAATTTATTCACACCACTCAATAATTTATCTCAACGCTATTAAGTCCTATACTGTACTACAAACTCGCTCGGGCCGATGTTGTTTCATATAGCGCTTCATAGTTCCAGAAGGCTCTGGAAAGCAGCGGTCTGTGCTGGTCGCATCTAGAATAATCGGGAGTATCGACAGGTCCGGCTTAAGTTCGTTACAATATCTTATGTCAGAGTTGCATTTCGATTCAAACAATCAAAAAAACTGAAGGTGTGACAACTTCGAATGATACCACATATTGAAAATGCATTTAAGCTATTTTTGAAAGGTGAAACAATAATTTGAAATTCGACATACAAAGTGATGTTTTTACCCTGAACAAGTTAAATGGGGAATAATGAGTACGGCCCTGGAGTATCGGAATAATTAACATCTCGTTCTCTTGATCTTAACATGTGTCAACAACATATATTCACATAGAGGTTTGGCATCAAATTTCAAAACAGATGGCCTATTATTTTCAATCATCTGATACAGACATTTTCTGGTGAAACAATTTTTTTGCAATATTTTTAGGGGACTTTGAAAGTTAGAATACCTTTATTTTCAGGTATACCTCATAGATAATAAAGGTATTATGCAATCGACAGTTTTCAAGTTATTCGAGGGGAGCCACTACTTGACTAGTGGACGGCATACTACTGGCTATCATCCAAATATAGAAAACAGGAATTAGGCAATGAGCAATAAAATATGAAGAACATTTTTTTAAAATTGCTGTGTTTATTAGACTTATCAAAGTTAAAACCAAACAGTCCTTAATAAATCTTGAACCATATAATTTGTGGGATTATTTTATGAGATCCGAATTACTTAATGACACTGTTTCATTTTGTGTTCTTTGTCAATGCTGATTTGAAATAAAGAATGTATCTATCTATCTATCTATTAGTTTCGAAAGCCTATTAACCATATAAGGCATACATGAGCATAATCACAAAAGTAACTTTAACAATTCCTCTCGATTTTCAAATGGAATGAATTTATATGGGTTTTGAGATTTCCCTTCCAAGCTGAAGCATAATCACATAAATGACACTCATGTTGTTTTATATTCAAATGGACTGAATTTATATGCTTTTTAAGGCCTTCCTTCCGAACTGAAGCATAATCACATAGGTGACACTTATGTTCTCTAATATTCAAATGGGCTGATTTTATATGACTTTCGAGGGTTCTTTTTTCAACTGTAGCATAATCACATACGTTGCACTTGTGTTCTTTCATATTCAAATGGGCCGATTTTATATGCCTTTCGAGGTCTATCTTCCTAACTGAAGCATAATCACATATGTTACACTTGTGCTCTTTTATATGCAAATGGACTGAATCTATATGCTTTTTGAGGTGTCCCTTCTGAACTGCAGCATAATCACATAAGTGACACTTATATTCTCTAATGTTCAAATGGGCTGATTTTATATGACATTCAAGGGTTCTCTTTTCAACTGTAGCATAATCACATAGGTGACACATATGTTCCTTCATATTCAAATGGATCAAATCTAAATGTTTTTTGAGAGAACTTTTCCAAGTTGAAGCAAATTCACATAGGTGACATTTATGTTCCTTTATATTCAAATGGACTGAATCTATATGCCTTTTGAGGTGTTGCTTATGAACTGAAGCATAATCACATAAGTGACATTTATGTTCCTTTATATTCAAATGGACTGAATCTATATGCCTTTTAAGTTCTTCCTTCCGAACTGAAGCATAATCGCATAAGTGACACTTATTTTCTCTAATATTCAAATGGGCTGATTTTATATGCCTTTTGAGATCTTCCTTCCGAACTGAAGCATAATCACATAAGTGACACTTATGTTCTTTGATATTCAAATGGGCTGATTTTATATGGCTTTCGAGGGTACTCTTTTCAACTGTAGCATAATCACATACGTTGCACTTGTGTTCTTTTATATTCAAATGGACTGAATTTAAATGCCTTTTGAGGTATCGCTTTTGAACTGAAGCATAATCACATAGGTGACACTTATTTTCTTTAATATTCGAATGGGCTGATTTTATATGCCTTTTGACATGGTCCATCCGAGCTGAACCATAATCACAGAAGTGGCATTTATGTTCCTTTATATCCAAATGGACTGAATCTATATGCTTTTTAAGGTCTTCCTTACGAACTGAAGCATAATCACATAAGTGACACTTATGTTCTTTAATATTCAAATGGGCTGATTTTATATGACTTTCGAGGTCTATCTTCCTAACTGAAGCATAATCACATACGTTACACTTGTGTTCTTTTATATTCAAATGGACTGAATCTATATGCTTTTTGAGGTGTCCCTTCTGAACTGAAGCATAATCACATAAGTGACACTTATGTTCTTTTATATTCAAATGGGCTGATTTTATATGCCTCTTGAGGTCTATCTTCCTAGCTGAAGCATAATCACATACGTTACACTTGTGTTCTTTTATATTCAAATGGACTGAATGTATATGCTTTTTGAGGTCTCCCTTCTGAACTGAAGCATAATCACATAAGTGACAGTTATGTTCCTTTATATTCAAATGGACTGAATCTATATGCTTTTTAAGGTCTTCCTTCCGAACTGAAGCATAATCACATAAGTGACACTTATTTTCTCTAATGTTCAAATGGGCTGATTTTATATGCCTTTTGAGGTCTTTCTTCCAAACAGAAGCATAATCACATAAGTTACACATGTGTTCTTTTATATTCAAATGGACTGAATCTATATGCTTTTTGAGGTGTCCCTTCTGAACTGAAGCATAATAACATAAGTGACACTTATGTTCTCTAATATTCAAATGGACTGAATCTATATGCTTTTTGGAGTCTATCTCGTTTGTAGAAGAAAAAATACATAAGTTACACCTTAATTCCTTCAAATTCGAATGGTCAGAATGTTCATGGCTCTTGAGATGAGTCCCAGTATTATCACATGAGTTATTATTAAGTTGCTCTTCCTCAATGTAATTTGGAGTTGCTTTCATTTCCGATTTGGAAAAAAAAGTTTCTCCGTCTTTCTGAGATTTATTGGATATTTCACACTCAACCATGTATTTTTTTCTTTCGTGCACTCCATTTTCATCAATACATTGCTCTAGAATGTCCACATCTTCGATCTTCAGACTTTCAGGGGATTCTTCGACAGCTGTATATTGAGCGCTACAACAGAAATAACCTTAGATTAGAGAAGTTAGAGGATACCGCGCATCAGTTCAACCCATTGCTACAAAGTGAAGCTACTTTAGAGAGACGGCCAGTATTTATGTGGCAAAGAAAATGGTCGTAGTGCTACAGTATTTTGTCGATTATTATAATTTAAAATTGTTTTTTCGAGTTTCTTTGAACTGAATAAAATGGTCAATTGTTGTGCTTATCAGTGCCAGAGCAGGAGCGAGGAAAAGGAACCACGAATTTCATTTCATAGGTAATATTCATTTTTGTTTTTTTTACAAACCGAAAGTAAAGTGAAATTTTCATTACTAGCAGCTAGCTAAATTTTATAGCCTTTCAATACTAGAACATATTTTGAAAATTGTGTTTAATTATGGCTACCTGAGGTATTGAGCATCACATTATAATACAGTAGAACCTCAATTATCCGAACTAATTGGGAACGGGACTATTTGGATAATCAAAATTTCGGATAATCAAATGTCGGATTTTTGAGATAAGATCAAACAAAGAACATTATAAGAACCGGTGAGTTCATTAAAATTTTAAATATATAAATAAACATTCAAATTTCCAACTAATAAAACAGTGAAATAGGTATGTACATTAAATACTTTAATCTTTTTTCACAAAATAGTCTAATATTTTCAACTGGCGAAATGCTATTGGTCGGATAATTGAATGTTCGGATAAACTGATCAGCGTTCAGATAATTGAGGGTTCGTATGATTGAGGTTCTACTGTATTTAAATTAATTAATTTTCTTCTTTCGAGGCGCCATTTTACCAGTGACTTAGGTGCAAATTATCTGTAGTGGGTATGAATTCCTTCAATTAAGTTGGAGCGATATGTTATAATGACAATTCGGTGTTAGGGAGATTCATTTTTATTCATTTATCATATTCAGTTGAAGTTGCTAAGATTTAAATAACCGAATTTTTATGAAATCTATGAAAATTCAAACAACTCAAATTTTTTTTCTAGCTTTCCAAGAGATGTGGGTAAGCTTTGGGTTAGTAACTTGAAACTCAAAGACTGGACACCAACTGGAAATGATAGGCATTTTGAAGAAAAAACAAAAATAGTGAAACCTAGTATTTGAAATAAATATACAAAGCTAATGTTGTTCAAAGGGCAGTACTTAATGTGCAGTACTGCAAGTTATGTTCGTGTTATAATTTCTATATCAATATAGTTTGGAAATAAAATTGGACATTTCGTTTCCTACACCTAATCCTTCATTATTGAACTTCGAATATACGTGCTGTGAAGTATTCTTTCAATAACATTCAGACTCAGAATTAGAATGATAGTAATTACTCACTCATATTTAATCAACGATTCTCCTTTTTCAAAGGTGTATTCTCCTGTTTCATTTTCATTCTTGACATAATTATACTTTGGTATTTCAGCTGAATCTAGTGTAAAAACAAGAAGTTCAGATTGATCTGCCATCTTTGAAAGTATATAACTCAAATTCTCTGGAAATAAAGGACAATGAAAAAATTATTAGGACATAATATTTATTACAGTCAACTATAATTAATTCGATGTCTGCCAGTACCTTGAAAATTCTTGCTAAATCAAACAATTTCAGTTCATTCAGATACTCAGTAAATTGAACAAAAAATTTTCAACACTCAATTATTTGCAGGTTTCGAGTTACAACTTATTCAAATCTCATCATGATCATTCGCCTATGATCGATATTATTCAAATTTCATCTCAATTAATTTCCTGCTCCATCGATCAGGTGCAATTAGTAGGTGTGAAAGGTTGAAGCAGAATAATATTATTGACTTTTTCAAAAGACTAATATTGGTCATTGATTCAACTGTTGGTTCTATACCCTTGTAGAAATATAAAAGTAATTTCCTAGAATCGTAGCTACAAAAATTAATGAAATGATTCATACCACATAGGTATGCAGCAATTAATACCTTTTTATATGTGTTTCTATGTGCGAGTGAAACACATAATCCGAACATTTTTATTTCTTCTCAAGATACTACGAACCTTGATTATTTGCAGTTTTTCACTGTCCCCTTGAACGTCGAATTATCGAGTCCACTATATTTCCTGAATTTGCCATACCTAAGCGCATGACATGAACTGGTTCCAAGTTGAAAACCAGGAATCAATTTATTCCTAAACGTATGTTACAACTTTTACGAAAAAAAATACCTTTTTCAAAATAACTTCAGGCCTTTGTGCTTCCTGGAGACCTGTCGCTTACAACGGCTTAGTTAACAATAGGCTGTTATAAATGTTATTATCAAAGAGTAACAGTTGTTACTCTTTGTTATTATTCTTCACCCCACTTGCCCGCCATGCCCATGTGATAAGAGTTTTCCTTCGGCCCAAGATTTGATGTTGATAATTTTTGTATTATAGACGCACTTTTTCTTGAGCAACCTATTTATACCAGTCTCAAATTATAATTTAATTTTTTCAAATTGCATTACAACCATAAATATGAGAATTGCACTGTTTCATCATTCATCGTTAGCATAGATAAAGGAATGTACATTCCTTTATCTATGATCTATGATCGTTAGTTGTTGCCAGTGTTGCCAGTTGCCACCGCCGAACTTAAGTTGTCTATGGTGGGCGGTTGTCCATAGAAAAAGGGAAGTTAAGAGTGTACAATAAAAGGAAGAGAAGAAGAATAGTGTATAATTCAGTGTTATTTATGGGCGACAAGCATAGAGAAAGGGTCTCGGGTTGGTGCCGTTGAAGTTGATAATTACCAAAGTCATAAGGATCATCGAGATGGAATCTAACGAGCGTAAATTAAAATTCCTGGTAAGAGTGCTGTGCCAATCTACTGCGCACAACTTTTGTACACAAAACTTCAACTCAGTAGAATGTCACAGCACTCTTAACCAGGAATTTAAATTTACGCTCGCTAGATTCAATCTCGATGATCCTGATGACTTTGGTAATTTTCAACTTCAAAAACCCTGAAAATATCCCTAGATTTTACCGTAAAAGCAACGTAAAGTTGAAATGAGTCCATCTTTCCGTTTTGCTTACGTATGCATGCAAGCCTCTCGTAAACGTAAATATTACGTTTCGTATTGTGGACACTTACATGCTAAAGCCCATATTCTAACTTTACTTTCTACGTTGAAATTGCGTTTGAGTAACGTCTTACATTCATTGTGGATGGGCACTACGCCTAAAAAGTTTATCTATCTTTGTATTTTATTTTATATGGTCTGTATTATCAGAATGAGCGATTGAATTTATATTTGAATTCTGTGAAATCAAAGAACCTACTTTATACAGGATGTCCCAGAATGAATGGATAATCCTGTAACAATGTATAGAAGAGCTATTGGACTATCTGAAAAAAATACAAAAAAAAATCTATCCCCACTAGAAATTATTTTTTTTTTCAAAACAATGATTTCTTGCACATCACGTTGCGTTTCTGTGTAACACGCTCACAAATGAATCTAATCAATCAGTTTCTTCATGGTGAAACAAGTAATGAAGATGTATTGTACCATTCTTAAATTTACATGAAAGGCGCATATTTTTTTTTCAGTTGGCCACACAGGCTTTCCCAAATTTTATTTCCACCATTAACGATTAAACTTTCACATTATGAAATATTCATCACATTTTATGATGAAATTTGAAGTTGGATATTTTTTTCCAAAGAAGTTATAACAGACATTTATACGGTTTTCAGCATATCTATTGGTATTTCAATGAAGAATATTTCACCATAAAGAAACCGATGGATTCGATCCACTTGTGAGCCTGATACACAGAAACGCAACGTGAAGTGCAAGAAATCATTATTTTGAAAAAAAATTACGAAAAGCACTGCCGTGAAGGCAGGAGCTTTTGAGCGCTCGTACATTTTCCAGTTTTAGAAATCAATTGAAGGAATTTTCGACAGCGGTCAAAAAAATTCTGAAACTTAGGCGAAACTCCAGACTTCATGTCAGTGCTTCAGCTGACCTTTTTTTTTCGCTGATTCGCTAGAATTTTCTACGGTATCTATGGTCTTGGTGGTGCGATCTGGACAAAATTTTCATGTAGTTTGAATACATTATTACTCAGCTAGGTGCAAAATTTCATCCCAATCCGCTCAGAATTTTCGGATCTATCAGCAAAAAAATATTTTGAACGGCCATATTTACGGAACCCCTAGTCTAATTTTGCTCATTGATGAACGTGACCGCGATATTCGCGATCCAAACCCATCCTGAGAATTTCAAGTTCCTAGGCCTTTCCGTTCGAAAGTTATGATTTTCTATGGTTTCTATGGTTCTGGTCATGTGATCTGGAGAAATGTAGCTTGAATATATCATTCTCCATTAGTATACAAAATTTCGTCAGGATCGAATCTTTAGTTTTGAAATTATCAAGAAAACTAAATTTCAAACGACCATATTTACGGAACCCCTTGTATAATTTTGCTCATAGATGAACGTGATCACGACATCCGAGATCCACACCTATCCTGAAAATATCAAGTCCCTAGGCGTTTCTGTTCAAAAGTTACAATTTTTTATGGTTTCTATGGTTCTGGTCATGCGATCTGGACAAAATTTCATATGTAGCTTAAACACCTCATTCTCCATTTGAGTGCAAAATTTCATCTCAATCAAATCTGTAGTTTTCAAGTAATCAGGGGAAAAAACTTTGAACGGCCATATTTACGGAACCCCTGGTGGAATTTGGCCCATTAACGAACTTAACCGAGGCATTCGGGAACTGAACCCATACTGAAAATTTCAAGTCTCTAGGTTGTTCCGTTCGAGAGTTATCGTGCTTACGGCCGGCCGGCCGGACGGACAGACTCGAATTTTTCGACGGATTCGTCATCAGTGAGTCGAACATAGTCGATTGAGACCATTTTCGGCTCAAAATTCGAAAAATACAGGATTATCCATTCATTCTGGGACACCCTGTATATAAAGAAATTACGTGTCACGTTGGTTGTCCGGGATGAACTCCCGAAATACTGAACCGATTGCAATCAAATTTTGCACACTCTGTGCAGTTTGATCCAACTCAAAAGATAGGATAGTTTATATCTCAATCTGCAGTTGCAAAATTTTTTATGGCAAATTATTTGTTTATTATATATGACAAAGAGTGTTAATTATCTACGCGGCAACGCAGGTCTTAAATCGACGGCAGGTCATCGCGTCCCCACTACATCCGATCACTCGACAAGAGCGATAACGTGCGAGGAGTTTGGGTCTCTCCCTAAACCGAAGAAACTTGGAACTGTTTGTGAACTGGGCTACAAATTTTGAAAAATCAAGGATAGGGTTAATAATAATAATAATTCCACTGGTTTGAATACTTTACTACAATATGATTAGACGTTTACTTAGCCACAGCAACGCGTGGCGGTTCTTGTAGTAAAACGTAAATTTCAATAATTGGGGAATATGTACAAAAAATACTCTTGATTTTTTTGAAAAGATATATTTTGAAGACATGTTACATTGACGGCAAATAAACAATTATTTCTAAAACTTAAAATGGGGACGTGGGATATCCAACTGAAAACCAAATAGAGCCATTCTCTTGAACTGCGGCAACCTGTCGATTTTTAATTAAACATTAATGATCGAACATCGACGGGTCCGAGAGTTTCTCTGAAATGTTGTTGCACTTCCTCAAAACGGTTGTTGCGGTTTGAGTTTGCCAGCCTGTATGTTACGTGTTACCTGGACCACTCAATGTCTGGTTTGCGGAAAGAAAAGAACTGTGTCTGAGAAATGACAGAAATAATCTACCTTAATACAAATGAATCGATTCAATATGAAGTTTGAGTTGGCGTCTACAATTTTATCTTTTCAAATTTGAATGAACAGAATCTATATGCCTTTTCAGATCAAACTTCAAGTTTGTAGCATATTCACATGAATGACACTTATGTGGCTTGAAATTCAAATGAATTGATTCTATATGAAGATTCAGTTTGTCTTGCCGATTCGATGCAAATTCACATAAGTGACACTTATGTTCCTTAAAATTCAAATGAACAGAACGTATATGAATTTTTAGATCACGTTTCCTGTTTGTAGCATACCTGCATAAGTGACACTTATGAGGCTTCATTTTCAAATGAACAGAATCTATATGCTCTTTCAGATCCCGTTTCACGTTTGTATCATATTCGCATAAGTGACACTTATGTGACTTGATATTCAAATGAACAGAATCTATATGTACTTTGAGACTGGATTTCTGACTAGTAACATAATCACATTGGTGACACTCATGTTGCTTCAAATTCAAATGAACAGAATCTACATGTTTTCTCAGATCGTGATTCAAGTTTGTTGCATATTCACAAGAGTGACACTTATGAGGCTTCAAATTCAAATGAACAGCACCCATGTGTCTTTTCAGATCAGGCTTTGTGTTCGTAGCATATTTACATAAGTGACACCTATGTTGCTTCAAGTTCAAATGAACAGAATCTATATGTGCTTTGAGATTGGATTTCTGATTTGCAGCATAATCACAATGGTGACACTTATGCGGCTTCAAATTCAAATGAACAGAATCTATATGTAGTTTAAGATTGGATTTCTTATTTGTACTATAATCGCACTGGTAACACTTATGTTGCTTTGAATTTGGGTCAGAATTTTTAACATCTTCAAAATTTGCTGAGTACTCTCCCCTCTCATAAACTCCACTTTCATCAACAAATTGTTCAGAAATGTCAATATCTTCAACCTTTCCTAGATGAGTCCAAGAATTCGTAACATTTTTTGGATCCTGTGAACTGAAACAGGTTGAAAATTTAAATACTTCGAATTTCAACAGCAAAATTGTTTGATAAATTGAATTATATGAGGAGAAGGAGAGAAAGACTTAATTTAAATACATACTTGGCTGCAAAGGGTCATTTAAAACATTGAATAACATAAAATTTAAAACATCCCTCTGTTGTTACAAGAAACAATGAAGGTTAGGTATATTAATACAGGTATTTTTGCATCATATTGCCCTCCTACCCATAGAGAAACAAGCACAATAATACTTGAATCCATGAACAAGATTCATACGGATTTATAATATTCGTCCAGTAGATGTTTTGTTCATTGAAACTCTCCTAATGGTATTACAGCCGGTAATAAAGGAAAGAGCAAGGGGAAAATTGCAAGTAAATATAATTAAAATTGGGGTAGTGTTATACAAAAGTACTCACTTATCAGATTCATCATATATCTCTTCTTTTATATCAAAGCATATTTCTTCCATCACATGTCTCTTTTCATGGAGTCCTAAAATAATAAGTGCAAATTGTGGAAAGTGTTATCATCATATGAAAAATAGATCCACATCACTAATAGAATGAAGGAAGACAAAAAATACTGAGAAGTGCATAAAGAAACATTGATGCATTCAAAAAATTTTATATATTCACTAGGAGCTGATTTGAAAGTGAGATTGTGTCACTTACGTTATTTCTAAGATAACTTTCACTGCATTATAGTACAATTGTACAATAATTAAAAATTCAGTGTATTCGTATCCATTTCCATAGACAACTCAAATATGTACTCAAATTTTCTAGTTTGTCTAGTTTAAGTTTAGTTGTCTATGCCATTTCGCCATCCCTTTATCTATGGTTCTTGACAAGCACTGTTGCCAACCCTATAGTAATCAAAGAACTGCAGATTGGTTGGCCTTAACTGAAAACTGGAAAGATTTTCAAAAAACTTTAGATCTCCAGTTAAAACTAGGCACCCTAATCATTGTGGAATGAGAAGCAAACATAGTTTTCTTCCACCGCGACCCAATAGGGAAAAATCACGAACCGCTAGATGGCGCTAAAAATCACAAGATGTCGGTCCGAAAGGAGATCAAAATGATTCTGTCATTTCAAATATTTTTTATAGAAATGCGGAATTAATAATAATGCCTGTGAAAGTCGAGATAACCACTTTGGACATTTCTGATTATGTGGGTGAACGTGAATGTGATAGCAAATGACCTCTATATTATAGAAAATTATTGAACTTACGATGAAAAAAATCATTTTTCAGGAAGTGCTTACTGCAAAGTAACATATTCTTCAAGAAACGTTTCCCAATCTTCAAGATTGTCTGCCTTTTCTAACTGCCTTGTGATTCAACGGGAATTTATGCAAAGAAATTCCAGGAGAACTATATGTGATGAGCATTGAGGAA
This sequence comes from Aphidecta obliterata, assembly GCA_963966015.1. Taxonomy (NCBI): domain Eukaryota; kingdom Metazoa; phylum Arthropoda; class Insecta; order Coleoptera; family Coccinellidae; genus Aphidecta; species Aphidecta obliterata. Next base: position 12,850,883 of record OZ014434.1, on the reverse strand, counting down.
CCGAGCACATTTCTCGTGATCTTATTCCCACATTACCTCTTACAATCCGCGCTGCATTTTCAGCTGGTATATAGCTTATTTGAAACAATTTTCCATACATTATCATCTAAATATATCACTTTCGATACATAAATGACTTAGAATCATACAAATATTTCACACTTTTCCCATATAAACACTCAACTCTCGGGTATTACAAACGATTAAAAGTAGATGTCACCCACTCCGTGATTCTTCCCTTTGAATATAGAACCACAAGAAGGACCATTAGGCCTGAAAAATTGGTACCAAAAGGGTTGTTGCATATGGCCAACTCGTATTTCCGGATTGCAGTGGCGTAGCGTATTTTAGTAGAGAAGAAACTAGAAAACTTCCATTCATTTTCTTGTTATTAATGCTTTCGAACATTGATCAAAGAATATTTCTTAAGCTTTTTGTGTGAGCTCTCTCCCAAATCAATAAAAGTTTACGCGAAAGCCAGATGAATTGAACCATTATTTAATTTGCATTAATTATTCAATTGTAATGGACATTTTCAAACATGAAATAAAATGAAAAACAAAGGAGGAGGATGAATAAAAGAATAGAGAATATATGAAGATATATTTATTGCCCTCTAAACAAAATTAATTTTTATACATATTTCTGATATTATCACCACCTGATGCATTCTCACAATTTAAAATATAATTGATTCTCGTTGTGAGGTATACCATACAGACACATTTAATCAACAATTTCCTCGTATACTTCATTAGCTAGCAGCTCCATCTTTATTAGTTCAGACCATTCTCGGCATATAATTTACAAAATACGGATAATTATATGAAATGATGTAAACTGAGAAATAACAAAACCAATCTCAATTATAATAATATGATGAGAACTGAGAAATAACAAAACCTTATCCATGTTACGCCCATGTGCGTTTGTGCACGATTTTGGTGGAGAAACACCACACTGGTGAGTCATAACTGGCTGTTCGATAAGGCTGTTTCCGTCTCGCTTCTATACGAAGAAAAGTAGTCGAATGCTACTTCCTGTGGTTCTTTATTCGAAGATTCTTCCCTATAAGTGTTACAGGACAAGCAATTATGACACACACACTGTGATGTGTTACAAATCTGTAAATATTTACGGTTGCTCGATAGGTAGCGATAAGCTTACAGTAAAGGTTTGTTATACGACAGGATAGTCTTTTATGACATTTTACGAATTTTCATTGAAGATATTTCGGGAAGAATAAGTTTCATCGATAACAAAAACTGGATATTTTCACGCCAATTCACGATTCCAAACGACCCCTGCCAGCTAAATCTCGAACCAGGAAAACGAGTATTGTTCCAATAGTTCACGTGCTTTCAAGCCAGGTACAGCTATTATATCCAGGAACCAGGTATTCCTGAAGTATATTCAGAAATTTTTATCGTTTTTTGGGCAAAGTAATTGGTATTGAAATAAAAATAGTCGGTAAGGTATTTATATCAGTGTTATTCAGTTGTAATACGTTCACGAAGTTATAGAATTTTAGGTTACAAGGTTTGAGAAAGGTAATTAAATAACTATCAACAAGAGTGTTATGAAATTCATCTTCGTATTTCAAATGACTGTGGCTCAATCTTTCTGTAAGAAATACATCAGAATCATATTTAAGGTGAAGTCTGCATGAAACGATTTTATGTTTGAATAATAAGGGTACATGAATTTTAGGACATTGGATTATACGTATAGAACAAAGTTCTAGAACTAGAAAAAAAACAGTTTACAATTGTTATTGTTGTGTCTTCAATTGCTTCTCAAAGAAAAATAAAAACAGGGCTATAAATTTCCATTAATTTCATGAGAAAGATGCCTCAGCAGTTTGTGTCACTAATGTCTTTGGCAGAGTGGAAAAAATGGACCGAAGAAAAGCACAAATGTTCGACTATTAGGTGTAACTTCTAAATAATTGAACACTGTTGTCAAACTCAAAAAGTGCTCCATTTTTCCTGTTGAATAATTATCAATTTCGATATAATTAAAATTGAAAAAACCAATTTGTTTACCTGAAATCAATAAACTTGACACTGCACTATCAAAAATCCAATCATTCACCAAAAAATCTTGACATAAAACTCACAAATTCGAAGGAAAAACCTGAAGAACACCTAGAATAATCTGTTTTACCACGATAAATCCCGGAAAGGTACTCGTTATCTTCCATGTTTGTTTACATTTTGCAGCGCCCTCATCGGTAGCTGGAATCTCGAATACCGTTATAAATTGGTGACTGCCTGAAGGTTTCTATGATCTGCAGGAGTCAGCTACAGGAATCTGCCTGGGGTACTATAAGAAGTTTCAGATTTTATACGAATAGATGGAACTTTTGACTATATAGTACTCAAGACTATATCACTAAAAGTTATGAGGCAGTTACCTAACTGCGAAATTCTAATGGTAGCAACGGCAATATAATGTACGTTAATGAAAGAAGAATTTATCTTGATAGGGAACAATGTTCCCCTGAATCTAAATTAAACAAATCGGATTATGAAGCTATGAATCTAGGGGCTAACGAACTAGGGCTTTTCATTAGATTCTTCAATATCTCGATAGGAAAGCTTCCAATTTTAAAATCCACGAGAAAGGGCGGATAATGCGGATATAGCTTTCTTTCGTTAGAGGGATAACAACGTTTGAGAACCAATAAATGAGGTACACAACATTTGATCACTTCAGATAAACTTCGAAATAAACTTCGAAATAAACATTTTCAAAACTTGAATACAAAAAAAATCAAAATATAACAAATTTGGAATTAAAAGTACAAACAAATAAAAATCTGTCCCACTTTTTCTCAAGTTTTCGATACTCAAGGGCGGGGTTATTACCCGTAAATCCGCTCTTATCTACCACTTCTACCAGGATGTCATGGGAATCGATGAAATCTGAGAAGGAATATTAAGATCTTTGTTGTCGTACACTTATTTATCACCCCATCAGAGCAGCAATGGATTTTTTTCATCATATAACAAAACAGCTAATTCATAAATTCGAGAAATTGGAATTGAATTCATCAACATGTGTCTTAAACCATAAAATACTGTTTTATAATTCAGATAATGATTATGATGAAAAGGTTCCTTCTATTTATCTAGAACAAAAAACTTGTGGAGAATAATATATAAAAAAAAAATTGAAAAGCAAGTCAGGAGCTTTTGAGCGCTGGTTCATCCACCTTTTGTAGGTAGATTCGCATTTTTTTTCTCGATAATTCACCGGAATTTTCTACGATATCTATGGTCTTGCGATCTGGACACGTAGTTTGAACACATTATTCTTCCCCTAATGGCCTAATAATATTTTTTGCGAGATAGTCCACTATTAGTAGTTTATCTAATTGATGAAATTAACGTCACACGCGGGCTCTAGAATCTTGTTTTATGCATTGAAACCCTCGAATGTGATGTTTTATCCATCGAATAGATAAACCAAAGATCAGTTGATTACTCTGCAAATAATGGAAGTTAGAAACGTTTTATATAACGATGATTTCCACTCCCTCTGGAAATCTGTGAAATATATCTTGAATGGGGTGAAAATCACGTAGTTTCACACATCTATACACATATCCCAACAAATTTTATTTTTTCCACATGAAAGCAATGAATAATTACAAACTTCCAACAAATGTTTTATTTTTCCATGCTACTAAAAAAATAGATATTGGGGACAGGACAAGGCTTCTAAGTCTTCCATTGGAATCCGTCTTGCCATTTCCATTTTTTTTTTTGCGTTAGCTGGGGTCCTTGTCTCAACCACAACAAAGAAGAAACCCAAGTGTCTCGTCTGGCCAACAGTTCTTGCACTGGAAAAATGTGAGGGTTTATTTTTCTATCACGGTAGCATTGTCAAATCCTTTCACAGGTTTGGGATCATATGTCCTTTGATTTTTTTAACACTTCTTTCACTAGCTCTTGTCATTAGATGTTTTCCAAATATCGTGAACTTCATATTGTCTAGATGGAATTCAAAAACAGAGGTTTCCTTAAGGATTGCTAAAAAATAAATTAAATATAAAATATTTTGTTTCAATTGGGCAGTAGATTAAAATAAAAAGTGTTCTGGTTCTGGTAAAACCTCTAAATTATATTAGAGGTGTTCGTTTTACCACAAGTGAGGTTGTTTTACTGAATGATTCCCAGATATTTCACCTCCTAGGAAAAACCAATTTCAACTCGCTTTAGTAACAGAGTTTGACTAAACTTCAATTTTTAGAAGATTGTTTTATATTTTCTAGCAAATTTTGGAATATGTTCTGCAGTTCTTCTAACAATTAGCACTTACTTTTCAGTTCAGAAGCAGCAGTAACCAGTTGGAAAGTCATTTTTGTTTCTAAAACCAATATTCCTCGCATCCCTATTTGAGTGGGTACCTTAGATCTAACAATAGTTATTTCAGCACCAATCAGTTCAGATTTGGCAATAGTGGTAGTAAAATTAGTCCAATCTTGATCTTGATAATGTGGGGCTTTTTTGACAAAATCCAAGTTTTGCCGTAGATACTGTTTCCACATTTCGTTTATAGGTAATAAGGAGTCGTAATTCCACCCATTTTTAGGTAATTTCAGTAAATTGAGATCTTTTCTCTGTTTCCTCGTCAGAAAGTTTCTTTTAACTTTTCGACGTTTAATTGTATTGATATGTGAAAATCTTTCCAACATAAACGTGTAATTGAAATCTTTCTCCAAGTTTTTCAAGTCTCCCTTTGGCACTATCGATTTAATATACTTTTCTATATAGTTTTTAACTATTTTTGTGTTATATAGATCTGGATCTGGAAAACAGCTTATAGGTAGAGGCAACTCCATCTCGACAAAAATTAGAGTCACTCAAGTTGAAATTTCACTCTAAATTAATACTTTTTCAATTTTTATTATTATTTTCAACACAACAGTATTTGTAAAAGCTCCAATATAGGTTATGTCAAAGAATGTTACTAAGTTCTGTGCTCCAGATATCTTTTTTTACCTAGCTCAATTGGACATCAACGGCCAATTTCATAATAACCCTCTAGACTCTAGAGACCTTCAGGAAATATTTCTTTTAGGTTAAAGCCTACCTATATTTTCTGTCGTTTCATATTGAAATTAAGGAACTCTTGGTTTGTGTTATGTGAAGCGTCCTTGAAATTTGTGCGGTTGGCCACACTAGGAGCTCGAATTCGGACAAATTCGCTGCGAAATGTAAACAAACATGGAGGAAAACGAGTACCTTTTCGGGATTTATTGTGACCTTCAAGGATTATTCAAGGTGTTTTTCAGGTTTTTCCTTTGATTTTGTGAGTTTTATTCGAAGAATTTTTGATGAATGATTAGATTATCGATAGTGCAGTGTCAAGTTCATTGATTTTAGGTGAACAAATTGTTTTTTATCATATCGAAATTGATAATACTTCAACAGGAAAAATGGAGCTCTATTTGAGTTTGACGGAAGTGTTCAATTATTTGGAAGCTACACCTAATAGTCGATCATTATTTGTTCTTTTCTTCGGCCCATTTTTTCCACTATGTCAAAGGCATTAGTGACACAAACTGCTGAGGCACCTTTCTTATGAAAATATGGAAATATATAGCTCTGTTTTTATTTTTCTTCGAGGAGCAATTGAAGACACAACAATTACAATGCTATTGTGAACTGTTTTTTTTTTAGTACTTGAAGTTTGTTCACTCATTGTTATATAATCCAATGTCCTAAAATTCATGTAATACTTATTTTATTTGATCATAACATATTTTCATTCAGACTTAAAGATGATTCTAATTTTTTTTTCTAACAGAAAGATTAGGTCACAGTAATTCGAAATACGAAGATCAATTTCTTAACACTCTTGTTGATAATTTTTGAATTCCATTTCTAAATCACCACTCTTGTAACCTAAAATTCAATAATTTTGTGAACGTATTTCAACTGAATAACACTGATATAAATATCTTACCGACTTTTTTCCTCAATACCAATTACTCTGCTCAGAATACCTGGTTCCTAGATATAAAATATGAAAACAATACTTGTTTCCTAGGTTCGGGATTAAGCCGGCAAGGGGCGTTCAGACATTTGGATTCGCGAATTAAAAATTTGTTTATTTCGAACTGAACAAGTGAAAGAATGATGTCGTTTTAGCTTCGATTGAATAATTTTATGTTTTCGAACATAAATAAATTAAATTTTAGTATGTGCATTATTCCATACTGTTGGCCACACTTGTTTCTTCAAACATCGAGCTGTCACGTGTCACGTTTATAATAGAATTCTATGAATAGACCTCTTCATCTATCTCGTGTCCGTGTTAACGCAGCTTGTCAGTTCTGCTGAAAATATAGCAAAATGGTTGCCGTAAGTATTTAAAATCAGTTTTTAACATAATCTGCAATTATTTCTGTGAAAATATTTCCATAATTCATTTTATTCATTTCCTTATTGTAGAATATTTAAGCCTTCGAGAACATTGATTGATTGATTCAATATATAAAATAAGATACATGTCGTTCATAACCTATCTGCGAAAGATGAAATATATTTTGAATGGATTTAAAATCAATAAATTAAGACCTAGTTCTTCTGAAGTTTTGAGCAGTTATCTTCTTCAGTGTAACGAACCCCACTGGACTTCGTATTTTGTAAAATATAGTAGTGTAACCGATGATCAATGGGGAAAATCTCATTTCAATTGGAAAGTTGGCAGTTCTAATTACCACATTTTGAGAACAGGGTGTTATCCTTTCATCAAATATCATTGTACCCGAAGAGCTGAAGAAGATTTAAGTTTTGAGGATTACTCTTTCAGATTTATCAAAGTTTTCAATCTAGGACTTCCATGTCTTGCTTATGGTTGTAGTGCAATATTTCTCATAACTCATACGGAAATTGTAAAAACGCCCACAGGAAATGTACCTATTTATTTCTTGTATAAGGAGCATAAGGGTTCTCTGTATTAATAAAATCCATTTCAATTATTTTATGTAGTAAGAAGAGTACTTTATATGATTAAGAACAGGTTGTTTATTGAAAATGTTCCCCTCCTATTGTTTGAATTTTTAGATCTTATTTTCTTAGACCCTGTGTTCAACCAGAATGGAGTTGCATTACGAATGTCTGGTTGAAACACAACTAATTATGTTGTGGATTCCAGACAATGCAGAAACCCACCACCGCCAACAAGGTTCAGCCTAAAAAGAAGCAACAAATCCGTGGAAAAGGCCTCAAAAAGAAGAAAGTATCTTTGAAATTCACCATTGACTGCACCCATCCAGTTGAAGACAGCATCATGGACCTTGCAGATTTTGTAAGTGTTTTTTGGTCACATATTTGGTTTTGTTACTATTTTTTGCCTTTTTTTATTGATATTTCTTCATTCTAACCTCAAGAGAATGCAAGTTCAATTTTTTTCGTAACTAGATTTCAGCCTCTGGCATCTAATTATTGAATCTGTCCATGAATTATGCCAAAACTTCTTTAAGAATATAATATTGGACTTGTTTTTGATTTTAGGATCAAAAATAATTCTCTTGGAATATTTGTTGCATGAAAATTGATCAATTGGCTACAATATTGATTTTGGTTTTCAGGAAACTTACCTCAAGAGTAAGATAAAGATTAACAACAAACTTGGAAACTTCAGCGGAAAGAACGGACAACACTATGTAACCTTGTCGAAAGAGAAGGGAACAAAACTCGTTTTATCTGCTGAAATTCCTTTCTCCAAAAGGTATCTTAAATATTTGACGAAGAAATATTTAAAGAAGAACAATCTTAGAGATTGGTTGAGAGTGGTAGCATCAGGAAAAGACAGTTACGAGTTGAGATACTTCCAGATCAACGATCAAGATGAAAACGAGGAAGAAGATAACGAATAGATGTATTTTGAATAGGAATAAAGTTTGTTAAAAACAGCGTTGTTGTATTTATGTTCACAGAGCCGATCCAGATAATATCGATGTTGAAAGAAGGAAAACCAATATCGGTATCCTTGAAACTGATTCAGTATAAACATAGAATGATGATAAGAAATGAAAATTTATATTCGGGATCCAATTGCAAAGTTAATTTAATACTTTGCATGCATTCTAATGATAGCAATTCAAGAATTTTAATGTAATGAATTCATTTGGACGAAGAAACCTCTGGCACTTCACTAGAGATTAGCAGTTTCGAATTATTTTTCAAAAATTTGGTAGTATCACTCAAAGAATACTTTAACCCTTTTCTTACATGCAATATAGGAATGCCTCTAGTTGACCTCTCCGTCACATAAAGAGCGCGTGTAACATTTCAAATTTTTTTGAAAAAAAAAGCACCACTACGGGGGAAATTAATTGAATATTCGGTGCTAGAGTTATATTCTTCGAACGGATTGCTGCAGTAATTACGAATGTACAGCGTGTTAAATTGAGTAAGTGCACAAAAGTGTAGAACAAAAACTTCAAAAACGATTTGCCAACTAAATCAATTTTTGAATTGTACCCTTATTCTACGACGGGTGCGATTTGTTTCATCTGAGCGTTTATTTTCGAAAGCAGGGGCAAACGCTCTCCTAACAAAAGAACAGACTCAAAGGAAAACGACTTTCCGAATTTCATTTCTTCAATCAATAGAAAGAACAGGTTGGGACTTTATTTTGCGATTTCTCTGCATTTTCTCATTTGATTTTATTTTTATATCATGAGAGATTCCATTTTATGTTCTAGTTCATTGTATTCTTCGGAATATAATGATTTGGAGTACAAAGTACAACTTTGATATTATGTGGATCAAATAAAGGGAAAAATCAGGTACCGCGAGATGGCGCTGAAAATGACAAAATGTCGGGCTGAAAGGTGATCAAGTTATTCTGTCTCATAACAAGTAGATAAATCAAAAATTTTTTTAATAAGATTGCGGAATTGATTATCATGCCTTTGAAGGTCGAGATAACCACTTCTGACATTTTTGATTATGTGGGCGAACGTGAAAGCTGATAGAGGGCACCGAGGTGGTTCTAGATAACCACATTTTTTGGTTCTGCCTGTTTTTGTAACCAAGATACAGGTTGTTTTATGAAGTTTGCTCTTTTCTTCTTGAGGTCATAACAAACGAACCACCTGGTATATTTTCTTTATATTTGGCACACATATTCCTTATTCAAAGCTCAAATGAATTACTCAATAACCACAAGGAAAATCCAGGTCCGGGTTAACAAAAAATTATGAAGCAATCGTATTCTTGAAACAACCGTATATCGAGATTTTGAAAATTGTTTCACATATTCGAGAAGAGCATAAAAAACTAAACCGAAACGTCTGCTTCACATTTTTGCGCCAGTTTTACTCCACAAATCTTCTCAACTCAAAATTCTAGTTTTTAAGAACGTGAGTACCAAAGAGTGGTTCAAGTGACTTACAATAACACATTATCAAAAGTTGAATCCATAATAATTTCAAAATTACTAAATTAACATTAAATACATTGGTTATCCTTTTTATAGCGACTTAACAACCGTTTGTGTATTTTCCAGATAAAAAATAACGCCCTGTATGTACCTACATATCTAATTAGTTGGTTGTTCACCTCTCGGGTATTTCAAACGATTAAAAGTAGATGTCACCCTCTCCGTGATTCTTCCCTTTGAATAAAGAACTACAGAAAGGAGCATTAAGCCTGAAAATGTGGTACCAAACTGGTTGTTGCATATGGCCGACTCGTATTTCCGGATTGCAGTGGCGTAGAGTATTTTAGTAGGGTGGAAACTTTCATTCATTTTAGTTGTTATTAATGCTTTCAAACATTGATCAAAGTATATTTCTTACAGCTTCTTGTGCGAGTTCTCTCGCAAATCAATAAAACTTTACGAGAAAGCCAGATGAATTGAACCATTATTCAATTCCCATTTGCAAGGATGTAATGGACAGTTTCAAACATGAAAAACAAAGGAGGCGGATGAATAAAAGAAATATGAAGATACATTTATTGCCCTCTGAATAAAATTAATTTTGTATACATATTTCTGATATTTTCACCTCCTATTGTATTCTCACAAATTAAAATATGATTGATTCTCGTTGTGAGGTATGCCATACAGTCATATTTAATCAACAATATCCGCGTATACTTTATTAGCCACCAGCTCCAACTCTATCAGTTCAGACCATTCTCGGCTCAGAATTTACAAAATACGATTTATTATAATTATGATGAAAACTGAGAAATAACAAACACCAATCTCAACCTTATCCATGTTACGCGCATGTGCGTTTGTTTACGATGTTGGTGGAGAAACATCACACTGACAAGTCATAACTGTTCGTTCGATATGGCTGTTTCCGTCTCGCTCTTATACAAGAAAAAGTGGTCGAATGCTCCTTCATGTGGTTCTTTGTTCAAAGCTCATCTCCATTAACCACAGCGTGCATTGGAGTTTCGCTTATCCAACATGGTGATTTTTGTGTTTTTGGCGCCCCTCTGATATATTCAATATAATTCGGTGATTCCATCTATTGAAGTTCATAAAAGTAAATTAAGAGTATTCATGATACTGATAATGAACATTAGGCGCTTTCGAGCACCGGAGGGCTCGGTTTTTGTTGTTTCGCGCACACTTTTCGAAGCAAATCGAAAGCTACAATAGAAGGCCATTTTGGTGAACAGAAAAAAAAATCAGTTTTTTGATATATCCAATATAATTCGGTTATCCCATCCTTTGAAGTTCTTAAAAATCAAATGACAGTACTTGTCATACTGTCGATGAACACTGAAGTCCGTTTTGGTACACAAAAACCAACGCGCAGGACTTATTTCCACTGAGATACCGAAGTTTTGAAAGTTATTTTTTAAATCTTCTAGTTATACTATTCTTACAAAATTTCACAATAACTAACTTTAATAACAATTTTGCTCGAAGGAGTTCATTTTGAAGGAAAAGCCGAGTCTTTCGTTCAGGCTCTCGGGATTTGCAGCAATATGTATTTTATTTGACATATCTGCGATGTGAAGATTAATTGTAGAAATGAAACAAATACACAGAACACAACAGGATCTCCTAACATGCACAAGCTCTGAGCTTCTGAGGGGTCTCACAGAGACCTAAGAGATTGTGAAAGCATAATAAGTAACTTCATATTTTCCTTCCGATTTTCAAATGGACCAAATCTATGTGTCTTCTGAGGTTTCTCCTATGAATTGAAGCGTAATCACATATGTGACACTTATGTTTCTTTATGTTCAAATGGACTGAATCTATATGCATTTCGAGGTTTTTCTTCGTAACTGTAACATAATCACATAAGTGACACTTACATTCATTAATATTCAAATGGACTGAATCTATATGCAGTTCGAGCCTTTTTTTATGAGTTGAAGCATAATTACACAAGTCACATTTATATCGTTTCATATTCAAATGGACTGAATCTACATGCCTATTGAGGTTAATCTTATGAACGGAAGCAAAATCACATAAGTGACACTTATGTTCTTTTATATTCAAATGGACCGACTTTAAATGCTTTTCAAGGTTTCTCTTTTGATTCGAAGCATAATTGCATAGGTGACATTTATGCTCCTTCATATTCAAATGGACCGATTTTATATGCATTTTGAGGTTACCCTTTAGATTTGAAGCATAATAACAAATGTGACACTTATGTTCTTTCATGTTTAAATGGACTGATTCTATATGTTTTTCGAGGTTATACTTCTGAATGGAGGCATAATCACATAAGTGACACTCGTGCTTCCTTATATTCAAATGGACTGATTCTATATGTCTCTCTAGGGTTCCCTTCTGAACTGAAGCATAAGCACATAGATGACACTTATATTCTTTCATATTCAAATGGACTGAATCTAAATGCATCTTGAGATTTATCTTACGGTCTGAAGTGTAATCACATAAGTGACACCTATGTTTCTTTAAATTCAAAAGAGCAGAACGATCATGAAGATCGAGATCAATTTCCTGATTTGGTGCATTAGCACATGAATCGTTCGTATGTGATTGCTGTCTTTCGAATTCGGGAACAAATGATTCTTCCTCCATTTTTTGGAATTTACTCCTTTCATATACTCCATTCACATCGATAAATTGTTCATCAATGTCCACATGTTCAATTTTTAGGTTTTCAGGGGTATCTTCATCAGCTGTATAGAGAGCTCTAGAACAATATTTTTCGGCATGGTATTATGATAGTTCAAATCATTTCATGTATGAAATTATCTCAAATGGATTATATTTCAACTAACACAAGCCAGCCGTCAGAATGACAAATTATGTTATTTTATAAAATCGCCACTTCAAGGGATTAGGTATAATAATGATTAACTTTATTTACCCAACAGAAATATTTCCAATTATAGGGTAAAATATATACATTTTCAAGAAAACAAAGCAAGATTATGTAGAATAGATGTGAACCTTGGAGGACGTGAAAGTATCACCCATTTGCTGTCGTTTGACGGAAAACTAGGTGACTAAGGTGAGAATTTTTTCGAAAAACACAAGAACTCAAATAACTCGTAAACTGTTGATTTTTGGATATCAATAAATATGGCTCAAATGACAGAAAATGAGTCATTCCAACACATCCTCCAAGGTTCACATCTAATTTGGAAACACCCTGTATACATTTTTTTATAGGACCTTTTTCCTCTCCTTAGTTTGAGCTGTAAGAATTATACCGTTTAGGAACAATCTCCTAATAAAAATAGGAAAGAATACACAAATTTGGGATAAATTGTAGGGCCTAGAAAAGATCGCGAAGGATCAAGTACTTTATTTACATTATGAGGGAATGCACACGGCATAATGAGATAACATGATACAGTGTCATATTAACATTACGACCGAGATTTTTTGCAGTTATTTCAAATTGAATATTTTATATAACAAACTTCTCGCGAAATGATCTTTTTTGATAAGTTCTAGCACCTGTCAAAACACCCTGTATATTTGTCAAGAGTTTGTATCAGATCATTAATATTTTCAGGAATAAAATCATAGTAAATACTCACTCATACTTAATTGATGAGTCGTCATTTTCATGGATATATTCCGCAACTGTTCCCATTTCTTCTGTTTCAATCTCCTTTTTTACATAATTATCCTTGTGTCTTTCAGCTGAATCCAGCATAAATACATGAGATTCAGATTTGTCTGCCATTTTTTTAAAGTATTCAAATTCGTTGGAAACAAAGCACGATGAAAAGATCAAACTTCTTAGTATTAGAAGCTACAACTGTAGGAAAAGAATACCATAAAAACACTGTAGGCAGGTTATAAGTTGTAGACTTAACTGTACAAGAATCAAATTCAATACATTTGGTTATTGAATATTTTGATATCAATCTCTTGAGACATAATTCCCTATTTATGCAAAAAACTTACCTCCCATCTATATAGGCTTAGTCCTATTTGCAGGGTATGTGAGTATCCATTATAAAATACATATTATAATAACAATATAACTTCGTGGATATTTGCATGTTGCACGTTCACTCTTGAAGTCTTAACTCCCCATCTAGGTTCCACAGGATCATGATATAAAATAAGTTATTTGTTGGAATTCCTGAAAAATTGACTTATAACCAGCTTGTCTGGTCACAGAGTAACATCATAGAATCATAGTAAAAACCTTTGAATAAAAAACCACAGGAAGGAGCATTAGGCCTGAAAAAGCGGTACGAAATGGGTGTTTGCATATGGCCGACTCGTATTTCCCGATTGCAGTGGCGTAGAGTATTTTAGTAGGGTCCCATTCATTTACGTTGTTATTAATGCTTTCAAACATTGATCAAAGAATATTTCTTAAAGCTTTTTGTGTGAGCTCTCTCGAAAATCAATAAAACTTTACGCAAAAGCCAGATGAATTGAACCATTACTTAATTTGCATCAATTATTTAATTTTCATTCGCAAGGATGTAATGGATCGTTTCAAACATGAAATGAAATGAAAAACAAAAGAGGAGGAAGAATAAAAGAATAGAAAATATATGAAGATACATTTATTGCGCTCTAAATAAAATTAAACTCGTATACATATTATTTCTGATATTTTCACCTCCTATTGCATTCTCACAAATTAAAATATAATTGATTCTCGTTGTGAGGTATGCCATACAGATACATTTAACCAACAATTTCCGCGTATACTTCATTAGCTAGCAGCTCCAACTTTATTGATTGAGACCATTCTCGGCTCATAATTTACAAAATACGATTTATTATAATTATATTATGAAAACTGAGAAATAATAAAATCAATCTCAACCTTATCCATGTCTCTATTCTATAGGTAAAAAATGTAAAAAGTAAAAAGACTAGAGTAGCAGAGGAAAGAGGTGCCAAAAAAAAGGGGAATAAAAAACCAACCAAAAACAAAAACCCCCTCCTTATCTCATTCAAATAACGTTGATCCACGACTAAAGGATATTCATAAACAGCAACTGGCTGGTGATAATTCCCGCATACCTATGGTGTTTAAAGATGGTTGAGTAAGTTAAATGCTGCACTAATAACTCCTTAACCTGGTAATGATGGGAGAATCCAGTGATGTGACGTGCATCTCAGGAATACAACTATCGTTAGATCTATGATGATTTCCCAATAAATCATCAAGCAGACTAAACGGTCTGCATTGAGGAACAGAGCACATTTTTCGTGATCTTCTTCCCACATTACCTCTTACAATCCACTGCATTTTCAAATCGTATACAGTTTATTTGAAACAATTGTCCGTAAATTATCATCTAAATATATCACTTTCGATACATAAATGACTCAAAATCATACAAATATTTCACACTTTTCCCGTATAATCACACACACGTTAGATTGTTGTTCATCACTCGGGTAGTTCGAACGATCAAAAGAAGATGTCGCCCACTCCGTGATTTTCCCCTATTATCTTTGAATACTGTGCTGAATTCATACAGAAATGAATATACTACATCCAAAGATTAGACTCTTTTTGTTACCTCTATGTTCTATGAGTGGGAGCAAAGATTAGGTTATTCCACAGAATAAACTAACCACCAAACTCTATACTACTATATTTCACTGAAGAGTTTGCGGCGAATCCATTAACTTTAACCTCTAAACGACGCACACGATTGACGTTCAAAAATCAAAATTTGAGGAACAAAAACGGAAACAAACCAAAAACAGCGTTGTGAGCGCCTCTGACGGTTGTTCAAGGAGTTAAAATCATGTTAAAATATTTAGTAGGAATGTTTTCCATCTATGAGTTGTCTATGGATTTAACTCCAGCCCCTGCATTGTGAAAGTTTTTGAGTTTTTTTATGAAAGAGTGAAAGATCCGTTTTGTCGCGGGTCCAAGGGAACCAGTTATTGTACTGTGTGGATGGTCTCAGTAATCAGGCACATGAAAAGAAGAGAAGAAGAAGAAGATATTTGACTGAAACAAACAGTGGTCGAGTGGTCTGATATCAAAGACTATAAAGACGTTTCACTCGCAAATCTGAGCCGAATCCGTCGAATTGACCTTGGGTTGCCAGGATTTTAGTGGGGGGATGGGCGCAAAATTGCCGAAATTTGAATTCAAATATTTCCATTTAACTTTCAGTTTTATTTTGACCTGAAATTGTTACTGTTATCGAAACGATTTTTGAATCTTGACTAAGATTCATCTTCTCTTTGATCTTGATTTATCAGATATAAATAGCAGTTTGAATACGTTTTTTTCAAAACGATCACATAGGCTTTTTATTTTCTTGATTTTTTACGGAATTTCTACTTGCAGCCATTTCTTCTGGGATAATAGTTCATTTTCAAGTTTTAATTTACAGTTGTTTGCATGCTGATCATCAATGAAACCTATTAGTTACTCAAAGAAATATATGCTGGATGTAATTAAAATCGTACCATTTATTAGATGATTCAAATATCTTCTGAAATGTTAGAAAATATAAAACAAAATGCATAGATTTTATAAAACTCTCATTGAAATACATGCATAATTTGTGATTAATTTTCAGAAAAACATTATTTTCTTGATTAACTTGACAAATAGACAATGAAATTGACATTTCTGTTTTGAAATCCATCCCGACGATGCACGAGGGATCGGTTATCGTGATACTTCGTGTTGGCTATCTGCATTCTGATTGGTCCGCCGTTTTAGCACTGCCGCGGTGTATCGACTGCGGTGCCTTTCTTTGGGATATTCAGTCGAAGGTCAATGGTTAGTTGACGAGAGAGCAGGAACTAATTTACGAGAGTGGTCTCTCTTGTTCCTCTTTGCTGATATTGAGGTTATTTCGTTATTTAGTGGTGGAAGCGACGGATGAAAAGACAACATCAATCATTATTAATAATCCTGTAGGGCCCAAATGGAGATATAGTGTTATTCTGGCCGATCACCAAGAAATTTTTTTCGTAGAATTAGGGAACTTTGTCCCAAAAAATCGATATCGAAGATTTCAACCAATGGTATGTTTGAGTCTTGCGCAGTTAGATGCTTTTTATGGTTATTTTCATTTAGTTAAGTTGTAGTTTCTAAGGGTAAGAAGGTCAATCTGCAATGTTCTGATTGCTATTGGATCCTGGTACTTTTCATCACACTTTATTTCCAGAGAATTCGAGTTTTATACGCTTGAAAATGGCAGACAAATCTGAATTTTCCCCTCTACATTCTAGTGGAAGACCTAACTATGATTATGTACAGAAAGGGATTGAAACAGAAGAGATGGTAACAGTTGAACAGTATATTCATGAATCTAGAGAATCATCAATTGAATACGAGTGAGTATTTACTATCAATTTATTAGTCTGATATTCTCGTACATAACCCTCACCTGTTCGACAAAGACCTAATTGATCAAAAACTATTTCATTCAACTCATACACTGTTTTTATTACTATCCAAGACTCTCAGTGTACAATTTTCTATACTCGGTTGCACTTCTGCTTCTTAATAACTATAGTGTCAGTTGAAATATAATTTCAATCTGGAAATGATTCCCTAAAATTTTCAATTGTCTTAATGATGTGACTCAACATGCATACCTCAAAATATTATTTGTAACTGTTCAATCTGTTCTAGTGCTCAGTCTTTAGCTGACAAAGAGACTCCTGAATGCTTCAAGATTGAAGATGTGGACATTGTCGAACAATTTATCGATGAAAATGGAGTATACAAGAGAAGTGAATTACTGCAGATGGACGAAGAAACATTATTTTCTGAATTCGAAATGGAAGCGACTGCGAATTTCATTGAAGGACAGGAGCATAGGAGTAATTCACTCGCTAATGCAACGAAACAAGAAACTGATGTCGTGCACCACGATCATTCCTATCATTTAAATTTAAGGAAACATAGGTGTCACTTATGTGATTATGTCGGCGTTCACAAAAGTAGACTCAGAAGGCATATTAATTCAGTCCATTTGAATATAAAGGAACATAAGTGTGACTTATGTGATTATGCTTCAGCTCAGAAGAGTGACCTTGAAACGCATATAAAATCAGTTCATATGAATATGAAGGAACATAAGTGTCACTTCTGTGATTATGATTCAGCTCAGAAGGTACACCTCAAAATGCATATAAAATCAGTTCATATGAATATGAAGGAACATAAGTGCCACTTATGTGGTTATGCTTCATTTCGGAAGTCATGCCTCGAAAGACATTTAAAATCAGTTCATTTCAATTTGAAGGAACATAAGTGTCCCTTGTGTGGGCATGCTTCAGTTCGGAAGGCAGACCTTGAAAGGCATTTAAAATCAGTTCATTTGAATATGAAAGAACATAAGTGTCACTTATGTGATTATGCTTCAGTTCAAAAGAACCATCTCAAAGTGCATATAGATTCAGTCCATTTGAAAATAAAAAATAATCATTGAATGTTATTTGTGTTATTATGCTAATTTAAGCGACTCTTGTATGCCTGATATTGTTTATGTGCTTTCAAAATTATTGGTTAAAAGTATGTGATTCTTCTAAAACCAATCAACATGGCAATTTTGCAAAAACGTTTCTCATTTTCCCCTTCATAACTAGAGTGATATTGCTCTTGATTTTGATATATTTATTTATCTTTATATATAAAAATTACGTGTAACGTTGTTTGTCCGGGATGAACTCCTAAAATACTGTATCAAATTTTGTGCATTGTGTGCAGTTAGATCCAACTTGAAAGATAGGATAGTTTATATTTCGATTTGCCTTTGCAACATTTTCTTTATTGCAAATTATTTGTTCATTACATATGACAAAGAGTGATAATCATCTACGCGGCAACGTAGGTCTCCAATAGGCGGCAGGTCATCGCGTCCCCACTACTCCGATCACTCGCCATAACGTGCGAGGAGTGATGCCAAGTTCCTGGGGTTTTTCCAAAACTGAAGAAATTTGGAACTGTTTGAGAATTGGATTATAACTTTCAAAAATCACGGATATGGTTAAGTTAGGTTAGAGTTAATAATAATAACTCCACTGGTTTGAATACTTTGCTACAATATGATTAGACGTATACCTTAGCCAAAGCAACGCGTGGCCGAGTCTGCTAGTTATAATATATGTATTGGCTGTTTATCTAAAGTTTTCAATTACACGAATGAAATAAGTGTTCTAGATAAACTGATAAGCAAGCCAAAAAATCAATCCATGCAAGCCCTGAGAACACCAAATCCATCATTGTGAATTTCCTTGTTTTGATTTCCTACCTTCTCGTCAATCTCTTCTAGTTGCCGCTTTCGATTTAGAGTTTTGTGCATCGGAAGAACTCGGTTTTTGGTGTTTCACGCACGACCTCGAACTTTTTGCACGGGCTAATGTCAGTGTATCGTCAAGTTTTGTGCACTGGACACTGGAGGATCTCAGACAGCCAAATCGAAAGCTACAAAAGCTTCTCTTTGTTACTATTCACATCCTGCCAGGATCGCCATGTAACGTACCCAGCTAGGGTAGGTTCGCTCAATCGTTATGCAGTCGAGGGATGGTGAATGATACACTAATAACTCGTCAGAGGTTTATTCGTAACATCTATAGACTCTGCTCTCTCTAGCAAAAGTGTTTATATATCCAAGATTGTTTAAGATGTTCAGCGTGGGTGTATTCATAACAACCTTGGGAATCGATAGCATAATTGATATAATATTAAACAACAAAATACATCATTGTCAACACCGACTCACGTGTGTGACGAATAGCGAGGTCACAGATATTGCATCTCAAGATCGCTAATATACAGAGTGTTCCTACTGATACATACAACAAATGTTTGAAAGCATTAATAACAACTAAAATGAATGGAAGTTATTTAGTTTCCACCCTGTAATGGATCGGTCCTAGATTAACATCCTACAAATGAGGAAACTTCATATAATACCGATTGCAGAGTAGATTAGAAGAACACGGTCGAATATTCTGAACACGGTCAAATAACTCCGTGATTTTTATTTTTTACACCGTGATTCTATTCGATGGTTTTTGGAGGTTATAGGAAAAAAGATTACTTTTGAACTGCTTGAGCACGAGAGTGGAGGAGTCTGCTCTCATATTGGAGATACACAAAGCGAAGAACACTGGTAAGGTTGTTGAGCATTAGTCGTAGAATTCAGCAAATTTACGAAACCAAAGGTTTCCATTATCCTTAGTATTTTATTACCGTTTTCTTTGATAATCGTATGCAAGTAAGTGAATTTCTTTTACATGGAAACCTTATTTATTCTTGATTGTTGTCTATATGGTACTGTTTCTCCATTTAATATTTATTACGTATTTGTGCTTGTGATATTTATTCATATTTCAGGTACTTGTGTAACCCCAGTCAATACCACTATTTCAATTCTCCCACTTGAGAAACTTGGTAGATGGTTCATTAATATGTTGGATTCTTGAAACTTAATTGGAGAGATAAGTGCCTACTAAACATAATGACGCGGTATAGAGATTCCCCCATGGGAGATATATCAAGAATTGTATCTCTTTGCATTGTGTAGTTGTTGAACCTTCCTCCCTGTAGAGCACTTAATCACTGCTCGAACTTGCAGGATTCCCTGAATTTATTTCACTGAGATTACAGCCTGTAAAGATGGTCTCGGTCCCTATTTGCCCTAACCTCATTTAGTATTTAGTCATTAAGGGGATAGAGAATGCAATTCTGGAATAATCTTTCCTTTGTACCGTTCAAGTTGTTGGTGTGGACGTAGCACATATCATTCTGAAGGAAAGTCCCTCTTGAATCCAACCCTTTTCTGTGTATATTGTTATTTAGTGAACAGTTTTTCACTTACGATACATGATCTTTGCATCCACCATTTGTGATATCTTTTACCATTAATGCTATCTATTCTACAGAAAGGGTTTTCTCGTTCTGTAGTATCTATTTTTGATTGTGATATATTTCCCCATTGCTCTCTATGACTGACTTTTGATTTTGATATATTTTAATACTCTCATTATTACCTGATTTTGATATATTTAAATACTCTCATTATTACTTGATTTTGATACATTTTACACTCTCATTATTACTTGATGTTGATATATTTTACCACTTGATTTTGATATATTCTACTATTCTCATAATTATTTACCATTTTATTATTTGCCTCTGTTTAGGAATATTCTTTACTTGCGAGGTTGTTTTTTTTCTTCCCCTTGGGGTTGCTTTTTTTTACCTTTTGGCACTCTGAAATAAACTTGTTATTTTCATATTTTGAGTGCTAAAAATATTGTGTTTTAATTGTCTTAGACTCCCCGATAAATTTCCCTAGTACGATGAGAAGGTCCTGTGGTTTCTACGAAATGTAGAGTCCTTCCTAGATTGATCACTGCGCTGGCCAAAAATAGTTAAGATTAGTTTGCGATCCCGCGTGTTCGTATATTGAAAGTGTTCTGAACTCTCGTTCAGATAAAATAGTCGGTATTTAAAACTGCAAAACTTTACAACCCTACCAAAATACTCTACGCCACTGCAATAGGGAAAAATTACGGAGTGGGTGACATCTACTTTTAATCGTTTGAACTACCCGAATGGT
The DNA here is from genome assembly GCA_963966015.1 of Aphidecta obliterata. Taxonomy (NCBI): domain Eukaryota; kingdom Metazoa; phylum Arthropoda; class Insecta; order Coleoptera; family Coccinellidae; genus Aphidecta; species Aphidecta obliterata. The sequence continues at coordinate 12,829,869 of OZ014434.1, read as the reverse complement.
GAACAACAAACTAACGTGTGTGTGTTTATATGGGAAAAGTGTGAAATATTTGTATGATTTTGAGTCATTTATGTATCGAAAGTGATATATTTAGATGATAATTTGTGGACAATTGTTTCAAATAAACTGTATACGAGCTGAAAATGCAGCGGATTGTAAGAGGTAATGTGGGAATAAGATCACGAAAAATGTGCTCTGTTCCTCAATGCTCATCACAAAGTTCTTCTGAAATTTTTTTGCATAAATTCCCGTTGAATCCCAAGTCAGTTAAAAAATGGCAGACAATCTTGAAACGTCTTTCGAAGAAGTTGTTACTTTGCAGCAAGCACTTCCTGAGAGATGATTTTTTTCATCGTAAGTTCAATAATTTTCTATTATATAGTGGTCATTTGCTATCACATTCACGTTCACCCACATAATCGAAATCTCGACTTTCACAGGCATTATTATTAATTCCGCAATCTTATAAAAAATATTTGATTTACTTGTTATGAAAGACAGAATAATTTTGATCATCATTCGGTCCGACATCTTGTGATTTTCAGCGCCATCTGATTTTTCCCTATCCGAAAAAACTAGTCGGTCATCTGCAACAACCAATTTGGTACCACTTTTTCAGGCCTAATGATCCTTCCTTTGGTTCTTTAATCAAAGCACTTGACCATAGATTTGAAGGATCCATAGATTTGACAGCTGGTCAATTGACTTTAGTTACGTTGATCAGTCTTCCAGAAACCGGGAGTAAATATATCATAGTCCATATTTATGGTTATAATAATGCAATTAAAATAAATAAAATTATTATAATTTGAGACTGATACTAATCGATTTCTTATGAAAGAGTGCATCAACATCAAATCTTGGGCCCAGGGCATACTGTTATCACATGGATAATGTGAGGTGGGGTGAAGAAGAATAATAAAGCGTAACATCTGTTACGCTTTGATAATAACATGTGAAACAGCCTATTGTTATCTAAGCCATTGATGGGGATTTAGTGTTGTAGCAGCAGGTCTTCAGGAAACAAAAAGGTCCGAATTTATTTTGAACAAGGTATGGTTTTTCGTAAAAATTGTGACATGCATACGTTGAGGGATAAATGGACCAAATGGCAATGAAACCAGTTCATGCGGTGTGCTAAGGTACGGAAAACACAAGATAAACAGTGGACTCGATAATTCGAGGTCCAAGGGACCAGTGAGAAACTTCAAATAATCGAGAGGTACGTAGCATCTTCAGAAGAAATGAAAATGTTTGGACTATGTGTTTTTTCGCACGTAGACACACATAAATATATGTATGTATAGCTATATATAAATCGGTGCATTGAAGAAAAAAATGTTAAAACATAAAGAAATATGTATGTGCAACAAACAAGGAAATTCAACTTCTTAAAGTACATACCTATGTAGTATGAATCATTTCATTCATTTTTGTAGCTACGGTTTTGGAAAATTATTTTAATATTTTTTACAATGGTATAGATCCGACAGTAAAAATTCAATAATATTTTTCTGCTTCAAACTTTCACACCTACTAATTTCACCTGATGTATGAAGCAGGAAATCAATTGAGAAATTTGAATAATGCCAATCATAGGAGTACGATAGGATTTGAATGAGTTGTAACTCGAAACTTCGAATAATTGAGGGTTTTGTGAACCTTGAAAACTTTTCGTTCAAATTACTGATAATCTAAATGAACTGAAATTGTTTGATTAAGCAAGATTTTTCAAGGACCTGGCTGACATCGAATTATAAAGAGTTGACTGTAATAAATATTATGTCCTGATAATATTTTCATTGCCCTTTATTTCCAGAGAATTGAAGTTATATACTTTCAAAAATGGAAGATCGATCTGAATCTCTTGTTTCTACACTGGATTCAGCTGAAATACTGAAGTATAATCATGTCAAGAATGAGAATGAAACAGAAGAATACACTAATGAAAAAGAAGAATCGTTGATTGAATATGAGTGAGTAATTACTATCATTCTAATTCTGAATCTCAATCCATAATGATCCAGTAAAAATGCCCTACGTTCATCCTTCAAAATCGACAAACTTGGATTATAGATTTTTTTTTATTACTTTCTGCTCTACCTAGAACGTAAATTGAAAATTTTAATGGGTTGTTGAAATTTTCATCCTCAAACAACTCCAAAGGTTCATTCTTGGAAATCATAACCCAAAACATTGTTATTTCTGTTCTAGCGCTCTGTATACAGCTGTCGAAGAATCCCCTGAAAGTCTGAAGATTGAAGATGTGGACATTCTCGAGCAATGTATTGATGGATATGGAGTGCATGAGAGAAAAAAATACATGGTCGAGTGTGAAATAGCCAATAAATCTCAGATAGACGAAGAAACATCTTGTTCTAAATCGGAAATGAAAGCAACTCCAAATTACATTAAGGAAGAGCAACTTAATAATAACTCATGTGATAATACTGGGACTCATCCCAAGAGCCATGAACATTCTGACCATTCGAATTTGAAGGAATTAAGGTGCAACTTATGTATTTTTCCTTCTGACTTCAAAAGACATATAGATGCAGTCCATTTGAATTTAAAAGAAGATAAGTGTAACTTATGTGATTATGCTTCAGTTGCCAAGAAAAACCTCAAAATACATATAAAATCAGCGCATTTGAATATTAAAGAAAATAAGTGTCACTTATGTGATTATGCTTCAGTTCAGAAGGGACACCTCAAAAAGCATATAGAATCAGTCCATTTGAATATAAAAGAACACAAGTGTAACATATGTGATTATGCTTTAGTTGATAAGAGAAACCTCGAAAGGCATATAAACTCAGTCCATTTGAATATTAGAGAAAATAAGTGTCACTTATGTGATTATGCTTCAGTTCGGAAGGAAGACCTTAAAAAGCATATAGATTCAGTCCATTTGAATATAAAGAAATATGAATGTCACTTATGTGATTATGCTTCAGTTCACCAGCAAAACCTCAGAAGGCATATAGATGCAGTCCATTTGAATATAAAAGAACATAAGTGTCACTTATGTGATTATGCTTCAGTTCGAAAGGAATATCTCAAAGAGCATATAAAATCAATACATTTGAATATAAAAGAACACAAGTGCAACATATGTGATTATGCTACAGTTCATAAGAGAACCCTCGAAAAGCATATAAAATCAGCCCATTTGAATATGAGAGAAAATAAGTGTCACTTATGTGATTATGCTTCAGATCGGAAAGATAACCTCAGGAAGCATATAGATGCAGTCCATTTGAATATAAAAGAACACAAATGTCACTTATGTGATTTTGCATCAGTTTACAAGCCACACCTCAAAAGGCATATAGATTCAGTCCATTTGAATATAAAAGAACACAAGTGCAACATATGTGATTATGCTACTTTTGATAAGAGTACTCTCGAAAGGCATATAAAATCAGCCCATTTGAATAGTAAGGAACAAAAGTGTCACTTATGTGATTATGCTTCAGTTCGGAAGGAACACCTCAAAAAGCATGTAGAATCAGTCCATTTGAATATAAAGGAACACAAGTGTAACTTATGTGATTATGCTTTAGTTGATAAGAGAAGCCTCGAATGGCATATAAAATCAGCCCATTTGAACATTAGAGAAAATAAGTGTCACTTATGTGATTATGCTTCAGTTCGGAAGGAAGACCTTAAAAAGCATATAGATTCAGTCCATTTGAATGTAAAGAAACATAAGTGTCACTTATGTGAGTATGCTTCAAATTACAAGCAACACCTCAAAAGGCATATAGATTCAGTCCATTTGAATATAAAAAAACACAAGTGCAACATATGTGATTATGCTTCAGTTGATAAGAGAACCCTCAAAAGGCATATAAAATCAGCCCATTTGAATATTAGAGAAAATATTGTGTCACTTCTGTGATTATACTTCAGCTCGGTCTATTTGAAAATCAAAAGGAATCATTAAGGTTAGTTTTGTGATTGTATATTATACTCTTGTATGCCTTATATGGTTAATGTGCTTTTGAAACTAATAAACAGGGCATTCACACAAAAATGTTTTTCATATTTTATTGCTCATCTCCCAATTCCTGTTTCCTCTTTGGATGATAGCAAGTAGAATGCCGTCATTGGCTACCCTCAAATATCTTGAAAACTGTTGATTCCGACAATAATCTAGCTAGAGCGAACAATGAAATAACAACAAAATAAATACACAAAATGAAATAACAGAAATGAAAAGGGAATTAAATAATTGGTTAGATTGAAATTCAGTTATCTTAAAAGTTGTTCGAAATGAGAGCCATTTCCCATTTGCTTATTGTCGAATTATCAGGTGTAATATATAGCCTTCTGAATCATCTCGCCATTATATCTCAATACATCAATGGTAACATGGCAATTTTACAAAAACGTCTCTCATTTTCCCCTTCATAACTAGAGTGATATTGCTCTTGATTTTGATATATTTGTTCATTATAATATATGTATTGGCTGTTGATCTAAAGTTTTCAATTACCCGAATGAAACAAGAAAAATTGTTCTAGATAAACTAATAAGCAAGCCAACAAATCAATCCATGTAACCCCAGAGGACACCAAATCCACCATTGCGAATTTCCTAGTTTTGGGTGCTAAAAATATGTGTTTCGATTTCCTACCTTCTAGTTGCCGCTTTCGATTTAGAGTTTCGTGCACCGGAAAAACTCGGTTTTTGGTGTTTCCAGTTTCACGCACGCCCTCGAATTTCTCGAACGGGTTAATGTCAGTGCATCGTCAAGTTTTGTGCACTGGAAGAGTTCAGACTGCCAAATCGGAAGCTACAAAAGAATATTCTTCTCTTTGTTACTATTTGTATTTTTTACTCTGTGTTATTTATCTGTTATCTCATATAATTATAATAAAATAAATCGTATTTTGTAAATTCTGAGCCTAGACTGGTCTCAACTGATAAAGGTGGAGCTGCTAGCTAATAAAGTATACGCGGATATTGTTGATTAACAATATAACAATAACAATAAATTTATCTTCATAAATTTTCTATTCTTTTATTCATTCACCTACTTTGTTTTTTCATTTTATTTCATGTTCGAAACGTTTTATTACATCCTTGCTAATGGAAATTAAATAATTAATGCAAATTAGATAATGATTCAATTCATCTGGCTTTCTCGTGAAGTTTTATTAATTCGCGAGAGAGCTCACACAACAAGCTTTAAGAAATATTCTTTGATCAATGTTTGAAAGCATTAATAACAACTAAAATGAATGGGAGTTTTCTAGTTTCTACCCTACTAAAATACCCTACACCACTGCAAAAGAGGAAAAATCACGGAGTAGGTGACATCTACTTGAAATCGTTTGAACTACCCGAGTGATGAGCAACAAACTACCGCAATCTTATAAAAAATTACGAAAAGCACTGCCGTGAAGGCAGGAGCTTTTGAGCGCTCGTACGTGCACCTTGTAGGTAGATTCGCATTTTCCAGTTTTGGAAACAGGAAATTTTTGACAGCTGTCAAACAAATTTTCAAACTACGCTAAAATTTTCTACGGTATCTATGGTCTTGGTGATGCGAATTGGACAAAATTTCGCAAGTAGTTTGAATACATTATTCCTCAGCTAGGTGCAAAATTTCATTCCAATCAAATCGGTAGTTTCGAAATTATCAGGAACAGAATATTTTGAACGGCCATATTTACGGAACCCCTAGTATAATTTTGCTCATAGATGAATGTTATCACGACATTCGAAATCCACACCTATCCTGAAAATTTCAAGTCCCTAGGCCTTTTCGTTAGAAAGTTATGATTTTCTATGGTTTCTATGGTTCTGGTCATGCGATCTAGAAAAATGTAGCTTGAATATATCATTCTCCATTAGTATACAGAATTTCGTCACGATCGAATCTGTAGTTTGGAAATTATCAAGAAAACTAAATTTCAAACGACCATATTTACGGAACCCCTAGTATAATTTTGCTCATATATGAAAGTGATCACGACAATCGAGATCCACACCTATCCTGAAAATTTTAAGTCCCTAGGTGGTTCCGTTCAAAAGTTACAATTTTCTATGGTTCTGGTTATGCGAACTGAACAAAATTTTGCATGTAGCTTGAACACCTATTTTTCCTTTAGAGTGCAAAATTTAATCTCGATCGAATCTGTAGTTTCAAAGTAATCAGGAAAACAAAATTTCGAGCGAATTCGGCGAATTCTACCCAATACCCTCGGCGAATTCTACCCAATAACGAACTCAACCGCGGCATTCGGGATTCGAACCTACCCTGAAAATTTCAAGTTTCTAGGACATTCCGTTCGAGAGTTATCGTGTATACGGACGGCCGGACGGACAGACACAAATTTTTCGACGGATTCGTCATCAGTGAGTCGAACATAGTCGTTTGAGACCATTTTCGGCTCAAAATTCGAAAAATACAGACATCGTGACGAAATGATATAGCCCTCGTGTAAGTAGTACGAGCGCTCAAAAATATCTGATTTACTCGTTATGACATCTTGTACAGTGACTAGATTTAATCTAGTCACTGTAACATCTTGTGATTTTCAGCGCCATCTAGCGATCCGTGATTTTTCCCTATTCGAAAAAACGAGTCGGCCATATTCAACAACCAATTTGGTACCACTTTTTCAGGCCTAACCTAAAACCTATGCTCCTTCCTGTGGTTCTTTAATCAAAGCACTTGACCATAGAGTTGAAGGGTCCTTAGATTTGACAGCTGGTCAATTGACTTATGAGAGGATAGTTATCCCAAGAATCCAACGTTGCCACACGTTATGACAGACGTTTTGGAGCAGAGAATTTGTAATCACATAAAAAATTATTATTGATTAACTCTCGCTCATTAATTATTAGGTTAGGTTAAGTTAAGTTGAAATAATTGTTTCCCTACATCACGATTACAAATTCTCTGCTCCAAAACGTCTGTCATAACGTGTGGCAACGTTGGATTCTTGGGATAACTATCCTCTCGTAATTGACTTTAGTTTAGTTACGTTGACAGTGTTGCCAATCGGCGGATTTTTATCCGAATTGCGGATTTTTTTGCCTCTTGCGGATATTTTTCGGATTTTAAAATATATCGGATTTTTTCGGATATTTTGAAACGACAGGATTTTCACTAGAAAACTTTAATTAATAATTCAATTCATCAACTTAGGCAATAGAGCATGCAGTTCAGTTGTTCGAATTTCCTATCCAAATAGTCCAAGTATTTATTACATTTACTCATTCAAATATTACTACCTATTGACTGTGAAACGGAATCCCAGATGGGCCAGATGTGGCGAAGCCATAAAAATTGTTGTTACCGCTTATCGCCCTTTTTCATATTCATTCTTTAGAACGGAATAACGGAACGAAAATCGATTGATTGGAGTTTTCTGAATCAACGTATCTGGTGCTTAGAGCTTTGTTGAAAATTCATATATATTTATCTTCACATTTCATCTTTCTTTGAACAAACTTGAAAGAATGATGAGAAAATTTCCTAATATAGTCAGAATAATTATGGTCGATCATAATTATTATAATGGTCATTTCGACTATTCGATACTTCTGGTTATTTTAGAGAAAAATATAGTTGGTACGAATTATAAGACTTGGCAGTTTGTTTTCAGTTGAAGTAAAAAACTTATTTTGGATATAAATAATGACTATGTCATTCCCGTTTCGAACATTGCGCCTATTATTATCTTTCAATCACCAAAAATCCATCAAATATTAAATCACTACCGAAGTTCAATCTCCATCAATTACAGAATACTCAGAATACTAACTAGATTTGAACAAGCTTTGTTACTCATTAACAGGGTTGCCAGGTCTACTGATTTTTCAGTAGATCTACTGATATGCATATTGATCTACTGATCTACTGAAATATTTCATAATCTACTGAAAAAAATTATGACACTTTTTTATGATTACAGTTACCTATTTTGACAATATCTTGAGTGATATTTCGGAACATTCTGTTTGAATAAATTTTCAGGCGCTACTGATTATAGAATAGAATGCATCTCAGCGTCTGAGCGCTTTATATATATGTTGGTAAACCATAAAGCTACATCACCACGCGGGATCACCGGTTATCGGTGGTTATAGATAAGATTAAGATACGTAATTCAGATTAAATTAAATTCTTCATATACCTCTCCAATAACAGTTTGTTCCGTTTCATTTTTTGGATTTGTGTTTTTTTTTTATTTGTTCCTGTTTTTCATTTAGTCGAATCTGTTAAGTACAAGTTCCTTTCTAACTTCAATTTGAGATATTCATGAATATTTTCAAATTGAAAATAGGTTATATGTTTATTTTTTTTATAAAAATGTTCGTTTTTATTTTGTTGAAAATAGGTTAGTTTTTTTTTTAAATGGAAATACATACTTTTTTGGCGTCATAGGTTCATTTCATTCTCCATTCCTGAAATTTGTAGAGCATAAAAGGAATCTACTGAAATCTACTGAATTTTTGACAAGGTATCTACTGATGACATAAAAATCGGACTGGCAACCCTGCTCATTAACTTTAGGAGACAGCACAGTCGACAACCCGACGAAGCTTGTCTAGTATTTTTATTTTGCCTTCTGAGTTAATTTTATGGTTCGATGATAAGGTGGATTTTTTTCGGATATTTTCACCGATGCGTCGGATTTTTTCGGATTTTTTTTGGTTTTTTTAAGTAAAATTCGGATTTTTCGGTGGAACGCCATTGGCAACACTGTACGTTGATCTTGATCAGTCTTTCTGTTTCTGCTTTCAGAAACCGCGAGTTAATATATCATATTTATGGTTATAATGAAATTAAAATAAAATGAATAAAATAATTTGAGACTGATATAAATTGATTTCTTATGAAAAAGTGCATCAACATCAAATCTTGGGCCCAAGGCAAACTTTTATCACATGGACAAGGTGGGGTGAAGAATAATAACAAAGCGTAACAACTGTTACTTTGATAATAACATTTGTAACAGCCTATTGTTATCTAAGCCGTTGATGGGGATTTAGTGTTGGAGCGGCAGTTCTCCAGGAAACAAAAAGGTCTGAATTTATTTTGAACAAGGTATGGTTTTTCGTAAAAATTGTGACATGCAAGCGTTAAGGGATAAATTGACCAAATGGCAATGGAACCAGTTTATGCGGTGTGCCTAGGTAATAATCGAGAGGTTCGTAGTATCTTCTGAAGAAATGAAAATGTTCGCATTATGTGTTTTACTCACACATAGACACACATATTAAAAGTATAAATCGCTGCATTGAAGAAAAAAAATGTTGAAGCATAAAGAAATATGTGTGTGCAACAAACAAGGAAATGCAACTTCTAACACATTAACTGCTGATGATGACTTTTGGCGTCATGCAGGTGCTTCGCTAGGAGCGGAGTCAAATTTTTTTGCGTGTTTCGCTCCCGGGGTACTACTTAACTTTGACGTCAGCAGTGAACGTGTTGAATTACATACCTATGTAGTATGAATCATTTCATTTATTCTTGTAGCTACAGTTTTGAGAAAAAACTTTTATATTTTTACAATGTTATAGACCCAACAGTAAAAATTCAATAATATTTTTCTGCTTCAAACTTTCACACCTACTAATTGCACCTGATTGATGGAGCAGGAAATTAATTGAGCTGAAATTTGAATAATACTGACCATGGGATTAGAATAAATTGTTACTCGAAACTTCGAATAATTGAGTGTTTTGTGAACCTTGAAAACTTTTCGTTCAAACCTGCACAAGCAGGTCTCCTAACCTGCACAAGCTCTGAGTTTCTGGGGGGTCTCACAGAGACCTAGGAGAGTCGGGATATAAACAAATAAATAAATCTAAATGAACTGAAATTGTTTGATTCAGCAAGACTTTTCAAGGACCTGGCAGACATCGAATTATTTAGAGTTGACTGTAATAAATAGTATGTCCTTCAAATTTTTTCATTGTCCTTTATTTCCAGAGAATTTGAGTTATACACTTTCAAAAATGGCAGATCAATCTGAGTTTCTTGTTTCTACACTAGATTCAGCTGAAATACCGAAGTATAATTATGTCAAGAATGAGAATGAAACAGAAGAATACACCAATGAAAAAGAAGAATCGTTGATTGAATACGAGTGAGTAATTTCTATCATTCTAATTCTGAATCTCAATCAATAATGATCCAGTAAAAATGCCCTACGTTCATCGTTCAAAATCGACAAACTTGGAATATAGATTTTTCTTTATTACTTTCTGCTCTACCTAATACGTAAATTGAAAATTTTAATGGGTTGTTGAAATTTTCATCCTCAAACAACTCCAAAGGTTCATTCTTGGAAATCATAACCCAAAACATTGCTATTTCTGTTCTAGCGCTCTGTATACAGCTGTCGAAGAATTCCCTGAAAGCCTGAAGATTGAAGATGTGGACATTCTTGAGCAATGTATTGAGAGAAAAAAATACATGGTTGAGTGTGAAATAGCCAATAAATCTCAGAAAGATGAAGAAACATTTTTTTCCAAATCGGAAATGAAAGCAACTCCAAATTACATTGAGGAAGAGCAACTTAATAATAACTCATGTGATAATAATACTGGGACTGATCTCAAGAGCCATGAACATTCTGACCATTCGAATTTGAAGGAATTAAGGTGTAACTTATGTATTTTTTCTTCTACAAACGAGATAGACATCAAAAAGCATATAGATTCAGTCCATTTGAATATAAAAGAACACAGGTGCAACGTATGTAATTATGCTACGTTTGATAAGAGTACTCTCGAAAGGCATATAAAATCAGCCCATTTGAATATTAGAGAACATAAGTGTCACTTATGTGATTATTATTCTGTTTGGAAGAATAACCTCAAAAGGCATATTGAATCAGTTCATTTGAATATAAAAGAAAATAAGTGTCACTTATGCGATTATGCTTCAGTTGAAAAGCGATACCTCAAAAGGCATATAAATTCAGTCCATTTGAATATAAAAGAACACAAGTGCAACATATGTGATTATGCTACAGTTGAAAATAGAACCCTCAAAAGCCATATAAAATTAGCCCATTTGAATATTAGAGAACATAAGTGTCACTTATGTGATTATGCTTCTGTTTGGAAGAATAACCTCGAAAGGCATATTGAATCAGTTCATTTGAATATTAAAGAAAATAAGTGTCACTTATGCAATTATGATTCAGTTCGGAAGGAAGAACTTAAAAAGCATATAGATTCAGTCCATTTGAATATAAAGGAACATAAGTGTCACTTATGCTATTATGCTGCAGTTCAGAAGGGACACCTCAAAAAGCATATACATTCAGTCCATTTGAATATAAAAGAGCACAAGTGCAACATATGTGATTATGCTACGTTTGATAAGAGTACCCTCAAAAGGCATATAAAATCAGCCCATTTGAATATTAGAGAACATAAGTGTCACTTATGTGATTATGCTTCTTTTTGGAAGAATAACCTTGAAAGGCATATTGAATCAGTTCATTTGAATATTAAAGAAAATAAGTGTCACTTATGCAATTATGATTCAGTTCGGAAGGAAGAACTTAAAAAGCATATAGATTCAGTCCATTTGAATATAAAGGAACATAAGTGTCACTTATTTGATTATGCTTCAGTTTATAAGGGACACCTCAAAAGGCATATACATTCAGTCCATTTGAAGATAAAAGAACAAAAGTGCAACATATGTGATTATGCTTCGTTTGATAAGAGTACCCTCGAAAAGCATATGAAATCAGCCCATTTGAATATTAGGGAACAAAAGTGTCACTTATGTGATTATGCTTCAGCTAGGAAGAGTGACCTCAAAAAGCATATAGAATCAGTCCATTTGAATATAAAGGAACAGTATACAGCTGTCGAAGAAACCTCTGAAAGCATTAAGATCGAAGATGTGGACATTCTTGAGCAATGTATTGATGAAAATGGATTGCATGAGAGAAAAAAATACATGGTTGAGTGTGAAATAGCCAATAAATCTCAGATAGACAAAAAAACATCTTGTTCTAAATCGGAAATGAAAGCAACTCCAAATTACATTAAGGAAGAGCAACTTAATAATAACTCATGTGATAATACTGGGACTCATCTCAAGAGCCATAAACATTCTGACCATTCGAATTCGAAGGAATTGTAACTTGTGTATTTTTTCTTCCACAGCAAGATTTACTTCAAAAAGCATATAAAATCAATCCATTTGAATATAAAAGAACATGAGTGTCCCTTATGTGATTATGCTTCAGTTCGAAAGGAATACCTCAAAAAGCATATAGAATCAGTCCATTTGAATATAAAAGAACACAAGTGTAACGTTTGGGATTATGCTACAGTTGATAAGAGAACCCTCGAAAGGCATATTAAATCAGCACATTGGAATATTAGAGAACATAAGTGTCACTTATGTGATTATGCTTCAGTTCAGAAGGGACACCTCAAAAATCATATAGATTCAGTCCATTTGAATATAAAGGAACACAAGTTAACTTATGTGATTATGCTACTGTTTGGAAGAAAGACCTCAAAAGGCATATAAAATCAGCCCATTTGAATATTAAAGAGCAAAAGTGTCACTTATGTGATTATGCTTCAGTTCGGAAGGAACACCTCAAAAAGCATATAGAATCAGTCCATTTTAATATAAAGGAACAGTATACAGCTGTCGAAGAAACCCCTGAAAGCCTGAAGATCGAAGATGTGGACATTCTTGAGCAATGTGTTGATGAAAATGGAGTGCATGAGAGAAAAAAATACATGGTTGAGTGTGAAATAGCTAATAAATCTCAGAAAGACGAAGAACCATTATTTTCCAAATTGGAAATGAGAGCAACTCCAAATTATATTGAGGAAGAGCAAGTTAAGAATAACTCATGGGATAATACTGGTACTCATCTCAAGAGCCATGAACATTCTGACCATTCGAATTTGAAGCAATTGAGGTGTAACTTATGTATTTTTTCTCCTACAAACGAGATAGACTTCAAAAAGCATATAAAATCAATCCATTTGAATATAAAAGAACATAAGTGTCACTTATGTGATTTTGCTTCAGTTCGGAAGGAATACCTCAAAAAGCATATAGAATCAGTCCATTTGAATATAAAAGAACACAAGTGTAACGTATGTGATTATGCTACAGTTAATAAGAGAACCCTCAAAAGGCACATAACAACAGCACATTGGAATATTAGAGAAAATAAGTGTCACTTATGTGATTATGCTTCAGTTCGGAAGGAAGACCTTAAAAAGCATATAGATTCAGTCCATTTGAATATAAAGGAACATAAGTGTCACTTATGTGATTATGCTTCAGTTTACAAGCAACACCTAAAAAGGCATATAGATTCAGTCCATTTGAATATAAAAATATAAAAAAGAACACAAGTGCAAAATATGTGATTATGCTACATTTGATAAGAGAACCCTCGAAAGGCATATAAAATCACCCCATTTGAATATCAAAGAACATATGTGTCACTTATGTGATTATGCTTCAGTTCGAAAGGAATACCTCAAAAAGCATATAGAATCAGTCCATTCAAATATGAAAGAACACAAGTGTACCTTATGTGATTATGCTTCAGTTCGGAAGCAAGACCTTGAAAGGCATATAGAATCAGCCCATTTGAATATTAGGGAACAAAAGTTTTACTTATGTGATTATGCCTCAGCTCGGAAGGAAAACCTTGAAACACATATAAATTCAGTCCATTTGAAAATCAAAAGGAATCATTAAGGTTAGTTTTGTGATTGTACATTATACTCTTGTATGCCTTATATGGTTAATGTGCTTTCGAAACTAATAAACAGGGCATTCTCACTTAAATGTGTTTCATATTTTATTGCTCATTGCCCAATTCCTGTTTCCTCTATATGGATGATAGCCAGTAGTATGCCGTCAGTGGCTACCCTTGAATATCTTGAAAACGGTTGATTCCGACAATCATCTAGCTAGAGAGTCAGGTGCAAATTTCAACAAATTATTCAATAAATAATGAAAGAACAACAAAAAGAAATAATAATACCAATAAATAAATAAATTTATTTATTTTTATTTATTAATCGAAAATACACAATACAAAGATGTGCATCTCACAGAGGCAATCGAGTTGCCTGTTTGTGAGCTCGATTTGGATCAACCGTATTTGCACAATTAACAACCAACAACAACTGAACAAAAATACAATGAAGCAGAGAAAAGTCACTATAACTATCAAATAACAGCCGATGAAATACAGTTGCCTTGATACAGTAAACAAACAAAAATCAATGAAAATTACCCGCAATCCACCTCTTTAGTTTATTCTTTCTGAGACAACCATCATTCAGAACTTTAAGCTCATTTGGAAGAGAGTTGCAAACACCTATTGCTCTAACAATGCTACTTTTGGAATACTTTTGTTCCTATTTGGATACAATTCTTTGTTAATATGTGCTAATAAATCTATCGGCCTATATTTCTTAATCTCTTAATTCTCGGCAATCATCTTATATTTAGCACTCCACTCATAAAACTCACAAAGTTTCGTGAAATATTCAGAATTTTCAATTTCACTATCATATTTTTTCAGGAATAAGCATTTAAATAGGTTTAAAAAAAACTTCTTTATGCAGTGACCTGTAATGCGTTATCCAAATACATTCACCTTTTGGGAAACCTCCTGAAAATGAAATCTCTGATAGTGTGTTCACGATTCGCAGCTATGCAGAAATCTCAATTTTTGAGCGCTCGTACTACTTACACGAGGGCTATATCATTTCGTCACGATGTCTGTATTTTTCGAATTTTGAGCCGAAAATGGTCTCAATCGACTAAGTTCGACTCACTGATGACGAATCCGTCGGAAAATTCGAGTCTGTCCGTCCATCCGGCCGTATACACGATAACTCTCGAACGAAATGTCCTAGAAACTTGAAATTTTCAGGGTAGGTTCAAATCTCAAATGCCGCGGTTAAGTTCGTTATTGGGCAAAATTCGCCGAGGGGTTCCGTAAATATGGCCGCTCGAAATTTTGTTTTTCTGATTAATTCGAAACTACTAATTCGATCGAGGTCTTATTTCGCACGCAGATGGAGAATTGCGTGCTCAAACTACATGCAAAATTTTGTCCAGCTAGCATGACCACAACCATAGAAACCATAGAAAATTATAACTTTGTAATGGAAAGGCCTAGGGACTTGAAATTTTCAGGATAGGTGTGGATCTCGAATGTCACGGTCACGTTCATCAATGAGCAAAATTAGACTAGGGGTTCCGTAAATATGGCCGTTTGAAATTCAGTTTTCTTCATAATTTCAAAACTATGGATTTGATCGTGACAAAATTTTGTATGTAAATTGAGAATGATATATGCGAGCTATATTTTTTCCAGATCGCATGATCAGGACCATAGAAACCATAGAAAATCATAACTTTCGAACGGAAAGGCCTAGGGACTTGAAATTTTCAGGATATGTTCGGATCGCGAATTTCGCGGTCTCGTTCATCAGTGAGCAAAATTAGACTAGGGGTTCCGTGAATATGGCCGTTAAAAAAACTTTTTTTCTGATAATTTCGAAACTCATTATTGGATTGGAATGAAATTTCGCACATAGGTGAAGAATGATATATTCAATCTACGTGGGAAATTTTGTCCAGATCGCATGACCAAGACCATAGATACCAGAGAAAATTCTAGCGAATTATCGAAAAAAAAAATTGGTCACTTGAAGTCATCATTTTCGCCTTAGTTTGAAAATTTGTTTGACAGCTGTCAAAAATTTCCTCAATTGGTTTCCAAAACTGGAAAATGCGAATCTACCTACAAGGTGCATGTACGAGCGCTCAAAAGCTCCTGCCTTCACGGCAGTGCTTTTCGTAATTTTTTTTACTACTGTGCAAATCTGACATCTGCGCAACGCTAGTTTGAATTAACCTACTCACGATTGCAGATTCCGTCCAAAAAAAGAATAGGTCTGTGGTCGTTATTCGAAACACAGAGTCTTTTTTGACAAAAGGAAGAGGGGTCTTAACCTAGAAGTAGTGATTAGTGATCTATAGTCCATTTAAGAATTATCGACATCGAAGCAGGCCATGAACGTCTAGTCGAGGCTTTATTTCTAGTTACAAAAAAGTTACTGTTTTAATCATAGAAATGTAACATAAATATAACCTAGAAAAGTGTTGAGTATACGAATTATCGAATAATTAAGCCGGAATATTTCGATTGCAGTTCAAACATAGGAATTCAGGTTTGAAAGCGCAAAAATATCGTGGAATGGTTTCATATGAAATTATCTGAACTTATCGTTCATATAAAAGTCAACCATGGAAAATTGAAGATCATTCAAATAAATATTTATTTTCACTCAGGACCATGCAATATTTATTGGTATTGGAAATCTTGCAAAATTCTAACCATATAACTATAAGAGGACCATTTTATGTCAGGATTTAAGAAGGATAATTAATGGAATTCTAGCAGGTAGCTAGTGGTGCAACAGAAAAACATTTTTGGATACTTCGCAAGCACAGGGCTAAAAGAATGGATTGGAAAAAACGTTATGATGTATTAAGAAATAAGAGAGAAACAAAAATTAAGAATCTTTGTAGTACATGAAGAATTTTGACATGAACTTTGTACCGAACTATCAATATATGAACCAATTTGTGAATTATTTATTGCTCGGTGTTGAATACTTTAAGAAAGTCAATTTTTATTTTCATTCATTAAAACTGTCCATGAATTATTGAAAATATTATAATTGATGAGCAATTTTACAATTATTCAGTATACTTTTGAATTGGGAACAATATAGCATGTGTATTAGCAGAGGGAATGTGAAGGGTAAATACAGTATAAGTATAATAAATAAACTTAAAATATCTATGAATGATACAAGAGCAAAGATAAAAATATCATTGAAAACTTTGTTTCCTCGTAGTGTAGTGATTTGGATGTGTTTATTGAATAAGCTGACAATCCTATTGATGGGCATCCTTTTGCAGGGAAGGTTTCAATTTTTCAATAACCCATTTATGAAATAATTCACCATTCATAGTAATCCTTATCATTAATACCACTGTCAAGAATCGGATCACATCCAGGTAAAAATCCATCAATTGTTCCAGCATTCAAAATAGTGCACCTTCTGCCTTTACCCTTGAATAATACTCTGCATACCTTTTGGATTATTTTCTAGTGTCCACTGACGAATTTGAATACCGTTTTCGAATATCCAAATCTCATCTAGATGAATGAATTTTACGTTTTGTTCCATGTATTCTCGGTATTTATCACAATATCATATTATTTTTATTATATTTTTCTGTTTATCAGTAAGAATTTTCCTTCGATCAACTTTTTTGTATTTGAATCCAATTTTTTTTATGATATAATATGATGTTGACTTCGATCAATTGAAATCTAGGTGCTCTTTGGCCAGTTCGAAAAGGATATCTAAACTGATATATTCATTGTTTTTCGTTCTAGCAAAAACAAAGTCATTCAATGTCTCTTTGAAGGAATAATCGTATCGCACAGGTTTTCTTCCACTGCTTATTCCAGGCTATAAAAACATGCTAATATTCTACAGAAAGGGCTTGGTGAAATCTGAAAATTTAAGAGACATTGATCAATCAGAATACACTTTGAGTCGGTGAATAACAGTTTACCTGAAACCCTAGCGGAAATATATGCCAAAACTTTGAAAAACTCGAAGTAACACCGACAAACTGCCTGGCGTTCTCTTGTTAGGCGCGATGTATCCTGGTCAATTCCAGCCATTTTATTTTAATAGTATAAGACAAAAAATACTCAAATTCAGAGCAAATTTTTATAATTACATATTCACCAATATCTTCGATAAAATCATCAAAGCAAGATTTCTATGGGTAATGTTAGTGCTATTCCTATACCAACCTGAATTCAGCAACCCAAAATATCACTGAATAGTCTATTACCAACTTAAATTCGATTTTTCACAGCCAACCGAGATGTCAATAATTCTTAAACGGAGTATATCATTCTCGATTAAAATACAAAATTTCATCTCGATCAAATCCGTAGTTTCGAAATTATCGAGAAACCAAAATTTCAAACGACCTTATTTACGGAACCCCTAGTATAATTCTGCTCATTCATAAACGTGAACGCGACATTTCAGATCCACACCTATTCTGAAATTTTCAAGTCCCTAGGCCTTTTCGTTCGAAAGTTATGATTTTCTATGGTTCTGGTCATGTGATCTGGAGAAATGTAGCTTGAATATATCATTCTCCATTAGTATACAGAATTTCGTCACAATCGAATCTGTAGTTTTGAAATTATTAAGAAAACTAAATTTCAAACGAGCATATTTACGGAACTCCTAGTATAATTTTGCTCATAGATGAACGTGACATTCGAGATCCACACCTATCCTGAAAATTTCAAGTCCCTAGGCGTTTCCGTTCAAAAGTTACAATTTTCTATGGTTTCTATGGTCTGGACAAAATTTCACATGTAGCTTGAACACCTCATTCTCCATTTGAGTGCAAAATTTCATCTCAATCAAATCTGTAGTTTTCAAGTAATCATAGGAACAAAACTTTGAACGGCCATATTTACGGAACCCCTGGTGGAATTTGGCATATTAACGAACTTAACCGAGGCATTCGGGAACTCAACCCACACTGAAAATTTCAAGTCTCTAGATTGTTTCGTTCGAGAGTTATCGTGCTTACGGCCGGCCGGACGGACAGACTCAAATTTTCCGACGGATTCGTCATCAGTGAGTCGAACATAGTCGATTGAGACCATTTTCGGCTCAAAATTCGAAAAATACAGACATCGTGACGAAATGATATAGCCCTCGTGTAAGTAGTACGAGCGCTCAAAAAATTTGTACCACTCGCATCAGATGGGTTGCTTGAATTTTGGCTGCCTGCTGATCGCTATCTATTGCGCATTCGCAGTAGAGATTAGCCCTCCACGTCATTCTGGCTTCAATTTTCAGAGCATTTGAACATACATTTACAATATAGGTCTAATATAATATTCATATATGATGAAAATATATTTATTTCACAAATTTTTTTCAAGGACTACTGTAACTTCAAAATGTAAGTAATTCCTGTTAGTTTTTAATTTGTTGTACAAAATATTCCTTTATCTATTGAGTTCCGTACTTTAAAGGAGATGCATAACAAGTATATAATATATATTCCTCTTCCATTGATAACAGATAAATAACACAGAGTAAACTATATAAATTGTAACAAAGGGAAGGAAACTCTTTTGTAGCTTTCGATTTGGCTATCTGAGCTCCTCCAGTGCGCGAAACACTAACATTAGCGCGTGCGTGAAACACCAAAAGCAGAGTTCTTCCGGTGCACGAAACTACAAATCGAAGGCGGCAACTAGAAGAGATCGACAGGAAGATAGGAAATCAAAAAACCTATTCTTAGCACCCTAAACAAGGAAATTTACAACGATGGATTTGGGGTTACATGGATTGATTTGTTGGCTTGCTTATTAATTTATCGAGAACAATTTTTCTTGTTTCATTCGTGTTCTTTAGATAAAAATCCTATACATACATTATTATAAATTAATATATCAAATCAGGAGCCATATCACTCTAGTTATAAAGGGAAAAATGAGAAACGTTTTTATAAAATTGCCATGTTTATTGGTTATAGAAGAGTCGAACCATTTCAACCAATTATTCTGAGAGCACATGAATAATATCAAGCATACAAGAGTTACTCAAATGACCATAATAACATAAATTAGATTCAACGATTACTTTTTATTTCGAAATGGACTGAATCTATAAGCTTTTTAAGGTCTCCCTTCCGAACTGAAGCATCATCACATAAGTGACACAATATTTTCTCTAATATTCAAATGGGCTGATTTTATATGCCTTTTGAGGGTTCTCTTATCAACTGAAGCATAATCACATACATGTCACTTTTGTTCTTTTATATTCAAATGAACTGATTTTATATGCCTTACAAGGCTTTGCTTCCAAACTGAAGCATATTCACATAAGTGACACTTATGTTCTCTAATTTTCAAATGGACTGATTTTATATGCGTTTCAAGGGTTACCTTCGCAAGTGCAACATACTCGCATAAGTGGCACTTATGTTCCGTCATATTCAAATGAACCGATTTTAAATGCCTTTCGAGGCCTGCCTTCAGAAATGAAGCATAATCACATAAGTGACACTTATTTTCCTTCATATTCAAATGAACCGATTTTATATGCGTTTCAAGGTTTGCCTTCCGAACTGAAGCATGATCACATAAGTGGCACTTATGCTCCTTTAGATTCAAATGAACTGATTTTATATGCATTTCGAGGTCTGCCTTCCGAACTGAAGCATAATCACATGAGTGACACTTATATTCCTTGATATTCAAATGAACCGATTTTATATGGTTTTTGAGGCTATTTTTCAGAACTGAAGCATAATCACATAAGTGACACTTATGTTCCTTTATATTCAAATGTATGGACTTTATATGGATTTCGAGGTCTTCCTTCCGAACTGAAGCATAATCACATAAGTGACACTTATATTCCCTCATATTCAAATGAACTGATTTTATATGGGTTTGGAGGCTATTCTTCAGAACTGAAACATAATCACATAAGTGACACCTATGTTCCTTCATATTCAAATGAACCGATTTTATATGCCTTTTTAGGTCACCCTTCTGAACTGAAGCGTAATCACATAAGTGACAATTATGTTCCTTCATATTCAAATGAACTGATTTTATATGCATTTTGAGTTGAACCTTCTGAAGTGAAGCATAATCACATAAGCTACACTTATGTTCCTTTATATTCAAATGGACTGAATTAATATGCCTTTTGAGTATACTTTTGTAAACGCAGGCATAATCACAAAAGTGACACCTATGTTTCTTTGAATTCAAATGAACGGAATGATCGTGGTGTCTGATATCAGTATTTTGTTTCTTTGCGTTAGCAAGTGAATTATTCCTACGCTCCTGTCCTTCAATAAAATTCGCAGTCTCTTCCATTTCTAATTCAGAAAATAATGTTTCTTCGTCCATCTTCAGTAAGTCACTTCTCTTGTGTATTCCATTATCATCGATGAATTGTTCGACAATGTTCACGTCCTCAATCTTCAAGCATTCAGGGGTCCCTTTGTCAGGTGAAGACTGAGCACTAGAACAGATTGAACAGTTACAAATAATATTTTTGGGTATGCATGTTGAGTTATTGAGACAATTGAAAATCTTAGAGAATCATTTCTGGATTGAAATTATCTCAAATAGATTATATTTCAACTGACACCATAGTTATTAAGAAGCAGAAGTACTACAGAGTCTGAGAAAGGGAAAAATTGTACACTAAAAGTTTTGGAAAGTAATGTTAATAGTGTATGAGTTTAATGAAATATTTTTCAACAAATTAGTTTGTTGTCGAACACATGAAAAAAGTGAGGGTAATGTACGAAAATATCAGTCAAATAAAACAATAGAAAACACTCACCCATATTTAATAGATGATTCTCTCGATTCATAAATATACTGTTCAACTTTTACCATCACTTCTGTTTTAATTCCTTTCTGTACATTATCATATTTAGGTCTTCCATCAGAATGTAGCATGGAAACACGAGATTCAGATTTATCTGCCATTTTCGAAAGTATAAAACTCGAATTTTCTGGAAATAAAGTGTGATGAAAAGTTACCAAGACGCAATAGCAATCAATACACATTGCAGATTAACTTGCTTATTGATCGGTTGAAATCTTCGATATCGATTTTTTTAGACAAAGTTCCCTATTTCTGCGAAAAACTTACCTCTTTTCAATATCACTTCACGGTGATCGGCCACAATAACACTCAATTTCCATTTGGGTCCTGCAGGATTAGTAGGGATAAATGTTGACTTTTCAACAACCGACGCTTCCACCATTAAACAAATAACCTCAGATTTCAGACAGCAGACAGCACTGTTTGACTCATAGAAGGTTTGACTGTTTGCTTACTCTTTAAAGTCTGTGGAGTAACCTAACCTTTGCTCCCACTCATAAAGCAGAAAAAATCAGTGAAATATATATAGTCCGTTTAAGAATTATTGACATCTCGGTTGGCTGTGAAAAATCGAATTTAAGTTGGTAGTAGACTAGTCAGTAATATTTTGGGTTGCTGAATTCAGGTTGGTATAGGAATAGCACTAACATTACCCATAGAAATCTTGCTTTGATGATTTTATCGAAGATATTGGTGAATATGTAATTATAAAAATTTGCTCTGAATTTGAGTATTTTTTGTCTTATGCTATTAAAATAAAATGGCTGGAATTGACCAGGATACATCGCGCCTAACAAGAGAACGCCAGGCAGTTTGTCGGTGTTACTTCGAGTTTTTCAAAGTTTTGGCATATATTTCCGCTAGGGTTTCAGGTAAACTGTTATTCACCGACTCAAAGTGTATTCTGATTGATCAATGTCTCTTAAATTTTCAGATTTCACCAAGCCCTTTCTGTAGAATATTAGCATGTTTTTATAGCCTGGAATAAGCAGTGGAAGAAAACCTGTGCGATACGATTATTCCTTCAAAGAGACATTGAATGACTTTGTTTTTGCTAGAACGAAAAACAATGAATATATCAGTTTAGATATCCTTTTCGAACTGGCCAAAGAGCACCTAGATTTCAATTGATCGAAGTCAACATCATATTATATCATAAAAAAAATTGGATTCAAATACAAAAAAGTTGATCGAAGGAAAATTCTTACTGATAAACAGAAAAATATAATAAAACTAATATGATATTGTGATAAATACCGAGAATACATGGAACAAAACGTAAAATTCATTCATCTAGATGAGATTTGAATATTCGAAAACGGTATTCAAATTCGTCAGTGGACACTAGAAAATAATCCAAAAGGTATGCAGAGTATTATTCAAGGGTAAAGGCAGAAGGTGCACTATTTTGAATGCTGGAACAATTGATGGATTTTTACCTGGATGTGATCCGATTCTTGACAGTGGTATTAATGATAAGGATTACTATGAATGGTGAATTATTTCATAAATGGGTTATTGAAAAATTGAAACCTTCCCTGCAAAAGGATGCCCATCAATAGGATTGTCAGCTTATTCAATAAACACATCCAAATCACTACACTACGAGGAAACAAAGTTTTCAATGATATTTTTATCTTTGCTCTTGTATCATTCATAGATATTTTAAGTTTATTTATTATACTTATACTGTATTTACCCTTCACATTCCCTCTGCTAATACACATGCTATATTGTTCCCAATTCAAAAGTATACTGAATAATTGTAAAATTGCTCATCAATTATAATATTTTCAATAATTCATGGACAGTTTTAATGAATGAAAATAAAAATTGACTTTCTTAAAGTATTCAACACCGAGCAATAAATAATTCACAAATTGGTTCATATATTGATAGTTCGGTACAAAGTTCATGTCAAAATTCTTCATGTACTACAAAGATTCTTAATTTTTGTTTCTCTCTTATTTCTTAATACATCATAACGTTTTTTCCAATCCATTCTTTTAGCCCTGTGCTTGCGAAGTATCCAAAAATGTTTTTCTGTTGCACCACTAGCTACCTGCTAGAATTCCATTAATTATCCTTCTTAAATCCTGACATAAAATGGTCCTCTTATAGTTATATGGTTAGAATTTTGCAAGATTTCCAATACCAATAAATATTGCATGGTCCTGAGTGAAAATAAATATTTATTTGAATGATCTTCAATTTTCCATGGTTGACTTTTATATGAACGATAAGTTCAGATAATTTCATATGAAACCATTCCACGATATTTTTGCGCTTTCAAACCTGAATTCCTATGTTTGAACTGCAATCGAAATATTCCGGCTTAATTATTCGATAATTCGTATACTCAACACTTTTCTAGGTTATATTTATGTTCCATTTCTATGATGAAATTTAGTTACTTTTTAGTAACTAGAAATAAAGCCTCGGCTCGACGTTCATGGCCTGCTTCGATGTCAATAATTCTTAAATGGACTATATATTAAAACAATATTTTGTCCAGATCGCATGACCAGAACCATAGAAAATTGTAACTTTTGAACGGAAAGGCTTAGGAACTTGAAATTCTCAGGGTTTGGATCGCGAATATCGCGGCCACGTTCATCAATGAGCAAAATTAGACTAGGGGTTCCGTAAATATGGCCGTTCAAAATATTTTTTTGCTGACAGTTCCGAAAATACTGAACGGATTGGGATGAAATTCTGCACCTAGCTGAGTAATAATGTATTCAAACTACGTGCGAAATTTTGTCCAGATCGCACCACCAAGACCATAGATACCGTAGAAAATTCTAGCGAATTATCGAAAAACAATTGATCAGCTGAAGCACTGACAAATAGTCTGGAGTTTCGCCTAAGTTTCAGAATTTTTTTGAAAGCTGTCGAAAATTCCTTCAATTGATTTCTAAAACTGGAAAATGCGAATCTACCTACAAGGTGCATGTACGAGCGCTCGAAAGCTCCTGACTTCACGGCAGTGCGTAATTTTTTGGTCTTAATCTCCATGTGAATGACATTATGCGAAAAATGTCGAATTGAAGCATGACTTTGGAGATACCCTAATTTTTAAAGAAACACGATTTCCTCTGTTCAACATCTCCGTAACTTATTTCGTAATTCTTCTCATCACATTGGTATAATTTGGAAATACTAATTAGGGAACTACCGTACCGCCCTCTACCGTTAACTTTCATCACTTCATTCACTTTTCTGTGAACTCAATTAATTATAATAACTAAACATATCGAATGTAATGAATTGAAAGTAGATATCAAATATAAAACTAAAAAAAACTCTGGTGGGATGCAAATTTATAAACAAATGAAAATTCAAATTGCCCAACATAAAATTAATGAAAATCAACTTTAAAACAAAACCGATCAACTATTTGTTGGTCAGGGTGGTCTCCTTGTTGGGAACTGCGATGACGCAGGCGTTGGCTCTGCCAATGTTGAGGGGGGCCAGAGATGTCCATTTGTTTGCTATAGGATCGTATTTTTCCACGGTGTTGGGATGATGACTTCCGTCGTGACCACCAACCACCACCAGGCAGTTGCCAAGAGGGCAGGCGGTAACTGCTCCTCTTTTGTTTGATGATATTGAGATTGTTGTCCAACTATCGGAGCCTAGAATTCAAGCGTGCCGGTTAACACCAAGTTCAAGGAAAACGCCGTACTTACTTGGATCGTATCGTTCGATACCATAACCACCGTCAATCGTGTACAGGTAGCCATTGGCTTCAGTCACGCACACGCGCCCGGAGGCGCTTTTTGTTTTCTTTAAGGGCTCGCAATTTGTCCATCTGTTTGTGCGAGGATGGTAACATTCCACGGTATGCATCAGACTGGAGGATTCGTCATAACCGCCGACGGCGTAAAGCTTCCCTTCCAAGACTGCTACCCCGGGTGAGTTCCTCTGGAATTGCATAGGGGCGACAAAACTCCATGAGCAAGTGGTCGGGTCCCACCTAACAGAAAATCGAGAACGAGAAGCTAACATTTGCAGTTATTCAATCATGACGAACCTTTCAACTGAATTCAATTTACTCACGCCATCGTGACCGCCCACTGCGTATAATGTACCGCCCAATAAGGCCACACCCAATCCGTATCTTGGCGTGTTCAAAGCCGGCATTTGAGACCAAGTGTACGTATTGAGATCCAAGCACTCCATCGAGTCCGTTGTTTTCCATTCAACTGAAATTCTTTTTCGACCGCCTACTACCACCAACCTGAGAAAAAATGGTATATTATATGAACTGTTGTATATTTGATAATACGAACTCACTTGTCTCCCATTAAAGCAACCCCAAAATCTATCGTGCTGCTTTGCTGACAAAGAATTTCCCACTTGTCCGATCTGGGATCATAACTTTCGATATCAGTGACCTCCAAGACATCATTGTTTATACTATACTTATACCCCACCACTAGTAACCGGCCTAGTGTGGCTTTTCTTGGTTTTGTCCTAGTGTTGACCATCTGAAACCGCCTTTCAGGCAGCAAATGCCACCTGTAAGCTTCCGTTATCAGTTTTTGACATGACGAATCTTCGCCAACGTATGGTTCCACGTTGTCGGCTAGGAACGAAGGTTCCAACAGGGGAAGTTTGATGAAAGGTAACAGTTGAGCAATGGCAGATTTTCGGTTTGTACGATCGTGGTCAATCCAGTTGACGACGGAGCGAAATAAGTACACTTCGGAAATTACGTTCAAATCTTCGCTGGCCAATAGAATGAGCATTTCGTCAAGACTGAGCTGGAGAAATTCTTGATTTTGGACAACCTGAAAAAAATATTTCTTGTTAGTCAATAATGTCTTCGGTTTATAAACAAAACAATGTTGAAAATCACTCACCTGCATGAAGTTTTCTTCGATATAGGCTCTAGCCTTCTGTAGCAGACTGGGACAATGTAGATGCTCAGCTAACGTAGCAATGCCAAAACAGTTACTGGGATGTAATTGATGGGCTAAGAAACAAGCACAAGCTTCTACAATTTTATCCAATTGCATTAAGCATGCAGTAGATAACAGGGACTCGACATTATCCTCCCGTATTTCAATTGTTCCTGCATAGCAATAATTTACAACTGACTCTAGAATATCACCGTTCACTTCTCCTAGAGTTATCTCCGATTCACCTGCTTCTCTTAAGTTTCCAGTGAACATAACATCGAAATAATCACTCACAGCAGACAGCACCAACCTTGAAATAACGGGAATCAACGTTACAAAATTTGTCCAGGAATTCATAGAATCAATATATTAATTCTGATAGAAGACAAGGACATTCACCTATGGGCTTGAACTCTTTTTCCATCATTACCAGCTATCAAAGTGACATCACACAATTTTCCAGATTGCAAATAACTTTGGAAACACGACCAACTATGTTCGCAACTGACAGATCGGTGAGATTTTTCACGGGTTGCTGAAGAACCAGGTAAGTTTCCTATACTTCTATTTGAGATAATTGATTCCTTGCTAGTACTTCCTGAACCTCCAGACAAAAAAATGCATATTTACTTGTGGACAAAACTATGGATTAGTAACCACCAGTAGTATCCTGAATATATGTATATTCCTTTTCATTGCAATTGTGCATTATAGTCGAGATAATAATAGCAATTTATATTATCGTATATATATATATTTATATTTGTTTGTTTATATCCCGACTCTCCTAGGTCTCTGTGAGACCCCTCAGAAGCTCAGAGCTTGTGCGAGTTAGGAGACCCGGTATTTTTCTATTAATCAACAAACAACTGCTTCTAGAGACAACCAGCGAGTTTGAGCAGGATGAAATATTTTGTGTATTTTTGTGTGATACCTCTGAAACTGTCTAAGCAATTCCATCCTTTTAGAGCTATTACGAATATAAAAAATGTTGTAGATATTCCGTACAACTCTTCCACAGCTTTTGGAAGTTTTAAACAAGCATTAGATGCAGATAATGCAAAGCTGTGAGATAAATATGCATTTCATTAGAAGAATGTGCGGAATATCTCACTTTGATCTAGACATAACCTAATCATTAACGACTGTCATAACGTTGGCACCATCAGAAGCAAAGCCAATATGATTATCTAAATACGAGATTTATTTGTTTCGAAAGTCAACAATTTCTTTAAAAATGTCAGCAGCTCTTGAATTTATCATTCCAATCAAAGTAAGGAATGAATCCTTTATTCTAAAAAATTTCATTTATTTTAGATATAAGATTTGGCAGATATTCTGCTACTCTAAAAGGCAAATTCTGTTCGGCAACAAAAGCCAATACATATACAGTAGAACCTCGATTATCCGAACCTCAATTATCCGAACCCTCAATTATCCGAACGCTGATCAGTTTATACAAACATTCAATTATCCGACCAATAGCATTTCTCCAGTTGAAAATATTACACTATTTTGTGAAAAAAAATTAAAATATTTAATGTACATACCTATTTCAGTGTTTTATTAGTTGGATATTTGAATGTTTGTTTATACATTTAAAATTTTAATGAACTCACCGGTTCTTATAATGTTTTTTGTTTGATCTTATCTCAAAAATCCGCCATTTTGATTATCCGAACTTTTGATTATCCGAAATAGGCCCGTTCCCAATTAGTTCGGATAATTGAGGTTCTACTGTATAGCAATTGGCATTTTTCTGAACTGGTATAAGTGGTATTGTACAGACAAAAAAAATGGTGGTACGCTGTTTGCTGACAGTGTCCAACTAGCTGCAATTCACCAGATTTAATGCTGATTATTTTATCGCAAACTTTGCAACTAACTTTTGTTCCTACATTGCCAGCACCTATCCAATCAAATTTTTGTTTCCAGTCTTTTTATTAACATAGCTGATCATACTTTCTTTTGTTAACTCACCTGAAGGAGCTGCAAAATTCGATGATGAATTTGATTCTTCAGATCTAAAATCACACATGCAACATTTATATCGAGAATATTTTAAGATATTTTGTACTCACTTCATTTCTAGTTGTATCATAAACTCAGTCTAACCGTTTACTTAATAATTAATACCAATGGAAAGTGGAAGTAAATACTTTGTGTATGATAATCAGTGTTGCCAATGGCGTTCCATCGAAAAATCCGAATTTTACTTAAAAAAAACAAAAAAAATCCGAAAAAATCCGACGCATCGGTGAAAATATCCGAAAAAAATCCACCTTATCATCGAACCATAAAATCCACTCAGAAGACAAAATAAAAATACTAGACAAGCTTCGTCGGGTTGTCGACTGTGCTGTCACCTAAAGTTAATGAGTAAAGCTTGTTCAAATCTAGTTAGTATTCTGAGTATTCTGTAATTGATGGAGATTGAACTTCGGTAGTGATTTAATATTTGATGGATTTTTGGTGGTTGAAAGATAATAATAGGCGCAAAGTTCGAAACGGGAATGACATAGTCATTATTTATATCCAAAATAAGTTTTTTACTTCAACTGAAAACAAACTGCCAAGTCTTATAATTCGTACCAACTATATTTTTCTCTAAAATAACCAGAAGTATCGAATAGTCGAAATGACCATTATAATAATTATGATTGACCATAATTATTCTGACTATATTAGGAAATTTTCTCATCATTCTTTCAAGTTTGTTCAAAGAAAGATGAAATGTGAAGATAAATATATATGAATTTTCAACAAAGCTCTAAGCACCAGATACGTTGATTCAGAAAACTCAAATCAATCGATTTTCGTTCCGTTATTCCGTTCCAAAGAATGAATCAATGAATATGAAAAAGGCGATAAGCGGTAACAACAATTTTTATGGCTTCGCCACATCTGGCCCATCTGGGATTCCGTTTCGCAGTCAATAGGTATTATATTATATTTGAATGAGTAAATGTAATGTAATAATACTTGGACTATTTGGATAGGAAATTCGAACAACTGAACTGCATGATCTATTGCCTAAGTTGATGAATTGAATTATTAATTAAAGTTTTCTAGTGAAAATCTCTGTCGTTTCAAAATATCCGAAAAAATCCGATATATTTTAAAATCCGAAAAATATCCGCAAGAGGCAAAAAAATCCGCAATTCGGATAAAAATCCGCCGATTGGCAACGCTGATGATAATGTAGCACGTAGCACATCAAATGGCAAGATAGACCCTATGGCAAGAGAATGGAAGAATGAAGAATCGTAAATCGTACATTCTAGAGATGAGCGATATTTCACTACCGGTGATTCAATCACCGTGAGTTTCAAATCACCGATCACTGGCGTGATCGAAACATTCAAATCACCGCTCCTGTGATTTTCAACTTGAATATCGTTCAGAATTTTGAAATTTATTTATGAAGTTTCTGTTTGAGATTGTATTGAAGAAGATTGAATTAGAGGCTTTAAATGTTGTTTTATAATGAAGTTTCTTATTTGAATTGAATTAGAACTAAATTGCGTTTCTCAGCAAAAGGGGTTTTTGAGTGCTCGTCTTACTTACACAAGGGCTATACCTATCATTTCGTCACGATGTCTATATTTTTCGAATTTTGAGCCGAAAATGGTCTCAATCGATTATGTTCGACTCACTGATGACGAATCCGTCGGAAAATTCGAGTCTGTCCGTCCGTCCGACTGTAAGCACGATAACTCTCGAACGGATCAATCTAGAGACTTGAAATTTTCAGTGTAGGTTCAGATCCCGAATGCCGCGGTTAAGTTCGTTATTGGGCAAAATTCGCCCAGGGGTTCCGTAAATATGGCCGTTCAAAGTTTTGTTTCCCTGATTACATGAAAACTACAGATTCGATCGAGATGAAATTTTGCACTCAGATGGAAAATGAGGTGTTTTAGCTACATGCGAAATTTTGTCCAGATCGCATGACCAGAACCATAGAAACCATAGAAAATTGTAACTTTTGAACGGAAATGCCTAGGGACTTGAAATTTTCAGGATAGGTGTGGATCTCGAATGTCGTGATCACGTTCATCTATGAGCAACATTATACAAGGGGTTCCGTAAATACGGTCGTTTGAAATTTTGTTTTCTCGATAAATTCGAAACTATGGATTTGATCGTGACGAAATTTTGTATTTAAATCAAGAATGATATATTCGAGCTACATTGTTTCCAGATCGCATGATCAGAACCATAGAAACCATAGAAAATCATAACTTTTGAACGGAAAGGCCTAGGGACTTGAAATTTTCAGGATAGGTTCGGATCGCGAATTTCGCGATCACTATCATCAATGAGCAAAATTAGACTAGGGGTTCCGTAAATATAGCCGTTCAAACTATATTTTTCCTGATAATTTCGAAAATACTTATTGGATTGAAATGAAATTTTGCTCATATATGAAGAATAATGTATTCAAACTACGTGAGAAATTTTGTCCAGATCGCATTACCAAGACCATAGATACCGTAGGAAATACTAGCGAGTGATCGAAAAAAAAAATGGTCACCAAAGCACAGACGTGAAGTCTGAATTTTCGCGTTAGTTTGAAATTTTATTTGACAGCTGTCAAAATCTTTCCAATTGGTTTTTAAAACTGGAGCATGCAAATCTACCTGCAAGGTGCATGTACGAGCGCTCAAAAGCTCCTGCCTTCACGGCAGTGCTTTTCGTAATTTTTTTGTATGAATAGAGGGAGAATAGTTTACCTCTCATGCAGATTTGTTATTGTTCAGTTAAGTTAGTTAAAACGATATCTTGCCAATATAAGTTGGAAAAACCTGGAAATTTTGAAAAGCAATAAAATTTTGGTAACCAAATTTTGTTATTGGTCAGTATTTGACAACGTTTTTTTGTATGAGTAGAGGGAGAATAGTTTACCTCTTATGCAGATTTGTTTAGTGAAGTTAGTTAAAACGATATCTTGCAGTACACAACGAACCAACTGTAAGCGAAGAAGATATTTACTACATCGTTCTTGTGTTCATTAAGTATTCAAAAATGGCTGAAAGAAGAACACGTAAAAATAGTGAGATGTGGAAGTTGTTTTTGCAGGTGGATAATATTTATGCATCTTGTAATATATGTAAAGCAAGAATATCTTATAAGACAAGTAAAAAATTCTTCTACTTTTTATCCTGGATTTACAACCGTTCAGTATCGTGGAGGATGCAGGATTCAAAGAATTTGTTTATGCTCTGAATCCAGCCTATACATTACCGAGTAGACATACTATTTCCAAAACTATAATCCCGGCTTTATATGAGGAATGTATGATAAAAATAAAAAATCTCGTAGCTACCGGCACCAAATTTTGTATAACAACGGACTGTTGGACCTCTAGAAATACAGTTAGTTATATGGCAGTAACAGCGCATTTCCTAAATTCTGATTTTAAATTAGTTTCAATCCTTTTGGAGTGTTGTGCCACTGATTTCTCGCACACATCAGATAATCTGGCCACGAATTTAATGAAGATAGCAGAGGAATGGAATATCCAGAACAAAATAGTGCTTGCTATATCGGATAATGCCGCTAACATCAAAAAAGCAATTTCGACAAAATTGAACTGGCGGTACTTTGGATGTTTTGCTCACACCTTGAACCTCATCGTGAAGAACGGGCTTAAAGATGAGGAGATAGAATGTCTCATTGGCAAAGTGAAGCAGATTGTAACGCACTTCAAGAAGAGTTACACAGCCAGTGAGAAATTGATAGCCTATCAAAAAAACCAGGGTAAAGCTCCATTGAAACTTCTACAAGATGTAGAAACACGGTGGAATTCTACATATTACATGCTCAAAAGATTTGGGGAACTGCAGGAAGCTATAAGATGTACAGTTGCGATCATTGATCACAATTTACCAAAAATTCTACCAAATGAATGGAGTATTATAAATGATTTGTGCTATATACTGGCACCATTCGAAGATGCCACTAAAAATATAAGTGGTGACTCGTACTGCACAGCATCTTTGGTTATACCAATAACTATTGGCCTTGGTAATGTTTATGAATATTTGATGAACAAAGAATACCAGGAACCAATCAAAAAAATTATGACAGAATTCATAAATGGACTCAATGAAAGATTAGGGAGCGTTCAGAGGAGCAAAACCCTATCGATGGCAACTTTTCTGGACCCAAGGTTCAAAGATTTAACATTTACAGAAACCGGTGTAGCTGAAAATGTTAAAAAATTTATTATAGCTGCAGTTTCTCATCTATATAGCATAAGCGACAGTTCAGAAAAAAATAATGAGGAGCAGAATACTGAACCCCACCGCGATGAAACTCCAAACGAATTGTCAATATGGAGCTCCCTTGACCAAATCGTGGCAACTAAAAAACCAACAGGGACTATAATGTCCAGAGGAATTATTGAAGTCCAGATGTACATGGAGGAAGAAATTTTATCCCGGCATGCGGATCCTCTGAAATGGTGGAGATATAATAAATCTAAGTACCCGAAACTCTCAGTGATTGCCCAGGAAAAATTGTGTTGCTTGGCAACTTCGGTTCCCTGTGAGAGACTTTTCTCTAATGCTGGTCAGGTAATCTCTGATAGACGGTCGCGATTAGGTGATAAAAAAACTAAAATGTTGATGTTCTTGAACTCAAATCAAAAGAACTGTTAATTTTTTTGTTATATTTCATCAGTGTATGCAGGTTCGGCATTTCTGTTATTTTTGATTATTTTTTATTTTATTTTCAGTTTTTATTCATTTGAGAACTTTGTTTTGTATATTGGGTTATAATAGGGCTATAGGCGAGGTGTCCCAATCCAAAAAAAATTACCAACGCGTCGTCAAATAGTACCTCTTGGGTGACGTGGAAATCTATTCGTATCTTATAATATATATTTCAATTTTGTGAACATTTAAGAATCACTTTCATCGTTACTTGTTCCATTACTTCATTCAAGGTTCGTTCAAATCAAGGCGTACGGTAGACTCAGAGTCTAGTGTACGGTGATCGCAATCACCGACTCGTCGGACGGTCGCACTCACTCACCGTTCGAACTCCGAAAGAACGGTGATCGCAATCACCGGTTAAAAGAACGGTGATTGGCGAATCACAATCACTGATCACGATGATATTCAGAAATCACCGTTTGGCTCATCTCTAACATTCAGAGATTTACCGAAGTCTCAAAAATGTAATAAACGCATAGAGTAAATATATGCATCGGTATTCGGTGCATAGACAACTCAAGTTGTCTATAGGCGATGTCTGTATTTTTCGAATTTTGAGCCGAAAATGGTCTCAATCGACTATGTTCGACTCACTGATGACGAATCCGTCGAAAAATTCGAGTCTGTCCGTCCGTCCGGCCGTATACACGATAACTCTCGAACGGAATGTTCTAGAAACTTGAAATTTTCAGGGTAGGTTCGAATCTCGAATGCCGCGGTTAAGTTCGTTATTGGGCAAAATTCGCCGAGGGATTCCGTAAATATGGCCGCTCGAAATGTTGTTTTCCTGATTACTTTTAAACTACTTATTCGATCGGGGTGGAATTTTGCACTCAGATGGAGAATTACGTGTTAAAGCTACATGCAAAATTTGGTCTAGCTCGCATGACCAGAACCATAAAAACCATAGAAAATTATAACTTTGTAATGGAAAGGCCTAGGGACTCGAAATTTTCAGGATAGGTTTGAATCTTCAATGTTGCGGTCACTTTCATCAATGAGCAGAATTAGACTAGGGGTTCCGTAAATATGGCCGTTTGAAATTCAGTTTTCTTGATAATTTCAAAACTATGGATTTGATCGTGACGAAATTGTGTATTTATATTGAGAATGATTTATTCGAGCTGAATTTTTTTCAGATCGCATGATCAGAACCATATAAACCATAGAAAATCATAACTTTCGAAGAGAAAGGGACTTGAAATTTTCAGGATAGGTTCGGATCGCGTATTTCGGGGTCACGTTCATCAATGAGCAAAATTTGACTAGGGGTTCCGTAAATACAGTCCTTCAAACAATTTTTTTTCTGATAATTTCGAAACTACCCATTGGATTAGAATGAAATTTCGCACATAGATGAAAAATAATGTATTCAAACTACGTGGGAAATTTTGTCCAGATCGCATTACCAGGATCATAGATACCGTAGAAAATTCCAGCAAATTATCAAAAAAACAATTGGTCACCTAAAGCACTGACGTGAAGTCTGGGTTTTCGCCTTAGTTTGAAATATTTATTGACAGTTGTCGAAATTTTTCCAATTGGTTTCTAAAAATGGGAGAATCGATCATTCATCTCGAATTAAGGTATTTGTATTTACCGAACTTTCAAAAATGTAATAAACCATAGACTAATAATAAAATTATTATCAGTCTATGTAATAGGGAAAAATCACGAACCGCTATATGGCGCTGAAAATCTCAAGATGTCGGGCCGAGTGATGGTTAAAATTATTCTGTCATTTCTGTCTTTCATATCAAGTAAATCAAATATTTTTTGCGGAATTAATAATAATGCCTGTGAAAGTCGAGATAACCACTTCGGTCATTTTTGAGAATGTGGGTGAACTTGAATGTGATAGCAAATGACCACCAAATAATATAAAACTATTGAACTTACGATAAAAAAAAATCATCATTCAGGAAGTGCTTATTGCAAAGTAACAACTTCTTTGAGATACGTTTCCCAATCTTCAAGATTGTCTGCCATTTTTACATGACTTGGGATTCAACGGGAATTTATGCAAAAAAATTTCAGAAGAACTATGTGATGAGCATTGAGGAACAGAGCACATTTTTCGTGATCTTATTCCCACATTACCTCTTACAATCCGCTGCATTTTCAGCTCGTATACAGTTTATTTGAAACAATTGTCCATAAATTATCATCTAATTTTATCACTTTCGATACATAAATGGCTCAAAATCATACAAATATTTCACATTTTTCCCATATAAACACACACACGTTAGTTTTTTGTTCATCACTCAGGTAGTTCAAACGATTAAAAGTAGATGTCACCGACTCCGTGATTATTCCCTATGAACGCATAGAGCAAATAAGTGCACAACACCGAAGTTTGACCGTTCCAGTACCGCACTACCTTCCCCTTTCCCCTGGTGCTCCACAGTCCATCGAATTTGCGAGGATTCAAGCCCTGACTGCTCTTCAACGCCAAACCTGTCATATTTGCTGTTTTTTTCGTTTACTTTTTTTGACTGTTTGGTTTCGGCAAGCCAAGCAGAGGAAAAATCAAATCGGGCCGAGAGGTGATCAAAATATTCATTTCTGTGTTCCATAGCAAGTAGAAGAAATATTTTTGAGAAATCATCGTTTCAGTTTTTTAGAGATAAGCGGTGATGTTAAATATTGAACTTTTTGATGTAAAGTTCTTTTTCGAAATTTTAGCGTTATATATTGCGGGATTTTTGTTATTGTTAATAATAAAGTCGAGATAACATTTTCGAACATTCTTGATTATATCTCAGAGGATTTCCACAGAAATTCACTGAATATGCACTAAAAATTACGAAAAGCACTGCCGTGAAGGCAGGAGCTTTTGAGCGCTCGTACATGCACCTTGTAGGTAGATTCGCATTTTCCAGTTTTAGAAATCAATTGAAGGAATTTTCGACAGCTGTCACAAAAATTCTGAAACTTAGGCGAAACTCCAGACTTCATGTCAGCGCTTTAGGTGACCAATATTTTTTCGATAATTCGCTAGAATTTTCTACGGTATCCATGGTCTTGGTGTTGCGATCTGGACAAAATTTGGCAAGTAGTTTGAATACATTATTCCTAAGCTAGGTGCAAAATTTCATCCCAATCCAATCAGTAGTTTCGAAATTATCAGGAAAAAAATATTTTGAACAGCCATATTTACGGAACCCCTAGTCCGATTTTGCTCATTGATGAACATGGCCGCGATATTCGCGATCCAAACCCACCCTGAAAATTTCCTAGGCCTTTCCGTTCAAAAGTTACAATTTTCTATGGTTTCTATGGCTCTGGTCATGCGATCTGGACAAAATATTGTTTAAATATACCATTCTCGATTAAAATACAAAATTTCATCTCGATCGAATCCGTAGTTTCGAAATTATCGAGAAACCAAAATTTCAAACGACCGTATTTACGGAACCCCTAGTATAATTCTGCTCATCGATAAATGTGAACGCGACATTTCAGAACCTCACCTATCCTGAAAATTTCAAGTCCCTAGGCGTTTCCGTTCGAAAGTTATGATTTTTACTCGTTTCTATGGTTCTGGCCATGTGATCTGGAGAAATGTAGCTTGAATATATCATTCTCCATTAGTATACAAAATTTCGTCACGATCGAATCTGTAGTTTTGAAATTATCAAGAAAACTAAATTTCAAACGACCATATTTACGGAACCCCTAGTATAATTTTGCTCATAGATGAACTTGATCACGACATTCGAGATCCACACCTATCCTGAAAATTTCCTAGGCCTTTCCGTTCAAAAGTTACAATTTTCTATGGTTTCTATGGCTCTGGTGATGCGATCTGGACAAAATATTGTTTTAATATATCATTCTCGATTAAAATACAAAATTTCATCTCGATCGAATCCGTAGTTTCGAAATTATCGAGAAACCAAAATTTCAAACGACCGTATTTACGGAACCCCTAGTATAATTTTGCTCATTGATGAACGTGGCCGCGATATTCGCGATCCCAACCCACCCTGAAAATTTCAAGTCCCTAGGCCTTTCTGTTCGAAAGTTATGATTTTCTATGGTTCGGTCATGTGATCTGGAGAAATGTAGCTTGAATATATCATTCTCCATTAATATACAAACTTTCGTCACGATCGAATCTGTAGTTTTGAAATTATCAAGAAAACTAAATTTCAAACGACCATATTTACGGAACCCCTAGTATAATTTTGCTTATAGATGAACGTGATCACGACATTCGAGATCCACACCTATCCTGAAAATTTCAAGTCCCTAGGCGTTTCCGTTCAAAAGTTACAATTTTCTATGGTTTCTATGGTTCTGGTCATGCGATCTGGACAAAATTTCACATGTAGCTTGAACACCTCATTCTCCATTTGAGTGCAAAATTTCATCTCAATCCAATCTGTAGTTTTCAAGTTATCAGGGGAACAAAACTTTGAACGGCCATATTTACGGAACCCCTGGTGGAATTTGGCCCATTAACGAACTTAAACGAGGCATTCGGGAACTGAACCCACACTGAAAATTTCAAGTCTCTAGGTTGTTCCGTTCGAGAGTTATCGTGCTTACGGCCGGACGGACAGACTCAAATTTTCCGACGGATTCGTCATCAGTGAGTCGAACATAGTCGATTGAGACCATTTTCGGCTCAAAATTCGAGAAATACAGACATCGTGACGAAATGATATAGCCTTCGTGTTAGCAGTACGAGCGCTCAAAAAGAAGTCGAATGCTCCTTCCTGTGGTTCTTTATATTCAAAGGATATACCAGGGAGATAAACCAACCAACATTCATTTATCTATGGTTACTCGGTTGAAGCCATAGAACAAATTTTTATTTTATTCGCGATTCGAAAAGTCTGAACGTCCTCTGCCGGCTGAATCCCGAACCTAGAAAACGAGTTTTGTTTCCATATTTCGCGTGCTTTTGAAGCCAGGTATTTTTCATATCTGGGATTCAGGTATTCGCGAGGTTTATTGTTTTCGGAGTAGAGTAATTGGTATTGGAAAAAAATAGTCGTTAAGGTATTTATATCAGTGTTATTCAGTTGAAATATGTTCAGGAATTTATTGAATTTTAGGTTACAAGTTTGGGTGTAATTTTCTGGGGCAGTTTTGAGTGCTGATTTAGGAAGGTAATTCAATAATTTTCAACAAGAGTATTATGAAATTGATCTTCGTATTTCAAATGTAAGAAAGGATTTAGAATAATCTTCGAGGTGAAGTCTGAATGAAACGATTTTATGTTCAAATAATAAATGTACATGAATTTTAGGACATTGGATCATATAACAATGAGTGAATAAAGTTCTAGTACCAGAAAAAAAAAACAGTTTACAATTGTTATTCGTGTCTTCAATTGCTCCTCTATGAAAAATCAAAAGATTCCCATAAATTTCATAATAAAGGTGCCTCGGTAGTTTGTGTCACTAATGCCTTCGACACTGTCGTAAAACTGATTTTCCTGTTGAATTATTATCAATTTCGATATAATTAAAATTGAAAAAACCAATTTGTTCACCTTAAATCGATAAACTTGACACTGCACTATCAATAATCCAATCATTCACTAAAAAGTCTTCACATAAAACATAAAAACTCGAAAAATCGAAGAAAAAACCTAAACACCTCAACACAATAAATCCCGAAAAGGTACTCGTTTTCCTCCATGTTTGTTTACATTTCGTAGCGCCCTCATCGGTATTTGGATATTTGATATTTGGAATCGCGAATGGTGGAAGGTGGAAGAAGGAAAGGAGGAAGCAGGAAGCTTTGGACAAAAATTAGAAAACAGTTGTAACGTTGTTAGTTATTACTCCTTCGGATGAAAATACATCATTTATCATCAAAAATATAATCCTGCAGGCCCCAAATGGAGATTTAGTGTTATAGTGGCCGATTACCATGAAGTGATTTGAGAAGAGGTAAGTTTTCCGTAGAAAAAGGGAATTCGATATCAAAGTTTTCAAGCGATATTAATAACCAATAGTATTCAATTTGATTCTTGGGCTGTTAGGTGCTTCTCATGGTTTTTTTCATTTAGTTGTTGTTTCTAAGTGTAAGAAGAATCTGCGATGTAATGATTGCTATTGCGCCCTGGTAGTTTTTAATCTCACTTTATTTCCAGAGAATTTGAGTTTTATACTTTCGAAAATGACAGACAAATCGGAATCTCGTGTTTCCACGCTAGATTCAGATGAAAGACCTAAATATGATTATGTACAGAAAGGGATGGAAACAGAAGAGATGGGAACAGTTGAACAGTATATCCATGAATCTATAGAATCATCAATTGAATATGAGTGAGTATTTTCTATCGTTTTATTCGTCTGATATTTTCGTACATCGATACATTCGAGAAGAATGTATCGACATAATCCTCACCTTTTCCATGTGTTCGACAAAAAACTACTTTGATCAAAAACTATTTCATTCAACTCGTACACTGTTTATATTACTTTCCGAAACTTTTAGTGTTCGATTTTCACATTTTCCAGACTCGGTAGTACTTCTTCTTCTTAATAACTATGTTGTCAGTTGAAATATAATCTATTTGAGATAATTTCAATCCGGAAATGATTCCCTAAGATTTTCAATTGTCATAATAATGTGACTCAAAAACAATGGGGTCGATTTGTAATGACATAAGAGGTACAGAGAGGAAAAATAACAATAATTTCTTTGCCGATGGTCCCGATGATATTGTTGAAGAATTCAATCATTTTCTTGCCGAGAACTTTCCCAATTTGATATCCGATTCGGATGAATTACCTATTTCATGTGAATTGGCTCAAAACACCAGATATATTTATGCACAGCCTACAACTCCGAATGAAATATAAGATATAATTCCTGAAATAAAAAACAAATATTGTAGTGGTAAAGACGGCATACCTGTTAATGTGATGAAATTGTATTCAAATGAAATTAGAACTGTGGTTTCGAATGTGGTCAATAATTCGATTGAGTTTGGAGTATCCCCCAAGCAGTTGAATCTAGCAACTAGCTAACCTAACCTATATGTAAAAAAAAATTATAAAAGCACTGCCGTGAAGTCAGGAGCTTTTGAGCGATATCTATGATGCCCTCCTAAGCCAAAGAGGCGTATCTCAAATTTCTTGTTAACGAGCATTCGGATGATCTTCGTCCCTCTTTCTTTTGTTTTTGAGATACGTCTTATATTTCTAGCACTTTAGCTGCACAATACGGACGATATACGTCTATTTCGCTAAGGAAAGGATTAAATACAACTCAAAGTGTTCTAATATGAAGGAATAAGAAATTTGAGATACGCCTTTTTTGCTTAGGAGGGCAGTATGGTCTTGGTGATCTTGACAGAATTTCATTTCAATCCAATCAGTAGTTTCGAATTTATCTGAAGAAAAAATTTTGAACGGCCATATTTACGGAATCCCTAGTCCAATTTTGCTCATTTATAAACGTGACCGCGACATTCGCGATCCAAACCTACCCTGAAAATTTCAAGTTCCAAGGCCTTTCCGTTCGAAAGTTATGATCTTCTATGGTTCTAGTCATGCGATCTGTTGCTTTAATATATCATTCTCGATTGAAATACAAAATTTTATCTCGATCGAATCCGTAGTATCGAAATTATCGAGAAAACAAAATTTCTAATGACCGTATTTACGGAACCCCTAGTAAAATTCTGTTCATAGATGAACGTGATCAGGACATTCGATATCCACATCTATCCTGAAAATTTCAAGTCCCTAGGCCTTTCCGTTCGAAAGTTATGATTTTCTATGGTTCTGGTCATGCGATCTGGAGAAATGTAGCTTGAATATATCATTCTCCATTAGTATACAAAATTTCGTTACGATCGAATTTGTCGTTTTGAAATTATCAAGAAAACTAAATTTCGAAGGACTATATTTACGGAACCACTAGTATAATTTTGCTCATATCTATGAGCAAATCACGTTTATTTGAACGCGATCACGACATTCGAGATCCACACCAATTTTCTATGGTTCTGGCCATGCGATCTGGACAAAATTTCACATGTAGCTTGAACACCTCATTCTCCATTTGAGAGCAAAATTTCACCTCGATCGAATCAGTAGTTTCGAAGTAATCAGAAAAACAAAATTTCGAGCGGCCATATTTACGGAACCCCTGGGCGAATTTTGCCCAATAACGAACCTAACCGAGGCATTCAGGAACTGAACCCACACTGAAAATTTCAAGTCTCTAGGTTGTTCCGTTCGAGAGTTATCGTGCTTACGGCAGGCCGGACAGAATCGAATTTTCCGACGGATTCGTCATCATTTTCGGCTCAAAATTCAAAAAATACAGACATCGTGACGAAATGATATAGCCCTCGTGTAATCAGTACGAGCGATCAAAAAGCACTGCCGTTAAGTCAGGAGCTTTTTAGCGCTCGTTCATCTACCTTGTAGGTAGATTCGCATTTTCCAGTTTCAGAAAATAATTTCAGAAATTTTTGACAGCTGTCGAAAAGCATAACACAAAAAAAGTAAAGGGCCCAAATTGCAACCCTGATTTGCATGTGCCAATTTTGAGACACTGCACTCTTTCAGAGAAATACGATTCAAAAATTACGAAAAGCACTGCCGTGAAGGCAGGAGCTTTTGAGCGCTCGTACATGCACCTGGTAGGTAGATTCGCATTTTCCAGTTTTAGAAATCAATTGAAGGAATTTTCGACAGCTGTCAAAAAAATTCTGAAACTTAGGCGAAACTCCAGACTTCATGTCAGTGCTTCAGCTGATCGATTTTGTTTCGATAATTCGCTAGAATTTTCTGCGGTATCTATGGTATTGGTGATGCGATCTGGACAAAATTTCGCACGTAGTTTGAATACATTATTCCTCAGCTAGGTGCAACACTTCATTCCAATAAAATCGGTAGTTTCGAAATTATCAGGAAAAGAACATTTTGAACGGCCCTATTTACGGAACCCCTAGTCTAATTTTGCTCATTGATGAACGTGACCGTGAAATTCGCGATCCAAACCCACCCTAAAAATTTCAAGTTCCTAGGCCTTTCCGTTCAAAAGTTACAATTTTCTATGGTTTCTATGGTTCTGGTCATGCGATCTGGACAAAATATTGCTTTAATATATCATTCTCGATTAAAATATAACATTTTATCTCGATCGAATCCGTAGTTCCTAAATTATCGAGAAACCAAAATTTCAAACGACCGTATTTACGGAACCCCTAGTATAATTCTGCTCATTGATAAACGTGAACGCGATATTTCAGATCCACACCTATCCTGAAAATTTCAAGTCCCTAGGCCTTTCCGTTCGAAAGTTATGATTTTCTATGGTTCTGGTGATGTGATCTGGAGAAATGTAGCTTGATTATATCATTCTCCATTAGTATACAA
Organism: Aphidecta obliterata; assembly: GCA_963966015.1. Taxonomy (NCBI): domain Eukaryota; kingdom Metazoa; phylum Arthropoda; class Insecta; order Coleoptera; family Coccinellidae; genus Aphidecta; species Aphidecta obliterata. Next base: position 12,787,341 of record OZ014434.1, on the reverse strand, counting down.
AATTTCGTCACGATCGAATCTGTAGTTTTGAAATTATCAAGAAAACCAAATTTCAAACGACCATATTTACGGAACCCCTAGTATAATTTTGCTCATAGATGAACGTGATCACGACATTCGAGATCCACACCTATCCTGAAAATTTCAAGTCCCTAGGCGTTTCCGTTCAAAAGTTACAATTTTCTATGGTTTCTATTGTTCTGGTCATGCGATCTGGACAAAATTTCACATGTAGCTTGAACACCTCATTCTCCATTCTGTAGTTTTCAAGTTATCAGGGGAACAAAACTTTGAACGGCCATATTTACGGAACCCCTGGTGGAATTTGGCCCATTAACGAACTTAACCGAGGCATTCGGGATCTGAACCTACACTGAAAATTTCAAGTCTCTAGGTTGATCCGTTCGAGAGTTATCGTGCTTACGGACGGACGGACAGACTCGAATTTTCCGACGGATTCGTCATCAGTGAGTCGAACATAGTCGATTGAGACCATTTTCGGCTCAAAATTCGAAAAATACAGACATTGTGACGAAATGATATAGCCCTCGTGTAAGTTGTACGAGCGCTCAAAAATTGAAAAATTATCTATATTAATAAAAGAGGATCTATGTTTTATGTATGTAAAAGCATCACGTTCAAACGACTGCACCAAATTTGATAATTCTTTTTCAGTTGTGTTCATTATTATCACGAAAAACTGTATACAACGAAATATTCCCGAAAAAAACCATACGGAAAAGAAAAAAAGGCTTTCTTTTTTCCTCCGACCAATGCGAATAATCATAGATTACTTATATTTCATGAAAATTTTGACACTTGTGTGAGTGAAGTTTATCGTGTTTCTAGAAATTGCTCAGAAGTTTATCACTGTGTTTGATATATATCGTTGTGTTGTGGGCGAGTTCGTAATAATCGAGACAATGAGCAAAGAGAATGAGAGGTTCTCAATCAAGATCTGCCCCAGCTCCGGAAGAATCGATATTATCGATCTCAGGCAAGATAGGTACAACAAAATATAGAATCCAATGAAATGTTCAACTTTGAGAGTTTGGCATTTAGATATGATCCCACATTCGATTATGCTAGCAATATATTGGTGGCTTTTGGAAATACTGCAATGCTCTGAGATATCAAAACGAACCCCCAAGATTATTTTGTTTGAATGGAAAAATCAAATTGCAACAACTGACAACGCCACCCGAACCTTTGAATTCGTTACTTTCAGGACAAGAACCTCTATCTAAACATTCTATGACATCATTTGGTTCAAACATAATTGAGGGAGGAGGTTTCAATCCAACTTTTGAGGTATTTTTTTTCTATATCGAACATCTCACACATTGATCATAACATATACCTACCTACGAATATGAAAATTCTTTTGAGACCCATAAATAAGGCTGAGAATAAAGGTAAGGTTAAGGTTAGGTTAGGGTTAATAATAATCCAACGTATACTTTAGCCACAGCAACGCGTGGCCGGGCCTGCTAGTACTAGATAAACTAATAAGCAAGCCAACAAAACAATTCATGTATCCCAGATACAAACGAGTCCCCACCCCACCTGTCCGTTCCAAAAGCAACTGTCTCAAATATCTGTAGATCATAAACTGTCTTATCGGCTCCCCGAAACAAAATAAACATGTATGACGCGCCGTAAACATTACGAGCATATATGGTCACACATGGAATTTACGGGTTCAAGCGTCAACTTTATTCGTCTGTATATCTTGTATAATTTTTCAATTTTCATTCTTGAATTCGATAATTTCAGATGAACGTAAAATATTCTTCTAGTCAATTGAAAATTTAGTATAATTTTTTAATTTTCATTCCCGAATTCGATAATTATATATTGGCTGTTTATCAGAAGATTCAAATTACATGTAGTGAAACAAAAGAAAAATTGTTCTAGATAAACTAATGAGCAAGCCAACAAATCATCCCTTTTAACACCAAATCCATTATTCGCAACTATAGACAGGTTTTGACTTATTCAAGTCTCATCTGTATGGAAGATGGATCGATGCAAGAAAGCGAAAAGCACAGGCGGTCGGAGAAAATTTCCCCATTCACGCCACCTGTCCGCTCCAAAAGCAAATGTCTCCACAATCTCCGTAGGCAAATGAAACGATTTTCTAGCTCCCAACAAAAACAAGCATATGTAACCACCGCAAACATTGCGGCATAATTGTCATATGTGGAAATATGGGTTCGAGCTATTCAACCTTATTCTTTCGCTGAGCTATACTGATGAGACTTGAATAAGTCGAAACTGGTCTATAGTTGCGAATGATGGATTTGGTGTTCTCTGGGATGGAATGAATTGTTGGCTTGCTTATTAGTTTATCTAGATTCTAGAACAATTTTTCTTTTGTTTCACTACATGTAATTTAAATGGTGTCAGTTGAAATATAATCTATTTGAGATCATTTCAATCCGGAAATGATTACCTGAAATTTTGAATTGCCATAATAACGTGACTCAACATGCATACCCAAAAATATTATCCATAACTGTTTGATTTGTTCTAGTGCTCAGTCTTCAGCTGACAAAGGGACCCCTGAATGCTTGAAGATTGAAGATGTGGACATCGTCGAACAATTCATCGGTGAGAATGGAGTACACAAGAGAAGTGAATCACTGAAGATGGAAGAAGAAACATTATTTTCTGAATTCGAAATGGAAGCGACTCCGAGTTTCATTGAAGGGCAGGAGCGTAGGAATAATTCACTTGCTAACGCAACAAAACAAGAAACTGATCTTGGACACCACGATCATTCTGTCCATTCGAATTTGAAGAAACATAGGTGTCACTTATGTGATTATGCCAGCGTTCAGAAAAGTAAACTCGGAAGTCATATTAATTCAGTCCATTTGAATATAAAGGAACATCAGTGTAGCTTTTGTGATTTTGCTTCAGTTTGGAAGGGAAACCTCGAAACACATATCAATTCAGTTCATTTGAATATAAAGGAACATAAGTGTCACTTATGTAATTATGTTTCTGTTCGGAAGTTACACCTCGAAACGCATATAAAATCAGTTCATATGAATATGAAGGAACATAAGTGTCACTTCTGTGATTATGCTTCAGTTCAGAAGATAAATCTCAAGATGCATATCAAATCAGTTCATCTGAATATAAAGGAACATAAGTGTCACTTATGTGATTATGCTGCAGTACGGACGGCAGACCTTAGAATGCATATAAAATCAGTTCATATGAATATGAAGGAACATAAGTGTAACTCATGTGATTATGCTTCATTTCGGAAGGTACACCTCGAAACTCATATAAAATCAGTTCATTTGAATATGAAGGAACATAAGTGTCACTCATGTGACTATGCTTCATTTCGAAAGGCAGACCTTGAAAGGCATATAAAATCAGTCCATTTGAATATGAAGGAACATAAGTGTGACTTATGTGATTATGCTTCAGTTCTGAAGAATAACCTCAAAACCCATATAAAATCAGTTCACTGGAATATGAAGGAACATAGGTGTCACTTATGTGATCATGCTTCAGTTCAGAAGGGTAACCTAGAAAGGCATATAAAATCGGTTCATTTGAATATGAGGGAACATAAGTGTGACTTATGTGATTATGCTTCAGTTCGGATGGAACAACTTAAAACGCATATAAAATCAGTTCATTTGAATTTGAAGGAACATAAGTGTCACTTATGTGATCATACCTCATTTCAGAAGGTAAACCTCGAAAGGCATATAAAATCGGTTCATTTGAATATGAAGGAATATGAGTGTCACTTATGCGATTACGCTGCAGTTCAGAAGGTACACCTCAAAAAGCATTTAGAATCAGTTCATTCGAATATGAAGGAACATAAGTGTCACTTATGTGATTACGCTTCAGTTCAAAAGGGTAACCTAGAAAGGCATATAAAATCGGTTCATTTGAATGTGAAGGAACATAAGTGTCACTTTTGTGATTATGCTTCAGTTCAAAAGAACCGCCTCAAAGTGCATATAGATACAGTCCATTTGAAAATGAAAAGAGAAGAAGAAGAAAAGCTATTTATTACTCTCACATAGCTAACGACGTTCGTCTTTCTGTCAGTATACCTAATATAAATTTTTTTCGCGGATATTGTTTGGATGTGTCTGTATGGCATACCTCACAGCGAGAAACAATTAGTTTTTAATTTGTCAGAATGCAATAGGAGGTGAAAATATCAGAAATATGTACCTATACAAAATTAAATTTATTTAGTGGGCAATAAATGTATCTTCATATATTTTCTATTCTTTTATTCATCCTCCTCCTTTGTTTTTCATTTTATTTCATGAACATGTTTGAAACGGTCCATTACATCCTTGCAAATGGAAATTAAATAATTAATGCAAATTAAATAATGGTTTGATTCATCTGGCCCACACAAAAGGCTTCGAAAACTATTCTTTGATCAATGTTTGATAGCATTAATAACAACTAAAATGAATGGAAGTTTTGTAGTTGCTACCCTACTAAAATACTCTACCCCACTGCAATCCGAAAATACGAGTCGGCCATATGCAACAACCAGTTCGGTACCTACCACTTTTTCAGGCCTAATGCTCCTTCCTGTGGTTCTTTATTCAAAGAGTAGTGGTGATAATGGGGAGCTTTATGGTACACCTTGTTGGGGAGAGAACGATTCTGAGAGTAATCGTTGAATGCCACTTATGTTTTTATGCTAATTTAAGCGACTCTTATATATGCCTGATATTGTTTATATGTGCTTTCAGAATAATTGGTTGAAAAGATAAGATTCTCCTAAAATTAATAAACATAACATTTTTACAAAAACGTTTCTCATTTTCCCCTTGTGGTATTGCTCTTGATATTGAAATATTCATTTAGAATTTCAATTTATTGTAAAGAAATGGTTTTCTGTTAGGTCTTTCCCGATTCTTATGCGTTGAGCTACTGTAAATGGAATGACCAATGGAACCAATAAAAGTTTGTTATTTGGGTTTTAAACTAGTTGCTGATAAATTACCCTTACTTCCCCAACATTTCCATAAGTACAATATTGAGAATTCTGTGGTATCTACCAATCAGAGAGGATCCTAATACAGAGTCCTTCCTTAGACGATCATCGACAATGTTGTTCGTATAAATCCGTTGAAAACTCGGGAGGCTGTGGAAAATCGAAATTAAGTTGGTAATAGACTATTTATTAGTAAGATTTCGAGTTGCTCAATTCAGGTTGGGAAAACAATTACATTAATAATTGTTGTGATCTGTCAAGAAGTTTTAATTTTGTTTCACTTCTCATTGATTTAAAATTAATAATAATTCAATAATATGAGATATTATCCCCAACATGGGGGCCATTTTGCTTTCCTCGAACACCTGAGGTTTCGAAGAATGATCGCTTGTATGACCGCCCAGATCAATACAGAAAATACTATAATTTTTGAAATTTTGATCTTCATCAATGAGAATAAAAAGGGAGAATAACTATTGTTTCGATGAAAAAGATGCCATTCAATGGGATTATGATGTTATTTTATTCAATAAACAAATCCAAACCTCTACACTTATGTGTCTTATGCAGGTAGACCACGCAATAGAGATTTTTTTCGTGACAAAAATCGTAGAAGAAAACCGCGAACGGGGGGTTGCGGTGGGTGGTCTGTGGATGTTTGGTGATATTTTTTCGACTTGCAAATATGATGACCTTCCTTGTAATTTCGGAGAAACCCCAAAATAAACGGTGTTTTTTAAAGTTTTTTGCTTGTAAAATCCTAAAAACCAATTATACATTCTCATTTATTTTCAAACTGCATGTCCTTATAGAAACATAAAGCATTCATCCCAGGAATCGCTGATAGAAACGGATACGAATCACGTTAGGGAATGCCGTTAGAAACTGAAGCAATATGTATCTGTAATCTCCATTAAATACTTATGAATATCGTATACGGTTCTATACGGATTTGCGGTTTCACTATCCAATTTGGATCTCATAAGTTCTCTTAGACCATTTTCTATCAGTTTCTATGAGACATTTTTGGCAGAGAATGCTGACACTTTCAACAACAGAATTGTAGAAGATCAAAGGACAAAGAAAATGAGTCCTAGTGCAACTCAATCTGGTCATTATTACCGAAGAAAAGCCGGAAAAATGATGCAATTTGCGAAAGTATAACATCTTGACTGACACAAGCCAAATCAAAATTGAAATGGTATATCAGATATCAGTTAACCAAAATCTTCATTATTATAGAAGGAAATGGGATATTCCTTTAGGAAATATTGGATTCTTCTAAACATTAAAACGCTCGTACTACTTACACCAGGGCTATATCATTTCGTCACGATGTCTGTATTTTTCGAATTTTGAGCCGAAAATGGTCTCAATCGACTATGTTCGACTCACTGATGACGAATCCGTCGGAAAATTTGAGTCTGTCCGGCCGGCCGGCCGTAAGCACGATAACTCTCGAACGGAACAACCTAGAGACTTGAAATTTTCAGTGTGGGTTCAGTTCCCAAATGTCTCGGTTGAGTTCGTTAATGGGCCAAATTCCACCGGGGGTTTCGTAAATATGGCCTTTCAAAGTTTTGTTCCCCTGATTACTTGAAAACTACAGATTTGATTGAGAACCAAAGAAACCATAGAAAATTATAACTTCTGAACGGAAAGGCCTAGGGACTTGAAATTTTCAAGATAGGTGTGGATCTCAAATGTCGTGATCACGTTCATCTATGAGCAAAATGATACTAGGGGTTCCGTAAATATGGTCGTTTGAAATTTAGTTTTCTTGACAATTTCAAAACTACAGATTCGATCGTGACGAAATTTTGTATACTAATGGAGAATGATATATTCATCCATATAAAATCATAAGTTTCGAACGGAAAGGCCTAGGGACTTGAAATTTTCAGGATAGGTGTGGATTCGAAATGTCGCGTTCACGTTTAAACGTCTCTGCTCATTGATAATTATCAATGAGCAGAATTATACTAGGGGTTCCGTAAATAGAGTCGTTTGAAATTTTGTTTTCTCGATAATTTACTGCGGATTCGATCGAGATAAAATTTTGTATTTTAATCGAGAATGATATATTGAAGACATTTTGTCCAGATCGCATGACCAGAACCATAGAAAATTATAACTTCCGAAGGGAAAGGCCTAGGAACTTGAAATTTTCAGGGTAAGTTTGGATCGCGAATGTCGCGATCACGTTCATCAATTAGCAAAATTAGACTAGGAGTTCCTGGCCGTTCAAATTATTTTTTTCCTGATAAATTCGAAACTACTGATTTTATTGGAAGGAAATTTTACACCTAGCTGAAGAATAATGTATTCAAACTACGTGCGAACTTTTTTCCAGATCGTTTCACCAAGACCATAGATACCGTAGAAAATTCCAGCGAATTATCGAAAAAAAATTGGTCAGCGGAGCACTGACATGAAGCCTGGAGTTTCGCCTAAGTTTCAGAATATTTTTGACAGCTGTCGAAAATTCCTTCATTTGATTTCTTTAAACTGGAAAATGCGAATGTACCTACAAGGTGTATGAACGAGCGCTCAAAATCTCCTGACTTCACGGCAGTGCTTTTATAATTTTTTTAATTTATTTTCAAACAGAATGATTATAAATCTATTTATAATTTTGTAATATGAATATTTAATTTCAAATTAGGTTACCTACTTCGGTCCGCATATTCGAAGTCGAGTATACATTTTAGCAATCGACGGATGTCGTTAAGTTTGGAGCTGTATGACAGTGATAAGGAAAGCTTTCGCTTCAAACGACAAATAAACTTTATTGAACGTTTGAAGGAGTCCTCGATAAGACGAAAAGACGCAACGTAGGTTTACCATGAGAAAATTTCCGAGAAATAATTTGAAAGCGTGAGAGGCGCTGCGAAAAAGTGTCAACTCAGGAATTATGTTTTCGGAGTGGGAACAAATTTACCTTTGAGGGACTCTGAGAGTGCGAGGGGCAGTTGTGACCTGTCGGGAACGGAAAAGAGGTCCGGAAGTAAAAAAAATCCGGTTAAAGGCCGGGGTAGTTTCGGTCGGGGACCGTGGAGTTAGTTGTACGGGGTCGGTTTTGCGGTTAGAGTCCGGGGTAGTTCGCAAGTCGGAAAGGTGCCACGATAGGTACATAATTAAGGTTCACTTTTCCATTTAGAAGGAGTTGCTCGCGGGAAGGGAACTCAGAAGAGTAAATCGTACGGGGTACGTCTTCGGTTAGAGGCCGGTGTGGGAAAATAACTTAGTATTTTTCAGTCGACGATTTTATTAGAGTTCGGATTAAGGTAATAGTTGTGTTAGATCGTGGAAATAAGTGTAGAAGAATTCTCATTTTGAGTAGAGTTGAAAATCGCGTTACGGGAGTGCGAATAATTAAAAAAATAAAGCCAATATCGTGTGTGGGTGGATTTGTTTAGTAGGTACAAAAAGGAATTAGGTGGTTTGCAGATCAAGGTAGGAAAATTCAGTTCAAAGTTTTAACCCCTATATATGTGAATGGTGTTATTGTAATCCCGAATATTATTGATATCTCGACCGAAGTTGATTTGATGTATTTTTCGATTTTATGTATGGAATTTGAATAATAGTTACGTTGCCCTAACCCCTCGTACATTTAGATTAGTATGTTCACGAGAATTAACAGTTTAATTGTCGAATTTAATTACGATTATGAGAAAGTAAGTGAATGATAGATGTTTCATTTCGATGTTCTTTTTGATGTCTGTGAAAATTTCGATTTTATGTACGCATTTTACCATCATTTTTCGTAAATATAATATGTTCTTCTAAAATTTCGAGGTTTTCTTTCCTGAATACCTGTTCCTCAGAAAAGATAAAACAAAAGACTTCCTCCTCGTGCAGGGAGCATGAACGCAATTATTTTCAAACAATAGATGATAAATGGTGACAATAATAGATAAATAATAAAAAATTCCATCTTAATAACTTGTACTTTTGATAAGACTGCAAGGCATTTACAAACAACCCAGATTATTGCAATGTTATCTTGAAATTTATGGCAAACTGGTAAATCAATGACAATGAATGAAGTTTCTTCAACATAAAATTCTTTCAAATCTATATTTTTAATCCGATGTTGATGAATTAGCCAGATCAGAAGTTGACGTGTACACTTTATACTTTTGTAGAAATGTGTGGTTCATTCAGGGCTTCTACTTTTTGTACTTGTAGGTTCTCCTAAAACAATTGTATGGTACTCAATTATTTCTGTTCAACCAGAGTGATATATGTGATATTTCGTTACATATATATCTATCTACTATTTTTCATGGGTGGAACTTTTTTCTGAAATAAACTATTATGAGGAAGAAATATTGATGAAAATTCAAAATATGATTTAAAATTGTCCAATAAAAATGACTTGCTTTGGAAGGTTAGATTTTCTCGTCACTTTTTTCGATTAGGGAGTTTTCTTGATGGTTTGATTTGTGACAATTAAATATAGTGGGCATAGCCTCCATCTTCAATGTTTTGAAGTTCGAGTTCCATCCTCTCTAGTGTTCTCCCACATATCAGCAGCAAAGTGAACCTGCAATTGAATTAATAATAATAATAACAGTTATTTATTGAGCAAGTCAAATGGCCATCGACCGGAGTCCTTCAGCCCGCAATTGAATTATTTTGTTGATATAGCGTCGAATACAAACCATCAGTTTTTCTTCAAACATATCTCACATAAATATGAATTGTTTCTGGGGGTCCATTTATCCCTCCTAGTTTTAATTTACCACTGCTTCTTCTCTCAGAATCCACTGGGAAGCGTTTCATAAGGAATCCTTTTGCAAAAGGATTGCTGCACAACATGGTATTTTGCTTTGTTATTAATATTTCAAATGCAATGTACTGAGATGTATATATCGTATCCTTGTTTGGAAATAGTCAAATAAACGTTTATCATCGAGAAAACCAAGATAACTCCACAAATCACTAAGACTAAGTACCACGTGACGGGGACAACCAATGAACCAATCAAAAAGTGGACATCTATTGTCGCCACTCTCTTGTATAGAGTCACTGTAAGCCGGACCTATAGAATTAGAATAGGCCCGAAGCGTGGGCAGTGCAGTACGAGATAGCGTCAAGATAAATTATTGAATGGTGTAGATAAATTAGTATTAGTGAACTTTAGAATGTTTATGGTTAATTACCAGCGCACACTCCCACTCTCGTGAATATTCCTCGTACATTATGGTTTTCTATGCTTCCCACATGGGTGGAACTTTGAGAGGACCCGCGAGTGAACCATAGAAAGAAACGTTATATGCTGGTGAGTAATGGAAAAATGAAAAACATTCTTGTGAAATTGCCATGTTTATTGGTTCAAAGGAACATATCATTTCAAACCGTCATTCTGGAAACATATTAACACTATCACTCATACACGAGTTCCTGAAACGAGCATAATAACATGAGTGATTTTAACGATTCCTTCTGATCTTCAAATGGATTGAATCTATATGACTTTTGAGGTGTGCTTTTCGGTTTCCAGCATAATCACATAAGTGACAATGATGTTCTTTAATATTCGAATGTACTGATTTTATATGCTTTTTGAGGTCACTCTTCACAACTGTAGCGTAATCGCATAAGTGACACTTATGTTGCTTTATATTTGAATGAACTGAATCTATATGAATTTTAAGAGTGCCACTCTGAACCGCAGCATAATCACATAAGTTACACTTATGTTCCTTTATATTTAAATGAACTGATTTAATATGATACTTAAGGGTAACCTTCTGAACAGCAGCGTAATCGCATAAGGGACACTTATGTTCTTTTATATTCAAATGGACTGATTTTATATGCGTTTCGAGGTTTCTCTTCAGAACTGCAGCATAATCGCATATGTGACACTTATGTTGCTTTAAATTTGAATGAACTGAATCTATATGCATTTTAAGATTGCCCCTATGAAACGCAGCATAATCACAAAAGTTACACTTATGTTCCTTCATATTCAAATGAACTGATTTTATATGATTCTTGAGGGTAGTCTTCAGAACTGCAGCGTAATCGCATAAGTGACACTTATGTTCTCTTATATTCAAATGGATTGATTTTATATGCATTTTGAGGGTACTCTTCCGAACTGTGGCATAATCGCATAAGTGACACTTATGTTGCTTTATATTTGAATGAACTGAATCTATATGCATTTTGAGATGGCTCCTCTGAACAGCAGCATATTCACATAAGTTACACTTATGTTCCTTTATATTCAAATGGACTGCTTTTATATGCCTTTTGAGTACACCCTTCTGTTCTGCAGCATAATCACATAAGTTACACTTATGTTCCTTCATATTCGAATGGATTGATTTTATATGCCTCTTGAGGTTAATCTTCTGAACTGCTGCGTAATCGCATAAGTGACACTTATGCTCTTTTATATTCAGATGTACTGAATATGCATGCTTTTCAAGGTCTTTCTTATAGGCAGAAGAAAAACTACATAAGTGACACTTATGTTCCTTTATATTCAAATGAACTGATTTGATATGCGTTTCAAGCCTACAATTCTGAACAGAGGCATAATCGCATAAGTGACACCTATGTTTTTTCAAATCAACAATTAGATCAAGGTGTTGGAGATCACTTTCCTGTTTTGCTACATCAGCACGTGAATTTTTCCTATGTTCCTGTTCCGCAATGAAATTCGGAGTCGCTTTCATATCGAATTTGGAGGAACATGTTTCTTCCTGTATTTTTAGGAATATTCTCCGCTCGTGTACTCCATTTTCGTCGATGAATTGTTCGATAATGTCCACTTCTTCAATTTTTAAGTTTTCAGGGGTTTCCACATCAGCTATATACTGAGCACTAGAACAGAACAGATTGAAAAAATATATATTTTTGGGTTACGCATATTATTATGACCATTGAAAATCTTCAATGATTCATCAAAAGATTATATCTAAAATTCATTGAGTTTCGAACGAATTTTTTTTGTGGGATACAACCCAATGATGGAGTAATTTTCCATAGTAATGCCTAAGTTTTATAGTTTTTATAAGGACGTCGAAATTGAGCATTTTAAGGAACAGAAAACGAATTCAAACATCGCAAAAAAAACCAAAACAAATATCAAGCGAGTGGAAATCGCATATTGAGAAATATGAAATACGTCGGAAAGACAAATGAGGTGCAGTATAACTCATGATCAAAGAATCATGAAATAAACATTGAATATTCGAAAGCTGTAATAAAGGATTCCTAGGAAAACATAAATATGATGCAAGCAAAAAAAATTACAGAGGTAATAAACTAAAAAATTATAAAAAGCACTGGCCGTGAAGTCTGGAGCTTTTGGGCGCTCGGTTATCCACGTTGTAGCATTCGCATTTTCCAGTTTTAGAAACCAAATATTGAAGAAATTTTTGACAGCTGTCAAAAAAATGTAAATTATGCCGAATCAGCTGTTACAGAAATATAAGAATTTTTTTCATTCAATAATTCGTTAGAATTTAAAATGGTTCCGGTTATGCGATCTGGAAGAAATGTAGCTTGAATATATCATTCTCAAATTATCAAGAAATATAAATTTTTTCTATATTTACGGAACCCTTTTCGAATTCTGCCCAATAATGAACTTGACCGCTGCATCCGAGATTTGAACCTACCCTGAAAATTTCGAGTTTCTAGGTCGTTCCATTCGAGAGTTATCGTGTATAATGACGGCAGACTTGAATTTTTCGACGGATTCGTCATCAGTGAGTCGAACCTTGTCGATTGAGACTATTTATGGACCATCTATGGTCTTGGTAATGCGATCTGGACAAAATGTCGCACGTAGTTTGAATACATTACTCCCCATCTATGTGCAAAATTTCATTACAATCCAATCAGTAGGTTCGAAATTATCAGGTTGTATTTTCGGATCCCCTAGTCTGATTTTGCTCATTGATAAACGTGACCGCGACATTCGGGATTCACACCTATCCTGAAAATTTCAAGTGCCTAGGCCTTTCCATTCGAAAGTTATGAAAATGTTGCATGTAACTTGAATACATCATTCTCCATCTGAGTGCAAAATTCCATCTTGATCGAATCAGTAGTTTCAAAGTAATCAGGAGAACAAAATTTCGAACGGCCACATTTACGGATCCTCTGGTGGAATTCTGAAAAAACACTGAAGATTTCAAGTCATCAAGTCGTTCCGTTCGAAAGTTAACGTGCTTACGGCCGGACGAACGAATTTTTCAACGGATTCGTCATCATTGTCAATTCAGACCATTTTCGGCTCAAAATTCGAAGAATACAGACATCGTGACGGAATGATATAGCCTTCGTGTAAGTAGAATGAGCGCTCAATTAAGTATTTGGAAATGGAAAACCGAATCCGCCAAAAATGAAGAGTGGCAAGTAAAACGCAATAGACGATCTTGAAGATTGAGGTTGTGAATTAACAAAATGGATAACAATACGAAAAGTAGTGAAATTACATAATTTCACAAGACAAGAAAGCATGGTTCGTCATTAATCTTGTGAAGAGCCTTGTAACTGAATGCTATATGCATTTTCAGACGGCTCCCCTGATACGTAGTGTAATCACATAAGCAAAACTTATGTTATTTTATATTCAAATGTACCGAATATATATGAATTTTAAGGTTTCCCTTCTGAGCAGAAGCATATTCACATAAGAGACTCCTAAGTTCTTTCATATTGAAATGGGCTGATTTTATATGCTTTTCAAGGTTACCCTTGTGAGCGGAGGCCTAATCACATAAGGGACAGCTATATTTCTTTGAATTCGAATGAAGGGAATGATTGTGGAGTTCAAGACCAATTTCCTGTTCTGCTGCATTAGCTTGTGAATTATTCCTATGTTCCTGTCCTTCAATGAAATTAGGATTCGCTTTCATTTTGAATTTGGACAAAAATGTTTCCTCCTCCATTTTTACGAATTGCCCCCTCTCGTGCACTTCATTTTAATCAATGAATAGTGCGATAATGCCCATTTCTGCAATTTTGAAGTATTTTCACTACATGAGAAATAAACCAGGTTTCAAAGCTGAATTTATTGAAGTGAAGGAACTAGAAGTTGAGAGGAAAAAGGGCCATTTTAAAAGTTTTTTTAGTGAAGGTGGCATTAGTAAAAAAAGGATGAACTATACAATCCTGAGTTCTGGCCCGAAAATGTTGGTATTAAACGTTTCAATTTCCAGGTTTATGAAAAAAAAAGCCTGATGAACTCTTATGGAATGAAAGTCAGCATAAATGTACCAAGATCAAAATAGCTTCCCAAAACATTTATAGACAACATACTGATAAACCAACCCAATTTTACATCACAAATAATAAAAACACATATTTCAAACCATGATACAGCACAACTATTTTCAAGAAGAAATGGAACAAATAGAGGAATACCAATATAAAAAAAAAACTACAGCCAATAATATCCAAGATTTAATCTAATGACCTAAACTTTTAGATTGGAATGCTGTATATAAAACTCCAATAAGTAAGTAGATCAACAATGGAAAACATTCACAAATATTTTCAAAACAGAATTGGATTATCTGGATTAAATTAAAACTACTGCTAGAAGACAGCAAAAGCCAATCAATAAAAGGATAACCAAATGCAAGGCCATACTTGACATACTACACACTTGTAAAACGTTTAATCCAGTCCATATAAGGAAGTAAAGAAGGAGTATGACAAATTGCTTAGAGATGAGACAAGAGAGATAGATAGAAGCAACAAATCCTTCAGTCTGATAACAAAATGAAAACACTTTGGCAAAAACAAAAAACAATACCAAAATCACCAAAGAGATTTCTGGAAATCCATCAAAGATAGCAAATAAGTTTAGCTTAGAAAAAAATAAAACAGAACTAAAACATTCCATTTCAGAATGATATCACAAGAAATATTTACAGCCTCAAATTTCGCCTAATAAATGAAGAAGAAACTCTCAAGATGATAGCGAAATTAAAGAACAAAAGTATTTCTGGAATCGACGATATCCAATAAGCACAGTAAAAACTTGTAAGAACCGATCTACAAAAAGTGGAAGAATTTTTCCTACATAATATGTGATAGAAATAGACATTCCAATCTTATTTGACACAATTTTATTTTAGGTGGACAATGTATTAGAACATGTATTTTCTTTAGTTGAAATTAAGCTCATTATTATTAAGATCAATATTATTTTCCGAAATAAAATAACAGTAAATACTCACTCATAATTAATTGACGATACACTAGTTTCATGGATATATTGATCAGCTGTTCCCATCTCTTCTGTTTTAATCTTGTTCTGTACGTAATCAGCTGAATCTAGCGTGGAAGCACAAGATTCAGATTTGTATGCCATTTCCGAAAGTATATCACTCGACTTTTCTGAAAATGAAGCATGATGAAAAGTGAGCAGGACTCAATACGTTAGAAAAGATAGCAGGACTACATTCAACTAAATGAGAAAAAAATATATTAAAGAGAACACAACATAACCAGATTTCGAGTGGAAAACTTAACGGTGCAAGAACCAAATTAAATACCATTGGTTATTAAAATCTCTCGACAACTTTGATACTATTTGATATGATTTATTTAAGAAAAAGTACCCTTGTTCCCTAAAGCTTAACTCTTCTCAAAATTACTTCATGGCTTCATTGTGATTGGCCTCCAACACTAACTAAATCAATAATCAATGATCCAAACTATTCCAAACTACCGATGAGAGCGCTGCGAAACGTAAACAAACATGGAGGAAAACGAGTACTTTTTTTCGGGATTTATTGTGGTAAAACCATAGACGAATAATATTAATAGTTATTCGTCTATGGGTGAAACTGATAATTGAGCGATCGTTCTACTATATCATTTCTTCACGATGTCTGTATTTTTCGAATTTTGAGCCGTTCGACTCACTGATGACGAATCCGTCGGAAAATTCAAGTCTGTCCGTAAGCACGATAACTCTCGAACGGAACAACCTAGAGACTTGAAATTTTCAGAGTGGGTTCAGTTCCCAAATGCCGCGGTTGAGTTCGTTAATGAGCAGAATTCCACCCTGGGATCTGTAAATATGAAAAATATTCCCAGATCGCATCACCAGAACCATAGAAAATCATAACTTACGAACGGAAAGGGCTAGAGACTTGAAATTTTCAGGATAGGAGTGCATCTCGAATGTCGCGGTCACGTTTATCAATGAACAAAATTAGTCTAGGGGTTCCGTAAATACAGCCGTTCAAAATATTTTTCTTCTGATACTGATTGGATTGGAATGAAATTTTGTACATAGATGAAGAATAATGTACTCAAACTACGCGCGAAATTTTGTCCGGCTCAAAGTTCTAAAAATACAGACATCGTGACCAAATGATATAGCTTTCGTGTAAGTAGAACGAGCGCTGAAAAAGTACAACATATTGTTTTATATTAATCTTTTTTCTATTTCTTGTAAAGAACGGGTTTTCTCCCAGGAACCAATACGCTTGTTATTTGGGTTCGAAACTAGTTGTTCGATCTACCTAAACTTTCCCACTAGTTTTATTAGTACGAGAGAGAGAATTCTGAGGTATTTATGGAACATAGAGTACTGCAACTAGATAGATCATTGCGCTGGCCAAAATTGGGTACAATTGTTAGACGATCCCTCGTTTTCCTATATTCCAAGGGTTTTGAACTCTCGTTCTTGTAACAGAATCAGTATCAATAAGATAAAAAATAAGAATTTGTAGAAAATTCTAGATTCTTAATAACTAGCGCACAGAACTCCCACTCTTGTAAAGATTCCGCAGACTTACTGATCATCTATGCTTCATAACTTTCAGAGGTACCTAGAGTGAAACATAGAATCGTTACAAGCTAGTACATGATAGGAAAATGAAGAATACTCTTGAGAAATCGCCTTATTTATTGACAGACCTATCACACACACACACATGAGTTACTAAAAATGAGCACAATAACATAAGCGATTTTAACGATTTCTTCAGATTTTCAAATGGACTTTTTCTACATGCTGTTTGAGGAGTTTCTTATGAGCTGAAGCATAATCACATAAGTGACACTTATGTCCCTTAATATTCAAATGGACTGCGTCTACATGCATTTTGAGGTTGCTCTTTTGAACAGAGGCATAATCACAGAAGTGACACTTATGTTCCTTTATATTGAAATGGACCGATTTTATATGCTTCTTGAGAATACTCCTCTGAATCGCAGCATAATCACATAAGTGACACTTATATTCCTTCGTATTTGAATGGACTGATTTCATATGCCTCTCGAGGTTATCCTTCCGAGCTGAAGCATAATCACAGATGGGACACTTATGTTCTTTTATATTCGAATGAACCAAATCTATATGCATCTTGAGATGGCCCTTGTGATCAGCAGCATAATCACATAAGTTACACTTATGTTCTTTCATATTCAAATGCATTGAATCTACATGAATTTTGAGGTTTCCCTTATTAACAGCAGTGTAATCACATAAGTGGCACTTATGTTCTTTAATATTCAGATGTACTGAATCTGTATGGATTTTTAGGTTACACTTCTGAGCAGAGGCATAATCACATAAGTGACACTTATATTCTTTCATATTCAAATGGATTGATTTTATATGCTTTTTGAGGTTACCCTTGTGAGCAGAGGCATAATCACATAAGGGACAGTTATGTTTCTTTGAATTCGAATGAACGGAATGATTGTGGAGTTTAAGACCGATTTCCTGTTCTGCAGCATCAGCACGTGAATTATTCCCATGTTCCTGTCCTTCAACGAGATCCAGATTCGCCTTCATCTCGAATTTGGACAAAAATGTTTCTTCCTCCATTTTTACAAATTGCCTCCTCTCATGCACTCCATCTTCATCGGTGAATTGTTCGATAATGTCCACTTCTTCGGTTTTTAAGCTTTCAGGGGTTCTCTTATCAGCTGTATACCGATCCCTAGAAGAGATGAAACAAGATTAAAAAATTTTTTGGGTACGCATGTTATTATGACCATTGGAAATCTTCAATGGTTCATCTAAAGATCATATCCAAAATTCATTGAGTTTCATACAATCGAAGTAGAACCAAGGCTTATGGGCGATATTTTTATTTTTTCTTCATGAAATATGAGTCAAAGTTGTAACCATTTTCCATAGTTTCTATTGGATTGGAACAGTAAATACTCACTCATATTTAACTGACGATTTACTAGATTCATGCATATATTGTTCAACTCTCCTCATCTCTTCTGTTTTAATCTCTTTCTGTACATAATCATATTTAGGTATTTCAGCTGAATCTAGCGTGGGAGCACAAGATTCAGATTTGTCTGCCATTTTACAAAGTATAAAAATCGAATTCACTAAAAATAAAGCATGATGAAAAGTTGGCAGGACTCGATGGCAATTAGTCCATTGCAGATTGACCTCTTTACATTACATGAAAAAAACAAACACACACCATTACCAGAATTCAATTTGAAAACTTAATTGTGCAGGAACCAAATATCTTGAAATCTCTGATATGAGATATATTTCTCTATTTTTACTAAAAACAGTTAAAACGAACCTCCTTACGACTTTACTTCATGGCAGTGTTGCCATTACCAAAGAGTAACAACAAGTTGTCTAATCTTTGCCATTACATTTTACATTGAATACAATGTGGCATTCTTTGAGTATAGAATAACTATATTCTTATATTCTATGGTGGCATGGCACTAGATTGACAAAATTATCAGATTTGTCGAAAAATTGTGTTGAAATAATTATATAAAATAGGACCGTACTGTACTTTTATGCGGTAAAACTATTACCGACATTACAGTTTCCATGGAAATAGAAGAGATTGACGGGAAGATAGAAAATTCAAAACACATATTTTTAGCACTCAAAACAAGATGTAACGGTTTAACAGCCCCTCTTTTTGACAAAATTATCTGCAAATCACTGGTTCCGGTTGTTTTACACCCTTGGAGCTGGGCATATTTCGAGTATTGAAGGACGACATTTTATGGAGTAAATACCCACTAATATTGTATAAATTCATCTGTTCAGAGGTCGATCTCAACTTGTTCTCAATAATTGTACATTTGAATTTTTATTATAACTGTAAAACCTGAAGGGAGTTATTAATTCTCTCAGGAACCCTGAGATTAAGATTTCATTGCTCATTAAAGTTTGATACCTTTCGTTAAAACGAAGGGGGTTAACATAAAAGTAACAAATAACAAATTTATTTCAGAGTGCCAAAAGGTGGGGAGGAAACCTTAAAAGGGAAAAACTCCCTCCTTTTCTCGTTCATATACCGTTGATCCACAAGTAAAGGATATTCATAAACAGCAACAGGTTGACTAGTGAGAATTCTCTCATATGGTGTTTGAAGAGGGTTGAGTAAATCAAATACTGCACTAATGACTCCTTAACTTTAATAGTGGTCAAGTAATAGGTGATGATGTGAGGATCCTGTGATGTGTTCTTCTAAGGGAAACAGCTATCCTTAGACGGTGTCTCTCGATGAGGAAAAGGGGAACTTGACCAGTCTCCTTGTTGATTTATTTCCCACGGTGGATGATCCATGATAATTGATGATGATGAATAAAATGACGACACTGAAGCTGGTTATGAATATCCTTAATATTAGCTAAAAACCACAACGATTACATAATAATAACTCTATAGTATATTATACTATAGAGTTATTCGACGAGTATTATTTAAAGAATATTGCATAACTCAGATATGATTAGGAAAGGTGATGATTAAACAATTATCAATACATTAATACAAGAAGTTTTCATGGGAAGCACTCAAGAATTTATAGTCCATTTAAGAATTATTGACATCGAAGCATGCCATGAACGTCCAGTCGTGGCTTTATTTCTAGTTACAAAAAAGTTACTGTTTTAATCATAGAAATGAAACATAAATATAACCTAGAAAAGTGTTCAGTATACGAATTATCAATAATTCTTAAACGGAGTATAATTTACATGATCGGTTAGAATCATAGACTAATAATAATATTTTTATTATTAGTCTATGGTTAGAATCATTAAATAATATTGAATAGACTGGATGATTAAGTATGAAACATGGTAAAGTATTGAACATGAATAAAGAGTGAACAAGACATGACGAAACACGTGGTAAAATACGTTATCCCATGAACTGCAATTGTTCCACAGTTAGGAACATTAACTAACGTTGAATAGAAATAAATCACTACAAGAATCAAATGAAAGTCTTGTGGATCAAAACAAATTACATGAAATAACGCATTGAATAAGTAATGGAAACAGCTGAATAAGAGCGTAGGAAATTAGAAGAAGCATTAATATAAATAATGAGACTGTAGTAACTAGAGATGCTAAAAACTCACGTGCTAAACTAAAGTATCTTATGATAATCCTAGAATGTCCGTAATTTATCCAAACTGCAGGAACCACTCTCTTCGAGGGTTCAGTAGCAAGTAACTAACAAACTAAACCAGTACGTTTTTACCTTTTTTAAAGCTCAGATAACCAAGCGAATGTAAAACTTCAAAAAAACAAGAGAAGCTACTTACTTTTCTTTAACCTCTTCGAAGTTGTCAAAAGCCATCGAGTGTAACTATGGTAGACCACAGATCTATTCTTTTTCGGCAAAATCTGCAATTTTGAGTAGATTACTGTAAACTAGTGTTGAGCAGATGTCAAATTCGCATAGGACACAAGCAGCTGACGTCTCAACATTGGCGATGGGAGAAAAGCGAACAATCCCATAGATAAAGGAATGTGAGGACCCTAGGATTGTGTATTTATTACTCTATGGTGTGTGTTATTCGCGATTCCGATGAACCGCTGCGAAATGTGAACAAACATGGTGGAAAACGAGTACCTTTTCGGGATTTATTGTGGATTATTTTAGGTGTTTCTCAGGTTTTTCCATCGATTTCGTGAAGAATTTTTAGTGAATGATTGGATTATTGATAGTGTAGTGTCAAGTTCATTGATTTTAGGTGAACAAATTGTTTTTTCAATTTTAAATATCAAAATTGATAATAATTCAACAGGAAAAATGGACAATTATTCGAGTTTGACGACAGTGTTCAATTATTTGGGAGCTAAACCTAATAGTCGATCATTTGTGCTTTTCTTCAGTCCATTTTTTCTACTATGCCAAAGGCATTAGTGACACATACAGCTGAGGCATCTTCCTTATGAAATTTATGGGAATGTATAGCCTCATTTTGATTATTCTTCGAGGAGCAATTGATGACACAACAATTACAATTGTAAACTGTTTTTTTCTAGTACCAGAACTTTGTTCACACATTGTTTTATATTTCAATGTCCTAAAATTCATGTACCATGTACATATATTATTTAAACATAATCGTTTCATTCAGACTTCACCTTGAAGATGATTCTAATTTCTTTCTTACAGAAAGATTAATCACAGTCAATTTCAAAATACTGTTGTTGATAATTATTGAATTTAATTTCTAAATCGCCACTCAAACCTGCCCCAGAAAATTGGACTCAAACTTGTAACCTAAATTTCAATAACTTTGTGAACGTATCTCCACTGAATAACACTGATATAAACTCCCTGCCGGCTATTTTTTCTTCAATATCAATTACTCTGCTCAAAAAAACGATACAAATTTCTGCTTAAAAGCAAGTGAAATATGAAATATGTAATCGTTTTCTAGGTTCGGGATTCAAAGGGCAGGGGGCATTTAGACTTTTGGAATAGCGAATAGAGTTTATTGCTATAGGTGAAAATCACTCACCGCTAGATGGCGCTAAAACTCACAAGATGTCTGATCGAAAGGGGTTCAAAATTATTCTGTCTTCCATAATAAGTAAATCAAATATTTTTTTATAAGATTGCGTAATTAATAATAATGCCTGTGAAAGTCGAGATAACCACTCCAGACATTTTTGATTATGTGGGTGAACGTGAATGTGATACCAAATGACCACTATATTTTAGAAAATTATTGAACTTACGATAAAAAAATCATCTTTCAGGAAGTGCTTGCTGCATAGTAACATATTCTCGAGATACGTTTCCCAATCTTCAAGATTGTCTGCCATTTTTTAACTGCCTTGGGATTCAACGGAATTTATGCAAAGAAATTTCAGAAGAACTATGTGATGAGGAAAAGAACACATTTTTCGTGATCTTATTCCCACATTACCTCTTACAATCCGCTGCATTTTCAGTTCGTATGCAGTTCATTTGAAACAATTGTCCATAAATTATCATCTAAATATATCACTTTCGATACATAAATTACTCAAAATCATACAAATATTTCACACTTTTCCCATATAACATATACACGTTAGTTTGTTGTTCATCACTCGGGTAGTTCAAAAGATTAAAAGTAGATGTCGCCCACTCCGTGATTTTTCCCTAAAGTCTTCTTGTTTAAAAACTCTGTGCTCTTTCATACGGAAGATTTTCGCTTATAATCTATGGTTTTAGATCGATAGAAAAACTCGAAGATTCGATTTTTTCCACAAAACAGTTTGTCATTCCCACCCCGAGATGCTACTCCGCTCTGGTCACAATCTACTCCACTTTTGATCTCGAATCTACTACTATTTTTCGGGCGTCTGTGGCAACCCTGATTTCACTGTTCCTTACACTGGTTCCATCCCAGTGTTGCCAATCGGCGGATTTTTATCCGAATTGCGGATTTTTTTGCCTCTTGCGGATATTTTTCGGATTTTAAAATATATCGGATTTTTTCGGATATTTTGAAACGACAGGATTTTCACTAGAAAACTTTAATTAATAATTCAATTCATCAACTTAGGCAATAGAGCATGCAGTTCAGTTGTTCGAATTTCCTATCCAAATAGTCCAAGTATTTATTACATTTACTCATTCAAATAATACTACCTATTGACTGTGAAACGGAATCCCAGATGGGCCAGATGTGGCGAAGCCATAAAAATTGTTGTTACCGCTTATCGCCCTTTTTCATATTCATTCTTTAGAACGGAATAACGGAACGAAAATCGATTGATTTGAGTTTTCTGAATCAACGTATCTGGTGCTTAGAGCTTTGTGAGAATTCATATATATTTATCTTCACATTTCATCTTTCTTTGAACAAACTTGAAAGAATGATGAGAAAATTTCCTAATATAGTCAGAATAATTATGGTCAATCATAATTATTATAATGGTCATTACTAGTCGATACTTCTGGTTATTTTAGAGAAAAATATAGTTGGTACGAATTATAAGACTTGGCAGTTTGTTTTCAGTTGAAGTAAAAAACTTATTTTGGATATAAATAATGACTATGTCATTCCCGTTTCGAACATTGCGCCTATTATTATCTTTCAACCACCAAAAATCCATCAAATATTAAATCACTACCGAAGTTCAATCTCCATCAATTACAGAATACTCAGAATACTAACTAGATTTGAACAAGCTTTGTTACTCATTAACTTTAGGTGACAGCACAGTCGACATCCCGACGAAGCTTGTCTAGTATTTTTATTTTGTCTTCTGAGTTAATTTTATGATTCGATGATAAGGTGGATTTTTTTCGGATATTTTCACCGATGCGTCGGATTTTTTCAGATTTTTTTTGGTTTTTTTAAGTAAAATTCGGATTTTTCGGTGGAACGCCATTGGCAACACTGTTCCATCCTAACCTAACTCTTTCCATTCTCGTCAGGAAATGACTTTGATAGGGTTGAAGTTGGTGCAGATGAATTGAAATAACCAACCATAGATAAAGGAATGTACATTCCTTTATCTATGATAACCAACCCCTTCTGATGGATGGAAAAGATTGCAAAAAATGTTTAAAATAGAGTAAGGCATTTAAAATCATGAAAAAATCAATATGAATCCATATTAAACGTGGAATAATTTTCTGAATAGGACATGACCGTTTAGAATATCGCAATTTCATCCCGGTAAAGTTCTTTCCTGATAGGAGGATTATAACCTGGGAACTTTCGGTCAATAGTCCAAAGGGATTATTTTCAAAATTTCTGGAAAAACGCGTGCTGGTCTTCAGATAAATATCAAAAGTAGGTATAAAGTATCATTGGATTAAGATAATAACGGAGATTTTGAAAACATATGTGATACATATTTCACAATTTAGTTTGAGCCACGTCTAAGGAATACCTTCGTAACATATTGACACAATTTTCCCCAAAAGTTTTCTTTATTCATCTTTCAATGAAAAACTAGGTGATAGACTTTTTGTCATAGGACTTAGCTTGTGTCGTATCTAATTGCATTCTATGTTTCTATATCCGAAACAAAACTAATTAGTGCCAACACCAGGTTTTCTATACATATCTACAGCAGATATAAAAGAAACTTTGAGTTTTAATTTATATATATATATATATATATAATATATATTTCATCGACTATTAATATAAAACATAAAGGCAAGAGGTCATAAATTATATCAATGAAAGTAGCTTGATATTATTTATATACATGTGTAAGATTCATATTGAACTTATGAAATTGTATAAAGAAAAAACGAAACAAATTCAACAAATGCCTGCACAATACAAAAAAAATCTATCAATAAGATAATACGTATATAATATAACTAAGGTCGAATGAATCCCTTCGAGTAAAAAGCCCCAAACAAAAAATAATAACATAAATTTTTTGTACAATTATTTTTCAACAGTTTTTGAGGTCAAGGTCAGTATACTCATGGTTACCACAATTATCATAGTCAGTACAGTTAAATGTTAATAAAGTCAAAAGGATCATCAAAGTGGAAGTTGAGATAGTTCAGTCGCGACGTTATCGACCTAAGATCGTCGTCAATAGTTATAACAAATAAAGGTAGAAATTCTGAATCCTCAAATTTCACAAATACATTCCCATTGGGTGATTTTGATGTATCTGCACCATTCCTTGGTAAAATATCTCCAACATATCCAACATCGATTGTTCGATAGAGAATTCTTGTTTGTATGATTCGTTTATCAGAGCCTCTACAAAACTTCTTAGCAAAATCTAGATATCTGGAAAAGCATACACCTTTTCCATGCTTCACGCCTCTACTTCGTCCAGCTAATCTCCAGTTGAAGTTGTTCTCAATTATTGAATTAATATGTCTTAAAACCGTACCATGATATACTTCCATAGTCACAGAGCCAGATTGAGATTGCTTCAGTTCAAACGCTCTTTCCAAGTAAGGATTGATTACTCTCTCCTTTGAATGTGAAATCTTTTCTAATTTGAATGGTTTACCTTGGTAACTAAAACCCAACCATTGGGGTTTTATAAAACCCGAGGAACAATTCCATTCACTTTCAGTTAACATTTTGAGTTGTATCTCTTGAGGATGATATTCTAGGTCAAAGTTAGTATTCAATGTTTCTCCAAAGGTTGAGCACATTATTACTCCCACTGATATCTTCACTATGTAGATTTTTGTGGATTTTTTTTAAACGTCTACCGAAGAGTGACCAGTTGTACTTTTTATTTTGATAATTGTATGTAAGGACAACGCAACTAGTTTTCACCAGAACACTTTATATAAGGGAATAAGGGGGAATAAGGCCAAAGGTAGCCGTTATGTTGTAACCAATGATTTGATTATAATATTTAGGAATTCGAGGACTTCCCCTAGATCATAGAAGATTAGTTACATTATAAGTGCTTTCCAGCCACCATCTGGGGCGCACCTGATGCGCTTTGGGAGTGTTCCACACCGAAGTTTGACCGTTCCAGTTGTGCTTTAAATAAAGAACCACAGGAAGGAGTATTCGACGACCTTTCTTCGTATAAGAGCGAGACAGAAACAGCCATATCGAACGGGCAGTTTTGACTCATCAGTGTGGTGTTTCTCGACCAACATTGTAAACAAACGCACATGGGTGTAACGTGGATAAGGTTGAGATTGGTTTTTGTTATTTCTCAGTTTTCATCATATAATTATAATAAATGGTAATCTGTGAATTCTGAGCCGAGAATGATCTCAACATTCTCAACTGATAAAGTTGGAGCTGCTTGCTTATAAAGTATACGCGTATATTGTTGATTAAATGTGTCTGTATGGCATACCTCACAACGAGAATCAATTATTTGTAATTTGTGAGAAAGCAATAGAAGGTGAAAATATCAGAAATATGTATAAAAATTAATTTTATTCATAGGGTATGCGATGTACATATCTTCATATATTTTCTATTCTTTTATTCATCCACCTCTGTTTTATTTCATGTTTGAAACTGTCCATTACATCCTTGCAAATGGGAATAAAATAATTAATGCAAATTAAATAATGGTTCAATTCATCTGGCTTGCTCGTAAAGTTTTATTGATTTGCGAGAGAGCTCACACAAAAAAGTTTTGAGAAATATTCTCTGATCAATGTTTGAAAGCATTAATAACAACTAAAATGAATGGAAGTTTCTCCCCTACCAAAGACAAGACAACTCTTTGAAAATACTCTACGCCACTGCAATCCGGAAATACGAGTCAGCCATATGCAAAAACCAGTTTGGTACTACTTTTCCAGGCCTAATGCTCCTTCCTGTGATTCTTTATTCAAAGCAACGTAAAGTCCTTTAACCACTATATATCACGATTTTGGCCAAGAAATTTTAGAGTAATATTTTAACGTTAATTGGGACTCAGTTAAGGTAGAGTTGTAGTTCTTTGTTGCATTTGACAGAGAACTGTAATGGAGTTAATAGTTTTAGCGCAAAAAAGTACCAGTAAAGAGTCAAGCCAAGCCCTACTTTGAAAAGACCTATTTAATATTGAACGTTCGATACAGTGTTGCTTTCGATTTGGGATTTCGTGCTCCGGAGGGCTCAGTTTTTGTTGTTTCGCGCACGCTTTTCATACTTTTCGAACCAAATCGAATGCGCGAATGGACTGGAGGCTGGAGGAGCTCAGATAGCCAAATCGAAAGCTACACATGTCATAAAAACAAACCTAATTCTATGATAATAAATAAATACATAATTACCCTTTTCTATGACTTTCATATAATAGGGTTACTAGGATTAACAATAACATGTCGAGTTTCTAGTCAAAAATTTTTCTTGAGGAATTTTTAGTTATTATGCTACAAATTAGTGAAAGTTATCATACGAATATGTGAAAACGTAAGTGCACACATAATTCAAACATAAAATAAGCTCTGCATTCCTAGTGTACTCATGAGTTTGTTGGATGTATCAATGTTTCTTTCTGCATTTTCTTGTATTTTGTTTCTTCCTTCCATGCCAGTAGTTTCTCTCTGTTTCACCTCAACTCATTTTAATATTTCTATGGTATATAATTTGATTTTAATATTATGCATTGAATTCATAAAATACTGCTGATAGCCATCATTACTTCGCACCTATTCGTGTAAAGATAACACTTTCAACATTCACCAATATTATTCTAGGACTTCTTAAATACCGACGTATATGTGAGATGGAAGGAATTGACTGCTTTGATATAAAAGAAGAGATATATGATGAATCTGAAAAGAATGATAAGTGAGTACCTTATTCTACCTCTAATTATCTTATATTATTACCAAGGGCAGTGATACAATTTGTACTGATACAGAATCAGTATTTCTTCATTCAATAATAATAATGATGACATTTATTCCGCATATTTGTATAAATAAGAGTATGTATTACAGACGCTGTGAAACATCACAAACATAAAGGTCTCAGAACTTTGAATAGGTTTTTCAATAGGAATGATACAATTTAAAATGGTGATAACACTTCGTATTATTTTTTGACTTTTTTTACGTCATTTGTGTTCACTAGGTTATGCTATTTAGTCATGGAAAGATACACGCTTCAACAACATTCAGAAATTGTTGAATTACTTTATCAAAATCAGTGCTCATTCGTGAATACTGAGAGAAATTTAAGAAAAATACACGGACAACATTATTTTGTTAACTGACTCACTATTCCTTAGAGTGTGGACAAATTTGAGAGTGAATTTTCTTTATACGGTGCTAAAGTTCCAGTAGGACAAAGAACTGCACGCACACCAAAACATATTGATTTGGTAGCAGCAAGTGTGAGAGAAAATTCAAAATTATCCGTTCCACGTCTTTCTCAACAGTAAAGTCTTTCTCAGACATAACAATTTTAAGAAAACGTTTACATTACAATTCATCAAAATATTTCAAAGATCATGAGATAAACCACAAACGTTAATGTGATAAATAATTTCGTTTTATTTTATTAACTTCAATCGCTGAATATCAGATATTCTCGAAACCTGATCACCTGGAACAGTTGAAAGCTTAGTTTTAGAATCTAAACATAACATTTCAGTAGGAGATGGCGATCGTAGTTTTCGAATTTGAAAAAAAAAAATTCAAATGGCTTTATCTTCCTTTCGGCGGATCTCGCCCATTAACGAACTCAACCGGCGCAGTCAGACCTGAAAATTCCAAAGCTCTAGGCCTTCTTTTTAGAGTGTTATTGGAAAGAATTGAATTTGACCTGAAATTCTTCATCTCTGAATCCAACCTGATAGTTTGAGACCATTCTCGGCTCAAAATTCGAAAATATGTTCATAAAAACAAGCGCGCAAAAATAGAATCAAACATATTAATAATATCTTTCTCCTGATATAAATCAATCGTTTTGAAAAGAAAAAATTCATTCCATGATTTTAAGTATTCACAGTCCTTTTTTTTCAATTCATTGAAGCAATTTTACTCTTGAAATCACAATTATTATTCGAATATGTTTCAGTGCACAGTATCTAGAAAATAGTGAGAACATTTGGACTGATCTGGAGAAAGTTGAAGATGTCGACATTTCCGAACAATTTGTTGACAAAAGTGGAGTTTATGACAGGACCGAGTACTTATCAAAGGAAGAAGACAATAACTCAAGTAACTTATCTGAACAGAATTATGCCTTGAATTTTGAGCAGAATGAGTGTCATTCTGTTCCTTTGAATTCAAAGCCACATAAGTGTCACCTATGTGAATATGCTACAAACACAAAACCTGATCTAAAAAGACATATAGATTCTGTCCATCTGAATTTGAAGCCGCATAAGTGTCACTTATGTCAATATGCAACAAACTTGAATTATGATCTGAAAAAACATATAAATTCTGTTCATGTGAATTTGAAGCCACATAAGTGTCACTTATGCAAATATGCAACAAACAAAAAAAGTGATCTGAAAAAACATATACATTCTGTTCATTTGAGTTTGAAGCCTTATAAGTGTCATCAATGTGATCATGTTGCAAATGAAAAATCCAATCTAAAGGTACATATCGAATCGGCTCATTTAAATTTCAAACCGCATAAGTGTCACTCATGTGAATATGCTACAATTAGAAATTGTGATCTGAAAAAACATATAGATTCTGTCCATATGAATTTGAAGCCACATAAGTGTAACTTATGTGAATATGCTACAAACTCAAAATGTCATCTCAAAAAACATATAGATTCTGTTCATGTGAATTTAAAGCCACATAAGTGTCCCCAATGTGATTTTGTTGCAAATCAGAAGACAAACCTCAAAGCACATATTGATTCGGTTCATTTGAATTTAAAACCACATACATGTCACTTATGTGAATATGCATCACATCGTAAAGACAAACTCAAACTTCATATAGAATCGGTTCATTTGAATTTGAAGCCATATAAGTGTCACCAATGTGAATACGTTGCTGCTCAGGAATACAGTCTCAAAACACATATAAAATCTGTTCATTTGAATTTTAAGCCGCACAAGTGTCACCAATGTGATTACGCTTCAAATCGGAAATCCTATCTCAAAGTACATATCGATTCCGCTCATTTGAATTTGAGGCCGCATAAGTGTTACTTATGTGAATACGCCACAAACATAAAATGTGATTTGAAAATGCATATAGATTCGGTACATTTGAATTTGAAGCCACACAAGTGTCACTTATGTGAATTCGCATCACATCGTAAAGACAAACTCAAACTTCATATGGAATCAATTCATTTGAATTTGAAGCAACATAAGTGTCACGTATGTGAGTATGCTACGAACTTGAAATGTGATCTGAAAATACATATAGATTCTGTTCATTTGAATTTGAAGCCACATAAGTGTCACCTATGCGAATATGCTTCATATCGTAAAGACAAACTCAAACTTCATATAGAATCGATTCATTTGAATCTTAAGCCACATAAGTGTCACCAATGTGAATATGTTGCATCTCAGGAATCCAGTCTCAAAACCCATATAAAATCTATTCATTTTAATTTCAAGCCGCACAAGTGTCACCTATGTGATTATGCTACAAATCGGAAATACTATCTCAAAGCACATATAGACTCTGCTCATTTGAATTTGA
Organism: Aphidecta obliterata; assembly: GCA_963966015.1. Taxonomy (NCBI): domain Eukaryota; kingdom Metazoa; phylum Arthropoda; class Insecta; order Coleoptera; family Coccinellidae; genus Aphidecta; species Aphidecta obliterata. The sequence goes on along the minus strand of OZ014434.1, from coordinate 12,757,018 downwards.
AGCCCCATAAGTGTCACGTATGTGAATATGCAACAAACTTGAAATGTCATCTGAAAAAACATATAGATGCTGTCCATTTGAATTTGAGGCAATATAAGTGTCACTCTTGTGAATATGCATCAAATCATAACAACCTACTCAAACATCATATAGAATCAGTTCATTTGAATTTTGAGCCACATAAGGGTCAGCAATGTGAAAATTTTGCATCTCAGGAATCTAGTCTCGAAACACAAATAAAATCGGTTCATTTGAAGCAAGAAGAGTCACCAATATGAATGTATTGAACCTCAGAAATCTAGTCTTGAACGACATATAGATTCTGCTCATTTGAATTTTACGCCACATAAGTGTCACTTATGTGAAAGTGCCGCAAACTTGCATTGTGATCTGAGGTAACATACTGGGTGTTTTTTAAGCTGAGGCTTTTTGTTTGGCAGATGCTAGAACTCATCAGAAGAGATCATTTCGCCGGGAGTTGATCATATAAAATATTTTGAAAATTTGAAAGGATAAGTACTGCGGTAGATTGAAATCTTCCAGTAGGGCGGAATGTTGAAAGATGTATTGACTATAGAGAATTTATTTTGAAACTTGTTGTAAGAATATTGGTGTTTGAATAATGCCAAACCATTTCCATCAAGAAAAAGCCAATGGTAGATGATTAAAAAATTGTCAATATTGCAGCATAAATGAACGTTGTTGTTATACTCAAAACAAGTTGGGTTGCCTTGTGGGAAGTATGAATCATGCAGGTTAAGTTTATCTTGTAATAAATTATTCTGTTTTTTGAATAAAAAATTTTAAATTGAAGAAGTATTATTACTGTCTGCTATTGAAACAATCCATGTAAATTGTGTGAAAAATAAATTGAATCATATCTCCGGATATAAAAGATGATGAAAAACTATAACGATTAAAGAGTGTCCTAATATTATTGAGTGGTTTTCTACATATTATATTTTCGTTTAAAAATCATGTTAAAATTGCTAGTGGTTTTCAAAAGTTCAAAAATGATAATGCTCATCCTTCTATCTCAGGAGACACATGTTCAAAATTTCTTCGAACTATTTGTTTAAATAATATTATTTATAAAAATACACAATATGCTTTTCATGACATTAAAATTTATATTATTACGTAGTCACAAGTTCAAGAAACTACACACGAGGCAGGATGCTCTCCAGTCTCCACCATTCCAGGAGTTCACAATTTTAGTATCAGACACGATAATTTAATTTTAAGAATTTTTTAACTTCATTTGAGAATTGTGCTTTCTGTTTTATCTATGAGAGATGATTGTCTTTCATTAAGATCCTGTAGTTCCAAAAGAGCATCGCTTAGATGGCCAAATCAAGTTGAAAGAAACCCACCTAGTCAAAGAGCAACAAGTTTTGTATTCTAAATTTAAATATTGAAGAAATTTGGTGTAGAGGTGATTCTCCTTCTAGGGACCCATACAGAAAATCTTCGTGAAATAGGTGTTCTGAAGGGTTATGAACTATTTCTGATTGACTTTTGGAATGGATGGTCAATTTAAATGCGATTCAACATATTGAAAATAATTTTTATTTTCGTTCATTTAGCACTCGTTCTACTCACACGAAGGCTATATCATTTCGTCACGATGTCTGTATTTTTCGAATTTTGAGCCGAAAATGGTCTCAGTCGAAAGGGCTCGACTCACTTATGAGGAATCCGTCGAAAAATTGAAGTCTGTCCGTCCGGCCGTAAGCACGATAACTCTCGAACGGAACAACCTAGAGAATTTTCAGTGTGGGTTCAGTTCCCTAATGCCGCGGTTAAGTTCGTTAATGGCCAGAATTCGACCAAGGGTTCCGTAAATATGGCCGTTCGAAAATTTGTTATCCTGATTTCTCCGAAACTACACATTTGATCGAGATGAAATTTTGCACTCAAATGGAGAATGACGTGTTTAAGTTACATGCATAATTTTTTTCCAGATCCACGACCAGAACCATAGAAAATCATAACTTACGAACGGAAAGGCCTAGGGACTTTAAATTTTCAGGATAGGTGTGGATCTCGAATGTCGTGGTCACGTTTATGAATGAGCAAAATTACACTAGAGGTTCCGTAAATATGGTCGTTTGAAATGTTGTTTTCTTGATCATTTCAAAACTACAGATTCGATCGTGAGGAAATTTTGTATTTTAATTGAGAATGACATATTCAAGCTACATTTTTTCCAGACCGCATGACCAGAACCATTGAAAATTATAACTTTCGAACAGAAAGGCCTAGGGACTTGACATTTTCAGGACAGGTCAGGAATATGGTCGTTTGAAATTTAGTTTTCTAGATAATTTCATTTATAAGGCGCTTTCGATTTAGAGTTTCGTGCAACGGAGGGCTCGGTTTTTGTTGTTTTGCGCACGCTTTTCGAAGCAAATCGAATGTCATATTTCATGCATTGGAGGAGCTCAGAAGCTCAGCCTCAGATAGCCAAATCGAAAGCTACAACACTGGGGTTCTGTAATGTTTTGTATTTTTAGCAACACATTCTGTTATCCGCACGAGAGCTTGAAACACTTACAATTCACGAGCACGCGGGATCGCATACTTATCGTACCTAATTTTGGCCAGCGCAATGATCGATCTAGTTGGAAGAACTCTACGTTTCGCAGAAACCACAGAATTATCTCAGTCGTACTTATGAAAATCGTGGGGAAGTCATAAGGAATTCAAACAAAATGGTTAGAACCGAAAGCAGAAGAATTTATTGGTTCCGTTTGGGACGGTTCCCCAACTTCAGGTCAAATATGTAATAAGAATCGGGAAAAACCTGAGAGAAAACCCGTTCTGCACAATGAATATCAATTATAGAAAGAAAATATATCACAATCAAAGGTAATGCATATTTAATGGAAAAACAGTAGAAAGGTTATCAGCAGGCATGGTATATGGTGAAGAATTAAAAATAGAAGGGACCGGGACCATCTCATACCAAGTCTTTATTCCTAGTGGAATAAATCCGGAATATCCTGCTATTGAACGGTAATAACTGGCTCTGCATGGAGGAAGGTACTAAACTAATACTACCCCAAAAAAAAAGGGATACAATTCTTTTTACTCCTATGGGAAGCCTTTGTACTGAGTTATTATGTCGAGCTGCCACATATCATTCTAACAAAGTATCAAGAATCCAAAGTATTAATGAGCTATCTTCCAATTTTCCAGGGGGATGAACTAAAACAACGATATCGTACTCCCTGGTATCTGAAACATAAAACATATCAATTCTCCTGCAGATGGGGGTTATACCTAAGAACAGCAAGCATCCGACATCAAGGGAGTAGTAATTGTTGAACTGAGAAACCTAAAAAGAACTCATAACACTTAGTACCTAAATATTCATCAACACATGGGATAGACAACAAATAATAATCTCACAGTAACGTTTCAATATAAAGAAAAAGTAACAGTCAACTTACGTCAAGGAAATAACTATGATATTCTACTCGGAATATTGAAGCCCTTTCTTTCGTTGATTTTCTGAACTCTCGCCTCTACGACTAACACTTCGGCTTTTTTAACAATCGCGATCTATTTCATTACAAACGTGTACACCACTTTACTTGCTTAAAAAACATCTTACCCATCAACAGTTAACCCAGTGTTGCCACCTTCCGTACCTACAGTTTCGGTAGAAAGTTCGGAAAAAATCGGTAGATTTCGGTAGATTTTTGAAAATCATACCTTTTCACCTATTTTATGGGTTATTCAAGTTTAAATACCATTTATCCGAAATATTGGGCATGTAGGTTATTACGAATTGAGCAAAATTGAAAAAAGATTTCATTTATTTAGAAAATTAATATTTGAAAAACTAAACTTTTGAACAAAAATAATTATTCTAACAAAATAAATAGGTATTCAAAAAATTAACACCTATTGAAAACAACAAATATGCAAAAAAAAATATTTGAAACAATATAAATAATAGGTATTTATCATTTTTACGAAGCGGCAACCTGTAATACATAAATCTGTATTACGTGCGTTATAGATTTGTCAACGTATAACTTAAATTATGTATCAAATTATGTTATGGTAAGGAAATCTTCAAAATAATATCGTAAAGGTCATGATTTCCTAAAATATCAGAACATACATTCACTCCATCAAATTTCGGTAGAATTATTTGCTCTTTCGGTAGATCGAGAAGAAAATCGGTAGATCGAGAAGAAAATCGGTAGATCTACCGAAAAATCGGTAGAGGTGGCAACACTGAGTTAACCGCCATTCTCCCTGGTCAATGGTCATAACATAACCCTCATCCCTCGAAAAAAAAATTGACCTAAGGAGTACAGAATATTCGTTCGAGTTCTTTTAGTCAGTACATACACTTGAAGTAATCTACTCTGAAATCTGTGTTATAGAAAACTTCCTCATTCGCTGGATGATAATCCAGGACCGAACTATTACAACCTCAGGAATACCTGGTTTCTGGATATAAAATAAAAATATCAGGATTAAAAGCATGTGAAATATGAAAACAATACTCGTTTTCTAGGTTCGGGATTCAGCCGGCAGGGGGCGTTTAGACCTTTGGAATCGCGAATAGATTTGTAGGTATACCCATAGATAAAGGAATCTCTAGATGGGACACTGGCCTCGTAAACGGCGGGTTCGATTTTGATTTGAATCCTGGTGTTTATATCCAGTACTAATAACTTGTCTCGGTAATGCAGTTTCCTGCTTTACCGAGTGCCTTGGTTGGCGCGAAATTTGAATTTTTCAGTGGGGCATTCTGTACAGCATAATAATATCACCCATTCTGTGAAATATCTAGATAATCCTTCGAATATGTTAACCTCTGAAAGTAACTTGATGAATTCATACAAATTACCAAAGGAAAAACATTCTAAGGTATATCTAAATATTTCAGCTCATGAGTGATATAAATTATGCCCTTGTACAAAGAAATAATACAACAGTTTGATATAGTTCAATATAATTCTGTATTGAAATTGAAATTATAATATAATTCTTTAGTTATTACAATGCCAAATGAAGGAGTATTTAAGAAAGATTAATAACAAAAAAGGGTGCAAATGAAAATAGAACCTATAAATTTAAATCAATTGAATATATGAGACAATAGTAGTATTCATTAATGACCCCAAAAAAGTGCAAATGCATTGACAAAAACTAAACATGACATTAAATGAATAAATCGAAAAAAAAAATAAAATTATCAGAATCTCACAGAAAAACGACTACTAGTCACAGGGACTGTACATAACATTGAACAAAATTTATACTATGATGAAACGATAATTGAATGCACTATTGACCACAAGGACAATACAATAACATTCAACAAAAAAAGCACTATTTTTCATATTAAACCCCACTTAACCTTCTTCTTTTTGAATCAAATTTCTGTTTCGTATGAAGTTTAATCTGATCTATGAAGTCGTTTTCTGGATTTGTTGATAAAAATTTCGAAATTTTTTTATCAGATCTTTTGATTCACTATTATGAGCTAGTAAGTTATTCCTACAAAGTTTGCATGTTTTGAATGACTCATTTTTCAAAATTATTTTGCATATTGCACCACTCATGTAAACAAGGGTGCACCTGGTGAGGTTTGATTTCCTATTCCATGCAATCTTTTCAGGAAAACTATACTTGGTATAAAAAGCACATTCTCTTGGGCCATTGTCAAAAAAGATTTCAAGTTGTTTAGCAACCTGTTGTTAAATCCTCTTAACAATCAGATATCTGGCTTTTGATAAACTGATACGTTGGCTAATTGCAGTATTGATGAAAATTATCCGTTGACATCATGTGTTCTGCCTCAGCTAACCGTTCTTGGTAAAAACAAATCCTACCTCTGGCCTGGTATAACATTTTGCCTTGCTACTGAAACACTTCCTCCCATGACAACTGCTCCCAACATCTCAGTACTAGAATTTCCAGTATCTGAAAAAAAAAAGGTTATTAATAATCATTAATTATGGTTTTTCAACACGGTTCCTATATCAATCCTATATTATTATTCGTACATACATAAATAAAAGCATAACCTACTTGGAATACCAATAGTGGGAACTGTGAGACCTCTTCTGCTTCCGGGTAAATGAACCTCTACTGAAAAATGTGCATGGCAAACTCTACTTTAAGAGTAAATTTTTGTATCCATCATTTTTTTGCCAATCATCCGGAAAGTTGATTTTCATCCACACTTCAGCAGACTGTACATCTTTGGGAAAGGAATGTATCGTTTTACTTTTATTGTCACAACCTTTTACACGACACTTTTTCATTTTGAAGCACTATTCAACAACTGAAAAAGTAAATAATGATTAAAATGGACGCCGGACGGTAAACGTAAATGTCAGCTGAAAATAGCGACGGTGGCGGAGCTTGTGTCTTTATCCAGAACTCGAAATGTGTCCTTAGGTGGGGGAAGGGAAGTGTCCCATCTATACATTCTTTTATCTATGGGTATACCAAATAAATACTCAAATTTTTCGAAAGGATTTATTTTGAAGACATTACAAACTACACAGCAAAAGAGAACTACCAAGTTTTTTTTTTTCAATATGCAGTTTGAGTTGACATTACGATTTGATGAATATTTACATAACTGAAATTTTGTATTAGTACCATGTTCACATAAGTTACATTTTTTCTCATTTAAATGAACAGATTCTTCAAATTCAAATGAACAGAATTTAAATGCCTTATTAGATTAATTTTCTGATAGGATGAATATTCACATAGATGACACTTATGTGGCTTCAAATTCAAATGAATACAATCTATATGTTTCTTGAGAGTGGATTTCTGAGGTGCAGTATAATCACACTGCGGACACTTGTGTGGCTTCAAATCCAAGTGAACAGAATTAATATGTGCTTTGATAGTGGATTTCTGAGCTGCAGTATAATCACATTGGTGACACCTGTGTGGCTTTAAATTCAAATGAACTGATTCTAGGTGTGTTTTCAGGCTGCCTTTTGTATTTGTAGCATAATCGCATAAGTGACAATTATGTGGTTTAAAATTCCAATGAACGGAATCTATATGCACTTTGAGATTGGATTTCTGATGTGAAACATAATCACATTGGTGACATTTATGTGGCTTCAATTTCAAATGAACAGAATCAACATGCATTTTGATATGTGACTTCCTAGATGCGGTATAATCACACTGCTGACACTTATGCGGCTTCAGATTCAAATGAACAGAATCAACATGCACTTGGATAGATGTCTTATTAGCTGCAGTATAATCACACTGCGGGCACTTATGTGGCTTCAAATTCAAATGAACCGAATCAATGTGGGCTTTGATAGTGGATTTTTGAGATGCAGTATAACTACACTGCTGACACTGATAAGGCTTCAAATTCAAATGAACAGAATTGAAATGCACTTGGATATGTGATTTCGTAGCTGCAGTATGATCGCACTGCTGGCACTTATGTTCCTTGAAATTCAAATGAACAGAACCTATATGTGCTTTCAGTGTGCTTTTCTGATGTGCAACATAATCACATTGGGGGCACTTATGCGGCTTCAATTTCAAATGAACAGAATCTATATGTCTTTTCACATAGTGTTTACTTTTCGAAGCATATTCGCATAAGTGACATTTATGTGGCTTAAAATTCAAATGATCCGGATCTATATGTACTTCTAGATTGGACTCATGATTCGCAGCATTAACGTACTGGAGACACTTTTGGTTTATCGAATTCATTCCATAATTCTGTTCAGCTAAGTTACTTTGATCATCCTTGGCCAAGTCCCCTTTATGTCTATCAAAAACTTCAGTTTTGCCAACAAAATGTTCGGCAATATCGAAATCTTCAACCTTTCCAAGATGTGTCCAAAAGTTCTCACCATTGTCTAGATACTGTGCACTGAAACTGGTTAAATCATTCAAATTTTGGTTTGATGAATAATTGAATTGTACAAAGAAAATGCAATGATACAGGGTGTCCCAGAAGTCTACGTCAAGCCGGAATCGGGTAAAAGGCTTAGTCATAATAGTCATCAGAAAAATATAAACAAAAATCTGAGTCGTGTGTTTTTCAAATTATATTGCATTTTCTTTTGTTCGAGAAAATGCACACCATGTGATTATTTATGAACTTCTGTTGGTACAAATCTTTTTTTTTCCTATGTTATCCTGAATAATACTTCTGTAATCTGTAACCTTTGATTCTGAGCCAACTGCTCCAGATTGGAACTTTTTCCGAACAGAGGATTCAAAATTTATATTTCGCCCAACTTCAACTGACTGTACTGAAAAAAAATTATACTTACATGAGTTTGGCAAGTGAATTTAAAAATTAGCGCATTTAAATTCTGAATTGGTATAACACCTACTACATTATTTCTTAGATTGAGCAAAAAAAAAGGTTTTTCTCAAAGAAAATCAGTTTGGAACAATTTCTTTCAACTTACTGAAAATGATTCTAGTGTATCTAATACATAACTTTAATATAATTTTGTGGTCGAATGAATCGACATTCAAGAAAGATGGTTATATGATCCTAAACAATTTACACGTAGAAAATCTTTAAGAAGTTTCTTTAAGAAAAACATTTTTTTGCCCAATCTAAGGAATGTAGTGAGTGTTACACCATTTTAGAATCCTTATAAAAAGCGCTATCTTTTGAAGTCGCCAAAATAACATAGGAAAAAGAAAATTGGAAAAAAGTGAAGATTTGCAGCAAAAGGATTTCAAAAATCATCACACATTGAAAAATACACAACTTGAATATTTTTAAATTTTCTGATGAATATTATGACTCGCCTGTTACCCGATTCCAGCTTGACATCAACTTCTGGAACAGCCTGTATAGATTCTGAACCGAATCAATTTGTTCGTAATCACTAATCAAAAATGAAATGTATTCTGTATACACCTTCATTAAATAAAGTTGCACTTTCACTAAAAGAATGTAAGAATTGAGTACACTGAGAAATATTTTTGATGAGGTGAACAGAACGTTTGATTTTTTTTTCGGTAGTTATCAGTTAATATTATGTAATTTGTATCCAGTTTAAATTTCTCCAAAAAGATTCTCCCGATTCAAAATATAACATAAAGTTTTCAGAATTTAATCTCTTGTATCCTTTAATGAGGTAGTCTCGACAATTGACATTTGAAATTAAAAAATAATATTTTTTCATTCGATTGGTGGTTTTCTCAAATCTATAAATATTATATGATTGAAAATAATAGAGAGACTGAAATCCATATCAGTACTTACTTATCAGATTCATCATATGTCTCTTCTTTTATATCTGAGCAGTTCATTTCTTCCATCTCACATATAAGTCACTTATTTTGAAGTTCTAAAATAATAATTGCACATGTTGAAAGTGTTATCATGACATGAAGTGCGAAGTAGTATTTTATGAACTGGAAGGATAATAATAAATAATAAAATCAAATGGTAAACCAAAGGAACATTGAAAATGAGATGAGCTGATAAAGATGGAGAAGGCGGACCGCACTGATGAAAAATAGATCAACTATCCACTTTACTACTATATTTAAAAGTGCAGAAAGAAACATTGATACATGAAAAAAAATTCATAATTTCATTAGGAATGCAGAGCTGATTTGAAGTTGAAATTGAGTAAACTTACGTTTCCAAATATTTGTGAGATAGCTTTCACTGAATTTCACCTATTTCAGTACAATAATTGAAAATTCACGATACTCATCAACATTTCCCTCGAAATGACGAGAAGAGCGGACAGCAAACCCATAGTGGAAGAAAATATTGTATTTATCGACCTGAACGAACGAACCCTCAATTCTGATGAAAACAACCCTAAACTTTTGCAGTTTCAGTTTGCTTTGCTTTGATTAATATTTATATTCTATGATCTACACCTAAACCCTTTGGTTTCGATCATAGAATGTAAATCATAGAATGTAAATGAAATAATGAAAACAAAGATAAAGGAATATTCCTATGACCAAAGAGTAACAGTTCAACAGTTGTCAGGATGCTACACTCTACAGTTGTCTAATATTTACTTTGAATAAAGAACCACAGGTCCACAGGAAGCAGCATTATGCCTGAAAAAGTGGTACCAAAAGGGTTGTTGCATATGGCCGACTCGTATTTCCGGATTGCAGTGGCGTAGAGTATTTTAGTAGGGTAGAAACTAGAAAACTTCCATTCATTTTCGTTGTTATTAATGCTTCCAAACATTGATCAGAGAATATTTCTTGAAGGTTTTTGTGTGAGCTCTCTCCCACATCAATAGAATTTTACGCGAAAGCCAGATGAATTGAACAATTATTTAATTCGCACTAATTATTCAATTTTCATTTGCAAGGATGTAATGGACAGTTTCAAACATGAAATAAAATGAAAAACGAAGGAGGAGGATGAATAAAAGAGTAGAAAATATATGAAGATGCATTTATTGCCCTCTAATTAAAATTGATTTGTATACATATTTCTGATATTTCCACCTCCTATTGCATTCTCACAAATTAAAATATAATTGATTCTCGTTGTCGGAATGCCATACAGACACATTTAATCAACAATATCTGCGTATACTTAATTAGCTAGCCGCTCCAACTCATCAACGTATCAGATGAGACCATTCTCGGCTCAGAATTTAAAAAATACGATTTATTATAATTATATGATGAAAACTGAGAAATAACAAAAACCAATCTCAACGTTATCCATGTAACGCTTATGTGCATTTGTTTACGATGTTGGTGGAGAAACACCACTCTGATGAGTCATAACTGGCCGTTCGATATGGCTGTTTCCGTCTCGCTTTTATACGAAGATAAGTAGTCGAATCCTCCTTCCTGTGGTTATTGATTCAAAGAATATTCACCTAAACCCATAATATAAAATACTGTTTTTATATCATGGCCTTAACCAAAGAGTTGTTACGCTTTGCCTAATGGCGCTCCACCGAAAAATCGAAATTTTATAAAAAAAAAAATTCGAATTTTCCGTAAGAATATTCGAAAAAAACGGCTCGATCATCGAACCATAGTATTAACTCAGAAGACCAAATCCCCATTTTTTAAGAGGTAATGTGGGAATAAGATCACCAAAAATGTGCTCTGATCCTCAATGCTCATCAAATAGTTCTTCTGAAATTTCTTTGCAAAAATTCCCGTTGAATCCCAAGTCAGTTGAAAAATTGCAGACAATCTTAAAGATTGGGAAACGTATCTCAAAGAAATTGTTACTTTGCAGTAAGCACTTCCGGAAAGATGATTTTTTTTATCGTAAGTTTAATAATTTTCTATTATATTGTGGTCATTTGCTATCATATTCACGTTCACCCACATATTCAAAAATGTCCGAAGTGGTTATCTCGACTTTCACAGGCATTATTATCAATTCCGCAATCTTGTAAAAAAACATTCGATTTACTTGTTATGAAAGACAGAAATTACAGAATAATTTTGACCATCACTCGGCCCGACATCTTGTAATTTTCAGCGCCATCTAGGGGTGCGTGATTTTTCCCTATTGGTATTTTAATGCGGTAAAACTATAACCGACATTACAGTTTTCTATTGAAAACTGCAAAGTACTAGACCTCTACCTTAAATGAGTTCTTTTTAAGGTGAAAATATTACTCTAGATAATCTTTGGCCAAGATCGTGATCGTATGATGGTTTAAGGATTCTACGTTGAGTATGCAACCCAAATTACGCTTGATTCGATAGAAGAGATTGACGGAAAAGTAGGAAATACAAACACACATATTTTTAGCACTCAAAACAAATAAAAACAAGTTTATTTGCGTTGTTGGGGACGGTTCTCCAACTTCAGGTCAAATAATAAGAATCGAGGATTCTCTCATATATGATGTTTAAAGATGGTTGGGTAAATTGAATGCTGCACTAATGACCCCTTAATCTTAATAGGTGATGATGTGAGAAACCTGTGAGGTGTTCTTCTCAGGGATACAACTATCATTAGACGATGATGATCTCCCACGGTGCAAAGAGAGGGGGAATGCAACCAGTCTCCTTTTTGATATATATCCCACGGCCGATGAGTAAATTAAATAGATAGTTGGCGCAATGTTGCGTCCACGATAGCTGTCTCCCTGGTCAGTAATCTCATCGAGGATTATGTATAACTGATTATGTTAAGTGAAGTGTACGAACAATCTGAAGTTCTCAACCAAGTGAGACTCTATTCCATGATACAGTTGCTCACTGATAATTAAAGATGATGAACATAATGATGACACTGAAACTACAACGATTACATATAGTATATAGATATTCAACTAGTATTATTTAAAGAATATGGCATCATCCAGATAGGATTAGAAAGGATGATGATTAAACAATTATCGTAAATACAAGAAGTTCTCGTGGGAAGCACTCAAGAATTTAATACACATGGTCAGTTAGAATCATTAAATAATATTCAATAGACTTGATGATTAAGTATGAAACATGCATAAAATGAATAAACAGGAAGCGAATAAGCATAATAAAGTATTGAACATGAAAAAAGAGTGACCAAGACATGACGAAACACGTGGTGAAATACGTTATCCTATGAACTGCAGTAGTTCCACAGTTAGGAACTCTAACTAATGTTGAATAGAAATAACTCAAGTATCTTATGAATTTACTAGAATGTCAGTAATTCATTCAAACTGCAGAAATCTCTCACTCCGAGAGTCCAGTATCCACTAACTAACAAACCATACCTGTAGATTTCACCTTTTTTAACGGTAAGCTCACCAACAGACTGTAAAACTTCAAACCCAAAAAAGCACAGAGCCAAGAGACCTCCAATCTTCGAGGTTAGGACCGCTTTAGCATTTTGTAAGAAGAGCTTCTGTGTTCTCAATAACGACCACAGATTATTCTTTTTGGACGGAATCTGCAATCTTTGAGTAGGTAAATGTAAAGTAGCGTTGCGCAGATGTCAGATTTGTACAACTTGAACTACTTGGATAGGAAATTCGAACTACCGAACCAGCCTGATATCTGTTGTTTAGTGTACTCTTTGCTATTGCCTATATTAATGAATTGAATAATTAATTGAAGTTTTCTTGTGAAAATCTCTCAAAACGACGTGCCGTTTGAAACAATCCGAAATATTAAAAAACCCGAAAAAAATCCGCAAAATTCGGATAAAAAACCGCTGATTGGCAACAATTCTCTGCCTCAACCCTGGATCATAGAAAAATTTTTACTATTTCATATTTGAAACACCTATTCGAATAGAATTTATTTTGCCGATACTTGATGAAAATATACTTTTTTCTAATCTATTCACTAACCAATCAAAACGTTGCCTCCGTAGACTTGCGTTAGTTTACGGAGCCTCCGTAAACTAACGCTTGATTCAATTGAAGAGATTGACGAGAAGGTAGGCAATTCAAAACACATATTTTTAGAACTCAAAACAAGAAAATAACAAGTTCATTTGAGAGTGCCAAAAAGGAAATGGGAAACAAAAAAACAACCAAAAACAAAAACGCCCTCCTTATCTCGTTCAAATACCGTTTATCCACAAGTAAAGGATATTCATAGACGGCAAGAGGTGGACTGGTCAGAATTCTCTCACATGATATTCAGAGTTGGTTGAGTAAGTTAAATGCTGCACTAATACCCCCTTAACCTTAATAGGTGATGATGTGAGAATCCAGTGATGTGAGGTACGTCTCAGAAATACAACTATCGTTAGACGGTGATGTCCAGCGGTGAGGAGAGGGCCGAAGAGAACTGTCTCCTTTGAAGCACGTTGAGGTGATCTCCCACGCTGGAGGAGAGCCAATGAGAACAGTCCTCTTGAAGAATAAATAAAAAGTCTGATGATATCTAGCTGTTGGAAGTAATAAGTGGGAGAGAGATAAGTTAACGGTGCGTCCTGCGCAGTAATCTGTAATGATCTGAATTCTAGACAATTTTGTCACGTATGCGTGCTTCACCAGAGTTTTTATGCATCTTTGATCCATCTATATTTATAGGCGGAGGGCTCAAGGGTTTCGTAATATGTACCACTTTTAAAATCATGAATCTAAAGTGTGCCATTCAATTCTGTCTCGCGATATTTGTAAATTTACATCATTTTCCTTATGAATAATAAAAATAAAACAGTTTGGAATATATTCAAGAGTACTCATTACTAACAGTAAAACAGAGAAAACGCTAATGATTTGAAAATGATAAACAATTTCTTACAAGTTGGTGTGTTTATTCGTTTTAGAAGAATTGCAATTTACATATTTTGTTTATTATTCATCACATATGTGCTATAAATAGTTATTCAGGATATCGCACCCGTCGTAGAATAAGGGTACAACTCAAAAATTGATTTTGTTGGGAATTTGTATTTGAAGTTTTGGTTTACCGAAGTTTTTTTTCTATACTTTTGTGTACTTACTCAATTGAAGACGCTGAACATTCTTAATTACTGCAGCAATCCATTTGAACATTATAACCGTAGCACCCAATATTCAACTAATGCAATTTTTCCCCTTTCGTTGTGGAATTTCTGCCGTTTATCCAAAAAAATTGCAATGTTACCTTTCTTCACTAATAGTTTTTTATGTGGCAGAGAGGCCAACTAGAGTTATTCCGATATTGCACGTACGAAAAGGGTTACTTTTTGAATTCAATACTGTTACTAACTCAAAATGGACCTTTTTTGGATTGTCTCCTTATTCTACGATGGGTGTACATATTTGTGAATATAATCTCACCTAAACATTCTAAAAATATATCAACAGTAGAAGACGTGTACAAGTTGCTAAATAAAAATTCAAAAGAAACAGAGTGATTTTTGAAAAGTTTGTATCATCCGAGTTGCAGTATAATCAGTGGACTGAATATATCAACCCTTTGAGCTCATTCTTCTTAGCTTAAGCATAATTAAATAGGTGACACTAATGTTCTTTCAGATTCACATGGTGTGATTTTATATGTTTCTTAAGGTATTTCTTCTGATTTGAAGCATAATCACATTGGTGGCACTTATGTTCTTTAATTTTTAAATGTACTCTTTCTATATGCACTTTGAGACGGTTCTTCTGACCTGAAGCATAATTACATAAGTGACACTTATGTTCTTTTATTTTCAAATGGATTGAGACTATATGTTTCTTCAGGTCTTCCTTCCGAACTGAAGCAAATTCGCAGGTGTGACATTTATAATCTTTTATTTTCAAATGTTCTGAATTTATATGCATTTTGAGGTTGTTCTTTCTAGCTGAAGCATAATCACATGAAGAGCATTTATGTCGCTTCCTATTCAAATGGACCGATTCTATATGTATTTCGAGACCTGTCTTCTGGGCTGAAGCATGATCACATAAGTGGCACTTATGTTTCTTTATATTCAAATGGACTGCATTTATATGATCCTTGAGATAGCTCTTTCGAGCTGTAGCATACTCACATAAGTGACACTTATGTTCCTTTATATTTAAATGGGTCGAGTTTATATGTATATTGAGGTTGCCCTTTCGCGCTGAAGCATAATCACATAAGTTACACTTGTGTGCTTTTATATTCAAATGAACTGCATCTAAATGTTCATTCAGGCCTTCTTTCCGAACTGAAGCAAATTCGCAGAAGTGACATTTATGATCTTTTATGTTCAAATGTTTTGAATCTATATGATATTTGAGGTTTGTTTTAGTGACTGCAGCATAGTCACATAAGTTACACTTATGTGCTCTTATATTCAAATGAACTGTATCTTTATGTTTTTCCAGGTCTTTCTTCTGAACTGAAGCAAATTCACAGATTTCACACTTATTATCTTTTATATTCAAATGTTTTGAATTTATATGGCTTTTGAGGTGTCTTTTAATGACTGCAGCATAGTCACATAAGTGACACTTATGTCGCTTTATATTCAAATGGATTGAATCTATATGCAATTTGAGGTTGCTCTTTCGAGCAGACGCAAAATCACAAAAGTGACACTTATGTTTCTTTAAATTCAAATGAACTGGATCTATATCTTGCTTTTCTTCAATGAAATTCGGGGTTGCTTTGATTTGGACTTTGGAAAAACAGTTCTCTTCATCTGTATTTTGAGATTTACTAAAAGCTTCACATTCAACAATGTATGTCTCTCTCTTGTGTACCACACTTCCATCGATAAATTGTTCCAGAATGTCCACATCTTCAATCTTCAGCCTTTCAGCAGTCTCTTCATCATCTGGATACTGAGCACTAAAACATGTCAAACAATTTGAATCAATATTTTTGGGTGCATAAATCATGAATTATGTTTTTATCACGGTTCAAAATTCATAATTGAAAGTAAATTACTAATAAGGTTCAACACAAGTCTAATGTAGGTTTAGCTAGTTTAATAATAATAATGGGCTTTATTTTGAATGATCCCCACATATAACATTTTACACCTAAACATCAAACGAAATAGCATCAAATATAACATCTTAGCGTTGATTGAAGTATTTTGGGAAGATACCCAACCCATATATGTATTTACAGTTCCCTTTCCCCTCGCATTCCTACATTTCGCACCTGTATTGTGGGGACCTCTTCAATAAGATTCTCTGAATGTGAAACAACTACAGATTCCTGTATTTCAGGCGATTTGGAGGCGAGTTTAGAACTGAGTCATAAAGCCAGATGTTGAATTATTCAACATCTGGCGATCTTAGATTTGGCGTTAAATTATTTAAGGGGTCCGAGTATTTTTTCATATTATGTATAAATTCTGTTTGCGGACACCAGGCACGATATTTTGTGGGTTTTATTCTAAAAATAATTGGAATATTTGTATGAGAAACTACTGGTAAAATTCAGCAATAAATGTATATTGTTCATTTTATATATTCAGAAAATAATGTAACTAGATAGATTTCAAATGATTCGCCGTCGGAGGCGGCATCGACCGGCTTCAGCAATATTTTGTTTGGTATCATGCCATTTTCACAATTTGAGAAAATGTTTCTGAGCATCAATAATGAAGACAGGTTTTAATAATAATATACATACAACAATACAATTTATTGTTTGGAAAGCTCGTATAAATCCTTATATATAAAAATTACGTGTCACGTTGTTGGTAAATGTACATATGTTAACCCGAGGTAGAGCTACCCTAGACGAGTCCAAAAAACCTATATATGATATATCTGATCAACTTCATAGCCAAAATACAGGGTGATTTATGAATTCGCCAATATTTTCAATTGCTTATAACTTTTGAACCATCAAGTATAATCAATTGACGTCACGGACGGAATATTGGAATTTTATTAGAATATTCGGAAATAGCAGAAAATTTTCGATGGGGATCAGTGAATTCCACTTTCCCGCACGACATTTTACCCCATCAAAATCTTTGTCGAAAGATTTAATTCGATAGTGAAATTCCACTTATTTCACAAAGATGACGCTCATTGAGATTGAATTCGAAAAATTGTCTGTTGGACTGATGGCAAATTTGTATTTTTTTTTTCATATTTCACACTGTTGATCATTTTGAACAAATTATTCAAAATCCATATTTTTCTGAAACATTCTTGAAATTATTTATTAGAATATAAAAAAAAAATACAAATTTTCCATCAGTCCAACAGACAATTTTTCGGATTCAATCTCAAAGTACAACATTTTCGTGAGGTAAGTAGAATTTCACTATCGAATTCAATCTTTCGACAAAAATTTGGAAGGGTCAAGTATCGTGAAAGACACTGAAATGTACTGATTCACATCGAAGATTTTCTGCTTTTTCCGGATATTTCAATCAAATTCCAATATTCCATCATGCAGGGTGTTGAATCTCAGCAAAAAGTACCATATTTTCAAATACGGACCTGGATTTTTCATCATTTCAATGATGAGTCGATTCACCTATGGAAATGTCTTTCACGTTCCAAATTTCAATTGATTATACTGGATGGTTCAGAAGTTATAAGCAATTGAAAATATTGACGAATACACAAAACACTCTGTATCTCGGCTATGAAGATGATTAGACCTATCACATATAGGTTTTTTGGACTCGTCTAGGGTAGCTCTACCTCAGGTTAACGTATGTACATTTACGACTATTCCTGATCTCCTAAATTTCATTCAGTGGTTTATTGAAAAATTTCATACACATATATGAAGGAATCTTCTCCGTAAGAGTTAGACGATGTACTGGTCGAAATCTTGTATTTTAATACGATTCTACGCTGTTGCCTGTGAACCTCTCCTTGTTTATACTTCAAAAAGTTAAGCAATAGACTATGTACAAACCAAAAACTGTTAAAATATTCCTTTCCCTGAACAAGCCTCAGAAAGATTTTTTTAAAGGTACTGGTTGTTCTCACTGCAAAGTTAATTTCATTTAGTTTTTGTTTTACATAATCAGTGTGTAATCTCCATTTCAAAAAGTTGTCAATAAATATTCCTAAAAAATTTGAGTGTTTTGAAAAATGATATTTTTCGCAATGTTATATTTATTGGGTTTTCCTTTTCTATTTCTTTCTGTATTGAAAATAATGAAATTAGATTTCTTTGCATTCACAAGCAATTGATTTCTTGAAAACCATTCTTCTGCTCTAGTAAAAAAATCTGTTCCAACTCTAATTAAATCATCTTTTTCACATGCACCCACCACTAGGTAATTATCATCTGAAAACAAAGAAGTTGGTTTGATGTAGAAGCTCTATTACCCTTGAACACATTGCAAGCTCGAAGATTTGAACCCCCCCTGAAATTGTCAGTTCAAAATCCGAAATTCAAATAAGACATTTTTTACAGGATGAAAATCACCTGAATTGTGAATTGAATAGGTTTTTTCTTTTTCACTCTTGCAAACTCTACGGAAGCTGGGTATTCGCAGGGTAGTCAATTTGGACACATCCCTGACAGTGCTTAAATTAAATTCCACAACAGAAGCTGTGATCTAAGAATGTCTTATTGCAACGCAGGTCCAATACAAGTTTTCATATAGAAAAAGAGGATTTTGTGATAGCAAATAACGGGAGGAAATTAGATTATATAAGAGATAGTCGATTGGCCTTGAGGTAACCATTCTGCACCTTAACCATCTGATATTGTGTCCGTTATCATTCTGCTATTGTTGTTTCAGGAAGACCACCTCTTTACCAAAATCAATAATTTTTCTAGATCTAGATACTAGCATCTCATTTTTGCTGGAGGAAGAACATCTTTTCAGCCGCGCAAGTCTATTAAGTGCCAATGTTTGGCATTTGCAGAGTGAGTGGTCTGTGTTTCTCACAACTGATTTGCATAACCTACAAAGGGTTGAGCTTTTTTCAACCATATTTCTAAAAGAGCAATGGAAATAGCTGCATCAGAATTTCGGGATTAAACTAGGATTGCCACTGTAAACTACGAACAAACCTTATTAATCTCAAGTGGATATGTAGAAGCATTCATTGTAACAAACCAATAAAATATGTCCCATTTGGAAGCAGCTCAAGACCCTAAGGGTAAAAAACACTACAGGCTGCCACGCTGCATAAAACTCCAAAAAAAAAGCATCTTTGGTTTAGGAAGAATATAAGATATGGAACGTTCACACGATCCAGACTCTATGTTGAGTTTTTTTATTCGATCATTAACATTTTCGCAGTGGTAAATACTCACTCATAGTTAATTGATGATTTTGCTTTATCATGAATATATTCGTCAACTGTTTCCACCTCTTCTGTTTCAATCTCTCTCTTCACACAAATATTTTTATATCTTTCAGGTGAACCTTGCTTGAAAACAATAGATTCAGATTTCTCTGCCATTTTCGAAAGTGCCTAATTTGAATTTTTCTGGAGACATTAGCCAGGACACGATGCTTGGAGAACTTTATATTCACATTCCACATTTACACTCACGAGTAAAAATAATGAATAACATAATCGTTTATTAATAAATAATTAATAAATTCAAATTCTATAATATTATGACCATAGACCAAAACAGCACCTAACCTAACTGTCAAAACAGTCAAAACCCAAAGGGTGAAGCTGGTAGTTTCTTATCTGCCACAACATTGAACATTTTTCAGATCACAGAGTTAAATCTATTTTAAGGCCTTGCCGATTCAGAACAAAATTAACAATGTACTGTATTGGTACTTTTATGCGATAAAACTATTACCGACATCACAGTTTTATATTGGAAACTGCAAAGAATTAGAACTCTATCTTAAATGAGTTCAAATTAACGTGAAAATATTACTCTAGATAATCTTTGGCCAAAATCGTGATCGTATAGTGGTCTAGGGACTTCACGTTGTGTATGCAACCCAAATTACGCTTGATTCAATAGAAGAGATTGATGGGAAGATAGGAAATTCAAAACACATATTTTTAGCACTAAAAACAAGAAAATAACAAGTTTATTTCAGAGTCTCAAAAGGTGAGAAGGAAGTCCTAAAAGGGAAAAACTCCCTTCTTATCTCGTTCATATACCGTTAATCCACAAGTAAAGGAAAGGATATTCATAAACAGCAACATTTCGACTGATGAGAATTCTCTCATATGAGGTTTAAAGATGGTGGAGTAAGTTAAATGCTACACTAATAACTCCTTTACCTTAATGTCGATGATGTGAGAATCCCGTGATCTGAGGAGTGAGGAACTTGTCAGAAAAACAACTATCATTAGACGGTGTGGTGAGGAGAGGGCCAAAGAGAACAGTCTCCTTTGAAGCACGTTGGGGTGATATTCAATGAGAACAGTTCCTTCTCCCAAGATGGGGGAGAGCCAATGAGAACAGTTCCCTTAAAGAATAAATAAAAATATGATGATGATGATACCTAGCTGTGGAAAGTAATCAGTGGGAGAGAGATTAGTTAACGGTGCATCTACGATAGTTGTCTCCCAACAAAGTAATTCCATCCAGGATTATTGATAACCTATAATGATAAGTCAAGAATATGAACAATCTAAAGTTCTCAACCAGGTGAGGCTGTATTCCATGATACAGTTGATCAATGATAATTGAAGATGATGAACATAATGACGGCACTGAAGCTGTCTCTGGATAACCGTAAAATTAGCTGAAAGCTACAATTATGACATTCAGTATAGAGTTATTCGACTAGTATTATTCAAAGAGTATTGCATAAACCCAGTTATGATTAAAAACGGTGGTGATAAAACAATTATCGTTAATACAAGAAGTTCTTTAGAATTTACTGTTGATAATGGCACATACTCGTGTGAAGCACTTGAGAATTTAATACACATGGTCGGTTAGAATCAATGAATTATGTTGAATAGGCTTAACTCCAGTGGCGGCTCGTGGACATTTATCGTGGGTCGGCAGAGATATATATATATATATTTTTTTTTTCCTATATCTATAAATTAATATATATATATATGTTTTTTTTATTCATTTATTTATTTTTTTTTTTTCAAATTTCCTATATGTATTTTTTGCACAAGAAGCAACATATTATTCTCTAACCGAATTTTTGGCCATTTTGCTGACGTTAAAAGTACTCACCCTTTATGACCCAAACAAACGGAAACAACGTAAAGGTCTATCTAATATATAAAATTCTCGTGTCCACAGTGTTCGTTGCCATACTCCTCCGAAACGGCTTAACCGATTTTGATGAAATTTTTTGTGCTTATCCGGTATCTATCAGAATCGGCCAACATCTATTTTTCATCCCCCTAAATGTTAAGGGTAGTCCACCCCTAAATTTTTTTTTTTTATTTTTTAGACAAAATTTCTAATTTCTATTTTTTTATGATACAACATACAAAAATACATACAATCCCTAATTTTCACCCTTCTACGATCAACCCTTATTTTTTAATAGCCAGAACAACGAGAGGCCGAAGGCCTCGAGCAATTTTGAAATTGCGAAAAAAGGGAGAAATATGGCAAAACAACGTTTGCCGGGTCAGCTAGGTTAGGTTAGGTTAGGTTTAGGTTAGGTTATTTTGAGACGAGAGGCCGAAGGCCTCGAGCAATTTTGAAATTGCGAAAAAAGGGAGAAACCGGGGGCGCGAAGCGCCCCCCGCGTTTTCGAGAGGGAGAAACGGGCTTTCCTAAGGTAAGAGAGGCCGAAGGCCTCGAGCAATTTTGAAATTGCGAAAAAAGGGAGAGATATGGCAAAACAACGTTTGCCGGGTCATCTAGTTAAATATAAATATTGTGACTGATTCGGGGGCGAGAAGCGAGAAACAAACACATCATTTCGAGCCTGAGCCTCCGAGCCGCAAGCGGTAGAAATCGAAGTTTCAGGGTAGGCAGATCGAGAAATGCCGTACCCAGCGGATATAGAGCCAACAATATGAGTTTAATTTTGGTCGCTCAACATTGTTTTTCCTTCAAAAAATGTTTGAAATTGTCGGAAATTTATAAGTATTATTTATGTGCTGCATGCACGTCTATGAAAAGTATGAAATACGACAAAAATTCGTTTCAAGCAACAATGATCTCTTGTATTTATGTCATTTACTCATTTTTTATGTGAAAATATCGGATATTCGATAACAATAAACATTAACTAAAAGATGAATCTAATATTAATCATCATCTGAATGAAATTCCAACAGAAATTATTCGAGTCAGAACTAATTCGACTCATTGTTATCTGCGCTCAATCGAAATATACGAAGATAGGTACGGCAAAATGAGGAAAGATGTATCTGAACTGAACGAACGACGTTCTTCGTCACGCTCACTTCGTGTATTCGTGATGACCATATTTTGTCTACGGACCGAGTATACGAAGCAGGATTGGAATTGGAACAGCGTCTCCTCAAGAAGTTGCACAGGATTATTTTTAGAATTTCTATACGTTATGTTTATATTTATAGTTAATACCATTATAATCATTATAAATTTTAATTCAATCGTGGTAATTTGACAGAAGTGAAAATTTTCATTTTTGCTGATCGAGATTTTTAGGGTCGGCAGTGCCGACCCTGCCGAGCCGCCACTGCTTAACTCACTACGAAAAACAAATTAATATCTTGTGGATACGAACAAATGAGACCGAATATAGAATATAAACATTAATGAGTAGTGTATGATACGGAACAAGCGTGATTAAGTATTGAAAAGGAATAAAAAGAATAAACACGAAGCGAATAAGCATAATAAAGTATTGAAAATGAATACAAAGAATAAACAAGAAGCGAATAAACATAGTAAAGTGTTGAACATGAATCAAGAGTGAACAATACATACGTTATCCTATGAACTGCAATAGTTCAACAGTTAGGAACATTAACTAAGGTTGAATAGGAATAACTCACTACAAAGGCAAATTAAAGTCTTGTGGATCAAAACAAATTAAATGAAATAACGCATTGAATCAGTAATGGAAACAGCTGAATAAGAGCGTAGACAATTAGCAGAAAAATTAATATAAATAATGAGACTGTAGTAACTGAAGATGCTGAAAACTCACGTGCTTAACTAAAGTATCTTATGATTTCATCAGAATGTCACTAATTCATTCAAACTGCAGGAATTTCTCACCAGTACGTTTTTACCTTTTGCAAGCTCACTTAACCCAGGGACTGTAAAAATTAAAAACCCAAGAGACTTCTCTAGGGCTTTTTTTCTAACCTCCTCGAAGTTGTCAAAAGCCATCGAGTGTAACTATGGGAGACCATGATCTATTCTTTTTCAAAATTCTAATAGAATCAGCCGATACTTGATGGAAATCCATAATCAAACTTACAATAGAATAACTAGTATGATTTCCACTACATTGGGTTAAATTCCACGACACGTGTTTCGATGCGAAGCATCATCTTCAGGTGGTTAAGGTATAACTAACTACAACTATTCTTTTTCGGCGAAATCTGCCATCTTGAGTAGATTACTTTAAAGTAGTAAGATTTGCACAACAAATCGACGCATGAATAAGAACCACTGGTAGGAGCATTAGGCCTGAAAAAGTAGTACCAAACTGGTTGTAGAATATGGCCGACTCGTATTTCCGGATTGCAGTGGCGTAGAGTATTTTAGTAGGGTAGAAACCAGAAAACTTCTATTCATTTTATTTATTATTAATGCTTTCAAATATTGATCGAAGAATATTTCTTGAATCTTTTTCTGAGAGCTCTCTCGCAAAATAAATAAAACTTTACGGGAAAGCCAGATGAATTTAACCATTATTTGAATTGCATTAATTATTTAGTTACATATATGTGAATATCATCTCACCTAAACATTCTAAAAATATATCAACAGTAGAAGAAGTGTACAAGTTGCTAAATAAAAATTCAAAAGAAACAGAGTGATTTTTGAAAAGTTTGTATCATCCGAGTTGCAGTATAATCAGTGGACTGAATATATCAACCCTTTGAGCTCATTCTTCTTAGCTTAAGCATAATTAAATAGGTGACACTAATGTTCTTTCAGATTCACATGGTGTGATTTTATATGTTTCTTAAGGTATTTCTTCTGATTTGAAGCATAATCACATTGGTGGCACTTATGTTCTTTAATTTTTAAATGTACTCTTTCTATATGCACTTTGAGACGGTTCTTCTGACCTGAAGCATAATTACATAAGTGACACTTATGTTCTTTTATTTTCAAATGGATTGATACTATATGTTTCTTCAGGTCTTCCTTCCGAACTGAAGCAAATTCGCAGATGTGACATTTATAATCTTTTATTTTCAAATGTTCTGAATTTATATGCATTTTGAGGTTGTTCTTTCGAGCTGAAGCATAATCACATGAAGAGCATTTATGTCGCTTCCTATTCAAATGGACCGATTCTATATGTATTTCGAGACCTGTCTTATGGGCTGAAGCATGATCACATAAGTGACACTTATGTTTCTTTATATTCAAATGGACTGCATTTATATGATTCTTGAGAAAGCTCTTTCGAGCTGTAGCATGCTCACATAAGTGACACTTATGTTCCTTTATATTTAAATGGGTCGAGTTTATATGTATATTGAGGTTGCTCTTTCTCGCTGCAGCATAATCACATAAGTTACACTTGTGTGCTTTTATATTCAAATGAACTGCATCTAAATGTTCATTCAGGCCTTTTTTCCGAACTGAAGCAAATTCGCAGAAGTGACATTTATGATCTTTTATGTTCAAATGTTTTGAATCTATATGATATTTGAGGTTTGTTTTAGTGACTGCAGCATAGTCACATAAGTTACACTTATGTGCTCTTATATTCAAATGAACTGTATCTATATGTTTTTCCAGGTCTTTCTTCCGAACTGAAGCAAATTCACAGATTTCACACTTATTATCTTTTTTATTCAAATGTTTCGAATTTATATGGCTTTTGAGGTGTCTTTTATTGACTGCAGCATAGTCACATAAGTGACACTTATGTCGTTTCATATTCAAATGGATTGAATCTATATGCAATTTGAGGTTGCTCTTTCGAGCTGACGCGAAATCACAAAAGTGACACTTATGTTTCTTTATATTCAAATGAACTGGATCTATATCTTGCTTTTCTTCAATGAAATTCGGGGTTGCTTTGATTTTGACTTTGGAAAAACAGTTCTCTTCATCTGTATTTTGAGATTTACTAAAAGCTTCACATTCAACAATGTATGTCTCTCTCTTGTGTACCACACTTCCATCGATAAATTGTTCCAGAATGTCCACATCTTCAATCTTCAGCCTTTCAGCAGTCTCTTCATCAGCTGGATTCTGAGCACTAAAACATGTCAAACAATTTGTATCAATATTTTTGGGTGCATAAATCATGAATTATGTTTTTATCACGGTTCAAAATTCATAATTGAAAGTAAGTTACTAATAAGGTTCAACACAAGTCTAATGTAGGTTTAGCTAGTTTAATGACAATAATAGGCTTTATTTTGAATGATCCCCACATATAACATTTTACACCTAAACATCAAACGAAATAGCATCAAATATAATATCTTAGCGTTGATTGAAGTATTTTGGGAAGATACCCAACCCATATATGTATTTACAGTTCCCTTTCCCCTCGCATTCCTACATTTCGCACCCGTATTGTGGGGACCTCTTCAATAAGATTCTCTGAATGTGAAACAACTACAGATTCCTGTATTTCAAAACATCAGGCAATTTGGAGGCGAGTTTAGAACTGAGTCATAATTAAAGCCAGATGTTGAATTATTCAACATCTGGCGATCTTTGATTTGGCGTTAAATTATTTACGGAGTCTGAGTATTTTTTCATATTATATATGAATTCTGTTTGCGGACACCAGGCACGATATTTTGTGAGTTTTATTCTAAAAATAATTGGAATATTTGTATGAGAAACTACTGGTAAAATTTAGCGATAAATGTATATTGTTCATTTTATATATTCAGAAAATAATGTACCTAGATAGATTTCAAATGATTCGCCGTCGGAGGCGGCATCGACCGGCTTCAGCAATATTTTGTTTGGTATCATGCCATTTTCACAATTTGAGAATATGTTTCTGAGCATCAATAATGAAGACAGGTTTTAATAATAATATATATACAACAATACAATTAATTGTTTGGAAAGCTCGTATAATTCCTTATATATAAAAGTTACGTGTCACGTTGTTTGTCCGGGATGAACTCCTATAATACTGAACCGATTTCAATCAAATTTTGCACACTGTGTGCAGTTTGATCCAACTGAAAAGATGAATAGTTTATATCTCAATTCATAGTTGCAATATTTTTGAGCGCTCGTACTACTTACACGAGGGCTATATCATTTCGTCACGATGTCTGTATTTTTCGAATTTTGAGCCAAAAATGGTCTCAATCGACTATGTTCGACTCACTGATGACGAATCCGTCAAAAAATTCGAGTCTGTCCGTCCGGCCGTCCGGCCGGCCGTATACACGATAACTCTCGAACGGAATGTCCTAGAAACTTGAAATTTTCAGGGTAGGTTCAGTTCCCGAATGGCTCGGTTAAGTTCGTTAATGGGCCAAATTCCACCAGGGGTTCCGTAAATATGGCCGTTCAAAGTTTTGTTTCCCTGATTACTTGAAAACTACAGATTTGATCGAGATGAAATTTTGCACTCAAATGGAAAATGAGGTGTTCAAGCTACATGTGAAATTTTGTCCAGATCGCATGACCAGAACCATAGAAACCATAGAAAATTGTAACTTTTGAACGGAAAGGCCTAGGGACTTGAAATTTTCAGGGTGGGTTTGGATCGCAAATTTCACGGTCATGTTCATCAATGAGCAAAATTGGACTAGGGGTTCCGTAAATATGGCCGTTCAAAATATTTTTTTCGTGATAGTTTCGAAACTACCGATCGGATTGGAATGAAATTATGCACCTAGCTCAGGAATAACGTATTCAAACTACGTGCAAAATTTTGTCCAGATCGCATCACCAAGACCATAGATACCGTGGAAAATTCTAGCGAATTATCGGAAAAAAATTGATCAGCTGGAGCACTGACATGAAGTCTGGAGTTTCGCCTAAGTTTCAGAATTTTTTTGACAGCAGTCAAAAATTCCTTCAATTGATTTCTAAAACTGGAAAATGCGAATCTACCTACAAGGTGCATGTACGAGCGCTCAAAAGCTCCTGCCTTCACGGCAGTGCTTTTCGTAATTTTTTTATTGCAAATTATTTGTTTATTATTCATGACAAAGAGCGATGATTATCCACGCGGCAACACGGGTCTCAAATCGACGACAGGGCATCGCGTCCCCACTACATCCGATCTCTCGAACAGAGCGATAACGTGCGAGGAGTGATGCCAAGTTTCTGGGTCTTTCCCAAAACTGAAGAAATTTGGAACTGTTTGAGAACTAGGTAGGGTTAGTAATAATTCCACTGGTTTGAATAGTTTACTACAATATACTTAGTCAGAGCAACGCGTGGCTGAGTCTGCTAGTAATGTATAAATAACACATATGCAGCATGCACAGGGTGTTTTATTGGTAAATGTACATACGTTAACGTGAGGTAGAGCTAGACGAGTCCAAAAAACCTATATATGATATGTCTGATCAACTTCATAGCCAAAATACAGGGTGATTTATGAATTCGCCAATATTTTCAATTGCTTATAACTTTTGAACCATCAAGTATAATCAATTGACGTAAAACACAATTCCATTGGTGGATCGATTCATCTTTGAAATTATCAAAAAATTCGGGTCCGTATTAGAAAAATATGGGACTTTTCGCAAGCTGAGATTCAACTCCCTGTGTCACGGAATATTGAAATTTTATTAGAATATTCGGAAATAGCAGAAAATTTTTTCGATGGGGATCAGTGAATTCCACTTTCCCGCACGACATTTTACCCCATCAAAATTTTTGTCGAAAGATTTAATTCGATAGTGAAATTCCACTTATTTCACAAAAATGTCGCTCATTGAGATTGAATTCAAGAAATTGTCTGTTGGACTGATGGCAAATTTGTATTTTTTTTCATATCTCACACAGTTGAGCATTTTGAATAAATTATTCAAAATCCATATTTTTCTGAAACATTCTTGAAACTATTTATTAGAATATAAAAAAAAATTCAAATTTTCCATCAGTCCAACAGATAATTTTTCGGATTCAATCTTTTGACAAAAATTTGGAAGGGTCAAGTGTCGTGAGAGACACTGAAATGTACTGATTCACATCGAAGAGTTTCTGCTTTTTCCGAATATTTCAATCAAATTCCAATATTCCATCATGCAGAGTGTTGAATCTCAGCAAAAAGTACCATATTTTCAAATACGGACCTGGATTTTTTATCATTTCAATGATGAATCGATTCACCTATGGAAATGTCTTTTACGTTCCAAATTTCAATTGATGATACTGGATGGTTCAGAATTTATAAGCAATTGAAAATATTGACGAATACACAAAACACCCTGTATCTCGGCTATGAAGATGATTAGACCTATCACATATAGGTTTTTTGGACTCGTCTAGGGTAGCTCTACCTCAGGTTAACGTATGTACATTTACGACTATTCCTGATCTCCTAAATTTCATTCAGTGGTTTATTGAAAAATTTCATGCACATATATGAAGGAATCTTCTCTGTAAGAGTTAGACGATGAACTGGTCGAAATCTTGTATTTTAATACGATTCTACGCTGTTGCCTGTGAACCTCTCCTTGTTTATACTTCAAAAAGTTAAGCAATAGAGTATGTACAAACCAAAAACTGTTAAAATATTCCTTTCCCTGAACAAGCCTCAGAAAGATTTTTCAAAAGGTACTGGTTGTTCTCACTGCAAATTTAATTTCATTTAGTTTTTGTTTTACATAATCAGTGTGTAATCTCCATTTCAAAAAGTTGTCAATAAATATTCCTAAAAAATTTGAGTGTTTTGAAAAATGATATTTTTCGCAATGTTATATTGGGTTTTCCTTTCCTATTTCTTTCTGTATTGAAAATAATAAAATAAGATTCCTTTGCATTCACAAGCAATTGATTTCTTGAAAACCATTCTTCTGCTCTAGTAAAAAAATCTGTTCCAACTCTAATTAAATTATCTTTTTCACATGCACCCACCACTAAGTTAGTATCGTCTGAAAAGTTTACGATACTCTCTCCAAAATTTTGCACTATGCTACATAGGTCATTTAAATAGATTATAAATAAAGGAGTCCTAATTACACTCCCTTCGGCTATCCTAGTTTTGTTAACTAACATGGCAGATTCCACAGTGTCATATGCTTTGGATAAATCTGAGAACATTGCCAATGCCATATAATTATTTTCTATTAGATCGATTACGCGTGAGCTGTTTGTGTTGATCTGATTTTCAAATAACCTTGTTGACTCTCCACAAAGAAGTTGGTTTGATGTAGAAACTCTATTACGCTTGAACACATTGCAAGCTCGAAGATTTGAACCCCCCCTGAAATTGTCCGTTCAAAATCCGAAACTCAAATAAGACATTCTTTACAGGATAAAAATCACCTGAATTGTGAATTGAATAGGTTTTTTGTCTCAGTGTAATTGACTGTTGGGAACTCTGAGGAAGCTGGGTGTTCGCAGGGTAGTCAATTGGGACACTGAAAGTGCTTAAATTAAATTCCACAATAGAAGCTGTGATCTAAGAATGTCTTATTGCAACGCAGGTCCAATACAAGTTTTCATATAGAAAAAGAGGATTTTGTGATAGCAAATAACCGGAGGAAATTAGATTATATAAGAGATAGTCGATTGGCCTTGAGGTAACCATTCTGCACCTTGGCCATCTGATCTTGTGTGCGTTATCATTCTGCTATTGTTGTTTCAGGAAGACCACCTCTTTAACAAAATCAATAATTTTTCTAGATCTAGATACTAGCATCTTATTTTTGCTGGAGGAAGAACATCTTTTCAGCCGCGCAAGTCTATTAAGTGCCAATGTTTGGCATTTGCAGAGTGAGTGGTCTGTGTTTCTCACAACTGATTTGCATAAACTACAAAGGGTTGAGCTTTTTTCAACCATATATCTAAAAGAGCAATGGAAATAGCTGCATCAGAATTTCGGGATTAAACTAGGATTGCCACTGTAAACTACGAAAAAACCTTATTAATCTCAAGCGTTCATTGTAACAAACCAATAAAATATGTCCCATTTGGAAGCAGCTCAAGACCTCAAGGGTAAAAAACACTACAGGCTGCCACGCTGCATAAAACTCCAAAAAAAAAGCATCTTTGGTTTAGGAAGAATATAAGATATGGAACGTTCACACGATCCAGACTCCATGTTGAGTTTTTTTATTCGATCATTAACATTTTCGCAGTGGTAAATACTCACTCATAGTTAATTGATGATTTTGCTTTATCATGAATATATTCGTCAACTGTTTCCACCTCTTCTGTTTCAATCTCTCTCTTCACACAAATATTTTTATATCTTTCAGGTGAACCTTGCTTGAAAACAATAGATTCAGATTTCTCTGCCATTTTCGAAAGTGCCGAATTTGAATTTTTCTGGAGACAATAACCGGACACGATGGTTGCAGAACTTTATATTCACATTCCACATTCACACTCACGTGTAAAAATAATGAATAACATAATCGTTTATAAATAATTAATAAATTCGAATTCTATAATATTATGACCATAGACCAAAACAGCACCTAACCTAACTGTCAAAACAGTCAAAACCCAAAGGGTGAAGCTGGAAGGAGTTTCTAACCAGTGAACTCTATACTACCTGGAACGGACCCGTCCCTTCAAATTTGTCATCAAAAGTGAGGCCAGGGGCAGGCAAGACAAAGAAAGACTTATTTACGGTAACCTCTCCTTGTCATACTAATTGAATTTAAATGGAATGCTGACTGAAACGAGTTATGTTTGTTTGAAAATATTTTTTGTTTGCCTGATATTCGAAATTAGGTGTGTGGACTGACTATTATTGTGATATTTGTAATAGTTTCAATTGAAATTAAGAAACAATGGTGTATTATTGTGCAGCGTTTGGACGCAAGAACGAGCAAGATCATCGGCGAATATCTTTTCATGGATAAGTTGGTGTAATATTTACATTTGGAACATTGATAGATCGATAGTGGATTACATTTTTATAGTTTTCCATTCAAACGACCAAAAATCCTGCAGTTATGGATAAAGGCAGTTCGCAAAATGAACTGGACTCCAACTAAATATAATACAGCAAACTTTGTGGGGAGCATTTTCTTCCAACTGATTATGTTGTGAAACCTGGAAGTACTGCTAAGTTATTGAAATCTGATGCTGTACCTTCTGTTTTTTCACACCCAAAATATTTATTACCATAGTAGACTATTAAATTTAGAATTGCACGGAAAAAGTGCCACCATAAGGCAAAAATTCACAAAATTGGTTTTATTTAAAAATTGTTGAACATAATTTTGTATATACACTGTAATATTTTAATAAAAATTGTATTTCTAATTTCGTTTTTATATAATTACGCGCTTGTTCCATGAACATCATTTCGAAGGAAAACGATGAAATTGCAAGGTGGATTTGGGGGCCCATTATTCCCGTTTGATATTTTGTTTTTCCAATATTTTCAGGACCACGTATGCGATCGATTTGAATTTGATCCAGATCAAAAATTACGACTCGTGATATCAGGTTAGTTCTTTTTGAGGTTTTTTACCAACCCCATATGAGTTAAAATTTCGCTTAAACGTTGTACTGCTTGCAAAATTAATTCTTTCATCATTTATCCAAAGAAAAAGTCACGTGTACCCCTAATTAATCTGCAAATTCAAATAAAATTCAAAAAATGCGAGAGCGTTCCATTAAACAACATGGGATAGAAAGAGATAGATATCCGTATGCCACACACGTTGCCTAAGCAAACTTTTTGCCTCACTTTCCGTCCAAGAAGGGGCCGTTCCAGGTAGTATATATTTCACTGTTTCTAACACACATTGAACATTTTTCAGATCACAGAGTTAAATCTTTTTTCAGGCCTTGCCGATTCAGAACAAAATTAACAATGCACTGTATTGGTACTTTTATGCGATGAAACTATTAACGACATAACAGTTTTTTATTGGAAACTGCAAAGAACTAGAACTCTATCTTAAATGAGTTCAAATCAACGTGAAAATATTACTCTAGATAATCTTTGGCCAAAATCGTGATCGTATAGTGGTCTAGGGACTTTACGTTGTGTATGCAACCCAAATTACGCTTGATTCAATAGAAGATATTGATGGGAAGATAGGAAATTCAAAACACACATTTTTAGCACTAAAAACAAGATAATAACAAGTTTATTTCAGAGTGTCAAAAGGTGGGAAGGAAGCCCTAAAAGGGAAAAACTCCCTGCTTATCTCGTTCATATACCGTTGATCCACAAGTAAAGGAAAATGATATTCATAAACAGCAACATTTCGACTGGTGAGAATTCTCTCATATGAGGTTTAAAGATGGTGGAGTAAGTTAAATGCTACACTAATAACTCCTTTACCTTAATGATGATGATGTGAGAATCCCGTGATCTGAGGAACTTGTCAGAAAAACAACTATCATTAGACGGTGTGGTGAGGAGAGGGCCAAGTAGAACCGTCTCCTTTGAAGGACATTGATATTCAATGAGAACAGTTCGTTTTCCCAAGATGGGGGAGAGCCAATGAGAACAGTCCTCTTAAAGAATAAATAAAAATATGATGATGATGATACCTAGCTGTGGAAAGTAATTAGTGGGAGAGAGATTAGTTAACGGTGCATCTACGATAGTTGTCTCCCAACGAAGTCATTCCATCCAGGATTATTGATAACCCATAATGACACAGTTGATCAATGTTAATTGAATATGATGAACATAATGACGACACTGAAGCTGTCTCTGGATAACCGTAATATTAGCTGAAAGCTACAATGATGACATTTAGTATAAAGTTATTTGACTAGTATTATTCAAAGAGTATTGCATAAACCCAGATATGATAAGAAACGGTGGTGATTAAACAATTATTGTTAATACAAGAAGTTCTTTAGAATTTATTGTTGATAATGGCACATACTCGTGTGAAGCACTCAAGAATTTAATAAACATGGTCGGTTAGAATCATTGAGTTATGTTGAATAGGCCTAACTCACTACGAAAAACATATTAAAATCTTGTGGATACGAACAAATGAGACCGAATAAAGAATATAAACATTAATGAGTAGTGTATGATACCGAACAAGCGTGATTAAGTATTGAAAAGGAATAAACACGAAGCGAATAAGCATAATAAAGTATTGAAAATGAATACAAAGAATAAACAAGAAGCGAATAAACATGGTAAAGTGTTGAACATGAATCAAGAGTGAAGAATACATACGTTATCCTATGAACTGCAATAGTTCAACAGTTAGGAACATTAACTAAGGTTGAATAGGAATAACTCACTACAAAGGCAAATGAAAGTCTTGTGGATCAAAACAAATTGAATGAAATAACGCATTGAATCAGTAATGGAAACAGCTGAATAAGAGCGTAGACAATTAGTAGAAAAATTAATATAAATAATGAGACTGTAGTAACTGAAGATGCTGAAAACTCACGTGTTAAACTAAAGTATCTTATAATTTAATCAGAATGTCACTAATTCATTCAAACTGCAGGAATTTCTCACCAGTACGTTTTTACCTTTTGCAAGCTCACTTAACCCAGCGTAGAAACCCAGGGACTGTAAAAATTAAAACCCAAGAGACTTCTCCAGGGCTTTTTTTCTAACCTCCTCGAAGTTGTCAAAAGCCACCGAGTGTAACTATGGGAGACCACAGATCTATTCTTTTTCGGCGAAATCTGCCATCTTGAGTAGATTACTGTAAAGTAGTCAGATTTGCAAAACAAATCGACGCATGAATAAGAACCACTGGTAGGAGCATTAGGCCTGAAAAAGTGGTACCAAACTGGTTGTAGGATATGGCCGACTCGTATTTCCGGATTGCAGTGGCGTAGAGTATTTTAGTAGGGTAGAAACCAGAAAACTTCCATTCATTTTATTTGTTATTAATGCTTTCAAATATTGATCGAAGAATATTTCTTGAATCTTTTTCTGAGAGCTCTCTCGCAAAATAAATAAAACTTTACGGGAAAGCCAGATGAATTTAACCATTATTTAAATTGCATTAATTATTTAGTTTCCATTTGCAGGGATGTAATGAACAGTTTCAAACATGAAATAAAATGAAAAACAAAGTAGGGGGATGAATAAGAGAACAGAAAATATTATTATATTATTTAT
The DNA here is from genome assembly GCA_963966015.1 of Aphidecta obliterata. NCBI lineage: Eukaryota > Metazoa > Arthropoda > Insecta > Coleoptera > Coccinellidae > Aphidecta > Aphidecta obliterata. The sequence continues at coordinate 12,722,397 of OZ014434.1, read as the reverse complement.
TGCCCTCTGAATAAAATTAATTTTGTATACATATTTCTGATATTTTCACCCCCTATTGCATTCTCACTAAAAACAAATATAATTTATTCTCATTGTGAGGTATGCCATACAGACACATTTAATCAACAATATCCGCGTATACTTTATTAGCTAGCAGCTACAACTTTATCAGTTGAGGCCATTCTCGGCTCAGAATTCACAAAATACGATTAATTATAATTATATGATGAAAACTGAGAAATAACAAAAACCAATCTCAACCTTATCCATGTTACGCCCATGTGCGTTTGTTCACGATGTTGGTGGAGAAACACCACACTGATGAGTCATAACTGGCCGTTCGATATGGCTGTTTCCGTCTCGCTCTAATACAAAGAAAATTAGTCGAATGCTCCTTCCTGTGGTTCTTTATTCAAAGATATTCTGCCACAGAACTACACTAGCGCCATCCATTTAGGTCAGCTCGACGGCACTTTTGAAAAGGGAATATTAATCTCCTTATCTCTACCCTCCATAGCTTAAGGGTTTTGAAATAATATTTGTAATTCAGAGCACCACTTTAACAATCATATCAGTGGGAGATTCAATTTTCCCTCGCGATATTTCTAAATTTACATCATTTTCATATTTTCTTAATTGTAATGAATATAAAACAGTTGGAGAAGAAGATATTGAAGAGTACACATCACTAACAGTAATATAGAGTAAACGCTAATGGTTGGCAAGTGGTCCGAAAATGAAAAACAATTCCGTCACATTAAGTGCTATAGTTATTCAGAATATCATCTCAACTGACCATTCTAAAAACATGTCAACTGTAAAAGTCATGTACAAGTAGCTCAATGAAAATTCAAAATAAACTGAATGATTATTTGAAACTTTGTATTATCTGAGTCGCAGTATAATCATAAGAGTCACTTATTGCTTCTGTTTTTTGAGTGGACTTGATATATCAGAGTTTTGAAATAGTTCTTCTGAGCTGAAGCATAAAAGTAACTTCTGTTCTATTATATTCAAATGATAATCTAGGTGAGGTCTTTTTTCTGAGCTCAAGCATAATCGCATAGGTGACACTAATGTTCTTTCAGATTCTTCATAGAGTGATTTTATATATTTCTCAAGGTCTCTATTCTGATTTGAAGCATAATCACAATCACTCATTTCTTCTTTATATTCAAATGGACTGAATCTATATGCCTTTTGAGGCCCTCCTTCTGAGCTGAAGCATAAACACATTGGTGACACTTATGTTCTTTTATATTCAAATGAACTGAATCTATATGCCTTTTGAGTTTTGACTTCTGAACTGAAGCATAATCACATTGGTGGCACTTATGTTCTTTTATATTCAAATGAACTGAATCTATATGCCTTTTGAGTTTCGACTTCTGAACTGAAGCATAATCACATTGGTGGCACTTATGTTCTTTTATATTCAAATGGACTGAATCTATATGTTTTTTGAGGTTCCTTTTATTGACTGAAGCATAGTCACATAAGTTACACTTATGTTCTTTTATATTCAAATGGACTGAATCTATATGTTGTTTGAGGTTTTCCTTCTGAACTGAAGCATATTCGCAAAAGTGACATTTATGTTCTTTTATATTCAAATGTACTGAATCTTTATGTTTTTCGAGGTTACTTTTATTATTGACTGAAGCATAGTCACATGAGTTACACTTATGTTCTTTTATATTCAAATGGACTGAATCTATATGTTTTTTGAGGTTTTCCTTCCGAACTGAAGCATAATCACATAAGTGACATTTATGTTCTTTTATATTCAAATGTACTGAATCTTTATGTTTTTCGAGGTTACTTTTATTGACTGAAGCATAGTCGCATGAGTTACACTTATGTTCTTTTATATTCAAATGGACTGAATCTATATGTTTTTTGAGGTTTTCCTTTCGAACTGAAGCATAATCACATAAGTGACATTTATGTTCTTTTATATTCAAATGTACTGAATCTATATGCTTTTTGAGGTGTCCCTTCCGATCTGAAGCATAATCACATAAGTGACATTTATGTTCTTTTATATTCAAATGTACTGAATCTATATGTTTTTCGAGTTTCCTTTTATAGACTGAAGCATAGTCACATAAGTAACACTTATGTTTTTTTATATTCAAATGGACTGAATCTATATGTTGTTTGAGGTTTTCCTTCCGAACTGAAGCAAATTCGCAGAATTGACACTTATGTTCTTTTATATTCAAATGGACTGAATCTATATGTTTTTTGAGGTTTTCCTTCCTCACTGAAGCATGATCGCATAAGTGACACGTATGTTCTTTTATATTCAAATAGACTATTTTTATATGCCTTTGGAGGTTGAACTTCCAGGCTGAAGTGTAATCACATAAGGGACACTTATGATTCTTCATATTCAAATGAACTGAATCTATATGTTGTTTTCCTTCAATGAAATTCGGAGATGCTCTCTTTTTGACTTTGGAAAAACAATTCTCGTCGTCCGTACTCTGAGATTTACCAATAGCTTCAAATTCAACAATGTATGTCTCTCTCTCGTGTACCACATTTCCATCGATAAATTGTTCCAGAATGTCAACATCTTCAATCTTCAGGCTTTCAGGAGTCTCTTCATCTGCTGGATACTGAGTACTATAACATATCAAACAATATTTTTGTGTGCATAAATCATGGATCATGTTTTTATCATGGTTGAAAATTCAATATTGAACGTAAATTACTGATAAGTTCCACCACAAGTCTAATTTAGGTTTAGTTACTTTAAAATTTAATGTCAAAAGGTGAGGCTTTTTTTTGGACAGGTGCTAGAACTTATCAAAAGAGATCATTTCGCCGGAAGTTGATCATTTAAAATATTCAATTTGGAAAGAGTGCAAAAAATCAAGGGCATCAAGATCTCAAAACGACTCTGATCTACCATTAATCCCAGTGCCATATGGCGCAAGTACCTGAATAAAATGATGGATTTTAACGTAAATTCGTATATTCTCTTTCAACTTTTATTAGGAGGTATAATTCTTAAAGTTCAAACTGAGGAGAGAAAAAATTACTGATTGAAAAAGTCCTATAAAAAAAATTAGGATGTTTACAAACTCACCAATAAAATTGATCCAAATTGTTTACAGAAATTATTCGAAATGTGTTTGATGTGCACAAAGTCTTGCCCGGCGTAAAAACAAATGATCAATACTTATACACTAATGTTTTCAAATGAACCCAAAGGAAGAAATCATAGGGGTTTAGATCAGAAAACTTAGTCATCCTACGCATCTTTTCGTATACTGACCTCACACAGCTGTTGATATCTGAACATTTAAATTATCAATACGAACCTAATACAGATCCGTGCTAGGAAATTCTTGTATTCGGGGGTAACTTTGATTTGGAAATACTTGGCCCTGGTGGATATTTTATATAAACGATTTTTGGTAAATCGATTTTTTTGATGAGTTCTATTGCTGGTGAAAAAAGCCTTACCTTTATAATGACCTCAAATATAATAAATTCTGCACTGCCCATGATATTTCATGATGGAAATGAGCAAAATAACATTCCAGACTAGAGTTCGCATCGAGACAATAAATTTGCTGCTTAGCATTGTATATTTTGGTTTGAATTTGCAATAATGAACAATTGAATTGCTTAAGGAAGAAAAGTTTTAACACCCCCTGAAATTCTCAGTTCAAATACAAAAATTAAATAAATTTTTTTTACAGGATGAAAATCACCCGAATAGTGAATTGAATAGGTTTTTTCTGTCAGTGAAATTCAATGTTGTGAACTTTACAGAGGCTGTTTGTTTGCAGTGTAGTCAATTTTGATTTATTACTACGATTTCGAGGTCCCCTGTGATGATTCTGGACACATCTTTGACAGTGCTTAAATTCCACAACAGGAGATGGGATCTTAGAATGTCTAATCGCAACGCATGTGCAATAGAAGTTTATACGTAGAAAAAAAAACGATTTTCTGATATCTTTAGTTTAGGAAGAATATAAAATATGGAACGTTCACACGATCCAGACTCTATGTTGAGTTTTTTATTCGATCATTAACATTTTCTGCAGTGGTAAATACTCACTTATAGTTAATTGATGATTCTGCTTGATCATAAATGTATTCGTCAACTGTTTCCACCTCTTCTATTTCAATCTCTCTCTTCACACAATCATTCCCATATCTTTCAGCTGAACCTAGCTTGAAAACAATAGATTCAGATTTCTCTGCCATTTTCGAAAGTACCTAATTTGAATTTATCTGGAGACAATAGCCAGGACACGATGCTTGGAGAACTTTTTATTCACATTCCACATTTACACTCACGAGTAAAAATAGTTAATTTATTATTAAATTCAAATTCTATTATATTATGTTATGACCATGACCATTGACCATAGACCAGAAAGAAAGGAGAACACAGCACTTAACTCATAGATAAAGATCTATGACTTAACTGTCAAATCCCAACGTTGGGGAGGGTGTTAGCAAAAGGCGCTTTCGTTTTGAGGGTTTCGTCAAAGATTAGACAACAGTTTTTACTCTTTGGTTTCGTGCACCGTTTTTGTTGTTTTCCGCACGCTTTTCGAGGCAAATCGAATGCGCAAATGTCATATTTCGTCAATGAAATATATACTACCTGGAACGGACCCGTCTCTTCAAATTTATCATCAAAAGTGAGGCCAGGCGCAGCCAAGACAAAGATAGACTTATTTACGGTAACCTCTCCTTGTCATACTCATTGAATTCAAATGGAATGCTGACTGAAACGAGTTATGTTTGTTTGAAAATCTTTTTTGTTTGCTTGTTATTCGAAATTAGGTGTGTGGACTGGGTATTATTGTGATAGTTTCAATTGAAATTGAGAAACAATGGTGTATTATTGTGCAGCGTTTGGATGCAAGAACGAGCAAGATCATCGGCGAATATCTTTTCATGGGTAAGTTGGTGTAATATTTACATTTGGAACATTGATAGATCGATAATGGATTAAATTGTTATAGTTTTCCATTCAAACGACCAGAAATCGTGCAGTTATGGATAAAAGCAGTTCGCAGAATGAACTGGACTCCAACTAAATATAATACAGCAAACTGTGTGGTGAGCATTTTCTTCCAACTGATTATGTTGTGAAACCTGGAAGTACTGCTAAGTTATTGAAATCTGATGCCGTACCTTCTGTTTTTTCACACCCCAGATATTTATTACCATAGTAGACTATTAAATTTAGAATTGCATGGAAAAAGTGCCACTATAAGGCAAAAATTCACAAAACTGGTTTTATTGAAAAATTGTTGGACATAATTTTGTATATACACTGTAATATTTCAATACAAATTGTATTTCTAATTTCGTTTTTATTTTATTACGCGCTTGTTCCATGAACATCATTTCGAAGGAAAACGATGAAATAGCAAGGTGGATTTGGGGGCCAGTTACCCCCGTTCGATATTTTGTTTTTCCAATATTTCCAAAATCACGTATGCGATCGAGTTGAATTTGATCCAGATGAAAAATTACGATTTACTACATCAGGTTAGTTCTTTTTGAGGTTTTTTACCAACCCCATTAAAGTTAAAATTTCGCTTAAACGTTGTACTTGCATTAATTCTTTCATAATTTATCCAAAGAAAAAATCACGTGTACCCCTAATTAATCTGCAAATTCAAATAAAATTAGAAAAATTCGCGAGCGTTCCATTTAACAACATGGGATAGAAAGAGATAGAATTCCGTATGCCACACACGTTGCCTAAGCAAACTTTTTGCCTCACTTTTCGTCCAAGGCAGGGCCGTTCCATGTAGTATATATTTCACTGTTCAAAGATGACAATGAAGGATCCTAACGGTCGAAGTAATAACCATGAGTTCTGGTTACAGAATTGAGAAAAGGGAAAAATCACGAACCGCGAGATGGCGCCGAAAATTACAAAATGTCGGGCCGAGAGGTGAATAAAATATTCTCTCTCATATCCAGTATATAAAATATTTTCAAGATCCTCATTTCAGTTTTTTCAGAGATGGTGATTTCAAATATTGTACAATTCGATGTTTAGTTCGTTTTCTAAATTTTAGCGTTATACATACAGGGTGTCCAAGAATGAATGGATAATGCTGCAACACTGTATAGAAGAGCTATTGTACTCTCTGAAAAAAATACAATAAAAAATCTATCCCCACTAGGAATATTTTTTTTCAAAATAATGATTTCTTGCACATCACGTTGCGTTTCTGTGTAACACGCTCACAAATGAATCAAATCAATCAGTTTCTTCATGGTGAAATAAGTTATGAAGATGTATTGTACCATTTTGAAATTTACAGGAAAGGCGCATATTTTTTTTGGAGTTGGCCGCACAGGCTTCCTCAAATTTTATTTTCACCATGAACGATTATTTTTCACATTATGAAATATTCATCACATTTTATGATGAAATTTGAAGTTGGATATTTTTTTCCAAAAAAGTTACAACAGATATCTATACGGTTTTTTGCATATCTATTGGTATTTGATCTATACATCAAATAATATGCTTAGCAGCAAATGTATTGTCTTGATGAGAACTCTAGTGGAATGTTATTTTGGTCATTTCCATCATTTATGGAATTTCATGGGTAATGTCAATTTATTGCCTCAGGTGGCGTAAGGACACAGCAACAAAGCCTACACAAGCTCTGAGCTTCTGAGGGGTCTCACAGAGACCTAAGAGATTCGGGACATAAACAAAACTAAATAAAAAATTCAATGAAAAATATTTTACCATGAAGAAACTGATGGATTTGATCCACTCGTGAGCGTGATACACAGAAACGCAACGTGATGTGCAAGAAATCATTATTTGGAAAAAAAAATATTTCTAGTGGGGATAGATTTTTTTTTGTATTTTTTTCAGAAAGTCCAACAGCTCTTCTATACAGTTTTACAGGATTATCCATTCATTCTGGGACACCCTGTTTATTGCGGGATTTTCGTTATTGTTAATGATAATGCCTGTGTAAGTCGAGATAACAATTTGGAACATTCTTATTGATTATATCCCAAAGGGTTTTCACACAAATTCACTGAATATGGACTGAAAATGGAGAAAGGGGTATTCTTTTTTGAGCGCTCGTACTACTTACACGAGGGCTATATCATTTCGTCACGATGTATGTATTTTTCGAATTTTGAGCCGAAAATGGTCTCAATCGATAGAGTTCGACTCACTGATGACGAATCCGTCGGAAAATTCGAGTCTGTCCGTCCGGCCGTCCGTCCGTCCGTAAGCACGATAACTCTCGAACGGAACAACCTAGAGACTTGAAATTTTCAGTGTGGGTTCAGTTCCCGAATGCCTCGGTTAAGTTCATTAATGGGCCAAATTCTACCAGGGGTTCCGTAAATATGGCCGTTCAAAGTTTTGTTTCCCTGATTACTCCAAAACTACAGATTTGATAATTGAAGCAATATTTTGTCCAGATCGCATGACCAAAACTATAGAAACCATAGAAAATTGTAACTTTCGAACGGAAAGACCTAGGAACTTGAAATTTTCTGGGTGGGTTTGGATCGCGAATATCGCGGTCACGTTCACCAATGAGCAAAATAAGACAAGGGGTTCCGTAAATATGGCCGTTCAAAATATTTTTTTCCTGATAGTTTCGAAACTACTGATCGGATTGGAATGAAATCATGCACCTAGCTGAGGAATGATGTATTCAAACTACGTGCAAAATTTTGTCCAGATCGCATCACCAAGACCATAGATACCGTAAAAAATTCTAGCGAATTATCGAAAAAAAATTGATCAGCTGAAGCACTGACATGAAGTCGGGAGTTTCGCCTAAATTTAAAAATTTTTTTGACAGCTGTCAAAAATTCCTTCAATTGATTTCTAAAACTGGAAAATGCGAATCTACCTACAAGGTGCATGTACGAGCGCTCAAAAGCTCCTGCCTTCACGGCAGTGCTTTTCGTAATTTTTTATACTCAAAAGCAAAAATAATAACATAATTATAAGGGCTTCAATCATTATTTCAAATTTATTTCCTTGGCTAGGATTTTCATCAGACGGAGTGATTATGGATGGAATTATTCCAGTAAAATTAATGGAAATAAAATGTCCATTTATTGGTAAATTTTATTTTTCATAAATACCTATTTGTTTAATTCGAATATTTTTTATGATTCGATTTTTTAGAAATCAAGAATTTGAAGGTACAATTGAAAATGAGGCATTCTCATAATGGACAAGTGCAGTAATGGATGTTACCGTCTAATTTGCCAACAACAGTTCTTATCGACTCTTAATTCAAAGAATCGTACCTGGAAGTTGAAGTTAATTTTAATCCTACATTCTCTGAACAGATGATGAAAACTATCACCAGAAAATATTTTAATAAAATGATACATGTTTACTGTTTCAATGAATAATATAAAAAGGTTATTGTTGCATTGAATGCGAATGGGTATATGGTATAGCACAATAATCAAATAGGTGGAAGGAAAATCATCTTCCAAACAAACATACCTTGAGGTTTGGCCATTAGAGAAGAATATTAAGAGATCATTCGAAGTTTGATTTCATAAAGCGTCTTGTCTTGATCGATCAAAGTGGAGTATTTATTGCCATTACTTTCTGCAAGTCTTTCTTGAAATAGGAACTCCTATTTTTACCTGTTGTTTCCAGTTCCTGTTTCAACTCCGCGACTTTCAATTCTACAAGACGCACTTTTCTCGTCATTTTGTCTTTGAACGAGAAAACAGCCTGTTTTACGTTAAATGCTAAATTAGTTCACTTTACGCAAATCACTTTTTTTGAAAATCGCACTTCTAAGAGCACTGTAATGAAAATAGTCCACATTCTTCTTAATTAATTGATTCGCTAACACACTATCTAATTTATCTTGACGCTATCTCGTACTCCACCAACTCCCGCTTCGGGCAGATGTCCATTTATATTCCGATGCATTTCATCTCGAGGCCTCGCGATCTCTCCAGTGGCCGTGGTCCTGTCTAGAACGCTCGAGAGTCGCGACAAGTCCGTTACAATAAGCTGTGTGTTGAATTACAATTGAATTTGTGTACGTGCTTATTTTCTTAATAGAATTTGTGTATGTTCTCATTGGATATAAATGACCTGAGACATATCCTCTGCTAATCGTTAAGTAGGTGAAATGGGCTCCTGAAATGGTGTCTTCTGTTTCGTGAACCGTATTTAACTTTCGAAAGTAAATCATTGAAACATTCTTTGGAAATTCGAAAATATCCAAAGAATTGACTTTCATTGTCCAACAGTGTTGGAAATTCTCCCTCCAACTTCCGTTTTCGGCAACTTGGATGCACGCCCCATCTTCTTAAAGAATTCTGAAGTCCAGCAACTTTTTCTTCCATTTCTTCTTCATCAAGTGCAATTGCTGATAAATCTTCTTCAGAAAAGTTCATTCTGAAATCACAATTGCGACACACGGCCAACGCCTGGTCAAAACTGACGGTATAGCATGCATGGAGGCACATTCTCAATAGTCCGGTGGTCGAGCATGAATCAGCCTTAAAATTGAGAAAACGCTAATTGTTGGCAAGTGATTTGAAAATGAAAAACAATTTCGTAAAATTGGAGTTTTTATTGGTTTTATAACAATTCCTTGGGATTTACATATTTTGTTTGTTATTCATCACATTCACATATGAGCTATAGTTATTCAGAATAACATCTTAACTGACCATTCTAAAAAAATATCAACATTAGAAGACATGTACAAGTTGCTCAATGAAAATTTAAAAGAAACTGAATGATTATTTGAAACTTTGTATTATCTGAGTCGCAGTATAATCATAAGAGTCTCTGTTTTTTGAGTGGACTGGTAATCTATATGGACTCAGAGGTCTTTCTTCTGAGCTCAAGCATATTCGCATAGGTGACAATAATGTTCTTAAAGATTCTTCATAGAGTGATTTTATATGTTTCTCAAGTTCTCTTTTCTGATTCGAAGCATAATCACATAAGTGATACTCATTTCTTCTTTATATTAAAATGGACTGAATCTATATGCCTTTTGAGTTTCGACTGAAGCATGATCACCTTGGGGGCACTTATGTTCTTTTATATTCAAATGAACTGAATCTATTGTTTTTTCAGGTCTACCTTCCGACATGAAGCAAATTCGCAGAAGTAAAATTTATGTTCTCTTTAATTCAAATGGACTGATTTTATATGCGTTTGGAGGTTTGACTTCCAGGCTGAAGCATAGTTACATAAGTGACACTTATGTTCTTTCATATCCAAATGGACTGAATCTATATGTTTTTTGAGGTTTTCCTTCCGAACTGAAGCATATTCGCAAGAATGACATTTATGTTGTTTTATATTCAAATGGACTGAATCTATATGTTGTTTGAGGTTTTTCTCCCGAACTGTAGCATAATCACATATGTAACACTTGTGTTCTTTTATATTCAAATGGACTGAATCTATATGTTGTTTGAGGTTTTCCTTCCGGAATGAAGCAAATTCGCAGAAGTGACATTTATGTTCTTTTATATTCAAATGGACTGAATCTATATGTTTTTTGAGATTTTGCTTCCGAACTGAAGCAAATTCGCAGGAGTGACATTTATGTTCTTTTATATTCAAATGGACTGCATCTATATGTATTTTGAGGTTTTCCTTCCGAACTGAAGCATAATCACATAAGTGACACTTATGTTGCTTCATATTCAAATGGACTGAATCTATATGTTGTTTGAGGTTTTTCTTCCGAACTGTAGCATAATCACATATGTTACACTTGTGTTCTTTTATATTCAAATGGACTGAATCTATATGTTGTTTAAGGTTTTCCTTCCGAACAGAAGCAAAGTCGCAGAAGTGACATTTATGTTCTTTTATATTCAAATGGACTGAATCTATATGTTTTTTGAGGTTTTGCTTCCGAACAGAAGCAAATTCGCAGTGGTGACATTTATGTTCTTTTATATTCAAATGGACTGCATCTATATGTATTTTGAGGTTTTCCTTCCGCACTGAAGCATAATCACATAAGTGACACTTATGTTGCTTCATATTCAAATGGACTGAATCTATATGATGTTTGAGGGTTACCTTCTGAACTGAAGCGAATTCACAGAATTGACACTTATTATTTTTTATGTTCAAATGTTTTGAGTCTATATGGACTTTGAGGTTTCTTTTATTGACTGAAGCATAGTCACATAGGTGACACTTATGTCTCTTTATTTTCAAATGGATTGAATCTATATGTTTTTCGAGGTTCCTCTTCCAAGCTGAAGCATAATCACATAGGTGACACTTGTGTTCTTTTACATTCAAATGGACTGATTTTATATGCCTTTCAAGTATATACTTCTGACCTGAAGCATAATCACACAAGTTACACTTATGTTCTTTTATATTCAAATGGACTGATTTTATATGCGTTTGGAGGTTTAACTTCCAGGCTGAAGCGTAATCACATAAGCGACACTTATGTTTCTTTATATTCAAATTAACTGAATCTATATGTTGTTTTTCTTCAATTGAATTTGGAGCTGCTTTCATTTTGTTTTTGGAAAAACAATTCTCCTCATCTGTATTCTGAGCATAGTCACTTAGGTGACACTTATGACTTTCAATATTCAAATGGATTGAATCTATATGTTTTTTGAGGTTTTCCTTATGACCTGAAGCATAATCACATAAGTGACACTTATGTTCTTTTATATTCAAATGGACTGTTTTTATATGCCTTTGGAGGCGTATCTTCTGACCTGAAGCATAATCACATAAGTGACACTTATGTTCTTTTACATTCAAATGGACTAGTTTTATATGCCTTTCGAGTATACTCTTCTGAGCTGAAGCATAATGACATAAGTGACACTTATGTTCTTTTATATTCAAATGGACTGATTTTATATGCGTTTGGAGGTTTAACTTCCAGGCTGAAGCATAATCACATAAGGGACACTTATGTTTCTTTATATTCGAATGATTTGAATCTACACGTTGTTTTTCTTCAATTAAATTTGGAACTGCTTTCATTTTGACTTCGGAAAAACAATTCTCTTCATCTGTATTTTCGGATTTACCAATAGCTTGACATTCAACAATGTATGTCTCTCTCTTATGTACCACATTTCCATCGATAAATTGTTCCAGAATGTCAACATCTTCAATCTTCAGGCTTTCAGGAGTCTCTTCATCAGCTGGATACTGAGCACTAAAACATATCAAACAATATTTTTGTGTGCATAAATCATGAATCATGTTTTTATCATGGTTGAAGATTCAATATTGAACATAAATTACAAATAAGTCTAATTTAGGAAAAGTTACTCTAAAATATAATGTCAAATATAAAGGTATATACAATGAACTCAAATAGATTATATTTATACAGTGAATTTGCCGTTATTTTATCCAAATATATATTACCTAGAATTACGTAAACGCCTTCCATTAATAATTGGCTGTGATGCGAATGCGCATAACACTGTTTGGGGGAGCACCAACAATAACCCAAGGGGTGAGTACCTACTTGAATATCTCTTAGCTAACAACCTCGAGACCACTAACATTGGGACAACACCAACATTCGTCACGAGAGCGAGTGATGGACGAGCCATCACTCTCTGATCATAGGATTATCGAGTTTAGGATAGGGGGAGATACCACTTCTTTCCCCGAGACTCGAAACCCTAGAAAAACAGACTGGCTCCTTTACAGGAACCACCTTAAGACGAGCCTAGAGGAAATCGAAAATATCGGGTCAGAACACCGATATTTCGAGCTGAATTCAAGGGTAGAGCAGGTCAGCAGGGCAATAATGGAGGCGTTTTACTCCAGCTGTCCACTCACCAAAGCTCGACCAAGTAAGGATGCTCCTTGGTGGAATGAGAACCTGTCAAACCTCCGAAAGGAGGTCCGTCGGCTCTTTAATAGGGCAAGACGGGATAACAATTGGCAGGGTACACCGAGAAACTTACTCAGTATAACAAAGAGATCAGGAAGGCCAAAAGGCTAAATTTTCAAGCTTTTTGTGAAAATATTACTTCCACTCCCACTACAGCCAGACTTCAGAAAGTCATGGCAAAAGGGGGTACCAACCCAACAATGTCGCTTAAAAACCCGGACGGGTCATACACTGAGGGAGATGAGGAATGATCAATTCTTCTTCTCAAAACACACTTTCCAGGTAGTGATCCCATAAGTAGTTCCAAAACAGCAATAGAATACACCAAGAAATCCCGTAAGGAAGATTGGGATATTGCTAGGAAAATATTTTCAAGACAATGACAATGCAATTAATACCTTTCTGCCGTATAAATCACCAGGAGTGGATGGGGTGTTTCCTGTACTCCTGCAGAGGGGAGCGGAAGAGATTCTTCCCCATCTGCTGAAGATCACAAGAAGCAGCTTAGCATTGGGTCAAATACCGGACATATGGAGAAGGGTAAAAGTAATCTTCATTCCAAAAACAGGGAAGAAAGACGGGACTGATCCCCGAACTTTTAGACCCATTTGTCTTACCTCGTTTTTGCTTAAAACGATGGAGAAGGTAGTAGATAACTACATAAGAACGGAGAACCTGGAGAAAACACCACTTCACAAATGTCAGCATGCGTACAGGGCAGGACGCTCCACGGAGACTGCTCTGTATCAGCTGACTGAAGGCATCCAGAAGACGCTGAACAACAAAGAAATTGCACTGTGCGCTTTCCTAGACATATCTGGGGCCTTTGACAACACGACACACGTGTCTGTCAGAGAGGCACTTGTAAAGCGAGGAGTGAACTGTACCATCATAAAATGGATGTATGAGGTGTTGACGACGAGGACAGCTGAGACACTGGAGGTCGATCTCTGTCAAAACCACTCGCGGAACACCTCAAGGAGGAGTAATATCTCCCCTCCTTTGGAGTCTGGTAGTGGATGAACTACTGCACAGGCTAACGGAGCTTGGCTTCGAATGTATAGGCTATGCCGATGACATAGTCCTAATAGTAAGAGGTAAATTTGAGGATTCCCTCTGTGATTTGTTGCAGAGGGGCCTCAAAATTATCGAGCAGTGGTGCTTGTCAGTGGGGCTCAACATCAACCCAGCCAAGACCACAGTGGTTCCCTTTACCCGGAAAAGAAACCTTCCAGCCATGAAGCCCATCTTGGTGAATGGAGATAACGTAGAATGGAATTATGAAGCCAAATATCTGGGAATTACCCTAGACAATAAGCTTCAATGGAATAAGCATGTTAAAAACACTGCTAGTAAAGCGACAAGAGCTCTAATGGCGTGCAGAAGCCTATCCGGTAAAACCTGGGGCTGTAACCCTAAAATACTGCGATGGATGTATGTCGTGATTGTGAGACCAATAATAACTTATGGGGCAGTAGTCTGCAAAGACAGGGCAGACAAGCACGGGGAAAATACTCGACAAGGTACAAAGGCTTGCCTGTGTTTGCATCACTGGAGCTATGAGAATGTGCCCGACAAGAGCACTTGAGGTCATCACAGATCTCACTCCATTACATCTAGTGATCAACAGGGTAGCCCATGAAACTATCCTTAGAATATCTAGGGAAGGTACAGGGAATGAGAGAATTAAAAGTCAAGGAGCCTGGTCCTCTCTGAGCAAGTACATCTCATCAGCGAACCTGCCTAGTGATGTTATGATTAAAAAAGTAAGGATTGAGAAGAACTTCAACATTATGCCATGTAAAAAGGAAGAATGGGAAAAGGAATACACTACCCAAAACTTCAAAGTGAATACCATTAAATAATATACAGATGGTTCTGAAACCACGATGGGGGCCGGCGCTGGAGTATACAGGGCAAGAACCAAGTGTACACTATCGTTAGGCTTCTACTCGATTGCCTTTCAGGCAGAAATACTTGCAATCGAAAGATGCATAGATATAAACCTGGAAAGAAACTATCAAGGGTGTGACATTGTGATCCACTCGGATAGTCAAGCTGCTATCAAAGCACTGAACTCCTATATCATCGACTCAAAGCTGGTATGGGAGTGCCGGAGGAAACTTAATGAAGTAGGCAAGAAAAATAAGGTCTCTTTAGTCTGGGTTCCTGGTCACTCAGGAATCAAAGGAAACGAAGAGGCCAATACACTTGCCAGAAAGGGAGCACAAACACCACTTACTGGCCCAGAACCCTTCTGTGGCAAGGGTAAACGCACCTATAAGAAAGAGTTTCTGGAGAAGGAGGAGACCGAAAGAGAAGCACTCTGGAGGAACCTTCCAGGAATGGATCACTCTAAAAGGTTCATTCGGAACTTTGAAAGTTCAAGATCCAAAAAGTATTTGGATCTCAGTAAGAACAAGTTACGTCTACTCACTGGCTTCCTCACAGGACATTGTCGCCTTAGGAAGCATATGATGAGAATGAGCTTAACAGAAACAGACGAGTGTAGATTCTGTGGTGAAGAGGAGGAGACTCCTGTTCACCTGGTTACAGAATGCCTCGCCATTGCAAACCAGCGCAAAGAATGTCTTGGACAAGAGAATTACAGGAGGAATGAGGATCTAACCTCCTTGAAGCCCTCTCAGATACTAGAGTTCATTGGAGCTCTGGAGCTGGAGGGCGAGCTGTAGGTAGCGCATTTGCGAATACGGCTCTGATGGGACAATAGACCTTGAGGTCGCAGTGGAACGTAACCCCCTTCCTAACTATTAACTACCTAGAAGTTAATTTATTTATTTTTGTTTATATCCCGACTCTTCTAGGTCTCTGTGAGACCCCTCAGAAGCTCAGAGCTTGTGTTGGCTTTGTTGCTGTGTCCTTACGCCACCTGAGGCAATAAACTGACATTACCCATAAAATTCCATAAATGATGGAAATGACCAGAATAACATTCCTCTAGAGTTCTCATCAAGACAATACATTTGCTGCTTAGCATATTATTTGATGAATAGATCGAATTTAATGATTGTATATTTTGGTTTTTATTTGCAATAATTTGCTTGAGGAAGAAATTTCCTAACACCCCTAGATATTCTCAGTTCAAATCCAAAAATTAATAAAATTTTTTTTTACAGGATGAAAATCACCTGAATAGTGATTTGAATAGGTTTTTTCTGGCAGTAAAATTAATTGTTGTGAACCTTACAGAGGCTCTTTGTTTGCAGTGTAGTCAATTTAGTCAATCTAGTTCGAGGTCCTCTATGATCTCCGACAGTGCTTAAATTCCACAACAGAAGCTATGATCTAAGAATGTCTTATTGCAACATATGTGCAATGCAAGTTTCAATGTAGAAAAGGAGGATTTTGTGATAGCAATTGGTCTTGAGGCAACGTTCTGCGCCCTGACCATTCTGCTATTGCTGCCCCAGGAAGACCACTTCTTTACCAAAGTCAATAATTTTTCTAGATGACTAGTGTCTCATTTCTGCCAGAGGCAGAACATTTCATCAGTCGCGCAAGTCTATTGAGTGTCAATGTTTGGCATTGGCATAGTGAGTGGGCTGTGTTTTGAACTATCGCTTTGCATAACCTACAAAGGGATGAGCTTTTTTTCAACCATTTTTCTTAAAGAGCAATGGGAAAAGCTGCATCAGAAGTTTGGGATTAAACTAGGATTGCCACTGTAAACTACGCGGATAATTAGTAATTAATCTCAAGCGGATATGGAGTAGCATTCTTTGTAGAACCAATAAAATACGTCCCATTTGGAAGCAGCTCAAGACCTCAAGGGTAACAAACACTACAGGCTGCCACGTTGCATTAAACTCCAAAAAAGGCATCTTTGGTTTAGGAAGAATATAAGATATGGAACGTTCACACGATCCAGACTCTATGTTGAGTTTTTTATTCGATCATTAACATTTTCTGCAGTGGTAAATACTCACTCATAGTTAATTGATGATTTTTCTTTCTCATATTCGTCAACTGTTTCCACCTCTTCTGTTTCAATCTCTCTCTTAACACAAATATTCTTATATCTTTCAGGTTGACCTTGCTTGAAAACAATAGATTCAGATTTCTCTGCCATTTTCGAAAGAACCTAATTTGAATTTTTCTGGAGACAATAGACAGCACACGATGCTTCTTTATATTCACATTCCATATTTACACTCAGGAGTAAAAATAATTAATTTAAAAATAAATTCAAATTCTTTTCTTTTTAATATTATGACCATAGACCAGAAGAGCACAGCACTTAAATGTCAAAAGACTCAAAAGTCAAAACCCAAGAGGTGGGAGTTTCTGATCCTGATCTGCCATAACAATGATCCATAGACGTATAATAGATTTCATTTATTATTCGTCTATGTTTCAATGTTGTACTGTATAGGAAAAAATCACAAAATGTCGGGCCGAATGATGATCAAAATTAGTCTCTCTTTCATAATTGTACCTAAATCAAATATTTTTCATGAGATAGCGGAATTAATAATAATAATGCCTGTGAAAGTCGAGATATTTTTGATTATGTGGGTGAGCGTGAATGTGATAGCAATTGACCACTATATATGATAGAAAATTATTGAACTTACGATAAAAAAATCATCCTTCAGGAAGTGCTTGCTGCAAGGTAACAACTTCTTTAAGATACGTTTCCCAATCTTCAAGATTGTCTGCCATTTTTCAACTGACTTTGGATTCAACGGGAATTTATGCAAAGAAATTTCAGAAGAACTATATGTTGAGCATTGAGGAACAGAGCACATTTTTTGTGATCTTCTTCCCACATTGCCTGTTACAATCCGCTACATTTTCAGCTCGTATACAGTTCATTTGAAACAATTGTCCATGAATTATCATCTGAATATATCACTTTCGATACATAAATGACTCAAATTCATACAAATATTTCACACTTTTCCCGTATAAACTCACACACGCTAGCTTGTTGTTCGGGTAGTTCAAACGATTAAAAGCATATGTCGCCCAATCTGTGATTTTTCCCTACTGGTACTTTTAAAGGATAAAACTATTACCGACATTAAAGTTTTCTATTGAAAACCTCAAAGAACTAGAACTCTAACTCAAATGAGTTCTTTTAATAGTGAAAATATTGCTCTAGATAATCTTTGGCCGAGATCGTGATCGTATAGTGTTTGAAGGACTCTACGTTGTGTATGCAACCTAAATTACGCTTGATTCAATTGAAGAGATTAACGGGAAAATAGGAAATTCAAAACACATATTTTTAGCACTCAAAAAAACAAGTTTATTCATTTGTGCCGTTGGGGAAGGTTCCCCAACTTCAGATTGGAGAATAAGAATCAGGAAAGACCTGCGAGAAAACCTGTTCTGTACAATGCATAGCAATATGTAGACTGTAAAGTTAAAACCCAGAGACCTCTCTCTTCATCTCGTTCAAATACCGTTAATCTACAAGTGAAAGATATTCATAAACAGCAACAGAGAATTCTCCCATATGATGTTTAAAGATGATTGAATAAATTAAATGCTGCACTAAAGACTCCTTAACCTTAACAGGTGAGGCTCTATTCCACAGATTAGAGATGATGAACATTATGACGACACTGGAGCTGCTTGTGGATAACCGCAATATAAGCTGAAAGCTACGACGATTACATATAGTATAGAGTTATTCGACTAGTATTATTTAAAGAGTTATACATTAATTAATTTCAATTGATATCTTGTGGATACGAACAAATGAAGAATATAAACAATTAATGAGTAGTGACTAAAAATGATGAAGTATTAAACATGTATACAAATGAATGAACAAGCAGTGAATAAAAATGATGAAATATTAACTATGAATAAAAAGGAATGAACAAGCAGTGAATAAAAATGATGAAATATTAACTATGAATAAAAAGGAATGAACAACTAATGACGAAACAAGTGGTTTAATACTTCATCCAATGAACTGCGACAGTTTAACATTTAGGAACATTAACTAACGTTGAATAGAATTAACTCACTACAAAAACCACATTGTGGATCAAAACAAATAACATGGAATAACGCATTGGATAAGTAATGGAAACAATTGAATAAGTGCGTAGAAAATTAGAAGCAAGTCTGTATATAAATAATGAGAAAGTAGTAACTAATAACTAAAGCTGATAAAAACTCACGTGCTAAACTAAAGTATCTCCTCCATCCTTGAGGGTTTAAGACCAACCAACTCACAAACCAGACCTGTACGTTTTACCTTTCAAAAGGATAAGATGACCAACAGACAGTTAAAACTTAAAGCCCTGAGACTTTTTTTTAGCTTTCGTTCTGACCTTCTCGAAGTTGTCAAAAGCTACGAGCGTTAAGATGGGAGACCACAGTTCTATTCTTTTTTTGACGGAATCTGCAATCTTGAGTAGGTAAATGTAAACTAGCGTTGTGCAGATGTCAGATTCGCACAGTAATAACCATGAATTTTCTTCTGGTTACAGAATTGAGAAAAATCACGAGATGGCGCTGAAAATTACAAAAAGTCGGGCCGAGAGGTAATCAAAATATTCTGTCTTCCATATCCAGTAGATAAAATATTTTTAAAGATCCTCGTTTTCGGCCACTTGGGTGCACGTCCCATCTTCTTGAAGAATTCTGAAGTCCAGCAACTTGTTCTTCCCTTTCTTCTTCATCATCGCTGATAAATCTTCTTCAGAAAAGTTCATTCTGAAATCACAATTGCGACACACGGCCAACGCCTGGTCAGAACTGACGGTAAAGCATGCATGGAGGCACATTCTCAACAGCCCGGTGGCCGAGCATGAATCAGCCTTAAAATTGAGAAAACGCTAATTGTTGGCAAGTGATTTGAAAATGAAAAAACAATTTCATAAAATTGACGTGTTTATTCGTTTTAAAAGAATTGCATTGGATTTACATATTTTGTTCATTATTCATCACATATTATTGGGTATAGTTTTTCAGAATAACATCTTAACTGACCATTCTAAAATCATATCAACAGTAAAAGAGATGTACAAGTGACTCAATGAAAATTTAAAAGAAACTGAATGATTTTTTGGAACTTTGTTCTATCTGAGTTGCAGTATAATCACAAGAGTCACTTATTTCTTCTGTTTTTTGAGTGAACTAGATATATCAGAGTTTTGAAATAGTTCTTCCGAGCTGAAGCATAAGAGACACTTCTGTTCCATTATATTCAAATGGTAATCTATATGTACTTTGAGGTCTTTCTTCTGAGCTCAAGCATAATCGCATAGGTGACAATAATGTTCTCAAAGATTCCTCATAGAGTGATTTTATACGTTTCTCAAGGTCTCTCTTCCGATTTGAAGCATAATCGCATAAGTGTCACTCATTGCTCGTTACAAGCTAGTACATGATAGGAAAATGAAGAACACTCTTGAGAAATCGCCTTATTTATTGACATAACATAAGTGATTTTAACGATTTCTTCAGATTTTCGAATGGACTTTTTCTACATGCAGTTTGAGGAGTTTCTTATGAGCTGAAGCATAATCGCATAAGTGATACTTATGTCCTTTAATATTCAAATGGACTGTATCTATATGCCTTTTGAGTTTCGACTTTTGAACAGAAGCATAATCACATTGGTGGCACTTATGTTCTTTTATATTCAAATGAACTGAATCTATATGTTTTTTCAGGTCATTCTTCCGACATGAAGCAAATTCGCAGAAGTGACATTTATGTTCTTTTATATTCAAATGGACTGAATCTATATGTATTTTGAGATGGGATTTCTGAGCTGCAACATAATCACAATGGTCACACTTATGTTGCTTCAAATTCAAATGAACCGAATCTATATGTTTTTTGAGATCCCATTTGAAGTTTGTAGCATATGTACATAAGTCACACTTATGTTGCTTCAAGTACAAATGAACAGAATCTATATGAGCTTTGAGATGGGATATCTGGGCTGCTACATATTCACATTGATGACACTTATGTTGCTTCAAACTCAAATGGACAGCATCTATATGTTTTTTCAGATGACATTTCAAGTTTGTTGCATATTCACATACGTGACACTTATGTGGCTTCAAGTTCAAATGAACCAAATCTATATGTACTTTCAGATTACATTTTCTATTTGTAGCATATTCACATAAGTGACACTCATGTGCCTTCAAATTTAAATGAACTGATTTTATATGATTTTTCAGATCAAGTTTTCTATTTGTAGCATATTCACATAAGTGACACTTATGTGGCTTCAAATTTAAATGAACTGAATCTATATGTTGTTTCAGATAAGCTTTTATGTTTGTGGCATGTTCACATAAGTGACACTTATGTGCCTTCAAATTTAAATGAACTGAATCTATATGTGGTTTCAGATAAGCTTTTATGTTTGTGGCATATTCACATAAGTGACACTTATGTGCCTTCAAATTTAAATGAACTGATTCTATATGATTTTTCAGATCAATTTTTCTATTTGTAGCATATTCACATAAGTGACACTTATGTGGCTTCAAATTTAAATGAACTGAATCTATATGTTGTTTCAGATTAGCTTTTGTGTTTGTGGCATGTTCACATAAGTGACACTTATGTGCCTTCAAATTTAAATGAACTGATTTTATATGATTTTTCAGCTCAAATTTTCTATTTGTAGCATATTCACATAATGGACACTTATTTGGCTTCAAATTCGAATGAACCAAATCTATATGTTTCTGAAGATTGGATTTCAGAGCTGATACATATTCACAATGGCCACACTTATGTAGCTTTAAATTTAAATGGACAGAATCTATATGTACTTTCAGATTCCTTTTTATGTTTGTAGCATATTCACAATAGTCACACTTATGTTGCTCCAAATTCAAATGGGCAGAATCTATGTGCAATTTAACACTTGATTTCCGAGTTGCAACATAATCACATTGTTGACTCTTGGGCTGCTTCGAATTCATTGCACAAGTCTGTTCAGATAAGTTACCATCTTTTTCCTTTGCTAAGTACTCTCCCCTTTCATGAATTCCATCTTCGTCAACAAATTGATCAAAAATGTCCACATCCTCAACTTTTCCCTGACGAGTCCAAAACTCCTTACCATTTTCTAGGTACTGTGCACTGAAACAAGTTGAATCGATAAAACCAGTTATAAAAAATTCATCTTTCTAGATGGTCCACGTGTTAAGAAATTTTAGTTTTTTTGATCTGGTGCAAAAAATTATATTTGATATACAGGGTCCGTCATTCAACTTGAGACAGTGAATTATTTCAAAAACCATGTAAATTTAAAAAAAGGTTTCACATAAAAATTGTTAGGTATCAAGGGGGACAGAAAATGAACATATTTTGTTTTAACCTTTTCCTCGACTTCGAGGTTATGTCAAGGTCAACTTGATTTTTTCAAATGGAAGGGTATATTTTTTAGTACAGATTCTTATTCTCCATAAAAAAGTAGTAACTTTTGTTTGAAATTTTTTTTCATGGTATTTCAAAATATTGAACTATATTTTATTCAAACGGTTTGGAAAAAATTAAAAATAATTTTAATAATGATCATGTTTTTATTTATTTCATATCATTTCATATTTTTACAATGCCTGAACTATTTACACATTTTTCTACTTGCTTTTCTCAATTTTCTGATCATTCATGACCACAATCTGAAGTATTTTTGTTCATAGAATACTAGAATAGACAAGTAGATTTTTCTTCAGTGATGCTTTGATGTGGGAATACTTTATGAATATCTTTTGAATTCGAAATACGATGAAAAAAGTTTCAAACAGAAGTTTTTTTATGGAAAATAAGAATCTGGACTAAAAAATATATCTTTCCATCTGAAAAAATCAAGTTGACCTTGAAATAACCTTGAAATCAAGATTAAGGTCGAAACAAAATATGTATGTCCATTTTCTTTCCCCCTTGATACCTAACAACTTTTATTTGAAACATTTTTTTCTAAAGTACATAGTTTTTGAGATAATTTACTGTCTCAAGTTGAATCCTGCACCCTGCATAATGATAATAATAACATTTTATTGTTACAACAATGGTACACCGTTGGCAACAATGGGCATATTATATTCCTTATAATTCTCTGATTCCTCCTTGCTGTTTCCATTTCATAAAATGACATCATTTGTTACATTTGAGTTCGATAAGACTTAGAGCCAAGCAGCGTTGTGAGGGTTCAGTACCTGAATGGGCGACCGTTCTGGCGATGAATTTAACCAAGCGCACAAAAGCTCCTGACTAACGTCAGTGCTTTTCTCGAATATTTTGTCATATCTGCCAAGTTTCCCTACAAATTGATTGCATGACTCATTTCAATTTAATTTTTCTACTACTTTCTTGATAAGATTGTAACTAGGAAGACTACATATTGATGTATCTTTGAGTCCCTTGAAAAATTCTGTAATTTCGACATCAATAAGTAGAATTCCTGAGGGGCAGTTTGTTGAGAGGGATATCATTCTCATTTGTTTGATTTTTCGAGCCTGATCTGCTTGGACCCAAAGCGGAAACTATAATCTGTCCCTTGGGTCTGGAAGCTGTATTCTAATTAGCAGCCAGTTGATTATTTCACTGAGCGGTGCCAATAGTTGAGGCACTGGAAACCGTGCTGAATCCATGAGCAAGATTATCAAAGATCAATGATATTAGGACAGTATATATTCTGTTCATGCAAACTATACTCATCCTATATAGTCTATACAGTTTTTAATAATAGAACTTAAGATAAAGAAAAAATTTTCAAGTAGGGGTAATTAAAATCAGGATAAAATAATATAAAGGTACTTACTCATCAGATTCATCATGTATCTCTTCCTTTATATCAGATATGTTCTTTTCTTTCATCTCACTTATACGTCGCTCTTTATGGAGACCTAAAATAATAATTGCAAATGTTAAAAGTGTTATCGTCTCATGAAGTAGGTTATCAGCAGTATTTTATGAATGCAAGGCTTAATTAGAAAATGTGTTGGAGTGAAAAAAGGTAAGAAAGCAGACTGAATTGATGAAGAATAGTTCCACATTACAACTATGCCATGCTAAGCATAACAATGGTAAAAAGCAGTTACCACTTTTAGGGTAAGAAGTTATTTATTTTCTAATGACCGCTGGTAAAGTGGTGAATAGTGTAAATACTTTAGTTTCGACATAGTAAGAAGAACTTTTCTTATTGTTATTATGATATATACTTATAAGTAAGTTTTATATAAATTAACTCTTGTCGCAATTTTGGGAAAATGAAACGACATACATTTTTTGACAACGTTTTTGCATGAAAAAAGGATGAATAATAATAAGTAAATGCAAAAATTAGTAAACGAGTTTTGTTCCATATTATTCGTCTTCCATAACAATGACTACATTATCAATAGACAGATTTTTCCAAAACTGAATAGGATGTTGGATTCTTTAGTAAGTTATTCTTTCTTTTCTGAGTAACTCCTCAAATGAGCTTTCAATTCTGTAGGTATGTTGTTCAACTCTTCATATTTTAACTTTTTGGGAAATTAATCTCTGTTTCATCACCAGAAAAACATCATGAGGCATCGAAATACTAACTATTTTGGTGTTTACCTTTTCTGCAATATCGACAAATTTCTTTCGTGATGATCTCTGATGAATTTTTTATTTAAATCAAGAAGGATTAAAGTGTCCAGTTTTTATTTTGAAAAGAACAATTGGCAACCCATAATACAAAATATATTTCCACAATCTCACATTTCTAGCAAAAAGCGATAATACACCTTTATTACATCTTCTTGCTACATTATACAACGTTCACACAAGTCGGTTGTAAAAAGCAGAACATTTAAACATAGACATTATAAAAGCATTCAACATTGTAGCTTCACGCCCAAGAACCGCATTAGGAAGTAAATGTTTTTGGTTAGTTCCTGAAGGAACGAAACCTCTGATTTTAATCTATGATTCTTGGACAAAAATTGGATTTTTTAATTAAATATGTCCCATCTTAAAAGCATAATATCGTTCAGCAAGTCTGCAGAGAAATATGCTGCTCGTTTATCTGTAACTTCATCACACTCAACACTAAATTATTTATTTTTTAGCATCGATCACTTAAAAGATTCCTTGTAGGTATATAAATGGAAATACCACTATTTACTTTGAAGTTTATCTGCTTCATGGAGGATATACCACTTTCCATGAAGAATGGTCTAAAATCAAATAATTAACAGTATGAGCCAATTATCTGAATTTGAGCGAAATGTGGGGATTCCACTTTTTCGATTACTACAAGCAGTACTGGGATGGAAGTAAGAAACAAAATACTGAAAAATGCAGTAGGAAACATTGTTACATCCAACAAATTAATCAGTACACTAGAATGGCTATGCTGATTTGAAGTCAAAATTATGGATTCACTTACGTTTTCAAATATTTGCAAAATAACTTTCACTGAACTTTAACTATTTTCGTTCAATAATTGATAAAATACACAGTATTCGTAAATATTTACCTCGAAATGTTCAAAAGAAAGAAAAGCTAACCCCTTTTTGAATTTCATAGAATATATATTTATATCTTTATTATCTTTATCTTCTTTGTTTCCCAAACTTTTGGGAAACCTTGGGCTCGTCTCTTGGAATTTCATAGAAAAGGATATTTGTAACCATAAAACTAGGTCTGTTGTACTTTTATGCGGTGAAACTATTACCGAAATTACAGTTTAGGTATTGAAAACCGCAAAAAACTAGAACTCTACCTTAAATGACTTATAATTAACGTGAAAATATTACTCTAGATAATCTTTGGCCGAGATCGTGATCGTATAGTGGTTTAAGGACTCTACGTTGTGTATGCAACCCAAATTACAGTTTATTCAATAGAAGAGCTTAGTACAGTAGTACTGAGATGGAGGGAAGACACAAGAATGACAAGATACTGAAAAATGCAGTAAGAAGCATTGTTACATTCAACAAATTCATCAGTAAATTGTTCTGAAGTACAAATTATGGGCTCACTTACGTTTCCGAATATTTGTAAAATAAATTTCAATGAATTTCACCTATTTCAGTAAAATAATTGAAATAAACACATTATTCGTATTTATAACCGTTTCCCAATGTTCACAAGAAGAGCTTACCCTACTCTATTTGAACATCATAGAAATCGATCATTCGAAAAATACCTATTCGATTGAATTGAAACGTTGTACTCAGTTGGAAAGTAACGATACAAAAATTCATGTGAAATTTCCCGAGGATCGTATCACTAAAAGGATAAAAAAAATTCTATTAGATCCATAGATGAAGAAATATCCTTCATCTATGCTCAAAAACTTTGTCTATGAAGTCACCTTCACTGCTGTTACACGCGAAAAGAAAATTGAGTTTTTCTTATCTTATGGTGAGAAATTTTAAATTGTCCATATGGCAGGTAAATTTATCATTCATTTGAATTCAATGGCATCTTCTTTGTTTCCCAAACTTTTGGGAAACCTTGGGCCATCCAATTGCAATGAATCCTCTAATCAACTTTTACTCCCATAAAGATTACTATTCATTTTTTAAGCGAGGTTAAACGCCATCCTAATACTAGACCCTCGTAAAATTACATATTTTTTTCACCAAATGATACATATAATTTATAATAATTGGAAAATTTGTACACCAAATAAATATTCAATTTTTTTGAAATGTTTCATTGTGAAGACGTGTTACAAACAAGGCAAATAAACCATACATATTTCTAAAAGTCTGAAAATCTTCACTAACCTCCATTCAATGATCTGATAATATATATACTCTAGTAACTGAAATGTTGTTTAGTGAAAAATTAACGTATCTATGATCATTTCGATCTGAGATGAGGAGACACTGTAGCGAGACCATCGAACCGAAGATTATGAAACGAACCACAGATTCTGCGAACCAAACCGGCCGTCAGTGTGAAAATTATGTAATTATTTATTTTTATGAACTTAAAGAGATTGACTCACAGAATTATCAAATTTCTAAACAACAGATCAGAAAACTCATAGTGCATTTGTCATTTAGCCACAGAGGCTAAAAGCCTGAAGAGGTTATCACAATAATTTACTCACCAAATGAAACATAAATTTTAATAATTGAAAATTTGTACACCAAATACTCTATTTTTTAAATGATTTATTGTGTTACAAACAAGACAAATAAACAATATGTCTAAAACTTGGTATGTATATACAAGATGGGTACTGAAAAATCATTTTTAGGAACTGCGTTAACATTATAAATAATGCTCTAATAACCCATCAATTTTTGAATGAAGGCGCAGACTCTTTTCTGTAAATTTTGAATTACCTGGGCCACTTGATGTCCGCCTTGTGTAAAAAAAAAGTACTGTTTCTTAGAAATAACATAACAGCCATATTAAGAATTATTGACAATATTAGCCGGCATTGGTCTTACTTGATTTTAGAAAAGCCTTCGATTTAGTGAGCAATATGTAGTTCTGATTCGTTAAGCCCATCTAAGGGTGTACCTCAAAGCTCTATACTTGGGCCCCTATTGTTCGTCTTGTAAACGCTTGATAATTCATGTCTAAGAATGGCGCATGCAACTCACCACAGTTTGTAGATGATACTCAGGTGAACATAAAGTTTGAAAAAAAGCAAGATTTAAGATGCGCAGCCTGCACTACTATAGTATGCTATTGATAGTCTGGTGTCGTAGGTATGCTTCGAATCATGAGCTAAGGCTGAATGTGGATAAGACAAACCTTATGATATTGGGTCATAGACTGTCGTAGACTCGGCCAAATATCTTGGATTTGTTATGGATACTCAACTACGATTCAGAAAACACGAACAACTTATAATACTGTAATGAATATAGTCCAAATTCTTCTTAAAATAATTTATTTACAGTTCACTAATTCTTATTTATTTATACCACTCAATAATTTATCTACACGCTATTCAGTCCTATACTGTACTTCGCTTAGGGCCGATGCCGATTTATATTTTGGCAGGGAATTTTCGCAAAGCTTCCCGATGTCTCCAGCTCGTCTTGCAGTCTCTAGAAGATTCGTCGTGTTTGGTTCTAGAAAGTGACAGGTCCGGCCTAGGTTCGTTACAATACAAATACATGAAGGTTTCTGCGAAACTTGAATCGCAGTAAGTTGTTCCTTGACGTACAATTAACAAAAGTTTTATGTGATAGCCAAATGAACAGAATCTATATGTATTTTGAGATAGGATTTCTGAGTTGTAGCATATTCACATAAGTGACACTTATGTGGCTTTAAATTCAAATGAACAGAATCTATATGTCTTTTCAGATCACTTTTCATGTTTGTAGCATATTCACATAAGTGACACTTATGTGGCTTCAATTTCAAATGAACCAAATCTATATGTACTTTCAGTTTACATTTTATGTTTGTAGCATATTCACATAAGTGACACTTATGTGGTTTCAAATTTAAATGAACTGTTTTTATATGATTTTTTAGATCAAGTTTTCTATTTGTAGCATATTCACATAAATGACACTTATGTGCCTTCAAATTTAAATGAACTGATTTTATATGATTTTTCAGATCAAGTTTTCCATTTGTAGCATATTCACATAAGTGACACTTATGTGGTTTTAAATTCAAATGAACCCAATCTATATGTATTTTCACATTTCTTTTTACATTTGTAGCATATTCACATAAGTGACACTTATGTGGCTTCAAATTTAAATGAACTGAATCTATATGTTGTTTCAGATAAGCTTTTATGTTTGTGGCATATTCACATAAGTGACACTTATGTGCCTTCAAATTTAAATGAACTGATTCTATATGATTTTTCAAATCAAGTTTTCTATTTGTAGCATATTCACATAAGTGACACTTATGTGGCTTCAAATTTAAATGAATTGAATCTATATGTTGTTTCAGATTAGCTTTCATGTTCGTGGCATATTCACATAAGTGACACTTATGTGCCTTCAAATTTAAATGAACTGATTTTATATGATTTTTCAGCTCAAATTTTCTATTTGTAGCATATTCACATAATGGACACTTATGTGGCTTCAAATTCAAATGAACCGAATCTATATGTTTCTGAAGATTGGATTTCAGAGCTGTTACATATTCACAATGGCCACACTTATGTAGCTTTAAATTTAAATGAACAGAATCTATATGTACTTCCAGATTCCTTTTTATGTTTGTAGCATATTCACAATGGTCACACTTATGTTGCTTCAAATTCAAATGGGCAGAATCTATGTGCAATTTAACACTTGATTTCCGAGTTGCAACATAATCACATTGTTGACTCTTGGGCTGCTTCGAATTCATTGCACAAGTCTGTTCAGATAAGTTACCATATTTTTCATTTGCTAAGTACTCTTCCCTTTCATGAATTCCATCTTCGTCAACAAATTGTTCGAAAATGTCAACATCCTCAACTTTTCCCCGACGAGTCCAAAACTCTTCACCATTTTCTAGGTACTGTGCACTGAAACAAGTTGAATCGATAAAACCAGTTATAAAAAATTCATCTTTCTAGATGGTCCACGTGTTAAGAAATCTTAGTTTTTTTGATCTGGTGCAAAAAATTATATTTTTGTTGAGAAATTTGATATACAGGGTCCGTCATTCAACTTGAGACAGTGAATCATTTTAAAAACCATGTAAATTAAAAAAATTACGAAAAGCACTGCCGTGAAGGCAGGAGCTTTTGAGCGCTCGTACATGCACCTGGTAGGTAGATTCGCATTTTCCAGTTTTAGAAATCAATTGAAGAAATTTTCGACAGCTGTCAAAAAAATTCTGAAACTTAGGCGAAACTCCAGACTTCATGTCAGTGCTTCAGCTGATCAATTTTGTTTCGATAATTCGCTAGAATTTTCTACGGTATCTATGGTCTTGGTGATGCGATCTGGACAAAATTTCGCACGTAGTTTGAATACATTATTCCTCAGCTAGGTGCAAAATTTCATTCCAATCAAATCGGTAGTTTCGAAATTATCGGGAACAGATTATTTTGAACAGCCATATTTACGGAACCCCTAGTCTGATTTTGCTCATTGATGAACGTGACCGTGAAATTCGCGATCCAAATCCACTCTGGAAAATTCAAGTTCCTAGGCCTTTTCGTTCAAAAGTTACAATTTTCTATGCTTTCTATAGCTCTGGTCATGCGATCTGGACACAATATTGCTTTAATATATCATTGTCGATTAAAATATGAAATTTTATCTCGATCGAATCTGTAGTTTCGAAATTATCGAGAAACCAAAATTTCAAACGACCGTATTTACGGAACCCCTAGTATAATTCTGCTCATTGATGAACGTGAACGCGACATTTCAGATCCACACTTATCCTGAAAATTTCAAGTCCCTAGGCCTTTCCGTTCGAAAGGTATGATTTTCTATGGTTTCTATGGTTCTGGTCATGTGATCTGGAGAAGTGTAGCTTGAATATATCATTCTTCATTAGTATACAAAATTTCGTCATGATCGAATCTGTAGTTTTGAAATTATCAAGAAAACCAAATTTCAAACGACCATATTTACGGAACCCCTAGTATTATTTTGCTCATAGATGAAAGTGATCACGACAATCGAGATGCACACCTATCCTGCGAATTTCAAGTCCCTAGGCGTTTCCGTTCAAAAGTTACAATTTTCTATAGTTTCTATGGTTCTGGTCATGCGATCTGGACACAATTTCACATGTAGCTTGAACACCTCATTCTCTATTTGAGTGCAAAGTTTCATCTTGATCGAATCTGTAGTTTCAAACTTATCAGGAGAACAAAATTTTGAACGGCCATATTTACGGAACCCCTGGTGGAATTCTGCCCATTAACGAACTTAACCGAGGCATTTGGGATCTGAACCTACACTGAAAATTTCAAGTCTCTAGGTTGATCTGTTCGAGAGTTATCGTGCTTACGGACGGACGGACGGCCGGACGGACGGACAGACTCAAATTTTCCGACGGATTCGTCATCAGTGAGTTGAACTCTATCGTTTGAGACCATTTTCGGCTCAAAATTCGATAACAGACATCGTGACGAAATGATATAGCCCTCGTGTAGGTTGTACGAGCGCTCAAAAAAGGTTTCACATAAAAATTGTTAGGTATCAAGGGGGATAGAAAATGAACATATTTTGTTTTAACCTTGACCTCGACTTCGAGGTTATGTCAAGGTCAACTTGATTTTTTCAAATGGAAAGGTATATTTTTTAGTACAGATTCTTATTCTTCATAAAACAGTAGTTACTTTTGTTTGAAATTTTTTTTCATGGTATTTCAAAATATTGAACTATATTTTATTCGAACGGTTTGGAAAAAATTAAAAATAATTTAATGATCATGTTTTTGAGCGCTCGTACTACTTACACGAGGGCTATATCATTTCGTCACGATGTCTGTATTTTTCGAATTTTTAGCCGAAAATGGTCTCAAACGTCTATGTTCGACTCACAGATGACGAATCCGACGGAAAATTCGAGTCCGTCCGTCCGGCCGTATACACGATAACTCTCGAACGGAATGTCCTAGAGACTTGAAATTTTCAGGGTAGGTTCGAATCTTGAATGCCGCGGTTGAGTTCGTGGGCAAAATTCGCGCAGGGGTTCCGTGAATATGGCCGCTCAAAATTCTGTTTTTCGGATTACTTCGAAACTACAAATTCGATCGGGGTGAAATTTTGCACTCAGATGGAGAATTACGTGTTCAAGCTACATGCAGAATTTTTTTCAGCTCGCATGACCAGAACCATAGAAACCATAGAAAATTATAACTTTGTAATGGAAAGGCCTAGGGACTCGAAATTTTTAGGATAGGTGTGGATCCTGAATGTCGCGGTGACGTTCATCAATGAGCAAAATTAGACTAGGGGTTCCGTAAATATGGCCGTTTGAAATTCAGTTTTCTTGATAATTTCAATACTACAGATTCGATCATGACGAAATTTTGTATTTAAATTAAGAATGATATATTCGAGCTTCATTTTTTCCAGATCGCATGATCGGAACCATAGAAAATCATAACTTTCGAACGGAAAGACCTAGGGACTTGAAATTTTCAAGATAGGTTCGGATCGCGAATTTCGCGATCTTATTTCATCAATGAGCAAAATTAGACTAGGGGTTCCGTAAATATAGCCGTTCGAACTATATTTTTCCTGATAATTTGGAAAATACTTATTGGATTGAAATGAAATTTTGCACATATATGAAGAATAATGTATTCAAACTACGTGAGAAATTTTGTCCAGATCGCATTACCAAGACCATAGATACCGTAGAAAATTCTAGCGAGTTATCGAAAAAAAAAATGGTCACCAAAGCACTGACGTGAAGTCTGGATTTTCGCGTTAGTTTGAAATTTTCTTTGACAGCTGTCAAAATCTTTCCAATTGGTTTCTAAAACTGGAGAATGCGAATCTACCTACAAGGTGCATGTACGAGCGCTCAAAAGGCCTGCCTTCACGGCAGTGCTTTTCGTAATTGTATTTATTTCACATCATTTCATATTTCTACAATGTCTGAACTATTTACAAATTTTTCTACTTGCTTTTCTCAATTTTCTTATCATTCATGACCACAATCTGAAGTATTTTTGATCATAGAATAGACAAGTAGATTTTTCTTCAGTGATGCTTTGATGTGGGAATACTTTATGAATATCTTTTGAATTCGAAGTACGATGAAAAATGCTTCAAACAGAAGTTTTTTTATGAAGAATAAGAATCTGGACTAAAAAATATACCTTTCAATTTGAAAAAATCAAGTTGACCTTGAAATCAAGGTTAAGGTCGAAACAAAATATGTATGTCCATTTTCTTTTCCCCTTGATACCTAACAACTTTTATTTGAAACATTTTTTTCTAAAGTACATAGTTTTTGAGATAATTTACTGTCTCAAGTTAAATCCTGCACCCTGCATAATAATAATAATACAGTGCAACCTTGATATAACGAAACTGAAGGGAATTTGTAAAATATTCGTTATATCAAGTATTTCGTTGGACTGAGGTTCGTTATATAGAGGTTAGATTGGTCTCAGATTCGTTTTAACGAGGTGAGAAATTTTTTTTACTAATCTCAATGGCGAACGATTTCTACAGAAATAAAACACTGTATGATTTCAATCTTCAACAACAACTACAATCCTCTGCTGTTTAATGGCAGCCGGCCACTCACATTCTGCGGGAAATTTATCTTAAAATTGCAAAGCGCAATAGCTACTTTACTGCTTTTCTCAGATATTTTGTCACATCTGCCAAGTTTCCCTAACAATTGATTGCATGACTCATTTCAATTTTATTTCTCTACCCCTTGATAAGATTGTAACTGGGAAGACTACATATTGATGTATCTTGAGGCACTGGGAATAGTGCTGAATCCATGAGCAAGATTATCAAACATCAATGATATTAGGGCAGTATATATTGTGTTCATGGAAACTATACTAATTGTACCAGTTCTCAATAATAGAGCTTAAGAAAAAGACGAGAAATTCAGGTAGAAGTAATTAAAATTAGGGTAAAATAATACAAATGTACTTACTCATCATGAATTTCTTCCTTTATACCCAATATATTCTTTTCCCCCATCTCACATATATATCGCTCTTTGAAAAGTCCTAAAATAATTATAAAATGAAAAATCATCAAAAATGAGTCGAGATAAAAAAAAAGGCAAGAAAGCGGACTAAACTCTGCCATGATAAGCATAAAAGTGGTAACTCCACACAAGTTACAACAGGGAAAATCTAAAAAGTGAAATCAATTTGCCAACTTTTTTCACATAAATATCAAACTTTTGTGATTCTTTTTTATTTCAGGAGAAAACTTGAAATGTGAATAATATATAAATATTTGTTTTACCTTCGATAAGTCAGAAAAAAAGCAGATACCACTTTGAGGATAAGAAATTATTCATCTTCTAATGGTCGCTTGAGAAGTGGTAAATAAATCAATTTTGTCATTGTAAGAAGAATTTTTTTAATTGTTATTATTATATGTATGAGTATGAGTAAGTTGTATATAAATCAACTCGAAATTTGAGAAAATCAAGTACATAGTTCGGAACTAAACTGACGACACAAAAATTCGATAACGTTTTTACATGGAAAAAGGATTGATAATTATAAATGCAAAAATTAGCAAACGTATTTTGTTTCATTATTATTTCTCTTCTATAACGTTGACTGAATCAGAGAAGCGATAGCCAGATTCGTTCAAAACTGAATAGGATGTTAAATTCTTCATTATATATCGAAGATGAATCGGGAAAAGGATTTGAATGAAAAATGGTTTCTATTATTCAATGTTCATTTGCAAATGTGCCAACGTTTCGGCCATATTCTGACCTTTTTCAAGGCTGAAATGAACTTACCTACATAACATTAGCAAAAAGAACACAACACAAAGACGTAAATATCATACCAAAGTTTGCTCTTTCTAAAAACAAAAATCCAAAGGAGAACTCTAAACTCTAACATATAGCTATGTGAAACACAACTTCCAAAATCACAATTGAAATCTCTAATCTCTAATGCCAAATCGCCCCAATTCTAGAATCAAAGAGTAACAATGTCTAATCTTTGCTAGAATATTCCATGTAAAATGCATAGATAAAGGAATGTATAGATGGGACACTTCCCTACCCCCACCTAGAGACACATTTCGAGTTCTGGATAAAGACACAAGCTCCGCCACCGTCGCTATTTTCAGCTGTCATTTACGTTTAACGTCCGGCGTCCATTTTAATCATTATTTACTTTTTCAGTTGTTAAATAGTGCTTCAAAATGAAAAAGTGTTGTGTAAAAGGTTGTGACAATAAAAATAAAACGATACATTCCTTTCCCAAAGATGTACAGTCTGCTGAAGTGTGGATGAAAATCAACTCTCCGGATGATTGGCAAAAAATGATGGATACAAAAATTTACTCTTAAAGTAGAGTTTGCCATGCACATTTTTCGGTAGAGGTTCATTTACCCGGAAGCAGAAGAGGTCTCACAGTTGGCGCAATTCCAAGTAGGTTATGCTTTTATTTATGTATGTACGAATAATAATATAGGATTGATATAGGAACCGTGTTGAAAAACCATAATTAATGATTATTAATAACCTTTTTTTTTTCAGATACAGGAAATTCTAGTACTGAGATGCTGGGAGCAATTGTCAAGTTGTCATGGGAGGAAGTGTTTCAGTATCAAGGCAAAATGTTATACCAGGCCAGAGATAGGATTTGTACTTACCAAGAACGGTTAGCTGAGGCAGAACACATGATGTCAACGGATAATTTTCATCAATACTGCAATTAGCCAACGTATCAGTTTATCAAAAGCCAGATATCTGATTGTTAAGAGGATTTAACAACAGGTTGCTAGACAACTTGAAATCTTTTTTGACAATGGCCCAAGAGAATGTGCTTTTTATACCAAGTATAGTTCTCCTGAAAAGATTGCATGGAATAGGAAATCGAACCTCACCAGGTGCACCCTTGTTCACATGAGTGGTGCAATATGCAAAATAATTTTGAAAAATGGGTCATTCAAAACATGCAAACTTTGTAGGAATAACTTACTAGCTCATAATAGTGAATCAAAAGATCTGATGAAAAAATTTCGAAATTTTTATCAACAAATCCAGAAAACGACTTCATAGATCAGATTAAACTTCATACGAAACGGAAATTTGATTCAAAAATAAGAAGGTTAAGTGGGGTTTAATGCAAACTTTGTAGGAATAACTTACTAGCTCATAATAGTGAATCAAAAGATCTGATGAAAAAATTTCGAAATTTTTATCAACAAATCCAGAAAACGACTTCATAGATCAGATTAAACTTCATACGAAACGGAAATTTGATTCAAAAAGAAGAAGGTTAAGTGGGGTTTAATATGAAAAATAGTGCTTTTTTTGTTGAATGTGATTGTATTGTCCCTGTGGTCAATAGTGCATTCAATTATCGTTTCTTCATAGTATAAATTTTTTTCAATGTTATGTACAGTCCCTGTGACTAGTAGTGGTTTTTCTGTGAGATTCTGATAATTTTATTTTTTTTTTTCGATTTATTCATTTAATGTCATGTTTAGTTTTTGTCAATGCATTTGCACTTTTTTGGGGTCATTAATGAATACTACTATTGTCTCATATATTCAATTGATTTGAATTTATAGGTTCTATTTTCATTTGCACCCTTTTTTGTTATTAATCTTTCTAAAATACTCCTTCATTTGGCATTGTAATCACTAAAGAACTATATTATAATTTCAATTTCAATACAGAATTATATTGAACTATATATATCAAACTATTGTATTATTTCTTTGTACAAGGGCATAATTTATATCACTCATGAGCTGAAATATTTAGATATACCTTAGAATGTTTTTCCTTTGGTAATTTGTATGAATTCATCAAGTTACTTTCAGAGGTTAACATATTCGAAGGATTATCTAGATATTTTACAGAATGGGTGATATTATTATGCTGTACAGAATACCCCACTGAAAAATTCAAATTTCGCGCCAACCAAGGCACTCGGTAAAGCAGGAAACTGCATTACCGACAAGTTATTAGTACTGGATATAAACACCAGGATTCAAATCAAAATCGAACCTGCCGTTTACGAGGCCAGTGTCCCATCTATACATTCCTTTATCTATGGTAAAATGTCAAAAGACGACGGCTGTCACTGCTGTCAGTCAACAAGAACAACAAAATTAAAAACACACACACAGAAAGAGGAAAGTAGTCTTCCTTTCTGTGATTCAGGAAATCTCCTCCCTTCCAACCAAGGGAAAAACCACGCACCGCTAGATGGCGCTGAAAATCACAACATGTCGGGCGAAGTGATGGTCAAAATTATTCTGTCATTTCTGTCTTTCATAACAAGTAAATCAAATATTTTTTATAAGATTGCGGAATCAATAATAATGCCTGTGAAGGACGAGATAACCACTTTGGACATTTTTTATTATATTGGTTAACGTGAATGTGATAGCAAATGACCACCATAGAAAATTATTGAACTTACGATAAAAAAAATCATCTTTCAGGAAGTGCTTGCTGCAAAGTAACAACTTCTTTGAGATACGTTTCCTAATCTTCAAGATTGTCTGCAATTTTTTAACTGACTTGGGATTCAACGGGAATTTTTGCAAAGAACTATGTGACGAGCATTGAGGAACAGAGCACATTTTTCTTGATTTTATTCCCACATTGCCTCTTACAATCCGCTGCATTTTCAGATCGTTCACAGTTTATTTGAAACAATTGTCCATAAATATATCACTTTCAATGTATGACTCAAAATCATACAAATATTTCACACTTTTCCCATATAAACACACACACACGTTAGTTTGTTTTTCATCACTCGGGTAGTTCAAACGATTAAAAGAAGATGTCGCCCACTCCGCGATTCTTCCCTATAAAGAACCACAGGAAGGAACATTAGGCCTGAAAAAGTGGTACCAAACTGGTTGTTGCATATGGCTGACTTGTATTTCCGGATTGCAGTGGCGCAGAGTATTTCAGTAGGGTAGAAACTAAAAAACTTCTATTCATTTCACGCTTTCAAACATGATAAAAATATTTCTTAAAGCTTTTTGTGTGAGATCTCTTGCAAATCAATAAAACTTTACGAGAAAGCCAGATTGATGGAACCATTATTTAATTTGCATTAATTAATTAATTTTCATTTGCAAAGGTACAGTGGACAGTTTCAAACATGAAATGAAATGAAAAACAAAGGGGGAGGATTAATTAAAGAATAGAAAATATATTATGAAGATACATTCATTGCCCTCTAAATGAAATCAATTTTGTATACATATTTCTGATATTTTCACCTACTATTGCATTCTCATAAATTAAAATATAATAATTGGTATTGATGGTACGCCATACAGACACATTCAATCAACAATATTCGCGTATACTTCATCAGTTGAGACCATTCTCGGCTCAAAATTTACAAAATTATAATTATATGATGAAAACTGAGAAATAACGAGAACCAATCTCAACCTTATCCATGTTACGCCAATGTGCGTTTGTTTACGATGTTGGTGGAGAAATACCACACCGATGAGTCGTAAGTGGCCGTTCGATATGGCTGTTCCGTCTCGCTCTTATACGAAGAAAGGTAGTCGGATGCTCCTTCCTGTGGTTCTTTATTCAGGAAATCTCCTTAATATGATTCAACCGTTCCAAATTCAGCAAGTTGTAGACAACACTCAGGCCGTTGACGTTACTTCTAAATTTTGTTGTTATAGAATACTCTATCATAGATTAAAGAATGTTACCTTTATCTATGTACTCTATTCTATACTCAAAAGGTTGTTGCCTACTGCAGGTTGCTGAATTGACAGAAAGGAAGAATACTTTCTTTGAAAAATATTGTAATGGATTTAGTCCAAGTTCTTCTTAAAATAATTTATTTACAGTTCACTAATTATATTAATACTTCAATGGTGACAATGAAGGAACCTAACTGTCGAGTCGATAACCATTAATTTTCTTCTGGTTACAGAATTGAGAATACCTTGTTGAACCTTCTTTTGACTTTGGCCATTAGAGAAGAATATTAAGAGATCATTCGGAGTTTGATTCTATAAAGCGTCTTGTCTGGATCGATCGAAGTAGAGTAGAGTTCTCGAGGTGATCCTTTCTCAAAGACCTTACCAGTGTTCTCGGCTTTTCATATATAGTCCATTTAAGAATTATTGACATCGAAGCAGGCCATGAACGTCCAGTCGAGGCTTTTTTTCTAGTTACTAAAAAGTAACTAAATTTCATCATAGAAATGGAACATAAATATAACCTAGAAAAGTGTTGAGTATACGAATTATCGAATAATTAAGCCGGAATATTTCGATTGCAGTTCAAACATAGGAATTCAGGTTTGAAAGCGCAAAAATATCGTGGAATGCTTTCATATGAAATTATCTGAACTTATCGTTCATATAAAAGTCAACCATGGAAAATTGAAGATCATTCAAATAAATATTTATTTTCACTCAGGACCATGCAATATTTATTGGTATTGGAAATCTTGCAAAATTCTAACCATATAACTATAAGAGTACCATTTTATGTCAGGATTTAAGAAGGATAATTAATGGAATTCTAGCAGGTAGTTAGTGGTGCAACAGAAAAAAATTTTTGGATACTTCGCAAGCACAGGGCCAAAAAAATGGATTGGAATAAACGTTATAATGTATTAAGAAATAAGAGAGAAACAAAAATTAAGAATCTTTGTAGTACATGAAGAATTTTGACATGAACTTTGTACCGAACTATCAATATATGAACCAATTTGTGAATTATTTATTGCTCGGTGTTGAATACTTTAAGAAAGTCAATTTTTATTTTCATTCATTAAAACTGTCCATGAATTACTGAAAATATTATAATTGATGAGCAATTTTACAATTATTCAGTATACTTTTGAATTGGGAACAATATAGCATGTGTATCAGCAGAGGGAATGTGAACACCAGTGGCGGCTCGTCAGGGACGGCAGGGTCGGCACTGCCGACCCTAAGAATCTCGATCAGCAAAAATGCAAATTTTCACTTTTGTCAAATTACCGCTATATACATGACTCCCAATAGTCCCAATCCATTTTATAAAAATTAAAAAAAATCAGGTACGTGATACCTGTGCAACAGTGGCGGCTCGTCAGGGACGGCAGGGTCGGCACTGCCGACCCTAAAAATCTCGATCAGCAAAAATGCAAATTTTCACTTTTGTCAAATTACCGCTATATACATGACTCCCAATAGTCCCAATCCATTTTATAAAAATTAAAAAAAATCAGGTACGTGATACCTGTGCAACTTCTTGAAAATATCACGCTCTTCCAAGTCCAATCCCGCATCGTATACTAGGTCCGTAGACAAAATAGGCCCATCTCGAATACACGAAGAACGTCGTTCGATGAGGTACATCTTTGCTCATATTGCCGACCCTATCTAGATATCTTTCGACGAAGCGTTAATAACAATGAATCGAATTAGTTCAAAGTTGAATTATTCCTGTTGGAATTTTATTCAGAAAATGATCAATATTAAGGTTTTTTTTTATCGAATATCCGATATTTTCTGTTTCACATAACAAATGACATAATAATTACAAGAGATTATTGTTGCTCAAAATGAATATTTGTCGTATTTAATATTTTTCATAGACGTGCATGCTGCACATATATGTAATACTTATAAATTTCCGACAAGTTTCATACATTTTTCGAAGGAAAAAAATAGTTGAGCGACCAAAATTAAACTCATATTGTTGGCCCTATATATCCTGGGTACGGCAGTCGTCAATTTGCCGACCCGGTACCGCTGTATCTCGATTCACGAGGATGGTTCGGAAAACCTCGTTCTGCTCCCTATCGTTTAGGGCTCGAGAGCCGAGTTTCGAAATTTGTGTTGGTTTCTCGCCCTTAAATGAGTCGCAATATTTTTTGTTATTGATAAACCGTTAAGTTTTTCCGTTTGTTTGGCTCATAAAGGGTAAGTGATTTTTACGTGAGCAAAATGGCGATAAATCCGGTTAGAGAATATGTTGCTTCTTGTGAAACTCCGACAAAGTGAAATTTTTGATTGATGCGATTGAAAATTTATCATACGAGAATAGGCTTCTTTTGAAAAACATGCCATTTTTTTCACCATTATACTTATATATGTATATATTTTTTTATATGTGTGTTCGGATAGGCTTCCGCGGTTTATATATATATGTATATATATATCTGCCGACCCACGATAAATGTCCACCAGCCGCCACTGCTGTGCAACTTCTTGAAAATATCACGCTCTTCCAAGTCCAATCCCGCATCGTATACTCGGTCCGTAGACAAAATAGGCCCATCTCGAATACACGAAGAACGTCGTTCGATGAGGTACATCTTTGCTCATATTGCCGACCCTATCTAGATATCTTTCGACGAAGCGTTAATAATAATGAATCGAATTAGTTCAAAGTTGAATTATTCCTGTTGGAATTTTATTCAGAAAATGATGAATATTAAGGTTTATTTTTATCGAATATCCGATATTTTCTGTTTCACATAACAAATGACATAATAATTACAACAGATTATTGTTGCTTAAAATGAATATTTGTCGTATTTAATAATTTTCATAGACGTGCATGCTGCACATATATGTAATACTTATAAATTTCCGACAAGTTTCATACATTTTTTGAAGGAAAAAAAAAGTTGAGCGACCAAAATTAAACTCATATTGTTGGCCCTATATATCCTGGGTACGGCAGTCGTCAATTTGCCGACCCGGTACCGCTGTATCTCGATTCACGAGGATGGTTCGGAAAACCTCGTTCTGCTCCCTATCGTTTAGGGCTCGAGAGCCGAGTTTCGAAATTTGTGTTGGTTTCTCGCCCTTAAATGAGTCGCAATATTTTTTGTTATTGATAAACCGTTAAGTTTTTCCGTTTGTTTGGCTCATAAAGGGTAAGTGATTATTGGTGAGCAAAATGGCGATAAATCCGGTTAGAGAATATGTTGCTTCTTGTGAAACTCCGACAAAGTGAAATTTTTGATTGATGCGATTGAAAATTTATCATACGAGAATAGGCTTCTTTTGAAAAACATGCCATTTTTTTCACCATTATACTTAT
Source organism: Aphidecta obliterata (assembly GCA_963966015.1). Lineage (NCBI taxonomy): Eukaryota > Metazoa > Arthropoda > Insecta > Coleoptera > Coccinellidae > Aphidecta > Aphidecta obliterata. The sequence goes on along the minus strand of OZ014434.1, from coordinate 12,680,894 downwards.
ATATGTATATATTTTTTTATATGTGTGTTCGGATAGGGTTCCGCGGTTTATATATATAATTACGTTTTTGGAGCGAAAGCCGATCTTTTAAAAATAAAAAGATTTATTTATTTACAACGGAAGATTATCCTATTCTAACAATAAGCTAGGAAGAAATGCACTCAATTAATTAAGGGGACATTCATCTTGAGACGTATTTATAACATTCCTTATCTCAAGTCAATTACGACAATCAGTATCGAACAATGGAACAAATATACACCCACACACGTGGCGTGATCAAAATGATGTGTCATCAAAATGTAACAAGGTAATATAATTATTCGAATAAGAATAGATAAGGAGTTCATCTGCAATATACAGGGTTGGCATTATGTAATTCCTCCCCACCTTGAATAAAGGTATCACCTGTAGTAGGTGTAGCTTTACAAAAAATATCTTTTCTTAAATATTTCAAAATAGAATAAGTAATTATCAATAAAATGATTATTATAAAAACAAATAATAGGGTAAATCTTGAAGGCTGGAGATTCCATTGGTCCAGGTCTTCTATCTTGATATCCGGGATGTCTTCATTTTTCCGGGATTCTTCATTTGTGGAATTTGGGTTGGATAAAATTATCTTGGGTAAAATCACGTATTTTTCTTCATTAAACGTAGTAGTTGGGACAATTTCTTTTCTCGTGTTGCTCACAGCACATTTGGTTCGTAGAATTGTCATAGGAGGCACAAAATAATGTCTTGTTTGCTGAAGACATTTTTCTAAAACATTTTTGTTTTCGATGGATAGGATATTTCCATCTTCTAATAATTTTAAATCTGGTGAAAGTACCGTTGTCGTTCTTGGACAGTTTTCGGTGTGGTTTTTCAAAATATTTTGAAGGCATGCTGGTGATTCAGCTAAGGTGTCTTGATCGCAGAGATAATCATCTTCTATTGGATGGCAAAATTTCGTTGACCATTTCAGGGTTTCTTCTTGTGAGAGTACATAGGGATCGGTATATGGAAGGGATAAATTGTTTTGTGGTAGATAGTAAAACTTGTATAAATCATAACTTTCTTCGTATACCGTTGGGATTGATATTAAAAATAGTAATGCTTTCTTTTTGAAAATTACTTTCGTATGACATATCTGATAATAATCTTTCAGATGATGTAAAGGTATTATCGTCACATTTTTTATTAATTCAAGGAATTTTGAATAAGGTAAAATTGATTCATGTAAAAGATGTAATCTTGCAAAACTCACTGCGGTTGCAATTTCATCTAGAATATTTTTGATATCTTTGAGTTCAAATGTCAGGAGATGCATGTATTGAATCTCTTGTATTGCTGGTATAACTTGAAGCAATTTAAGGTTTTCTGACATTTTCTGAAATTTTTCAATATACTTATTTTTAAGGTCATTTACGACTGTTGCGATCTGTTTTTGATTTCTTATCAAAACTTTTTCATTTTTTTGAATACTATCAAAATAGTTTTTATATAATTCTTCGTCATCGGAATCTAACGTTCCGAATAAAATCTTTGAAATCTTTCCTCCTAAGTTAATGAGTCCTCTTTTAACTCTAATTTTTTCATTCAACAATTCTTCCATGGTATTGATATTAATTTCATTAGTATGCTGTAGATACTTAAAATTGGCTGTTTGGGCAAAATTAGATTTTGACTTTTCTAATTTAATTATTTCTTTCTGATAATTAAGAATCAATTCTTCGATTTTATTTAAATCTACGTGATATATCAATTGAAGACTTTTATGTGTGACATACGCTTTTCCTAATGCGATTGGTAATATGTTGCTTTCAATTGGAATGATATCCATACATGATACGATAATTATTTCGAATAATATCGCGAGGATGACGTATAGATCCATTATCTGCAACAAAATTTTGAACTAGTTTTTTCTTTGCTTAAGAATTTTCTTATGATAAATGTGTTTATTTTTATTATCCTGAATGCGTAAATTATCAATTTCACGAGCATTAACCTTTTTGAATGCTGGGTCCAATTTTCTCGTTATTGGATTTTTAATATAAGTAGGATTTTTATTTAAGGGATGACTTTCTTTTGCTGATCGCTTTTCATTCGTTTTTTCCAAACGCGCAATATTTTTCTCTTTATTCTTTTCTAATTTATTTGCAATCTCATTAAGATTGTCTATGTAATTTTCCACGTAATCTTGAACTTGTTCGTTATGTGTACGTTCAACTGGTAAAGAGTAATTTAAATCTGCTTTAATAATTTGCATAGGTGTCATTTCTAGACTTGAATGATTCGAATTATTATAACTTAATAATGCTTGGGAAAGTCTGCTTGGAAAAGTTGAATTCCTACTTTCAATTGTTCGCAATTGTTCTATCAGTGTAGAATGAAATCTTTCTACTAATGCATTCGAATTGGGATTATAATTTGTAATATAATGAATTTCAATTTTATGGATTTTACAAAAATCTTGGACTACGCCATTTTTGAATTCTAATCCATTGTCACACGTTATTTTATTAGGAATTCCGTAATGGCTAAAATACATCAATAATTTATCTACAATTTCAATTCCTGTCTTTTGTAGAAGTGGGTAACATTGACCTAATCTTGAAAAAGAATCTATTATACTCAGACAATACGTTTGATTGAATCTTATTGTATCACAATAAATGTGAGTGAAAGGTTTCGATCCAATTGGGTTTGGTCTAAATTGTAACTCAATGGGAGTTCGTTCATATTTGCTTTTTTGACATATTTCACAAGAATTTATAAAGCTTTGAACATCTTTGTTCATGTTCGGCCAATAATATTTTCGTTTTAAACTAATTATATTTTCTCGTAAACCACGATGAATAGACTTTGTCTCGTGATACTGTTGAATTCGAAGAAGTTGTTCTTCCTTATCTTCAACATCTTCTACGTATGTTCTAGAAATTTTCAAATTTAACGTTTTATAATCAAATTTATTTTGTAAAATATTTATTAGAGGTTTCTCTAATTCGGGCGAAGCAAAATATAAAGTATACGACTTTCTTGGTTGAATATACTCTTTGACAAATTTGAATAAGTCAGTATCTATTGAGTTTATCATGACTCGAAATCTGAGTTTTTCTCCGAAAGGTTTAGTTTTCGTAACACTATAATTCGGGGATGATTTTAATATTATCTGCAAAGGGGCTGCATTTAAACTTCTTTCTGTATAGGGAAGTTCTAAAATAGGATTCTCAATGTTACTATGGACAGTAATATCGTCTGTCTCTAAATCAATAAAATCTTCGTTTTCATTATTATCATTATCATTATTATCATTATCATTATTATCATCGTCTGGATCCAATAGGGCCAAACATTCATCTAATTCTTCCGTAGTGATTTGATTTGCAATCGATAACAAATCATCTTCGATTCCGTTTATTTCAATATTTTCGTAATAATCTATTTCTGTGGCATTTGCCATTGAATCATAATCGATTCTGTTCGTTTCTTCGAACGTATTGATCTCTATCATTGGATCATTTTCAATTTCATCAGTATCTCCTCCGATATTCCGATTCGGTAAGGAATATACAATTATCTTTATATTAGATTCCGCAAAAATATATTTTATCATATTTGAAATAATATGCCAGTCTAATTTATCTAGACCGCATGCAATTCTTGGTATAGCCAAGTATTTGTCATTATTATATTGACACAATTCTCTGAGATATAATATTGATTGAAAAACGGTTTCATATTTCGGTTTATGAAAATACGAATCTTTCGTGATTAAATAATAAATGTTTCGATCATTTATTTGGATCATTGCTACTTCGCCTAGTAGCTTATTTTGAGATTTTAAATTATCTATTTGACCAAATTTATTTTTAAATTGGAGGGCTACACCTCGGTCCATGCGAAAATCACGGGAAACGCAATGTGCTAACGCATAATTCTTTGGGGCTTTAAATAAATTACCTGTTTTTTCAATTATCTTAGGGGAATCTTTAATATTTTTCAATTCATAATTTTTTTCAAAATCTTTATAAGTCAATTTATTATCTGACTCTATTATAATTCGACTGAGGGCATCAGCATTATTAGTTGAACCTTTTTTATAACGTATTCCGTAATCAAATTCTTTCGGAACTTCACCTTGAGATAAAACAGAGCCTATCGCGAAACCTGACGCATCAGTTGTAGGAACGAATGGCTTATTGAAATCGGGGTATCTCAATACAGGGTGATTCGATAAATTTCTTTTACATATTTCGAACGCTTCGATATATTTCGGATCATCAATATTAATTTCAGAATCTTTCTTCAAACACGAAGTTAATGGTTTCGTTATCTTTGCGAAATTAGGGATACATTTTTTATAATATCCTACGAGTCCAAGAAATGATTTTATTTCTTTAGGAGTTCTAGGAATTGGAAATTCAACAACTGCTTTCAATACTTTTGGATTAGGAACGATTCCTTTAGGAATATTATTATCACTTGTCTTAAAAGAATGACATTTATTTGATTGAATTTTCAGATTATCCGCTTTAAATGCTTCTAAAATATTTTGGATATCTGCTAAGTGTTGGTTGATCGTATCAATTTTATGTTTTATTATATTTGAAAACTCAGGATCCATTTGGATATTTCGGGGTTTCTGACATACTTGCTGATAATAAAAAGGGATTTGACAATAATTATTAGTCAATAATTGATTTTTAAAATCTAAATTAAGTCCATATTTATTCAAAAAATCTGCTCCTATAAGACCATCATAATTCTTATGGAACTTGTATACGACAAAGGGATGAAAATCATCAATTTGAAATTCAGGGAATAAAGGTATTAAAACTTTTTCATTTGCAGTTTGCTTTTTGAAACATGCAGTTAGTGTCGTAGATTCATTAAAAATATTTTTAGGAAAATTATTATACGCGAATTTTGGATCAATAAGACAAACTGAACATCCACTATCAATTAATAGTTTACATTTAGGATTTTGGAATTGGATATAGGGGAGTTGGTTTGTGTTATCTAACGTATTATTTAAGTCAATGAGTCGTTCATGGCACGATCTCGAAAATTTTCATTTAAATATTTACTGGAATTATTACGTTCTGGATATGAACGTTCGTTAAAATCACGTTTTTCGAATCTCGGATCTTTCGAAGTAGACGCTATATTGGTTAATTCTTCAATCATTATATTTGGATTGGGTTGATTATTAAAATATTGTCTCTGAGGACTTTGTTGATATTGGGTAGAATAATTAGATCTCTTCTGGGGATAATTCCTTGTCTGAATCGACATTTTTTCAGGGGGAGATTGTATTCTTTGATTAGGATGAGGTTTAAAAACATTTTCATTTTTACGTTCATTATTACCGAAGACTTGACGATTTGTCGGGAAATAAGTTTTCACTTGTTTTTGTTGGAAATTAATCGGTTGAGATGGGAATCTCGGTTGGGGATTATTTGGATAAAAATTTCTTTGATTATTTTGACTAGATTGCAATTTTTCCCAATGTTGATTATTTTGAGTAAAACTTCCATAATTATTATTTGGGAAGTTTGTTCGATTATTATTTGGAAAATTATTTTTATTAGTTTGATTGAAAGTTTTCTGATTTTGTTGAGGAAAATTCCTCTGATTATTCTGACTTTTATAGTGCATATAGGGTTGTTGATAAAAATAATAATCTTGACGAATAAAGTTTACAATATCGTCATAATTCATAATTCCATGACCTCTAAGGGCTGTTCTTAATTCTGGGTTAATATTATAGAGCAGAACTCTAGTTGCTACTCGTGAGGCAATATTTTTTTCTTGATCCTTTTCAAGAATCGGTAAATTAGACAATTCGACTTGCGAATCGTATTTATTCTTTAAATCTACTATTCTCTCTAGAAAATCTAAATCGTTTTCATTACGAATTCTTTGGGCATTTTGGAGATCCCAAAACAAAACTGTGAGGCTTATTTTTTCCTCAAATCTTAACTTTAAAAATTCCTTCAAGTTAAACCAGTTATCTGTGATTCTCTCATTAGAGCTTACTATTTCACTGGCATTTCCTACCAATTTACTCTTTATTATATCGATAATTGCTTCATTTAATAATGCGTCGGCAGATTGGAACCTATTATAGAATCTTTCGCAGTGATTTAAAAATCTTGCGAGATTTGCAGGATTACCATCAAATGGTACAATTGACTTTGAAAATAAATCAATTAATTTAAGTCTATCGAACATATTTGGTTCTGGTGCGACTGCCATTTTATTCGTATTCGTATTCTTCCGGCCTTTAAAATGCTTTACGGAAGTAATCTTGAAAAATTATATTGTACTTAGAAAATAATTGTATTCGGTTTTTTATTTTATAAGAAACCTAGGAAAAACTTTGGTAATCGGTTTTTTGTATTAAGAAACCTAGGAAAAACTCTGGTAATCGGTTTTTTATAAGAAACCTAGAGAAAACTCACACAAGTTTTACGCTCAAAACCGTGGGAAAAGATTGAAGACTTTGGACCAGGGTCAGTGACTGGGAATTAAAAAAGTGTTTCTAGATAGGATTCTCACCACGTTGTTTTTCTGGAGTCGTTGTAGACGCTACCCAAACAATCAGGCTCCAAATGGCTTTTCTCCTCGTTGTTGCTGGATTTTGCACCTTAACAGTTGAAACTGAAAGTTTTTGGAAGTTCTTAGCGCGGCGATAACTACGATTTCACGCTCGAAGTTTCGAAACACAGTTCTTCACGAAAACCGGCACAATCCCATACCCTCGTCGCCAATTACGTTTTTGGAGCGAAAGCCGATCTTTTAAAAATAAAAAGATTTATTTATTTACAACGGAAGATTATCCTATTCTAACAATAAGCTAGGAAGAAATGCACTCAATTAATTAAGGGGACATTCATCTTGAGACGTATTTATAACATTCCTTATCTCAAGTCAATTACGACAATCAGTATCGAACAATGGAACAAATATACACCCACACACGTGGCGTGATCAAAATGATGTGTCATCAAAATGTAACAAGGTAATATAATTATTCGAATAAGAATAGATAAGGAGTTCATCTGCAATATACAGGGTTGGCATTATGTAATTATATGTATATATATATCTGCCGACCCACGATAAATGTCCACCAGCCGCCACTGGTGAACACGGTACCATACAGTATAAGTATAATAAATAAACTTAAAATATCTATGAATGATACAAGAGCAAAGATAAAAATATCATTGAAAACTTTGTTTCCACGTAGTATAGTGATTTGGATGTGTTTATTGAATAAGCTGACATAATCCTATTGATGGGCATCCTTTTGCAGGAAAGGTTTCAATATTTCAATAACCCATTCATAGTAATCCTTATCATTAATACCACTGTCAAGAATCGGATCGCATCCAGGTAAAAATCCATCAATTGTTCCAGCATTCAAAATAGTGCACCTTCTGCCTTTACCCTTGAATAATACTCTGCATAATAATAATTTAATAATAATAATAATTTATTGAATCCTTTAAGACATTCTACATGTATAGGAAGAGTCAAACATCTAATTATTTTCAAAAGACAACTATCGAATTAACAAAAGAATAAAGAAAGAAAACCAGAGAGAAAAAGAGAAAAAACAGTGATAATTATACAATTAACAAGATATCCTTAAACTAAAACAATACGAAGAAACATAAAACCACCTACTTTCACTCTATTGCTGCTTCGAAGTATTCCACCCTAGTGTAAAAGCACTTTTCTAAAAGAATTTTTTTGATCTCATACCTTTTGGATTATTTTCTAGTGTCCACTGACGAATTTGAATACCGTTTAATATCATCTAGATGAATGAATTTTACGTTTTGTTCCATGTATTCTCGGTATTTATCACAATATCGTACTATTTTTATTATATTTTTCTGTTTATCAATAAGAATTTTCCTTCGATCAACTTTTTTGTATTTGTATCCAATTTTTTTTATGATATAATATAATGTTGACTTCGATCAATTGAAATCTAGGTGGTCTTTGGCCAGTTCGAAAAGGATATCTAAACTGATATATTCATTGTTTTTAATTCTAGCAAAAACAAAGTCATTCAATGTCTCTTTGAAGGAATAATCGTATCGCACAGGTTTTCTTCCACTGCTAATTCCAGGCTATAATAACATGCTAATATTCTACGGACAGGGCTTGGTGAAATCTGAAAATTTAAGAGACATTGATCAATCAGAATACACTTTGAGTCGGTGAATAACAGTTTACCTGGAACCCTAGCGGAAATATATGCCAAAACTTTGAAAAACTCGAAGTAACACGGACAAACTGCCTGGCGTTCTCTTGTTAGGGCGATGTATCCTGGTCAATTCCAGCCATTTTAATAGCATAAGACAAAAAATACTCAAATTCAGAGCAAATTTTTATAATTACATATTCACCAATATCTTCGATAAAATCATCAAAGCAAGATTTCTATGGGTAATGTTAGTGTTATTCCTATACCAACCTGAATTCAGCAACCCGAAATATCACTAAATAGTCTATTACCAACTTAAATTCGATTTTTCACAGCCAACCGAGATGTCAATAATTCTTAAACGGAGTATACATATATGAGTAACCATTAACCAACAAAATCTTTCTTAACCTTTGAGCATAGGAATAACCATCGAACAAAAATGACATGACCAAAGAGTACGGCAATTCTTCTTCTCGTGTTCGTCTAGTCAGTACATAAACTTAGAGTAATCTACTCTGAAATCGGTATTATAGGAAACTTCCTCATTCGCTGGATGGTAATCTAGGAACGAACTATTACAACCTCTCCGATATAATTGATTCAAATGGTAACCAAGTTACATGCAGCAACCATCCCACCAGTTTGCCCACGGAATAATGTCACAAGCATTTTCAATGCTTAGGTTTTTCTCACTATTCACCTCACCGTACTTATACTCTAATGTTTTCAAGTGACCCCAAATGAAGAAATCACAGGGGTTGAGATCGGAAAACTTACAAAAATCATACGTATCATTGATGAATTCTTCAGACAGCTGGTCTTCATTATCTATTGCTTATTTTAGGAGCAGTAAATAAAACAAATGTTAAAAGTTTATAATTATTGGAAATAAAATATGAAAATCAATTCCATTACATAATTGAAAAAATGGTAAAAATACGATATACAAGATATTTCTTGATTGTAAAGTTGAATATGTAGAAATTAAGCGAATATAAAATTTGACGCAACAATAACATTTTCCAGCATCAAGACAAGGAATTTTTCAAATTCACTTGAAGTGTTGCAAGGAAGCCAAGTAATTCCTATACTGTCCTGTTTTTCCCTCTTCTCGGTGGCATTAAAATGGCTTAAAGTAAATTTCATCTTAAAATCAATTCAAATAATAATCTATGCGAAATAAAACGAATATCTTGTATATCCAGACAGTCAGATTATGACAATACCTAATATCAGATTTGGCATTCTTTGGCAAGAGTACCAATAGGATCCCAGGCAGGTAAAATGATTGGTTCCAATTTGGCGGTTTCCAAAACTTCTGGAGGCACATGTTTCTTATCCACCACCACTTCGAAGTTGTACTCCTTGAACCAATCTGCGGTCATCAGTAAGTAGCCCTTTTCACCTTTATCATCTCCCCAAGAATTTTCAACACGGAGTTTGGTAGTTTTTCCTTCCTCCTACAAGTGACACAAATGGGCATTTACAGTTATTTTCAGAGATATGTTTCTGATTTTAAAACAAGATAGTTGTTGACAAAAAGAACATTGGAGTAGTCTGAAGATATTTTTCAAAATAAAAATTATAAAAACACTGCCGTGAAGGCAGGAGCTTTTGAGCGCTCGTACATGTAGTAGGTAGATTCGCATTTTCCAGTTTTAGAAATCAATTGAAGGAATTTTCGACAGCTGTCACAAAAATTCTGAAACTTAGGCGAAACTCCAGACTTCATGTCAGTGCTTTAGGTGACCAATTTTTTTTCGATAATTCGCTAGAATTTTCTACGGTATGTATGGTCTTGGTGATGCGATCTGGACAAAATTTGGCACGTAGTTTGAATACATTATTCCTAAGCTAGGTGCAAAATTTCATCCAATCCAATCAGTAGTTTCGAAATCATCAGGAAAAAAATATTTTGAACAGCCATATTTACGGAACCCCTGGTCTAATTTTGCTCATTGATGAACGTGGCCGCGATATTCGCGATCCAAACCCACCCTGAAAAGTTCAAGTTCCTAGGCCTTTCCGTTCAAAAGTTACAATTTTCTATGGTTTCTACGGTTCTGGTCATGTGATCTGGAGAAATGTAGCTTGAATATATCATTCTCCATTAGTATACAAAATTTCGCCACGATCGAATCTGTAGTTTTGAAATTATCAAGAAAACTAAATTTCAAACGACCTTATTTACGGAACCCCCTTGTATAATTTTGCTCATAGATGAACGTGATCACGACATTCGAGATCCACACCTATCCTGAAAATTTCAAGTCCCTAGGCGTTTCCGTTCAAAAGTTACAATTTTCTATGGTTTCTATGGTCTGGACAAAATTTCACATGTAGCTTGAACACCTCATTCTCCATTTGAGTGCAAAATTTCATCTCAATCAAATCTGTAGTTTTCAAGTAATCAGGGGAACAAAACTTTGAACGGCCATATTTACGGAACCCCTGGTGGAATTTGGCCCATTAACGAACACACTGATGTTCCGTTCGAGAGTTATCGTGCTTACGGACGGACGGACGGACAGACTCAAATTTTCCGACGGATTCGTCATCAGTGAGTCGAACATAGTCGATTGAGACCACTTTCGGCTCAAATTCGAAAAATACAGACATCATGACGAAATGATATAACCCTCGAGTAAGTAGTACGAGCGCTCAAAAATTATAAAAAACACTGCCGTGAAGTCAGGAGCTTCTGAGCGCTCGTTCATCCATCTTGTAGGTAGATTCGCATTTTCCAGTTTTAGAAACCAATTAAAAATTTTTGACAGCTGTCAAAAAAAATTCAAAGTAAGGCGAAACTCCAGACTTTAGGTAATCAATTTCTTTTCGATAGTTCGCTAGAATATTCTACGGTACCTATGGTCTTGGTAAAGCGATCTGGACGTAGTTCGAATACATTATTCTTTATCTATGTGCAAAATTTCATCCCGATCGAATCAATAGTTTCAACACCAACAGAAAAAAACAATTTGACGGACCATATTTATGGAACCCCTAGTATAATTTTGATCACTGATGAACAATTCCCTAGGCCTTTCCGTTCGAAAGTTATAATTTTCTATGGTTTTGGTCATGCGATCTGGACAAAATGTAGCTTCAATATATCATTCTCCATTGAAATACAAAATTTTGTCACGATCGAATACTTAGTTTTGAAATTATCAAAAAAACCAAATTTCAAACGACCATATTTACGGAACCCCTAGTCTAATTTTGGTTTGGAGTGCTGAAAATGTGTTTTGAATTTTCTATTTTCCCGTCAATTTCTTCTATTGAATCAAGCGTAATTTAGGTTGCATACATAACAAAAAGCCCTCCATCCAATAGACGATCACACGTGTATTTTTCAAATTATATTGTATTTCCTTTTATTCAAGAAAATGTTTTTGAACTCCTGTTGCTACAAATCTCTACTTTATTCTAATTCAATCTTTCCTATGTTATCCTGAATAGTGCTTCTGTAACCTTTGATTCTAAGCCAACTGCTCTAGCTTGGAAGACAATTTCACTCTTTGACAAACCAAGGATTCAAAATTAATATTTCGCCCAACTTCAACTGACTCTACTGAAAAAAATTTGTACCTCATGAGTTTGGCAAGTGACTTTGAAAGTTAGCGCATTTAATAAGGGTTCTAAAATGGAAGAACACTTACTATATTATTTCTTAGATGCATTTTTCAAATTATATTGCATTATCTTTCATTCGAGAAAATACATATCATGTCATAATTTTTGAACTCCTGTTGCTACAAATCTTTACTTTTTTCCAATTTTATTTTTTCTGTTATCCTGAATAGTGCTTCTATTATTTCATTATTTCTTAGATTGGGCAAAAAAAGGGTTTTCTTGAAGAAAATGAGTCACGAACTATTTTCTTTCAACTTACTGAAAATGATTCTAGTGTATCCAATAAGTGCCATAACTTTAAGAATCTGGTTTGAATGAGATGGAGCAAGTCCTGCCATAAAGTGTAATTGAAACAGATAGTGAAGCCACTTTTTGGTATTGGCTCACGTAATTCTAAAATGATATAACATTCACAAGATTATTCCTTAGATGGGCAAAAAAAAAAAGGTTTTTCTGAAATAAATTCAGTTTCGATTTATGGCAACATTTAATAAATTTACAAAAGATTTACAAATACACGCAAGACATCTTCTTAAGAAAGATCGGGATATCAGACTTGCGAATGATCCATTATTAACGAATTCAACTGCTTCCGTAATTCTCTCCCGAAGCTCAACTACATTTTCAATTGGCTTTAAATAAACTTTTTCTTTCACTGATCCCCATTAAAAAAATATCTAAGGGATTTAAATCAGGTGAGCGAGCTGGCCACGAGATTGCACCGGACCGCCCTATCCATCTGCCTGGAAATTCTTCATTTAGATATTCTCTTTTCTTCGTTTAGTTCTTTTAGTAAGTTGAAAGAAATTGTTCGAAACTGAGTTTTTTTAAGAAAAACCTTTTTTTTGTCCAATCTAAGAAATAATGTAGGGAGTGTTATACCATCTTAGAATCCTTATTAAATGCGCTAACTTTTAAATTCACTCGCCAAACTTATGTAGTAGTACATTTTTTTTTCAGTACAGCAAGTTGAAGTTGGGCGAAATATTAATTTTGAATCCTCGGTCAGCAAAGAGTCACATTATCTTCCAAGCTGGAGCAGTTGGCTTAGAATAAGGTAACAGATTGAAGAAGCACTATTCAGGATAACACAGGAAAAATAAAATTAGAAAAAAGTAAAGATTTGTAGCAACAGGAGTTCAAAAATCATGACATGGTGTGCTTTTTCTCGAATAAAAGAAAATGCAATATAATTTGAAAGATACACAACGCAAGATTTTTTTTCATATTTTTCTGACGACTACTATGACTTAGCATATTACCCGATTGGGACACCCTGTATATTTCACGTTAATTTCAACAGGTTAATGGTAGAGTTCAATTTCCACTCTTCGCTCAACAGAGAACTGTAAAACTGTTGTTTTAGCGCTTCAAACCGTGGTTATTATATTTAAGTAATTTCTCAACTTATTCCAAATATCCTAAAAATTTTCTCATGCGTTTAGTTGTTTCCCTCAAATTACCCAATACAATATCAGCGATGTATTTGCCCAATTATCAATCTCAAAAGTGATATTTCGAACACTCAAAACTTTTGAACTCTCTTATCCTGTATGCCACAATATCAAAACTAATTAAATTAATTTTTTTACTTACATCAATATCAACTGCTGTAAATACCATAGCATGAGTAACCGAACTTTCTCCATAAATTAACCTATCAGCTTTACAAAGATCATTGTGGCAATCCACTCCAAAAACGAGGGGGAAGTCGTGTCTACAAAAATAAATCTTTGTCAATTCCAAACTTTCAACATCATCCCATCTACTCACACTTTCAAATCTAACAGACCTTGCTTGTTAGCAAATCTCTTCGATACATCACATCCGAACCAAACAGCCTCTCCGCTTTTGATACTTTTACCAGTAACATCGAGAAGGAGCTCAATGGGTTGGTTGTTGTATATGCAGGGTCTGCCACCGACCATGTTGTTCAAGAATTCCACAGCGTACGTTTTGCCGTATTCATTGAATGGCCTTGGGTCAGCAACCAAACAAACCTATAACAGATGACATTTGATGTAAAATCCTTTGAATAATAACCACAAGGAGGAGCATTCGACTACTTTTCTTCGTTTAGTGCGAGACGGAAACAGCCATATCGAACGGCCTGTTATGACTCGTAAACAAACGGACATGGGCGTAACATGGATAAGGTTGAGATAGGTTTTTGTTATTTCTCAGTTTTCATCATATAATTATAATAAATCGTATTTTGTAGATTCTGAGCCGAGAATGGTCTCAACTGATGAAGTTGGAGCTGCTAGCTATTGAAGTATACGCGGATATTGTTGATTAAATGTGTCTGTATGGCATATCTCACAACGAGAATCAATTATATTTCAATTTGTGAGAATGCAATAGGAGGTGAAAATATCAGAAATATGTATACAAAATAAATTTTATTCAAAAGGCAATAAATGTATCTTCATATATTTTCTATTTTTTTTTCATCTTCCTCTTTTATTCTTCTTTTATTTCAAGTTTGAAACTGTCCATTACATCCTTGCAAATGGAAATTAAATTATTAATGCAAATTAAATAATAGTTCAATTCATCTGGCTTTCTCATAAAGTTTTATCGATTTGCGAGAGAGCTCACACAAAAAGTTTTAAGAAATATTCTTTGATTAATGTTTGAAAACATCAATAACAACTAAAATGAATGGAAGTTTTCTAGTTTCTACTCTACTTGAATTAGAATCAAAGAATAGAGGTGTACAGATCTGTTTCTATGCATCAACAATTTGGTATTCTTTCAAAATATTCCTTCATATTTGTAAAAACAGCAGTACAGTTCGCAGCGACTAGTCAGTTATTAGGAATTTTTTCAGACTTTCATGAATTTGTTGAAAGTTCTTGCATATTTATAACACTTCTTCAATCTTTACCTTATCGTCCATGTTGAAAACTGGCTTCACATATTTCTCGTAAAATTCTACTGCTGTAATTGGACCGACTTTGTGGAATTGCTTATTTTTATCGTAATAAGTCCAGGTGAATTGTTCGTTAGGGACACCTAGACAAATACCAGCCACTCTATAAATAACTGCCATCTGTTCTACGATTTTCTTTTGGATGTTCTCAGGACTTTCCCCTTTCTCCACAAGGTCCCGTAAAACTTTAGCATATTCTCTCAGCTGAAAAAAATATATGTAAAGTTCAGAACCTACGGGCTTGCTTAAAGCAAACGATTTCAAAGTTTTCGAGATGATATAAGAAAACCTTCAGATTTTTCAGTGGGATAAGTCCTTTATAACCAAAACAAGAACACGAAATTTCACCATAAACAAAAAAGTTATGCTCATAGCAAAAACAAATATATGATGGTTCGTAAAAAATTTTGTCCAAAATGTTTCCGAAGGTTCATCATTGGAGATAATAAACCAATCTCATCAGTCCCCTCGCCTTAAATCAACTTGAGAAAGTGCATATACCTTGCTCCTCAAAAGCCGATTCATTTTCAAGCTGGTCTCAGAGCTAAAAGTTTCAGGAAAGCATTTTTTCGGCATAAGCCCATGCTTGACAACAAGATTATGGACCATATCCCATTGGCCTCCATCAGGTACAGCATTCTAAAAAAAAAAACAAGTTACAAAATAAAAATTTAAACATATTTCAACATACTTCAAACAGGAAAGAAACAAGCCTTCCATCAACAGGTTCTTTCCTTCTGGCAGTCTCGACAATGGCGTTCAAGAAGTAGTTGGCCCTTTCAATTTTGTCCCAATAAAAGAGATAGGATTGGGAGAATTCGAAATCTTCCAAGTTCTGCGATTTGATAAAAGGTATACGCATTGCGTTCAAGGCCGAAAACAACCAACATCTTCCTGTGTTTTTCTGATTGGTAACAGGTTTTCCTTCGCTATCGATCTGAAAAAGGGAATATAAATCTTTTTTCGGCAGATGCTGACAGAACTATTCACTAACTTAACTGACATTCATATACTGGCTGTAATATGTTTTTATACAGATTTGATTATTGTTTTAATAATGTGGAATTATTGTAGCACATATAAGTATAACACTTCAAGATAAAAAATTCAAGGGTCAAAATCCATTGGCACATAAAGACAAAGGGTGGATTTTATAATCCACTTAAGGAATCCTTCAAGACGAAAAGTATAAGGGATTATGACCTTTATGCTCATTTACTTAAGTGCTATGATCCTTTGCATCCAAGAATAAATTATGAGACTCAGCAAGCTATTATGACCCTTATTTAAATATTCTCAAGGGTTATAATCCCATACTATATAAGAGTAAGCATTCCTTAAAAACACTGAAAACAGCCTTTAGGATTCATTTGATCCCTGAAACAACATTCGTTTCTTTGTTCTAATATTAAAAACTAACATTGTTTGTAATTCAATTGGATTCATATTTATCTTATCTATAAATAAACTTGTACATATATCTTATAAAAATAATCACAACAGCTGAGAGCGAAAATAATCATCAATTATTTATAGGATGATGAATGACAAAGAAAGTCGCAGGTGAAAATAATTCTCCTGATGGACAATCTCATACTTGAATAAATGCGAACCTACTGACATACATTTCAATTTTAGTTAAAGAAAAACATTAATTTTTACTGACCTTGTGGCTGAATACGTGAACCGTTTCTTCTATTACTTTTCGGGTTAAACAAACATCGAAGGGATCCGTTCTGGAACAAACATTCAACGCCAAAATGTTTGTTTTATCCCCAGAAAATTTTGTTCTGAATCCATCAATAATTGATTTATTCAATTCTATGAAAAAAAAATTTGATTTTGTATGAACGTAAGAATTATTCACAATTGGGAACTCACCAACTTCCATTTTAGTCAAAACAGTTTCGAAATGAAATAAAGAAATAATGCACTGTCACTGTTATCAACAAAGGCAGCTATATGAGTTATGTTGTGAGTAACTTACTAAACTCCAAACTCTCCTTTTATAAATTACTAGTTTTTTACTAGATCTCAGATCACATGAGTGATACAAACTTTCTAATAAGCTTTTTTGCGGCCACGGTTAAAGATTATTAACCATAAAGAAAGTTTTGTTTTTCACTGTCAACTTTTATGTGAAAACAAGGTCATGCCAGCGCATATTTATATCAAAGATTAGAGAACTCTTTGTTTATATGTGGAATAAAAAAAAATTAAATTACAAACTCAACGAAATATTAGTTGATGGTCCCAGTTTACTGGGTTAAGCGCCAATCAGAATAATATGTGATAGTTTTTTTCATCTCGGCTTACTTGTGGTCGTTTTGGTGAATTCGAATTGATTTCAATGAATTAATTACATCACAATAAAAAAAAATCCTGTGGATACCCTCGACGATTCCCGTTTATTAGTTCATTAGTTGATATGGTCAGTAGTTCAGAAGTATCATAACCTGTCAAAATTCGATACAAATGTGAATTGAAATAATTAAATAATTACAACTTTTGAATTTCTGAGAAGTAGTCAATAGAAATTATGGAAAGAATTTATATTATAATTAAAGATAGTTTATACATTTACGAAGAATCTGTGATAGAAAAAAATGGAGTTCACCCTATCAGAAATTCAGTCAAAAGAAAACAACCAAAACTATTTCTAGATTGTATTTTTGTTCATTACCTAATGACGGTGTTGAAGGAAAGTGAATTATTTCGAAATTACTTTATAAGTAATCAAAAAAGGCTCTTGAAGGGAAGAGATGGTTTACAAATAGTTTTACAGTCTACGTCCAAAGACTTGATAGACTATAATTGGTAAATTACTAAAACTTTCATATATTCGAGGGTACACATTTTTGGGCTAACTATAATTACAGGAACCATCATATATGTGAAATGGTAAGAGAGAAATCGGAAGTGGACCATATTTTATCATGGTTATCAACATTAGGTGGTGCTTATTCGGCATTAGGAGATTATTTCCAAGAATGTGCAGAGACGGCAGCAAAAATTTCAGTGAATCAATTCAAACTAGCTTTAAGAATTGGAGATCCTCAAATAGCCGCAAGGTGTAGACTGTACCTTGCCTTGAGCTTGATCCAAACAAAACAGTTCAAACAAGCTAGGCGAATTATTTATAATGAGTATAGACAAGGTGTTGATAGTATAGTGGTTGATATTAGACTTTTGAGAATGTGTAAAGGAATTTGGGCTAAATTGCAATACGAACATTTTTTGCATGTGCATCAGAGGTCTAAGGTAAAATAAATAAAACTAATCATTCGAAATTTTTATCAGTTTTATTGGAATACTAGCATGTACTACCTCATTCTCGAGGAAAGCTCATTCTGATTGAAAAATCAGAATAGTTATTGAAATAAATCTGGGTGTAGTTAAAGTTCAGTTCTAAGGTAGGTACATAGGCAGAGTAGCTATTTTGAGGAATCACCAAAAACCTTCAGACAATAGAGAAGTTGGCAGAAACTTCTCATAACTTATGAATGTTCTACCCTAATTGAAAAAAAAAGTCGTTCAAACAAAACAAACACATCTTTATTATTAAATTACCATATTACATTTACAAAGGTATTTATTGCAGTGAAAGGTTATTGGTCTTCATTTTCTCTATAATAATTTTTTTTAAGGGTTTCCAACTGTCGATCTTTGCTCAAGATTCTCACCATCAGTATTTGGTCCACTCGATGAATTATGCGTACTCATCGACATCTTACTAATCGTGAAGAGCTCAAGTGGAACATCCTGCATGTAATCATCATACCTTCCAGCGTAAACTGTTTGATTTGTTTGTGAATCTCTTCTACTATCATTTGTGAAAGAACCATTCGATATCATTGAGTTGCCTGAAGCTGGAAAAATTGATAGAATACATACTACAGCTCGATTATTCTGCTGAAAAAGTATTATAGTTTCTTTTTGGATTATTATTCTTAATAATATGCCTTTGGAATACTCTGAGGTAAGAAATTTCTGATTTCCCCTAAAATGTATCAGCTGTTACAGGAATATAAGAATTTTTTTTCGACAATTCGCTAGAATCTTCTATGGTTTCGATAATGCGATCTGGACAAAATTTCGCTCGTAATTTAAATACATTATTCTTCTTCTATGTGCGAAATTTCATTCCGATCAAATCAGTAGTTTCGAAATCATCAGGAAAAAAATAATTTGAACGGCTACATTTACAGAACCCATAGTCTAATTTTGCTCATTGATAAACGTGACCTCGACATTCAAGTTCCAAACCTACCCTTGATATTTCAAGTCTCTAGGTCTTTACGTTCATAAGTTATATTTTTCTATGGTTCTGGTGGAGCGATCTGGACAAAATTTCGCATGTAGCTTGAACACATGGTAGTTTTGAAGTAATCAGAAAAACAAAATTTCTAACGGCCATATTTACGGAACCCCTAGTCCAATTTTGCTCATTGATGAACGTGGCCGCGATATTTGCGATCCAAACGAACTTGACCGCGGCATTCGAGATTTGAACCTATCCTGAAAATTTCAAGTTTCTAGGTCGTTCCGTTCGAGAGTTATCGTGTATACGGCCGGACGGACGGACAGACTTGCATTTTTCGACGAATTCGTCATCAGTGAGTCGAACCTTGTTAATTGAGACCATGAAATAGAATTGAAGAACGTGAAGTGGAAATAGTGAAGTCTCGTTTGAAATTTCATAAAAAAAACATGCCGTCACATATTTTTCGTACCTATACTTTCTCTTTTATGTCCAGCAAACTGCGAATAGTCCATCGAGGGAGGATTTCTCACCACACTCCAATTCAGTACATTCTCCATTATGTTGTCTCTTTGAATTTGTATTTCTTGGTTTTCATCAGGTTTCTTCGCACTACTGAGTGTTTGCTGATTGTACATGCCTTCAAAAATCTCTTCAGTCCTTCTAGTTAGCGGTATAATTATTGTTTGCTCGGCTATTGTCGGTTCATATGGATGGTGAACGAAATTTTCTATCGTTGTTGATCCGTTTCGTGGATCTAATTCCATTACACCAATTTGGGTGGTACGTACGTGAAATGGAAAATTTTTGTTGGCTACTGAAGGCATTGTGAGAATCTGAAAATATACGACATTATGAGATAAGTTGGCGAATTTATTGATTATATACTGGTAGAGGATGACTATCGACATTTCTGCTGGAGTAATATTTCGATAGCAATTGGGAAATTCAATACAACCTTGATAATAACCGTAATTTTTGAAAATCAAGGCATTATCTTCAAGAGAAACATTCTACTGTATCGGAATAATCAATTTTTGAAATCCACCAAATGAAGATGAAATCGCACGTTTTAAATACTCACTAAAAAACTGAGATGCCCTCCAAAAGCAATGAAGAGTAACATTGCACAAACTATGGATTCCCGAACCCATTTGTCGATGTAAGTGTTACCCGATAAGATGAATACTGGTCCTGCAACGAACCATAGTGTTCCAATTATGTTGAAAGGATAGTAAAAATTACCCTGGAAAAGTATAAAATAAGAATATTGTCAATCAAATTGATAAACAGTTATTGATAGATGTTTGTTTATAAATTATGCAGTCGAATGTGTGGAAAAGGTGAAAAAAAAATCACTGCGTAACAATACCGAAATATACATACCTTCTCAGGGTAATGTTTCAAAGTGAATATCGTTGAATAAATGAACATACACCAGGCCAGCATCCTCAATATAATCAAAGCGTACCCGGCAGGAGATTCAAATAAATACAGCACTTCTCCAGGGTCAAAAACCTGAGAAAAAACAGCCAGATTTTAGGTCATAATATCTCAGATTTTTTCGAAATTATTTAAGAAATTTTCTGAAATATATAAGAATAAGAAGGAAGTAGTGTGTGTACATCGTTCTCCACTTACCAGTGATTCATAAATGAATATTGCGACATAGGTCACTGTGTAGCAGCACATGAAAATCGTCAGCTTTATGCTACAAGAAACTGGTAAACGTCCTCTTGTTACAGTGTACCCCTTCGCCAACAAAAGAAGCAACAAGAGGAAATATGTCTCAGAACCTCCCATGAGAATTGAGCCTGAAATGTGGTGATTCAATCCATATTCAGTGTATTAATCATTATACCTACTGAAATACAAATGCATAAAACAGAAAAATAATAAATTTCAACAAGTTAGGGAGTATATTTGTCTTCTCACTGCAGCCGGTATGAATTTGAAAATGATAAAAGAAAGAGAACTAAAATAGAAATTTCAAATTAAGTTGAACTAAAAACTTCTTATGTATTTTTACACTCACCAAACCTTTTAATTCTCATTGTATTCAAACCAGTCATAGCATATTTCAAGTAAGCGATGGTTTGTATGAGAATCCCAAAAAGCTGTAGAACAATCGATAGGAAAAATATTTTGTATGTGGTATGAAGTAATTGTCTGGCTTTCAGCTCAACAGCACTGATCACGACTCCTAGAAGAAGCACTGTATAGGCTACCGAAAAAGCTGTGAGAATTGGGAGAATATCTGAAAAAAAAATTAAAATGTGTTTTATAATATTTATTTTTCTTGGAATTTTTGCGCGTTTGTTTCTATGAACAATAACGTTATCTTTTCGCCCATTTTCCTGTAATTTTCGAATTTTGGACCGGGATGGTCTCAAACGATTGGGTTGGACTCACAGATAAAATAATTGTGTCCGTCCGTTCGACCGTTAATACTACTACATACTAAAGAAGGAACCTAGAGTTTTGAAATTTATAGGGTGAGATCAAGGTCTGAATGCGCCGGTTTGGTTCGTTAATGGGTAAAATTCGCCGAAAGGTTCCGTAGATATAGCCATCTGAATACAGATTCGATCGAATTGAAACTTTGTAGTAAGTTGTAAGATGACGACACAAAGGTTTTTGTGGAATTTCGTGATAAGGATCGTATCACTAGAAGATTTTTAAAGAATCCTTTTTTGAAACTTTGGTATCTCAGAAACTATCCTCTCCATATCCTGCTGAAATTTTGTGTCAACATGAGGCATCGAATAAATGAGTTTTCTGTAAACAGTGAGAAAACATGCTTTCTAACTGTTCCATGTTAAAAAAAAATTCAGAGTTAAACATTCATAATTTTTTGTCGGAAGAACACAGATATCCTCTGACGTTTCTCTCGATAATTATTTCAAACTTTGACGGAATCATGATTCCTCTCGAAAAATAGACCGATCCGAGGGCTAAAACGAATCATTATAGGTACGTTTCTTCGTCACCCACGTGCAGTTTACAGGAATTTCCGATCAGTTTTGATTGAAGGTTCCAAAGTTATTCCAATGTCAGTGCATTCATTTCCCCCATTTCTTCTAGAATGCAGTCGGAATTAATGATATCGCAATGCAAAGAAGTAAATTGGACCAAGATATCGAGGTAAGTAATGATTTGTAACAATTTTCTTCCCTCATAATATGTTTTGTTTTATATTCCAACCCCGATACCATAGAGGTTATGAATGAATACTTTCGTTCATTCTGGCCAGTGAAACGGATTTGAAGTAAAAATAGGGATATTGCTACTCGAAAATGCTAGAAAGTGATGATTACTCAAACATTTCATAGCCCCACGATACATTTTTTCTAGGTTTCGAAAAATTTCTAAATAAATCAAAAGATCTAGATTTTACGTTTCTAGAGTTGTTAGCATTACACAAATGATCGAATTGGTTTTTATGATATATTCAATATGATTCGGCGATATCATCTATTGAAGTTTATAAAAAAATTACGAAAAGCACTGCCGTGAAGGCAGGAGCTTTTGAGCGCTCGTACATGCACCTTGTAGGTGGATTCGCATTCTCCAGTTTTAGAAATCAATTGAGGAATTTTCGACAGCTGTCAAAAATATTCTGAAACTTAGGCGAAACACCAGACTTTGTCTGTGCTTCAGCTGACCAATTTGTTTTCGATAATTCGCTAGAATTTTCTACGGTATCTATGGTCTTGGTGATGCGATCTGGACAAAATTTTGCACGTAGTTTGAATACATTACTCCTCAGCTAGGTGCAATTTCATTCCAATCCGATCAGTAGTTTCGAAACTATCAGGAAAAAAATATTTTGAACGGCCATATTTACGGAACCCCTATTCTAATTTTGCTCATCGATGAACGTGACTGCGATATTCGCGACTCAAACCCACCCTGAAAATTTCAAGTTCCTAGGCCTTTCCGTTCAGAAGTTACAATTTTTTATGGTTTCTATGGTTCTGGTCATGTTATCTGGAGAAATGTAGCTTGAATATATCATTCTCCATTTAAATACAAAATTTGGTGACGATCGAATCTGTAGTTTTGAAATTATCAGGAAAACTAAATTTCAAACGACCATATTTACGGAACCCCTAGTATAATTTTGCTCATAGATGAACGTCATCACGACATTCCAGAACCTTACCTATCCTGAAAATTTCAAGTCCCTATAGGCGTTTCCGTTCAAAAGTTACAATTTTCTATGGTTTCTATGGTTCTGATCATGCGATCTGGACAAAATATCACATGTAGCTTGAACGCCTCATTCTCCATTTGAGTGCAAAGTTTCATCTCGATCGAATCTGTAGTTTCGAAGTAATCAGGAGAACAAAATTTTGAACGGCCATATTTACGGAACCCCTGCTGGAATTCTGCCCATTAACGAACTCAACCGAGGCATTTGGGATCTGAACCTACACTGAAAATTTCAAGTCTCTAGGTTGATCCGTTCGAGAGTTATCGTGCTTACGGACGGCCGGCCGGACGGACGGACAGACTCGAATTTTCCGACGGATGCGTCATCAGTGAGTCGAACATAGTCGATTGAGACCATTTTCGGCTCAAAATTCGAAAAATACAGACATCGTGACGAAATGATATAGCCCTCGTGTAAGTAGTACGAGCGCTCAATAAATTGACAGTATTTGTCATTCGATTTTTTTCTCGATAACTCGCTATTCGCTAAAATCTTCTATGGTCTTGGTAATGCGACAAAATTTCGCACGTAGATTGAATACATCATTCTTGACCTGAGTGCGAAATTTCTGATCGATTGAGTATTTTCGAAATTATCAGGAAAAAATATTTTGAACGGCCATATTAACGGAACCCCTAGTTCCTCGACATTCGAGAATGCAAACCTACCCTGAAAATTTCAAGTCTCTAGGTTTTTCCGTTCGAAAGTTATAATTTTCTATGGTTCAGATGGTCATGCGATCTGGACAAAATGGCATTTAGGTTAAACATGTCATTCTCCATCTGAGTGCAGAATTTCATTTCGAACGAATCAGTAGTTTCGAAGAATTCAGGAAAACAAAATTCCGAACGGCCATATTTACGGAACCCCTGGTCTAATTTTGCCCAATAACGAACTTAATCGCGTCATTCGAGATTTGAACCTACCCTGAAAATTTCTATAGGTCGTACTGTTCGAGAGTTATCGTGTATACGGACGGACAGACTTGAATTTTTCGACGGATTCATCAACAGTGAGTCGAACCTTGTCGATTGAAACCGTGAGTTTGAATACATTATTCTTCATATTTGTGCAAAATTTCATTTAATTTCCAATCCAATCAGTAGTTTCGAAATTATAAGGAAAAAAATATTTTGAACAGCCATATTTACGGAACCCCTGGTCTAATTTTGCCCAATAACGAACTTAATCGCGTCATTCGAGATTTGAACCTACCCTGAAAATTTCTATAGGTCGTACTGTTCGAGAGTTATCGTGTATACGGACGGACAGACTTGAATTTTTCGACGGATTCATCAACAGTGAGTCGAACCTTGTCGATTGAAACCGTGAGTTTGAATACATTATTCTTCATATTTGTGCAAAATTTCATTTCATTTCCAATCCAATCAGTAGTTTCGAAATTATAAGGAAAAAAATATTTTGAACGGCCATATTTACGGAACCCCTAGTCTAATTTTGCTCATTGATAAACATGACCTCGATATTCGAGATCCCAACCTACCCTGAAAATCTCAAGTCCCTAGGTCTTTCCGTTCGAAAGTTGTAATTTTCTATTGTTTCTATGGCGTTAAAACAAAATGACAGTACTTGTCATTATGACAGTGAACACTGAAGGATGATTTGGTACACAGAAAGCAACGCGCAAAAGCTACTGACTTCACGACAGTCCTTTATTACGATTCAGTCGAAATCTACAACACAAACAATGGCAGTACACAAGAAGAGTTTTAACACCATTCGAACATTTCATATATTGATTTTCGGATAACCCTCGTTGTTTTCGATTATTTTTGATTCAAAAAAAAAACTTACAAAATTCATCAGCAGAAAGATGTTCATGCCAGTAGTCTCCAGGAGGACCATTTGTCATCATTATTCTGTACTTCACGTGTATGCCCTTTAATGAGAGTGAAGTATTTTGTTAATTAACTTTTTGCTCGAACGCCACTTACAAAAAATGCTCCAAAAGCGAACGTGCCATTTTCTCCAGACAAAGAAAATTTAGCTAAAATCATACCTTGTGGCTATTACAGTTGCTCAAAGCGATAAACCACCACCTTTCCCTCGAACTCGTGAAACTTCGTCCATTGTGACATACAACTTTTCTTCCTGCTCGATTATTTCGGTTGTTTGTCATGAGCTCGGGGATAGACCTCTTTATTATAATTTTTTTCGTGTTGTTGATCACTTCCTGAAACCAGCAGTAACTCTTATTTATCCACCTGACGCTTTAGGGATCATCACAGATCTCGCAAGAACGAATTCAGGAGGTAGGCTGGGGTTACGCCGACACAAGAAATTTTTAAGAACGACTGCGCGAGAGTTGGCTCTTTCCTAGTAGGCGACACATCAAGAAGACCGAGTGAGGATGACAAAATTGCGAAAGCCAATGCTTATTTGAACAATTGACCACTTCCGGTCTTTGCCTTCACTTATGGAACACCCTGTATTCGTAAATCATCACACTTTGATAATCTCCGAGAAAGAATTGCAGTCTATACTCTATAGGGCATTATATAAGTTGATATCATCGGTTTCACTCGAAGAATAACTTTGAGGTATCATTCCTATCCCTGAATGATACGCGCGCTGTATTTCAACACAAAACACTGTCATTGACCATAAGGTCTGCTACGAGTTCTGGGGTATGAGTTTCTGGGTATAAGCATTGAGTATTGAAATAACCAGAAATACAGAGATACAGCCCAGTGCATTGAATTGAAGCCGCTTTCAGATGAAGTTCCTTCCTCGTTTCATGGAGGCGGTTGTGTTTGAGAGAACGGATATTCTCAAACCCCGCATCTATCGGTGAGCAGCAGAACTAATAGGGCTATTTCATTAACGAGCAGAGCACCAAGTTGTTGGGTTTGGACCGGCATATGATTCAATGAAGATTTAAACGCAATGGTATAAGTATAAATTATATAAAAAAAATATTTTGGAAAAAATTACAAAGCCTACCTTGTGCGTTGTGGTTTCAAGATATTCGTACTCGTCCTTCAAATTTCCATGGCTGAATTCAGTCGAAGATTCCGACGTCCAATCGTTGTAAAATGTGGATTCTGTGTAAGCTTCAATAGGAGACGTTGAAAAATCAGAGATGGTCGTAGCTTCTCGCGTTGTCGTTGCTGTTGTTGTCTTTCTTCGTGTAGGTAACGTGGGCAGAGTGATCGAATATGTTTTATCTGAATTCTTAACGCCCTTTTCAGTCTTCCCTGTACCCTTTTCATTCACATAATAACATCCTGCTAGTGTCTTGTAATTTGGTAACCGCGCAGTCAAGTTGATCACTTGATTTTGTTCCACATGGACTACAGCTTCCTTTTCAGCACAGGTCTGAAATTATAGTATAATAGACGTTTTCATTTTCCCCTTAGTTTCGTTAGGAGTAAATATGGTGGATGCGCCCGAGCCAAATGGAAAATTCCATGAGCCTTTTTGATGTTGGTACAGTTTGAGAATTATTTACTTTTTGCCTACCTTTTGCGTTTTATAAACTGAAGGCCACTGATCCTTAGTATCATAATACAACAATAAATTCGGGTCTCCATTCTCTTCATTGAATTCTATATGATATTCAAAATGTCCTTGATGAGATAAAAAACAAAATCTTGTTAAAAAAACCCAATCCTGAAATAGCGATAAATGTGTAATTGTAAATTTTTTGGTGCTTAGTATTTACAAACCTCTTTCGTATTGATTTCACCTTCAATATATTTAGCAGAAATCATCCTCGATGAAATTAGTAATAGTAAGAAAAACTGCATGCTAATTTTTTTTTTTAAATTGTACAAGATACCTGGATATTTAATTATTATTGGAACAACGACCAACAATATTATTTGTAGTTGTATTCACCATGGAAACATAAGCAGCTTATATACAAACATAATAAGAAATTCATAAGGTATTTGAATGTCAAGGAACATTCTCTAGCATGGACTATCCGATATATAAATTTTCGAAGAATATCAATTACTCAAATACATTCAGAAATAAAATTGGCCAATTTTCAAATTTGAATGTTGCGGTGTGAAACTTAAACTGTAGAGAACAAGAATTTCTTCGTTCTGTGGTATGTGCAGATTTTCCTTTCATTGATAGAAACCTGTGTTATCGATTCTTATCAAGAATTTATTTGGGTGCGGTTTTCTTGTTCATAATCAAATTTATTCACACATATAACAAGATTCTACAATCAACCCAAAACATATTTACTCCATACATAGAATAACAGCAATTTTTTGCCATTCCATAATAACATTATCGACCGAGACTGAAAATGTTAGGTTAACGTATCAACAAACAGGGTGACAGTTCTCCTATTTTTCTAGGTACTAATTTCTTAATGTTTTTGTCACAAATTTCCTTAGAAATCATTTAATAATTATCGTTTGAAGTATTTTGAGTGATTTTTCAACTCAGTTTGACGTTGGACAATAATGTGAAATGCTGAGAATAGCGTTGATATCTTGTGAAAGTGAAGAAATTGGATAATTTTTCATTCGACGCCATTTTGACTAGAATTTTGTAAGTTTTTAATAGCACTTTTTATAATATAATAATATAAACAATTACCCTTCAGTTTTCTTTGGAGAGAAATCTTTCGTAGAATATGCAATTAAATTTTATTGACCGAATTGTATCTGCTGGAAAAGTACAATTTCATCATTATGGCTTTGAAAATGAATCATTCAAAATTAGCAACAATTTGTCATTTGGTATTTCGCAAAACACAAAAAATTTGTAGGTGTGTACATGCTCAACTCATGTGTACCTTCATTTCATCCCTTTCCTAACATTGAATTAGTTATCAATAGAATTATCATTTTGATTTTTCATTGTTATCAAAACAAAATTAGCGAAGCTTTTTACAGTTATTGTATTGATAGATTAATTCAATTGAATTGTAGCATATAAATTCATTTAAACTTAACTTCTATACGATATTGATTGACTTTTGATCCAACAGTTTTTAATGAGTAGGTATGCAAAGTACCTAGGCTTTCGGTCTAATTATGTGGAATCGTCCATCAAAAACAATAATGAGGTATTTTCAATGAATTTACGGGGAAATTTCGGATTTTTGAAATACTGTTGACTAGGTACCTCTGTACTTTTGAATTGAATGAAGTTTTTCTTCTAAGTTAAGTTTATATTCTGAAAAATTATTCCTATTTGTGAGGTGAAAAAGGAACTACTGGTTCTATATAAAGAGAGTTAATTCCAACATATAAGAATTTGAATTTTTGCACCTAAGAAAAACTTCTTTCGCGTTATAATCTCTACGAGAAATGAAGGTGAAAGGAAGTAATATTCTCTTGATGTTGTTTCCGTTGTCTACAGAACATGGAAATTCCATAGTAATTGTGTAACATCATACCAAATTTCATGATTCTGTGTTGAATATTTTAATTTTGAATTTGATCCCTTGATTATTAGCATTTAAAATTTATGGATCATATACTTGAACTAGGATGTTCGATACTCGATTGCAACTGTTTCTTCTACCAAATTACATGTAATTGGCACTTGTAGTTCCGAGAAAAGCTCTGAATGGGGGACATATATTTTTAAATTCGATTTTTAGATCCTAAACTTTAACTGTAAACATTTCAAGGGGGAGTAAACATTTTTTATGGCAAACGATTTCAAAGGTCTATTATAGTTCATTATAAACCAAAAAATACAATACTGAAGTGATGATTTAGGGTTGAGTATAATAGGAACATCTTCTGATCATGCTCAAACTAGATGAATAAGCCTTCAAACTTCATAATAAGTCTGTTTACTGTTATCGTAGCTATAATGTCCCTTATTAAAGATATTTCTTTGAAATTATATAGGAATAAGAACACTTTGTGTACAAATACCAGAATCAAATCATCAAAAAATAGAAATGTGGACCATGTTTATGAAACTCTTGAGTAGTTTTTGAAGTAGTCATTTATCTGAATTTTGAAAAATTTATCGATTATTCATCCTCATTCTTGCATATATATTATGGAAGCACTATTGAGATGCCACTTTGTATGGAGGCAGGTCTCATTATTAATTTTATCATAATTACTAGGTGTTATTCTTTCTTCGTGATTAATTTAGTATCTAGCGATCTATGATCAGAATGAAATGGAAATAAAAAATGTAAAAATTACCTTCATTTCAGATAAAATCCACCAGCGAGTGATGTTCTAGCCCAAAGACGCTCTCCCGCGAATCAAAGATGGCCCCGGTTCCTAGACCGGGTAGCCTTAGGGATCCGGACATAGCCGAGCTGTTTTACAAGCACGATCCGGATAAGATCTTCGAGGATCTCAGGGAAATCGGACATGGATCCTTTGGGGCTGTTTACTACGCCAGATGTCTCCTCACTAAGGAGATTGTGGCTATCAAGAAGATGTCGTTCATGGGGAAGCAGAGCCTGGAGAAATGGCAGGACATCATCAAAGAAATACGGTGGGTAGAAAGTTTTAATAATAAGACAATGACTTCAGTAATGCAGAAGTATTGCATCGACAAAGACAATAAGTTGAATTTTTTTTCCAGATTTCTAAAGCAGTTACGGCATCCAAACACCATAGAATACAAAGGGTGTTATTTGAAAGATAATACAGCATGGTTGGTCATGGAATACTGTCTGGGTTCTGCCTCAGACATCATTGAAGTACACAAGAGACCACTCAGAGAGGATGAAATCTCGGCTATATGCGAGGGGGTCCTAAGCGGCTTGCATTATTTGCATGGGTTTGGACGCATACACAGGTAATTCTTACGTAAATCTTACGATAATTGATATTTCCAAGAATCAGCCTTATCTTCCCCAGTATGCTTTTGAGGTATTTCTAATCGTTTGGGAATAGGCATGATGACGTGATTATTAAATTGAAAGTACGAAAGAGAGAATGACGTCAAATCTCTATAAACATAAAACTGCCAACTGTCAGATCTTGTATTTGATGCTGTTTAGATGTTTTGTTCAGACGCCCCTTGTATTATACAGGGTGTTTCCAACTTAGACCTGAACCTTGGAGGACGTGTTAGTATGACTCATTTGCTGTCGTTTGAGCCATATTTATTGATAACCGAAAATCAACAGTTTCTGTGTTATTTGAATTCTTGTGTTTTTTCAAAAATTTCTCAACTTACTTAATTTTTCATCAATTTTTTCTACGTTGACCAAATTTGATTATAATTTTGGATTATTTTCATCAGAAAAGGATATAACATGTATGAAAAAAGTAAAACTATCGTGTATTAGATGTTGAAAAAGAATTAGTATGATTAGGAAGTGGGTATATGAAGAAAATGAAAATCAATTTCTAATATCAATTTGCCTGCAACTTTCGAATTCCACAATTTATGTATGAAAAAATTATTTCAAAAACTTGAAAAATTCCTTCTTTATTCCCTAAAAAAAGTTTTCGTTAGAATGCAGTCACCAGGTTCGTTTCAGCAGATTTTTAACAACCTTTTGAATGTCTGGCATAAAAAATAGTGATTTAGCTTTGATGTTTGAATGGGAGCAATAGCTAATCTTTCGATAGGTCCTTACTACCTACCTGATAACTTGAACGGAGAAAATTATAGTGTCCCGCACACTATAGGCTAAACGTTCGTATGTTTTTGAACGAATTGTTTCCTGAAGGGTAGATAGGTAGGGGAGGAGCTATTTCGTGGCCAGCGAGAAATCCGGATCTAACACCGTTAGATTTTCATGTTAAGGGGCTGTTTCAAAGAAATTGTATATGAAAGGGAAATACATACATATGCACAACTCGTGTAGAGAATAGAGGGAGCAGCGAGAAAATTGAGGGTGAATTTCAGGACTGAAGAAATTAGCAAAAGGACACGTGCTTGTACGAGGTATGGTGGAGGACATTTCGAACATAATTTATGAATGAATTTTCTAATGAAATTTTGAATTTAATTGCAATAAAAAAATATTTAATTCGTTACCTTTCTTTATTGGCTCATATCTCCTTTCAAATCAAAATCTGCTGAAACGAAACTAGTGCATGCATTCTCACGAAAACTTTTTTTGGAAATGAAAAAAGAAAGTTTTTAAAATGATTTTTCCATACACTAATTGTGGAATCTGAAAGATGCAGGCGGCAGAAGTTTTTTAAAAACACTAGAACTCAAATATCTTGGAAACTGTATGTTGATAATCTAGCTTCATTATCAATTGTGTTTTAAACCCCAAAATCAAAAACAAGATACCTAACAATGGATCAAGGATTTATAAAGGCAAATAGCCTCAACATCAATTTGCGTACCAACTTCCGAATTTCCGTCTCCCAGCCCATTTCTGGGTTATAATGGAAAATCCTAGAATGCGGAAAATCATGCCCGTGATTTGATGAACTGGTTCATCATCATTGACCAGAGAAAGCCGGAGGTTCTCGATGGCTGATTGTACAAAAAATAATTTTGGATGATATTGATGTTGGGAAGAATCATTTCGCGATTTGCAGGAACCGAACTGAATCCTCATTTCATAGCCGTATTTAACGAAAAAGTATTACTTAGAAACTAAGTGAAGAGATTCACTTCGTGTAACGATACCTATATTTGATATTTCTTTTGGTATCTTGGGAACAATTTTTGAGCGCTCGTTATACTTGCACGAGGGCTATATAATTTCGTCGCGATGTCTGTATTTTTCGAATGTTGAGCCGAAAATTGTCACAACCCACAAGGTTCGAATCACTGATGACGAATCCGTCGAAAAATTTGAGTCTGTCCGGCCGGCCGTATATACGATAACTCTCGAACGGAACGACCTAGAGACTTGAAAATTTCAGGGTAGATTCGAATCTCGAATGCCGCAGTTAAGTTCGTTATTGGACAAAATTCGACCAGGGGTTCCGTAAATATGGTGGTTTGAAATTTAGTTTCTTGATAATTTCAAAACTATGGATTCAATCGAGACATCATAATTGACAAATAGCTGCTGTCCATTTTTTGACAGCTGTCAAAAATTCCTTCAATTGGTTTCCAAACCTGGAAAATGCGAATCTACCTACAATGTGTATAAACGAGCGCTCAGAAGCTCCTGACTTCACGGCAGTGCTCTTTATAATTTTGATAAAGGCTTCTGATGAGTGAATATTTGGCAACGTCCATTTTTGATGAGATGATTAGTGCTAATCATTTTTGTAGTTTATTTTATCTCATTTCGACAAATGCAGTTGTAAAAACCCACAGAATTAATTAGACATTTTTGGGACAGAATTAATAATATAAGGTTTGAGGAAAATGAATGTCATTGGAATAACGTTCACAACTTACCAAAATTGATCGGAAATTCCTGGAAACTGCATGTGGATGTTGAAGAAACATACAAGAATCCGTTTCAGCCCTCGAATCGGTCTATTTTTCCGAAACAAGTTTTGAGCGGAATCATGACTCCGTCAAAGTTTGAAATAATTACGGAGAGAAACATGAGAGGATGTATGTGATCTTAGGACTCGTTCATGTCTATCGAAAAATGGTAAATTTTTAACTCGAGTAAGGCCGCCTTCCAAGCGTCTTTCAGGCAGAAATACTTGCAATAGAAAGATGTGTGGAAATGAATATAGTAAGAAACTATAAGAAATGTGACAGCGCGATACATTCTGACAGTCAGGCTGCAATTAAAGCACTGAACTACCATATCATTGATTTCAAGATGGTATTGGAGTGCCGAAGAAAACTAAACGAAATAGGCAAGAATAAAGTCTGTGTTGTGAAAACAACGAGTGCAGATTCTGTGGGGAGGAGTAGGAAACTCCAGATCACCTGATGACGTAATGCCTCGCCATGGCTGGCCAACGCAAAGAAAGCTTTGGATTAGAGACTTGTAAAAGTGAGGAAGTAACCGCCTTGAAGCCATCTCAGATAATGGAGTTCATTAGAACTCTGGAACTCAACGTCGCAGTGCAATTAAACTCCCCAAAATCTGAATGAAATCTAAATCTAGGGGTGTTATTTTAAAACAAAAAAATTACAATGAAGTACTTTCAATTAAATTGCTGAAATGATTTTATACATCATTCTTAACAAGCCGAAATCGATAAAAGGGCCAAAAATGTTTTTATGCTGTCATAAGTGATGTTAGTGTTATCCCATGTTATCTTCATTTTATTTTTTAGGGACGTGAAAGCTGGCAACATCCTTCTGACGGAAAACGGAACCGTAAAGCTGGCCGACTTGGGGAGCGCCTCCATCAAATGTCCGGCGAACTCCTTTGTCGGCACACCTTATTGGATGGCACCGGAGGTGATTCTGGCCATGGACGAGGGCCAGTACGACGGTAAGGTCGACGTGTGGTCGTTGGGTATCACCTGCATCGAGCTGGCCGAGAGGAAGCCGCCTTACTTCAACATGAACGCCATGTCCGCACTCTACCACATAGCGCAGAACGACTCGCCCACCCTGCAGTCCAACGACTGGAGCGACGTCTTCAAACATTTCGTCGAAGCTTGCCTACAGGTGAGGTGTGGAATTTGTTTGCGGGTTTACTCTCGATTTTTGTTATTATTGTTTGCGATGAAAGTGTTGCGAGAAATGATTATGGCAAACAATTGTGAACTAAAGAGAACATTTTATATTTCAGAAATCTCCTAATCATCGTCTCACCTCTCATCAGCTCCTAAATCATCAATTCATCACTAGAAATAGATCCCCGAACGTTCTGATCGACCTTATTCAGCGTACGAAAGCTGCAGTTAGAGATCTTGATAATCTGAATTATAGGTAGGTGGTTACGATTAGTTCTGACTTGAGAAGCAGGGTTTCATTCATACAGCTACAAATTTAACTGCCCTAAATTTTGTTTTGTAATTACCTCCATTATAATCCTCCGAAATATAGATGATGCCCACTGCAAGAAATAATATCGAATTGTGATATCCGCAGGAAAATGAAGAAAATCCTCATGATCGACAATTGCGAAAATGAGAGCACCATCGACGTGGACGACACTCCCGACGAGCACACCGGCGGTGACAGTTCCAAGAGCAATTCAGTGACTTCCGAGCATAGCGTGCACTCCGTGGGCGTGTCGGCGAGCAGCCAGTCCAGCAGCACGAATAGTCTGCCGGCGGGCGGAGACGAGAGGAGGGCACGAGCCAGCCTGAATCACGCCGCTGTGGCGGCGGTGTCGGATCATGGTACTAACAATTTCGCCACCATCCGAACTACCAGTATTGTTACTAAGCAACAGAAAGAACATATGCAGGTAAATTTAAGTTATCTATCTTAAAGAATAAATTCCGCACAATATTACCAATTTGTTGCCAGTTGGACGATTGTGTCAAACATGAACATCGCGTAATTTGCGAATTGCATTTCTCATAGAAAGACCATTTTAATAAAAAAATTCAATAATTTCAAACTGTTGTTGTAATGTATGCGACTACATTTTTATAAATGACAAACGTTCTTTTGAAAACTCAATTTGAAAGACTTTTCAAATCAGATGGCAGTTATTCAAACTATTTCGAGCTGATTGATATCTCTGTCCTATTCCACACCTGTCTGTTTTTCTATAGTCTGTTCAAATGTAACTTAGAGCTCGGTAAACAAGTTTGTACATAAGGGGAGGGACTTCAGAGAGATACTTTCCGTCCAGTGTCGAATCAAGGGTAGTTCACACAATCGTACAGTTTCAACTCGATATTAATCTCCGAATTAAATACACACAAGACCTCTACGTAAAATATATATTTTTACATATAACAAGTTAACGGAAAAGTGTCCAATTGTACAGGGATTGTTTATATTTTACTGTATAGGTATCTTAGTAAATGTTGGTCCTACGCAAACGTATAAATGGGCGAATATGAAGTATTTTTTATGGGCATTCAGAATTCAGTACATACTAGAAGATGCAAAAAAGCATCGTTAACCTAAAAATTTTATGTAAGTTGGTATTTTTCAAATGGAACACCCTGTATTTTATCTTCCTTATCGTTGGAGCTCTTTATTCTGATTTCAAATATATACATACACTAAATTGGAGGTTCAAACGAAGAGGGGAAATTCCTCAAGTAATTTTAAGGAAAAAAGTCCCATAAACATGGGATCGCAAACGTTTCGTTTTCGAAATACAGGGTATTGAAGTTTGAATTTTTTTCTCAAAGTATCTACACTTCACAAGGTATTTAACTGAAATTTGGCATAGATATTACAATTGAGAGTTTACATCATGTGACATGCCAATACCGATAGCAAATCTACAGGGTGAAATTTTTTCTGGAACACTGTCCCCGGTTCTCCTCCAGAACTTTTGTTTGGTGAGCCACTGTTGATTTGAAAAAATGTGGAAAGCAGCTTTGCTGTAATACTTTATTGTGTCCTGTAGTCTTGTCGAATCTGCTACCGATTTTGAGAAAAAAATTTTGAACGATTCCCTCGAAAACCTCAGAAAAATCCAAATTGTCATGAAAATTCAGTAAGTATGAATTAATTCATTGTTAGTTTTGACACATCAAATTAAACTTTTTCAGTTGAATATCTTGTGAAGTGTAGAAACTTGAAAAAAATTCAAACTTTAGCACCCTGTATCTCGAAAACGAAACGTTTGCGATCCCATGTTTATAGGACTTTTTTTTCAAAATTACTCAAGAAATCTCCCCTCTTCATTTGTACTTCCAACACCCTGTACACTTTATTGAGGTTATCTTTGTCAATTTTCGAAAAATATGGATGTTTTCGACTAAACCTAAGGCAGCTGTAGAAAATCTAAAGTTTATATGGACTGTTCTCAAAATATTGAAGATATTCAAATCAGAATAAAGGAAGGAATTGATAATCTCAACAACAAACGAGAAATATTAAGGAGAGCCCTCGAAAACTCAATAAAAAGATATCAATTGTGTGTAAGTACATAAATGGGGGCCATTTGAACCCTTAATTCAAATTTTTGTTAATAAATTAATGAAACAAAGTTCTTCTATTATCCACGGCTATTTTAACATAAAAAATTGCAGCAGTGTCACGTGGCGTTCTACAGCTACCTCAGATTTAGCCGAAAATCTATATTTTTTGAAAACTGACAAAGATAAACTCAATAAAGTATATATATTTGAAATCCGAAGAAAGAGTTTTACCGATTAGGAAGATGAAATACATCAAATTCCATTTGAGAAATACCAACTTACATAAAATTTTAAGGTTAACGATTCTTTTTTGAATTTTCTAGTACTGAATTCTGAATGCCCATAAAAAATATTTCATATTTGAAAATATTTAAACGTTTTTGTAAGACCAATATTTACTGAGATAGCTATTGAGTAAAATATAAACAATCACCCTGTAGATATGTTCAAATCAATATCACAGAGTCAAAAATAGTAAAAGAAATATACCCAAAATGAATAAATTAAAATATGTTCAGTCGAAAATCTAACCTGACATTGATGAAATAAAAAAAATTGTTTTTTTCTCAATCGAAATATAACAGAATAGAAAATATTGATAGAAATAATAATAAGATTGACAAGAATAATGTTATTAATGAAAAATTATTCAGAATTTGTTTGGCCTTCTTCAGTGTCAGTTTCCACGAGATACACCACCACTCGCTCTATGGCTGACTTAATGATATTATCGAGCCGCCACATATATTCTTCAACTTCATCTACGACGTGCTTTATGCATTTCTGCCATTCCTCAACACCAATGGATCGTATAGCTCCCAGAAACAAATTGTGAACCTCAGACATTTTAAATGAGGAGTTCTGAGCGGCAACTTTTCCCAAAAACTTGAACCCAAATGAGCTCGATAGGATTTAATTCAGCCTTCAAAAGATTTTGGTCGAAGGAAATATTCTCACTAATTAACCAGTTTTTGACATTTCCCTTGCGGGTTGAAGAAGATGGTATCGATTTCATTTTTCTAGAATGATAACTGGCTTTGTCTATTACGATAACAGCGTTATCATCAAGAGTTGGCAAAATTGTTGAGAACCACTTTTCAAACGATTCCCCGTTCATTTCCTCATGGTAATCTCCAGATATTTTTGATTCAAAAAACCATAGGCCGTTCTGTACAAATCCGTCTTCTCCCCCTATATCACAAAAAATCAGCTTTTTCCCCTTTCCACTTGGGTTTTTGAATCCAGTTGACAGACCTTCTCGAAAAGCTTGTCTACACCTAATGGATTCATCAACCCATATTGTATTTTTAGTATATCCTGCATTTATCCATGTCTCATCAAGGTAATACATTTTTCAGCCTTGCTCCCTTAATGCTCGGATTTTCTTCAAATAATCTCTCCTCCACACAACTATTTCCTCCCTATCTACCAATGAACCATCACGACCACGTTTGCTAAATTTGAATTTCATTTTTTTTCAATAATTCATAAAAGGTCGTTCTTTTGAAATTCGAAATTCGGGAGGGTGTCATCATTATTAACAACTTCTAAGACCTTCGAAATTGTAGGAATTTCATTACAAAAAAAAAACTGTTAAATATTCTCCTAATTAGGTTCATGTCGAAATCGTCCATTGAATCGATTATTTTTAACGACTGGGGTTTTTTCTTAGGTGGAGTCAATATTTGATTTTGTTTATATTCTCTTAGAATTCTGCATATGGAGGAACTACTCACTCCTGAGGATTTTCAAACAATTCCCCCCAAGTCTCTTCTTGATATATTTGGATGTCTGATAAATATTTGAGATCAACTGTTTTTCTCAAATATAAATGTGAATCTTTTGATCTTTTTCTTGTTGGGCCCAATATATTACCAAAATAAACGGATTTAGTTCTTTTACATGTTATCTCTTATACATGAATAGACTCTAGATATAAACTTGCCAAATTTATTATTATATTGATGTTAGAAAATCAACATTCTTCATTTTCAAATACAAATAAAAAATAAATTTCGTTTACATACTAATATCTACTTGTCTCCAGGAGGAGATGCACGAACAAATGACCGGATATAAACGAATGAGGAAAGAACATCAAAGTGCTCTATGGAAACTTGAAGAGAAGTGCAAAATGGAGATGGAGAGCCATAAGAACCAACTGGATAAAGAATATGAAGTGTTATTAATGTACTTCAGCAAGGAGTTGGAGAGGATACAGGTAAATATTTGAATTCTTTGTCTACACGAAATAAAATACAGTCTCAACTATTTGTTTGAAATCAAATTTCGAATTTTGAAAAATTAATTTGACAACACGCAAATTCCAATCGTCTCAAGGCTGTGAGGTTGGTGTCGTCTCATCATAATATGGCCATCATTACTATTCAGTCTGTAATAGTATAGTATGTTTGAATCATTTGTATTTTTAGGACAGACGAATCTTAACGGAAGTTCATTTCTTGTCTCTCTTTGACCAGTTGTTTAATTAATTCATCAATCAAACTACAGAAACTTTTCTCTTTAAAACAGACTAAACACAATCAAGAGCTTGATAGACGGCATAAACAGGCGCTAGCGACAGAAAAGAAAGTTTACAAAGATATAACGCTCAGGCAAGAACAAGATAAAAAAGCCTTCGATGCTACCAGAAAGAAGGAATACAAGGCTAACAAGGAAAGATGCAAAAGAGAACTATCGCAAGACGACTCCACCCCAAAAAGGCAGAGAGACGTCACGCTACAGTGAGTTTCACTTCGCTTAATCTACCTGGTTAATTTCAATCCAACCAATCCTTTATTTGCAGAAACCACAAGGAGAACTTGAAACAAGTCGATGCGCAAGAAGAGCAGCGCTTGATAAACAATCAAAAGGAGTACCTAGAACTGGAAATTAGAAAGTTGAAAAGGAAAAAACTGCGTCAACAACACGAGCTTCAGCAGGAATTGTTGCGTCAAGAGTTGAACAAGAGGCAGTCGCAGTTGGAGAAGGCTCATGAGATGCTGCTAAGGCATCATGAGAAGACGAAGGAGTTGGAGTACAAGCAACAGAAAGCGGTTCATATGCTTCGAGAAGAACAGGTAGATAGATTGAAGTAATCATAAAATCGCTCAACTCACACCTGTTTCGTTATTTAGGTTAGAAACCAACACGACACAGAGTTAGCTAACCAGCAGGAGTATATGAAGCGTTCAGAAAGGGAACTTAGGAAGAAACATGCTATGGAATTGAAACAGCAACCTAAATCCTTGAAGGTAATTCAGTCATTGAATTATATTTGTAACTGTGTAATAACTCATCCAATTTTAGCAAAAGGAAATGATGGTACGAAAACAGTTCAGGGAAACATGCAAGGTGCAGACCAAGCAATATAAGCTACTTAAAGGGCAATTGTTGGCCTGTACGCCGAAAGAGGAACAGAAGGCTGTTATTAAGAAGTTGAAGGAGGAGCAGAGGAGGAAGTTGGCGCTTTTGGGGGATCAGTACGAACAAAGTATTGCCGAGATGTTGCAGAAGCAATGTATACGTTTGGATGAGAGCCAAGAAGTGAGTAGATACTATAATCATAATCTGTTCAAATGTAACCGAGAGCTTGTTAAACAAGTTTGCGCATAAGTGGGAGGGGCTTCGGAGAGTTACTTTCCGTCCAGAGTCGAATCAAAGCTAATCGTACTGTTTTAACTCAATAATATTATTCTCCGAATAAAATACACACAAGACCTCTACGTAAAATATATACATATTTACACATAACAAGTTAACGGAAAATGCTCCAGTTGTACATATAGTCCATTTAAGAATAATTGACATCGAAGCAGGCCATGAACGTCCAGTCGAGGCTTTATTTCTAGTTACAAAAAAGTTACTGTTTTCATCATAGAAATAAAACATAAATATAACCTAGAAAAGTGTTGAGTATACGAATAATCGGAATTATCGAATAATTAAGCCGGAATATATCGATTGAAGTTTCTACATGGGAGTTTGGGTTTGAAAGCGCAAAAATATCGTGGAATGCTTTCATATGAAATTATCTCATATAAAAGTCAACCATGGAAAATTGAAGATCATTCAAATAAATATTTATCACTCAGGACCATGCAATATTTATTGGTATTGGAAATCTTGCAAAATTCTAACCATATAACTTTAAGAGTACCATTTTATGTCAGGATTCAAGAAGGATAATTAATGGAATTCTAGCAGGTAGCTAGCGGTGCAACAGAAAAAAAATTTTTGGATACTTCGCAAGCACAGGGCCAAAAGAATGGATTGGAAAAAACATTATAAAGTATTAAGAAATAAGAGAGAAACAAAAATTGAGAATCTATGTAGTACATGAAGAATTTTGACATGAAATTTGTACCGAACTATCAATATATGAATCAATTTGTGAATTATTTATTGCTCGGTGTTGAATACTCTAAGAAAGTCAATTTTCATTTGCATTCATTAAAACTGTCCATGAATTATTGAAAATATTATGATTGATGAGCAATTTTACAATTATTCAGTATACTTTTGAATTGGGAACAATATAGCATGTGTATTAGCAGAGGGAATGTGAACAGGGTACTATACAGTATAAGTATAATAAATAAACTTGAAATATCTATGAATGATACAAGAGCAAAGATAAAAATATTGAAAACTTTGTTTCCACGTAGTGTAGTGATTTGGATGTGTTTATTGAATAAGCTGACATAATCCTATTGATGGGTATCCTTTTGCAGGGAATGTTTCAATATTTCAATAACCCATTTATGAAATAATTCACCATTCATAGTAATCCTTATCATTAATACCACTGTCAAGAATCGGATCACATCCAGATAAAAATCCATCAATTGTTCCTGCATTCAAAATAGTGCACCTTCTGCCTTTACCCTTGAATATACTCGGCATACCTTTTGGATTATTTTCTAGTGTCCACTGACAAATTTGAATATTCAAATTTCATCTAGATAAATGAATTTTACATTTTGTTCCATGTATTCTCGGTATTTATCACAATATCGTATTTTTATTATATTTTTCTGTCTCGTCAAGGTAACGAATTTTTCGGCCTTGCTCCCTCAATGGTGGATTTTCTTCAAATAATCTCTCCTCCACACAACTATTTCCTCCCTATCTACAATAAACGACCACGTTTTCTAAATTCGAATTTCATTTTTTTCAATAATTTATAAGAGATGGGTCTTTTGAAATTCGGCAGGCTGTCATCATTATTAGACCTTCTAAGACCTTCGAAATTGTAAGAATTGCATTACAAAAAAAAAACTGAACTATTCTCCTAATTAGGCTCATGTTGAAATCGTCAATTGAATCGATTATTTTTAACGACTGGGGTTTTTTCTTAGGTGGAGTCAATATTTGATTTTGTTTATATTCTCTGAGAATTCTGTATATGGAGGAACTGCTCACTCCTGAGGATTTTGAAACAATTCCAACCAAGTCTCTTTTTGATATATTTGGATCTTAAAATTTTATGTAAGTTGGTATTTCTCAAATGGAATTTGATGTATTTCATCTTCCTAATCGGTAGAGCTCTTTCTTCGGATTTCAAATATATATACTTTATTGAGTTTATCTTTGTCAGTTTTCAAAAAATATAGATTTTCGGCTAAATCTGAGGTAGCTGAAGAACGCCACGTGACACTGCTGCAATTTTTTTATATCAAAGTAGCCGTGGATAATAGAACAACTGGTCTTTGTTTCATTAATTAATTAACAAAAATTTGAATTAAGTGTTCAAATGGCCCCCATATATGTACTTACACACAATCGATATCTTTTTATTGAGTTTTTGAGGGCTCTCCTTAATATTTCAATTCCTTCCTTTATTCTGAATTGAATATCTTCAATATTTTGAGAACGGTCCATATAAACTTAAGATTTTAAATATCCCCATAAGAAAGTATCCAATGGGGTCAGGTCGGGAATGTTAGGAGGCCAGAGAATGATTCTGTTTCTGCCAATCCACATATTTAATTTTTTTTTGTTGGGTGGCGTTCTACAGCTGCCTTATATTTAGACGAAAACATCCGTATTTTTCGAAAACTGGCAAAGATAACCTCAATGAAGTAAATATATTTGAAATCAGAAGAAAGAGCTCTACCGATTAGGAAGATAAAATTCCATTCGAAAAATACCAACTTACATAAAAATTTTCGGTTAACTATGCTTTTTTGCATTTTCTAGTACTGAATTCTGAATGCCCATAAAAAAATACTTCATATTTGCCCATTGAAACGTTTTTGTAGGACCAATATTTACTGAGATAGCTATTGAGTAAAATATAAACAAACACCCTGTACATAGGATTTATGGAGAATGATTAAATTTTGAGTACTTAATAACATAAACCCTACAAATGAGCCAATTTATTAAAAAAAAAAAAAAAAGAAAAAATGGGATCTTTTATTTGCTGTTATTAAATTTTACCCCTCTTAATTTGATGATTTTTTACTTTGTTGCATTTTACGTTTTTGTTCATATAAAACACTCGTAAATTGTTCGAACCTTTATTCTTTATTTCGAATAATTCTTTTATATTTTCTTCACAACCTTTTCAGGAATATAATCCAAATTATAAAACAAAATAGCATCGTGACAGATACATATTGATTTATTTGGATAAATTCTATTCCAATTTCTGGAATTTATAAATTAGCTGTTTTGTTATATTATGAAGTAAATCCTTAAATTATACTTGCTGCTTTGAAGGGGTAATGAATAAGTGTACACTAACTAGGAGGTCATCTGAATATTCCTTGAAATTTCATCGTTTCTTTCTATGACATTCCTGGTGGATGGTAATATGGTTATACTTCCTAATATCAACTGATTTTTTCATAACATTTTTCGAAATTTAAAACTGGTCAATTTTCAGCTGGAATGCCAAAATATGAAGGAAAGGCTCAACTACGAATTGGAAATTCTAATGGCCTATCAGAGCAAAAACAAAATGCAGGCGCAGGCACAACGGGAGAGGGAAAGGAAGGAGCTCGAAGATCGTGTGGCTTTGCGGAAAGAACTGCTAACTCAAAAGGTTAGGATCAACAGTGGGGAATATAAAAACAAAATATAGTTACATTATATTTCCAGATGAATGTAGAAACCCAAACGTTTCTTGACGAGCGTGCAGAAAGGATAAGGATACTGCACCAGCAGCAAGAACAAGAAATGGCCATATTTGACGAGGAGTCAGTCAGGCTTGGATTCAAGTGAGTACTATCGATAAGGCAGTAATGATTTTTCCATGCAATTTAGGGCCGGTATTATGAAAGATAATATCGAGTAGAGGTTACCTTTTTCTTGCTTTACTAACAAATCACCTTAGGTAGGTATCTGTGTGTATCTAGCAAAAACTTATGACTTTTTTTTCAGCGCCTTGGCGATAGCAGAATTGTCCAGAGAAACCTATGATGACGAGTCCAGTTTGTCGGGGTCTATGCTTAGTCTAGCGCATTCCAATAGTTCAACCAGTTTTCCTCCAAACTCAGTCTAGTAAGAATTAAAACACGATAGCGTTCAATGAATATTATTCTTGTTATGACCAATACAACAAACAAGGATACTCGAATCAGATTATATAACAAAATGCAATAGGAAAATTTCCAACATAATAATTTCTGTGAAAATTAGTTTAATTTACATTCGGGAGGAATATTTAGAAAATAAAGATGAGATTGTTTTGTAATTTGATTTTTTATGGCAAATATGACAATTCTCCAAAGTCTTAGATAATTGAGAATTATTGAGGTGTTGCTCTCGTTTATGTTATATATTTACAATTTATTTAAACTTCGCAGGTTGTAGTTACCATTTAATATTTTCACTTGATGGGAAGTTGATCCATATATATTTTTTTTCGAACGATTTAGAAAACAGAATGATTAATTGTTATTTCGAACAGGTCCTTGTTTTGTATTGATCGTTACAATTTTTGTACATAGTCTAATTTAGATTAAAATTGATAGAAAAACGTAATTAACTAATTGTAATATGTATATTTATATATGTATGTATATGTACATATATATACATATAAATATATATTTATATATATATTGGTTTATATCATTTTATTAATTTTTTTAATCCTATAAAAACTTCCACTTTCAAAAGTCGCGATAACTCATTATTCGACTTTGTTGTTTACGTAATTTGTTTTTTATTCGGATGAAAATGCTCAACCTTTTATTCTGAAAAAAATTAGAGTACCTTTGGTTTTGAACGTTCTTCAGATACGGAATTGAGTTTTACTATTTTTCTCAATTAGAAAGCCCACTAATGATTTCGGATGGTCTGAAAAATTCAAAGTAGACTCGCATTGTTTGCATAGGTTCGAAACCAAATGACAGTAATGAGTAAGTGATCGAGGTAACTTCGCTTGGATATGTGAAAAAGTAATTAAAATTTATATGTGTAAAATTATTTAGAGAATGTCTGACAAGATAGTGAAAGATGTTAATTTATAACATTGTATGTACGTGTCTTTGTCACATAGACAAAGAATAGGTATCATTCAGATAATTCCACTTCTTTGTGAAAATAGTTCAATTTTTTGAATAGGGCACCCAATATTAGACCATCCTTCAGTAGAATCTTCCGGTTGCAAATGTTTAACTTGCTGAGTTCAAAGACTAGAAATGCCAAATGATCGATTCTAAAAACTAGGAATTTTCAATTCTTATATTTTTGATGTTCAAAAAATTAGATTAAATAGATATTGAAAGTAATAGTTTATACAAATTCA
This sequence comes from Aphidecta obliterata, assembly GCA_963966015.1. Lineage (NCBI taxonomy): Eukaryota > Metazoa > Arthropoda > Insecta > Coleoptera > Coccinellidae > Aphidecta > Aphidecta obliterata. Next base: position 12,636,004 of record OZ014434.1, on the reverse strand, counting down.
GGGATTTTTTTGTTTATTTTGAAGTTTTTTAGGCAAAAACGCTACTAATACAAACACAAGAAAAGCTTTTGATATTCTATAGACTGCCTTAAAAAAAATCTCTAAAGGATTCAAAAGGATATTATTTATTCCAAACAATTTTCTGTTGAAGCTTTCGCAACTATTGTATCGATTCATTTTATTGATGAAAAAACATTTTCGATTTAAACAAATAACTTATCATTTATACATGACAAAAATGTTCCAACTTCGTGCAATTTGAAAAAAAATGTTGATTGTCTCATCACAGTTTCTTTTTATTGTGATAATTATGATAATTGTAAATAAATTCGTATATTTTGAGAGGTGCAGAAATGGTTTATGAACCAACACATATTTCGAATATATTCAAAATCTTAATGCAATAACTCCAAAACTTTTATTCAAGAAGTTTAATCCCTAGACAGAAATTGTATTTCCCTTTTTGCACTTCTCGGAATATTGTCAAGAAATTTTTGATATTATACAATATGATAGTTCAAATCTTCTATGTAAAATAATACTTGTATATTTTTGTTGTCATTTTTCTATAGTGTATGTTATAATTGATTTTATAAGAGATAATGTGACACCCCATATAGCTAATAGCAAATGCGAAAAAGTTATTGAAACTCCAAATTATTGAATAACTTCCAGATGATTTCTGCCCAGTTAAGGCATTGCACAAATTAACAGTAACAAAAAGGTTTTTCGTTTTTTCTAACATTTTGAGGTGGATAATATTCGTTTTTCTCATGGTTGAAAAAAATATTTATTTGAAGGGTGACATGGGACAAGGTATCTGTTGTGTAAACGATTTAAATGAAATGTAAGTAAAGACTTTGTGTAAATTTCTGAATTTATTCCATTTCAAAATCGCTCCTCCTGAAAATCTTTAAAATATCTTCACACAAAAAAAAACTGATGATAAATATTCGTTAGGTGAAATAGGACTAAAATTTGAGAAATTATACAGAATGTTTTGTTCGATACGAGTCTATATTTCAATCCCAATCATTTCATTGATGCTATGATATTTTCTCCAAGTTTATTCCAAATAACATTTCATTATTTTACATTTTTGGTTGAAGTAGAAGAAGCTTCTTGAAACAATAATTCATTCTGTATAAAAATAACATTGTATATATTTCACCAATATAAAGTACTGAGCACTGTTTGAATAAGGGAATAAATGTTGGTCAAATTGTGAAATGAGCAAAGTGTATAGCAATGTTATGAAAGCAACGATCATTTCTTTATTTATTTTGCAGTAGCCACTATGCCTAGTGTTACTACAATTGTATTTTATACGTAAATAAAAAGTTTCGCTTTAATATGTTCAAGAATTTTATTTCTTCTTTCGATTAACTTGGATGGACATAAACAATGTTACGAAGTAAATGGAACACATATTTTACTCAAGTATATCTCGATGATTTTATTCATTAGCCCGGTTGGGATAACTTTAAATTCCAAAACTATCATTATCCAAGTCTCATATTATTAATCTCGTACACAATGACTTTATTCCAATTTTCTTGATTTTATAGTTACGAGTTGTATCTTATCTTCATTCAACAGAAAAGAACTTTGAGAACAATGCTCAAAATGAAGATATCAGAATCATGCAGAGGGTAATTCTAGGAAAATCTTTGACAAACTCTTTTCTTTGGGTATGTTGTGCACAATCTTGATATTTGCTTCAGAACATTATAAGCATTGAAATAAAATAACTACATACACCATGATATATTTAATTCCAGCATCAGAAAAACCTTAATAATATAATAAAATATATAATTAAATTTCACCACTATAAATTAAAATTTAAGAGGATAATTCGAATAAAATACAGTTTGAAAAATAAACTTTCAATAAAATTGGGAAAAATTATCAGTTGCCAATATCAAATTATGAGTACATCGAGGGCATATCCTTATTTTGTTGGAGAAAATTCCGTGGGTACCATTACACGGCAATGCATTTCTCTGATGAGGGGTACAGTGTAAGCGACACATTCGTCCCATCCTGGGGCTCTCCAAGCACTTTCCCTCGTTTCTTTTCTGGTATTAAGATCTTGGTAGCCTGAAATTGAAACTTATTCAAACAAAGTCGAGAAGTTAGTTTGTTACCATAACAAATTGACGAACCCCTTAATTCAACCTCAGAGCAAAAATTAATTAATTAACATAATGGAGATTTACAACAACATTGATTGTGATCCGGTTTTGATCACCATCAGCTCTTAACTAAAACTTCTTACTATCAATTCTTTCACGTCATGAGAATAATTTGCTTTCCTTTTTCGAACTAGATTCTCCCTCAACTTTTAGTACTCTTGAATAAAAGTTTGATTTTATTGTTTTCAGCGCTAAAATTGAATTTTCTATCTCGTACAATTTGAAAAAAAAAGTTGATTGCCTCATCACAGTTTCTTTTTATTGTGATAATTATGATAATTGTAAATAAATTTGTATAATTTGAGAGTTGCAGAAATGGTTTATGATTCAATACATATTTTGAATATGTTAAAAATCTTAATACAATAACTCCAAAACTTTTATTCAAGAAGTTAAATGGCTAGATAGACATTGTAATTCCCTTTTTGCATTTCTCATTTTGATCACCATCAGCCCTTTACTACAACTTCTTACTATCAATTCTTTAACATCAGGAGAATAATTTGCTTTCCTTTTTCAAACTAGATTTTCCCTTACCTTTTAGCACTCTGGAATGAACATTTGATTTTATTGTTTTCAGTGCTAAAAATATGTTCTGAATTTTCTATCTTTCCCGTCAATCTGTACTATTGAGTCAAGCGTAATTTGGGTTGCATACATAATGTATAGTCCTCGAACCACTTGATGCACACGATCTTGGTCAAAGATTATTTAAAGCAAAAAAACTCAGGGTTTCCGAACAAAGTTACATTTTCCATTGATTTTAACTCGTTTAAGGTAAGTTTTTTGCTGCGTTCTACAGAGAACTGTAATACCAATAATAGTTTTAGCGCATACATTACTCCAATATAGTACACTACACAGTACATCCAACTTACTATCCATATTACTTACACCAAATATGATGTACATTATAAAGTCTCCCAATTTGGGAGAAAAATCCAGCGAATGGTTCATCGTTATTTTTCCTGAAGTTGATTGCTCGAGCCCAGTTGTTACCCCACTCTATCATTGTACCAGGTTTGAGAGCGTAGGAACGTATCTCATAAATATTTTTGGTTTGCCTCAGCAAGATCTGAGGCCAATAACTAAATGCCAATAAATACTGTAAATGCCGGGATCTGACTAATTTTCCTTGTTCTTCATTCAGTTTTTGGAAGTCCTGAAAAAATCAATGTTCGATAAGCTTCTGGTTAAAATCGATTTCATTTTTTGATCTACCTCATTTTCTTCCACAACCCTGCTATAAGCATCGATGGTTTCATAACCCCCGCTGAACTTCCATAGATGTAAAGCCTGATCCTGATCACCTACATTCACAGTCCAAGACCCGACCAGTTCAACACCATTCAGAGATCCTAACGATTTAACAAGATCTAAGTTATTCTTCCTACAATTAAAAGCCTATCAATTCAATAATGCTATCCATGTTCTCAATATACTTGCATATTCTGTAAATAGGATTTTTTCGAATCAGCCCTGAAATTGTGTGTTTGCAGACCGTAAATGATTTCTTTATCACTCAACATTCGACTGTGGGACTCTTTAGTCGGTTCGATTTTTCGGACGAATATTTTCGAAAGCCATGCATCTTTTTTCACAGTAGAAGTTGAGATAGACCTAAAAAGATTAGTTATCATTTATTTACATTCTGCAATATGATGAACTGATTGAAAAATGTCTTCTACTTAGTGGGCGCTGTATTTTGGTCTCACAGTAGATATTACCTGAAGTTTTGTGCTATTTTATTTATGTATCGGTAATTATTAGCCATTTTCATAAGATGCACTACTTAAAAAATAAGATTAAACTGATATGAACTTCTATTAATATCTTTTTCAGTTATGACCTATAACCAACAAGGTTATCTCGATGAATGCGTTTATGTTAATTCGAAAACATTCTGAACACACGGTGACAAATTCAAATAATTAATTTATGATTTCTTTGTCTTGACAACAACGAAGTTATCTATATTATTTTCACTAACGAAAGAGGTAATTAGGTATAATAAATTTGATAATCGAGATGTCTCAATATAATCATTACGCGATATACAGGCACGTATAAACGTAGTCAAATTGATTGTTTTGAATCAGCTGTCAAAAAGGTCCAATTTAATGAAATTGTTGGTTAGCAAAATTAGAAGGGCGGTGTAAAATATCAAAATAAGGAATGAAATAATCCCATTCTGCAACGTTAATGCTTTAGATACACCTATCTGTTTCATTGGTGATAAAAATGGGTAAGAAAATGAATCAACTTTGCACATCTCCATTAGGTATAACATATATTTTATTTCAGCTGATAATTCTGAAATAAAAAAGCTACAAAATCATCTCACTCTACTGAGAGATGAATATTCCAAACTCCAAAAAAAATGCAACGAAATAGAAATCAAATACAATGCCATTGCTGCGAGTAGTGGAAACAGTACCGAAGACACTTTTGCATTCCGGCTCTTGAACCATGTCAGCAATTTGTATGGTTCATCATTGTATAGTGATATTAAAATCAAACTTTACGATAAAGACATAAATGCTCATAAGTTAGTATTGGGTGCAAGATCGGATTTGTGGAACGAATCTATACTTTCCGATAAAGTAGAATTAGATTGGTCCGATATCGATACTGATGTTGGTACAGCTATCCTCAAATGGATATACACGAGTAGTCTCGAAGTTGATAACGTTGAATTCACCCTGAACGTTCTCAAGAAAGCGCACGAGTTAAAATTACATCAGTTAGTTGAGTCGTGTGAGCAATACTTGATCTCCAATGTCAACATAAGGAATTGTGTGAAACTATACACAGTTGCGGAAATGTTGAACGCTGATAGATTGCTGAATTATTGTTCTGGACTGTTGTCTACCCACTGGAATGACTTGAACGCTTCAGATTTTGAGGATATGTCTGGACCGTTGTTGTATAAAATGTTGAAGAGTAAAACCACCTACCCTTTGCATGCTGCTATCAAATTGGGCCGAGAAGATGTGGTGTTCTTGTGCATGGTGGAGAACGCAACTAAGGTGAGTTTTCATTTTTATCCAGTATTAGTATCAAAATCAATTCAAAAAATTTAGGGGAATTTTCAATTTCTTCATTATTGGCATCATTGACCTTCTGTCATTAGTGTCAGTTATCATTCATTTGTCATTATGTTGGAAAGTGTTTGATTTTTATTGTAAATGGAACATTCTCTAATTTTTTAAAAATACATTGCCACTCAAATAATGATTTTATACAAAATTTGGTATGTCAAAGTTTACAGGGTTCTTTCAACAATTGTCTATTAGTAATTTCGATTAAACTGCAAATGTTGTCTTTATAATACAGCGCCATCTATCATAGGAAAATGAAAGTAACAATTTAGGAAACACTTATCCCGATTCGTTTTGGCTTTTTTTGTGTATAAGAAATGTTAAGCGCTTCTTAGGGAGATGTCACGTTACTTCCAGTCTGCTGAGATTTGACATCTAGGTGATCATTTTAATCCAATCAATGTTTCCTCAAAGAAAAACTATTTTTTTTTCTGTGTTCATTGTCTGTATACTGTCGATTTATTTTTATGAACTTCAATAGATCGAATTGAATATATCAGGAAAACGTAATTTTCTTCTCACATGGAACTGCTAGAAAGCTGATTTTCCACATACTTGAATAATTTATTTTTATGGCATCACAATACATATTATATTGAAAATAGCAGAATTTTTTTTTGAGCGCTCGTACTACTCACACGAGGGCTATACCGGCTTTATCATTTTGTCACGATGTCTGTATTTTTCGAATTTTGAGCCGAAAATGGTCTCAATCGACAGAGTTCGACTCACTGATGACAAATCCGTCGAAAAATTCGAGTCTGTCCGTCCGTCCGTATACACGATAACTCTCGAACGGAACGTCCTAGAAACTTGAAATTTTCGGGGTAGGTTCGAATCTGGAATGCTGCGGTTAAGTTCGTTATTGAGTAAAATTTGACCAGGGGTTCCGTGAATATGGCCGTTCGAAATTATGTTCTCTTGATTACTTCGAAACTACAGATTCGATCCAGGTGAAATTTTGCACTCAGATGGAGAATGACGTTTTCAAGATATATGCAAAATTTCGTCGAGATCGCATGACCCGATCCATAGAAACCATAGAAAATTATAACTTTCGAACAGAAAGGCCCAGGGACTTGAAATTTTTAGGGTAGGCTCGGATCGCGAATTTTGCGGTCACGTTCAACAATGATTCAGGGGTTCCGTAATTATGGCCGTCCAAAATATTTTTTTCCTGATAATTTCGAAACTACTCATTGGATTGGAATGACATTTTGCACATAGATGAAAAATATTGTATTCAAACTACGTGGGAAATTTTGTCCAGATCACATTACCAAGACCATAGATACCGTAGAAAATTCAAGAGATCTTTTGAAAAAAAAAATTGGTCACCTAAAGCACAGACGTGAAGTCTGGATTTTCGCCTTAGTTTGAAATTTTTTATTTTAGTTTCTACAACTGGAGAATCTACCTGCTTTTCAAATTTTTTTTTCTGTGTACCTTCAATGATCATTGTCGATATGGCAAATACTGTCATTTTATTTTAAAAAAATTCAATAGATGGAATCACCGAATTATATTGAATATATCAGAAAAACTCAATTTTTTCTCTATGTTCCAAAACGGCCCTAAGTGTTCATTGACAGTATGACAAATACTGTCATTTCATTTTTAAAATCTGCAAATGATGGGATAACTGCATAATATTGGATATATCAGAAAAACTCAAATGTGAGTCTGTCCGTCCGGCCGTAAGCACGATAACTCTCGAACGGAACAACCTAGAGACTTGAAATTTTCAGTGTTGGTTCAGTTCCCGAATGTCTCGTTCAAGTTTGTTAATGGGCCAAATTCCACCAGGGGTTCCGTAAATATGGCCGTTCAAAGTTTTGTTCCCCTGATTACTTGAAAACTACAGATTTGATCGAGATGAAATTTTGCACTCAAATGAAAAATGAGGTGTTCAAGCTACATGTGAAATGTTGTCCAGATCGCATGACTAGAACCATAGAAACCATAGAAAATTGTAACTTTTGAACGGAAACGCCTAGGGACTTGAAATTTTCAGGATATGTGTGGATCTCGAATGTCGCGTTTACGTTAATCAATGAGCAGAATTATACTAGGGGTTCCGTAAATACGGTCGTTTGAAATTTGGGTTACTCGATAATTTCGAAACTACGGATTCGATAGAGATGAAATTTTGTATTTTAATCGAGAATGATATATTAAAACAATATTTTGTCCAGATCGCATGACCAGAACCATAGAAACCATAGAAAATTGTAACTTTTGAACGGAAAGGCCTAGGAACTTGAAATTTTCAGGGTGGGTTTGGATCGCGAATATCGCGGTCACGTTTATCAATGAGCAAAATTAGACTAGGGGTTCCGTAAATATGGCCGTTCAAAATATTCTTTTCCTGATAGTTTCGAAACTACTGATTGGATTGGAATGAAATTTCGCACCTAGCTGAGGAAAAATTTATTCAAACTACGTGGTAAAGTTTGTCCAGATCGCACCACCAAGACCATAGATACCGTAGAAAATTCTAGCGAATTATCGAAAAAAATTGATCAGTTGAAGCATTGACATGAAGTCAATTCAATTGATTTCTAAAAATGGAAAATGCGAATCTACCTACAAGGTGCATGTACGAGCGCTCAAAAGCTCCTGCCTTCACGGCAGTGCTTTTCGTAATTTTTTCTCTGTGTATCAAAACGCCCTCAAGTTGTCATTGTCAGTATGACAAATACTGTCAATTCATTTTCAAAAACTCCAATAAATGGCATCACCGAATTATTTTGAATATATCAGGAAACCTTTTTTTTCCTGTGTCCCAAATCGGCATTCATTGTTCATTTCGTTTGTCGAAAGATTGTAAATACATATTAAACTCGAGCTCTTCCCCTAACATGGAAAAGCTAGAAAGCTGAATTTCCATATCAATCATTTAATCGATGCTAAACTAAATTTTTTTTATTGTGTCCCAATTCACTCCTTCAAAATGTAGAGCCTGAATTGAACTTTTTGATTATTGATCAGGATTACCTTGTTATGCCAAATTAAAAATCGAGACATTTTTCGAAACCTGCAAAAAAATGTACAGTGGTGCTGGGAAAATTTTGAAAAGTTCTAAAATTACAGACATTTGGGCAAATTAATGAACATCATATTAAGTGCTCAAAAATAGACAAAGGAAGAGTTTTTAATTTTATACATATATTCCATAAAAATTTCCTATACGATGATACAATTGCTAAAAATATCTTTATTTCAAAAAAGGACTCGCTCACAAATTGACTAACATATTGATAGTGTAAGCATATCTTAACCTAGCAATGGTATGTTTCTCAGTATTATCACAGCTGATAAAAGTAAAACAGTAAGAGATCTGACGCCTCGAAATTGGGGGGCGTTATTGCACAGGTCCGTTTTGCAATAACATTCTTCGGTCCAACCTGTCCGAAGGCCTTGGTCGTTTATCATGGTACAGTTTTCTGTGTAGGGTTCCTCTATTATCACCTTGGGTATCCATTCTCTGTTGACGATTTCGTGGGTTTCCAACTTTTGGAAAGCGCAGAACCTATCGGTGCCATTTCTTAATCCTGCAAACAGGAATAAGTTGATTATTTATAACAATAAATGCTAGATAAGGAGTTGAAGATATTGATTTACTTATTTTGTGAAGAATTCTGCCCTGAAATATGCCACATTCTGAAGTTAACATTTTCTTTTATATGAAATGATCTGTGTTTTTTTTTTTGTTCAAAATTATAAAAGTCTATCTTAATCAAGTGTTTATTTTTATATTTCGGAAATCGTCGAGATTGAAGTGTAATTACCTGCAATTTTGGCCTGATAAGTCTTTTTGACACAGAATGTCGACTCTGGGCAGTCAATAATAAATTTGTCTGAATAGTCGAACTCAGAACATAGTCCGGAGGGTTCTGTTAGGTAGAGGTTAGTTCTCGTGAGGCTACATCGATAGCACCTTATAGCAGTTGAATAGGAAAGATCTGAAATATAAGAATATAATTATTAATTTTTTAAAAAAACATTTTTCATTCGAAAGAGAGGAATAGAGGTGAGTGATGTTTTCTAACGATTTTCTAGCCTTATAATATGTTTTGTTTCACATTTTCAGGTTTCTAGAAACAAAATGTCTCCCTTGATACCTTGCAGATTAGGAATAAACGGTTTTGTTAATTCTGGCCAGTGAAACAGATTTGAAGGATAGTTCCATCTATTGAAGTTTATAAAAATGAAATGACAGTACATATTTGTCATACTGACAAGGAACACACAAGGAAAAAACGCTGACGTGATGTCAGTGCTTTTGAAATTTTTATTTCATCTAATGATCTATCGTCTTCATAATTTGTGCTTAATAATCGAATGAAAAACATAGATGTTGCTTTCAATTAATATTGATTTTTGATGGAGATCATCTGTGAGGTAATTTTGATTAATTGGAATATAATCACCGTTCAATTTTACTGAACTTTCCCCAATTATTTTTGGGTTACAGGTTTCGGTATATTTACCTGCTCATTATTTTCTAGAGTTGTTGGGCGCATAAAGTTGATAATTTGAATATAATTTCTTTAATTATACATTTTCACTCCAATCAATAAATTATGCTCTAGATAATATAATAATAATTTAAATACAGGGAGGTCAATTAATTGATGCTGTGAGTCAAGAATAGAATGTTCTTCTGATCTTGTATATCGCTTTTTATTTTTTATGATAAATCCTTCTCGACATCTAGGGTTTATTGAATTCAAATGATTGACCGAAAGATGAGAATTCCTTCGAATGGGCGGATGCGCGGCTACTCCCTAATCGAGAAATAATTGAATCGGACGCGGACATCTAAGGTGAACTTCTGCATGATCCGTTACTATAATATAGTCCAAACCCACGTTACATCGCTAGTAATTGGAATTACGCATCCTAGAGAACGACAATATCCTTGATTCAATTCTGGATTTCCGGGTGGCGCAGTCACGAACGCCCGTTAAATTGATTAGAAAAAAATACTGACCGACGGAGCGTTGACCTCGCGGTTCTCTTTCAAACGAGGCCTAATCGGGGACTACCTCTTCCTGTCCATCTCTTCGGATAGGAAAACTTCCTTTTTGACCCACGTCAATTGTGTGAATTTGTTCTGTTATCGATTCCCAGAAGGTAGACATCGTCGAAAAATGTCCACTTGTCGGGCGAATTGCGTCTTAACTCGACGTAGCCTTCGGCGACTACTCGAAAGTAATTCGTTAAATAAAGGGTGTGTAGAACTTTGAATTGAATTATAAAAAGCACTGGCATTAAGTCAGGAGCTTTTGAGCGATTGTAGGTAGATTCGCATTTTCCAGTTTTAGAAACCAATTGAAGAAATTTTTGATGCTTAATTAAGGTGTCTACTTTTTCTTTCGACAATTCGCTAGAATTTTCTACGGTATCTATGGTCTTGGTAATGTGATCTGGACAAAATTTCGCACATAGTTTGAATACATTATTCTTCATCTATGTGCAAAATTTCATTCCAATCCAATTGGTAGTTTCGAAATTATCTGGAAAAAATATTCTGAACAGCCATATTTACGGAACCCCTAGTTTAATTTTGCTCATTGATAAACGTGACCGCGACATTCGAGATCCAGACCTATCCTGAAAATTTCAATTCCTTAGGTCTTTCCGTTCGAAAGTTATAATTTCCAATGGTTTTTATGGTTCTGGCCATGCCATCTGGACAAAATTTCACATGTAGCTTGAAACGTCATTCCCCATCTGAGTGCGGAATTTCATCAAGAATAAGTAGTTTCGCAGTAATCAGGAGGTCAAAATTTCGAACGGCCATATTTACGGAACCCCTGGTCGAATTTTGTCCAATAACGAACCTAAACGTGGCATTCGAGATTTGAACCTACCCTGAAAATTTAAAGTTTCTAGGTCGTTCCGTTCGGGAGTTATCGTGTATACAGACTCGAATTTTTCGACGGATTCGTCACCAGTGAGTCGAATCTTGTCCATTGAGAGTCGTTTTCGGCTCAAAATCCGAAAAATAAATATATCGTGACGAAATGATATAGCCCTCATGTAAGTAGAAAGACAGAACGAGCGCTCAAAAAACAACAGAAAAAACATTTAGGTGGTCACGAATGTGACTTTATTTGGAAGAGAATATCATGTTTGAGAATCATTTTGAACATGGCGCTTGTTTCAATGAACAAGAACGTTATCATTTCTTCCAAATATCTTCAATTTTCGGATGTTGAGCCGAGAATTGTCTCAAACGATCAGGTTGGATGCACACATGAACAATTTATGGTCAAATTTTATTCTTTCGGTCCGGCAGGAAGTGAACATGATAAGTCTCGAAAAATTAGGCCTAGAGTTTTGGAATTTTCAGGGTACGTTCTAGGTCTGAATGCGCTGGTTGAGTTCGGTAACGGGTGAAATCCGCCTAAGGGTTCCGTAGATGAAGCCGTTCGAATTATTTTCTTCTCAGTTATTCGAAAAATACCGATTCAATCTAATTGAAACGATGTACTTAATTATAAGATAAGATCTTGCCAATTTTGTGTACACATAATATATGAGGCATTGATCAAATAGGCTTTCTAGCTGTTCCATGTGAAAAGAAAGAACTCGAGTAAAAATTTCACCATGTTTTGACAAATGTGAACAAGGCCGAATACCACAGATATCCTCTGACGTTTCTCTCGATAATTATATCAAACTTTGACGGAGTCGTGATTCCTCTCGAAACTCGATTTTGGAAAGAATAGAACAATCCGGGGGCTGAAACGAATGAAAAACGAATTCTTATACGTTTCTTCAAAACCCAAGTGCAGTTTCCAGGGAACTCTGATCAATTTTGGTGAGTTTTGAACGTTTTGCCAAAAAAAAGTGCATTCATTCCGCCTATAATGCAGTCGAAATTGATGATACCGAAAATGCAAAGAAGTGAATTGAAGTAAGAAATTATTTATAACGATTTTCTATCCTCATAATGTATATGTTTTGTTTCACATTTTCAGGTTTTTAGAACTGAAATTTCTACCCCGATAACATAGTATTTAATGAATACTTTCGTTCATTTTGGCCGGTGAAACGGATTTGAAGAAAAAATAGGGATATTTACACTTGAATAGGGCAGAAGGTGATGATTTTCCAGAAATTTCCCAGCCCCAGGATATGTTTCTGTCCAGGTTTTGAGCAAATTAAGTTGTTCTGATATATTATATTTCAATATAATTCGGTTATTCCATATATTGAAGTTCATAAAATAAATTGACAGTACTTGTCATACTGACAATGAACACTGAAGGCCGTCAGTGCTTCTCGAATTATTTTTGAGCGTTCTACTTACAAGAGGGCTATATCATTTCGTCAAGATGTATTTTTCGAATTTTGAACCAAAAATGGTCTCAATCGACAAAGTTCGACTCGCTGATGACGAATCCGTCGAAAAATTCGAGTCTGTCCGTCCGGTCGTCCGTCCGTATACACGATAACTCTCGAACGGAACGACCTAGAAACTTGAAATTTTCAGGGTAGTTTGGAATCTCAAATGCCGCGATTAAGTTTGTTATAGGGCAATACTGGACCAGGGGTTCCGTAAATAAGGCCTTTCAAAAGTTTGTTCTCCTGAATACTTTGAAACAACTAATTCGATCGGGGTGAAATTTTGCACTCAGATAGAGAATGACGTCCTCAAGCTACAAGCAGAATGTTGTCCAGATCGCATGACCAGAACCATAGAAATGATAGAAAATTATAATTTTCGAACGGAAAGGCGTAGGGACTTGAAATTTTCGGGATAGATGTGGATCTCAAATGTCTCGGTCAATTATATCAATGAGCAAAATTTGACCAGAGGTTCTGTGAATATGGCCGTTCAAAATTTTTTTTTCCTGATAATTTCGAAACTACTGATTGGATTGGAATGAAATTCTGCACATAGATGAAGAATAATGTATTCAAACTACGTGCGAAATTTTGTCCAAATCGCATCACCAAAACCATAGATACCGTAGAAAATTCTAGCGAATTATCGAGAACAAAATTGCTCATTTAGCACTGACGTGAAGTCTGCAGTTTCGCCTTAGTTTGAAAATTTTTTTGACAGCTGTCATAAATGTATTCAATTGGTTTCTAAAACGGGAAAATGCCAATCTACCTACAAGGTGCATGAAAGAGCGCTGGAAAGCTCCTGACTACACGGCAGTGCTTTTTATAATTTTTTTTTTCAATTAGGGTCAAACTTGAAAATGTTCTGACGTTTACTCCCCATTAATCCTGTGGGATTGAATTCGTTCCGTCGACCTTCCCAATCGCTTTGTTCAACTCCTCCATCGCGTTTTCCAACGACCTCGTTTCGACGTAATCAACAGGCGATCCATAACACCGACGATGGCCCGACACGACACGGACGCCCACCGTGCTGTCGACACTCCAGCATGGTAAATCGTCCGGAAACCGTCCGTATCTCCATAGGCCATAGGGCGCCCTTGACGGGGGGACCGTCTGGAGTGCTCTTCGGCGAAAGACGATACGCGACCGACGGAGGCGACGATAAGGTTCAAGGAACCTGCGGCACTGGTCGGCGGAAACGGAGGATGGATTGTTCCCTGGTGAATAATCGTCTAATAATAGCCCGAAACGGACCCGGGGGATCTGGAGGGATCGCTCGGTGGCATATAGAAGAGCGCGCGTGCGAATGTGATTTATCAATTTGACCACGTCGTTTGTTTCTGATCCAAGTGTGGATTAGCTCGATTTTTTTTGGACATGAAGGGAATGGTCTCAGTTTGGTCCTCACCGAATTTTGTCGCAGTTGGGCAATTGGTTTTGGAATCGTTCGAGAAAAAAGTTTGTTAATCGCGAAAAATTAGATCAAATTATGAAAAGCACTGACGTGTAGTCAGGAGCTTTTGAGCGCTCGTACATGCACCTTGTAGGTAGATTCGCATTTTCCAGTTTCAGAAATCAATTGAAAGAATTTTCGACAGCTGTCAAAAAAATTCGGAAACGTGAAACTCCAGACTTTATGTCAGTGCTTCAGCTGATCAATTTTTTTTCGATAATTCGCTAGAATTTTCTACGGTATCTATGGTCTTGGTGATGCGATCTAGACAGAATTTTGCACGTAGTTTGAATACATTATTCCTAAGCTAGTTGCAAAATTTCATTCCAATCCGATCAGTAGTTTCGAAACTATCAGGGAAAAAATATTTTGAACGGCCATATTTACGGAACCCCTAGTCTAATTTTGCTCATTGATGAACGTGACCGCGATATTCGCGATCCAAACCCACCCTGAAAATTTCAAGTTCCTACGCCTTTCCGTTCAAAAGTTACAATTTTCTATGGTTTCTATGGTTCTGGTCATGCGATCTGGACAAAATATAGCTTCAATATATCATTCTCGATTAAAATACAAAATTTCATCTCGATCGAATCCGTAGTTTCGAAATGATCGAGAAAACAAATTTTCAAACGACCGTATTTACGGAACCCCTAGTATAATTTTGCTCATTGATAAACGCGAACGCGACTTTTCAGATCCACACCTATCCTGAAAATTTCAAGTCCCTAGGCCTTTCCGTTCGAAAGTTATCATTTTCTATGGTTTCTATGGTTCTGGTCATGTGATCTGGAGAAATGTAGCTTGAATATATCATTCTCCATTAGTATACAAAATTTCGTCACGATCGAATCTATTAGTTTTGAAATTATCAAGAAAACCAAATTTCAAACGACCATAATTACGGAACCCCTAGTATAATTTATCTCATAGATGAACGTGATCACGACATTCGAGATCCACACCTATCCTGAAAATTTCAAGTCCCTAGGCCTTTCCATTCAAAAGTTACAATTTTCTATGATTTCTATGGTTCTGGTCATGCGATCTGGACAAAATTTCACATGTACCTTGAACACCTCTTTCTCCATTTGAGTGCAAAATTTCATCTCGATCAAATCTGTAGTTTTCAAGTAATCAGGGAAACAAAACTTTGAACGGCCATATTTATGGAACCCCTGGTGGAATTTGGCCCATTAACGAACTTAACCGAGGCATTTGGGAACTGAACCCACACTGAAAATTTCAAGTCTCTAGGTTGTTCCGTTCGAGAGTTATCGTGCTCACGGTCGGACGGACAGAATCGAATTTTCCGACGGATTCGTCATCAGTGAGTCGAACATAGTCGATTGAGACCATTTTCAGCTCAAAATTCGAAAAATACAGACATCGTGACGAAATGATATAGCCCTCGTGTAAGTAGTACGAGCGCTCAAAAATCACTGACGTGTAGTCAGGAGCTTTTGAGCGCTCGTTCATCCACCTGCTATTGAAAAAATGTTGACAGCTGCCAAAAAAATGACAGCAGCTCTTTGTCAATTATGCCGAATCAGCTGTTAAATTTCCTTTATTGTACAATCCTAGCTTTCAGAAAAAATTTAACATAAATTATATTTTTTCCTTATTTCATTATAAGCTACTTTTGCCAGAATATTAGAGTTTACATCGTTCGAGAACATTCTGGCTCAGAATTTGAAAATAATTGGCATTTATGCATAATTATAACGCTCTTGTTCGAAGAAACAAGCAGACGAAGACTGACCAATGGTAAATTTCTGATCTTCCAAACAATAATAAACGAAACAAACTTCTGTTTCGACAAATACAAGAAAAAAATAAAAGATGAGTATGTATATCAAATTGATAAAGATTTTAAACAAAAAAATGTTTTATATTATTTGGAAAAGATTCGGCTTCTATCAACTTTTTCAGTAAATTTCTGAAAACGAAGAAATCTCATAAATATCTCTTTAATATGATATTATAAACTCATACACAATGGCCAAGTTAATATTCAATTCATGGACCGTCATTAGTGGAATTAATAGGGTAATGAAGGTACAATCAGTAATACGTTGATTATTATACGGAAAGCTTTAATTTTGTGCGTAACATTGAGCCTTTCAATTGTGATCTTGAACTTCAGGAGAATGCACTATTTATTATTTATAGTCGCAGTATTTATAGGCCCACGCTCTATTTCATTATTACTCCTATTATGTGGTTTAAAACATTTTTCTAGAGTTTATCTTATAAATGCAAGATTTATTTGATGAAAATTTGAAAAGTAGTGACGTGAAGTCAGGAGCTTTTACGCGCTTGTTTCTGTGTAACATAACGGCCTTCAGTGTTCATTGTCGGTATAACAAGTACTGTCATTATATTTCTATAAACGTCAAAAGATGGAATCGCCGAATTATAATGAATGTTTTTTGAGCGCTCGTACTACTTACACGAGGGCTATATCATTTCGTCATGATGTCTGAATTTTTCGAATTTTGAGCCGAAAATAGTCTCAGATGACTATGTTCGACTAACTGATGACGAAACCGTCGAAAAATTCGAGTCTGTCCGTCCGGCCCTCCGTCCGTATACACGATAACTCTCGAACATAATGTCCTAGAAACTTGAAATTTTCAGGGTAGGTTCGAATCTTGAATGCCGCGGTTGAGTTCGTTATTGGGCAAAATTCGCCCAGGGGTTCCGTAAATATGGCCGCTCGAAATTTTGTTTTCCTGATAACTTCGAAACTACAGATTCGATCGATGTGAAATTTTGCACTCAGATGGAGAATTACGTGTTCAAGCTACATGCGAAATTTTGTCCAGCTCGCATGACCAGAACGATAGAAACCATAGAAAATTATAACTTCGTAATGGAAAGGCCTATGGACTTGAAATTTTCAGGATAGGTGGGGATCTCAAATGTTGCGGTCACGTTCATCAATGAGCAAAATTTGATTATGGGTTCCGTAAATATAGTCGTTTGAAATTCAGTTTTCTTGATAATTTCAATGGATTTGATCGTGAGGAAATTTTGTATTCAAATTGAGGATGATATATTCGAGCTACATTTTTTCCAGATCGCATGAGCAGAACCATAGAGACCATAGAAAATCATAACTTTCGAACGGAAAGGGACTAGAAATTAGACTAGGGGTTCCGTAAATATAGCCGTTCGAACTATTTTTTTTTTTTTGATAATTTCCTGATTGGATTGGAATGAAATGTATTCAACTTGCGTGCGAAATTTTGTCCATATCGCATTACCAAGACCATAGATGCCAAAAATTTCTTCGATCTATAAATCTGGAAAATGCGAATCTACCTACAAGGTGGATGAACGAGCCCATTGCTTTTCTTGAATTTTTATTCTTAATTTGTGTCAAAATTATCTGCCCGAACAAAGCTAGTAACTAATGACAGTTAGAAAACCCGGTGTTCGTTTTTCGGCAATACGCCTAATGTTCAACGATTATAATTTTATTACTGGGTATCTTGTAACAAGATGATTTCGCCCAACGGTTCGTATCATTTCGAGCTGAATACCATTTTTTGAACGTTTCCCACAGACTTTCGTAACACGAGTGTCGCAACATCGTTATTTCGTCACATATTGTTGCAAATTGTTGTTATTTTTTCTCCGTTCGTTTTTGGGGTATCAAGGTCGCATCGGTCGTGATTGAATAACAAGCAGGACTGCCAACCTGTTCATCTAGATCTTCGTTATGGAACGGCTGCAATCGCCGACATCGGCGGATTCAGGAGGTTTACGGTTTACCGCCGAGTTACATAAGTGTAACAAGGTCGTTTGACGAAGAAACGAATCTTGGTTTCAAGCTTGGTCGAGTTTCGAAAAAAAATTCCGTCGATCGCTCGAAACGATTGCGAAATATACCAGAGCTCCGAAGTAATGTAAATGTAAATCTGAAAATACACCTTATCGCGGAAATTGACTAATGAGCAGATCTACCTCAAAACCCCTAACTAAGGGGGAACTTACTCAATAATCTTTTCGTTTGCACCAGTTCGAGATAACCAAATTCAACTAAGGGTGAGTTATATCTGGCAACGTCGCTGTGGCCCAAATATGACAGATGCGATACATTAGATCTACTGCTTGGCGGGAATGTCGAGGATATTGCGGTCATAACCTCAATTTCCGACTTTTTCGATTAGTTTTATACTGTGTTTGTTCCCAAAGTGAAGATGAATTATTCAGGAAGAGATCTTCAGCTCCTCCAATGACGGGAGGAGAGGATCAGAAAGTGTAGGAGGGAAAATGTGTTTGTCAACCAATGTAATTTAATTAATAAAATATCCTATATTTAAATTTTCGTTTAGAGTGAGAGAGAATTAGGTTGGATTCACACATAAAAAATTTGTGGTCAAACTTCATTCTGTGCGTCCGGTCGTAAACACGATAACTCTCGAGCGAAGAGTCATAGAGTTTTGAAAATTTCAGGGTGCGTTCGAGGACTGAATGCGACGATGTTCATTAATGTGCGAGATCCGCCGAAGGGTTCCGTAGCTATAGTCATCTGAATTTTTTTCTAACATTTTCTAAACCTGATCGGAGTTCTTTGTCTTTATGTGCCACTTTTTTTTAGTGCCAGTATATCTATCGTCGACATCGAGGTCGCGTAAGGCCTAGAGATAACGTAATACGTATTTGTTTGTTTCGAAACGAACTTCAACGAGTGGAGACTGGGGCTATTGAAGCCATTAATCAGATAGAAATGTTATTTCATTTTTACGGTGGTTTTATTTGTTGAAGTCGGTACGAAAAAAAATGGAACGTTTTAATAGTGTTGGTTTGTCAGTAAAACGATTCGATTATTACTCAACTTGAACGTACACTGCGAATTTAACAAAATTGTTCTTTATTCTATCGGATGATTTACAATAAGATCTGATCCATCCTGCAATATTTCATTCGGGTTTATTATTTCCAAAAATAATATGTTGGAGTCGTTCGAGGAAAATTATTTCTTGAAGTTTAATCCACTTAAACTCGATTTATAATTTATACTTGGATCGTTTAACCGATGTAATAAACTTTGAAGGGTTATGGTCAACAAGGAGACAAATATTTTATTGGGTGTAATAAAATAATCGGCCCACATAACTGGTTTATTTATGGACACTTCCTATTCAGTTCATAAATCATCTGAAATGTCAAGGATTGATAACCAAAAATATTTATTGTTTTTGATCAGTTATTCTGGGGAGGAGGATAATATTTATCTGATGATATAAAAATAACCTATGGAAGATCATTCCAAAATTGGAAAAAATAAAATTTGTTTGAGCTAATTTCAAATTAGTAAATTTCTCATTTTTGGGATGAGCCAAAATCTGCATCATTCAAAGGCTCACTCTGTATATAACTATAGGTCTCGATGATATCCAGTTCGAATGAATTCTTGGATTATGTGAAGAAGATAGTATTCTGGCTTCAATTTGTTTCCATTGTATACAAGCTGATATGGAAATGTTCGAATGGCATCTGGAACTATCCGAATGAAATTATTGTAAACAACGACTTGATGAAAAAATTGTAGCTCCCTGGGATAAACAGAGATTGGTGTAGTAATTTCTAAGTAATTTCGAACTGTGATTTATACCAATTATTTATACAGGAGACTGGGTGAATTATTTTTCGAATGCTTCTGGCTTGGAGAACACAAAACGGTTCCAATTGAACTATTTATGAAGTTTGTATGTTCTTGTATTTGCTTTTCCAAGAATAGACAGTTCATTGCTTCAGTACCTTCTTACGAAAAAAGGAAGATTTTGTATTCAGAAAAGTTTCAGAAATTTCAACGGGTTCATATGTATATATATATATATATGAATCCGTAGTGCGTTGTCACCTCCGTTAAGTTCATTGGGCGACCTGACCTCCGGGTGAAGGAGGTGTGCAATTGAAATAATTTTTGTCGGTATATGTAGAGGGGAAGCCAAATAATAAGGGTACCTAAAGAGGGGAAAATATTTCTTTGAAAAAAATTTTATTTGAATTGGTCAGATCTTGTCACCTCCGCATATATTTCGTAATGGTAGTGCGCTGTAACCTCCTGCAGGGTTGCCAGGTTTTCGGAGGACAGAAGGTGCAAGAGTTCGAAATAATCATATATGAAATACAGATGTTCTTTCGATTCACTCATGCGTCAATAATAAGAACAATTATAACATCTGCTGCTCCGATAAGGCCACTTCAAACATTTCGGAACAAGATGCTACGCTTGAAAATAAACAAAAACAGGTACAAACGGATCACGGAACTTCGAGAATTGGCAGAAATCCCAACCATAAGGGAGTATGCTGACAAAATATCATCAACATTTTATGAAAAACTAAATTATGTGAGTGATCTTACGAGGAATATTAGCAGAACCCGTTACCACAATCGAAACCCCAATGATAATACATACTCTGCCATATGAAAATCATCCGATTTAGTTCCACAGAATTGAAATTTTTGATATTTATTCTTCAAAAACGATACTCCTCATCGAAGGCCCTCAACTTATCCATTTTCTAGAAAATAATTTTCAAGAATTTGGATATTTTATTGTTCCCGGAATTCAAGCAATTCAAACTAGATGTTCTAATGAAAACTGATATTTTCTATAAAAGTATCCCCCTCAAATGTTTAGTAACATGTCGGAAATGTTTTCATCTTCAACGCTCTGTATCTCGGAAGTGAAAAGAGTTAGCACCCATATTTTTCAAGAGAGAACAAGAAGTGTCGGGGAACACCCGGTGAGAAGGAATCTTCTTCCCTTTTTCTTACATATTACCGATTGACACGAACAACAAAGCAATGGAAATTGAATTCAGAAATAATTATCCCCAAAAGAATCCATTAACGAATATTCGATATATAGGAGAAATTGTGCAAATATTGAAGCTTTTTATTGATACCCAAAATCCGCCTAGTGAAATTCGTTTGATATGGTACCTGTCCCAGATATTATTTTTTGCCTTCGACCCTACATTTATTTTCGGTACATCCGTTTGTTGTTGAATACAGAATGCGGTTCAGTAGGCTTATTTAAATTCTTGATTTTCATAGAAAATAGTTTTTGTCAAAATATAACAAAACTTTTTCTCCCAATAAACTTTTTCTCAAAAAAATTAATAATCGACATCACTTCCGGTCTCGAACAAATTGACATGCGATCCTTAATAATGTACGAGTACTAGCAATATTTTTCTGTGTCGAGTTCATAAAATATGGAACAATACGTCTCGAATGTTTTCATTTAAATTATTAATTCTGGAAAATAGTGATAATTTTTCCTCATAAAGACAACGCAATTACATATTATTGAAAAAGTATTAGTTTTTAGTAATAAGATTATACTTTCATGATGTATTGAAACACCTAAACTAAATTTTCAACAGAGACCCTCTTATAAAAACAGATTTCATATACAGGGTGTTTCACCGGTGATGCGGATCTCGATTACGCTTAAGCAGTACCTAAAGTTTTCTTATTTTTTTTCAACGTGGATTCATCAAGGTCAATTGGGGCTATATTGTGAAATTATTTTGAAATTTACAGGGTGTCTTAGGAAAGTGGTAGGCACCAAACTTATCCGTACCTCAGAACAAAAGGATATTAAGTCCAAAACTTCAATTTTCGGGTTTTTTGGCTTAAAATAACGAAAATAACATAGTATCCAGTCCTTAATCACAACGAATCAAACAAAAAATTTTTATGCTTTTCTGTCGAACTGACATTTTGTGACCCTTTTGCTCTGTGGTACAGATATGTGTTTTTTGTATAGAACAATCTGTATTTTACTGCATATTTGGAAAGCATGATAAAAATGAAACTGAGTTCATTTGACGTTTCATATGCTTAAGATTTGTCGTTTTTGAGATATTTCGCTTTTTCGTAAATTTGAGCATCACGGAAAAAACTCGATAACTTTGACTTGATTGAATTTGGTGGAATGAGATTTTGGCTGTGAATAATAGAATAACGGAAATGAAAACTGTAATTATCATAATAAATCAAAACTCTACAAGTGTTCAAAATGAGACGAAGCATTGACGACATATTAAACTATTATTTCGTGCTCATTTCATATGGAACACCCAATATTTCTATATTCCAGAAAATGACCAAAATTTCATATCGTTAAATTCAGTATGATCATGGTTTGTATAAATTCACTAGATTCAGAGATAAAATATGAGCATATTGAAATTGTCTGATGAGATGAAGAAGTCACAATTGCCTTTCTTTCACATCGCATCATTCTCCTACCAAATATGCGATAAAACCCCTTTGAGATATGCCGCTTGTCCACATCTGCTTTGAAAGTACAAGGTTGCCATTTTTGGAGGCGACAGCGGACGAAGAGTCTCTCAGGGTTATTCTTCCATATATAGCTCGGCACACTAGCGCCAGTGATATACACTCGAACTAAAAGATTGTTCAGTACATAAATGGGGTGCGTTGTGACCTCAAAACGATTTTTTGATATGTTGATCCCTGAAGCATCCTGAATCCAACAAGCTACAAAACAATGCGAAACGTTGTCACCTCCGATTTCGGAGGTGACAACGTTATATATGAGGCGACAGCGTTAAATGAGTTACTGTTTTGGAGGTGGTATTGACACTTTATAACTATATATATATATATAGGTATACAGGCTAACTCAAAAGTCTATTCAACGTTTCTGAAGAAATTTTTTTCTGATATGGTTTCTTGGGTAATCTATTTGAAATATTTTCAGCGCTGCGGCGTTGCCGCTTATATGGAGAAGTTGCTACAACGTCGATATTTCAATTGAGACACCCTGTATAACTTTCCATTTTTGCTTCGTCCTTACTCCCCTATGTCCCCTTCTTCAGAACCGTCGAATATACCTTAGAGTACAGGACACCCCGTATATTGTGTCCTAGTTTCATACTCAATTTGCTAGTGTTTAGGAAGTTTAAAGTAAATAAATTCAATTTTCACGACGAAGCATTATCCATAAAAAAATTTCCACAACATATTATCTGCACCTGAATTGTGAAATTTGATGCGGAAATCCATTTCTGATAACAGTGCAATAATTAATTTCGATATAGCAGAAATATTTATCGAACTATTGATATGCAATTCGCTTTGTTAATTGATGCGACAATATTATTCTACTTTCGTATTGGTTGATAGGAATTTTTTTGAATGAAGAGAATAAAATTTTCAGTTTTTTTCTGTATTAATCTATCATTATTTGTTTTTTTCTTTTTTGATTTCGTGTAAAACTACCACGATGCCAAAAAATCAAGTTGCAGAAATTATTCCTTCCGAGTGTAAACCTTCTAATGTCACTGAGTAAATTTGAAGTGGTCAATAAGCATTTTTCAAAAAAGGTTGAATAAGAACAGGTGATTATTTATTCTGATTCATTATCCGAAATGAACTGAAATGAAAAAAAAATTACGAAAAGCACTGCCGTGAAGTCAGGAGCTTTTGAGCGCTCGTTCATCCACCTTGTAGGTAGATTCGCATTTTCCAGTTTTAAAAATCAATTGAAGGAATTTTCGACAACTGTCAAAAAAATTCTCAAACTTAGGCGAAACACCAGACTTCATGTCAGTGCTTCAGCTGACCAATTTTTTTTTCGATAATTCGCTAGAATTTTCTACGGTATCTATCTGGACAAAATTTCGCACGTAGTTTGAATACATTATTCCTCAGCTAGGTGCAAAATTTCATACCAATCCAATCAGTAGTTTCGAAACTATCGGAAAAAAAATATTTTGAACTGCCATATTTACGGAACCCCTGGTCTTATTTCGCTCATTGATGAACGTGACCGCGATTTTCGCGATCCGAACCCACCCTGAAAATTTCAAGTTCCTAGGCCTTTCCGTTCAAAAGTTACAATTTTCTATGGTTTCTTTGGTTCTGGTCATGCGATCTGGACAAAATGTTGCTTTAATATATCATTCTCGATTAAAATACAAAATTTCATCTCGATCGGATCCGTAGTTTCGAAATTATCGAGAAAACAAAATTTCAAACGACAGTATTTACGGAACCCCTAGTATAATTCTGCTCATTAATGAACGTGAACGCGAAATTTCAGATCCACACCTATCCTGAAAATTTCAAGTCCCTAGGCCTGTCCGTTCGAAAGTTATGATTTTTTATGGTTTCTATGGTTCTGGTCATGTGATCTGGAGAAATGTAGCTTGAATATATCATTCTCCATTAGTATACGAAACTTTATCATGATCGAATCTGTAGTTTTGAAATTATCAAGAAAACTAAATTTCAAACGACCATATTTACGGAACCCCTAGTATAATTTCGCTCATAGATGAACGTGATCACGACATTCGAGATCCACACCTATCCTGAAAATTTCAAGTCCCTAGGCGTTTCCGTTCAAAAGTTACAATTTTCTATGGTTTCTATGGTTCTGGTCATGCGATCTGGACAAAATTTCATATATAGCTTGAACACCTCATTCTCCGTTTGAGTGCGAAATTTCATCTCGATCAAATATGTAGTTTTCAAGTAATCAGGGGAACAAAACTTTGAACGGCCATATTTACGGAACCCCTGGTGGAATTTGGTCCATTAACGAACTTAACCGAGGCATTCGGAAACTGAACCCACACTGAAAATTTCAAGTCTCTAGGTTGTTCCGTTCGAGAGTTATCGTGCTTACGGACGGACAGACTCGAATTTTCCGACGGATTCGTCATCAGTAAGTCGAACATAGTCGATTGAGACCATTTTATGCTCAAAATTCGAAAAATACAGACATCGTGACGAAATGATATAGCCCTCGTGTAAGTAGTACGAGCGCTCAAAAAAACAGAATTTCTGATTTTTTCTAGTGAAGCAGACGTAACAAATTATTCATAGAATCTTCGGATACTGTTCATTCTAACCACTATTGCGGATTAATAATAGTTATTATACCAATATTCAATTATGAAAAGTGAAGGGATATTTTCAACACAATAGATGGTAACATTGAATGAATGATCTCAAAGACGCAGTCCCAAGGAAATATAAATGAAAAGTGTTGAATCCTTTCTTTGTACATTGTCAGTTAATTACTCTTTGGGGTTCTAAGAAAACCATTCAATAACAATTCTTATGAAATATGTAACAATCAAAGTTACATTATCTACTTCATTTAGTCAATATACATAATGTATTATGGTAAGATAATTACTTCGAGGTTTTAAGAAAATCATTCAATTATATGTTTTTGTCAAAGTTATTAATGAGGATATTAATCAAACTATCCAGTCGTTAGATATACAAAATGTCCAACTTAGAGCTCTACTCCTAAAAGTTGGCGAGTTATGGAACTTTATATATATGTAATTCTGTCCGGCCGTAAACACGATAACTATCGAAAAAAGAGGAAAAGTTTTGGATTTTTTAGGGTGAAAATTCTTTTTTCGAAATTTTGGTGTCTCAAAAACTGCTGGAATTTTGAGTCTACGTATGAGGCTTCGATTAAATGAGTTATGTGGATTTCTTTTTAGCCGTTGCTTGTAAAAATAAAATCGATATAATTCGGTGATTTCATCTATTGAAGTTCATAAAAAATTTGTTGACACTACATATTTGTCATACTGGCAATGAACAAAAAAGGCAGTAGAAACATAGAAACAAGCGCGCAAAAGCTCCTGATTTCATTGGGCATAGTTCGACCAGGGGTTCCGTAAATATGGACGTTCGAAATTTGGTTTCCTGATTACTTCAAAACTACTGATTCGATCGAAATGAAATTCTGCACTCAGATGGGGAATGAAGTTTTCAAAATTTTGTTCAGATTGCATGACCAGAACCATAGAAAAGCATAACTTTCGAAGGAAAAGGCCTAGGGACTTGAAATTTTCAGGGTAGGTTTGGATCTTGAATGTCGCGGTCACGTTCATCAATGAGCGAAATTCGAACGAGGGTTTCGTGAATATGGCCGTTCAAAATTCTGTCTCGTGATTACTTCGAAACTATCGATTCGATAAAGATGAAATTTTGCACATGGAGTATTACGTGTTCAAGCTACATGGAAAATGTTGTCCAGATCGTTTGACCAGAGTCATAGAAAATTATAACTTTCGAACGGAAAGACCTAGATACTTGAAATTTTCAGGGTGGGTTTGAATCCCGAATGCCGCGGTTATGTGCGTTATTGGGCAAAATTCGATCAGGGATTCCGTATATGTATATGCTCGTTTGAAATTTTGTTTTCTTGATAATTTCAAAACTGCGGATTCGATCGTGACCATATTAAATTCCAACGAATTATTGAATGAAAATCCCAATATTTCTGTGATTGCTGTAATTTTTTTGACAGATGTCAAACATTTTTGCGAATCTACCTTCAAGATGGATGAACGAGCGCTCAAAAGCTCCTGACTTCACGGCACTGCTTTTTGAGCGCTCGTACTACATACACGAGGGCTATATCATTTAGTCACGATGTATTTATCGTATTTTGAGCCGAAAATGTGCCGTAAGCACGATAACTCTCGAACGGAACCACCTAGAGACTTGAAATTTTCAATGTGGGTTTAGTTCCCGAGTGCCTCGGTTAATTTCGTTAATGGGCCAAATTCCACCAGGGGTTCCGTGAATATGGCCGTTCAGAATTTTGTTCTCCTGATTACTTGGGAACTACAGATTTTATCGAGATGAAATTTTGCACTCAAATAGAGAATGAGGTGTTCAAGCTACATTTTGTCCAGATCGCATGACCAGAACCTAGAAACCATAGAAAATTGTAACTTTTGAACGGAAACGCCTAGGGACTTGAAATTTTCAGGATAGGTGTGGATCTCGAATGTCGTGATCACGTTCATCTATGAGCAAAATTATACTAGGGGTTCCGTCAATATGGTCGTTTGAAATTCAGTTTTCTTGATGATTTCGAAACTACAGATTCGATCTTGACGAAATTCTGTATACTCATTAGTATACAATACATTCTCCATTGAGAATGATATATTCAAGCTAGATTCCTCCAGATCGCATGACCAGAATCACAGAAAACATAGAAAATCATAACTTTCCAACGGAAAGGCCTAGGGACTTGAAATTTTCAGGATAGGTGTGGATTCGAAATGTCGCGTTCACGTTTATCAATGAGCAGAATTATACTATGGGTTCCGTAACTACAGTCGTTTGAAATTTTGTTATCTCGATAATTTCGAAACTACGGATTCGATCCAGATAAAATTTTGTATTTTAATCGAGAATGATATATTGAAGCAACATTTTGTCCAGATCGCATGACCAGAACCATAGAAACCATAGAAAATTATAACTTCCGAAGGGAAAGGCCTAGGAACTTGAAATTTTCAGGGTAGGTTTGGACCGCGAATGTCGCGGTCACGTTCATCAATGAGCAAAATTAGACTAGGGGTTCCGTAAATATGGCCGTTCAAAATATTTTCTTCCTGAAAATTTCGAAACTACTGATTGTAATGGAATGAAATTTTACACCTAGCTGAAGAATAATGTATTCAAACTACGTGCGAAATTTTTTCCAGATCGCATCACCAAGACCATAGATACCGCAGGAAATTCAAGCGAATTATCGAAAAAAAATTGGTCAGCTGAAGCACTGACACTAATTCTGGAGTTTCGCCAAAGTTTGAGAATATTTTTGAGAGCTGTCGAAAATTCCTTCGATTGATTTCTAAAACTGGAGATTGCGAATCTACCTACAAGGTGGATGTACGAGCGCTCAAAAGCTCCTCCTGACTTCACGAGAGTGCTTCTATAATTTTTATGTGTTACGATCACTGAGTCGTAAACTATGGTGTGGAATGAAGCGCACTAAAGTGAATAATTCCAAACTCGTTCGAAGATGAATTCAAAATAAACTCAAGATCTCAAACAAAGACCCCCTTGTTGTTGTCTTTCTCTGTGCTGTAAGGTTATTCCTTTGTTATGTAAATCTGTTTGGTGGTCTTTAAGTAGTTTTTAGTATTTTCTCTACTCGAAACGACACCCCTCACTTCCGCAGCAAAGCGGGGGGTCTCTAGAATATTTTCATCTAAAACCAAAACTCCATCACAATTTTCGTATAGTTCAATATAAAAAAATCTTTAAACGAACATGTACTAATCCAGGAAGAATTCACAGATTCGCACTGTCTTGTTTTTCACCTACTTAATATTTCTTCACTAAGGAGATCCAAATCGTTAACACCTACCCAGAGTATTGAAAATAATGAAAATATAGATTGTAACTTTTATTAAATATCAGCACAGTTGAATAATAGTCTGTGAGTAGAAATTTGTCAGGTAGGGTATAGGGTAGTGCCAAATGATAGTGCTTCGTGCTAGTACATATTTGATGCTGTAACTGATACCGTACCGGGGTCGGGAGGGGTGATCTTCGGGCCTTTGAGGGTGCCCAAAAGTTCCGAGACACGCAGGTTTGGAAGTGGAAAGGGTGAATATCAAATCCCCAAGCCCCGACGGGAAGACAATGAATAAACACATTCTCCTTTATTCCGAACGCATCTTTCCCAACTTACGTGTCAACGTTATCCATATCACAGTCACCGACAAAAATCCAACAACTCCCATCTTTGGAACATAATAAAAGACCGGACAACTACCACAACTTCTTCTTTTTCCCCGACTAAAACGCCGATCTCGCCATTTCTTATCGGTCGCGGTCAAGTTTTCTTTGCGGTCACCAAAAATTGACGAAATTTCTCATTTTTCGCGCGAGCTAGCCAAGACGCGAGCGGGAGCTGTGCCTGTCGTGTCGTGCGACCGCGGTTCTCGAGTTTCGGCGACGGAATGGTGTGACTCACGCCGCACGCACGCAGGAAAGTCGGCGGGCTGGCGTTTAGCAGCGGTCAGAACTCAGAAGTCTGGAACGACACGGCGGCGGACGCGGCCGGGGTAAAAGGTTCACAAGGCGCACGAAAGCGAGAGCGAATTCGAGGCATTCAACAGGTCTGAGTAGGGTTGACACCTGACCTGGAAGATACCGTAACAGGTTTTAGCGGCACCCCCAAAATTAATCATATTGGGATAAAATTTCGCATCTACCTATATCATTTTAGAACCATGCATGAAGAACATTCGTCATTCAGTGTCGTATTTATCTGATGATGAACAATTTTATTTTTGTTATGATCTACAAGGCACTGATAGATCCTTCAACTCTAGAAATGATACACAAAAGCAGTAAATTGGTCCGTTCATGAAGATTTTCAATGTACATAATTGAAATCACTTCTATTTGAAATTAAACACAAAACCCTTTAAAAACTAGCTTAAGAGTAAACTAGTCTGTTCACCCAACGGCAAGATATCACTCTTAAGACCTTCATAAAACTACTCTCTAGTATTTGATAGGACCCCAAGTTTTATGACCCTCTTAGCAAGGTTGGAATATTGTTATATTATCTTGAAACCTCTTCCTTCAAGAACAGTTCTATTTATTTGATCCAGAAGATATCTTCAGCTAGTCATGAAGAGCTGGGAAAATTTTACCATTTCTCTCAAAACCATGATGAGCTTCAATTACTTTTTTTTGCATTAACGGTCCAGATCATAATAAAACTTTTATAAGACAAGATATTTTAGAAAACCAAAACAAGAAGTACTTTAAGGCAATTTAATAAGAATGAATGGTCTTGTGGTGCAGAGGTACTTCTTGAGTGAGAAATGAAACCAGTGATGAATCCTTCAACCCAGAAATTATACACAAAACCTTCATAAAACTAGCTTAAGAGTAAACAAGTCTGTTCATGAAGACTCTCAATATAATTTAAATCGTTTCTGAAACTATTCGATCTTAATTTCACCTCTTGAAAATCCTTCTCAAAAACATTATAAAACCAACCCAACGGCAAGATATCCCTCTTAAGACCTTCATAAAACTACTCTCTAGTATTTGATAGGACCCCAAGTTTTATGACCCTCTTAGCAAGGTTGGAATATTGTTATATTATCTTGAAACCTCTTCCTTCAAGAACAGTTCTATTTATTTGATCCAGAAGATATCTTCAGCTAGTCATGAAGAGCTGGGAAAATTTTACCATTTCTCTCAAAACCTTGATGAGCTTCAATTACTTTTTTTTGCATTCACGGTCCAGATCATAATAAAACTTTTATAAGACAAGATATTCTAGAAAACCAAAACAAGAAGTACTTTAAGGCAATTTAATAAGAATGAATGGTCTTGTGGTGCAGAGGTACTTCTAGAGTGAGAAATGAAACCAGTGATGAATCCTTCAACTCAGAAATTATACACAAAACCTTCATAAAACTAGCTCAAGAGTAAACTAGTCTGTTCATGAAGACTCTCAATATAATTTAAATCGTTTCTGAAACTATTCGATCTTAATTTCACCTCTTGAAAATCCTTCTCAAAAACATTATAAAACCAACCCAACGGCAAGATATCCCTCTTAAGACCTTCATAAAACTACTCTCTAGTATTTGATAGGACCCCAAGTTTTATGACCCTCTTAACAATGTTGAGATATTGTTACATTATCCTGAAGCCCCTTCCTTAAAGAACACTTCTACATTTCTTCCAAAACCCGGATGAGCTTTAATTACTTCATTTTGCATTCACGATCCAGATCATAATAAAACCTTTATGAGGCAAGATATTTTAGAGAACAAAAACAAGAAGTACTTTAAGGCAATTTAATATGGGGGAATGGTCTTGAATTGCAAGGATACTTATTCAAGAGTGAGAAATGAAGCCAGTGATAAATCCTTCAACTCTAGAAATTATACACAAAACCTTCATAGAACTAACTTTACAGTAAATTGGTCCGTTCATAAAGATTTTTGAATTATAAAACCAGTCCAATGGCTAGATATTACTCTTGTGACCTTCTGAAAACTACTTTCTAGTATTTGATAGGACACCAAGTTTTATGACGCTCCTAACAAGGTTGGGATATTGTTATATTATCTTGAAGCACCTTCCTTCAAGAACACTTCTATTAATTCGATCCTGAAGATATTTTCAGCTAGTCATAAAAATCTACCAGAATTTTACCATTTCTTTCAAAACCTTGACGAGCTTTAATTGGTTTCTTTTGCATTCACGATCCAGATCATAATAAAACCTTTATGGGGCAAGATATTTTAGAGAACCAAAACAAGAAGTACTTTAAGGCAATTTAATATGGGGGAATGGTCTTGAATTGCAAGGGTACTTATTCAAGAGTGAGAAATGAAGCCAGTGATAAATCCTTCAACTCTAGAAATTATACACAAAACCTTCATAGAACTAACTCTACAGTAAATTGGTCCGTTCATAAAGATTTTTGAATTATAAAACCAGTCCAACGGCAAGATATCCCTCTTAAGACCTTCATAAAACTACTCTCTAGTATTTGATAGGACCCCAAGTTTTATGACCCTCTTAACAATGTTGAGATATTGTTACATTATCCTGAAGCCCCTTCCTTAAAGAACACTTCTACATTTCTTCCAAAACCCGGATGAGCTTTAATTACTTCTTTTTGCATTCACGATCCAGATCATAATAAAACCTTTATGAGGCAAGATATTTTAGAGAACCAAAACAAGAAGTACTTTAAGGCAATTTAATATGGGGGAATGGTCTTGAATTGCAAGGATACTTATTCAAGAGTGAGAAATGAAGCCAGTGATAAATCCTTCAACTCTAGAAATTATACACAAAACCTTCATAGAACTAACTTTACAGTAAATTGGTCCGTTCATAAAGATTTTTGAATTATAAAACCAGTCCAATGGCTAGATATTACTCTTGTGACCTTCTGAAAACTACTTTCTAGTATTTGATAGGACACCAAGTTTTATGACGCTCCTAACAAGGTTGGGATATTGTTATATTATCTTGAAGCACCTTCCTTCAAGAACACTTCTATTAATTCGATCCTGAAGATATTTTCAGCTAGTCATAAAAATCTACCAGAATTTTACCATTTCTTTCAAAACCTTGACGAGCTTCAATTGGTTTCTTTTGCATTCACGATCCAGATCATAATAAAACCTTTATGAGGCAAGATATTTTAGAGAACCAAAACAAGAAGTACTTTAAGGCAATTTAATATGGGGGAATGGTCTTGAATTGCAAGGGTACTTATTCAAGAGTGAGAAATGAAGCCAGTGATAAATCCTTCAACTCTAGAAATTATACACAAAACCTTCATAGAACTAACTTTACAGTAAATTGGTCCGTTCATAAAGATTTTTGAATTATAAAACCAGTCCAATGGCTAGATATTACTCTTGTGACCTTCTGAAAACTACTTTCTAGTATTTGATAGGACACCAAGTTTTATGACGCTCTTAACAAGGTTGGGATATTGTTATATTATCTTGAAGCACCTTCCTTCAAGAACACTTCTATTAATTCGATCCTGAAGATATGTTCAGCTAGTCATGAAAATCTACCAGAATTTTACCATTTCTTTCAAAACCTTGACGAGCTTTAATTGGTTTCTTTTGCATTCACGATCCAGATCATAATAAAACCTTTATGAGGCAAGATATTTTAGAGAACCAAAACAAGAAGTACTTTAAGGCAATTTAATATGGGGGAATGGCCTTGAATTGCAAGGGTACTTATTCAAGAGTGAGAAATGAAGCCAGTGATAAATCCTGCAACTCTAGAAATTATACACAAAACCTTTATAGAACTAACTTTACAGTAAATTGGTCCGTTCATAAAGATTTTTGAATTATAAAACCAGTCCAATGGCTAGATATTACTCTTGTGACCTTCTGAAAACTACTTTCTAGTATTTGATAGGACACCAAGTTTTATGACGCTCTTAACAAGGTTGGGATATTGTTATATTATCTTGAAGCACCTTCCTTCAAGAACACTTCTATTAATTCGATCCTGAAGATATGTTCAGCTAGTCATGAAAATCTACCAGAATTTTACCATTTCTTTCAAAACCTTGACGAGCTTTAATTGGTTTCTTTTGCATTCACGATCCAGATCATAATAAAACCTTTATAAGACAAGATATTTGAAAGAACCGAAGCTAGAAGTACTCTTAGGCAATTCAATTAGAGGGAATGGTCTTGAAGTCCAAGGGTACTTCCTGAGTGAGAAATAAAACCAGTGATAAATCCTCCTACTCCCCAAATGATCTGCAAAACCTTTATAGAACTTACTTTAGGTAAAATTTGGTCTGTTCATAAAAATTTTCAATGTATCCGATTGAAAGAATTTTGAAACTATCCTATCTTAATTTTATCTTATACCGTTATTTGGAACTTCTGAAAACTAATCTCCATTATCATGATACAGGACCTCAAGTTTTATGACAATCTATTCACATGATATTGATATAAATCACGTGAGAAAGTATGAATTCTTCAGAGCTGAAAATCAAGAATTCTTCAGTCTGTGTGTATTCTTTGTCGTTTATTTTTCATTTTTTTCTATTTTTATGTTTTTTTTTGTTCTTTGGCAACTCAAAAACGATTTTTTGGGTAAATTCAATATTTCAGATATGGGAAATTCTGGAATAATATTTTCAAAAACCGTGAAAGCCAGTTTAAAACTGAAATTTTGTGATTTCAAAAAATTGCTATTATTCCTCTCTTCAGTTCTCCTCGTAATGAAATTATCACCGAGTTGTTCTTGAATTATAAGACGAGGAAATTTTAATTGCGTTCCTGACTGTCTTCAGGACTGATAATGAGAATGGTTAAGTGTTCAACAGAATGGTGAAATATGGAATTGCTTCTCGGCTTTAATCAAAGATGGTTAAGCAAACAAATGTGGTCAATCATTGAAATTATACGAGCGTTGGAGACAATCATTCATTCACTTATTTTATCGGAATTGTTTAATTGTGCAACCGAGCTATGCGAATGAATCCAATTAAACGGTTTTTTAATTCTCGAAATGAAGAAAACTGCCTGTCAATAAAACCTTTATGATTTGCCGATCGATGGATATTTAATTTGTTATATCAGAATAGCGTTTTTTCTAGAATAATGTAATATTCGATTATACGGCTCTTAAAAACCCTCCAAGTCAGTGAGGCATTCAAACAACCGAGTTATCGCGGTTTCTTGTAACGTCATGAGTACTCAGAATATCTGGGCTCTGATTGGCAAATCAACCAAAAGGCGAATAACTGTCTTTCAACTAATCGGTTTAGTGAGCAGCGATAGGTCAGAGCTGGTTGCATATGGAAATATCTGTTTTTGTTTTAGTTGTTGTATGAGTAAATATTTATATATTATCCAAAAAGAATAAGTTGGCTTAAAGCAATGGCATCAACTCTGACTGATCATTCTCTTATCGAAGAAGTAACTAATCAGAAATCCATACATGACATTCTAGGAATTAGACTATTTCCATAAATATTCATTACAACACTTGATGAAAGGTTCATTGTTCCTGTTCCTCAGATGGTATTACTTACATTTCCAATGGTAGATAACTCACCATAATGAATAATAAACTGAAAATTTCGGTGGGTTATCGTTATCGTACCGGAATTATCGAAAATTCTGCTTTATCTCGGTATTTGGAGAGTTCATCGTAACTAGAAAAGATAGAAGGAAGACAATACTTTTTCCTGTATTCGGTAAAATTTGGTTAAAATGTGCTTGTGGTTGAAATATTGTGGTAAAATATCAAGTATGGCTAGTGTTTTCTAGAAATTATGTGATATTCGAATAAACAGCGCTATTTCTCAGAAGAAGTATCAGAGATAACCCATGATAACATGAATATAGATTGAAAAGGAGGGGAGATAGAACCGATCCCTGCGGAATTCCATTATTCAACGTTTTAAAATGACTACTATTGTCGCAGCCTTTCATCAGATAACAAATTCTCAACTGAACGAATCATCTTTCCACATCTCAAATAATTATAATAGTACATATATTATTTAATGAGCGGTAATGTAGGTCATAACTCACGCAGATGGAGTTTGCAGTAATTCATCAAGTGAATTATGAACATTACCGCAAGTTGAATACTATACTTGATCTACGACTATAACAATTAATACTAAGATACAAGTATAGAGAAAGAACTTTATTTACAAATCTCAATAGTTACCTATAACAATGTATTATTTATGTTGATTGTGCTTCTTAGCATGGAGTAGAAAGTCCATAGGGGCGATTCTTCATATTTAATGCTAAGTTCACTAAAATATGCCAAAAGAACATTCTCTGTAAACGATGATTTAATATTCTTACTTCTACACCAATCTTGAAAATTGTTGCATACACCTTTATATTTGTTTTGGGATTTTTCGGGCAATAAGTTATGTATGTTAACATTGGCTGATTGTGTTATTTCTGAAGGTGTACATAATAATTCATCTTCATCACAATAATAATTAGGTATCAACTTGATTTGAGAAAACGTCAAAATTATTCAGTGACCTCCCCTCAATACCAATAATAGACTGTTCCCTTTCGGCCAATCGGCTTGTTCAGAAGCACAGAGACAGGGAGTTATGGGATTGAGCACGGTGTTTGCATGTTTACAGATACTATTAATTGCTCAAAAGTAGTTGAATAATGAATATATAATTCAATAGGAGTATATGAAATTAATAATCCTAGTGAACATAGGAAGCTTCCCAACATTCTATCGAACACGATATGATTTCCTGTAGATGTCGCATTCCCCCAGTGATTTTCTTCTTGTTTTTTTCGTTTCAACACCAAATGTCAGGCAAATTCCATCCAATGTAAAAGTTTCCCTTTCACTAACTATCTCTCTATAAACAACATGTTATTTCATGTAGTTCAGATGTGCTGGCCTCTGCCCAAAAAATATATATCATGGAATATTTAGGCAAGTAAGGTTCCAAACTTCGTCACGAGTAAGACTCTAATAAATAATATTTCAATTCGTAGCTACTTGGCATGTGAATCATATTATTCATATTTCACATTTTCGGTCATTCATTAGCTCACCACAGGTTCTGCGAATTCGGGAAACAGTTAAATCCACAACATTCTCGTCTGGTATCTGTTGTGACTCAGTTGGTGCATAATTCATATGAATTTCTTAATTGATTGTTGAATTGCAATCATTTTTAAATTTTTCATTGGGATATCTGATCTTCGATTCGATCGTGAATCACTTTTTCGATATTGCTAAAGGTGGATGACGAGTCATATGTGGTCCTACGATTTTTTTCCAAATGACCGTTTCTTCCTTCACGTGAAATTCTGCAAATGAGGCTGAACAAGTTGAATCATTTGTGAATACTGGTTGTCCCAAGTTTCACCTTGACCCTCAACTACTAACGTATCAAATATGTAACGTTGTCACTAAATATACGTCTCACTGACGGCTTTATATAAATAGTCATATTACTATAAGATTCTATAGTTTTTGCTTTGGGAACTGTTTATATGTTCTCTGTTATTATTCCAGAGGTGAAAATTATGCTCAGAAATTGAATAAAAGTTCAATATTTAGTGAAAATCACAAATTTTCGAAGGAGTTCCAAATATTCAGCATTTTGACATCGATCTTTTAAACAACTGAAAGTAAGTTGAAATACTCTTAAAATATGTGAATTTTTTATTACTCTTGTTACAATAAGAGTTGAACTGAAATGTAGTCAAAAGAATTGGTCCAAAACAAGTATTTTGAAAAAACTGACAATGCCTGTCTATCACACGAATTTGATACACTAACCGGCCACACTTTTTTCGCACATTTTAGGCAAATTGGATTCTGGCATTCGTGACAAACATAGTTTAAATTTTAGTTCAGGTAACATTTGGAACCTTTCTATTTTGCTCATGAATCATCTCTAATGTGGAGGATTCCAATGAAATCAATTCGACTATGATTCGAATGACCAAAATATGTTTTGTTTTTACTCCGGTATTGTGGAGAAATTTGTTTTCATATTTATTCGTTAATTCTTATAAATTGTATTTAGGTAAATTCATAGTATGTAGTGTCTGGTCCTTTGAATAATATCAATTTTTGGGATTGTACCCTATACAACTAAAAAAAAGTCAAATCTAATGA
Organism: Aphidecta obliterata; assembly: GCA_963966015.1. Lineage (NCBI taxonomy): Eukaryota > Metazoa > Arthropoda > Insecta > Coleoptera > Coccinellidae > Aphidecta > Aphidecta obliterata. The sequence goes on along the minus strand of OZ014434.1, from coordinate 12,598,877 downwards.
TCAGAAAGCAAACGGAACTTTCGATTCAGTACGATAGGATCACTACGAAAGCCCAATAGTTTCAATCGCTTCGCTAACATTTCGCCAAGTGCAGACCCCAAACTCCACCTTATGTTTTCTCTTTCTTTTTTTTGCACATAAGATGTGCTATTGTGGTTAAAACTGAAAATTTGAACATTATTATACAACTATTCAAGACCTACATTTCTTTGTTTCAAGGCTTAATGACAATTAAACTTCACCAGATTAATAACCTGGTCTGCTACTTCGTATTATTGAATTATTGTTCCACAATTTTCTATAAAAGTTTTTATTCTCAATCCTGCACAAGCAAACTGTCTGTGGAACATTTGAACCAGTCATTTCAGTGAATAGAATCATCGGCCATGAACTGAAGTATCCCCGAGAACCCGCACAAATGAGAAAAATATCTTTACGGCCTGGTGGTTAAGTAAGAAGTCGTACGTTATGGACAAAGATCAACACCCTATCGTTGACTGCGGTTCACACTCTCTGATTTTCATCAGACGTTTATGGAAATCAGTCTGGCATGAATTGCTGAATACACGAAGAAACGCGTGCAATCGTTGCGAATTGATATTTGCATGATTGCAAAAAAATTACTGTTTAGAATTTGACTAATGAAGAATCGAAAAAATTTTAAGAGCACTAAAATGAAGTAAGAAGTTTTCGGGCTTATTTCTGTGTAGCCAAACGGCCTTCAGTAGTATGACAGATACTGTCATCTTATGTTTATAAACTTCAATAGATGGAATCACCAAATTTTATTGAATATATCAGAAAAACTTTTTTTTATTGGTGCCCTATTCATGTAATACTATGGCAAAATCAAAAACACGAGAAACGTAAAGTCAAAATGATAATTTTTTGATTATTGATCTGTCAGGATGTCAACTAAAATATTGAAAAATTCTTCGAAACCTGGAAAAAACGTATCTTAAGGCTGGGAAGTCTCTGAAAAATCATCACTTTCTCCCATTTTCATGTGTAAATATGCCTATTTTTCCTTCGAATCCGTTTCACTGGCCAGAGGCGCTCAAAAATCTTCATATCAAGTTTCAATCACTTCTGTACTACTTGAAAGATATAATATGTAGAATCTTATCTCAATTTTTGCAGTTGAAGGAGGTTGCTAATGCTTGGAGTGATGAAAACGAGTTGCCATTGGAATTGGCCCTCAGGTCCAAGAAAGAAAGTTTAGCTAATTTTCTCATTCAACACAACAGCGATGTCAACATCAGGGACATGGATGGAGAAGCTTTGCTCCATAGGGCAATCAGAAGGAGAGATACCTATTCAACTCTGTTTTTATTGGACAATAACGCGGACACCACCTTAACGACACCGTGAGTTTTTAGTTAATTATGGGGAAACATATAATGAATTTACTTTTTCCAGGAAGGGTAAAGATTCTTCCCTCCATCTGTTAGCCGGCTCCCGAAGTTTGGACGAAGCGGATGTCATAGCTGAGAAGATGCTAAGATCAGGAGTCAACATCAACGCCCAAAACACCCAGGGATTGTATGTAAATCACTCATTATAAATACAAAAAATCCTCAACATCAAATTTCAGCACTGCTCTACACATCACCATCCAGAGTGACAACAAACAGATATTCAAGATATTACTAGATCAACCGGGCATCAATCTTAACCTAAAAACGCAAGAAGACCACACACCATTGTATTACGCACTACTCAGATACGATGAAGACCACGAAGAGCCCGAAGACACCTACGCTAGCCTCCTGGTGGAGAGGAACGTGGCAACGGATTCTTTGTATTCCAAGCACAATAACGACAGTCTGCTTCAAGTTATAACCTCTACAGGTCTACAGACCGCTTCGATGTTTCTAACGCTGCATGTCACCAACGTCGACCATATGAATCAAGACGGCAAGTCTGTGCTGCACACTGCGTGTGCCCAAAATTTGGGAGGGTTGACCTTGAAACTACTGGAGAGAGGGGCGAATCCGAACTTGCAGACTTATGAAGCCAGGCAAGCCCCTTTGCACGTGTGCGTTTTGAACAAGTCGACCGACTGCATCGAAGCTTTCATCGAGTTCAACGAAAACATCAAGAAGGGATTGTATGCTGATGGGGAAGTGAAAGTTTCAAGTGTGGATTTCGATGTCAGGGACTCTGAGGGGAATACCCCAATAATGATAGCAGTCAGTAAAGGCCAAGGTTATAACAAAGTGGTGCTCTTGCTGATCGAAGGAAAGGCAGATGTTAACGTTAGGAATAACAACGACTTCACACTGTTGCACCAAGCGATAATGAAGGAGGATTTGGAAACGTCGTTGTTCTTGCTGGAAAATGGAGCGGATGTTAACGCGGAGTAAGCTTAGATTCTTATTTTATATTGAAGATTGTGATTTTATTCAATTATAGAACTCCAGATTCCGAGTCGCCACTTCAGTTGGCTATTCACTGTCGATTGGGTGAAGTAGTCGATGCCTTGTGCAGCAGAGGTGTGGACATGTCAGCTAAGGATAAGTCCGGGTATTGTCCCCTATGGGCAGCTTTAGAAACAGAGCAGTTCGATATTGCTAGTATTCTTGTGAGACATGGCGCTGATACAGACTGTTGGGGCGAGGGACCTGACAAATGTCAGCAAACGCTTCTGCATCAGTAAGTTCCATTGATTTTACTGAAGAATACATGATACACTTATATGTTCTTGTGCATGGCTATCTGCATCTAGTCGCACAATTTCGATTAGATATTAGATATCAGGAAATTTGATCGATTTTTCCAAGTTAAAATTTCAAATAGGAAAAATCACGGAGTGTGCGACATCTACTTTTAATCGTTTGAACTACCCAAGTGATGAACAACAAACTAAAGTGTGTGTGTTTATATGGGAAAAGTGTGAAATATTTGTATGATTTTGAGTCATTTATGTATCGAAAGTGATATATTTAGATGATAATTGTTTCAAATAAACTGTATAGAAGCAGAAAATGAAGCGGATTGTAAGAGGTAATGTGGGAATGAGATCCCGAAAAATGTGCTCTGTTCCTCAATGCTCATCACATAGTTCTTCTGAAATGTTTTTGCAAAAATTCCCGTTGAATCCCAAGTCAGTTGAAAAATTGCAGAAAATCTTGAAGATTGGGAAACGTATCTCAAAGAAGTTGTTACTTTGCAGCAAGCACTTCCTGAAAAAGGATTTTTTTTATCGTGAGTTCAATAATTTTCTATTATATAGTGGTCATTTGCTATCACATTCACGTTCACCCACATAATCAAAAATTTCCAAAGTGGTTATCTCGAATTTCACAGGCATAATTATTAATTCCGCAATCTTATAAAAAATATTTGATTTACTTGTTATGAAAGACAGAATAATTTTGACCATCATTCGGCCCGACATCTTGTGATTTTCAGCGCCATCTAGCGGTACGTGATTTTTCCCTAATGAATTAGATGTTTGGAAGTGTTGGAATGTGCCTTATCTATCCAAATGATTTTCATTCTTTTCCAGTTATATAGGTATTAAACGAAAAAATTACGAAAAGCACTGCCGTGAAGGCAGGAGCTTTTGAGCGCTCGTACATGCACCTTTTAGGTAGATTCGCATTTTCCAGTTTTGGAAACCAATTGAGGAAATTTTTGACAGCTGTCAAACAAATTTTCAAACTAAGGCGATAATCAAGACTTCAAGTCAGTGCTTTAGGTGACCAATTTTTTTTTCGATAATTCGCTAGAATTTTCTACGGTATCTCTGGTCTTGGTGATGTGATCTGGACAATCTGGACATTCCGCACGTAGTTTGAATACATTATTCCTCAGCTAGTTGCATAATTTCATTCCAATCCGATCAGTAGTTTCGAAACTATCAGGAAAAAAATATTTTGAACGGCCATAATTACGGAACCCCTAGTCTAATTTTGCTCATTGATGAACGTGGCCGCGATATTCGCGATCCAAACCCAACCTGAAAATTTCAAGTTCCTAGACCTATCCGTTCAAAAGTTACAATTTTCCATGGTTTCTATGGTTCTGGTCATGCGATCTGGACAAAATATTGCATTAATATATCATTTTCGATTAAAATACAAAATTTCATCTCGATCGAATCCGTAGTTTCGAAATTATCGAGAAAACAAAATTTCAAACGACCGTATTTACGAAACCCCTCGAATAATTCTGCTCATTGATAAACGTGATCGCGACATTTAAGATTCACACCTATCCTGAAAATTTCAAGTCCCTAGGCCTTTCCGTTCGAAAGTTATGATTTTCTATGGTTCTGGTCATGTGATCTGGAGAAATGTAGCTTGAATATATATTTCTCCATTAGTATACAAAATTTCGTCACGATCGAATCTGTAGTTTTGAAATTATCGAGAAAACTTAATTTCAAACGACTATATTTACGGAACCCCTAGAATAATGTTGCTCATAGATGAACGTGATCACGACATTCTAGATCCACACCTATCCTGAAAATTTCAAGTCCCTAGGCGTTTCCGTTCAAAAGTAACAATTTTCTATGGTTTCTATGGTTCTCGTCATGCGATCTGGACAAAATTTCACATGTAGCTTGAGCACCTTATTTTCCATTTGGGTGCAAAATTTCATCTCGATCAAATCTGTAGTTTTCAAGTAATCAGGGAAACAAAACTTTGAACGGCCATATTTACGGAACCCCTGGTGGAATTTGGCCCATTAACGAACTTAACCGAGGCATTCGGGAACTGAACCCACACTGAAAATTTCAAGTCTCTAGGTTGATCCGTTCGAGAGTTATCGTGCTTACGGATGGACGGACGGACAGACTCGAATTTTCCGACGGATTCGTCATCAGTGATTCGAACATAGTCGATTGAGACCATTTTCGGCTCAAAATTCGAAAAATACAGACATCGTGACGAAATGATATAGCCCTCGTGTAAGTAGTACGAGCGCTCAAAAAAGCACTGACGTGTATTCAGGAGCTTTTGACCGCTCGTTCATCCACCTTCTATTGAGAGAATTTTCGACAGCTGTCAGAAAAATTACACCAGCTCTTTGTCAATAATACCGAATCAGCTGTTACAGGAATATAAGGATTTTTTTTCGATAATTCGCTAGAATCTTCTACGGTTTCTATGGTCATGGTAATGCTGCGATCTGGACAAATTTTTGAACGTAGTTTAAAAACATTATTCTTCATCTATGTGCGAAATGTCATTCCGATCGAATCAGTAGTTTCGAAATTACCAGGGAAAAAATATTTTGAACGGCCATATTTACGGAACCCCTTGTCTAATTTTCATTGCTCATTGATAAACGTGACCTCGACATTCGAGATCCAAACCTACCCTGAAAATTTCAAGTTTCTAGATCTATCCGTTTGAAAGTAGAAATTTTATATGTTTCTGGTCCTGCGATCTGGACAAAATTCCGCATGTAGCTTGAACACGTCATTCTCCATCTGAGCGCAAAATTTCATTTCGGTCAAATTAGTAGTTTCGAAGTAATCAGGAAAACAAAATTTCGAACTTTTCAGGATAGGTTCGGATCGCGAATTTCGCGTTCACGTTCATCAATGAGCAAAATTAGACCAGGGGTTCCGTAAAAATGGCCGTTCAGAATATTTTTATCCTGATAATTTCGAAACTACTCATTGGATTGGAATGAAATTTTGCACTTAGATGGATAATAATGTATTCAAACTACGTGGGAAATTTTGTCCAGATCGCATTACTGAGACCATAGATACCGTAGAAAATTCTATCGAATTAACGAAAAAGAAATTGGTCACCTAAAGCACTGACGTAAAATCAGGATTTTCGCCTAAGTTTGAAATTTTTTCAATTGGTTTCTAAAACTGGAGAATGCGAATTTACCTACGAGGTGGGCGAACGAGCTCTCAAAAGCTCCTGACTTCACGGCAGTGCTTTTCATCTTCTTCTTTTTATAGTATGGTTTTTGAAAAACAACTCTTTGTAAAGAAATATCCTTGATCCATCGTATAATATCACTTAACTGTTCAAATATTCCTCCACAAGCATACATACTTGTCGGGCCGAAAGGGGGTCAATTAATTCTGTCATTTCTGTCATTCATAACAAATAAATCAAATATTTTTTATAAGATTGCATTATTAATAATAATCCATGTGAAAGTCGAGATAACCACCCTGGACATTTTCGATTATGTGGGTGAACGTTATATAATGTGATAGCAAATGACCACTATATTATAGAAAATTATTGAACTTGAAGGAAAATCCTCTTTCAGGAAGTGCTTGCAGCAAACTTACATATACTTTGAGATACGTTTCCCAATCTTCAAGATTGTCTGCCATTTTTCAACTGTCTTGGGATTCAACGGGAATTTATGCAAAGAAATTTCCGAAGAACTATGTGATGAGCATTGAAGAACAGCACATTTTTCTTGATCTTATTCCCACATCACCTCTTAAAATCCGCTGCATTTTTAGCTCGTAAACAGTTTATTTGAAACAATTGTCCATAAAATATCATTCAAATATATCACTTTCGATACATAAATGACTTAAAATCATACAAATTGTTAGGGTTGGCACCATCGCCTGTTCATTTGCGGTGACCAACCAAATAGCCAATCCATATACATAACATAACACAAATATTTTACACTTTTCCCATATAAACACACATACACGTTAATATGTTGTTCACCTCTCGGATATTTCGAACGATTAAAAGTAGATGTCGCCCACTCCGTGATTCTCCCCTATTTTCTGGCGCAAAACAAATTTTGTAAGCATTTTCACCAACTCTCAGGCACCAAGCAGCCCCATAAATTTACAGCCTCCATAATAGAGCTCGTAACTTACCCTACTAGTCAGAGAGTCAGAGTTGCAGTTCCAGTAAATCTCACAGATTCATCTAGTATTTTACCCATTGCCCAATATTAGATAACTGATTCATAACTGATTAACTACCAATATGTTTTAATTTAGATTCAGGGGAACTTGGTTCCCGTTCAAGATAAATTCTTCTTTCATTAACGTACTAATGTATTGCCGTTGATACAGTTGGAATTTCTTAGTCAAGTAATAACTTTTAGTGATATAATCTTGAGTACTATCTAGTCAATAGTTCCATCTATTCGTACAGAATCTGAAACTTCTTATAGTACCCCAGGCAGATTCCTGTAGCTGTCTCCTGCAGATCATAGGAACCTACCAAACCTTAATTTATAACGGCATCGAACAGAAAACATCAATTTTGTAATCGATTATCTAATTTTTCTGACCTCATCGATAATTTGAAGACAAATTTACCCTTATTTTACTTTTATTTCAAATTATCTCCTACCATTTTAGAGCGCTCGTTCTACTTACACGAAGGCTATAGGGAAAAATTACATACCGCGAGATGGCGCTGAAATTGACAAAATGTCGGGTCGAGAGGTGATCAAAATATTCTGTCTTTCATAACAAGTAAATAAAATATTTTTTATAATATTGGGGAATAAGTAATAATTCCTGTAAAAGTCGAGATAACAACTTCGGTCATTTTGGGTGAACGTGAATGTGATAGCAAATGATCACTATATAGAAAATTATTGAACCTACGATGAAAAAAATCATCTTTCAGGAAGTGCTTGCTGCAAACTAACATATTCTTTGAAATACGTTTACCAATCTTCAAGATTGTCTGCTATTTTTCGCCTGCCTTGGGATTCAAGGGGAATTTATGCAAAGAAATTTCAAAAGTACTATATTTATAATGAGCATTGAGGAACAGAGCACGTCATTTTTCGTGAGCTTATTCCATCATTACTTCTTTCAATCCGCTGCATTTTCAGATCGTATACAGTTTATTTGAAAAAATTGTCCATAAAATATCATCCAAATTTATCACTTTCGATACATAAATGACTTAAAATCATACAAATAATTCACACTTCTCTCATATAAACACACACGTTATTTTGTTGTTCACCTCTCGAGTATTTCGAACGATTAAATGTAGATGTCGCCCACTCCGTGATTCTTCCTTATATCATTTCGTCACGATGTCTGTGTTTTTCGAATTTTTAGCCGAAAATGGTCTCAATCGACAAGGTTCGATTCACTAACGAAGAATCCGTCGAAAAATTCGAGTCTGTCTGAAAGAACTCTGAAATTTTCAGAGTAGGTTCAAATATCGAATGCCACGGTTGAGTTCGTTATTGGGCGAAATTCGACCAGGGGTTCCGTAAATATGGCCGTTTGAAATTAAGTTGTCTTGATTATTTCAAAACTACAGATTCGATCGTGACTAAATTTCTTCAATTGGTTTCTAAAACTGAAGAATGCGAATCTACCCACAAGGTGGATGAACGAGCGATCAAAAGCTCCTGACTTTACGCCAGTGCTTTTTATAATTTTTCATATAGTTTCTGAAAACCAAATTTTAAAATGAAATATCCATGATCCATCTGATAACATCACTTACCAGTTCAAAATATTTCTCCAGAAGCATACCTGCCAATGAAAGATATAAATATTTGTGCCAACACAGGTCTAAAAGATCCGTCTAGAATTGGCCCCTATCCTATAATTGCCAATAAAAGCGTAGGAATTTTATTAATGTACCTGATAAGGAACGATTTGTTGAATAAATTCTTTTGTTCGACAGATAATAATTATGCACAAATGTTTTTTTTTACAGGGCCATCGATGAAAATAAAGAGGCCGCTGCTATATTCTTGATACAAGCAGGATGCGATATAGATTGTCACAGATTACCTGGTCCAAACGGAGAAGGTGGGGATGAAGCTAAAGATAAAGCATCTCCGTTACATCTTTGTTCTCAGTGGGGTCTAGACACGGTAGTGAGGGTAAGTCAGGAATTCTTTCAACTCTTCATGAATTATTGAACATGTGTTTTTTTAGACTCTTATTGAACATCGAGCCAACATCAACAATAGAGATGCACAAAACAAAACTCCCCTTCATATAGCTATAGAAAACCAACAAGATGATATAATATCGCTACTCTTAGCGGTACCTGAAATTGACCTAAGTTTAAGGGATAAAAGTGGTTTGAGTCCTTTCGCAACTGCTCTAACTGTTAGGAACAATAAGGCATCTCAGGTTATACTCGATAAAATGCCGAATGCTGCGGAGCAGGTGAGAATTGTCTGACTCCCTAGGCCTTTCCGTTCAAAGATATAATTTTCTATGGTTCTGGTCATGCGATCTGTTCCCCAGAATTTTCTACTTATTTTGGTTTACAATATTCACCTCTTTTCAAACCCCTCTATATTATTTCGAACAATGAACCTTTGGATCGTAATTAAAATTTCCAAACAATTTTAAATTTCAGTTCGACAATAAAGGTCAGAATTTCCTACATGTGGCGATCAAAAAGAAGGACATAGAGAGTGTCCTTTTTCTGTTGACCGTCAATGTTGACGTAAATTCAAGGGTACAGGATGCCATGTTAACGCCACCCCTCCATTTGGCTGCTAAACATGGAGATGAAACTATGGTGCGAAGTCTAATACTGGCTGGTGCTAGGGTCGATGATAGAAATACGCAGAAGTGAGTTTAATATTTCAAGCACCTCCTTAGTACATATAGATTGAACGAAATCGAGATGGAACATGGCTCGTTGAGAGTAACGAACAGCCCGATAGAATAGATGGCTACTTCCACTGAACGATCTTTGTTACGTTTACGTTATTTATTTAAACACGAATACTTAGAATTTCTCATAGAGATTACTTTACCCTCCAGGAGAACAGCTCTACATGTAGCTGCCGAAGAAGGAAACGCACCGGTAGTTTCTGCATTGCTTCAAAATAATGCAGATTTTGATGCCGTAGACTGCGAGAGTGACAATGCGTTACACATAGCCGTTCGTCAGGGTAATTTGGCTGTGGTACGTTCATTTCTGTTGGTCCATAGTCAACGTTTTATAAAAAATGGAATTGATACTCTCCATATGGGAATCATGATTTCGTCATATAATCTTCATTATTTTGTAGGTTAAAGTATTATTGACTGAATCAACTGTAGACGCTGGTGCCTTCAATTTGAAAGGTAGAAATCCCTTGCATGAACTGTGTAGATATGGTAAAGATAATGCTGCCGCCATATGCGATTTCTTCCTGGAATGTATGCCAGATTATCAGATTGACAAGCCTGACATCAATGTGAGTATGTTTTTTAAAGTTCGAATTGAAGTTATCTTTCTTATTTAATATTTAAAACTCTGGTCAGTTTTCATCAGTATTCATTCTACAAACATTTTCTTCACCAAGTTCCTTAGGAATAAAAATGGAAATAAAAATATGACTACTAATATTTTGAGAAAGAACAATCATCATTCTAACGGTAAATTCTGTACTGAATATAGCCATAATGAAGAATGTAAGAATAAACTACGATATATGAGATCATCGGATCACTGCCCTTTATTTTTGACCATCAGATTTTCCAAATCCTTTCACAGCACCACATCAAAAAATAAATAGAACTTTCAATCGATAATTGATTTATTTCAACAATTTATTTTCAACGCTGAATTTTTCCAATTAAAAATCTGGATCCCAGTTAACAACCCAAGGTTCCATAACTTTTTCTAAACATTGTATCGTATCTCCCTGTTGGAATGTTACCGTTTTATTTGTCAGTTGCAATCCAAACTCGCCTTTATTGTTTCAACTTCATTTTTATGATGTCTCAAGGAGGATAAAGGTCCAGTATAAATAACATCTTCATTCCGAGTCAACTTATAAGTGCCGTTTTTCTTCAGAATTCCTTTTGTACACTTACAACCTGCCACAGGAATCTCCTTTTTTCCTTGATTTATAATGAATTGTTGGAGTACGGTTGCTTCTCCAGCGACTTCTTCGACTTCAATTGGGGGTACCCAAATGTTGAGTTCATCTTTAACATCGTCCACTAACTCCATTTCGCAAAGGTCCGATTGAAAAGTATCCAATGTATCGATTATAGCTTCTACTGACCCATCCACCTCTCCTCTTATTATTAGTTTGAAGAGTATTCTATTGTCTTCTTCTTTTTCTGGTTTTCTTGGATCTTCTTGTTTCAGTTTAAATCTGCCTAGTCTTCTTTTTAGTTTTAATTTTTCTTCATACTCTTTACGATGTTGCTCTGCTTTCTGTAAAATGGTTTCTTTGTCTTCTTCGGCTTTTTGTAGGCTCTGTTTTTTCTCTCGAATTTCCATCACTTCTCTAGCTTTCTTTTCTGATTCTACTTCGAGAACCAACTCTCCCGCCGACGGGAATTCTTTCCAGCCGTCAATTTCAACTGCATAATCTGGAGTTGCCTCGGTCATTAACTGGTTTTCTGCGTCTTTTATACTTCGCACCTTTCCTTAAGCTGTTCCTGCTACTAATACAGAACCTTTTCTCAAAGTTCCTCTTTTAACCACAATAGTACACAACTTTCCTCTGTGTGGATCTACCCTACTTTCTACCACTACAGCTTCAATGTGAGTATGCCTTTTCAATTCAAATCGAAGTTATCTTTCTTATTTGATATTTTAAACTCTGGTCAGTTTTTATCAGTATACATTCTACAAAAAATTTCATCACCAAGTTTGTTAGGAATTAAAATGAAAATAAAAATATAGCTGTTAATATTTTGAGAAAGAACAGCTATCATTCTAACACTAAATTCTGTTCTGAATATAGCGATAATGAAGAATGTAAGAATAAACTACGATATCAAAACCAAGATGTATCTACCATTGGATCACTGCCCTTTATTTTTAAGCATCTGATTTGCCAAATCTTTTTTCCACACGACCTCACAAAATAAATAAAACTTTCAAAAATTGATTTATTTTAACAATTTATTCACAACTCTGAATTTTTCCAATTAAAAACCTGGATCCCAGTTAACAACGCGAGGTTTCATAACTTTTTCTAAACACTGTATCGTATCTCCCTGTTGGAATGTTACTGTTTTGTCCGTCAGTTGCAATCCACACTCGGAATTGGCCTTTATTGTTTCAACTTCATTTTTATGATGTCTCAAGGAGGATAAAGGTCCAGTATAAATAACATCTTCATTCCGAGTCAACATATATGTTCCATTCTTCTTCAGAATTCCTTTCGTACACTTACAACCTGCCACAGGAATCTCCTTTTTTCCTTGATTTATAATGAATTGTTGGAGTACGGTTGCTTCTCCAGCGACTTCTTCAACTTCAATTGGGGGTACCCGAATGTTGAGTTCATCTTTCACATCGTCCACTAACTTATAAATAACATTGAATTGTTTTATGGAAACCTCCGAAGCTTCTGCCAGTTCTTGTATGTGTGTTGGAACCTTGAGATTAAAAGCATATATCACAGCGTTGAAAGTTTTGGCGAGGTCTATGTCATTTTCGGAAACTGTTCCTACAGCAAAATGAACCAAATCCATTTCGCAAAGGTCCGATTGATAAGTATCCAATGTATCGATTATAGCTTCTACAGACCCATCCACATCTCCTTTTATTATTAGATTGAAAAGTATTCTATTGTCTTCTTCCTTTTCTGGTTTTCTTGGACCTTCTTGTTTCAGTTTAAATCTGCCTAGTCTTCTTTTTAGTTTTAATTTTTCTTCATACTCTTTACGATGCTGCTCTGCTTTCTGTAAAATGGTTTCTTTGTCTTCTTCGGCTTTTTGGAGGCTCTGTTTTTTCTCTCGAATTTTCATCACTTCTCTAGCTTTCTTTTCTGATTCTACTTCGAGAACCAACTCTCCCGCCGACGGGAATTCTTTCCAGCCGTCAATTTCAACTGCATAATCCGGAGTTGCCTCGGTCATTAACTGGTTTTCTGCGTCTTTTATACTTCGCACCTTTCCATAAGCTGTTCCTGCTACTAATACAGAACCTTTTCTCAAAGTTCCTCTTTTAACCACAATAGTACACAACTTTCCTCTGTGTGGATCTACCACTACAGCTTCAATGTGAGTATGCCTTTTCAATTCAAATCGAAGTTATCTTTCTTATTTGATATTTTAAACTCTGGTCAGTTTTCATCAGTAAACATTCTACAAAAAATTTCATCACCAAGTTTGTTAGGAATTGAAATGAAAATAAAAATATAGCTGTTAATATTTTGAGAAAAAAGAGCTATCATTCTAACACTAAATTCTGTTCTGAATATAGCGATAAAGAAGAATGTAAGAATAAACTACGATATCGAAACCAAGATGGATCTATCATTGGATCACTGTCCTTTATTTTTAAGCATCTGATTTGCCAAATCTTTTTTCCACACGACCTCACAAAATAAATAAAACTTTCAATAATTGATTTATTTTAACAATTTATTTACAACTCTGAATTTTTCCAATTAAAAACCTGGATCCCAGTTAACAACGCGAGGTTTCATAACTTTTTCTAAACACTGTATCGTATCTCCCTGTTGGAATGTTACTGTTTTGTCTGTCAGTTGCAATCCACACTCGGAATTGGCCTTAATTGTTTCAACTTCATTTTTATGATGTCTCAAGGAGGATAAAGGTCCAGTATAAATAACATCTTCATTACGAGTCAACGTATAAGTGCCGTTTTTCTTCAAAATTCCTTTCGTACACTTACAACCTGCCACAGGAATCTCCTTTTTTCCTTGATTTATAATGAATTGTTGGAGTACGGTTGCTTCTCCAGCGACTTCTTCGACTTCAATTGGGGGTACTCGAATGTTGAGTTCATCTTTCACATCGTCCACTAACTTATAAATAACATTGAATTGTTTTATTGAAACCTCCGAAGCTTCTGCCAATTCTTGTATGTGTGTTGGAACGTTGAGATTAAAAGCATATATCACAGCGTTGAAAGTTTTGGCGAGGTCTATGTCATTTTCGGTAACTGTTCCTACAGCAAAATGAACCAAATCCATTTCGCAAAGGTCCGATTGATAAGTATCCAATGTATCGATTATAGCTTCTACAGACCCATTCACATCTCCTTTTATTATTAGATTGAAAAGAATTCTATTGTCTTCTTCCTTTTCTGGTTTTCTTGGACCTTCTTGTTTGAGTTTAAATCTGCCTTGCCTTCTCTTTAGTTTTAATTTTTCTTCATACTCCTTACGATGTTGCTCTGCTTTCTGTAAAATTGTTTCTTTGTCTTCCTCAGCTTTTTGGAGGCTCTGTTTCTTCTCTCTAATTTTCATCACTTCTCTAGCTTTCTTTTCTGATTCTACTTCGAGAACCAATTCTCCCGCCGACGGGAATTCTTTCCAGCCGTCAATTTCAACTGCATAACCCGGAGTTGTCTCAATCATCAACTTGTTTTCTGCGTCTTTTATACTCCGCACCTTTCCATAAGCTGTTCCTGCTACTAATACAGAACCTTTTCTCAAAGTTCATCTTTTAACCACAATAGTACACAACTTTCCTCTGTGTGGATCTACCCTACTTTCTACCACTACAGCTTCAATGTGAGTATGCCTTTTCAATTCAAATCGAAGTTATCTTTCTTATTTAATATTTTAAACTCTGGTCAGTTTTTATCAGTATACATTCTACAAAAAATTTCATCACCAGAATTAAAATAAAAATATAGCTGTTAATAGTTTGAGAAAGAATAGCTATCATTCTAACGCTAAATTCTGTTCTGAATATAGCGATAATGAAGAATGTAAGAATAAACTACGATATCGAAACCAAGATGGATCTATCATTGGATCACTGCCCTTTATTTTTAAACATCTGATTTGCCGAATCTTTTTTCCACACGACCTCACAAAATAAATAAAACTTTCAATAATTGATTTATTTTAACAATTTATTTACAACTCTGAATTTTTCCAATTAAAAACCTGGATCCCAGTTAACAACGCGAGGTTTCATAACTTTTTCTAAACACTGTATCGTATCTCCCTGTTGGAATGTTACTGTTTTGTCTGTCAGTTGCAATCCACACTCAGAATTGGCCTTAATTGTTTCAACTTCATTTTTATGATGTCTCAAGGAGGATAAAGGTCCAGTATAAATAACATCTTCATTACGAGTCAACGTATAAGTGCCGTTTTTCTTCAAAATTCCTTTCGTACACTTACAACCTGCCACAGGAATCTCCTTTTTTCCTTGATTTATAATGAATTGTTGGAGTACGGTTGCTTCTCCAGCAACTTCTTCGACTTCAATTGGGGGTACCCGAATGTTGAGTTCATCTTTAACATCGTCCACTAACTCATAAATAACATTGAATTGTTTTATGGAAACCTCCGAAGCTTCTGCCAGTTCTTGTATGTGTGTTGGAACCTTGAGATTAAAAGCATATATCACAGCGTTGAAAGTTTTGGCGAGGTCTATGTCATTTTCGGTAACTGTTCCTACAGCAAAATGAACCAAATCTATTTAGCAAAGGTCTGATTGATAAGTATCCAATGTATCGATTATAGCTTCAGCTGATCCATCCACATCTCCTTTTATTATTAGATTGAAGAGTATTCTATTGTCTTCTTCCTTTTCTGGTTTTCTTGGACCTTCTTGTTTCAGTTTAAATCTGCCTAGTCTTCTTTTTAGTTTTAATTTTTCTTCATACTCTTTACGATGTTGCTCTGCTTTCTGTAAAATGGTTTCTTTGTCTTCTTCGGCTTTTTGGAGGCTCTGTTTTTTCTCTCGAATTTTCATCACTCATCTTTTCTGATTCTACTTCGAGAACCAACTCTCCCGCCGACGGGAATTCTTTCCAGCCGTCAATTTCAACTGCATAATCCGGAGTTGCCTCGGTCATTAACTGGTTTTCTGCGTCTTTTATACTTCGCACCTTTCCATAAGCGGTTCCTGCTACTAATACAGAACCTTTTCTCAAAGTTCCTCTTTTAACCACAATAGTACACAACTTTCCTCTGTGTGGATCTACCACTACAGCTTCAATGTGAGTATGCCTTTTCAATTCAAATCGAAGTTATCTTTCTTATTTAATATTTTAAACTCTGGTCAGTTTTTATCAGTAAACATTCTACAAAAAATTTCATCACCAAGTTTGTTAGGAATTAAAATGAAAATAAAAATATAGCTGTTAATAGTTTGAGAAAGAATAGCTATCATTCTAACACTAAATTCTGTTCTGAATATAGCGATAATGAAGAATCTAAGAATAAACTACGATATCGAAACCAAGATGGATCTATCATTGGATCACTGTCCTTTATTTTTAAGCATCTGATTTGCCAAATCTTTTTTCCACACGACCTCACAAAATAAATAAAACTTTCAAAAATTGATTTATTTTAACAATTTATTTACAACTCTGAATTTTTCCAATTAAAAACCTGGATCCCAGTTAACAACGCGAGGTTTCATAACTTTTTCTAAACACTGTATCGTATCTCCCTGTTGGAATGTTACTGTTTTGTCCGTCAGTTGCAATCCACACTCGGAATTGGCCTTTATTGTTTCAACTTCATTTTTATGATGTCTCAAGGAGGATAAAGGTCCAGTATAAATAACATCTTCATTCCGAGTCAACGTATATGTTCCATTCTTCTTCAGAATTCCTTTCGTACACTTACAACCTGCCACAGGAATCTCCTTTTTTCCTTGATTTATAATGAATTGTTGGAGTACGGTTGCTTCTCCAGCGACTTCTTCAACTTCAATTGGGGGTACCCGAATGTTGAGTTCATCTTTCACATCGTCCACTAACTTATAAATAACATTGAATTGTTTTATTGAAACCTCCGAAGCTTCTGCCAGTTCTTGTATATGTGTTGGAACGTTGAGATTAAAAGCATATATCACAGCGTTGAAAGTTTTGGCAAGGTCTATGTCATTTTCGGTAACTGTTCCTACAGCAAAATGAACCAAATCCATTTCGCAAAGGTCCGATTGATAAGTATCCAATGTATCGATTATAGCTTCTACAGACCCATCCACATCTCCTTTTATTATTAGATTGAAAAGTATTCTATTGTCTTCTTCCTTTTCCGGTTTTCTTGGACCTTCTTGTTTGAGTTTAAATCTGCCTAGTCTTCTCTTTAGTTTTAATTTTTCTTCATACTCTTTACGATGTTGCTCTGCTTTTTGTAAAATTGTTTCTTTGTCTTCTTCGGCTTTTTGGAGGCTCTGTTTTTTCTCTCGAATTTTCATCACTTCTCTAGCTTTCTTTTCTGATTCTACTTCGAGAACCAACTCTCCCGCCGACGGGAATTCTTTCCAACCGTCAATTTCAACTGCATAACCTGGAGTTGCCTCAATCATCAACTTGTTTTCTGCGTCTTTTATACTCCGCACCTTTCCATAAGCTGTTCCTGCTACTAATACAGAACCTTTTCTCAAAGTTCCTCTTTTAACCACAATAGTACACAACTTTCCTCTGTGTGGATCTACCCTACTTTCTACCACTACAGCTTCCATTGGACCTGTATAGTCGGCTTTTATTTCTAGCAATTCAGCTTGAAGTACCAAAGCTTCTACAAGAGCATCCAAGTTCTGTCTTAGCTTAGCTGAAATAGGAATAGACTGTATGTCCCCACCAAATTCTTCAATTTGTAAACCTGCTTCCAGTAACGTTCTTTTTGTTCTTTCAATATCCGCTTTATGAGAATCAATTTTATTAATAGCAATGAGAATTGGGACTCTTGCTTGTTTCGCCATTCTGATAGATTCTACCGTTTGTTCCATGACTCCGTCATCTGCCGCAACTACAAGTACCACAATGTCCGTTACATTAGCCCCTCTTGCTCTCATAGCGTAAAAAGCTGCATGTCCAGGGGTGTCTAAGAATGTAACTTGAGCTCCAGAATCTAATTGTACGGAGAACGCTCCGATATGCTGAGTGATACCTCCAAATTCTTTTTCAACTACACTTGTATGTCTCAATGCGTCTAGAAGAGTAGTTTTTCCATGATCAACATGACCCATAATAGTGACAACAGGAGGCCTTGGTTTCAACACCGACTTATCTGCTTTGGGTCTAGGATAAATATCGAGATCCTCTAGTTCCTGTATCTCATTAGTTGGCTTCCCAATTATTTCAAGTCGATATCCACCTTTCTTCATTATTTGCTGTAACAACTTCATATCTTCAATAGGATTATCAGGATGGTTCATTTTATCTGAAAATAATTCCGACATATATCGCATGTCTTTATTTATGATTTGACTTATTTCTCTGGGAGTAATGTACCTCCAAACTTGTATCAGAGGCATTTTCGACTTTTCTGGATATTGCAAAGATCTAGAACTTTTCCTCTCTTCCACCGTTTTACGTTTCTTATACTGGGTAATGCTGGAATGGAGACTTCTAAATTCATCATGTTCTAAAGTTCTCGGGTTCAATATTTGTCTCCCTGAATTGGAACGTAAAAATTTCATCAACATAGTCATGATAAGTTAATTGCCTTTACGCCCAATTATCTAGTATTTTCATTTTCTGTTTGCTTGAAAATGTGAGGTTAGTTAATCATGAACACAGAAACACAATGACGTAAATCTTTGTGATTAGGGACGTCGGATGTCTACGTCTATTCGCGATTCCAAAAGTCTGAACGTCCCCTGCCTGCTAAGTTCCGAACCTAGAAAACGAGTATTGTTTTCATATTTGAGATGCTTTCAATCCAAATATTTTTATTTTATATCCAGGAACCCGGTATTCGTGAGGTTTATTTAGAAATTTTTATGGTTGGTATTGAAAAAAAATAGCTCGAAATAATTTGCATTATTTTTCAGGGAAATTCTCCATTGCTTTTAGCATACATGAAAGGAAATGCAAATTTGTGCCGTAGTCTGGTGAAGGCAAATGTATGCTTGGGGACCGAAAATAATGAAAAGATAACAATTTTCAACTACCAGGTAAGCTTTACATCACTGCAATTGATAAACGTAAATAAGTTATCTGTATTATGTTCAGGTTCCAAGCAAACATCTATTGAATCGTTTGTTAGATCAGTTGTCTCAGCCACCAAAATGGACCCACACAGACTTTTGTCAAGAATGTGGCAAGGGGTTTTCAATAACATCAAGAAAACATCATTGCAGACATTGTGGTAGGGCTCTCTGCAGTAGATGCTCTGATCAAGAAGTTCCCATCATTAAATTTGGAGAAAATAAACCAGTTAAAGTGTGCAATATTTGCTTTGATGTGCTGAAAGGAGTCAACTGAGGGTTTGCAAAATATACCAAAAAAGAAATGGTTTAGTTCAGACGAATCATTTTGGATATTTTTCGATTTTACGATTATTTGCAGTTTGATTGTTGATGGTGGTCTTCTGAACATGTGATATACATTTATCCTCTTTACATTCTTTTTTTATTGACATTGAAAATTCAGCAACCGATGTCTGATTGATCTTTATACATAAATGCTGAATTTGAAATGTTGAATTTTTTAAGTTCTTGCTTGGTGATCAAATATTTTATGTGAATGTTTGAACAAAATGTTGCTTCCTTTATATTTTTCAAGATATTTTACAGAAAATAAAATCTTCAAAATATTGGATTTTCCGTTCATTTATTCCACCTTCGAGGAAACAAATTTCTAACCTGTTATCGGTTAATACCGATTTCAGACTAGTAAATTACTTTAAGTTTATGTACTGACTAGAAGAAGACAAGAAGAATATGCTGTACTGCGTCATTTTTATTTATCGATGGTTGAGTTTTTTTTTTAGTTAGGGAGATGGGGAGAGAAAGCAGTTAACTTTTGAATGGGTAAGAGTTTTAAGCAAGTGATTTAGTCGTCACGTTGATAATGAAATAGATCGCCATTGTTGAAAAAGCCGAATTTTTAGTCGTAGAGGCGAGAGTTCAGAAAATCAACGAAAGAAAGGGCTTCAATATTTTTAGTAGAATATCATAGTTATTTTCTTCACGTAAGTCGACTGTTACTTTTTCTTTATATTGAAACGTTACTGTGGGATTATTCTTTGTTGTCTATCCCATGTTTTGATGAATATTTAGGTACCACGTGTTACGAGTTCTTTTAAGGTTTCTCAGTTCAACTATTGTTACTCCCTTGATGTCAGATGCTTGCTGTTCTTAGGTATAATCCCCATCTGCAAGGGAAATGATGCTTATAATGTTTCAGGTACCTCTTCACCAAGAATTACGATATGGTAACTAAATTGGTAGATAGTTCATCAATATTTTGGATTCTCGATACTTTGTTAGAATGGTATGTGCCAGCTCAACATAATAACTCGGTGCAGAAGCTCCTGAAAGGATTAAAAAGAATTGTGTCCCTTTTTTGGGGTAGTAGTAGTTTAGTACCTAAGTACCTTCCTCCCTGCAGACCCAGTTATTACCGTTCAATTGTAGGATATTCCGGATTTATTCCACTGGGATTACAGACATGGTATGAGATAGTCTCGATTTCTTCTAGTTTCCACATGTTTAGTTTAAGGGGATAGGGAATGCATTTGTGGAGCTTTTTTCTGGGACGCACTATGTACTATTAAAATTGTGAATGTTGAAGTTGCAGCACCTATCATTCTGAACGAAGGTCCCTTTTGATTCTAACTCTTTTTCTGCAAATACTGTTACTTCATCACCATATACCATGCCTGTTGATCGCCTATGCTTGTACAGTTTTTCCATTTAATATGCATTTCTGCTATGAAGCGTAACTGAGTAACTGGAGTATTTTGATTGTGATATATTTTCTTCCTATTATTGCTATTCATTTTACAGAACGGGTTTTTTCACAGGTCATTCCCGATTCTTATTATTTGACCTAAGTTGGGAAACCGTCCCCAACCGAACCAATAAATTCTTGTTTTTTGGATTCGCAACCAATTTGTTTGAATTCCTTACGACCACGATTTTTTCATTAGCACGACTGAGAGAATTCTGTGGTTTCCATGAAACGTACAGTTCTTCCTACTAGGAACTAGGTCGATCATTGCGCTGGCCAAAAATAGGTAGGATTAGTATGCGATCCCGCGTGTTCGTATATTGTAATTGTTCCGAGCTCTCGCTCGGATAAAAGAATGGTTATCTTAAACTACAAAACATACCAAGATAACTAATAGACCAGAAACCTCAGAGACAAGAGAGCTTTCGTTCTAACCCCTTTGAATTTGTCAAAAGCCATCGAGCGTCTCGATGGCAAGACCACAGATCTCTTCTTTTTGGTGAATCTGTAATCTTGAGTAGGTACTATAGGTAGCTGATTGTTGATCAGATGTCAGTATTGCACAGGGCTTGCTTCGCCTTTTTTTTCTAACGCACTTTATTGATTTGATGAACGTACCTCTTACATAGACAATGTCATTAATTGTGCGAACTGTCAGTGTCAAGGTTTCATCTTTCATTTTCGCATGAGCTCGTTCGTGCTCGATGATCACTAATTTCTATTTTTTAATTGACGTAAAGCTTTAAGGTGATGTGGTCTGATCATTGAATATCTGCTTGTACATTGTCCCATAAAGTGAGTATCCCAAAGATTTATAAAATTTTCGTAATACAGTGGTTGAAATGCTTAAATAAGCTTACACGTAATTTCTTTCCATAATATTCTTAGGTTAGGTTTTTGTATTTCTCTCTATTTCAATTCAAAACATGGAATTCTGAATAAAATATCAATTTCAAATCAGATTCAACATGATATATCATGTTAAAGTTACCAAAATTTTTGTTTGGACGACATACTTGAAAATTGGAGCTGCTCCTGTCCAGGACCCGTTGATCTTGTATTACTAACATTTATTCAATTTAATTTATGGAAGGTTTTATCGATTGATATGGCTGGAAAGAACACTCGATCCCAAAATTCTGCGAATGCCATACCAGTTGCCAATCTCCCCAACCATCATACAAATTCAATATACAAAAATAATACTGCTAAAACCTCAAAGGAGCTTAAGTCCATGACGAAAAAAGAATTGAAATCTGAGTGTAGACAAAGAGGTCGAAAGACAAGTGGGAGTAAACTTGAACTGGTATGTTTTGAGTGGTCAGAGTGTAACTTTTCATTTCGATGTTTGGCTGCTTGTTCTTCATTATTTTATTATTTGCATCCCTTTCTGCTTTGGGTATCTAGTGTCTACTACATGTAGCATATTTGTTTGTTACTCTTGATACTTTTCATTAGAAGAATTTTGTTTTGTTCTATTGGAATGACAAGTGAAATTAACTTGATTTGATCATCGGAGTCAAATAGATGAAATCGACAAAGCTCTTTGGGAGAATAGTAAAACTAATATTCAAATTCTCAAAATAATTCTGTGGAAATATTGTTACTGTTCCAAACAGCTATCATAAATTTGAAAAGTGTGAATTTTTAACTACATCGTTCGGTTGAGATTTCTATTGACTACACACATGATCACTAAGTAGTTGGAATCTCAACCAAATAAATTTAACATATGAATATGTGGACTGAACAAAGCTTCCTGTCCAAGAATTGAAAAAAAAAACGAATGAAATCGCAACCAAAGATCTACGGAAAGGTATCCATTTTTTGGGTTTCCCTGGTTAAATTTTCTAGAAATTGCCCTTGGAAAGTAATCACTATCAGATAAACTGTTTGAATTTCTATATATCTAATCCATTAGCGATAACACGAACATTTGAAAATGGAGTGGACATCCTTGAAACCGCAAATTAATTTAAATTAGATTTTTTATTTGTAAACCCAGATAACAAAATATAACAATCATTTCTCGATTTATGCTTCAAGCATTATATTTAACCATTGTTCTGGTACTTTATTGCCGACATTAAATCGTTGAATAATTGTTCCGAATGATTGGAAAAATTTCGGTGTTGCAATCTCCAGATTGTTGTTTCATTTGCTCGTTTCAAAGTTTGTGGGGCTAACCAGTAAGTTTCGATCCATTTTCTTCGCTGGGTCCTTGCATAAAACTAAAACCCATTAATTTTGTCATTTGAGCGTTTCAATCCATAATTTGGTTTTTGAGCGCTCGTACTACTTACACGAGGGCTATATCATTTCGTCACGATGTCTGTATTTTTCGAATTTTGAGCCGAAAATGGTCTCAATCAACTATGTTCGACTCACTGATGACGAATCCGTCGGAAAATTCGAGTCTGTCCGTCCGGCCGGCCGTCCGGCCGTAAGCACGATAACTCTCGAACGGAACAACCTAGAGACTTGAAATTTTCAGTGTGGGTTCAGTTCCCAAATGGCTCGGTTAAGTTCGTTAATGGGCCAAATTCCACCAGGGGTTCCGTAAATATGGCCGTTCAAAGTTTTGTTTCCCTGATTACTTGAAAACTACAAATTTGATTGAGATGAAATTTTGCACTCAAATGGAAAATGAGGTGTTTAAGCTACATGTGAAATTTTGTTCAGATCGCATGACCAGAACCATAGAAACCATAGAAAATTGTAACTTTTGAACGCAAACGCAAATTTTCAGGATAGGTGTGGATCTTGAATGTCGTTATCACGTTCATCTATGAGCAACATTATACAAGGGGTTCCGTAAATACGGTCGTTTGAAATTTTGTTTTTTCGATTAATTTGAAACTACGGATTCGATCGAGATGAAATTTAGTATTTTAATCGAGAATGATATATTGAAGCAATATTTTGTCCAGATCGCATGACCAGAACCATAGAAACCATAGAAAATTGTAACTTTTGAACGGAAAGGCCTAGGAACTTGAAATTCTCAGGGTGGGTTTGGATCGCAAATTTCACGGTCACGTTCATCAATGAGCAAAATTAGACTAGGGGTTCCGTAAATATAGCCGTTCAAAATATTTTTTTCCTGATAGTTTCGAAACTACTGATCGGATTGGAATGAAATTATGCACCTAGCTCAGGAATAATGTATTCAAACTACGTGCAAAATTTTGTCCAGATCGCATTACCAAGACCATAGATACCGTGGAAAATTCTAGCGAATTATCGAAAAAAAATTGTTCAGCTGAAGCACCGACATGAAGTCTGGAGTTTCGCCTAAGTTTCAGAATTTTTTTGACAGCTGTCAAAATTCCTTCAATTGATTTCTAAAACTGGAGAATGCGAATCTACCTACAAGGTGCATGTACGAGCGCTCAAAAGCTCCTGCCTTCACGGCAGTGCTTTTCGTAATTTTTTATTTCCAATAATAAACTTTTATTTCTCATAATTAACTCTGACTATCTACTATCTAGATATAATCATAAACTTGGTTTATTTGAAGAACAACCTGTTGGATATTTATTGAAATATTAACTCTCAGTGCTCCATTATTTTCGAATCGTCACACATAAGTCGGTCTAATTATTCTTTATTTGAAAAAATACAATCCCTCAGAATGTTTCGTATCCGTAACTGGACAATGACCAGGTGAACGATCATCGAGAGCTACAAGGATTTCCGTAAGGAATTCCTTGAGCCTGCCTCACGCTCAGGACACGAAACTTCGACTCATCGTCGAGGTTGCGACCACTCTCAATGTGAGTTGAGAATGTGTGAAGATATACTACAGAAATGATCCTGTGAAGTATGATCTTGATTTTTTTCAATTTTCTGAATGTTCTCATAGAATTGGTCGACGAACATCAGAGTTTTATTATGTCCGTGCTGCCATCTGTCGGAGCTCCGAGAAAAGAAAGTTTTCTTATTATGGTTATATTACTGTTGTTTGATTTTCGAATGAATAATCCTATTATTTCGACAGTATCTACAAAACAATATAAACAATCGTTAGAAAGCAATGATAAAGTAGACACGTTTGGACTTTGTCAGGATGACATATCTAAGTCCGAACCCAGAGTTCGAAAACATTTCTTCAATAGCAAGAAGTTCGGACGCAATCAATCTCGCTCTATTACCAATTTCGAGCCATGTCCCGTACATCGTCTAAATTTAATTTACGAACGACCTCCGACTTTTCTTCGATCTTTCGAAAGGGATAGTTGTTGATTATTCATCGTGAAATCCGTTCAAAACGGAATCGCAATTTCTCATCATGACACTAGCGAGTGGAAAAAACTTGTATCGTGATCAATTATTGTGATGGAAACTTTAATTAACAAGCATTGTGTTATTGATGTTGATGTCGTCGAGGAGGTAGATCCAATTCGCGCGGATGCTTCTGATGAGGTATGTAAATATTTGTTCTTTTGCGGAACAGTCAATTTCTGAGGAGTGAAGGGTTGAGTAGATATTTTTTGGAATCGTTCGACTTCAAGGAGAAATAATTTCAATTTGAAAATCACGTTGAATCTTTGAATTGAAACTTTTTTTAATGGCCAATAACAGATATGGACTTTTAGCATGGGTAAATTTATAGTACAAGTGATTGGTTTTGATGCAACCGAACTATAAAAAAAATTTCAAAAGATTTTACGCGCTTATTTCTGTGTACCAAACGGCCTTCAGTGTTCATTGTCAGTATGACAAGTTCTGTCATTTTATTTTTATGAACTTCAAAAGATGGAATCATCGAATTATATTGAGTACATATATCAGAAAAACGTAATTTTGAGCGCTCGTTTTACTTACATTTCGTCACGATGTCTGTATTTTTCGAATTTTAAACCGAAAATGATCTGAATTGACAAGGTTCGACTCACTGATGACGAATCCGTCGAAAAATTCAAGTCTGTCCGTCCGGCCGTAAGCACAATAACTTTCGGACGTAACGACCTAGAAACTTGAAATTTTCCGGGTTCAAATCTCGAATGCCGCGATTAGGTTCGTTATTGGGCAAAATTCGACCAGGGGTTCCGTTTGGAATTTTGTTTTCCTGATTACTTCGAAACTACTGAAAACTACGGAAATTGACGTGTTCACGCTACATGCGAAATTTTGTCCAGATCGCTTGACCATTACCATAGAAACCATGGTAAATTATAACTTTCGAACGGAAAGACCTAGAGATTTGGATCTCGAATGTCGAGGTCACGTTTATCAATGTGAAAATTAGACTAGGGGTTCCGTAAATATGGCCGTTCAAAATATTTTTTCCTGATAATTTCGAAACTGCTGTTTCGAATGGAATGAAATTTCGCACATAGATGAAGAATTATGTATTTAAACTACGTTTTGTCCAGATAGCATTACCAAGACCATAGTAACCGTAGTAACCGCAAATTATCGAAAAAAAAATCCTTATATTCCTGTAACAGTTGATTCGGCATAATTGACAATCATTATTTACCTTCGGACATGACATTTGTCAAAATATAGTTAATTATTGACTCGATCTCGTCATAAAAATTTTCCGAACAAGAATTTATTGTTAATAGTTCTTTATAATTTTGTGTTCCTGTATGGCTTAGTTGGTTTATTCTTGTCGTGTATGTATCATGTTTTAATCTGTTCTTATTGTTTCAGTCTATTATCATATACACCGATTTAATTTCATATTTTTGCATTACAGATAGAAAGACTAGGTTACAAAATGTCAACTTCTGTCAAAAGAAAAGACGCAAACGAAGCATCTCAAACATCGAACGGAAGTAACAAACAACTCGAAATGAAAGGGTCTGGGGAATCAGAAAAACACAATGTACAAAATGATATCGAAGTTAGAAAGAGCTTAGTCCTTTGGAAGAGGCCATTTTCAACTCTAGAATATAGTATTAGGGAATGTGTAATCCTTCTAGCTACTTATGGAAAAAGGTGAGATACTTTGATAATGGAGGAAAATGTAACAAATTCTTACATACATTTAAAGTGATAATGATAATAAGATACAAAATTCAGAATACAGTTGGTTACAATGCATTTAGTTCCTTGAAAGAAAGCTGTTACAGCAATTTGTTAACAGTGCAAACTAATAATATTCCATCTTGCCATCTCACAAATTCCATTCAATGTTTGAGGAAACTAAAATTTCGAAATTGGAAATTCAAGATATTCCTTTCATTTACATAAATAATCATCCAATAAATCTCAGATCTAAACATTTTGTAATAATTGAACATTATGCAGAAACAAATCATGAGATATGAAGAAACAAAATAATTTTCGCTATGCTTGAAAAAAGGCAACTTTTTAGGGGAATTCTATATCGAGGTTGCTGGCCTCTTTTCAAATACTTGATTATTTAATTTTATTCTGCAATATACAGGGTGTCCCAAATGTCGACGTCAAGGCGGAATCGGGTAATATGCTAAGTCATAATAGTCATCAGAAAAATATTCGAAAAAGTCGTGTATTTCTCAAATTATATTGCATTTTCATGTGATGATTTTGGAACTCCTGTTGCTACAAATCTTAACTTTTTTCTAATTTTATTTCTTCTGTCATCCTGAATAGTGCTTCTGTAACCTGTAACCTTTGATCCTAAGCTAACTGCACCAGCTTGGAAGATAATGTCACTCTTAACCGAACCAACGATTCAAAATAAATATTCCGCCCAACTTCAACTGACTACTGAAAAAAATTGTAACTCATGAGTTTGGCAAGTGACTTTTAAAGTTAGCGCATTTAATAGAGATTCCAAAATGGTATAACACTCACTACATTATTTTTTAGATTGGGCAAATAAAAGGTTTTTATTAAAGAAACTCAGTTTCGAACTATTTCTTTCAATCTACTAGAAATGATTTTAGTGTAAAATTATTCACATGAGTGGCATGTAGAAAATCCTAATTTAATGAGAAAAGATAGATCTCAATATCGGTTTAAAGTGACCATGTGGACTGGAACTTTGAACGGAAGAGACATAGGACCTTTTGGGTTGCCAGAGGTCTTAAATGCTGAAATTTATTCAGATTTTTTACAAAATCTTAGAGAATATCTAAATGAAGAATTTCCGGGCAGATGGATAGAGCCTGGTGCAATATCGTGGCCAGCTCGCTCAACTGATTTAAATCCCTTAGATTTCTTTTAACTGAGGAGTAGTGAAAGAAAAAGTTTATTTAAAGCCAATTGAAAATGTAGTTCAGCTTCGAGAGAGAATTACGAATTACGCCCGTCTGATATTCCGATCTTTTTTAAGAAGATGTCGTGCATGTATTGCAGCCGAAGGAGGGCAGTTTGAAGATCTTTTGTAAATTTATTAAATCTTGCCATAAATCGAAACTGAATTTCTTTAAGAAAAACCATTTTTTGGCCCATCTAAGAAATAATGTACTATTATGACTTAGCCTGTTACCTGGTTCCGGCTTGACGTGGACTTTGTGGACACCTGTATATCAATGTCTTTTTCAATTTCAGACTATTTCAGAATAAAAGGTTACTCGTTTTATTAATGATCTCAACCCTGTTCATAAGTATATTGATGAATACAAATGGACCCCATCAATCTTTAGTACAAGCAGCCAATAAAAAAATTTTCTGGTGTTTGTATTGGATAGGATTAGGTGAGTAATGATTCATAGATTATTCGTGATAGTTTCTCCAGATATTATTATTGGGGCTTTCCTTTCATTTATTTTGGTTTATTAATTCGAACTGTTCAATGAACCTGGTTTGCTTCCCAGAAATTATGCAGAATTAAATGTATGCCTTCAAGAATTTGAATTAATTTTTATCATTTTTTTCCAGGTGTTTTATCATCTGTAGGTCTAGGGACTGGCTTACACACTTTTATCTTATATTTGGGTCCACATATAGCAAGAGTTACACTGGCAGCTTACGAATGTAACTCAGTTGATTTTCCTGAACCACCTTATCCAGACGAGTAAGCTATTTACGAAATATTCTTCTATGTGATTGAAAATTCATTCTGAATATTTCCAGCATAATTTGCCCCGCAGACGAGGTTACCTCCTATATCTCAATATTCAGCATCATGGCCAAAGTTAGGTTAGAAGCGATGTGCTGGGGTGCTGGAACTGCACTAGGGGAGTTGCCCCCATATTTCATGGCAAGGGCAGCTCGACTCTCAGGGTTAGTGGAATTAAACTCATCTTTCATGTGTCACATAAAAAATATGTTGCACAGTTATTTGGTTGTTTCATTTAGCTAATTCTTTCCCAAGGATCGACCCTGAGGACGAAGACGATGAACTGAAGGAGTTCGAGGAGCTTCAAAAGAAAGCGGAAGAACACCAAGAATTAACTATTATTCAGAAAGGAAAACTTTTTGTTGAAGATTTGGTGAAGAAAGTAGGATTTTTCGGCATTCTTGCTTGTGCAAGTGTAAGTATGATAAAATATGTTTTTTCGATGATATACAAATGGAAAAAAATGTTTATGCATAAATAAAACATTTTAGATTCCAAATCCTCTCTTCGACCTGGCTGGTATAACCTGCGGCCATTTCCTAGTGCCTTTTTGGACATTTTTTGGTGCAACCTTGATTGGTAAAGCCATCATCAAAATGCATATCCAGAAGTTGTTTGTTATAATAGCATTCGATGAAACGTTAATCAACATAGCTCTTAGTTGGCTGAAGGTTGTTCCTGTGGTAGGAGAAATGCTCCAAGTTCCTTTCAAGGCATTCTTGGACGGTCAAAAGACGAAGTTGCACAAGAAGGGCGCAGCATCAGATTTACCCGATAAGGGCAATATCTTGGGTACCTGCTTCGAAATCTTTGTGATGGTGATGGTGCTATATTTTGTAGTTTCAATTTTAAATTCTCTTGCTCAAAGTTATCACAAGAGGATATCGAAAAAGAAGTCTGATAAAATTTCGAAAGATTAGCAGAATTAATTTTTTTCTAGTACAAGCGATTCTATATTTGAAAACAGTAATAACGGTTTTTTTTTTGGCATTCTAGTCTAGTGAATCCGTTTGTGACAACATTTATATTTCGAGACCAAAAGTATGCTAATTATTAACAAGCATAAAGAGTTGTGTCTGTATTGAACACATTAGAGTTGTATTAATGACTTTGTCACTGTACAAATGGAATGTTATTTCATGACTTATCGAATAAACATTTAGTTAATATCAAGTGATATAGTCCATATTAATTATGAAAGTAGGAATGATTTTGTGAGATTCACAATTTAAGAAAAAGAGATCCATGAAACTTTAGACAGAGTATTTTCATATCTTGAGTTGAATAATGTGCATAGTTATTTGATTGCCAATGTAAGAGAGGAATATGTTGATACTAACATTCCTGAATGAATTTCAATTGAATGTTCGATGTTTGGCTTGGATTTGAATTTTTTGTAAGCAGTGAATATAATTTATTTCAGTGATTTATACCTGATATTGATGTATAATTACTATTCCATTTACTCATAAAAACAAATTCCCAGATGAAAATAAACAGTTGTTGATTAGTTTTAGTTCCTAGTAATACAATTCTTTACTTTCATCATATTCTGTTTTAAGAATACATTGTGATTTTTACAACATATTCAGAGGTGATTCCTATATTATTTAATGTTTACTCTGGGTTTTTTAAAATGGATTGTTCAGAAATGAATCTACACAATTCAAGTTTTTGTATTGAGGAGGATGAATAAATTTGTAAATATCGAAAATTATGTTTTTTCACTAATAATCCCTCTATAAACAGGGTGAATGTTTCCATTCGGTTACTATATGGACTATGAATGAATACTTTCGTTCATTCTAGCCAGTGAAACAGATTTCAAGGAAAAACTGGAATTTTTACACTTGAAAATGGGAGAGCCTTGTGATTCTTCAACGATTTCTCAGCTACGATATGTTTTTTTTCAGGTTTCAAAAAATTTATTTGATATGACGAGGTACTTCTGTCAGATCAATAAAAAAAAATTATAAAGAGCACTGCTGTAAAGTCGGGAGCTTTTGAGAGCTCATTCATCCACCTTGTAGGTAGATTCGCATCTTTCATTTTTAGAAATCAATTATTGAAGAAAATAGACAGCAGCTCTTTGTGAATTATGCCGAATCAGCTGTTACAGGAACATAAGGATTTTTCATTTAATAAATCTAATTTTGCTCATAGATAAACGTGACGACATTCGAGATCCACACCTATCCTAAAAATTTCAAGTCCCCAGGCCTTTCCGTTCGAAAGGTTCTATGGTTCTGGTTATGCGATCTGCGTGTAGCTTGAACACGTCATTCTACATTTGAGTGCAAAATTTCATCTCGATCGAATCTGTAGTTTCGAAGCAATCAGAAAAACAAAATTTCGTACGGCCATATTTACGGAATCCCTGGTGGAATTCTGCCCATTAACGAACTTAACCGCGACATTTGGGAACTGAACCCACACTGAAAATTTCAAGTCTCTAGGTCGTTCCGTTCGAGAGTTATCGTCCGGACGGACAGACTTGAATTTCTCGACGGATTCGTCATCAGTGAGTCGAACCTTTTCGATTGAGACCATTTTTTTTCGATAATTCATAAAATACAATCAAAGAGTAAGAGTTTAATCCTTGATAAAAGTGATATGTTTTGGCTATCCTCCAGTGCACGAAACAATGACATTGGCGTATTTGCTTTCTAAAGGCGTGCGCGAAACAATAGGGAACAATCACGTACCGCTAGATGGCGCTGAAAATCACAAGATGTCGGGCTGAAAGGGGGTCAAAATTATTCTGTCCTTCATAACAGGTAAATCAAATATTTTTTAATAAGATTGCGGAATTAATAATAAGGCCTGTGAGAGTCGAGATAACCACTTCGGACATTTTTGATTATGTGGGTGAACGTGAATGTGATAGCAAACAACCACTATATTATAGAAAATTATTGAACTTGGGTACGATAAAAAAAATCATCTTTCAGGGTGTGGTTGCTGCAATGTAACATATTCTTTGAGATACGCTTCCCAATCTTCAAGATTGTCTGACATTTTTTAACTGCCTTGGGATTCAACGGGAATTTATGCAAAGAAATTTCAGAAGAACTGTGTGATAAGCACACCATTACCTCTTACAATCCGCTGCATTTTCAGCTCGTATACAGTTTATTCGAAACAATTGTCCATAAATTATCATCTAAATATATCACTTTCGATACATAAATGACTTAAAATCATACAAATATTTCACATATAAACACACACGCGTTAGTTTGTTGTTCACCTTTCGGGTGTTTCAAACGATCAGAAGTAGATGTCGCCCACTCCGTAATTCCTCCCTATAAAAAAGATCTCCTCCGGTCCACGAAACTCCAAATCGAAAGCGGCAGTAGACCTCATACTCTATGATTATTTCTATGTTTTTCTTCCATATGTCATTACTTCGCACAATAAACAACAAGTTTTTTATGTTTCGATTGTTTCGCAGCTACTTCATGTGATAATAATAATATCATCTTCCAAACTTGCAATTTGCGTTTGCAATTATTATCTTAGGAAAAGCGACTTCTAGATATGGAAGAAATGAACTGCTTTGAAATAAAAGAAGAGATCGAGGAAAAGATACAAGATGAATCTGACAAGTAAGTACCTTTCGTATTATCCTACCCCAAATTTCTATTGCCTCTAACTGCAACTCTCCCCTTCATCTCAAGTTTATAACTGGGGGCAGTAGTGCAATAACTATTGTTTTGTGAGGCTATCGTGCAGGCCACTCTCTATGAATAAGATAAATAGCATGCCGAAACGCATGTAACCTTTTATGTTCGTTGGGACGACAGATGCATGTCTTCACTTTTCTTCTTCAAGGTTTCAAATTACACATTTGAAAAGTGTAACTGAATATATAATAATGATAATAACATCCTTTTAGTTTAAACATTTACAAGTATAAGAAATAAAATTGAGAACATTTCTAAAGATTCATTATGCATAGAACTCTAAAAATTCCCCTTCTCTGTCAGGTACTCTTTCAATTATAAACTTGCCAATTCTCTAGACGAAAAGTGAATGGCTTCAATTTGGTGAATATCTTTCTGGCAACTATTAGAAGAGTGCTAGGTTGAATATAGAGCAGATTTTCCTCAAAAAGTTGACATATGTAACTACTGGACACCAGACACCAGTAGATAGTTTTGTGGTATTATTGACATTATTATATTTATCCAAATAATGAATTTTTTCTGGGAAAATCATGAGGACCCAAAGTGGAATCGCTTAGGTGAAAATATCCGTTCGAGATGAAAAGTTTTTTGCCTAAATTCCAGGTCTGTAATGTGGAATTTCATTCTCCCTGAAAACTTCAAAAATCAACACTAGGTATTGTTTGGAAATATTTGTATCGAGATAACTAAGGGACAGAAAAAAATGCTCCCAGAATAATTCATCAAATGATATATTCCTTTTGCCTTCACAACTAGGGTTAGTCTGGATTTCTTCTGATAATGAAAGAATTAATTAGAATTATACTAATAGGGGACCCAGAATAAATATATAATGATTATAAATAACCTCATTCTCCTCATATGAATTTATTAGAGAGATAGGGAGAAATATAACTTTATTAATACAGATGATCAATTGGCTAGCGACCGAAGCCTTCCTGCCAGTTATATATTATCTACATTTGTTAAAAAAGAAAAGTTTTCTATAAAAGCTATTCTATAGATATTAGGTGTTCATAAAGTGGTAGAGTTGGCAATTTAGCTTTGGTTCCATAATGGCCTTGTTTATCTGCTTCCCAATGAATTTCTGGCCCAGTTTCTCGAATCTCTTCGATATGGACTCAACTCCTGTTATTCCATAAATAAGTTGATTTGGAGGGTTGTGCAAGGGATTATTAGGATGTCTCATCTTGGTCATTTTCTTCAAGCATGTTCTCTCAGCTATCTCAAGGTTATTTTTGTTAAGTTTAGAAACATTGTCATCATAATTTTGTATAATGAAGTTGCATCACTATATTTATACCCATGTTCTTATAGGTGGGTGATCTAAAATGACCAGCTCTTTTTTCTGCGTTCTTGTGTGTAATTTGAAGCTCAATTTATTGTCAATAAGTATACCCAAATATTTGCATATGTTTGTGGGTCTTATTGCGTTCTTCCCAATTTTGATATTTGGAGAGGTGTTCTTGATCTTGTGATTCAATATCATTAAATTTTCACTGTTCTTACTTGTTCAATTCAATTCATCAAACTAATTTTTCTGTTGAAATCTGAATGATTTAACATGTTTCAGTGCACAGTATCTAGAAAATGGTGAGAACTTTTTGGCTCATCTGGGAAAGGTTGAAGATGCTGACATTACTGAACAATTTGTTGACCAAAGTGGAATTTATGACAGGAATGAATACTCAGCGCAGGAAAAAGACAGTGATTTATCTGAAAAGAATTATTCAGCGAATTCGAAAATTTACAAGTGCCACCAATGTGATTATGTAGCAAATCAGAAATTTCAACTCAAAATACATATAAACTCTGTTCATCTGAATTTGAAGCAACATAAGTGTCATCAATGTGAATATGTAGCAGCCCAGAAATCCCATCTCAAAGCTCATATAGATTCTGTTCATTTGTATTTGAAGCAACATAAGTGTGACTTATGTACATACGCTACAAACTTTAAATGGGATCTCAAAAAACATATAGATTCGGTTCATTTGAATTTGAAGCAACATAAGTGTGACCATTGCGATTATGTTGCGGCTCAGAAATCCCATCTCAAAGCACATATAGGTACTGTTCATTTGAATTTGAAGCAACATAAGTGTCACTTATGTGAATATGCTACAAACTTCAAATGGGATCTCAAAAAACATATGAATTCGGTTCATTTGAAGCAACATAAGTGTGACCATTGTGAATTTGTTGCAGCCCAGAAATCCCAACTCAAAGCACATATAGAATCTGTTCATTTGAATTTGAAGCCACATAAGTGTCACCTATGTGAATATGCTACAAACTTCAAATGGGATCTCAAAAAACATATAGATTCGGTTCATTTGAATTTGAAGCAATATAAGTGTGACCATTGCGAATGTGTTGCAGCTCAAAAATCCCATCTCAAAGCACATATAGAATCTGTTCATTTGAATTTGAAGCCACATAAGTGTCACCTATGTGAGTATGCTACAAACTTCAAATGGGATCTCAAAAAACATACAGATTCGGTTCATTTGAATTTGAAGCAACATAAGTGTAACCTATGTGATTATGTTGCAAATCGGAAATCCCATCTCAAAACACACATAGATTCTGTTCATTTGAAATTGAAGGAACATAAGTGTGACCATTGTGAATATGTTACAGCACAGAAATCCCATCTCAAAGCACATATAGATTCTGTTCATTTGAATTTGAAGCAACATAAGTGTGACCACTGTGAATATGTTACAGCTCAGAAACCCCATCTCAAAATGCATATAGATGCTGTTCATTTGAATTTGAAGCAACATAAGTGTGACCAATGTGAATATATTGCTGCTCAGAAATCCACTCTCAAAGCACATATAGATTCTGTTCATTTGAATTTGAAGCAACATAAGTGTCACTCATGTGAATATGCATCAAATGATAAAAATAGTCTCAAACTTCATATAGAATCAGTTCATTTGAATTTGAAGCAACATAAGTGCGACCAATGTGAATATGCTACAAACATGAAATGGAATTTGAAAAAACATATACATTCGGTTCATTTGAATTTGAAGCAACAAAGGTGTGACCATTGTGAATATGCTACAAACTTCAAATGGGATCTAAAAAAACATATTAATTCTGTTCATTTGAATATGAAGCAAAATAAGTGTCCTCAATTTGGATATGTGGATATGGAAACATTTGATTTGAAATATGAAGCAACATAAGTGTGACACCATTGTGCATATGTTGCAGCTCTGAAATGCCATCTCAAAGCACATACAGATACTGTTCATTTGAAGCAACATAAGTGTAACTAATGTGAATATGCTGCAGATTTACTAATACTCTCAGAGTACATATTTGTTAACTTAGGTATAATTGAAAAAGAAATATAAAATTTGAAAGATCGTTGACTTTTTCTTATTGAAAACACATACCCTACTTAAGTCTGTTAGTAGCGCCACGATGGCGGAATACTGCGGATTTTACGGAACTAGAACATGATCTAACATCTACAGCAGGACTTCCCCAATCAGGGGGGCGTTGAGAAATTTCAGGAGTTGCTATACAAGTTTCGATGCATATATTGTCCCTTCTTGAAATTCAAATAAATAATTTAGTTGATATAAAAAAATGTGTTTCTTAGTTTTCTTGAAACTTAATTAATGGGGTATGAAAGTATTATTTTTAGAAATTCGGGGAGGCTCGGCGAAATAAAGTTTGGGCAACCCTGATCTAGAGTGCCGTATCGGTCGACAATTTTGTCTTAAAGTTTTTCAGGTATGAGTTGCTACTCCAAGGTTACTATAGTCGATGATTCGATCTTTTTTCACGCAAACGATGTCATTCCCACCCCTAGATATGCTACTCCGCTTTGGTCACAATCTACTCCACTTTCAGCACAGAGTAACTGTTTAATCTTTGCTTTTAGTTTCGAATTACATCATCAGTTCGGTCCGCCTACTTTCCCCATTTTGAATGTTCCTACTGTTTCTTATATTTGATTATGATATTATACCATAAATTCATAAAACACATCGAAGAGTGTTGTCTAATCTTTGATACAACTAATAAACCCTTCGAATGAAGAACCACAGGAAGGAGCATTAGGCCTGAAAAAGTGGTACCAAACTGGTTGTTGCATATGGCCGACTCGTATTTCCGGATTGCAGTAGCGTAGAGTATTTTAGTAGGGTAGAAACAAGAAAACCATTATTTTAGTTGTTATTAATGCTTTCAAACGTTGATCAAACAATGTTTCTTTAAGCTTTTTGTGTGAGCTTTCTCGCAAATCAATAAAACTTCACGAGAAAGCTAGATGAATTGAACCATCATTTAATTTCCATTTGCAAGGATGTAATGGACAGTTTCAACAAAGGAATAAAATGAAAAACAAAGGAGGATGAATAGAAGAATATAAAAATTAATTTTGTATACATATTACTGATATTTTCACCTCCTATTGCGTTTTCACAATTAAAATATAATTGATTATCGTTGTGAGGTATGCCATACAGACACATTTAAACAAGAATATCCGCGTATACTTTATTAGTTAGCAGCTTCAACTTTATCAGTTGAGGCCATTCTCGACAGAATTTACAAAATACGATTTATTATAATTACATATATGATGAAAACTAGGAAATAACAAAAACCAATCTCAACCTCATCGCCCATGTGCGTTTGTTTACGATTTTGGTGGAGAAACATCACACTGATGAGTCATAACTGGCCGTTCGATATGGGTGTTTCCGTCTCGCTCTCATACGAAGAAAAGTTGTCGAATGCTCCTTCCTGTGGTTCTTTATTCAAAGGATAAACCTCATTACTCGATGGTTATTTATGTTATTACTTTGAAGCATAGACAACTAAGTTTCGCACCTACTTCATGTGATAATTTTAGCCTTCGATTTGGCCATCTGAGCTGAGCTCCCCCAGTGCACGAAATATGCCATTCGCGCAATCGATTTGCTTCGAAAAGCGTGCGCGAAACAACAAAAACTGAGCCCTCCGATACACGAAACCCCAAATCGAAAGCGGCTATAAACACAACAGACTACGGGTCATAGATAAAGAAATATTTATTTATCTATGCTATGGGTTTGTAGTCTGTGAATAACAGGAACAGGATTCTGTGAAAAACACCTTCCAAACTCGCAAATCGCAATTATTATTTTAGGTAAAGCGACTTATACCTTATATATATTGGGATGGAAGAAATGAACTGCTTTGAAATAAAAGAAGAGATAAATGATGAATCTGACAAGTAAGTACCTTTGTATTATTCTCCCCTCAATTTCTATTGCCTCTACCTGCAACTTTCTCCTTCATCTCAAGTTCTATAATTGGGGGCAGTAGTGCAATAATTATTGTTTTGTGAGGCTATCGTGCAGGTCATTCTCTTAAATAAGATAAATAGCATGCAGAATCGCATGTAACCTTCAATGCTTGTTGGAACGACAGATGGATGTTTTAACTTTTGTTATTGAAAATGAATTTAAATTAATAACATCATTCTCGTATGAATTTATTATTTTCGAAAGGAAAAATTCATGCAATATCATTGAATTTTTACTGTTCTTGTTCAATTCAATTCATCAAACTAATCTTACTGTTTGAATCTGAATGATTGAACATGTTTCAGTGCACAGTATCCAGAAAATGGTGAGAACTTTTGGATTAATCTGGAAAAGGTTGAAGATGTCGACATTTCCGAACAATTTGCTGACCAAAGTGGAATTTATGACAGAAAAGAGTACTTAGCCAAGGAATATGCAGTTAATCGTAAAAAACCACTTGAACTTCCTATAGATTCTGTTAATTTGAATTTGAACCCACTCAAGTGTCACATATGTGAATATGCTACAAGCGCACAAATTGATTTGAAAAAACATATAGATTCTTTTCATTCGGAACGACATGAATGTCTGCTATGTGATCATGTTGCAACTCGAAAATTCAATCTCAAAGCGCATATAAATAATGTCCATTTGAATTTGAAGCGACATCAGTGTCATCAATGCGATTATGTGGCAAATCAGAAATCCCATCTCAAAACGCACATAGATTCTGTTCATTTGAATTTAAAGCAACATCGGTGTCACCTATGTGATTATGTTGCAACTCGAAAAACTACCCTCAAAGTACATATAAATTCTGTTCATTTAAATTTGAGGCAACATAAGTGTGACCAATGTGAATATATTGCTGCTCAGAAATCCACTCTCAAAGCACATATAGATTCTGTTCATTTGAATTTAAAGCAACATAAGTGTCGACAATGCGATTATGTGGCAGCTCAGAAAAACAATTTCAAAGCACATATGGATTCTGTTCATTTGAATTTAAAGCAAAATAAGTGTCACTTATGCCGATATGCTACAAACTTGAAATGGAATCTGAAAAAACATATAGATTCTATTCATTTGAATTTGAAGCATCAAAAGTGTCACTTATGCGAATATGCATCAAATCATAAAAAAAGTCTCAAACTTCATATAGAATCATTTCATTTGGATTCAAAATTGGGCTAGTTTGTTCCAGAACTGTTAGGTGCCTTGAACAATTCAATTTCTCAGACAGTGCTATTTTTTTCTGCAAAGCATACATGTATAACGAAAGTCCTCATTTCAAGTTTATGAATATGTTTTTCGAGTCTGTAAGATATCTTGAAAATATATCTTTTCGAGAAATAACCGTATTTATTTGAAGTACAAGTTTCCCAAATATTGGAATTTATGTTCCAGTTGGTCATTCAGAATATACAATTAAGATACACAAATAATATGCCATCAATAAAATTCCATGCCCTGTCAGAAAATACAAATAGAATTCACAATCAATACAAAAATGAAATATATACTGGAAAATTTCATCGGACATATGGGATATTCAATGCACAAGAGAGCAAAAATGGAAAAAAATTCGCTTTATGTTGATGAGTATTCCAATATTGAACTCGAACTAACTAGCACTTTCTCTCTCATACATGTCGGCGGAGTGGGAGCATGCTAGCCTGTGACGCGACGAGACTCCCGCACGATTCCCAATTCAGTAGAATTTCTACTTAATTTGGTCAGTCTCATCGCTCGTGCAGATGGATAGGCCAGCATGCTCCCACTCTGCCGACATGTATGAGAGAGAAAGTGATAGTTCATTCTAGTTCAATATTGGAATACTAATCAGTATAAAGCGAATTTATTTCCATTCTTTCACTGTTCGACTGTACGTTCAGGCTCTCTTTCTTGTGCATTGAATATCCTATACGTCCGATGAAATTTTCCAGACCGCTATAAGAATTCGTCATACAGAATATGAAAAAACAAACCAATGGTAAAAATATTTTTATTTTATTCCAATGATTAGGTATAAATAGGAACAAATTTTCAACAATTCGTATTTGGATATATAAAAGATTTTGAATCGAATGAATGTTAAATATGAGTAATAATTATTCTTATAATAGATAAAACATAACAAATAATATAAACATTTCATTTCAACAGTGCCGATAGAGGATCTTCTTCCCCTTCAATATTTTCCAACTTACGTAAACTAGTCGACTTTGGAGGTTTTTTATTGATCACAGAAGGTTTAACATCTAAAAAAAAAGCCATTATAAAACTGTATTGCACTACGCCAAAATAAACTATGAAAATATCTGACGGATTTTCACGCCCCTTCTTAAAAATTCGAGGCACAATCATACTGATTGAAAATCTTACCTTGTTTGGTTTTGTTCTCTGTACTACTTGTACCAAAAATATCGTCATCATCCATATCATCAAAGAGATTGTTTTGACGTTTTCCAGCGGATTTCTTTCCTATCCTTTCATCATCGTTTTTTCCGCTCTTAAAACTCCCCAAGAAATCATCATCATCAGAAAAATCGAATAAATTATCAGGTTTTGTTTTTTCATTTTGTACATTTGGAGAAGTGCTATCAGCATTGCCTGTAATTTTTCTTATGATAGAAATTGGCTCTTCATTTTTCTTTTGGACATCTTTTATGCTTTTCGATTCCTTCACTACAACTTTTGTACTTTTGAAAATATCCTCATCATCAGATGAATCGAACAAATTATCTATTGCTACTTTTGGTTTCTTTGATTCTGGATAATTTTCAATACTCCGAAGGAAGTCGTATTGGTCCCTTTCTTCATTTATTTTCGAGTTATCATCTGAGAATATGGTTTTTTTATTCGTAATATAGGAAGTTTCAAGTCCTGAGTTTTCAGCTTGGATTTTAGATTCATGTATTTCGTTGGATACCTGTGGTAAACTTCCAAAAAGATCTTCTTGGAATAAACTATCAATTTTCTTTGTAACTTCAGTATTGGTTTCCTTGAATAATTCTTCAATTTCATCCTCAAATAGTTCCTTTTTCTTTGTACTAATGATACTTGCCTTAGGAACATTTTTGATATCTTCATTTATAGTTTTGCATAAATCTTCTGAACCTACATCATCATTCATAATATTATTTTTCGCCATGACTTCAACCGTATGTTTAATGGAAAAGGTTTGTTCTCTGTTTTTTTCCTCTTCGCAGTTAACTGATGACTGTTTGTCTTGTGTAGATTGTTGATTTGCCGATTTATTCATTGAATCTTGCTCCTCACTTCCAGAAGTAACTGCTCCATCAAGAATGGGATCATCTAGCTTAAAGTCAGATAACGAATCTCTCAGAGATTTTTGTCTGGCTCTTCTAGATGATGGCCTTCTTTTTATTGGAATTCTAACCCTATCCTGCAACGGAATGATATTGAGGATGATTGTATATATTTAAAAGTAGATTTTCAATTTGGCATAGTTAAAAAGAAAGAGGCTGTTGCAATTACATGAAAAAGTCCCTATTTTTATGTCATTTTAAAAATATTGAGTTTTGTGAAAAATTTACTTTGTTCCATATTTCTGTTTTCAACTTATTTTTGAAATTGCACCCGAAATATCCTGGATTTCTTCAAGTACTTCATGGAATTCAAAAGTCACCTCAACCAAAATATCTTGGTAATCACCTTGGTAACACTCTGCAAAACTTCAGTGTCTGTACCACCATCAAAACTGACCGATTTTTCCAACTTATATTCTGGTTTGGTTTCCGAATGCTCGCTGGAAACTCTAACAATGGACATTGGTTTTGTCGGAGCATTGGGTT
The DNA here is from genome assembly GCA_963966015.1 of Aphidecta obliterata. Taxonomy (NCBI): domain Eukaryota; kingdom Metazoa; phylum Arthropoda; class Insecta; order Coleoptera; family Coccinellidae; genus Aphidecta; species Aphidecta obliterata. The sequence goes on along the minus strand of OZ014434.1, from coordinate 12,557,504 downwards.
CTCTAGCAAACTCCTCGTTAAGACTGAATCTTGAAGCTGGTAAGGATTGGGATAACTTCTCATACTCGTCTGGACTTCGAGCTTTGTCTCTTTTTGGAAGTGCCGAACCAGGTAAGAGTGCCCCAACATTGATGTTGAGGTTATGAGATAGCTTTCGAGGAACGGCTAAAAAAAAGGAAGTATTTTGAAGGTTCCACATTTCGAAAAAGTTATATTTTACAAGACTTTTCCATGATTTATTTCCAATCATTTTTTACAGCAATAGTTGCAGACTATTTGAAATTTACTTCTTCATATTTTACATTGTTTTATGATTTTGAAGATAAAAGTTTTTGCGTTTTTGCGCGTTTCTATGAAAAAAAGCGTTATCATTCTGCCCAAATGTCTGTAATTTTCGAATTTTGGGCTGTTTTCTGCAGTTTCCAGGATTTTCCAATCAATTTTGGTAAGTTGTTACATCTTCGGATTTTTAGAACCGAAATTTCTACCTGATGCCGTACAGATTATGAATACGTTCGTTCATTCTGGCCAGAGAAACGGATTTGAAGAAAAATTGGGATATATACACTTGAAAATGGGAGAGACTGATGATTTTTCAAATATTTCCCAGCCCTACGATATATTTTTTTTTTCAGGTTCCAAAAAATTCCTCAATGTATTATTTTACATGACAAGGTCCTCCTGTCCGATCAATAATGAAAAAATTATAAAAAGCACTGCCGTGAAGAATTTTGCCCATATGTCTGCAAATTTGGAATTTTGAACCGAGAATGGTCTAAACTCCAAACAATTAGGTTGGATGAAGAAGTTCAAATTCAATTCTGTTTGTTATCTGTCCCTACATAGTTTCGTTAATTCTGGTCAGTGAAACGGATTTAAAGTGAAAACAGCGATATTTACACTTGAAAATAGGAGAGGAAAGTGATGATTTTTCAAAAATTTCTCAGCCTTTCAATACGTTTCTTCCAAGTCTCGAATAATTTCTCAATATTTTATTTGATATAACAAGGATCTCCTGTCGGATCAATAATAAAAAAATTACGAAAAGCACTGCCGTGAAGTCAGGAGCTTTTGAGCGCTCGTTCATCCACCTTGTAGGTAGATTCGCATTTTTTGGTTTTAGAAACGAAATTTCGAAATGTTCTGATTATGCTATCTGGAAAAAATGTAGCTTGAATATATCATTCTCCATTAAAATAGGATCATTCGTCACGATCGAATACGTAGTTTTGAAATTACTAAATTTCAAACGACCATATTTACGGAACCCCTGGTCGAATTTATCCCAATAACGAACTTAACCGCTGCATTCGAGATTCGAACCCACCCTAAAATTACAAGTTTCTAGGTCGTTCCGTTCGAGAGTTATCGTGTATACGGACAGACTCGAATTTTTCAATGGATTCGTCATCATAGAGTCGAACCTTGTCGATTGAGACCATTTCCGGCTCAAAATTCGAAAAATACAGACAACGTGACGAATAAAATAGAACGACTGCTCAAAAATTATGATTGAGACTTTAAGTCTCTCGAGTTCTTGATGTTGCCATGGCATTACTTAAATATGAAAACTGGGGCACCAATACAAAAATAGAATTTTTCTGATATACTCAATATAATTTGGGGATTCCATCTTTTGAAGTTCATAAAAAAATGACAGTACTTGTCATACTGACAATGAACACTGAAGGCCGTTTTGGTATACAAAAACAAGCGAGCAAAAGCACCTGACTTCATGTCCGTACTTTTCAAATTTTTCATGATTTATATCAATACCAATATGTGAAATGGATATGATTAGTTAGATAAGATTAAAACTCATTGGTGTAGAATATTAATTTAGTTATAGATCATTAATAATGCTATGGAAAAGTGAGTTTTCCAAAAATTAATCGTAAAATTTCGAGATAGCTCACCAAGAGGTTTTGTCCTTTCTTCATTTTTATTAGATATTTGTTGCAATTTTTCTGTTATCTTCGATATATTGCTTTGCATATTGTCATCACTATCTGTTCCAACGCTTGGTTTGTCTGGTTCAATTGGATTCTCCTCTAAATTATTATCAAAAGATACGCTTTTTTCAATACTTTTATCATCACTGATAATATTTTCGCTTATCTTGAATTTGCTGCTATCATTGGAGGAGAACAAAAAATCAGTCTGATCTTCATCTTGGACATGGTCGAATGAGGAACCAGATTTTGCATTAGTTTCAGTAGCTGCAGGAATATCGAATGGGGATTTTTCTCTTTTTTTGTTGGTACCAGGTTTCTCTCCAGAAATTGGAGGTTTTGTTTTTACTTTGTTATCATTTGCTTCATCAACAATTCCAGTTTTCTCAGTGTCTACTGACGAGTTCAAATTGTCTTTTTTTAATGTCGGTGTCGCAGTAGTAGGAGCACTTTGTTCATATTCGATTAGAACCTTTTCACCAGTCTTGGAATCAGGAGAATGAACTTCATCTTCAACTGGAGTAATAGATGAATCGTTTATCTTCTTGTTAATACTTTTGCCTGGTCCATCATTGGACTGACGATAGGTGTCTTGCAGATTATTGGTAGGATTACTTTGTACCTTTCCATCATTACTTGTGGAAAGACTACTGCTGAAGTCTGATGGTACTTCTTGAGTTGTAGATTGAGCATACCTGTCATTCGGTTCCTTGAAGACACCACCGGTATCATCAAAAAATAAAAACGGTGGTTCATTATCAAATAAACTCGAAGGTTGACTTTGGAAGCCGTCATTTCCGGGATCCATATCATCGAAAGTGTTATCAGAGTACGTATCCCAATCATCGTCTGGAGGTGGTATCGAATCCATGAATTTAACATTTAGAACATTCGGTGAACTTTTATATTTATCATTTGGAATTCTATTTATATCGACTTGAAGATTCGAGGCTTTATCCGTAGATTCTACAATTTTTTCAGATTCCTCAACAATAGATATTTCCGGAATAGCTGTATGTTTATCCTCTTTCGGCAAATCTTGTTTTATATTACTGTCATCTTTCGAATTATTGATTTCATCTATTTTTATTGATGTTTTTGAATTTTCACTAACGTCAATCTCAATTACTGGTTTTTTGGTATTTCCCGGATCATCCGCAGGATTTGTTTTAGTCTCCGGTGATGTTATTGCTTTTTCCAAATCTTCCGACATTTTTTCTTCCATAAATGGTTTTGTAACATCATCACTTTTTTCATATTTGCCATCGAAATTTGTTTGATTAGAGTGAGAATCTGTTGAAGAATCTGACCTTTTTTTAAAACTATCCGATGATGTTCCCGATTTTGAAGCTGGTTTTTTAGCATTTTTCTCTGAAACTTGTGAGAACAAGTCATCTAAATCATCTTCGAAAAGACCTTCCTTTGGGTTTGTTATTATATTTGTTTTATCTTTCTCCCTTATTTCCTTCTTTTCTGTACTTTTTTGGATATCCATTGTAGTAATTTTTTTTTCAGCATTTTTATTATCTGTTGGCATGAATATGTTGAAATCATCTTCATTGTCATCAAACAAAAAACCCATAGATTTATTATTCCTTGTATCACTATTTTTCTTCGAAATACCTGAAAATAGGTCATCTACATCATCCAAATCATCTTCAAAAAGATTTAATTTTTGTTTTTTAATGTTTGTATCGTTATCAGAATTGTCAACTCTTTCGCTTTTTTTCAAGTCTTTTTCGACTTCACTTTGTTTTTTGGCATCATTTCTATCACTTTCGAAAATGTTATCATCTCTTGAATCATCGAATAAAGAACTTATATTACTTTTGGAACTTTTCCTGAAACTATACTCATTGTCTGGTGTTTCAGGAAATTGAATAATATTACTTGGTAATTTCTTAGATTCGTCCGTTTTGCTATTAGTCTTAGATGAATCCCCTCCAGATAAAATTGGTTCAATAACGTCCTCTTCAGAAAATAGAATACTCTTCTCAAATAAACCAGATGAACTTGAGAATAAGTCATCACTAAAAATATCATCGTCGAAAAGGGAACTTTTTTTCTTTTCTGGTTCTTTACTTTGAGGCACTGAAGATATGGTTTGTTCATAAGAATGTTGGTATTGTAAATTTGGGTTTGTATCAGCAAAATTGACTGGACTGATGATAGACGATTTTATCTCTTCTTTTGGAGGAACCTTAAGTTCATCTTCGGATGAGCTAGCTTTCCTCTGTTTCAATATTTTTCCTATGTCCTGACCACTTAAGATATCGGATTTTCCAAATAATGATACTCCACCAGTTGGTTTCTGAAAAGATCAAGATAATTTCCACATTGAATTACGTTATTATCTCCTACAGATCTTTTTTTGAACAATTACCTTTTTTTCTTTGGTATTTGTTTCTTCTTTAAATAGTGGTGGTTCTTCATCAAAAACAGGTACCAAGGGTTTATTAGACTGAATATACAGCGTGCTTGGTTGAGTAACGCCGTTTTTTGAGGGGGCAAAAATACCATCGTCGCTGTCATCGTCGAAAAGTCCTTTGTCCTGTTCGAAATTATAAAAAAATGTCAAGTACAATCAGAACATATTCATGTTTGTTTTATATAATATAACAAGCGTGAAAAAAAAGGAAATCAAAATTAGAAAAAGGATAATAAACTACCTGATCTGTCTTCCTTCGGCCAGTAGGAAATGATTTGGTTGAAGATAATTTAGTTTTACCTGGAAAAAAATATTTATTGCTGAAGTGAATCTATTAATTATCGGAAATTTGAGAAAAAAATTTTTATTCATATTTTGCTCATTAAATCAATTTTTTTGGCATTAATATGGATGTCGAGATTAGGAGTCACATAATTTCTTTTTTACAAAAAAAAAATAATAGCAAGAAAGACAGATATCCAAATTATCAGTTTGAAATTGAATTGATGTAGATCGTTATCTAGGGATAATTTGTGTTTAAATCTTCATTGTTCAAACAAATCGTAATACAGAATAGCTCCTCCTTATTTTTCACATAATGCAGAACTATCAAATAATTAGTTAAAGTTTTGTTTACCTGAATTCCATAAATCATCATCGTCTTCATCATCGAATAAACCTTTTCCTCCTGAAAAAATACCTTGAGATTCCTGCTCATTGATGTCTTCCAATGGAGGTGGTTCATTAGAAAATAAGGCACCTAAAAAAATTTTGAAATAAATATTATTGTATTATTATAAGTGCTTGGTATAAGGCAAGTACCATAATCACTAGGTTTCTTCTGAACAGGACGCCTATTAACCTCGGATTCCTCTAAAGGAGCTTCTTTATCTTTTATAACATTTCCTAACTTTGCTGCCAACTGCTCGGCAAAACTCAAAGTTTTCGGCGTCTGGAGAAAACGCCAATATTATAAACTTTGCAAATGTTACACAACGGTTTATCATTTCCAAAACATTTTGTTTCTCTTATCTAATTTCACAAATTTTTTTCAATTGATTGATGTGAACTCAGTGAAAAAATCTCTTCTTACATCGATTCCAAAAATATGAGAATATAATCAAAAACACTCACTGGCTCTTCGGAATCATCCGAACCGCTCGCAGATGCAAGAAGATCCTGTCGAGTTGCGTTAGTTGTTGACACAGCCACAGGTCGTATCTTCGAGGTGTTGAAACCGGAAAAATTCGACAACTCTGAACTCACATCTGAGTGATCTTTGTTCTGAGAAACATTGAATAAATCAGAACACAAATTCGGCGTGTTTGAGAAGAAACAACACATTTGTCACGAAGAGGAACATACAAATTATGAACATAAAAGTGGGCTATCTATAATATTTGGATTGGAGAGGAATGCAAAACTTACCTGACCAATAATGGAGAAGGTGTGCGGTATGAAATTGCTCACATAGAAAATAGATCTAATTGTGTATTGAAATATTCGTTAGGAATGTGTAATTAAGATCAAGATAAGAATTTAATTAATTAAAACACAGATGTTAATTTGAGCATATCCAATTTAATAATGTGAAGAGTAAATTAGCATTTTTGTTGTTTCTTCTCTATAATCATATTTATGTTACTATTCTGAAACATTTTCACCTCACAGAATTGAAACTAGGTTAATTTCAAAGTGTTCCAAGGTGAGATAGAAAACTGCATTAATAGGAAAAGAAAATCTCTCTAACGAACAACAAAAAAATAATAAATGGATAGTTACTGCGTTCATAACCATCAAATCATTGAATTTGGATTTAGAAAAATTTTGAAAGATAAATCAGAGAAAATAACTGCCGAATAATAAAAACTAGCCTTAAAAATGGATCATCTTTTCACTTCCAAAAGGCAAACTTACTTGAGAAAAGTTGTCTTCACTTTCCGAATCGCTCAACTTCTCTGAAGAATTTTCATTCTCACTATCTGTCTCTTCTAATCCCACATGCCACTTTTTATGCCATTCCTCTGAACCAATAACAAGAGGAAGCCTCCTATTAATATAGGGGTCTTTTCTTCTATATACATAGCTGAAATTTCAATTAGATTCAATATAAAGTTGATTTTTTGAAGTTCTCGACCAACCTTGGTTCGTCTTCATCTTCTCCCTCACTATCACTGACTGTTACATCAATTTTATCATAATATTCATCTAAAATTTCCAAACCTAAAGCCACAGCTTCTTTAAAATCTTCTATAGTTTCTTCTTTAGGCACATTAGTTTCCTCCTAAAATAGAATGAACGACAGTGATATTCAACTGTGATCAAATAAAATAATATACTTCATCTTTTTGTTTTCCAGAAAGAAGTGTTTCATCATCTTCATAAACTCTACATTCCACAAATTGGGTGTTTCTTAGACTACTAAAGTCATTTCTGGCTAAATCAACTTGTAGATGGACTTTACTCAAATTCTCACTGAGATTCTCAATTTTTTCATTGACATCCTCGGCTTTCTTCAATATTTTCTGTTGATGAAAATAAATTAATACTTCGATCTCCAAAGATGAGTCTTTTGAGGTCATTACACTGTGTTTATGGATTGAAGATCTATCGAAATAGGTTTATTATAAAATAAACGTACATCACCAAATGCTTTTAAAGTATTCAAGAGAGCAGTATCACATGCTAAATTCCAGTTATCAGCATGCTGGACAATTTCTTCAGTTGTCCAAGGTCTTTCCCAATCCTTTCTACTTTCTTCCGACATTTTATGGTTTTATAGTTTTCTCAGAAAGATTTGTTGTCATTATAATAGAACACAACTTGGCTTCCCAAATATATTGGCGAATATCCCAAATGGTCCTTCTCAATGAATCGAGAAATTCTTATTCCTAAGGGAAATACAAAAAATTCTAACAAAAACAAACTTGACAGACGCACTTTTGAGGTTACCAATTTTGATTACTCTGTCAATTTCTGAACTACTCTTTTTTGGTCTACGGCAATAAATGATTTATTAGTCAAGAACAGATCAATCAAATAATAATATGTATATTGAAAAAGCATTTTGAATTTTTGAATATTTCACAATTTTTCGATATAGTTACTACTTTATCTAATATTCTTATAAAGAAGAGAACTCTCTATGTTTTGCACCTGATTGTCAGTCGATGAACTTAACCTGAAGTAATGTTTGAAGAATTCCAATATTTATATTTCAGTCAATATTACGCTAATTAATGAGTTACGATTGAGTTTTAGTATCTTTTTGAATAATTTATAATAATGGCTGATCGTTTAACACAATTGCAAGATTGTATCAATCAGGTAAAATGTGTTATTCTGTTTAAATCAAGCAACTGACGAAAATATTTTCCAGCAAGCAGAGCATTTTTGCAACAGCATAGGAGTTTTACAGCAATTTGCGCCACCAAGTAAATTTCCAAATTTCGATAGAACTGGCTCCCAGACACCACAACAACAGTCGCAGGAGGATTATGTTCAGTTGTTTACATCTTTAATAGCCAGATGTGCTAAAGATATCGACACCCTTATTGAATCCTTACCCAGTGAAGAAAACTCGACGGAATTGCAAGTATGTGGATTGATGGTCTATAAATAATCATATTGAATGATTTCCTATTTTTGAATTTTAGTTGCAAGCTTTACGTTCCTTAGAATTAGAAAACCAAGATGCAGCAGAAAAACTTGAAGCAGTTGTTAGGAGGGGACAAAATTTATTAGAACATATTCAAGGGGCCCTAAGTGAAATTGCCCAAGCTCAACTGGATATGCAGCACTTGGCGAAAGCTACAAGCAACTTCAATCAGATTTAATATATGTTATAGGTTTGTCTGAAGAAATACGTTATTTTCAAATGTAAATATGTTTTCTCTTTGTTTTCATAATGGAGATCAAGAGAGGTTGAAAACTTGATGGTATTATTAGTTTTATAAAAGTATAATTTTTTTTATGAATTTCTCCATAATATACCACTGATTGTCAGAGAAATTTTAGAGATTTACTGAAAGAAAAAACTATATGTTTAAGATTGATTAGAATATATTTTATCATCAATTACATATTATGGTATGCTACTAATGTCGCAATATAATTGCATTTCATTCACTTCAACTGACTGAATAACTTTGGTGTAACGCAATGGTCGATGGCATGAAGCAGATCGAATAGTTCTTCGGTGCATGTTTCAGTTGTGTGGGATTTCGCATTAACTCTGTCGGTACATTGCTGTAATATTTCTGCCAAATGGACACAGTGTTCTGTTTCCCTACATTCAGCCTGAAAAAAAAATTTCATTTATTGATTTTCAGGTTATGTTGAACTTTCGAACATACCCTTAAAACATCTTGTGGGTCTACGATTTCTTCTTCCTCCGCCTCTTCTTGTGCCTTTACAGTAAAAGACCTGGTGAACTTTGAGAAAAAGTTTTCGAAAACCATTTTTTCTTCAGAATTCGTTCAGATACTTGCGTAATCGTGAATTTTTCTTGATGTTACAACCGTACACATAGAACCAGCGTGAATGAAGTGAGCACCATAGAATGAAGGAAGATTTGAAAGCTGAATTTTCTACATTATTTTCAGTCGACATACTTATATTTTATTTTACCTGTAGATAATCAACGAACAAAGTATTTGCATAAGTTTTTTTCAAAATTTTAAAGCAATAAAGAAAAATTTCCATACATAATATCAATGCGCATGCGTTCCATTAATAATAATAAATTTCATACTTTCTCAATATTGATAGTAACAAATAGAACTGATTGTGTCCTGATCCACTTCAATCTTATAAAAAATTATCCATAATTCTAACCAAATGATATCAAACCTTTCATGTTATAAAAATTACCATCATTTTCTATGTAATATTCTCTAACCTAACATTAAATTTTACTTCAGAAGGAAATTTGAATCAGTAACTTATTTATTCCTTACTTATCGACAAAATGAAAACGAACATATTTTTATATCAATGAAAGTATTTACAACAGAAGTTTTCCGAATTTATTAAACCACTGATTGTACTTCATTTACTCTGTGAAAGTAAATGATGCCCATAAAATGAGAAAGAAGATTTTGTGTGATTTGTTGGTTTGGTAGTGAAAATGGTACCTGAATGGGTTCTTCATATCAAAAAAACTTATTCACATTGCTAAACAATATTTTGAAAAATTCACTTTTAAATTGATTCTGTCATAATTGAAGGGTATATCGGTCCCAAAAGTGTATCTAACGTTTGTTATACAGTTTTGACATTATTTATAGGTTAGGATTCTCTTGTGTATCTTTTGGAAAAGTTAGATTATTCTCCAATTTTCAAGTGCGAGGTAAATATTATGAATGATTTTTTTCTTCTGGTTAGTGTCAGAACTCAATCATAATTATTTCGAAGTGTGTTTACAATGCCCGCGTTCTTTATATTTGATCCAAGCTGATCTTCATTTGTGATTATATCCACTATTGTTGTTTCTAAGTTTTGAAGTATTGAGAAGATTTCAGAGAGGTAAAATATATGAAATATCGCGTTGACTATTAATTGAACAATTTTTTTTTACAGTATGAATGGTACCATGGACCAGAGGAACAAAATGCATACTCCTAAAACGATGAAAAGTTATAAGTTATTAGTGGACCCCTTTCTTGTCAAAGGAACTGCTAAATTATATAGATATGATGGTGTGGTTCCAGATGATAGTACATATCCACCAGTTGTTCCTAGAGACCCTCGTTCACACTTGACGAGAATCTGGACTCGCCTGGAAACTTTAGATCTTCCTGCCCCAAGGTAAGTTAGAAAAACTTGCTATTCTGAAACAATACAGATTAACTGGTTCGATTAATTAATTATTTCAAATTCAAATATAATTATGTCATAATTCTCTGGAATAAAGCACAAATGATAGATGTTTACAGAATGAAACTTCCATCAATATGTAATATCAAAAGAAATTCGAATTGATGTTGTTTCATGAACTAAATATTTGTGTTTACAATAAAGGCGTCGTTCTGATATATTGAAAAAAACATAGTCAAGATGTTAACTTTGTCAAATGTCAATAATAATTGTTAATAATTTTTTTTTATACTCTGATATTGTTCAAATTTAGACTTGATGGTTCTGTTATTAACTGAGCTATTATTCTGGGGGATGAATCGATTTATATCAGGATATTATAATTTCAGGAGTTCAATGCGAATTGAGATTTTTCAGTGATTCAAATTCCGGTATAAGTTCAGAATATGTTGAGAAACTTCGGTTTTCATATTTTTTTAACTGTGCAACTTACAAAGAGGGATCGTTATTATTTTTTACATCGTTTAATTCTCTAAAATTAATGAATGAATGGAAATTGCGTGACAAATCATTTAAGATTACGTCATGACCATAGAATAAACATGTCTATGAATATAATTCACATTTGGTACAAATGACCTACTGTTACGTGGCGGGAAGTTTGAAAGTACGCAAGATATTATATACATACATGAAGGGATTTTATTCAAGTCGGTTAAATTTTTCATTGTTATTTTAATTTATCCATATAGGAAATTGATAAATTAATAATTCTAATATGTTTATTTTCAGATTCAAAATCGACAGCAATTATGTAGGTGAGCCTCCTGCTATCGAAGTCAGCATTCTTCAACTAAACGATAACATTGATAAACATTTTCTTGGAGATCTTGTACAAAAGTTTGGTGCCATCGAAGAATTGTTTATATATTATCATCCTATAACCAACAAACATCTTGGTATAGGCAGGGTGGTGTTTGAAACAGTGAAAGCAGCTAAAGCTTGCGTCGAAAAGTTGAACAATACTAGTGTTATGGGGAAAATTTTAGAGGTATTTTTGGACCCGTTCGGTGAAAAGTGTAAGTTGAAATTTGATGAGTATACAACCGAAAAGAAACCTCCCGAAACTGCTCCACCTCCAAAGACGGAACCGGACAAGGAGGAAAGGATTGCTGCAGAATTCAAGGTAATATGCCTGAAGAAAAAATTACGTAGGAAAGATCTTTCATTGAAAATTTTCAGGAGAAACAGGAAGAAGAACACAGAAAAAATGAGAAAAAAAGAGAAAGGGAAAAATTGGAGAGAGATAGGTATGGTAGAGCAAGCTTCAGTAGAACTGAATTTGCTACGCCAAGTGGTAGCTCCGATTTGGGGTATGGAACAGCGCCAAGTGATTTTTCTACCAATTTTGGGTCAACTAATACAACACCAGTCGGGTAAGTTAATTTTTTTAAACTCAAATATTCGTCCTTTTCTTATATTGGTTGGGCCGTTCTGTATTCAAAACAGCTTCTCCAATTTTCATGTAACTTTCACCTAAAAGTTAACAAGGCTATTATTTTTTAGGTTTGAGTTTTCCCACCCCAGTATACAACTCACTCCACAATATGGCTTTCCCACCCCAAATGCTTACCAAATGAATCCACCGCACACAGTTTGGCCGATGGTGACCCCGCAATGGCCTTCTGAGACCTGGGAAAGAACGCCAACTTCTGTGGCTCCCCCCAAATGGCCAATTATAGAAGAAACGCATGTCAAACCAGAGAAGGATAAATATAAAGATGGAAAGAATAAAGAGAAAGAAAAAAGAAAGAGCTCCAGTTCTAACTATCGGGCCAACAATGAGGAAAAGACTGAAGAAGAGACAAAACTTGATTTGGACACTAGGTGAGTGCATTATGTAATAATAATGTGAATCACTGGTAAGAATTAAATTTGTAATGCTGTACCCAACATATATCGTTGTTTTTAAAATTTATCAGAAAAGATTGTTAACCTAAAGTCAAATTACAACAATTTTGTTCAACAATTAAGAAAATGTTGTTTTGAATGATTTACACTATTAAAGTTGATATTTTCTGCCAGAATTGCCCTGTTACTGAAGGGAAAAGGTACTGGGGGGATGGCTCCCCCGTTCCTGGCCTTCGGTGATTCTGATGACGAGTTTAAAATGGACAAACATCCTAAAGGCCTACCCATACCACCATCAATAGATAGCGATGACGGTAAGTTTTTAATTTGGTTTTTATACAATAAAAATTTCGCATTATTGGATCATTCGGAACTGAAGCCCAAGAAAAGACCTTTCCGACAATGTGATTGATATTGATTGAATTGGGCAAAATTCGACCAGGGGTTCCGTAAATATGGCCGTTTGAAATTTTGTTTTCTTGATTACTACGAAACCACTGATTCGATCGAAATGAAATTTTGCACTCGTGGATAATGACGTGTTCAAGAAATTTTGTCCTGATCGCTTAACTAGAACCATAGAAACCATGGAAAATTATAACTTTCGATCAGAAAGACCTAGAGACTTGAAATTTTCAGGTTAGGTCCGAATGCCATTTCCCTAATGAAATTTCGCACATGGATGAAGAATAATGTATTCAAACTACGTGCGAAATTTTGTCCAGATCGCGTTACCAAGACCATAGAAACCGTAAAAAATTCTATTGAATTATCGAAAAAAAAATCCTTATAGCTCCTGACTACAAATCAGTGCTTTTCATAATTCTTTTATTATCGATCTGACAGGAGTACCTTGTTATGTCAATTAAAATATTGAGAAATTTTTCGGAATCTGGAAAAAAACTTATCGTGGGACTAGAAAATATTTGAAGAATAATCACTATCCCTATTTTTCCTGGAAATCCGTTTCACTGGCCAGAATGAGCGGAAATATTCATTCATAACCTTCATGGTATCGGGGTAGGAATTTTGGTTCTAAGATCCTGAAAAATGTAAAACAAAATAATTATGAGGCAAGAAAATCTTTAGAAATCACTGCTTGCCTCTATTTCTTACTCCAATTCACTTCTTTGCATTTTTGATATCTTCAATTTCGACTGCTCCGTCAAAGTTTGAAATAATCGTCCGAATACTTGTGCATAGTAACCGTAACCTTGAGGAGACTTTGAATTCAAAGGAACTCATAAATCGGTTATTAAATTGGCTCTGAGGCCAAAAGAGAATGCATTATCAACTCAAATTCATTGTTGTTTGGTTTCATGCATCTGGTCCAGATGTATTCTACGGATGGTTTTTCTTGTTTCAGACAAGTCGAGCATCTCTCTAAGTGATATGGCCATCAATCCTCCTGCACCGGATGTAGATATACCTCAGGATGATGAAACTGCCCCTTTATCAGAGCCTCCTTCACCTTTTCTCAGTAAAGAGATATATTTGGAATGTCATCGGAATGCACTGGAAATGGTAGGATCCAATTAATTGATTTTGAAGATTATAGATGTCAGCGTTGATTGCATGCGACTTATTTTCTATTTTGAAATGATTCCAGGCTGTAGTGGCCAGACAACGGGAGGCGCTCGAAACGACTGCTCTCCTGAAAAAAGTAAACCTGGACAAAATTGGCAGTGACATATCGTCTAGCGAAGACGAATTGTTAACTGGGGGACGTATGAATTATAGTCCAATCGGGAGATCGGACTTTAGGAACGACTCGAAATCCGACAAGGAAGACGACAGAATGAGCTTGTCGTCCTTGAGTAGCAACGATCAGAAGATAGAAGAAGCCAAGCAAGCCCCTCTACCTCCCAATATGAGTCAAATTCCCCCACCTGCACCATATACGTTTCCACATCACTATCCACCGCCTGGTAAGATATGGATTTTGTATTTATTTATTTTAACCCTTTAAATGGTCTTGGTGCAATTAAACTTCTATCTCGTTCGCAGGATATCCTCAAGCTGCATACTCTTACCCTTCTACAGCCCCATTTCACCAGCACCCAACTTACCAGCATACGCCCTTCACCTTCGCTACCACTGCCCCACCGCCTACAGTTTTCCATCTTACAGCACATCCGGCGTACCCTCCACAATTCGCTCCCCTCCATTCCACCCCAACCTACATTCCATCCCATTTTCAACTACCTCAGCATAATTTGGAGGAGAATAAGGATGATCCCCATGCTTCGACTAAAAATGCTATCATCAAGCAAATAACCCAAGAACTGAAATTGATCCTGAAAAGGGATTTCAACAAGAAGATGGTGGAGAACACTGCCTTTTCGCTGTTCGAGAAATGGTAAGCTCATTCAATATCTGATTAGAAGTCAGAAATGAACATATTTCGAAAGAATAAATTAATAAACAAGCTTTTCCATTTTAATCGCTTATTTATATTCGCAGGTGGGAAGAAGAGACCTCGAAAGAAAATAAACCAAAGGAAGAGCAAGAGAACGAGAAATTGGTGTCGGAAAAAAGCAGTGCCAATGTGCTATTGGAGGCTAACCGTGAAAATATTTACAGCAATTTGGATAGCCTGGCTGGAGCTGGTAATCTGGTTCTAGGAATTCGTGCATCTTTACCGAAAATGCCTAGTTTTCGTAGAAAAAAGATCCCTTCACCTATACCTGAGGATGATGACTCGAGGAAATTGTCTGATAGTGAGGAAATCATTAGGGATTCCGATACCGAGGTCATGAATCACTCCAAACTCTTCAGCAGGTAATGGATCTTTCGATATTCAAGTTCTTCCATAGATTGAAACAAATCGACATCAATTTTTCAGGATTAGGAAACCATCGACCAGTTCAATTAGCTCCTCCGAGAGTTCAGGATTTTCAAGCGATAGCGACAGTTCTAGTAGTGACGAAAGTTCAGACTCCGAGGCTGAAGTTACGGAGACTATCAGAACATCACCGGTGCCAAAGCGGGAGGAACTACAGAAAATCGCCATCGAACAATACACAAACTCTCCTCCAGATGATTTACAAGATGGCATTTTGCCGACTTGTAAAACGCCTGAACCAGTTGTGAGTAAACATTGAATTTATCCACCTAAACTTGACATTAGTAGTGATTTTCAGAAGGGAACGTTTCAACTCTTCGGTGTATGATTTCGACTTAGAATATCTTATATTTAATGAGAACAGTTGAAGTTACCAAACTACTGTTTCAGTAGTCAAAATTGATTTTGGTTAGATTAGGTTAAGTTCATTAAATAAATTATTTTTCATTCAATATGGTATTGAAAGCCGAAGAATTAACTTCACCGTTTTTTTTATTGTTCTTATGATGGGAGGGCAAAGTTATTTGAAGTAGGTTTATTTTAGGCCTTTGGGGGTCCTAGCATTAAAACAATGAGATATCTGGTGATGCTGTTGGCCAACTAGATATTCAACATTTATATATGATTAACACAATAATTATTTACCATTCCAGTGTGAAATTGTCGAAAGTCCACCAAAGAAACTCAAGCTCGAGATATCCAGAAAACGGCCGCTTCACGATGATAGTGACAGTTCAATGAGCGAAACCGAACTGGAATATCTCGAGAGACGACGAAGGAACACCGAATGGATGGAGCAAATTGAACGGGAGAGAGAGGAGAAAGCTAAAGTCGAGGAGAAGGTCTACAAAGATGATAGTGTTGACGAGGACAATTCTGCTCCTAAGTCGGACGTTAAGACCTCTGTGGAAAATAAGTCTCTGGAAGAAATGGAAGCGGTTAGGGATGCTTTGTTGCAGGCAATTAGGAATCCGGAACCTCCAGTGAGTATACATCTTCGGGTCAAGTTCAATTATTTTGAAGAAACAGAAACAACAAACGCAGAACGTTTAGGGAACCTGAAGCGCAAACGTGGTGCTCTCAGATTTAAAACTTTCATTTAAAATTTGAATATTTAGGCTCGTATAGAAGTTTGTGTTTATAAATCGTTTACTTGCTACGATTCATTCATCTGGGTGATCTGATTATTTCGACATTGCATTTTTGGCATTTGCTTCAAACAAGTGTTTCGATAGTGAAAACCGAAGAAACATGGAATTGGAAGAGCGAAGAAAATTCATGGAAGGATTCTAGCTGGGTGGAGGGAAAACTAAGATTGAAGGTGCACACACCAGGATCTGTGCCATTGTCATTTGACATCCAATAAAATTCGTTAAAATTTCCAATGAGCGAATTTGATCTTTCTTTCAAAGTTCACAGGGGTTTTAGCTGAACTCGAGGATGAGTTATAATTCAGGTTATGCTTACTTTAAAAGGGTGCCAGCAAATTGCAAGAGCTTTAATATAAGTTTTTACAATTTTAAACGACACCATCAGGATACACAAACAAGGTGGACAGTAGGGGGGAACAAGGAAGAAAGATATTTCGATTTTTCAAACTGTCTGCTGCTTGATTGTTCAGAGCTATTTTGAACGAAATCAGAATAAATATGAAGGATGGAGAAGATTGTGGACATAGAGCAATCAAGATAATACATAGGACATCTATGAAGAATGTAAATGTCTACTTTATGTTGAAAAAATGTCCAATATTTATCAAAACTATCTCACAGATACAGTTTCAGTGGCAACATTATGAGATATTAAAATATTTACGAAATACGATTTCTTTTATTACATTTCATTACAATTTGATGTAGCGATTAAATTTGCATGTTCGAATCTGCCCACACAATGAAGTTTAAATTTTGGAGTAATGTATGCTTTGACGGCCTAATAAGAAAAATCCACCTGTTGTTCAAAACTCTTCTCGGGCCTATGAGAGTTAAATGCATGAATTTGGTTCAAAAATATATTGCATCCATTCCATAAATTTCGAAGGCTGTGAATCGGAGATCATATTTGAATCATTGATGATAAGCTATTCAAGAAAGTATCATGGAAATGTGTATTGATAGAGGAGAAAATTTAATCGCAAAGTTCTTTATTTGATGGATTGAATTTACTTTGTTCTACAGACTATGGAACCAATGGATGCATCCATCACATCTTCGAAAGTTCCCGATAAAGAACTAAGTAGTGAGGATGAAGGTCCCACCTCCGACAAAAAGGAGTCACTGTCTAAAAAAGACTTGAATGGTACCCTTGCTAGAGTAAGGAAACTGTCCGAATCCGACGGTGAAGCTAGTTCTCATTCTCAGGTGAATGACCATTTTAAAGTTACTATAAATGGATTCTTTAATGGTTGCATGAAAGTTATCTGCTTGGATAATAGAACTACAATGTATTGTTACATACTTGTCGGCTATGAAAGTAATTGTTGGTTTTCAAGAGTTGAAGTATTTCCAGACTTGTTTCTTAAACCACTGCGATTTTATAACTTCTTGCCTTAACACGTCTCTCTCTAAATACATGCTTATTCTTTATATTGGTCGGTTCTACGAGAACTTGGGTAGGTGGTAATAAAGTAAAAAAAATAATGGAAAAGAACGCTTTCACGATTGTTTCTGTATATCAAAACGGCCTTTACTGTTCACTATCAGTTTGGCAAGTCGTGTCATTTAATTTTTATAAACTTCAAAAGATGAAATCATCGAATTTCATTGTATATCAGAAAGACTTAATTTTTTTCATTAGTGCCTCAATTTACTTATTTAAGTTGTGCAACGGCAACATCAACATTGCGAGAAACGTAAAATCTTAATAAACTCGATTATTGATTATGTCGAATAAAATATTGAGAAATATTTCGAACCCTAAAAAAATAATTATCGTGAGGCTGAGAAATGTTTGAAAAATAATCGTTTTCTCACAGTTTCAATGTAGTTATCCCCATTTTTCCTTCAAATCCGTTTCGCTGGCCATAATAAACGAGAGTATTCATTCATTACCTCTTTGGTATTGGGGTGGAAATGTTGGTTCTAAAAACCTAAAATGTAAAACAAAACATTATGAGGCAAGAAAATCGTTAGAAATAATTACTCACCTATCTTTCTTACGACAATTCACTTCTTTGCATTTTCGATATCATAAATTTCGACAGCATTCTAGACGAAATGCGGAAAATTAATGCTGTCATTGTTCACAACTCATCAAAGTTGATCGGAAAGAAAAACTTAGTTTTTTCATAAGTGCCCCAATTTACTTATTCAAATTGTCCAATGGGAACATCAACATCGCGGGAAACGTAATTTCTAGAATATAATTTTTCGATTATTGATCTGACCGGAGTACCTTGTTATGTCAAATAAAATATTGAGAAATCTCTCGAACCCTAAAAAAAAATATCGTGGAGCTGGGAAATCTTTGAAAAATCATCACTTTCTCCCAGTTTCAAGTGTAGTTATCCCTATATTTTTTTTTCGAATCCGTTTCACTGGCCATAATGAACGAGAGTATTCATTCATTCTTTGGTATCGTGGTGGAAATTTCGGTTCTAAAAAGTAGAACAAAACATTATGAAGCAAGAAAATCCTTGGATATTATTACTCACCTATCTTTCTTACTACGATTCACTTCTTTGCATTTTCGATATCATCAATTTCGACTGCATCTAGACGGAATGCGGAAAATTAATGAGGTTATTTTTCACATCTCACCCAAATTGATCAAAAAGAAAAACTTAATTTTTTTTATTAGTGTCCCAATTTACTTATATAAGTTGTCTTGATTATTGATCTGACCGGAGTACCTTGTTATGTCAAATAAAATATTGAGAAATCTCTCGAACCCTAAAAAAAAATATCGTGGAGCTGGGAAATCTTTGAAAAATCATCACTTTCTCCCAGTTTCAAGTGTAGTTATCCCTATATTTTTTTTTCGAATCCGTTTCACTGGCCATAATGAACAAGAGTATTCATTCATTCTTTGGTATCGTGGTGGAAATTTCGGTTCTAAAAACCTAAAAAGTAGAACAAAACATTATGAAGCAAGAAAATCCTTAGATATTATTACTCACCTATCTTTCTTACTACGATTCACTTCTTTGCATTTTCGATATCATCAATTTCGACTGCATCTAGAAGGAATGCGGAAAATTAATGAGGTTATTTTTCACATCTCACCCAAATTGATCAGAAAGAAAAACTTAATTTTTTTTATTAGTGTCCCAATTTACTTATATAAGTTGTCTTGATTATTGATCTGACCGGAGTACCTTGTTATGTCAAATAAAATATTGAGAAATCTCTCGAACCCTAAAAAAAAATATCGTGGAGCTGGGAAATCTTTGAAAAATCATCACTTTCTCCCAGTTTCAAGTGTAGTTATCCCTATATTTTTTTTTCGAATCCGTTTCACTGGCCATAATGAACAAGAGTATTCATTCATTCTTTGGTATCGTGGTGGAAATTTCGGTTCTAAAAACCTAAAAAGTAGAACAAAACATTATGAAGCAAGAAAATCCTTAGATATTATTACTCACCTATCTTTCTTACTACGATTCACTTCTTTGCATTTTCGATATCATCAATTTCGACTGCATCTAGAAGGAATGCGGAAAATTAATGAGGTTATTTTTCACATCTCACCCAAATTGATCAGAAAGAAAAACTTAATTTTTTTTTATTAGTGTCCCAATTTACTTATATAAGTTGTCTTGATTATTGATCTGACCGGAGTACCTTGTTATGTCAAATGAAATATTGAGAAATCTCTCGAACCCTAAAAAAAAAATATCGTGGAGCTGGGAAATCTTTGAAAAATCATCACTTTCTCCCAGTTTCAAGTGTAGTTATCCCTATTTTTTCTTCAAATCCGTTTCACTGGCCATAATGAACGAGAGTATTCATTCATTCCGTGGTATCGTGGTGGAAATTTCGGTTCTAAAAACCTAAAAAGTAGAACAAAACATTATGAAGCAAGAAAATCCTTAGATATTATTACTCACCTATCTTTCTTACTACAATTCACTTCTTTGCATTTTCGATATCATCAATTTCGACTGCATCTAGACGGAATGCGCAAAATTAATGCTGGCATTGTTCACAACTCACCAAAATTGATCGGAAACTCCTGGAGACTACACGTCGCTGCTGGAGAAAAGTATGAGGATTCCTTTCTTATCCTTTTAAGCCCTCAGATAGGTGTATTTTTTCCAAAATCGAGATGAATCATGACTCCGCCAAGGTTTGAAGTAATTATCGAGAGGCACGTTAAAGGATATCTGTCGCCTTTGGACTTGTTCATGTTTGTTGAAAATGGTAAATTTTTAACTCGAGCTCTTTCCTTTTGTATAGAACAGCTAGAAATCAGAATTTCCATATAACTCATTTAATCGATGCCTCATATGTGGACACGAAATATCATGACGAATATTTTCTGAGATACCAAAATTTGGAAAAATAATTTTTTAAATACCTAGCATCTTTTCATACGATCATTCAGAAATTTCACACAAACCTGCGTGTCGTTATCTCGTAACTAACTACAAAGTTTCAATTACATCGGATATCTGTTTTTGTTAACTGTAGATGAACTAGCCTACATTTATAAACATTGAATTTTAAGGTTGCAATGGAACATTCCTACTGTATGCCCCACAAAGAAAATGAACAAGGTCTGGAAGAAGGGACTCATGCTGGAAATATTGTGCATGATCACGGATACTCGAACCAAGAAGTTAAAGAGAATGAAGCACCGGAACAGGTGGCCGCAGTTCCGGAGAAATCACCGGAAAAACCTGCCAGGAAATCTAGGAAGCGAAAGCAACACAATAAATTGCAGGAGTTACAGAACACCGTAGATAGTAAAGAAGATAATCACAACGGTTTCTACCAGACGCCTCATATTGTACATTCTGTGAAGCACAAGGATAGGGATATCGCTGCCCAAATGGCGATATTGTACGAGTTTTTGACTAAAGGTAAAGTTGATTTGTGATTCCTTACTAGGTTTTTTCGAAACTTCGAAAGAATTCAAGTTTATGTAACAACATAACATCTTCGAATATGGGAGATCCCGATTTTAAAACCGAATTACCCCTTTCAGGTATTGATCATGAAGACATCCTGTACATGAAGAAATCTTACGAAGCCTTGTTGGCCGATGATTCGATGAGCTATTGGCTCAACGATACTCATTGGGTGGATCATTGCATTACCGATTTATACTCGAATCCGAGGAGGAGAAAGAAAGACGACGTTAAAATTCATGATTCAGGCTGTGCCAGGACAGAAGGTTACTATAAGATATCGCAACAAGAAAAAATCAAGTATAAATACCATCATGCCAAATCGCATGCTGTATCACTTTCGCCCAGCGCTACTGTTTCCAAGATGCAGGGTAAGTTTTTCGATCTCATTTCAAACTTATCTAGGGTGCTTCATTGAGAGGTATGGCGACACTTGATTTTTGGTTAGTTTGGGAGTTCCAGAAGTCGACGTCAAGTCATAATAGTCATCAGAAAAATATAGAAAAAAATCTAAGTCTATATTTTTCAAATAATATTGCATTTTCTTTTATTCGAGAAAATGTACACCATTTGATGATTTTTGAACTCCGGTTGCTACAAATCTTTACTTTTTTTTAATATTATTTTTCCTATGTTATCCTGAATAGTGCTTCTGTAATCTGTAACCTCTGATTCTAAGCCAAATGCTCCAGCTTTGAAGATAATGTCCCTATTTGCCAAACCGAGGATTTAAAATTAATATTTCGCCCAACTTCAACTGACTCTAATGAAAAAAAATTGTACTACAACAGTTTGGTGAGAGACATCATAGGTTAGCGCTTTTAATAAGGATTCTAAAAAGGTAAAACACTTACCACAGTATTTCTTAGATTGAGCAAAAAAAAAGGTTCTTCTTGAAGAAACCATTTTCTTTTAACTTATTAAAAATGATTCTAGTGTATCCAATACGTGCCATAACTTTAAGAATATGGTTTGAATGAGATGGAGCGACTCCTGCCATAAAGTGTGAGTGAGACAGATAGTGACGCCATAGTTGGCACACGCAATTCTAAAATGGTATAACATTTACTACATTTTATCTTAGATTGTCCAAAAAAAAAGGTGTTTCTCAAAAAAATTCAGTTTCGATTTATGGCAAGATTCAATAAATTTACAAAAGATGTTCAAACTGCCCTCCTTCAGCCGCAATACATGTACTACATCTTCTCAAAAAAGATCAAGATATCAGAGGGGCGAATGTTCCATTATTGACGAATTCCACTGCTTCCGTACTTCTCTCCCGAAGCTCAACTACATTTTAAATTGGCTTTAAATAAACTTTTTCTTCACTGCTCCCCAGTAAAAAAAATCTATGGGATTTAAATCAGGTGAGCGAGCTGGCGACGAGATTGCACCAGATCGACCTATCCATCTGCCCGGAAATTCTTCATTTAGATATTCTCTAACTGAGAAGACTTGTTGAAACTTATTTGGAAAATGATTTTGTGAAAAATCTAAATAAATTTCAATATTAAAGAACTCTGGCAACTCAAAAGGTCCTATGACTATTCCGTTCAAAATTACACTTGTAATTGTTCACTTTGAACCGATATTGAGATCTATCTTTTCTCATTTAATTAAGATTTTCTACGTGCCATTCAGTAGGTTCATGTAACCATCTTTCTTGGATGTTAATTCATACGACCTCAAAATTATCTTTAAGTTATGATCTCAAGACACGTATTGGATTGGAGAATCATTTTTAGTAAATTGAAAGGAATTGTTGTGTTTCTTTAAGAAAAACCTTTTTTTTGCCCAATCTAAGATATAATATAGTAAGTGTTATTCCATTTTAGAACCCTTATTGAATGCGCTAACTTTTAAAGTCACTTGCCAAACTTATGAGGTACAATTTTTTTTCAGTAGATTCAGTTAAAGTTGGGCGAAATATTAATTTTGAATCCTCGATTCAAAGAGTGAAATTGTCTTCCAAGCTGGAGCAGAAATGCAATATAATTTAAAAAATACACGACTTGGAATTTTTAAAATATTTTTCTGATGACTATTATGACTTAGCCTATTACCGCATAATGGGATGAATAGAACACATTCTGATGTTCGAATGCTCATATCTCTTGAAAGGAAAATAATTCAATATCCAGTGACAAAAGTCAGGTCACACTAAATACAATAGATCCTCGTTTAGAAAATGTGTGTGCAATTGATAATTTTTGCAAAAAAAATATGTCGCTCGTTTCTATTCATCTCCGAGGTGGGGCGAATGGAAAGACACCTTGAAAACTCGTCTATATTGCTTTTGGTCTACAGTGTATGGAAACCGATATAAAATCGAGTATACAATATAACAGCATAGCCAAATTTTTTCCTTAGTTTTAGGAAGCAAAATAAAATCATTTCATTTCATGAACGCCAACTTCATTGATATTTGAATGTACAGGGAAACAAATCGAATATTTTTCAATATTAAATGAAATAATGGGTTTACCTAAAAACTACCCACTTTGGAACATGTGAATTATATCTATGTCAAATGTCAGAGTTTCTCTTGTGGACTTAGAAACTAATGTCTGATCAATGTTTTCTGATTGATGTTAACCATACAAACATCTGGATAAATCTTGTTTTTCAAGATCATTTCGATCTGAGGAAGCTTGCCTCAATGTCTTCTTTTCCACAAGAAATTACTCTTCCAATATAATATTTGAACTTTTCGGTCTTAAACTAACAAGAAGCCACATTTGAGGTTTTATGCGTTCGAAAATCAACTTTATATTCAGTAATTAACTTAGCCGACGATTTTCACTACTTGGGAGTTTTACAAAACCACTACACGTGTTTCGCCATTGCCATGGCTTCATCAGGTGATGACATATACGATAGAAACAAGTGTTTCTATTGACCCCACTCTAATCTCAAATTGGTCACAGTTCGCCAACAACTAATTTTCTTCTTTACTGGTATTAGTATCACGAAAAATGATTATACTCACATGAACACTATCCTTTTTACCACAACTAACTACAATTGACACGGGAACCCAAAAATTAAAAAAAATTTATTATAGTTACGAAAAATTATGGTAAAATGCGTACACAAAATCGAGATTTTCACAAACAACAACAGAAAACATCAAAATAAAGACATCTATCATTCACCTAGTTTCGCATAATCATAATTAAATCAGACAATTAAACTCCTACTCCCTACTTCATACAAACATATACTAATCCAAATGTACGAGGGGGTCAAATACAATTATTTCCACATTTCTTACATTGAAACACATCAAATCAATGTCGGGTCGAGTTATCAACAATATTGGGGATTACAATAACACACTTTACATGTATAAGGGTTAGAACTTTGAACTGAATTTTCCTACCTTGATCTGCAAACCACCTAAACCCCTTTTATACCTACTTGAAAACAAATTCACTCACTCCGAAAGTGACCTTAACCTTTCTGTTCGCACTCCCGTAACAAAAACGACTTCTAACTTTACTCAAAACGCAACTTCTTCGACACTTACTTCCACGATCTAACACAAATTGTTTCCCTAATCCGGACTCTGAAAATTCTCGACTGAAAATACTGAAGCAATTTTCCTACAACGGACTACTACCTCAATTTTAGTCCCTACACCGGCCTCGAACCGAAACTTACAATTCTGTACCTATCTTGGTACCTCCCTGACTTTCAACTACACCAGCCTCTAACCGGAAAACCGACCCCGTACAACTAACTCTTAGTGAGTTCTCTACATGCGAGCAACTGCCTTAACTCTTTCAGAGTCCCCCAAAGGTAAACTTTTTCCCCCTTCTAAAACCTACTTTCTGAGTGGACATTTTTCTCAGTGCTTCTCACTCAGCTTGGGAACACCAACGTTCTTAAATTATTTCTCCGAAATTTTCCCACAATCAATCGTAGCCGCATATTCTCCCCTTTTCTTGACCTTATCTCGCCCTGTAGTCACAACATCCATCGACTACAATGTAGTCGATGAATCACTTGCCTCTATTAAATTTTGTTAACTAAGTTGCAGGTGTCCCATCGGTCACCCATCCCAAATTAACGACATCCGTTGATTATACAAAGTAACACAATGCATGCATCTCCGAGATGTGTAACCGAATTTGAGATTAATCATTCATATTTCCAAACATTACAGTTAATTTCGTATCAAAAATTCACTGAATGAATCTAGTTCTCAGTTGGGCAGTGTTACCTACTGTTTGAAACTTTGGTTTTCGTATAGTTCGTTGGTTACGCTCTTGGAAATCGCTTGGTATGGTATTAGAGTACGGAATTATAACAAAACTTTCTTACTTTTTGTTTCTATTCGCCACGCAACGTCAGAGTTTAAATTTATTTCGAACATAATGTAAAAGTAGCCAACTGACTAAACTTCCCTTCTCGAGGGAATAAAGAATTTCGATTCGTAAAAAGGCGAAATAAATAAATTTCAATATTTTACGATTTTAGGCATTTCGAGAGAAGCAAGATCCAACCAAAGACGTCTGCTGACTGCCTTCGGCACTGACACAGATTCCGACCTACTCAAGTTCAATCAACTCAAGTTCAGAAAGAAGCAACTGAAATTCGCCAAATCAGCCATCCACGATTGGGGATTGTTCGCTATGGAACCCATAGCGGCGGACGAGATGGTTATCGAGTACGTGGGACAAATGGTCAGATCCAGTGTTGCCGATCTGAGAGAGAATAAGTACGAAGCCACAGGTATAGGAAGTACATACCTGTTTCGTATTGATCTCGAAACAATCATCGATGCGACAAAATGCGGTAACTTGGCGAGGTTCATCAATCACAGTTGTAGTGTAAGTGTTATCTTAATTCATTAACTAGCTTTAACCTGTTTGACGAATAATTTCTCATCCGCAACCTCTATTTTTACAATGTTGAATTTTTTTTTCCAGCCAAATTGTTATGCTAAGGTCATCACCATCGAATCTCAGAAGAAAATTGTGATATATTCAAAACAACAAATAGGAATTAACGAAGAAATAACATACGACTACAAATTCCCACTCGAGGTTGATAAAATAACTTGTTTGTGTGGTGCTGCTTCCTGTCGTGGTACGCTGAACTGAATTTATGTAAATAAAAATGACAATTCCCTGTGTAAAGACTCTGTGTGGCTGGTATGCTATTTTGCCGTTACAAGTTTAAATTATTTAAGATTTAAATATTTGATAACTTGAATTCATGTGGAATAAATAATTGGACTATATATTTTAAAATTGTTTTTTATTTGTAAATAGGTTAATATTTTGATGTATATAATTACAGTTTATTTAGATTCTTCTCAAATAAAAAATTGTGAATTCTGTTCATTATTATTTTCTGGGGTTATATTTTAATGAAGTTTAGAATTCTCCAATTCCTAATAAAATTCTGGTATTGTTTCTTTCAACTTGAAGATGCCAAAATGAATTCTGAGTGATGGAGTCTGAACCTGGACCAACAAATAGTTTGAAATAATTCAGTCCGGTTTGAAAACAAGTTTTGGGATAGTTCGAACTGTGTTTTGTACTTTTATGACAGGTTTCTGACCGCTTTCGGAAACAGCTGTTCAAAGAATATTGGTTATGTTTGTTGATTTCTTCTTTGAATAGAGAACCATAGGAAGGAGCATTCGACTACTTTTCTTCGTATAGAAGCTTTGAGAAGAGAACCACAGGAAGGAGCATTAGGCCTGAAAAAGTGGTACCAAAATGGTTGTTGCATATGGCCGACTCGTATTTCCGGATTGCAGTGGCGTAGAGTTTTTTAGTAGGAAGAAACTGAAAAACTTCCATTCATTTTCGTTGTTATTAATGCTTTCTTAAAGCTTTTGCTGTGAGCTCTCTCGCAAATCAATAAAACTTTACGCGGAAGCCAGATGAATTGAATCTTCATTTAATTTGCATATATTATTTAATTTTCATTTACAAGGATGTAATGGACAGTTTCAAACATGAAATAAAATGAAGAACAAAGGAGGAGGATGAATAAAATAATAGAAAATATATGAAGATACATTCATTGCCCTCTAAATAAAATTGATTTTGTATACATATTTCTGATATTTTCACCTCCTATTGCATTCTCACAAATTGAAATATAATTGATTCTCGTTGTGAGGTATGCCATACAGACATATTTAATCAACAAAATCTGCGTATACTTTATTAGCTAGCAGCTCCAACTTTATCAGTTGAGACCATTCTCGGCTCAGAATTTAGAAATTATGATTTATTATAATAATATGATGAAAACTGAGAAATAACAAAAATCAATCTCAACCTTATCTATGTTACGCCCAAGTGCGTTTGTTTACGATTTTGGTGGAGAAACATCACACTGATGAGTCATAACTGGCCGTTCGGTATGGCTGTTTCCGTCTCGCTCTTCCTGTGGTTCTATATTCAAAGATCCCATCATTATATTACGCGTCTCGGTCCTAGATCATAGATGTAGTAGGGTCACAAAGTGCGTTGAAATAAAAACGAGGAGAAAGACAGCCTTAACATTTCGAAGGAATGTCTAAGCTTTGAATATGAGAATATGTATAGTAACCTTGGAGTAGCAACTCATACCTGAAAAATTTCAAGACAAAATTGTCGACCAATACGACACTCTAGGTCTAGATGTTGGATCATGTTCTAATTCCGCGATTAAGGCACTACTAGCAGCGTTAAGTAGGATATGTGTTTTCAATAAGGAATAGTCGATAGTCAAATTTTATATTTTTTCTTAAGTATCCCTAGGTTAACAATTAAATACCCTTAGCCTATTAGTAAATCTGAAGCATATTCACATTAGTTACACTTATGTTGCTTCAAATGAACAGTATCTATAATGTGCTTTGAGATGGCATTTCAGAGCTACAATATATTCACAATGGTCACGCTTATGTTGCTTCAAATTTAAATGAACTGATTCTATATGAAGTTTGAGATTTCTTTTATTGACTGAAGCATAGTCACATAAGTCACACTTATGTTGCTTCAAATTTCATATTCAAATCAACTGATTCCATATGTGCTTCCAGATGGGATTTCTGATCCGCTACATATTCAAATTGATGACACTTATGTTGCTTCGAATTCAAATGAACAGAATCTATATGTGCTTTGAGATGGCATTTCTGAGCTGCAACATATTCGCAATGGTCACACTTATGTTGCTTTAAATGAACTGATTCAATATGATATTTGAGATTAATTTTTTGATTTGATGCATATTCACATAAGGGACACTTATGTTGCTTCAAATTCAAATGAACAGAATCTATATGTCTTTTGAGATGGGATTTCTGATATGCTACATATTCACATTGAAGACACTTATGTTGCTTTAAATTCAGATGAACCGAGTCTATATGTATTTTGAGATGGGATTTCTGAGCTGCAACATAATCACAAAGGCCACACTTATGTTGCTTCAAATTCAGATGAACAGAGTCTATATGCATTTTGAGATTCGATTTATGAGCTACAACACATTCACAATGGTCACACTTATGTTGCTTCAAATTCAAATGAACCGAATTTATATGATTTTTAAGAACCCATTTAGAGTTTGTAGCATATTCACATAAGTGACACTTATATTGCTTCAAATTCAAATGGACCGTATCTGTATGTTTTTTTAGATCCCCTTTGAAGTTTGTAGCATATTCACAAAAGTGACATTTATGTTGCTTCAAATTGAAATGAACAGTATCTATATGTGCTTTGAGATGGGATTTCTGAGCTGTAACATATTCACAATGGTCACACTTATGTTGCTTCAAATTCAAATGAACCGAATCTATATGTTTTTTAAGATCCCCTTTGAAGTTTGTAGCATATTCACAAAAGTGACACTTATGTTGCTTCAAATTCAAATGAACTGAATTTATATGAGCTTTGAGAAGGGATTTCCGATATGCTACATATTCACATTGATGACACTTATGTTGCTTCAAATTCAGATGAACAGAGTCTATATGTATTTTGAGATGGAATTCCTGATTTGCTATATAATCACATTGGTGACACTTGTAAATTTTCAAATTCATTGAATGATTCTGTTCAGATGAATCACTGTCTTTTTCCTTCGCTGAGTATTCTGTCCTGTCATAAATTCCACCTTGGTCAACAAATTGTTCGGTAATGTCTGCATCTTCAACCTTTCCCAGATGAGCCAAAAAGTTCTCACCATTTTCTAGATTCTGGGCCCTGAAACATATTAAATCATTCACATTTCAACAGATAAATTAATTTGGTGAATTGAATTGAACAAGTATGAACAGTGATAATTTATTGATATTGAATTAATTTTTTCTTGTGAAAATTATAAATTCATAAGAAAAGAATGAGGTAATTTATATTCATTATAAATATATTTATTTTGGGTCCCCTATTAGTATAATTCTTATTAATTCTTTAATTATCAGAAGACAACTTCTTGTAAGAAATCCAGACTAACCCTAGTTGTGAAGCCAGAAGGAATATCACATCCAAGAGAGAATGTGTTTTGGGTCGATGGACAATTTGTGCCATATGATTTGATGAATTAATCTAGGAGCATTTATTCTGCACTTCCGTTATCTCGATTTAAATATTTTCAAACAATTATACCTTGTACTGATTTTTGAAGTTTTCATTTCAAACTTGGAACTTAGGCAAAAAGCTTTTCATTTTGCACAGATATTCTCTATTTTCACCTAAGCGATTTCCCACTGGGTCACCATTATTGTCGGAAAAATAAATCATTATTTGGATAAATATAAGAATCTTATATATCATACCACGAAACTTCTTCTGTTGATCTAGTGTCCAGTACATATGTCAACTCTTTGAGAAAAATCTGCTCTATATTCAGTCTAGTCACCAGGAAGATTTTCACCAAATTGGAAAACAAGACGAAGTTCATAATTGAAAGCGTACCTTACAGAGCAAGAGAATTTTTAGAGTTCTATGCATAATGAATCTTTTGAAATGGTTTCAATTTTATTTTCACCAAATTAAAAGACATTTACTTTTCGTGTAGAGCATTGGCAAGTTTATAATTGAATGAATCTTTGAAATTTTCTCAATTTGATTTCTTATACTTGTAATGTTTGAACTAAAAGGATGTCATTATCATTATTATATATTCAGTTACATTTTTCAAAAGTGTCATTTGAAACCCTGAAGAACAAAAGTTAAAACATCAATCAGTCGTTCCAACAAACATTGCAGGTTTCATTCGTTTCTCATTCATACAGAGTGGCCTGCACGATAGCCTCACAACACAATAGTTATTACACTACTACCCCCAATTATAGAGCTTGGAATGAAGGAGAAAGTTGCGGGCAGTTGGGGTAGAATAATACAAAGGTACTTACTTGTCAGATTCACCATTTATCTCTTCCTCGATCTCTTCTTTTATTTCAAAGCAGTTTACTTCTTCCATCATCTCACATAGGTATAAGTTTGGAAGGTGTTATTCACAAACTAAAGACTAAATACCCGTAGCAAAGAGTTACAATGCAATTATTTATACAATTATTTATTTTTTACAAATTACAACAAGAGAGAGAGATCACAGAATCACATGGGAACATTGAGAACACAAGACTCTGTATAATTAGTACTGAAACCATAGAAAAAAGTCTTTTTACTATTGTAGCTTTCGATTTAGCTATCTGAGCTCCTCCAGTGCACGAAATATGACATTCGCGCATTCGATTTGCTTCGAAAAGCGTGCGCAAAACAACAAAAACCGAGCCCTCCGGTGCACGAAACCCTTAAAACGACAGCTGTTCATCGCCGAACTCGTCATATTTCCCGTTTTTGTTTATGTTTTTTGACAGTTTGGTTTTGGCATGTTCCTGTGATGTTTTCCTCCATGTTTGTTTACATTTCGCAGCGCCCTCATCGGTAGTTGGAATCGCGAATCGCTGCGGAACGACGGATAAAAAATAACGATCTCTGTGGCCGGCTTAAAGGACGCGAAAGCAGAGTGATGAGTGATCCATCTTTTTTCTTGTTGTTGTTTGATGTTGTTATGTTGTTATTTCTATGATCGCACACATTCCCTTCAAGCTGTATTATTAGAAATCTATACAAATAAAACAAACTAGTTAAACGTTCCAAAATGTATACAAAAAATTGAATTTATTTTATTTTCAAATAATAACCAATGGTAAATGGTATTGATTTTTATTTATGCGCAGTTAGATTTTCAACTCGAAACCTGGTTAGGTGATGGAATTTGCTTTGAATGGGATTTTTTCAATCAATAATAGTTTCTAAATGTAAGGTCAATTTGCTATGGACTGATTTCTATTTTGTCCATGTCTTGGTAAATTCTCATCATACTTTATTTTCAGAGAATTTGAGACAATTTGAATCATTGAATAATACTTCCCAAAATGGCGGGCGAACCTGAATCTCTCATTCTAAATCTTAATTATGTGAAGAATGAGATTGAAACAGAAGAAATAATAGAAAGAATAGCGGTAAATCACCACGAAGTTATATTGAAAGGAGGTAAGTTTTTGTAGAAATAGGGAACTAAATTTTAAGAGATTATTAAGCAATGGTATTGAATTGGTAACATTTCACCATGCTTCAATTCCAGAAAATTTGAGTTCTATTTTTGGAAAAACGGTGGACAATTCTGAATCTACTGCATTTATGCTTGATTCAGCTGAAAAACATCACTATAATTATGTTAAGAAAGAGATTAAAATAGAAGAGATGGGAACAGTGGCAGAATATATCTATGAAAACGGTGAAGCAGCAATTGAATATGAGTGAGTATTTATTTGTGAAAATATTAATTACCTATTGAAAACCTCCAACATAATATAGTTATTAATTGCCTGGCCTGCAGTGATTTGAGTCAGTTGTTTTGGAATGGACAGGTGGCGTGATAAGGGATTCCTTTTTTAAAATTCTTTGTTCACTGATGATTCTCTATATTATTCTCCGAGAAACTTCTAGTTTTTGCCATTCTTGGGTATAATGATAATCCAGATACCAGAAAAACTAACACTTGACAGTAAAAACATACACAGAGATAGTTACTTGGTTACTTACTCTTTCTGGTCTTTGATAAAACTGAAGTTGTAGCCTCACTTGGGGGTGAAAACGATTTTGAGCGCTTGTTCTACTTACACAAGGGCTATATTATTTCGTCACGATGTCTGTATTTTTCGAATTTTGAGCCGAAAATGGTCTCAATCGACAAGGTTCAACGCACTGATGACGAATCCTTCGAAAAATTCGAGTCTGTCCGTCCGTATACACGATAACTCTCGGACGGAACGACCTAGAAACTTTAAATTTTCAGGGTAGGTTCGGATCTCGAATGCCGCGGTTGAGTTAGTTATTAGGTAAAATTCGACCAGGGGTTCCGTAAACATGGCCGTTCGAAATTTTGTTCTCCTTACGGGTTCAAGCTACATGCGAAATTTTGTCCAGATCGCTTGACCAGAATCATAGAAACCATAGAAAATCATAACTTTCAAACGGAAAGGCCTTGAGACTTTTCAGGGAAGGTTTGGATCTCGAATGTCGAGGTCACGTTTATCAATGAGCTAAATTAGACTAGGGGTTCCGTAAATAAGGCCATTCAAAATATTTTCTCCTGATAGTTTCGAAACAACTGGTTCGTTCGGAATGAAATTTCGCACATAGATGAAGAATAATGTATTTAAACTACGTGCAATCGCATTACCAAGACCATAGAAACCGTAGAAGATTCTATCAAATTATCGAAAAAAAATCTTTATATACCTGTAACAGCTGATTCGGCATAATTGACAAAGAGTGGCTGTCATTTTTTTGACAGCTGACAGAAATTTTTTCAATAGAAGGTGGATGAACGAGCGCTCAAAAGCTTCTGGCTACACGTCGGTGCTTTTCATAATTTTTTTGGATGTTATATAACATGATAGGTATAACTGTATGACAAATTAAAAATTATGCAGAAGATGAAATTATATGTTTTTCATAAAAAATGAATTCATTGATATTTTTCGGTATAATTTGAACCGTTAGGTCGGTAGAACTGCTCAGAAGATTTTTTTTTTGCTCTACTCTATTAGGAATACCTAGAGCTTCTGGCTTTTTCATTGAGTAACAGGATAACACCGATGTTGTAAATTTGTCTGACAATGCATTTTTTGAATTTGATTCCTCGTTTTTCGCCTTTAAAATTCATAAATAGGGTTCTGGAGATTGGAGTTGGGAGGATAACAACCAGGGTTGGCCGATATATATTGAGTGATATATTTATATGATATTTATTGGATCGGTTGCAATTCCTGACTCGGAATGGCCAAAAAATGAATTCTTACAACTATTCAGTGGGGTAGCGGCAACAGAAAGAATTAGAAAGGTTAGGTTTAGAAAGAATTTCTTCAAGTTTTGGACTGATTCAATATAAATTAGAAAATCGTCTAGGCAACGAGAAGGCGTGTAAACTAGTATTTATTTTTCAATGCCTGAATCAAAATACTGATAAAAAAGCCAAAAGCTTTCACTGGATCTCCTCAAAAAATGATGAAGTTGCCTTAAGTGAAGATGATGATGATATTCCTCTGGTCCGATTTTGCTCTACCCGAAAATATTCATTAAAAATGTTATTTTTTAATTTTTCTTGTTTCTTCTGTTTGCTATTACGAAATTTGTTTTTTGTTTTTACCTAAATAAAGGTCTCTTATTTTATGTGTTTATCGAATGTTTTTTTGCATTTTAGCTTAAGAATATAATTTCTGATATGTCCGTTATTATGATATTTATATAAATATCATGATATTTGCCAACCCTGATAACAACTGATTATTTTAAAAAATTTCGTGGAATTGGCTCTTTTATAGTCTTTGCGTTTCTTGTTTCTTCTGTACTCAACGTAAACTGAGAAAATTTTATGGCGAGGATGTTGCTAAACATTTTCCCCTCTCGACTTCAAAGGATTATTATTATACAGGGTGTTTCCAAATTAGACCTGAACCTTTGAGGACGTGTTAGTATGACTCATTTGCTGTCGTTTGAGCCATATTTATAAACATAAATCAACAGTTTACGAGTAATTCGAGTTCTTGTGATTTTCAGAAGATTTCTCACCTCACTTCGTTTTTCGTCAATTTTTTCTACGTTGGCCAAATTTGATTATAATTTTGGATTATTTTCATCAGAAAAGGATATGATATGTATGAAAAAAGCAGAACTATGCTGTAGAAGATGTTGGAAAAGAATTAGTATGATTTGAAAGGTGAAATAAGAAAAGAAAATAAAAATCAATTTCCAATATCAATTTGCCTGCAACTTTTGAATTCCACAATTTATGTATGAAAAAATTATGTTAAAAACTTGCTAAATTCCTTCTTTTTAAACTAAAAAAGTTTTCGTTTGAATGCAGTTACCCGTTTCATTTCAGCAGATTTTGAATGTTCTGCATAAAAAAATAGTGATTCAACGTTAATGTTTGAATGGGAGCAATAGCTATTCTTTTGATAGGTCCTCACCATTAACCTGATAACTTAAACGGAAAAAATTATGGACAGTTTTTTGGACGAGGTTCCCTTGATTGACAGCAGTGAAATCATTTTCCAACAGGATGGGTGTCCCGCACGCTATAGGCTAAAAGTTCGTATGTTTTTGAACGAATTCTTTCCTAAAGGATGGATAGGTAGGGGAGGAGCTATTTCGTGGCCAGCGAGAAATCCGGACCTAACACCGTTAGATTTTCTTGTTTGGTACAGTTTAAAAGAAATAGTATACGAAAGGGAAATACATACACGTGCACAACTTGTGTAGAGAATAGTCGGAGCAGCGAGAAGATTGAGGGTGAATTTCAGGACTGAAGAAATTAGAAACAGGGCACGCTCTTGTATGAGGAATGGTGCAGGACATTTCGAACATAATTTATTTATTCAATTGCAACAAAAAAATTTATTTAATTCGTTACTTTTCTTTCTTGGCTAATATCCTCTTTCATATCAAAATCTGCTGCATTATCACGAAAACTTTTTTAGGAAATGAAGAAGGAATTTGGCAAGTTTTTTCAACATCTAATACAAGATAGTTTTGCTTTTTTCATACATATCATATCCTTTTCTGATGAAAATAATCCAGAATTATAATCAAATTTGGTAAACCTAGAAAAAATTGACGAAAAATAAGTAAGGTGAGAAATTTTTCAAAAAACACAAGAACTCAAATATCTTGGAAACTGTTGAATTTCGGTTATCAATAAACATGGCTCAAACGACAGCACATGAGTGATACTTTCACGTCCTCTAAGGTTCACGTCTAATTTGGAAACATCCTGTATATGATGAAGTAAAACATCCATCCATTCAACGCTCAGAGCTCTTCTCGAAAACTTTTAGAACATATCAATAACTAGACAAAGTGTCTCATCTTTTAAGTCGATTATCAGATCTAGAGGGGGCTATAAATCGAGGAATCCAATTTAGGATGATTAATAGATGAAAAACTAGGACAATCGAAAAATTTTAGAGAAGCTCTACTCTAGATAGTTTCTGGGTATTGAAATTTCGAATACTTCATTCAATCGTTACACCAGTGCACAACTGAAATTTGTTACTGTTTATATTACTTTCTGAAACTTTTAGTGCATCCTCACATTTTCAACTTCAGCCTCTTGCTAACCTAACATTTGTGGTTCCAGTTGAAATATAATCTATTTTAGATAATTTCAGTCATGAAATGATTCCCTTGATTTTCAACCATCATAATAACATGGCTCATAAAATGTACATCCAAAAAAAATTTTTGATCTGTTCTAGTGCTCAGTATACAGCCGATGAAGAGACCCCTGAAAACCCGAAAATTGAAGATGTGGATATTGTTGAACAATTCATCGATGTAAATGAAGTACATGAGAGGAGTGAATTCCCAAAAATGGAGGATGAAACATTCTTTTCCGAATTCAAAATGGAAGGAAAGCAACATGGAAATAATTCTGCAAATCAGGAAATTGATCTTGAACAGGATGATCATCCGGTTCATTCGAATTTGAAGAAACATAGATGTCACTCATGTGATTATGCTTCAGATCGGAAAATAGGCCTCAAGATGCATATAGATTCAGTCCATTTGAATATAAGGGAACACAAGTGTCACTTATGTGATTATGCTTCAGGCCAGAGAATAAACCTCCAAATGCATATAAAATCAGTCCATTTGAGCATAAAAGAACATAAGTGTCACCTATGTGATTATGCTTCAAGTCAGAAGATAAACCTCAAGATGCATATAGATTCAGTCCATTTTAATGTGAAAGAACATCAGTGTCACTTTTGTGATTACTCTTCAGTTCATAAGACAACACTCAAAATACATATAGAATCAGTCCATTTGAATATAAAAAGATTTAAGTGTCACTTATGTCCTTATGCTGCTGTTAATAAGGGAAACCTCAAAAGTCATATAGATTCAATACATTTGAATATAAAAGAACATAAGTGTCACTTTTGTGATTATGCTTCAGTTCACAAGGGAAACCTCAAAATCCATATAGATTCAGTCCATTTGCATAAAAAGGAAAATAAGTGTCACTTATGTGAGTATGCATCAGATAAGAAAATACGCCTCGAAAGGCATATAGATTCGATCCATTTGGATTTGAGGGAACATAAGTGTCACTTATGTGATTATGCTTCAGTTTATAAGAAATACCTCAAAATGCATATATATTCAGTCCACTTGAACATAAAGCGACATAAATGTCACTTATGTGATTATGCTTCATTTCGGAAGATAGACCTCAAAATGCATATAGATTCAATTCACTTGAATATAAAGGAACATAAGTGTCACTTATGTGAGTATGCTACAGTAAGAAAGTTACATCTCAAAAGACACATAGATTCAGTACATTTGAATGCAAAGAAACATAATTGTCACTTATGTGATTATGCTTCAGTTCAAAAGAGCCACCTCAAAATGCATATAGATTCAGTCCATTTGAATATAAAGGAACATAAGTGTCACTCATGTGATTATGCTTCAAGTCGGAAGGGAGACCTCACAATGCATGTAAATTCGGTTCATTTGAATATAAAGGAACATAAGTGCCACTTATGTGATCATGCTTTCTCTAGGAATCGAGACCTCAAAGTGCATATAGATTCAGTCCATTTGAACTTGAAGAAGCATAAGTGTCACTTATGTGAGTATGCCGCGGTGAGGAAGATACAACTCAAAATACATATAGATTCGGTGCATTTGAATGTGTAGGAACATAAGTGTCACTTATGCGACTATTCCACAGTAAGGAAGATAGACCTCAAGAAGCATATATATTGAGTTCATTTGAAAATCCGAATTAATCATTGATGTTCCTTATGTGAGTAACTCCAATGATTAATTCGGATTCTCCAATGAACTGAGTCTATATGCTTCTGGACGTCGGTCTTGATGATGTTTCAATATGATATTCTTCCATAACCAATAAAAATGGCAATTTTACATTAATGTTTTTATTTTCATATCATTAATTTTTCCGTTTCCTCTATTTTAATGATATCTTGGAGAACGT
This sequence comes from Aphidecta obliterata, assembly GCA_963966015.1. NCBI lineage: Eukaryota > Metazoa > Arthropoda > Insecta > Coleoptera > Coccinellidae > Aphidecta > Aphidecta obliterata. The sequence goes on along the minus strand of OZ014434.1, from coordinate 12,519,936 downwards.
CATCATTAATGGTCACTTGTGAATATGTTGAGTACATTATATAAAAAGTGCAAAAACTCTTTGGCATAAAGATCTAGACCACTCTGGATCGTGTTATCTCTCTGTTAGAAGATCTGTCATGAATCAGGGTGCCATATGCATTTCAGCAAAGTAAATAAAGTGCTGGATTTTATCGAAAATTTGTATATTCTCTTTCGACTTTTATTAGGAGATTTTTCCTGAACGGTATAACCCAAAGTTAAACTAAGGAGATGTTAAATTACTGATTCAAAAGGTCCTATAACAAATTAGGAAGTTCACAAACTCAACGATAAAATTAATCCAAATTGTTTACAGAAATTGTTCGAAATGATCTCCATTTGTTTGATGAACATCAACCAGCCTGACAACGCATTTCCATACTTTCGATCAAATTGTTGAAATAGCCTTGATCAGTTTCTCTCCACAGTTGCGTCAAAAGCCGTCTTGAGTTCTTGAAGTGTATGTGGAGGTGGTTGAGAGAATCCAAAGCTCCTTGTAGCTGATCCCAAGCGTTTTCAATTGGATTGAGGTCTGACAACCAAGAGGGCAGACCGAATTCGCAAAATCTCTTTGATTAGAATAATATATTGGCTGTTATTCTAGATCATCTAATAAGCATTTATGCCTTATGCTTTATCATTTTATTTAGGGTCCACAAGACATTCGTTTATTTTTCGTAGTTATCGTTTTCTGAGCAGAGTAAATGGTAATGAAAAAAAATAGTCAGTAAGGTATTTATATTAGTGTTATTCAGTTATACGTTCACGAAGTTATTGAATTTTCGGTTACAAGTGGGATAGTTCAATAATTATCAAGAGTGTTATGACATTGACATTTGTATTTCAAATGACTGTGACTTAAACTTTCTGTAAGAAAGAAATAAGAATCATCTTGAGAGTGAAGTCTGAATGAAACGATTTTATGTTTTAATAATATGTACATGAATTATAGGACATTGAATTATATAACAATAAGTCAACAAAGTTCTGGTACTAGAGAAAAAACAGTTTTCAATTGTAATTGTTGTGTCTTCAATTGCTCCTCGAAGAAAAATCAAAACATTTCCATAAATTGCATAGGAAAGATGCCTCAGCAGTTTGTGTCACTAATGCCTTCGGCCTAGTGGAAAACATGGTCCGCAGAAAATTACAAATGGTCGACTATTAGGTGTAGCTCCCAAATAATTGAACACTGTGTCAAACTAAAATAGTGCTCAATTTTTCCTGTTGAATAATTATCATGCGATATAATTAAAATTGAAAAAACCAATTTGTTCACCTAAAATCAATAAACTTGACACTACACTATCAATAATCTGATCATTCACTAAACAGTCTCCACACACCTAAAACAAACCGTTTCACCACAATGAATCCCGAAAAGGTACTCGTTTTCCTCCATGTTTGTTTACAGTTCGCAACGCCCTCATCGGTTGTTGGAATCGCGAATTAAGTGTAGAGTCAAAGAGTATTTGGTAGTTTACAGTTCTGTGACTAAAAACTGAAATATTGTTTATGGTTTTGATTGTTTTGATAGTTCCTTTCCTCGTGGCTCGTGTACGTGATTTTAATATCTTGTATTATGGATTTTCAAAATTTCATTGCACTTTATTTTCTCACGCGAGAGTGATAGAAAAACATAATGGTATTTATCACTTTACTTAGGGTTTCAACTTGAACTCAGATCAAGTTGTTTATGCAGATATAGTTTTTTATTGTAGCTGCGTTGATCTGCATTAAATGGACTAATTGGTATTGAATTCTGATAATTTACCATTGTCCTTCATTTCCAGAGAATTTGAGTTACCTATATACCTTCGGAAATGGCCGACCAATATGAATCTCTTGATTTTACAATGGATTCGGCTGAAATGCCCAAGGCAAATTATGTGAAGAATGAGATTGGAACAGAGGAATATATATATGAAAAAGGGGAATATGAGTGAGTAATAATTTTTGAGTTTCTTTCAACCTTTTTCGTACCAATTTCAAATGAGTTTCTGAATCGAGGTGGACAAGAACTGAACTTTTCGGTTGTATATCAGATCTATTGTTCTGTTAACATCTGTGACAAAAATTACGAAAAGCACTGCCGTGAAGGCAGGAGCTTTTGAGCGCTCGTACATGCACCTTGTAGGTAGATTCGCATTTTCCAGTTTCAGAAATCAATTGAAGGTATTTTCGACAGAAATTCGCTAGAATTTTCTACGGTATCTATGGTCTTGGTGGTGCGATCTGGACAAAATTTTGCCCGTAGTTTGAATACATTATTATTCAGCTAGGTACAAAATTTCATCCCAATCCGCTCAGTATTTTCGGAACTATCAGCAAAAAAATATTTAGAACGGCCATATTTACGGAACCCCTAGTCTAATTTTGCTCATAGATGAACGTCACCGCGATATTTACCATCCAAACCCACCCTGAGAATTTCAAGTTCCTAGGCCTTTCCGTTCAAAAGTTACAATTTTCTATGGTTTCTATGGTTCTGGTCATGCGATCTGGACAAAATATTGTTTTAATATATCATTCTCCATTAAAATACAAAATTTCATCTCGATCGAATCCGCAGTTTCGAAATTATCGAGAAACCAAAATTTCAAACGACCGTATTCACGGAACCCCTAGTATAATTCTGTTCATTGAAAAACGTGAAGGCGACATTTCAGATCCACACCTATCCTGAAAATGTCAAGTCCCTAGGCCTTTCCGTTCGAAAGTTATGATTTTCTATGGTTTCTATGGTCCTGGTCATGTGATCTGGAGAAATGTAGCTTGAATATATCATTCTCCATTAGTATACAAAATTTCGTCACGATCGAATCTGCAGTTTTGAAATTATCAAGAAAACTAAATTTCAAACGACCATATTTACGGAACCCCTAGTATAATGTTGCTCATAGATGAACGTGATCACGACATCCGAGATCCACACCTATCCTGAAAATTTCAGGTCCCTAGGCATTTCCGTTCAAGAGTTACAATTTTCTATGATTTCTAGGGTTCTGGTCATGCGATCTGGACAAAATTTTGCCCGTAGTTTGAATACATTATTATTCAGCTAGGTACAAAATTTCATCCCAATCCGCTCAGTATTTTCGGAACTATCAGCAAAAAAATATTTAGAACGGCCATATTTACGGAACCCCTAGTCTAATTTTGCTCATAGATGAACGTCACCGCGATATTTACCATCCAAACCCACCCTGAGAATTTCAAGTTCCTAGGCCTTTCCGTTCAAAAGTTACAATTTTCTATGGTTTCTATGGTTCTGGTCATGCGATCTGGACAAAATATTGTTTTAATATATCATTCTCCATTAAAATACAAAATTTCATCTCGATCGAATCCGCCGTTTCGAAATTATCGAGAAACCAAAATTTCAAACGACCGTATTCACGGAACCCCTAGTATAATTCTGTTCATTGAAAAACGTGAAGGCGACATTTCAGATCCACACCTATCCTGAAAATGTCAAGTCCCTAGGCCTTTCCGTTCGAAAGTTATGATTTTCTATGGTTTCTATGGTCCTGGTCATGTGATCTGGAGAAATGTAGCTTGAATATATCATTCTCCATTAGTATACAAAATTTCGTCACGATCGAATCTGTAGTTTTGAAATTATCAAGAAAACTAAATTTCAAACGACCATATTTACGGAACCCCTAGTATAATGTTGCTCATAGATGAACGTGATCACGACATCCGAGATCCACACCTATCCTGAAAATTTCAGGTCCCTAGGCATTTCCGTTCAAGAGTTACAATTTTCTATGATTTCTAGGGTTCTGGTCATGCGATCTGGACAAAATTTCACATGTAGCTTTAACACCTCATTCTCCATTGGAGTGCAAAATTTCATCTCAATAAAATCTGTAGTTTTCAAGTAATCAGGGGAACAAAACTTTGAACGGCCATATTTACGGAACCCTTGGGCGAATTTGGCCCATTAACGAACTTAACCGAGGCATTTGGGATCTGAACCTACACTGAAAATTTCAAGTCTCTAGGTTGTTCCGTTCGAGAGTTATCGTGCTTACGGACAGACTCGAATTTTCCGACGGATTCGTCATCAGTGAGTCGAACATAGTCGATTGAGACCATTTTCGGCTCAAAATTCGAAAAATACAGACATCGTGACGAAATGATATAGCCCTCGTGTAAGTTGTACGAGCGCTCAAAAAGAGTAAATAAAATACTCTGCTTGAACTCATCCTGTCCTTGAAGGTTTTTATTCAATTTATTTAAATACTCCAATATGTCCAAAAGTATTTGGTATTTTCTGACTTTATACCTGCTGTGAATATACCAAAAGTTCAGCTTGAAATTCGATAACTTCCTAACCTATGAGTGGTAGTGAATCCATAACTTCAAAAATAATTCGAAATAATCGTGTCTGTAACACAAGAATTTACTTTTTCACATTTAGTTCTATCCGTCCGGTCGAGTTTGTAAATGGGCAAAATCTACCAAAGGGTTTTGAAATTTTTTTCTCAATAATTGGAAAATTATCAAAATTTCTTTCCCAAACGATCCCAATGGTTTATTCTTGGAAATAATAACCCAAAACATTATCATTCCTGTTCTAGTGCTCATTATACATCTGACGATGAAACCCCTGAAACCCTAAAGATTGAAGATGTGGAAATTCTTGAACAATTCATCGATGAAAACGCAGTGCATGAGAGGAGCAAATACATTGCTGAATGTGAAATAGCGAATAAATCTCAAACAATGGATGAAGAAGCGTTCCTTTCCAAATTCAAATTGAATGCACCTCCGAATTTTATCGAAGAAAAGCCAGATAAGAACAACTCACGTGATTATATTGTGAATCAGGAAATGGATTTTGACCATTTAAAAACCAAGAAACATAGGTGTCACTTTTGTATTTTTTCTTCCAACATAAAGATGGACATCAAAAAACATATGAATGTAGTCCATTTGAATATGAAGGAGCACAAGTGTCACTTATGTGATTTTGCTTCAGTTAATAAGGGTGACCTCAAAGAGCATAGATATTCATTCCATTTGAATGAACATAAGTGTCACCTATGTAACTTTGGGACAACTTGGAAGAGCGCCCTCAAAACACATATAGATTCAGTCCATTCAAATATTGAAGAACACAAATGTCACTTATGCGATTTTGGTTCTGTTCAAAAGAAAAACCTAAAAATGCATATTGATTCAGTCCATTTGAATCTAAAAGAACACAAGTGTACCTTCTGTGATTATGCCACAGATCGTAAGTTATACCTCAAAGCGCATATAGATTCAGCCCATTTGAATTCAAAGGAACATAAGTGTAACTTATGCGAATATGCTTCAGTTCGGAAGGGGGACCTCAAAAGGCATATAGATTCAGTCCATTTGAATTCAAAGAACCATAAGTGTCACTTATGTGGATTTGCTTCATGTTCGAAGTTCCACCTCAAAAATCATATAAATTCAGTCCATTTGAGCATAAAAGAACATAAGTGTCACTTGTGTGATTATGCTTCAGTTCGAAAGGAAGAACTCAAAAAGCATATAGATTCAGTTCATGTGAATATAAAGGAACATAAGTGTCAGTTATGTGAGTATGTTACAGTAAAGAAGAACAACCTCAAAATGCATATAGATTCGGTCCATTTGAATATAAGAGAACATAAGTGTCACTTATGTGATTATGCTGCAAATCGAAAAGTACACCTCAAAAATCATATAGATTCAGTCCATTTGAATGTGAAGGAATATAAGTGTCACTTATGTGATTATGCTTCAGTTCAGAAGAAATACCTCAAAATGCATATAGATTCAGTCCATTCGAGTATAAAAGAACATAAGTGTCACTTATGTGATTATGATTCAGTTCGGAAGGAACATCTCAAAAACCATATTTATACAGTTCATTTGAATATCAAGGAACATAAGTGTCACTTATGCGATTATGCTTCAAATCGAAAGGGAATCCTCAAGAATCATATAGATTCAGTCCATTTGAATATAAAGGAATATAAGTGTCACTTATGTGATTATGCTACAGTTAAGGAATTACACCTCAAAATGCATATAGATTCAGTCCATTTGAATATAAAGGAACATAAGTGTCACTCATGTGATTATGCTTCAGTTCGGAAGGGAGACCTTAAAATTCATATAGATTCAGTCCATTTGAATATAAAAGAACATAAGTGTCACTTCTGTGAGTATGCTACAACAAGGAAGATTCACCTCGAAGAGCATATAAATTCTGTTCATGTGAATATAAAGGAACATAAGTGTCACTTATGTGATTATGCTGCAAACCGAGAAATACACCTCAAAAATCATATAGATTCAGTCCATTTGAATATGAAGGAATATAAGTGTCACTTATGTGATTATGCTACAGTTAAGGAATTACACCTCAAAATGCATATAGATTCAGTCCATTTGAATATAAAGGAACATAAGTGTCACTTATGTGATTATGCTTCAGTTCGGAAGGGAGACCTCAAAATTCATATAGATTCAGTCCATTTGAATATAAAAAAACATAAGTGTAACTTCTGTGAGTATGCTACAATAAGGAAGAGTCACCTTAAAGAGCATAAAGATTCTGTCCATGTGAATATAAAGGAACATAAGTGTCAATTATGTGAGTATGTTACAGTAAGGAAGATATACCTCAAAAGGCATGTAGATTCAGTGCATTTGAATATAAAAAGATTTAAGTGTCACTTATGTGATTATGCATCTTTTCGGAAGGAGTGCCTCAAAAAGCATATAGATTCAGTCCATTTGAATATAAAAGAACACAAGTGTCACTTTTGTGATTATGCTTCAAGTTGGAAGGGGGACCTCAATAAGCATATAGATTCAGTCCATTTGAATTTAAAGGAACATAAGTGTCACTTATGTAGTTTTGCTTCAACTTGGAAGTTCCCCCTCAAAAAACATATAGATTCAGTCCATTTGAATATAAAAGATCACACGTGTCACTTATGTGATTATGCTACAGTTCGGGAGGATGAACTCAAAAGGCATATAGATTCAGTCCATTTGAATATAAAGGAACATAAGTGTCACTTATGTGATTATGCTTCAGCTCGGAAGAACAACCTCAAAGTGCATATAGATTCAGTCCATTTGAATATAAAAGAACATAAGTGTCACCTATGTGATTATGCATCAGTTCGGAAGGGAGCCCTCGAAACTCACATAGCCTCAGTGCATTTGAATATAAAAGATAAGCGTCAGCCATGTGATCATGTTTCAGCTCTGAAGGTAAACCTCGAAAAACCTGAAGATTCAGTTCATTTGAATAGTGAGGAACATAAGTGACCCTTTGCGAATATGCTTCAGTTCATAAACAGAACCTTGAAAGTCTCATAGATTCAGTCCATTCGAAAATTAGGGAATCATTTAAGTTACTGATGTTATTATGCTCATTTATCCAATTCATATATTTATATGATTAATGATTGATTGAAATGATATGATTCTTCTAAAAATAATAAACATGGCAATTTTGCACAAATGCTTTTCATTTTTATATTGTTTACCACCTTTTCTCACATCATTATAGGCTTCTGTTGAATAACTCTCAAAACTGTTGATTACATTATGTCTTTATTAATTGTTATAAGGATATACATATGTATTGTAAAAATATTATTACTGATGCAAAGAAAAATTGTTGTGTCAGAAAATGGCTACATTAGATGAGTTGATAGAATGTGCCATCAGTTGGTTTTTTTTTCAGGAAAGATACATATTAGTATGTTCTATTTTTGGGCGCTCGTACTTCTTACACGCGGGCTATACCATTTCGTCACGATGCCTGTATTTTTTGAATTTTGAGCCGAAAATGGTCTCAATCGACAGAGTTCGATTCACTGATGACGAATCCGTCGAGAAATTCGAGTCTGTCCGTCCGTATACACGGTAACTCTCGAACGGAACTACCTAGAAACTTGAAATTTTCAGGGTAGGTTCGAATCTCGAATGCCGCGGTTCGTTATTGTGCGAAATTCGACCAGGGGTTCCGCAAATGTGGCCGTTTAAAATTTTGTTCTCCTGATAACTTCGAAATTACTGATTCGATCGGGGTGAAATTTTGCACTCGGATGGAGAATGACGTGTTCAAGCTACAGGAAAAATTGTCTAAGTCGAATGATCAGACCATTGAAAATTATAACTTTGTAATGGAAAGGCCTAGGGACTTGAAATTTTCAGGATAGATGTGGATCTCAAATGTCGCTGCCACGTTCATCAATGAGCAAAATTAGACCAGGAATTTTAAATGATTGATTCTATCTTATTATCACATTATTTTTTTTTTTTTTCATGATATCATCTCAATAAAAAAGCCATAGTCTTCAGTAAAACACAGCTCCACAAAAGTTAAGGAAGTTCAGAAATTTAGTGACCTTTTCAAAAGTTGCCGATTCTTGTCCACCAATTACTCTCTTATATCTGAACGGATTTTTTGCTCCTCGTTTGATAACTTTTTTAGTTTCAGGCAAGTTCTTGTCGTTTGCGTTTCTAGGAATTTTCTATCAGTTACTGTTTTACGTTCTTACAATCAAATTTGATTCAAAATCTGAAATGTTGTTTTTCAATAACACCTAGACGTAATATTATTGCGAATTTAGCCAATAGGAGGGGCTATTGGTACGATCGAGGCGGTACGTAATCAGAGAGATGTTGCGAATTTCTTTGAAGTTAGTGAAAGCGCGTAGTTTCCCGGCTCGTCCATCGATATCGAGAAATTGGAAACGTGACCGAAATACCGAGAATTGGGCGCCCAAGATCTACCCCAGACAGCACCGGATATTCCTAGAATATTCCCTGATCATGCAAAAAGGTATGGGTATGTTCAGAATATTCGTGGAATATCTATGTCCCATATAGCATATTCCAGAAATATTTCGATACGAATATTACAGACATATTCCTGAAGGAATATGCTAAGGATATTCCAAAAGGAATATTTAATAAAGAATATTTCAAATTGTATATTCTTCCTGGGATATCTCTGAAATATTCCGCATACAATATTCCTGGAATATTCCGCACATAATATTCCTGGAATATTCTGCACATAATATTTCTGGAATATTCCGCACATACTATTCCAGACATATTCTTGATAGAATATACAAAAGTTATGCGCACCCAATGACATGTCAACATTGTCAACCGTCAAATTGCTAGGATCCTCAAATTGCTTCCTTCAGCCAAAGACTTCCTCTTTGCTTCAGAAGAGTAACATTAATTAACTTTATTTACTGCCATTTTATCGAAACCAAGTAATTTTATACTTCATACTTTTGAGCGCTCGAGGGCTATATCATTTCGTCACGATGTCTGTATATTTCGAATTTTGATCCGAAAATAGTCTCAACCGACAGAGTTCGACTCACTGATGACGAATCCGTCGAAAAATTCGAGTCTGACCGTCCGGCCGTATACACGATAACTCTCGAACGGAACGTCCTAGAAACTTGAAAATTTCAGGCCAAGTTCGAATCTCGAATGCCACGGTTGAGTTCGTTATGGGGCAAAATTCGACCATAGGTTCCGTAAATATGGCTGTTCGAAATATTGTTCTCCTAATTACTAGGCAATAAAGATTTTTTCGTGACAAAAATCGTAGAAGAAAACCGCGAGTGGGGGGTTACGTGGGGTGGTCCGTGGATGTTCAGTGATATGTTTTCGACTCGCAAATATGATTACTTTTCTTGTAATTGCGAAGAAACACCAAAAAAAGGGTGTTTTCTTTAGTTTTTTGCTTGTAAGATCTGAACCAATGAAGCGGTGCTGATTCTTTCAACAGACGAATTGTAGAGAATGGAAAGACGAAGCATAGAAATCATAGAAAATTATAACTTTCGAACGGAAAGACCTAGGGACTGAAAATTTTCAGGATAGGTGTGGATCTCAAATGTCGCGGTCACGTTCATAAATGAGCAAAATAAGACTAGGGGTTCCGTAAATATGGTCGTTTGAAATTTAGTTTTCTTGATAATTTCAAAACTACGGATTCGATCATGACGAAATTTTGTATTTTAATGGAGAATGATATATTCAAGCTACATTTTGTCCAGATCGCATGACTAGAACCATTATAACTTTCGAACGGAACGGCCTAGGGAATTGAAATTTGAAGTGGGGTTCGGATCACGAATTTCCCGGTCACGTTTATCTATGAGCGAAATTAGACAAGGGGTTCTGTAAACATGGCCGTTCGTTATTTTTTCGTGATAATTTCGAAACTACTCATTGGATTGGAATTAAATTTGGGACATAGATGAAGAATATTGTATTCAAAGTACGTGGGAAATTTTGTCCAGATCGCATTACCAAGACCATAGATATCGTAGAAAATTCTAGCGAATTATCGAAAAAATCACCAAAAAGCATTAACGTGAAGTCTGCAGTTTCGCCTCAATTTGAACATTTTTTTGACAGCTGTCAAAATTTCTTCGAATTTGTTTCTAAAACTGGAAAATGCGATTCTACCTACAAGGTGGTTGAACCAGCGCTCAAAAGCTCCTGACTTCACGGCAGTGCTTTTCATAATTTTTCATGCAATTTGGCTCCAGTGTGTGTTACTAATACTATCAATTCATCCAACAGGTGAACTCACTATGCATATTAGGTAGCAAGGATTATGAAGAATGCACCCGTAGATTCATGAGAAGAATCATTGATGATTCGCTTGCTTCAAAATTTAGTTTTCAGGGACATGAACAAAAAAAAGTTTTTCGGAGCACCAGAATATGCTCTTGCATTCTAGGTCATTTTTTTTATATTGTATATTACTTCCCTATATCCAAACTATTTTCATAATATACATTCAGTGTAACAATACACTGTTATTTAAGCAGAAATTATTCAACACCTATATTGTAGGGTGTTGAAAAAAATGCAAGCCTCATTTATAATTCTAAAAATTTACCTCTCAACAAAATAATCTTCATAATTTGAAAATGATTAAACCAAATGAATATTGATTGTGATGAACCTCTCATTTTCAGAGGCAGTACAAATTATGCAGTGATGCACAAATGAAGGACATAGAAGTGCATATGCCTACTTTCCTCGCGAAGGCCAAGGAGAGACTTAGCAGAATTAACTGAGTTTTTTCCTTGAACACTTCCAGGGTGTACAGAAACATTTTAATTTTATTCACCTTTTGATACTCAAAAATGCTGTTAATCGTCAATGAAAACTATTCAATTTTTTTTCCGTTCGGCTGGCCTGTTTTCAGACCTGTACAAGGCTTTCGACTTTACTTTGGTGACTGGTAGAAGAGTGGTAATAACACGAGAAGGACTGAACCTTACTTTTATCTGGTACACTTCTCAACTCTAAAGAAAAGAAGTGTCCACTTTTGAAATAAAAATAAAATTGCTAATGGCTTTCCGAGGAATTTGCAGGTCATAGATCAGTTTGACCTTTTTCGGAGAAGGATTCAGAACTACATACTTCAGTGTGAACCTTATAACTTTGAGGAATTCAGAGGATTTTGTAAAGAAAAAGATTGCTTTCGAATTATGTTGTTGTTTGACATGTTTCTGTTTTATTTGGCATATCCATGATGTGTAAATTAATTGTAGAAACGAAATAAATATACTATACTATATCCATATGTATTTTGAAGTCACACTTCCGAACTGAGGAATATTCGCAAAGTGACACTAGTGTTCTTTTACATTCGAATGTAATGTCTTCATATGCTTCTTGAGTTGTATTTTCTTTTTTGAAGCATAATCACATAAGTGACACTTGTGTTCCTTTATATTCAAATGAACTGAATCTACATGCACTTTCAGGTTTCCCTTCCAAACAGAAGCATAATCACATAAGTGACACTTGTGTTCCCTTATATTCAAATGAACTGAATCTATATGCACTTTCAGGTTTCCCTTCCGAACAGAAGCATAATCACATAAGTGACACTTATGTTCCTGTATTTTCAAATGGACTGCATCTATATGTCTTTTAAGGTTTAGCTTCTGATTTGAAACATGATCACATAAGTGGCACTTATGTTCTTTTATATTCAAATGTATTGAATCTAAATGTTTTTTGAGAGCATGTTTCCAAGTTGAAGCAAATTCACATAAGTGACACTTGTGTTCCTTTATATTTGAATGAACTGAATCTATATGCACTTTTAGGTTTCTCTCCCGAACAGAAGCATAATCACATAAGTGACACTTATGTTCCCTTATATTCAAATGGACTGAATCTATATGCCTCTTGAGGTGTTCCCTCCGAGCTGAATCATAATCGCACAAGTGACACTTATGTTCCCTTACATTCAAATGGATTGAATCTATATGTTTTTTAAGTTGTTCCCTCCGAGCTGAAGCATAATCGCACAAGTGACACTTATGTTCCCTTACATTCAAATGGATTGAATCTATATGTTTTTTAAGTTGTTCCCTCCGAGCTGAAGCATAATCGCACAAGTGACACTTATGTTCCCTTACATTCAAATGGATTGAATCTATATGTTTTTTAAGTTGTTCCCTCCGAGCTGAAGCATAATCGCACAAGTGACACTTATGTTCCCTTACATTCAAATGGATTGAATCTATATGTTTTTTGAGTTGTTCCCTCCGAGCTGAATCATAATCGCACAAGTGACACTTATGTTTCCTTATATTCAAATGGATGGCATCTATATGCCTCTTTAGGCTTCTCTTCGTAACTGAAGCATAATCACATGAATTACACCTATTCTTCTTCAAATTCAAATGAACAAAATTATTATGGTGTTCAAGATCAATTTCCTGAGTTGCACATGACTTATTCCTATGTTGCTGGCCTTCAAGGAAATTCAGAGTTGGTTTTATTTCGAATTTGGAAAGAAACAAGTCTTCCTCCATTTTGTGAAATTTATTCCTCTCATGTATTCCATTTGCATCGGTGAATTGATCAACAATATCCACATCTTCAATCTTTAGCATGTCAGGGGTCTCTTCATCAGCTGTATATTGAACACTAAAACAGATCAAAGCATTATTTTTTTTATTCTAGAAGACTAGGGTAGTCTCAAGGTACCCAAGCCTATCATGAAAAGAGCGTAGATACATAGCTGCGATGGGGTATAGACGCTCCTATATCCTACTCAGGGAAAGCGCACATCTACATTCTTTCTCAGAAATGTTATAGAACAAATCGTTAATTTTCATATCACAAACAATTATTATCATTGACAGGAAGCAGACGCTCCTATATCCTACTCAGGGAAAGCGCACATCTACATTCTTTCTCAGAAATGTTATAGAACAAATCGTTAATTTACATATCACAAACAATTATTATCATTGACAGGAAGCATCTCTGCTTCATCATAGTGTTGGGCGATACTTCGTAAAGTATCGATACTCTGGATCGTATTATATCGAATCAAGTAGTATCGATACTGAAATCGTATCGCTTCGAAAGTATCGATACATCAAATATCGATACATTAAATATCGGATTCTTTCGTGCTGTAAAAAAACAAATTTTGGGACTTCCATGAATTATGTTTTGTTATATTTTCGGTTTATCAAAACTGTCCTGAAGTTGTGTAGCGGAGAATTTCCGAGGAAGTTTATGACTGTCGTAAAATTATTGTCGTTTGTCGGTCTCGTCCCCTAATATAATAAAATACAAACAAAATACTCATCTTTCTGTTATAGAATTGGAGTTGTTTCTCATTAATAACAATCTCCCTTTTCATTTCGATAATTCCCCAAAAAAATGGAAACACGAACAATTTGTTGAAACGATCTGAAATATCTAATCAAAGTCATATTAGATTGCTCATTTATTTTGAGTCTTTCTGAAGTTATGAATACAACATTATTGTTATGATGAAAAATGAATGAATGAATATGAAATCAACCCGCATTGTTTTATTCAAACCCAGATACTGAAGATCATAGTAGATTAATGAAATGCATATTTTTGATTGAAATTACCTTCACTAATATTGAATTTTTTTGTTAGACGAATTTATGTCAGAATTGAATATTTTTGTGTATATTTTGCGTTTCGTTCTTGAATGTGTTTTTTAAGGGCTTTTCGAGTTTTTCAAACGACTCGTACTTTTGAGAGATTTCTACAAGAAATCTTTAATAATTCGATTCATCATCTTCGGCAATAGATATCGAGCAGTTCAGTTGTTAGAATTTGCTATCAAATAGTCCAAGTAGGTATTAATTACATACTTATTCAAATAATACTGCCTATTGCCTGTGAAATGGAATTCCAGATGTGGCGAAGCCATAAAAATGTTATAACTTGTAACCGCTTATGGTCCTTTTTCATATTCATTGTTTAGAACAAAATAACGGAACGATTTGAGTTTTCTGAATTCACGTGTCTGGTGCTTAGAGCTTGGTTGGAAATTTATATATATTTATCTTTACATTTCATTCTTGTTTGAACAAACTTGAAAGACGGGATAATGGTCATTTCGACTATCCAAAGTATTCAATACTTCTGGTTATTCTAGAGTTTGTTGTCGATCGATGTTTTCGTTGTTTTTCTGAAATAGATAGTAGGTTTCGATATACATAATACGATCCAGAGTATCGATACTTTACGAAGTATCGCCCAATACTATGTAACTAATGTTAGGTGAAAGCACAGTCGACAACCTGACGAAGCTTGTCAATTTTTTCCACCCTAATATACAGATAAAGAGTTTTGATTTTTGTCTGCGGAGTTAATTTTATGGTTCGATAATCAGGAGGATTTTTTCAGATATTTTTACGGATGCGTCAGATTTTTTCGAATTTTTTGTTGCTTTTTACGAAAAATTCGGATTTTTTGGTGAAAGACCATTGGCAATACTGCCACATAAAGAAATGTATTGTGATGCGAAATCCAAGCATAAGCTTCGGAAAAGAAGCAAGCAAATTTTATTTTATTATTTCGATACTCTACCACCGATACACGCCATTAAGTATCGATACATCTTGGTATCGGTAAGTAAAGTATCGATACAAAATATCGAATATCGTAACGAAAAGTATCGATACAGTAAAATATCGATACGTATCGCCCAACAACACTTCATCACGGCTATGTATTTGCGCTTTTATCTCAGAACTGGGCTCCTGGATAAAGAACCGCTTTTCTACAGAAAGGCATTCCCTAATGAAACATTAGTACTTAAATACTCACTCATATTCAACAGATGATTGTTCATTTTTACATTCTTCGAGTGTTTCCATCTCTTCTGTTTCAATTTTTTTCTGTTAACAAATATTTCCAGGTCTTTCAGCTGAAACTAGTATAAAAACTTGAGATTCAGATTTGTCTGCCATAAAGTTTTTCTTAGCTTAGACAAGTTGTCTAAGGCCACACCATCACAGACCACAGACTCAACAGATCCTGATCATAGATAAAGGAAGGTCTATTTTATCTATTTGACTATGAATGATCTATGAACATATTGCCGATTTTTGTAGCTTTCGATTTGGGTATCTGAGCTCCCTCCACCCCATTGCACGAAACAAAGACATTGACGCAATCGATTTGCTTTCTAAAAGCGTGCGCGAAACAACAAAAACCGAGCTCCTCCGGTGCACGAAACTCCAAACCAAATCGAAAGCGGCAATTTTATCTTTTATGTATGGTGGGTGGTGCTCGTAGGTAGAGGCCTCTATCTACGGTGGATTTCTATGCATCTGTGAGCACCGAGTAACCCTTCGAGTATAGAATATAACAGGAGGAGCAAAAGTCCATAGATGAAGGAAGGTGGATGAACGAGCGCTCAAAAGCTCCTGACTTCACGGCAGTGCTTTTCTAAATTTTTTATTTGAAACATTTTCATCGAGATAGTTATTTTGCAAAATATATTGTATTTATATCATGAATTGATTTTTATAAACTGTTATGGTTCGTTCCAGATATATTAATATTAAATTTTGAAATTTACGAAAAAACCACTAACAATGCGTGGCTCGATTAAGGTGATTATTGGTTCGAATAAGGTGAATAATTGGAATTTATTTTTCAATTTCATAATAATTTTTCTTTATATAATTTTTTTTGAAAAATTAGCATTTTCTTTGCAACGTGGAAACAACAAGTAAAACTTTGATAGGGGAAATAGAAGATGAAGAATATAAAATACAAAAAATTGGAGAAGAACAAGAAAAAATTTAGAAAAGCACTGCCGTGAAGTCAGGAGCTTTTGAGCGCTCGTTCATCCACCTTGTAGGTAGATTCGTATTCTCCAGTTTTAGAAACCAATTGGAAAGATTTTGACAGCTGTCAAAGAAAATTTCAAACTAAGGCGAAAATCCAGACTTCAAGTCAGTGCTTCAGGTGACCAATTTTTTTTCGATAATTCGCTAGAATTTTCAACGGTATCTATGGTCTTGGTAATGCGATCTGGACAAAATTTCCCACGTAGTTTGAATATATCATTCTTCATCTATGTGCGAAATTTCATTCCAATCCAATAAGTAGTTTCAGAAAAAAAATTGTTTTGAACAGCTATATTCACGGAACCTCTAGTCAAATTTTGCTCATTGACGAACGTGACCGCGAAATTCGCGATCCGAACCTATCCAGAAAATTTCAAGTCCCTAGGTCTTTCCGTTCGAATGTTATGATTTTCTATGGTTCTGATCATGCGATCTGGAAAAAATGTAGTTTGAATATATCATTCCCAATTTAAATACAAAATTTCGTCACGATCGAATCCATAGTTTTGAAATTATCAAGAAAACCAAATTTCAAACGGCCATATTTACGGAACTCCTAGTCTAATTCTGCTCATTGATGAAAATGACCGTAACATGAAAGATCCAAACCTATCCTGAAAATTTCAAGTCCCTAGGCCTTTCCATTAAAAAGTTATAATTTTCTATGGTTCTGGTCATGCGAGCTGGACCAAATTTGGCATGTAGCTTGAACACGTAATTCTCCATCTGACTGCAAAATTTCACTTCGATTGAATCTTTAGTTTCAAAGTAATCAGGAAAAAAAAATTTCGGGTAGGCATATTCACGGAACCCCTGGGCGAATTTTGCCCAATAACGAACTCAACCGCGGCATTCGAGATTCAAACCTACCCTGAAAATTTAAAGTTTCTAGGACATTCCGTTCGAGAGTTATCGTGTATACGGACGGCCGGCCGGGCGGACAGACTCGAATTTTCCGACGGATTCGTCATCAGTGAGTCGAACATAGTCGTTTGAGACCATTTTCGGCTCAAAATTCGAAAAATACAGACATCGTGACGAAATGATATAGCCTTCGTGAAAGTAGTACGAGCGCTCAAAAACATCTCTATAAAGAATAAATGTCATATATAAAATAAATTACTTTTCAATAAATAGTTAGAATTAATTGAAATTAACATACATTAGTCTTTGCGATAAAGATTACAAAAGGCACTTTGTGGACATAAGAAATGTTGATTTTCTAACATAACGATATGCTGATTACATGTTCTCACTTTCACTTCATCGTGTTCATTTCCAAATCAAAATGAGAAATGATAGTCTATTCTTGATTTTCAAATCGATGGAAAAACTGATGAAAGAAATATTGAATTTCCCTCTGGATACCATTGCTTCTTCATTAATTAATTTCTTCTTCATTATGATGGCTTTTCTAATGTACCTAAGAAAAAAAGGTCAGCGCCACGACCGTGAAATGCCGTGGATTATTGCAGAACTACAACATGATCTGAAATCTAGGGTACGATTAGACCACTGGTTACTCCAAAGAATATAGAATACCAGGAAGGAGCATACCAGGATTTTCCTTCGAAAAAGCTTGCGAACAGAAACGGCCATAGTGCAGAACCTTGTGTGACTCATCAGTAAGTTATTCTCTATCAAAATTTGTATGCATTGCTGTAAAAGTGGTATGCATTGGCGTAACATAAGTAATGCCGAGATTATTTTCCGTTATGTAAAGTTTTGCAGTTTTAAATACCGACTATTTTATCTGAACGAGAGTTCAGAACACTTTTAATATACGAACACGCGGGATCGCAAACTAATCTTAACTATTTTTGGCCAGCGCAGTGATCAATCTAGGAAGGACTCTACATTTCGTAGAAACCACAGGACCTTCTCATCGTACTAGGGTAATTTATCGGGAAGTCTAAGACAATTAAAACACAACATTTTTAGCACTCAAAATATGAAAATAACAAGTTTATTTTAGAGTGCCAAAAGGTAAAAAAAAGCAACCCCAAGGGGAAGAAAAAAAACAACCTCGCAAGTAAAGAATATTCCTAAACAGAGGCAAATAATAAAATGGTAAATAATTATGAGAATAGTAGAATATATCAAAATCAAGTGGTAAAATATATCAACATCAAGTAATAATGAGAGTGGTAAAATGTATCAAAATCAAGTAATAATGAGAGTATTTAAATATATCAAAATCAGGTAATAATGAGAGTATTAAAATATATCAAAATCAAAAGTCGGTCATAGAAAGCAATGGGGAAATATATCACAATCAAAAATAGATACTACAGAACGAGAAAACCCTTTCTGTACAATAGATAGCATTAATGGTAAAAGATATCACAAATGGTGGATGCAAAGATCATGTATCGTAAGTGAAAAACTGTTCACTAAATAACAATATACACAGAAAAGGGTTGGATTCAAGAGGGACTTTCCTTCAGAATGATATGTGCTACGTCCACACCAACAACTTGAACGGTACAAAGGAAAGATTATTCCAGAATTGCATTCTCTATCCCCTTAATGACTAAATAATAAATGATGATAAAGGGCAAATAGGGACCGAGACCATCTTAACAGGCTGTAATCTCAGTGAAATAAATTCAGGGAAGCCTGCAAGTTCGAGCAGTGTTAAGTGCTCTACAGGTGGGAAGGTTCAACGCTACTTAGATGCAAAGAGGTACAATTCTTGATATATCTCCCATGGGGGAATCTCTATACCGCGTCATTATGTTTAGCAGGCACTTATCTCTCCAATTAAGTTTCAAGAATCCAACATATTAATGAACCATCTACCAAGTTTCCCAAGTGGGAGAATTGAAATAGTGGTATTGACTGGGGGTACACAAGTACCTGAAATATGAATAAATATCACAAGCACAAATACGTAATAAATATTAAATGGAGAAATAGTACCAGTACAATCACGAATAAATAATAATCAATGGACTTACTTGCATACGATTATCAAAGAAAACTCTAATAATATACTAGGGATAATGGAAACCTTTGGTTTCGTAAATTTGCTGAATTCTACGACTAACGCTTAACAACCTTACCAGTGTTCTTCGCTTTTTGTGTATATCAAATATGAGAGCCCACTAACTCTAGTGCCTCGCTTTCAAGAAATTCAAAGTCATCATTCTTCCTATAACCTCCAAAAACCATCGAATAGAATCACGGTGTAAAAAAAAATAAAGATCACGGAGTTATTTGACCGTGTTCAGAATATTCGACCGTGTTCTTTTAATCTACTCTGAAATCGTTATTATATGAAGTTCCCTCATTCGTAGGATGTTAATCAAGGACCGATCCATTACAGTCGCCCCTTTGAAATTTCGTTTAGAGGTGTGGAGGTGCCTTTAAATGGAATTTCAACACTCGCTGGCTCTCTAGGTGGATGTAGGTTGAAATCTCTTCGTAACCTTTGTGATCTAGACCCGGGTTAGCATTGGCCTCTCAGATCAATGACAGTCTAACAAATAAGCACCAACAGGTGTATATGACTCAAGGTTGTAAACCGTCATAGACTCATGAGCTGCTTCTCCTCGCATGAATGCCTAATCGTTCATCTGCAGTTGTCCCCTATCAGTGGGGTCCTCTCAATGGCGTAAATTTCGACCAACATGAAAAAGAGTTACAATAAATAAATATAATCGAGTAACGCAGGTATAATATGTTTCTCTGTAGGAATCGGAGCCAATGAAACTGTTCTCGAAATGAAGGGGTTACCAATGGATGTACTGAAAACAACCGGTGACAAATTAATTTGAAAACTCCACCAGAATGAGACAAATCATGGCAGTATGTATGACAGCTGAACAAAAGATCTTTATATTAGAGAGTTACTTTCAAGTACATTGGAGACCACAAGAACATAAGCGAAGTGTAGGGAAGACCACCAAAACGCTGGCTGGAAAATGTTGGCACCAGTTGGCTCAAGATCGAATAAATTGGAAAAACTCAGGGGAGGCCTATATCCAGGAGTTAATGCAAACAGGCTGTTGGAGAAGAAGAAGACTTTCGAATATGGCTGGACAGTAACAAGGAACTGTCTTTTATTTTTCTGCTCCACCCTTATCTTGTTAACGAAAGATGGGGTATGGGAAAGTTTTCGTTTCAAGCCGGCCCCAATTTATTTTCGTATCCTAACCTTACTCGCAAGAAAAACATTTCCTTTTTTTTGTTTGTTTGTTTGTGGTAATTCCGGCTGGGCCTGCTTTCTCCCAGTATTTTGAGATTTTCCGTTTGAACTGAGGACGCAAAAATGTAGAATTAGGTACGTAATGAGAGACAAACAAAATGTACAAGATCAAACATCAAAATTATCATCTGTCAATGTGAAGAGAGATTCAAGTATTGCAGTATCCCCTCACAAGGAAGGATAGGCCCTTAGCGCATTAGAAGAACACATATAAGTGGGTTATGAAGCGAGAGCGTAGATGTCAAATGGACACTGATTTTATTTCTGCTCCTCCTGATCCAGCAACCAATGACTCTCGATTTAAAACTCAACACATGTGTATAGTGGACCTTTCGCACGATTGGTATATTCATGTTGCACTCCTTAAAATGGTGGATGCGCTTTTATGTATCTTGATTAACCTACGCCCCTAGCGAATGAAACGTAAAGCAAACCAAAAGAGTAAAACATTCAGAAGTTTCTAAGACAGTCGTACATTCCCAAACAAACAATTCACAAGACACGCATTTCAATTTGCCCTATTCAGTGCGATACCATCAACTTGAATTTAAACCCTTACTTGAATCGACAGAAATTCTAGTAACCTTGTTACGTTAAATAATCAAAAACAATATCAATTTTGGTAGGAGACAATCTAATTTGACCAAATGTTCAGTAATCGGAACATCAAAGGAACTTTGCTAATGAAATGACGCCCCTGGGTCTAAAATGTCATTGATGCTGATTGGATAGCAATTGGTTGGAATATAATCTGTTACAAACACAGAGCTGTTATAACCGCAGAAAACAGCCAAACAGTGACACACCATTGTGGACCATCATGACGGAAGTACAAGAATGGTGCAACAACAACAAACTTCAACTGGATACCGGAAAAACAGACTCCATCATTTTCCGCAATGGAAGAACTAGAAACACCTTACCAAATAGAATAACCCTAAATAACGTTGTTGTAAAGAGATCAGAACAAATAAGATTTTTAGGTATTTGGTTGACTTCAATATGAAGTGGAACCCACACAAAGAAAACATAAATAGAGAACTCAACACCCTCATATATACCTTCAATGTAAGGAAACATCACATCCAAGAAGATAACTTAAAGACCCTATATAATGCAAATTTCCAGTCCATCTTGACGTATGGCATCGTCATCTTCAGTGGGGAAATGGCATATCCCAGAACAAAATGTTTAAAACTCAAAAGAGAGATATAAGAGTGATATATCGGATGAAAAATTGAGAGACCTGTAGAGGTGTCTTTAAAAGAAATAACATCCTGACACTGATAGCACTTATATGTGTTGAAGTGTGTTATCTGTCTGAGAATCCACAGTGAATTATTTGAACAGTTTCTTAACCAAAACAACACCAGGAAAATTGACCCCTATTTTGACCCAAAGCAACAACTAACTTTAGTACCGAATAATGCAAAATACATGTGCATTAAAGTTTACAATGCTTTGCCAAGAAGATTTCATACCATAACAGATGTAAGAATCTTGAAGAAGGAGATACTCCAGTTTCCGATGAATATGGAACCATACTGTCTTCAGGAATATTATCAAGGTTGTGAAGCAAACTCTACATAAAAGATAATAATATGTAATATTGACTCAATTCCAATTATGGTGTCACAATAATTGTAGAAATGACATAAATTCTATTCTATTCCGCAATTAAATGAACTATCAAATGGATTACGATGGGAAAGTGAAGCGACGCCCCTACGTTTGAAAAAGGGATTGATGTTAACACAATGGTGCTCAAAATATCCTTTAATCAGTTGTAATATCCAATGGACCTTGATTTTAAAAAGAAGTGGCGCCCCTACGTTATAAGTTATTGATGTTTGCACAAAGGTTTCCAAAATACTTTTCAGTTTATTGAAATGTCCAATGGACATGGATTTGCGAAAAGAAATGACGCCCCTTCGCTTGAAAAGTTATGAATGGGTATCACCATTCGTATGCCACAATCCCCAATAAACTGTTATGCCAAATTGTTACATATCCAACAATAAAGATCCGCCCCTATATTAGAAAGTTTGTAAACGATAGCAGCATCGGTTTGGATGAAAGCTCCAATGGAATGAAATGTCAAATTGATGTAATGTGGGGTTCATTATGTCTCAAAGTTTCCCAGACGACTAGACGTTTGACCGGCAGATGCTAAACGAGAATGAAATGATCGACAGGAATGGAGATACCAGAAACCATACGGGAAGTTGAGCCACCCTTTACTAAAGGAGACACATACGAGGGGTAGGGCCTTATGATATTGGATCTGAATTTCCAGGGAAATACCCAAACTTGGAAGTTTTAGAATAATAACATGTTGAAGGATACTTCACCAAAGCTTATGTAGTCCATGTTCGAAGATCCAGGTAGATGCGGTCAGAGATAGCCCTGGAGACATACACTCAACTATCACTCGTGACAACCACTCTTAGACTTCCCTAGGATATCTCTGTAAGTTCCCAATCCATGACAGCCCTGTTGGTTCAATAGTTTCGTTCATCCTGATATTTCGATACTTTGAAAGTAACGTTCCTGTAACATAAACTCAAGCCAGATAAATGTTCTTTGACAAGAGAAAATATATACATGTATAGTAATCGCTAGACTTCCACTTTTCCTTTTCGGAGAGATTCTGGTCATTCGGCACCACTGTAAAGTTTTGCAGTTTTAAATACCGACTATTTTATCTGAACGAGAGTTCAGAACACTTTTAATATACGAACACGCGGGATCGCAAACTAATCTTAACTATTTTTGGCCAGCGCAGTGATCAATCTAGGAAGGACTCTACATTTCGTAGAAACCACAGGACCTTCTCATCGTACTAGGGTAATTTATCGGGAAGTCTAAGA
Organism: Aphidecta obliterata; assembly: GCA_963966015.1. Classification (NCBI taxonomy): domain Eukaryota; kingdom Metazoa; phylum Arthropoda; class Insecta; order Coleoptera; family Coccinellidae; genus Aphidecta; species Aphidecta obliterata. The sequence continues at coordinate 12,496,643 of OZ014434.1, read as the reverse complement.
CAATTAAAACACAACATTTTTAGCACTCAAAATATGAAAATAACAAGTTTATTTTAGAGTGCCAAAAGGTAAAAAAAAGCAACCCCAAGGGGAAGAAAAAAAACAACCTCGCAAGTAAAGAATATTCCTAAACAGAGGCAAATAATAAAATGGTAAATAATTATGAGAATAGTAGAATATATCAAAATCAAGTGGTAAAATATATCAACATCAAGTAATAATGAGAGTGGTAAAATGTATCAAAATCAAGTAATAATGAGAGTATTTAAATATATCAAAATCAGGTAATAATGAGAGTATTAAAATATATCAAAATCAAAAGTCGGTCATAGAAAGCAATGGGGAAATATATCACAATCAAAAATAGATACTACAGAACGAGAAAACCCTTTCTGTACAATAGATAGCATTAATGGTAAAAGATATCACAAATGGTGGATGCAAAGATCATGTATCGTAAGTGAAAAACTGTTCACTAAATAACAATATACACAGAAAAGGGTTGGATTCAAGAGGGACTTTCCTTCAGAATGATATGTGCTACGTCCACACCAACAACTTGAACGGTACAAAGGAAAGATTATTCCAGAATTGCATTCTCTATCCCCTTAATGACTAAATAATAAATGATGATAAAGGGCAAATAGGGACCGAGACCATCTTAACAGGCTGTAATCTCAGTGAAATAAATTCAGGGAAGCCTGCAAGTTCGAGCAGTGTTAAGTGCTCTACAGGTGGGAAGGTTCAACGCTACTTAGATGCAAAGAGGTACAATTCTTGATATATCTCCCATGGGGGAATCTCTATACCGCGTCATTATGTTTAGCAGGCACTTATCTCTCCAATTAAGTTTCAAGAATCCAACATATTAATGAACCATCTACCAAGTTTCCCAAGTGGGAGAATTGAAATAGTGGTATTGACTGGGGGTACACAAGTACCTGAAATATGAATAAATATCACAAGCACAAATACGTAATAAATATTAAATGGAGAAATAGTACCAGTACAATCACGAATAAATAATAATCAATGGACTTACTTGCATACGATTATCAAAGAAAACTCTAATAATATACTAGGGATAATGGAAACCTTTGGTTTCGTAAATTTGCTGAATTCTACGACTAACGCTTAACAACCTTACCAGTGTTCTTCGCTTTTTGTGTATATCAAATATGAGAGCCCACTAACTCTAGTGCCTCGCTTTCAAGAAATTCAAAGTCATCATTCTTCCTATAACCTCCAAAAACCATCGAATAGAATCACGGTGTAAAAAAAAATAAAGATCACGGAGTTATTTGACCGTGTTCAGAATATTCGACCGTGTTCTTTTAATCTACTCTGAAATCGTTATTATATGAAGTTCCCTCATTCGTAGGATGTTAATCAAGGACCGATCCATTACAGTTATATTCTTTTATTTAAGTTCATTGTATTATACTGATCAGGAATAACGTGATGAATGTAACATTATGAGGAAACATTTATATTAACCATCACTGTGTAAACAATTGTTTTTTACTTTATCTTAATTTCACCAGGTTAATATTTTCCTTCATTCCCAAAGAAGAAAAAAAGGGATATAAGTATGGGTTCAGTTTGTGAATAAACTTGAATTTATCCCTAAAACTACATCATTTTTCCGAAGATTGAACATCTAAGTTCTAGTGAAACTACGTCCAAATGCTACTCCAACAATTGAAGTGGATCATTTATTCATTTCAAAAATTAAGTAGGTACAAGTTTAATGATCGCCCATTCATTCTATGTACTTGTGTTTTGATTCATATTACTTATTTATGGAAACAATAAATGGCATTCATTGTCGCGGTATTTTACGTGAAATTATTTTTCTGGACTGCATGAAGTCTCCTTTATTATATCAGCCCAACCTCATCTCCCTTTTTGATTAAAAACATTAAGTTGACCGACATCAATGTCTACTTTGATACTCAATGCTGACATTCGTTATTATTGAAAATTAAGTTTCTACCCTACTATGCCACTGCTTACGGAAACTGAAGTCGGCCATATGCTAGCACCTTTCCGCTTCCCAATTAAAGGACTTATGCTCCCTCCTGTTATATTCTATACTCGAAGGGTTACTCGGTGCTCACAGATGCATAGAAATCCACCGTAGATAGAGGCCTCTACCTACGAGCACCACCCACCATACATAAAAGATAAAATTGCCGCTTTCGATTTGGTTTGGAGTTTCGTGCACCGGAGGAGCTCGGTTTTTGTTGTTTCGCGCACGCTTTTAGAAAGCAAATCGATTGCGTCAATGTCTTTGTTTCGTGCACTGGGGTGGAGGGAGCTCAGATAGCCAAATCGAAAGCTACAAAAATCTGCAATATGTTCATAGATCATTCATAGTCAAATAGATAAAATAGACCTTCCTTTATCTATGATCAGGATCTGTTGAGTCTGTGGTCTGTGATGGTGTGGCCTTAGACAACTTGTCTAAGCTAAGAAAAACTTTATGGCAGACAAATCTGAATCTCAAGTTTTTATACTAGTTTCAGCTGAAAGACCTGGAAATATTTGTTAACAGAAAAAAATTGAAACAGAAGAGATGGAAACACTCGAAGAATGTAAAAATGAACAACCATCTGTTGAATATGAGTGAGTATTTAAGTACTAATGTTTCATTAGGGAATGCCTTTCTGTAGAAAAGCGGTTCTTTATCCAGGCGTCCAGTTCTGAGATAAAAGCGCAAATACATAGCCGAGATGAAGCAGAGATGCTTCTATAGCCTTCTCAGAGAAAACTCATGTTTACATTTTAAAGAGCACAGCAACAGTGCAATCAAGGAGACATATCAGTTCTGTCAATGAAAATAATTGTTTGTGATATGAAAATTAACGATTTGTTCTATAACATTTCTGAGAAAGAATGTATATGTGCGCTTTCCCTGAGTAGGATATAGGAGCGTCTATGCCCCATCGCAGCTATGTATCTACGCTCTTTTTATGATAGGCTTGGCTACCTTGAGACTATCCTAGTCTTCTAGAATATAAAAATAATGCTTTGATCTGTTTTAGTGTTCAATATATAGCTGATGAAGAGACCCCTGACATGCTAAAGATTGAAGATGTGGATATTGTTGAACAATTCACCGATGCAAATGGAATACATGAGAGGAATAAATTTCACAAATTGGAGGAAGACTTGTTTCTTTCCAAATTCGAAATAAAACCGACTCTGAATTTCCTTGAAGGCGAGCAACATAGGAATAAGTCATGTGCAACTCAGGAAATTGATCTCGAACACCATAATAATTTTGTTCATTTGAATTTGAAGAAGAATAGGTGTAATTCATGTGATTATGCTTCAGTTACGAAGAAAAGCCTAAAAAGGCATATAGATGAAATCCATTTGAATATAAGGAAACATAAGTGTCACTTGTGCGATTATGATTCAGCTCGGAGGGAACACCTCAAAAAACATATAGATTCAATCCATTTGAATGTAAGGAAACATAAGTGTCACTTGTGCGATTATGATTCAGCTCGGAGGGAACACCTCAAGAGGCATATAGATTCAGTCCATTTGAATATAAAGGAACATAAGTGTCACTTATGTGATTATGCTTCTGTTCAGGAGGGAAACCTGAAAGTGCATGTAGATTCAGTTCATTTGAATATAAAGGGACATAAGTGTAACTTATGTGAATATGCTGCTGTTAGCAAGACGCACCTCAAAGCCCATATTAAATCAGTCCATTCAAATATAAGGGACCATAAGTGTCACCTATGTGATTATGCTTCAGATCGAAAGGAAAGCCTCAAAAGGCATATAAATTCAATCCATTTGAGTATAAGAGAACATAATTGTCACTTATGTGATTATGCTTCAGTTCAAAAGAGCCACCTCAAAATGCATATAGATTCAGTCCATTTGAATATAAAGGAACACAAGTGTCACTTATGTGATTATGCTTCTGTTTGGAAGGGAAACCTGAAAGTGCATGTAGATTCAGTTCATTTGAATATAAAGGAACACAAGTGTCACCTATGTGATTATGCTTCAAAAAAGAAAATACACCTCAAGAAGCATATGAAGACATTACATGTGAATGTAAAAGAACACTAGTGTCACTTTGCGAATATTCCTCAGTTCGGAAGGGTGACTTCAAAATACATATGGATATAGTATTAGTATATTATTAAACGAGCGGTAATGTAGGTCATAACTCACGCAGATGAAGTTTGCAGCACGAGCTGGAGGCGAGTGCTGTAATTCATCGAGTGAGTTATGACCATTACCGCAAGTTGAATACTATACTTTATCTACGATTGTAACAATAAATACTAAGATACAAGTACAGAGAAAGAACTTCATTTAAAAATTTTAATAGTTACATATAACCATGCATTATTTATGTTGATTGTGCTTCTTAGCATGGAGTAGAAAGTCTATAGGGGCGATGCTTCATATTTAGTGCTAAGTTGACTAAAATATGCCAAAAGAACATTCTCTGTAAACAATGACTTGATATTCTTACTGCTACGCCAATCTCGAAAATTGTTGTATACACCTTTATATTTGTTTTTGTATTTTTCGGGAAATAAATTCTGTATGGTAACATTAGCTGATTGTCTTATTTCTGAAGATGTACATAATAATTCATCTTCACTATCTGAATTAATCTTTTTCAGCGAAATATCCACTATAATAATTAGGTATCAACTCAATTTGATCAAACGTCAAAATTATTCAAGTGACCTCCCCTCAATACTAATAATGGACTGTTCCCTCACGGCCAATCACACAGGAAAGTTATAGGAGTGAGTGAGTCGGAGAACACTCACGGTGTTTGTTTACATATTTCATTACTCCATCGAAAGTAGTTGAGTAATGACTACATTATTCAATCGGAGTAGATAAAGTATATTTATTTCGTTTCTACAATTAATTTACACATCATGGATATGCCAAATAAAACAGAAACATGTCAAACAACAACATAATTCAAAAGCAATCTTTTTCTTTACAAAATCCTCTGAATTCCTCAAAGATATAAGGTTCACACTGAAGTATGTAGTTCTGAATCCTTCTCCGAAAAAGGTCAAACTGATCTATGACCTGCAAATTCCTCGGAAAGCCATTAGCAATTTTATTTTTATTTCAAAAGTGGACACTTCTTTTCTTTAGAGTTGAGAAGTGTACCGGATAAAAGTAAGGTTCAGTCCTTCTCGTGTTATTACCACTCTTCTACCAGTCACCAAAGTAAAGTCGAAAGCCTTGTACAGGTCTAAAAACAGGCCAGCCGAACGGAAAAAAAATTGAATAGTTTTCATTGACGATTAACAGCATTTTTGAGTATCAAAAGGTGAATAAAATTGAAATGTTTCTGTACACCCTGGAAGTGTTCAAGGAAAAAACTCAGTTAATTCTGCTAAGTCTCTCCTTGGCCTTCGTGAGGAAAGTAGGAATATGCACTTCTATGTCCTTCATTTGTGCATAATTGTACTGCCTCTGAAAATGAGAGGTTCATCACAATCAATATTCATTTGGTTTAATCATTTTCAAATTATGAAGATTATTTTGGTTGAGAGGTAAATTCTAGAATTATAAATGAGGCTTGCATTTTTTCAACACCCTAAAATATAGGTGTTGAATAATTTCTGCTTAAATAACAGTGTATTTTTACACTGAATGTATATTATAAAAAATGTATGGATATAGGAAAAGTAATATACAATATAAAAAAAATTAATTAACACATACCTAGAATGCAAGAGCATATTCTGGTGCTCCGAAAAACTTTTTTTTGTTCATGTCCCTGAAAACTAAATTTTAAAGCAAGAGAATCATCAATGATTCTTCTCATGAATCTACGGGTGCATTCTTCATAATCCTTGCTACCTAATATGCATAGTGAGTTCACCTGTTGGATGAATTAATAGTATCAGTAACACACACTGGAGCCAAATTGCATGATAAAAAATTACGAAAAGCACTGGCGTGAAGGCAGGAGCTTTTGAGCGCTGGTACATGCACCTTGTAGGTAGATTCGCATTTTCCAGTTTTAGACATAAATTGAAGGAATTTTCGACAGCTGTCAAAAAAATTCTGAAACTTAGGCGAAACTTCAGACTTCATGTCAGTGCTTCAGCTGATCAATTTTTTTTCGATAATTCGCTAGAATTTTCTACGGTATCTATGGTCTTGGTGATGCGATCTGGACAAAATTTTGCACGTAGTTTGAATACATTATTCCTCAGGTCCTAGGTGCCAAATTTCATTCCAATCCGATCAGTAGTTTCGAAACTATCAGGAAAAAAATATTTTAAACGGCCATATTCGCGGAACCCCTAGTCTAATTTTGCTCATTGATGAACGTGACCGCAATATTCGCGATCCAAACCCACCCTGAAAATTTCAAGTTCCTTTCAAGGCCTTTCCGTTCAAAAGTTACAATTTTCTATGGTTTCTATGGATCTGGACAAAATATTGCTTTAATATATCATTCTCGATTAAAATACAAAATTTCATCTCGATCGAATCAGTAGTTTCGGGAATTTCGAGAAAACAAAATTTCAAACGACCGTATTTACGGAACCCCTAGTATAATTCTGCTCATTGATGAACGTGAACGCGACATTTCAGATCCACACCTATCCTGAAAATTTCAAGTCCCTAGGCCCTTCCGTTGGAAAGTTATGATTTTCTATGGTTCTGGTCATGCGATCTGGACAAAATTTCACATGTAGCTTGAACACCTCATTCTCCATTTGAGTGCAAATTTCATCTCGATCGAAACTGTAGTTTCGAAGTAATCAGGATAACAATATTTTGAACGGCCATATTAACGGAACCCCTGGTGGAATTCTGCCCATTAACGAACTCAACCGAGGCATTCGGGGACTGAACCCACACTGAAAATTTCAAGTCTCTAGGTTGTTCCGTTCGAGAGTTATCGGACGGACGGCCGGACGGACAGACTCGAATTTTCCGACGGATTCGTCATCAGTGAGTCGAACATAGTCGATTGAGACCATTTTCGGCTCAAAATTCGAAAAATACAGACATCGTGACGAAATGATAAAGCCGTCGTGTAAGTAGTACGAGCGCTCAAAAAGGAAAAATTATATTAAAGGCGAAGGGAAGTAAATTCCAGTCCTTTTCAAAAACCAGGACCTATGAAAAGAAGCCATGGTTATGGCGAAACACGTGTCGTGGTTCAATTGAACTTTTCAAGTAGTGAAAATTTCATGGCATTATTCAACATTTAGCGTGACTATATAAAGGAGGTGAATTCAGAACCAACAGATGGCACATTCTAGATAATAATCTGATGCAGACATTTTATGAAGAATCAATATTTCTTCACAATATTTATATCAAAAATATCACTCACCTTATGGATAATAAAAAAATTATGCATCAACAGTTTACATGTTATACAGAGGGTAGTCATTAATGACAGCGTGAGTAATATGAAAATAAAATTTTTTTTTTTTAAATTTGCAGTTTAATGGTTACAGCTAGGGAATTCAATCCCGCACCAAAACATCACCAAAACCGCGGATCCGCAAGAATGCGGGATTGTTGACAATATATACTCAACCTATTAAACATGCTAATAAAAAGGGCTAATGCAATTAAATACATACTATAGTAGTAGAATACAAATTTATTTCATATACAGGTCAGGTTAGGTCACATTGATTTTGGAAATATGGAGAAAAGATAACATTTCTAAGGTCCCATCTTTTAAATTCGATCTAAGCTTATTGCAAATATATCCTGCTGCTGAAAACGGTTTTCAAATTTATGTTATGCTTCGTTTGGAAGTGGGTGTTAAGACCTTTGGTAGAACGAGCAGAGATTTTAATAATGCTAGGGCATAACTTACATTTAGCTGTAAAACCATCTTCAGATTTTAAGAAATGATTCCAAACTTGAGCCTTTATTCTCTTTATAAACTACACTGACACTCATTTTAGTGATTATTGGTGTATATTCAACGAAATAAGAAATCTATTTAACGAAATTGTTTTCAGGCACTAAATGAACGCTTTGCACTTCCGCACATAAATCGAAAAAAAAAACTAACCTGTTAGAAGTGTTAGATGTTTGCTTGAAGCTTCAACTAGTTTCAATAGCCCAGCTGTGAGAATAATCACTCTGAGATATCCCTCGGATTTGGACCCATCAGTAATAATATAACAGATGTCGGTCGGGCCTGATAGAAGTCCGTAATTTATGAGTGGTTTATTGCTTTCTGGGGCATTTTAAAGACGTTTGTGCTTTTATTCGAATACGGAATTTCAATATTGAATCCCGCAGAATTTACGAGGGATCCCGCATTTGCGGGATTGGATTCCCTAGTTACAGCAAAATCATTTAAGTTCACCCAATTATTCTGGAAGCACATCAACTCATTAACTTTATTGATTTCTTCTGATTTTCAAATGGACTGAATCTATATGACTTTCCAGACGGTACTTAGTTACTGTAGCAAACTCACATAAGTGACACTTATGTTCCTTAATATGGATCAAATCTATATGCACTTTTAGGTTTCCCTTCCAATCAGAAGCATAATCACATAAGTGACACTTATGTTCCTGTATTTTCAAATGGACGGCATCTATATGCTTATTGAGATCCCCCTTCCAACATGAAGCAAATTCACATAAGTGACACTTGTGTTCTTTTATATTCAAATGGACGGCATCTATATGCTTATTGAGGTCCCCCTTCCAACTTGAAGCATAATCACATAAGTGACACTTATGTTCCTGTATTTTCAAATGGACGGCATCTATATGTCTTTTGAGGTTTGGCTTCCGATTTGAGACATGATCACATAAGTGGCACTTATGTTCTTCTATATTCAAATGTATTGAATCTAAATGTTTTTTGAGAGCATGTTTCCAAGTTGAAGCAAATTCACATAAGTGACACTTGTGTTCTTTTATATTCAAATGAACTGAATCTATATGCACTTTTAGGTTTCCCTTCCGAACAGAAGCATAATCACATAAGTGACACTTATGTTCCTGTATTTTCAAATGGACTGCATCTATATGTCTTTTAAGGTTTAGCTTCTGATTTGAAACATGATCACATAAGTGGCACTTATGTTCTTTTATATTCAAATGTATTGAATCTAAATGTTTTTTGAGAGCATGTTTCCAAGTTGAAGCAAATTCACATAAGTGACACTTATGTTCCTTTATATTTGAATGAACTGAATCTATATGCACTTTTAGGTTTCCCTTCCGAACAGAAGCATAATCACATAAGTGACACTCATGTTCCTTTATATTCAAATGGACTGAATCTATATGCGTCTTGAGGTCTATCTGTCTATTCGAAGCGTAATCACATAAGTGACACCTATGTTCTCTTATTTTCAAATGAACTGAATTTATATGCATTTCGAGATCTATTTTTCGATCTGAAGCATAATCACATAAGTGACACTTATGTTCTTTTATATTCAAATGAACTGCTCTTATATGCTTTTCAAGGGTACTCATCCCAGCTGAATCATACTCGCATAGGTGACACTTATGTTCCCTTATATTCAAATGGACAGCATCTATATGCCTTTTTAAGCCTGTCTTCGTAACTGAAGCAAAATCACATGAATTACACCTATTTTTCTTCAAATTAAAATGGACAGCATCTATATGCCTTTTTAGGCCTGTCTTCGTAACTGAAGCAAAATCACATGAATTACACCTATTTTTCTTCAAATTAAAATGGACAGCATCTATATGCCTTTTTAGGCCTGTCTTTGTAACTGAAGCAAAATCACATGAATTACACCTATTTTTCTTCAAATTAAAATGGACAGCATCTATATGCCTTTTTAGGCCTGTCTTCGTAACTGAAGCAAAATCACATGAATTACACCTATTTTTCTTCAAATTCAAATGAACAAAATTATTATGTTGTTCGAGATCAATTTCCTGATTTGCACATGACTTATTCCTATGTTGCTGGCCTTCAAGGAAATTCAGAGTGGGTTTCATTTCGAATTTGGGAAGAAACAAGTCTTCCTCCATTTTTTGAAATTTATTTCTCTCATGTATTCCATTTGCATCGATGAATTGTTCAACAATATCCACATCTTCAATCTTTAGCATGTCAGGGTTCTCTTCATCAGCTGTATATTGAACACTAAAACAGATCAAAACATTAGTTTTTTTTATTGTGGAAGACTAAGGTAGTCACACGGTAGCCAAGCCTATCATAAAAAGATCGTAGACACATAGCTGCGATGAGGCATAGATGCTCCTATATCATACTCAGGAAAAGCGCACATCTACATTCTTTCTCAGAAATGTTATGGAAGAAATCGTTAATTTTCATACCATAAACAATTATTATCATTGACAGAACTGATATATCTCCTTAAGACGTTGACTGCGTCACATACATTTCAAGATTCGTTTCCCGTGCGGTAACTTTCCTCTGGTGCGGTATAGGTCGCCGGGGACTGATATATAAAATATTTTTCAATGCCATACTGTGTTAAATTGTTCGAACGTAGCCTTGATTTGAAATTTTCGCTAACTATTTCGATTTGAAATCTGCGTTCATCGCCGCACAAGGCACAAGGGTGGTATGAAGACATTTGATCACTGTAATCGACTCCTTTTTTTTGCCTTATTGTAATCCAATACACACCTAGGTTTTTCAATTACGTCACCCTTCCTGGATTTTTTCCAGGAGTTTCAAGATCAATACTATGAGTGGGATCTGTGGTTAGCATCAGAACAGGTCTTTTATCTACCCATTTGATGATTTTGACGCAACAATTCTGTTGCCCATATATTTCCCCTTTTTTAATTTTTTTCTGGAATGCCTTTCCTATTTGAAGTAGAGTTCCACAATAAATAATTTTTTCTTGGAAAAGTTTCTAACCAAGGGTAAACTGGTATAAAAACTATCTGCGTGAAGATAATGCCCTTCTTTCACTTTCAATGTTTTTAATGAATTCAAAACAATTGTTTCAGAGTGCTGTTGTCCCCCAACTTCCTCTTTTTTGCCAGTGTAAAGAATGATCTGGATTATATAGCCGTCAACAGTGCATAACTTGTACAGTTTCACACCGTATTTGTGTGTCTTATTCGGTATATACTGGCGGAATTTTAGCTGCCCTCTGAAGGGAACCATAGACTCATCAATAACTAATACTCTTCCAGGTTCCAGTTATTGCACTCCGAAACTTTCGATTAAGAATTTCTAATGCCTTCTTAATTTTGTACAGCCTGTGACTTATATCTAAAAATGGATCTTCATTGTTGCAAAAATGAAGGAATCTAAGGGAAAGCAGAAAACGATCCCTTGGCATTGTATTCACAATGAAATTGTTTCTGAAAGTGGAATCTTTTGACCAGTAGTCACTTAGTGAAGGAAGCGAGTTCAATCCCATCGCCAGAATAAATGAGAAAAAACTCATAATTTCGTCAACATCTGTATTGACCCAAACATGAAGTCTGGATTTTGACATGCACCTATGTTCCTGTAAAATTTGTTGAGCATAGGTATTCGTCTCCTCAGTTATTAGGTGCCACAAATCTTGAGGCATGAAAATATTATATGCATCTAAGAGGCAAGTAACTGCACTAATATCAGAAAGGCATTCTCTAATAAAAAATAGTACTTAAATACTCACTCATATTTAACTGATGATTGTTCATTTTTACATTCTTCAAGTGTTTCCATCTCTTCTGTTTCAATCTTTTTCTGTTAACAAATATTTTCAGGTCTTTCAGCTGAATCTAGTATAAAAACTTGAGCTTCAGATTTGTCTGCCATTTTCGAGATTATAAAATAAATTATCTGCAAATAAAGATGTAAGTTTTTCTGAGCTTACTATTGAGTTGATAATGCGTTCAAGAAATTGGGGAACGTGGGACGTAAAATAAACTGATAAAAGCCAAGCCTTACTTCAGGAAGTTGATTGATATCGTTTTTTTGTAACGCACGCGGCACGATATCCAGGATTCCTGAAAATGTTGTTTTTCACTATTTTACATTTAACGTTTTCAACACTAGCCACACCCTCAACGCCTCAACAGTCAAAACCATAGATAAAATAATTCCTTTATCTATGGTCACAACAAACAACAATGTCAAAAGTGTCAACACTGTCAACAGATCATAGATAAAGGAGAAAGGATAAAGGAACGTTTATTTATCTATGCAAAATGAATGATCTATGAACAGATTGCAGATTTTTGTAGCTTTCGATTCGGCTATCTGAGCTCCCCCAGTGCACGAAACAATGACATTGACGCATTCGATTTCCTTTCTGAAAGCGTGCGCGAAACGACAAAAAACGAGCTCCTCCGGTGCACGAAACTCCAAACCGAAAGCGGCAATTTTATTTTTTATGTATGGTGGGTGGTGCTCTAACCGAAAAGGCGCCAGGCATCAGGCATACATAAAGCAATATATTCTTTTATCTTTGGCACCAGAAAAATATAGGGAAAATCACGAACCGCTAGATGGCGCTGAAAATCACAAGATGTCGGGCCGAATGATGGTCGAAGTTATTCTGTCATTTCTGTCTTTCATAACAAGTAAATCAAATATTTTTTATGAGATTGCGGAATTAATAATAATGCCTGGGAAGACGAGATAACCATTTTGGACATTTTTATCAAATGACCACTATATAATAGAAAATTATTGAACTTACCATTAAAAAAATTACGAAAAGCACTGCCATGAAGGCAGGAGCTTTTGAGCGCTCGTACATGCACCTTGTAGGTAGATTCGCATTTTCCAGTTTTAGAAATCAATTGAAGGAATTTGCTTCAGTATATCATTCTCGATTAAAATACAAAATTTCATCTCGATCCAATCCGTAGTTTCGAATTTATCGAGAAAACAAAATTTCAAACGACCGTATTTACGGAACCCCTTGTATAATGTTGCTCATAGATGAACGTGATCACGACATTCGAGATCCACACCTATCCTGAAAATTTCAAGTCCCTAGGCGTTTCCGTTCAAAAGTTACAATTTTCTATGGTTTCTATGGTTCTGGTCATGCGATCTGGACAAAATTTCACATGTAGCTTGAACACCTCATTTTCCATTTGAGTGCAAAATTTCATCTCGATCAAATCTGTAGTTTTCAAGTAGTCAGGGAAACAAAACTTTGAACGGCCATATTTACGGAACCCCTAGTATAATTTGGCCCATTAACGAACTTAACCGAGGCATTCGGGAACTGAACCCACACTGAAAATTTCAAGTCTCTAGGTTGTTCCGTTCGAGAGTTATCGTGCTTACGGACGGCCGGACGGACAGACTCGAATTTTCCGACGGATTCGCCATCAGTGAGTCGAACATAGTCGATTGAGACCATTTTCGGCTCAAAATTCGAAAAATACAGACATCGTGACGAAATGATATAGCCCTCGTATAAGTAGTACGAGCGCTCAAAAAATCATCTTTCAGGCAGTGCTTTCTGCGATACGTTTCCCAATCTTCAAGTTTTTCTGCCATTTTTTAACTGTTTTGGGATTCAACGGGATTTTCTGCCAAGAAATTTCAGAAGAACCATGTGAGGAACAGAGCACATTACCTCTTAAAATCCGCTGCATTTTCAGCTCGTATACGGTTTATTTGAAACAATTGTCCATAAAATATCATCTAAATATATCACGTTCGATACATAAATGACTCAAAATCATACAAATATTTCACACTTTTCCAACGGGATGTTCTGCAAACAAATTTCAGAAGAATTATGTAAGGAACAGAGCACATTTTTCGAGATCTTATTCCCACATTGCCTCTTAAAATCCGCTGCATTTTCAGCTCGTATACAGTTTATTTGAAACAATTATCCATAAATTATCATCTAAATATATCACTTTCAATACATAAATGACTCAAAATCATACAAATATTTCACACTTTTCCCATATAAACACACACACACACGTTAGTTTGCTGTTCATCACTCGGGTAGTTCAAAGGATTAAAAGTAGATGTCGCCCACTACATGATTTTTCCCTATAGGATTTCTATGCATCTGTAAGCACCGAGTAACCAGTGATCTAATCGCACCCTAGATTTTAGATCATGTTGTAGTTCTGCAATAATCCACGGCATTTCACGATCGTGGCGCAAATATGGTTGAGAAATAGGTTATATTTTCAATGAGAAATAGTAGAAACTTGTTCACATTTTTCCGAGTATCGCTTCGTTAAGAGTGTACTGTATTAGTATTTTTGTGCGCTAAAACTATAATCAGCATTACACTTTTCTTTCAAATGCAACAAATAACTGGAACTCTAATTTGAAAGGGTAATTAACGTGAAAGAATAACTCTTGATAATCTTTGGCATTATTCAATTCAAGGTGACTAAATAAAGGAGGTGAATTCAAAACCACATTCTTCATAATAATGTGATGCAGTCAATTTCTGAGGAAACAATTTAGTTCAAAAATATCACTCACCTTATTGATAATAAAAAAATTATGCAATCAACAGTTTACATGTTATACAGAGAGTAGTCATTAATGATGTGTGAGTAATATGAAAACAAAAAAAATTTTTGTAAAATTGCTGTTCAATAGTTACAGTTACAATCATGTCATTTCACCCAATTATTCTTATTAACTTTATTGATTCCCTCTGATTTTCGAATGGACTGAATCTATATGTCTTTTCAGATTGAACTTACTTACTGTAGCAAGTTCACATAAGTGACACTTATGTTCCTTTATATTCAAATGGACTGCATCTATATGCATTCTGAGGTTTACTTTCTGAACTGTAGCGAAATCACATAAGTGACACTTGTGTTCCTTTATTTTCAAATGGACAGCATCTATATGTCTTTTGAGGTTTAGCTTCTGATTTGAAGCATAATCACATAAGTGACACTTATGTTCCTGAATATTCAAATGGATTGAATCTAAATGTTTTTGGAGAGCATATTTCCAAGTTGAAGCAAATTCACATAAGTGACACTTGTGTTCCTTTATGTTCAAATGAACTGCATCTATATGCACTTTCAGATTTCCCTTCTGAACAGAAGCATAATCACATAAGTGACACTTATGTTCCTTCATATTCAGATGGACTGAATCTATATGCCTCTTAAGGTTCATCTTTTTATTCGAAGCGTAATCACATGAGTGACACTTATGTTCTCTTATTTTCAAATGAACTGAATTTATATGCATTTCGAGATCTATTTTTCGATCTGAAGCATAATCACATAAGTGACACTTATGTTCCTTTATATTCAAATGGATTGAATCTATATGTTTTTTGAGGTGTTCCCTCCGAGCTGAATCATAATCGCATAAGTGACACTTATGTTCCCTTATATTCAAATGGACAGCTTCTATATGTCTTTTTAGGCTTCTCTTCGTAACTGAAGCAAAATCACATGAATTACACATATTTTTCTTCAAATTCAGATGAACAAAATTATTTTGGTGTTCGAGATCAATATCCTGATTTGAACATGACTTATTCCTATGTTGCTGGCCTTCAAGGAAATTCAGATTGGGTTTCATTTCGAATTTGGGAAGAAACAAATCTTCCTCCATTTTGTGAAATTTATTCCTGTCATGTACCCCATTTGCATCAATAAATTGTTCAACAATATCCACATCTTCAATCTTTAGGATATCAGGGGTCTCTTCATCAGCTGTATATTGAACACTAAAACAGATCAAAACATTATTTTTTTTATTCTAGAAGACTGAGGTAGTCACAAGGTAGCCAAGCCTATCATAAAAAGAGCGTAGATACATAGCTGCGATAGGGCATAGACGCTCCTATATACTACTCAGGGAAAGTGCACATCTACATTCTTTCTCAGAAATGTTATGGAAAAAATCGTTAATTTTCATACCACAAACAATTGAACCCGTCATTTTGAAAAGGGCCCGAGTCCAGTTATAAAAACTTTTCAGGAGCTACAAAAATATGATTCATATGAAAAATAATAGGTTGCTAACGGAACTGAACATATTAGATGAGAAAGTGAGAACATATATACTTTTTGTAAGGTTTATTTATTAAACCAAAACATTCATCATACAGATATTTTAAATAAAAAATATTGGACTAATGCCTTTTTCGAAATGACCTCTTAGATGCACACACATATCCAAAGATTTCCAGAACTATTAGTTATCATCCTGATTTTATTGATATTCATTGTTAGCTCAAGTTGTTGGCCATGAAGAAAACCTCTGTATAGAACAGTTGGTACTTCTCTTGAATCTATTTTTCTAATTTTTTTCAAATCTGACATTTTGTTTTCAATGATTGGCACTTTACCAACATATGCAGGAGTATTACTATTTTGTAAGGGCAACCTCATGCCCATCCTCTCTAAGAGCTGGAATTCATGATCGACAATACAATCTACTGATTCATGCGTTGTAACAAGACCTTTGGTGGACTTGGAAAATGTGACACCTTCAGAATAAAAAAAGGCAATTTTTTTTTTTATCGCTTTGAACGTTGGCTTGTGGTACATGCAGATGTGTCATTTTCCCAGGAAATATGCCACTTGCTTCCATGAATAAACTGGCACAAAAACATGATTTCAAACTAAAGTGTAACTCGTGCCCTTTTCAAAATGACGGGTTCAATTATTATCATTGACAGAACTGATATGTCTCCTTAATTGAACTGTTGCTGTGCTCTTTAGCATGTAAACATGAGTTTTCTCTGAGAAGGCTATAGAAGGATCTCTGCTACATCACGGCTATGTATTTGCGCTTTTATCTCAGAACTGGACACCTGGATAAAAACCGCTCATTGTCCACTTTTCTACAGAAAGGCATTCCCTAATAAAACAATAGTACTTAAATACTCACTCATATTTAACTGATGATTGTTCATTTTTACATTCTTCAAGTGTTTCCATCTCTTCTATTTCAATATTTTTCTGTTAACAAATATTTTCAGGTCTTTCAGCTGAATGTAGTATAAAAGCTGGAGATTCAGATTTGTCTGCCATTTTCGAAATTATAGAATAAATTCCGGGCAAATAAAGATGAACGTTTTTCTTAGCATACTATTGAGTTGAAAATGCGTGCAAGATATTGGAGAACTTAGAATGTAAAATGAACTCATAACATAAAAGCCAAGCCTTGATTGATATCGTTTTTTTGTAACACACGCGGAACGATATCCAGGATTCCTGAAAAAGTTGTATTTTCACTATTTTCATTCAACGTTTTAACCACTCGCCACAACATAAAGACTCAACAGATCATAGATCTGTTGATGAATGATCTATGATCTATGAACATATTGCAGATTTTTGTAGCTTTCGATTTGGCTATAGGGAAAAATCACGGAGTGGACGACATCTACTTTTGATCGTTTGAAATACCCGAGAGGTGAACAAAAAGCTAACGTGTGTATGTGTATATGGGGGAAAAGTGTGGAATATTTGTATGGTTTTAAGTCATTTGGGTATCGAAAGTGATATGATATGATAAGTTTAGATGATAATTTATGGACCATTGTTTGAAATAAACTGCATACGGATTGTAAGAGGTAATGTGGGAATAAGATCACGAAAAATGTGCTCTGTTCCTCAATGCTCATCACATAGTTCATCTGAAAGTTGACATGAATTCCTGTTGAATCCCAAGTCAGTTAAAAAATGACAGACAATCTTGAAGATTGGAAAACGTATCTCAAAGAATATGTTACTTTGCAGCAAGCACATTTTCTATCATTTAGTGTTCATTGGCTATCACATTCACGTTCACCCACATAATCAAAAATGTCCGACGTAGTTATCTCGACTTTCACAGGCATTATTATTTATTCCGCAATCTTATAAAAAATATTTGATTTACTTGTTATGAAAGACAGAAATGATAGAATAATTTTGACCACGTTTCGGCCCGACATCTTGTGATTTTCAGCGCCATCTAGCGGTTCGTGATTTTTCCCTTCAAAGTTCAACCACAGCCGTCTTTATAGATAGCCTGGAACGAAGTCTGGCATCGTCGCATCCGAACGTAAATGGTAGGTATACTAGTGCGGAGCGATAGCGCGAGATATAGTATTATTTCACATTCAAATCACTAGTCAAGTCATCAAATTAATTTTTTGCTGAAAGAAAAATGAACATAAGACCCTACTTAGTCAATAAATTGAATATCTCAGTAAGTTTTGCACAATAATCTCATGATAAAGTTGAAATTGAAATGATATTTCTCTGAATTTTTATTCAATTTATTGTTCAGCAAGAACCACGGGAAGGTGTAAGGTCATCTCTTGCCAAAAAAAAAACTTAAATAAAATTCTCAACATAAATATAAACTCTCAAACATAACAAATAAATGAATACATATAGAAATATATTAAGTAATGAAAATTTCGAAAAACTCATAACAAAGTGAATTTTATTCTTAAATGGTTTTTTTTTGCTATCTCCTAAATGTTTTCTTTTCTTCTCCATTTGCTCGACTTTTGAATCATTATTTCTATTTTTCACATAATTTTTGAGCAGTAAATTCGCGAAAATGGAGCAGAGTGAATTTAAAATGTTACATTTGAGACATAGTTTTTATTTCCACTGTCAGAATTAGGGGATATTTCTAATGACGAAGAAATTGATCTCAAATAACTTTTAGAAGGCAAAATAAAAAATTTTCTCATTAATTCATAACATGAAGGTGACTGTGAAAATAATATAAATGACATAACTATAGTTCTTGATGAATATTTAATTCTTTTTGCTATGACCTGTCGTAATTGGTCTGTAATGATTTCTACCTGTCTGAATCTGTCAAAATTTTCATTATTTCTATCAGCTAAAAATAACTCTAAGGAAGCTAAAGAACTTTTCAATGAATCAGACATAGATTCTTCAGGTACTGCATCTTCATTATTTACATTTTTATAACGAGAAAGTAAATTTGTAATTTGAGACCACCTACTAAGTGTTAGATCGTACGGAAGAATCCATTTTAAATCATTTTGAGAGATCTGAATATTTTTAATAAATAATTTCAATCTATTTGAACTGAAACATCCACAGATAATGATTTTTCGAAATTAATTATATAAAAATAAATCTTTTCATCGAATTTCTTAATCTCCCATCAATTTTGATTGAATAATTATTGATTAGGTCATCGAAATCTTTTATCATGTCCGAACTCAAAAAGGCTTCTATTTCATTATTCTGCCGAGAAATGATTTCATTTTTTCTAAGCTGAGGATCGGTCCTCGGTTTTGGAGTTGATTTTGTGAGATACTTCGGTAAATTTGGAAAAACTTTGGGAATAGCGTTTTTTTTTAATTAAGGATATTTTAATGATAACAATTGAATGGTTCCATCTGGCTTTAAAAATTTATCATTCTTAATAATATCACTTTCTTCGAAATGTTTCTCGCAAACTGAACTAGAAGAGGTCGGAATAAAATCTTTTCTTGGGAAAGCTTTTATCCATAGAAGCTTCAGCTCTTCATTTTTGGGAAATTTAAAACAACTTACATAATTCCTATCTTTCTGATACGAATAATTGCTTCTACAATTTGGAACACAACACGATCGTACCATCTTGATTCTCAGTAGATGATCTCAAATATACCCACCAAAATTACTGAAAACAACACTTTCACTTCACTTAAATCACTATTACACTTCAGTTTGAACTTTATTACACTTATTTAATTCACAAAAACACAAACAATAACACGTGCGTAACCTATTACGACTTGTTGAACTGAAAACTCGATTATGCGAAGCTCCCGAGATCCATATCCCTCCGTCCAACGTTGCCAGTTTTCTCTCGTTCCAGGCTTCTAATAAAGACGGCTGTGGTTCAACACACCCTAGATTACGGATCATGTTGTGGTTCCGAAATAATCCACAGTATTTCACTATTGTGGCGCAAATTCAAATATCTTCGTGTAAAAGGTTGTGAATTTTAAATAAGGATTATAAGGAATAGTAGAAACTTGTTCAAATCTTACATATTTTCCGAGTATCGCTTAGTTAAGAGTTAATAATATATAATATATAATAATATAATAATGGAAGTATGGAAGCATTATTGAAATCATGAAGTATAGAACATAGAACAATTTATCGTATTTACAGGTTAGGGAAAAAAAAGCGCTCTCTTTCGAGAGGTAAAAAAAATAGATCAAGCAATCGAAATCGAAAATGTGAAACAAAATCTAATCAGGGTTTCTTTATATTTCTTAGTTTATCGAATACGTAATTCTTGACCCCGCAGCTGCTAAATTAGTGTTATAGCGGCAGGTCTCACGAAGTTATATTGAAAAAGGTAATGTTTTTCGTAAAAATAGGTACAGATATGTCAGGAAATATGTATATCAGTTTATGGGGGTGTGCTATAATATGATTTTTTTGATGCAGTTATAGTTATATTTTAGAGTAACAATGTTAATCTGCAATAGAGTTATAGCTATTGTGTCCTGATAATTTTTTATTGTCTTTCATTTCCAGAGGATTTGAGTTATATATGTACTTTCGCAAATGGCCGACCAATCTGAATCTCTTGTATTTGTGGTGGATTCATCTGAAATGTCTGAGGAAGATTATGTGAAGAACGAGATTGAAACAGAGGAATATATCTATGAAGGAGAAGAATTATCAATTGAATATGAGTGAGTAATTACTATTAAGTTGCGTTGGACTTTCCTACTGAACCTTTTTCTCGCCACATTTGGCAGGACAAGGTGTCAAAATTTATTGTCCTGCTTACATCTGTATTACAGTGTAAAAGAGAGACATAAGAGTACATATCCTGAACATGTCCTTGAAAGATTTCAGGAGCAACCATCTTCCCAGATTGGTAAGGCACCCATTTTCTGAAATCCTTCAGGGATGAGTCTGCTTGGAGTTTCAATAGAACTCGATTGTTGACACTTCTTCCACTTGATTCTTTGTTGATGGGAAGGAGGAGAAAGGGGTCATGGCTTCAGTATTACTCTGATTTGAGCAAGCACTGTAAATCTCTTCAAAAATGAGGATATTATTACCCATAAATCGCTGGTATGAAACTCCTAAACCTTCGAATTAACACAAATGTCCGTTCGATATAATGATCATACTCTCAAATAAATTTTCAACTATACAGGGTGTTTCCAAATTAGACGTGAACCTTGGAGGACGTGATGGTACCACTCATATGCTGTCATTTGAGCCATATTTATTGATAACCGAAAATCAACAGTTTCCGAAATATTTGAGTTCTTGTGTTTTTGATAAAAAATTTCACCTTACTTCAGTTTTCGTCAATTTTTTCTACGTTGACCAAATTTGCTCAAAATTTTGGATTATTTTCATCAGAAAAGGATATGATATGTATGAAAAAAGCAAAACTTGAAAGTTGGCATATGAAGAAAATAAAAATTAATTTCTAATATCAATTTGAATGCAACTTTCGAATTCCACAATTATTTATGTATAAAAAAATTATTATTAAAAACTTCAAATTCCTTCATCATTTCCTAAAAAAGTTTTCGTGAGAATGCAGGAACTAGTTTCATTTCAGCAGATTTTTTTATAAACAAACTTTTCAATGTCCGACATAAAAAATTGTGATTTAGCATTAATGTTTGGATAACTCGTAAACTGTTGATCTTTGGTTATCAATAAATATAGCTCCGGCAGCAAATGAGTGAGTCATACTAACACTTCCTCCTAGGTCCACGTCTAATTTGGAAACTCCCTGTATCACACTTTTTGATTTTGCATCCTCTACCTTTTCTGTCTTTCACAAGAAAAGAGCCTGCATAATCTACCTTAATCACTTTTAAGGAAATCCAGTTTCAAATCGAGTTTGTGGTAATATACCCATGATCAACATTTTTTGGATTGAACCTGAAAGATGCAGGACACTCTCGAACTGTTGCCTTTGAAAGATTTGTTCCAGAACTGGCCTAATGAATCAGAAATAGAATAATAATAATTGAGAACCCATATGAAACAACTTCAAATGTTCATATTTGAAAATGAATACGTAAATAATGTTCGATATGACTTTTCCTCATGTCTATTAATGATATACATACTGGTAAATTTTGAATATTCACAGACAATTTTAAGTTTAAAATAGAAGGAAATGTTTCTGTTGCTGGAGGATTTAAATAGGTTAGCCAATAGTGTACTAGCAGTGGCTTATGGTTGAATATTGGGAAGTGTATAGTCCATTTAAGAATTATTGACATCGAAGCAGGCCATGAACGTCCAGTCGAGGCTTTATTTCTGGTTACTAAAAAGTAACTAAATTTCATCATAGAAATGGAACATAAATATAACCTAGAAAAGTGTTGAGTATACGAATTATCAAATAATTAAGCCGGAATATTTCGATTGCAGTTCAAACATGCGAATTCAGGTTTGAAAGCGCAAAAATATCGTGGAATGCTTTCATATGAAATTATCTGAACTTATCGTTCATATAAAAGTCAACCATGGAAAATTGAAGATCATTCAAATAAATATTTATTTTCACTCAGGACCATGCAATATTTATTGGTATTGGAAATCTTGCAAAATTCTAACCATATAACTATAAGAGTACCATTTTATGTCAGGATTCAAGAAGGATAATTAATGGAATTCTAGCAGGTAGCTAGTGGTGCAACAGAAAAAAAATTTTGGATACTTCGCAAGCACAGGGCCAAAAGAATGGATTGGAATAAACGTTATAATGTATTAAGAAATAAGAGAGAAACAAAAATTAAGAATCTATGTAGTACATGAAGAATTTTGACATGAACTATCAATATATGAACCAATTTGTGAATTATTTATTGCTCGGTATTGAATACTTTAAGAAAGTCAATTTTTATTTTCATTCATTAAAACTGTCCATGAATTATTGAAAATATCATAATTGATGAGCAATTTTACAATTATTTAGTATACTTTTGAATTGGGAACAATATAGCATGTGTATTAGCAGAGGGAATGTGAACAGTGTACTATACAGTATAAGTATAATAAATAAACTTAAAATATCTATGAATGATACAAGAGCAAAGATAAAAATATTGAAAACTTTGTTTCCACATAGTGTAGTGATTTGAATGTGTTTATTGAACAAACTGACATAATCCTATTGATGGGCATCCCTTTGCAGGGAAGGTTTCAATATTTCAATAACCCATTTATGAAATAATTCACCATTCATAGTAATCCTTATCATTAATACCACTGTCAAGAATCGGATCACATCCAGGTAAAAATCCATCAATTGTTCCAGCATTCAAAATAGTGCCTTTACCCTTGAATATACTCGGCATACCTTTTGGATTATTTTCTAGTGTCCACTGACAAATTTGAATACCGTTTTTGAATATCCAAATTTCATCTAGATAAATGAATTTTACGTTTTGTTCCATGTATTCTCGGTATTTATCACAATATCGTACTATTTTTATTATATTTTTCTGTTTATCAGTAAGAATTTTCCTTCGATCAACTTTTTTGTATTTGTATCCAATTTTTTTTATGATATAATATAATGTTGACTTCGATCAATTGAAATCTAGGTGCTCTTTGGCCAGTTCGAAAAGGATATCTAAACTGATATATTCATTGTTTTTAATTCTAGCAAAAACAAAGTCATTCAATGTCTCTTTGAAGGAATAATCATATCGCACAGGTTTTCTTCCACTGCTAATTCCAGGCTATAATAACATGCTAATATTCTACGGACAGGGCTTGGTGAAATCTGAAAATTTAAGAGACATTGATAAATCAGAATACACTTTGAGTCGGTGAATAACCTGAAACACTAGCGGAAATATATGCAAAATCTTTGAAAAACTCGAAGTAACACCGACGAACTGCCTGGCGTTCTCTTGTTAGGCGCAAATTTGTTAAAATCATCAAAGCAAGATTTCTATGGGTAATGTTAGTGTTATTCCTATACCAACCTGAATTCAGCAACCAAAAATATTACTGAATAGTCTATTACCAACTTAAATTCGATTTTTCACAGCCAACCGAGATGTCAATAATTCTTAAACGGAGTATAATTATATTAGTCTTTTCATAGGTAACAAGAAAAAATACTGCTTGGACAGTGTTCACCTCAAATATAATGATGTTGAAAGGATCTTTGGGGTTTATTTTGATGAGCATTTGAGTTTTGGCCACCATATAAACACTGTGGTGGTTAATCTTTTGAGGCTCTAGGTTTTGTTTTATGTAATTGTAAGGAGTTGTAGGTGGAGAATCGTAAGAGGGTAAACATGTCATTTGTTCAGGCTCCCTACATTAGGAAACATTTTTTGAGTTTGGGAAGAGTTCAGAATAAATTTGTGCAGTTTTGTTCTTTCAGGCTTAATATGATAATCCTAGTTGACCATATTTTTAAGGAAGTAATCAGGATATAAAGAAATATGGGTCGTGTTTGTGGTCATCTATTTTTTGTGAACTTCTTGGCAAGATCTCATTTGACGTTCCAATGCACAAAGCGATGGGTTTCTTTGGGCCGTCATGCAATGCATTTGTCTGTTGAGAGCTCCTTGAAACAGATTAATTTTAAGGATGTTAAAATTTTGGGTATTTCCTTATCTAGAATAAAACAAAGAATCTTCCCTATAGTTTCAAATTTGATGGTGACTATTGGGTAGATTCTTCATTTTATTCTAAATAATTCAATTTCCTACTTGGACTTCCAAATATCAATACATTTCCTTATCTCAGTTAAAGAGACATATTGAAGACATTCTGATTTTTGAGCGCTCGTACTACTTACACGAGGGCTATATCATTTCGTCACGATGTCTGTATTTTTCGAATTTTGAGCCGAAAATGGTCTCAATCGACTAGATTCGACTCACTGATGACGAATCCGTCGGAAAATTCGAGTCTGTCCGTCCGTCTGGCCTTCCGGCCGTATACACGATAACTCTCGAACGGAACGACCTAGAAACTTGAAATTTTCAGGGTAGGTTCGAATCTCGAATGCCGCGGTTAAGTTCGTTTTTGGGCAAAATTCGCCGAGGGGTTCCGTAAATATGGCCGCTCGAAATTTTGTTTTCCTGATTACTTTGAAACTACAGATTCGATCGAGATGAAATTTTGCACTCTGATGGAAAATGAGGTGTTCAAGCTACATGCAAAATTTTGTTCAGCTCGCATCACCAGAACCATTGTAACTTTTGAACGGAAACGCCTAGGGTCTTGAAATTTTCAGGATAGGTGTGGATCGCGAATTTCACGGTCACGTTCATCAATGAGCAAAATTAGACTAGGGGTTCCGTAAATATGGCCGTTCAAAATATTCTTTTCCTGATAATTTCGAAACTAACGATTTGATTGGAATGAAATTTTGCACCTAGCTGAGGAATAATGTATTCAAACTAAGTGCGAAATTTTGTCCAGATCGCATCACCAAGACCATAGATACCGTAGAAAATTTTAGCGAATTATCGAAAAAAAAAATTGGTTGACAGCTGTCAAAAATTTCCTCAATTGGTTTCCAAAACTGAAAAATGCGAATCTACCTACAAGGTGCATATACGAGCGCTCAAAAGCTCCTGCCTTCACGGCAGTGCTTTTCGTAATTTCCAAACCGATTCATTTTGAGTTTCAGTTGAAAAATTAATAAATTCGTGAGCGTTGTTTGTGATCTTTGTTGTTGGTAACGGTACATAGCAACACAGCATAGAAACCATCAAGTTTGTTTTCACAAAGCAACTCGTCAAACTTGCATGAAATTTTTCCAATTTTTTTTCCGGAAAAACTGCTGACAGCTTAGTTGACAGTTGTTAAAATTAATAGG
Organism: Aphidecta obliterata; assembly: GCA_963966015.1. Taxonomy (NCBI): domain Eukaryota; kingdom Metazoa; phylum Arthropoda; class Insecta; order Coleoptera; family Coccinellidae; genus Aphidecta; species Aphidecta obliterata. The sequence goes on along the minus strand of OZ014434.1, from coordinate 12,470,879 downwards.
AAGGAAATAATCGAAAGAAAATCACCTAAAGCACTGATGTGAAGTCTGTAGTTTCGCCTTAGTTGAAAATTATTTTGACAGCTGTGTCAAAATTTTTTTGCATCTGTTCCTAAAACTGGAAAATGCGAATCTACCTACAAGGTGGATGAACGAGCGCTAAAAAGCTCTTGACTTCACGGCAGAGCATTTTATAATTTTTTAGGGATTGATCTGAATCGCTGACTTTTTTTTGTCTGTCATATACATCATAAGAAAAATTAAAAAACGCTGTCTTTGAAAACAGTGTTTTTTATTCGTTTCTACTCTACCCGAAACATAAACTGAATATTTCAGGGGGATTGAAATTTTTTTTCTCAACCGATTTCAAAAGTTAATCATTGGAAATTATATTCCAGTTCTAGTGCTCAGTATATAGCTGATGAAGAAACCTCCGATACCCTGAAGATTGAAGATGTGAAATTTCTGGAACAATTAATCGATGAAAATGCAGTACATGAGGGGAAAAAGAACATTGTTGAATGCGAAATAGCCAATAAATCCCAAAAACTGGACAAAGAAACATTCCTTCCTGAATTCAAAATGAAAGCAACACCGAATTTCATTGAAAAAAAGCGAGATAAAAAGAACTCCTGTGGCAATATTGTGAATCAGGGAATTGATCTCAAGAGCCATGCACATTCTAACCATGTGAATCTTTCATCTTCCAAAAAGATGGAACTCAAAATGCATATAGATTCAGTCCATTCGAATATAAAGAAACATAAGTGTCACTTATGCGATTATGCTGCAGTTCAGAGAGTACACCTCAAAACGCATATAGATTCAGTCCATTCGAATATAAAGAAACATAAGTGTCACTTATGTGATTATGCTGCAGTTCAGAGAGTACACCTCAAAACGCATATAGATTCAGTCCATTTGAATATAAAAGAACATAAGTGTCACTTATGTGATTATGCTGCAGTTAGGAAAGCACAACTCAAAATGCATAAAGATTCAGTCCATTCGAATATAAAGAAACATAAGTGTCACTTATGTGATTATGCTTCAAATAAGAATGCAATCCTCAAAAATCATATTGATTCGATCCATTTGAATATTAAGGAACATAAGTGTCACATATGTGATTATGCTTCAAATCAGAAGGGACACCTCAAAATGCATATAGAATCGATCCATTTGAATATTAAGGAACATAAATGTCACTTATGTGATTATGCTTCGAATCGGAAGGGAATCCTCAAAAATCATATAAATTCGTTCCATTTCAATGTTAAGGAACATAAGTGTCACTTATGTGATTATGCATCAGTTTCGAAGGGAAACCTCAAACAGCATATAGATTCGATCCATTTGAATATAAAGGAACATAAGTGTCACTTATGTGATTATGCTGCAGTTAAGAAAGTACAACTAAAAATGCATATTGATTCAGTGCATTTGAATGTAAAGCAACATAAGTGTCACTTATGTGATTATGCTTCAAATCAGAAAGGACACCTCAAAATGCATATAGAATCGATACATTTGAATATTAAGGAACATAAGTGTCACTTATGTGATTATGCGTCAAATCGGGAGAGAAACCTCAAAAATCATATAAATTCGTTTCATTTCAATATTAAGAAACATAAGTGTCACTTATGTGATTATGCTTCTGTTCAGAAGGGAAATCTGAAAGTGCATATAGATGCAGTTCATTTGAACATAAAGGAACACAAGTGTCACTTATGTGAATTTGCTTCAACTTGGAAATATGCTCTCCAAAAACATTTAGATTCAATCCATTTGAATCCAACCTCATAAATCATATAGATTCGTTCCATTTGAATGTAAAGCAACATAAGTGTCACTTATGTGATTATGCTTCAAATCAGAAGGGAGACCTCAAAATGCATATAGATTCGATCCATTTGAATATAAAGGAACATAACTGCCACTTATGTGGTTATGCTGCAGTTAAGAAGGTACAACTCAAAATGCATATTGATTTAGTCCATTTGAATGTCAAGGAGCATAAGTGTCACTTATGCGATTATGCTTCAGTTCGGAAGGGACACCTCAAAACGCATATAGATTCAATCCATTTGAATATAAAGAAACATGAGTGTCACTTATGTGATTATGCTTCAAATAAGAATGCAATCCTCAAAAATCATATAGATTCGGTCCATTTGAATATTAGGGAACATACGTGTTCCTTATGTAAATTTGCTTCAACATGGAAACATTCCCTGAAGAAACATATAAATTCGGTACATTTGAATTTAAAGGAACATTAATGTCACTTGTGTGATTATGAATCAGCTCAGAAGGAAGTCCTCAGAATGCATACAGATTCAGTCCATTTGAAGATGAAGAAACATAAGTGTCACTTATGTGATTATGCATCAGTTCGGAAGATAAACCTCAAAACGCATATAGATTCAGTCCGTTTGAAAATGAAACAACATAAGTGTCACTTATGTGATTTTGCTACAGTAAGAAAGCTATTCAGTATGCATTTAGAAAAAGTTCATTCGAAAATCAGAAGTGTCATTCAATATTAAAGTTGCTTATGTGATTATGCAATTTGTTTATTCCTGATATGGTTAATGATTAGGTGAAATATGTTTGTAGAACCAATAAAAATCTCAATATTACCAACATTTTTTGCATTTTCATATTTTTCTTTTTTGGTTTATTTTGTTTCAGAACATTTTCGTGTTTATTTTTCTTAGGCTTGTTTCAAGAGGTTGAGTAAAATAGCGTAAGCTAAACTTCGCCTCATAATTGTATTGTAACAAACTTAAGCTGGACCTGTCGCGGCTCCAGAACTGACGATTGTGACAGTAGGTAACGAGAACTTTCTAGAGATGAGGAGGCGCTTCGAACGGCTTTCTGGAGACTTCTACCCTACTATATAAATCGACATCGGCCCATGACGATTTAGTACAGAATTGGACTTGCGCGTGTAAATAAATCGAGTGTTATAAATAAATTAGTATTAGTGAATTGTAAATAAATTATTTAAGAAGTTGAAAATTGAATTGAAAGAACTCAACCAAGTGACGACTTATTCAATGATACAGTTGATGAATGATAACTAAATGTCGACACTGATGATTGCTCTTCGATAATAGTAATATTGACTAAGGGTCACAACAATTGCATATAATATAGTTATTGAACCAGTATTATTCAAAGGTTATTGCATAAACCCAGGAATGATTAAAAAGAAAATGCGAGTATGTATTTAAGTTCATGGCTTTCAATTATCGTCGATACAAGAAGTTCTCTAGAATTGACTGTAGATATTTGTGTGTGAAGCACTTAGATATGGCTACATATTATGGAAAAGCCATACTAGTTAGTTGGTTTGGTACATTGAATATAATCAGCTCACTACGAAAAGCAAGATGAAGGAGAAAAAAATGAAGTAAATAATGGAAACCATCAATGATAGAATAATATGTACTAATACAAGACTTCATTATCACCGAAGTTCTTCTTTGGGAAATCTAGAATGAAGGAAAATATTAACGTGGTGGAATTGAGATAAAGTAAAAAACAATTGTTCACACAGTGATGGTTAATATAAATGTTTCCTCATAATGTTACATTCAGGTTGGACATCACGTTATTCCCGATATTTCTCAGTATAATACAGTGAACTTGAATAACACGAAAATAAAAGAATATAACGGGAAATAATCTCGACATTTCTTATGTTACGCCAATGCATACCACTTTGACAGCAATGCACACAAATAATGCTGATAAATAACTTATACCTGGATTATACTCAGACACTTCCACTGCTACTCGCGCTGCCTGAATAACTTCTGCGGCAGTATCAGAGGCAGTGAGTATTCACACTCTGCTCCATCATTTCTCTCGCGATCCAGTTTGTGTAATGGCAAATGACGAAATTGCAGCCACAACATAATGATCATACTCTCAAATGAATTTTCAACTATATAGCACTTTTGCTTTTGCAACCTCTACCTTTTCTGTCTTTCTTGAACGCCTTCAAGAATAGATTCGATTCACATGGGTTTCGCCCTCTTGATGCCCCATGAGTGCTTGGATTTGTGCCTTTGCAAAATTCCTGCTAGAAACTGTCCATAACAAATCTGTAATAGTAGTTTTCAATAATAATTGAGGACCCACATGAAACAACTTCAAATGTTCATATTTGAAAATTAATACATAAATAATGTTCGATATGACTTTTCCTCGTATTTATTAATGATATACATACTGGTAAATTTATTACTCACAGAAAATCTTTATGTTCAAAAGGCCGGTTGATTCAGAGTAGGATCGGTTGAATCGGATTTGAATAGGTTAGCCAATAGTGTACAAGCAGTGGATTATGGTTGAATGTTGGGAAGTCTAATTACATTTGTTTCTACATAGGAAACAAGGAAATATACTGCTTGGACAGTGTTTACCTCAAATATAATGATGTTTATTTTGATGAGCATTTGACTTTTGGCCACCATATAAACACTATGGTGGTTAATTTCTTAAGGTTCTAGGTTTTGTTTTTCGTAAGTGTAAGAAGTCCGGCCGACAGGTGGCGTGAGTAGAGAAACAATCTCTAACCGTCATCGCGTTAGGTTGTTTGGGTAGCTGTCTGCTACATCGAGTTTATCCTGAGCTGATCTGTACTGACGAGCCGTAAAACGGCGAAACCGGTCTGCAGATGCAAAGGATAAATTTCGATGTTTCATGGGGTTACATGTATTGATTTGTTGGCTTGCTTTTATTAGTCTATCTAATACATATTTTCTTGTCTCATTTTGAAATTTGAAAACTTCAGATAGACGACCAATATTCATTCAGTGTAAGGAGTTGTAGGTGGAGACTTGTAAGAGGGTATACATGTAATTGGTTGGAGCTCCCTATCATAGGAAACATTTTTTGAGTTTGGGAAGAGTTCAGAATAAATTTATGCGGTTTTGCCCTTTCAGGCTCAATATGGGAATCCTAGTTCACCATATTCATGAGGAAGTAATCGGGATACGTAGGTTGCCCTTTATATTTCGGGATTAGAGAAGAAAAACGAATACTAATCATCGAAAATCGCTTTATTGTTTTTAAAATATCCCTCATCATGAAGATCTATGCACTTCTGCATTCGTTTGAACCAATTGTCGAAGCACGTTTGCCACTCTTATTGAGGTTTCTCCAAAACATGCATTCTGAACTCATGAACCGCTTATGCGGGTGTCGAAAAACGTGGACCTCTCAGTTTATTTTTTCCGTACGGGAATAAAAAGAAGACATTCGGTGCCAAGTCAGGACTATATGGCGGATTACTTATCAAATCGACGTTTTGAGTGCTCAAAAATGCAGTTGTTCGAGCTGATGTGGTTGAAGCTCGAATTGTCGTGGTTGAGAGTGTTGTCTTCGGCGGTTGGTTTTCCTCATTTCTTGGAAGACAACTGACAAACAAATGGTTGTGTACCACTCATAATTGACTGTTCTGCGTTGTTCTAGTGGTACGGTTGCGACATGTCCAGTTTTTCTTAAAAAACAGGTGACCATTTTCACATTCAAAGTTTTTGTGCATACAATTTATATATATGGAGGCAGTTGGCTAGGTATCGATACAAAAGTAATACATACCTAACAACGTACTTAGCCGCCTTAGCCGTAATATAAGAAAATATTCTGGCAGTCATGGGACAGAAGAAGGGAAAACTTAGAACTTTGGAACCACTTTTTTTTATTTCAAAATTAATTGTAGTATAAATATTTAGAATTGGTGAATTGGAATAACAACATAATTAAGTCTTTTTCTCACATCTATTGGCACCCCGAGCAATAAGGAACTTCTTATACAACTGCAATTTGTGAGTTATGTAAGTGTTGATATTTAGAAACATTCCTTCCTTATTTTCAAGGATTGAATCTGTATCACCGACTTTTTTGTTTGTCATGTACGTCATAAGAAAGACTGAAAAACGTTGTCTTTGATTACAGATTTTTTTTATTCGTTTCTACTCTACCCAAAACATGAACTGAATATTTCAGGGGGATGGAAATATTTTTCCTCAAACGATTCCAAACGTTAATTATTAGAAATAATATTCCTGTTTCAGTGCTCAGTATACAGCTGATGAAGAAACCCCTGACACCCTGAAGATTGAAGATGTGAAATTTCTGGAACAATTAATCGATGAAAATGTAGTACACGAGGAAAAAAAGTACATTGATGAATGCAAAATGGCCAATAAATCTCCAAAAATGGACGAAGAAACATTCCATTCCGAATTCAAAATGGAAGAAACTCCGAATTTTATTGCGGAAAAGCAAGATAAGAACTCCTGTGACAACATTGTGAATCAGAAAATTGATCTCGATAGCTTTGCACATTCTGACCACGTGAATTTGAGGAAACATAGGTGCCACTTTTGTATTTTTTCATCTTCTAAAAAGTGGGACCTCAAAATGCATATGGATGCAGTCCATTTGAATATAAAGGAACATAAGTGTCACTTATGTGACTTTGCTTCAAATCGGAAGGGAAACCTCAAAACCCATATAGATTCGTTCCATATCAATGTTAAGGAACATAAGTGTCACTTCTGTGAGTATGCTTCAAATCATAAGGGACACCTCAAAATGCATATAAAGTCGATCCATTTGAATAAAAAGGAACATAAGTGTCACTTATGTGATTATGCTGCAGTTAAGGACGTACAACTCAAAATGCATATTGATTCAGTCCATTTGAATATAAAGAAACATAAGTGTCACTTATGCGACTATGCTGCAGTTCAGAAAGTACACCTCAAAACGCATATAGATTCAGTCCATTTGAAAATAAAACAACATAAGTGTCACTTATGTGATTATGCTTCAAATCGGAAGGGACACCTCGAAATGCATATAGATTCGATCCATTTGAATATGAAGGAACATAAGTGTCACTTATGTGATTATGCTGCAGTTAAGAAAGAACAAATCAAAATCCATTTGGATTCAGTCCATTTGAATGTTAAGGAGCATAAGTGTCACTTATGCGATTATGCTGCATTTCGGAAATCACAACTCAAAAGGCATATTGATTCAGTCCATTTGAATTTAAAGCAACATAAGTGTCTCTTATGTGATTATGCTTCAAATCAGAAGGGAGACCTCAAAATGCATATAGAATCGATCCATTTGAATATAAAAGAACATAAGTGTCACTTATGTGATTATGATGCAGTTCGGAAAGGACAACTGAAAAGGCATATTGATTCAGTCCATTTGAATGTAAAGCAACATAAGTGTCACATATGTGAATATGCTTCAAATCAGAAGGGAGACCTCAAAATGCATATAGAAACTATCCATTTGAATATTAAGGAACATAAATGTCACTTATGTGACTTTGCTTCAAATCGGAAGAGAAACCTCAAAACGCATATAGATTCAGTCCATTTGAGTATAAAGGAACATAAGTGTCACTTATGTGATTATGCTGCAGTTAAGAAAGAACAACTCAAAATGCATATGGATTCAGTCCATTTGAATGTTAAGGAGCATAAGTGTCACTTATGTGAACTTGCTACAGTAAGTAAGTTCAATCTGAAAAGACATATAGATTCAGTCCATTCGAAAATCAGAGGAAATCAATACAGTTAATAAGAATAATTGGGTGAAATGACATGATTGTAACTGTAACTATTGAACAGCAATTTTCCAAAAATATTTTTTTTTCATAATATTTTTTTTTTTATCGCTTTTATTGGAATTTACAATCTACTTTTATAAAGTATTGAGTAAATATTATGTATGTGTAGACTATGAGAAGATATTAAACATATTAATACTTCATTATATTACTTTAAAACAAGTCGTTTGGCCAGATTCGTTGTAATCTTCGAAAGTTGAATGGATTTTCTGTCAGTTGTTCAATCAATTGGTTAGCGTGCCCTTCCAGCCTCTGGTGGTATTTTCTTGAGTAATTTTCTATTTCGGTGGTGACGTATGGGATTCTTAGATCATTATGGATGGTGAGGTTGGAGACGTACCAAGGTGCATTTATTGATGAACGTAGTATTTTAGATTGAAGTCTTTGGATAATTTGTATATTAGATGGTTTAGCGCAACCCCAGAATTGGATGCCGTATGTCCATATCGGTTTGATGATTGCCTTGTATATAAGTAGTCTGTTTTGGATATTCAACTTAGACTTTCTACCTATCAGCCAGTACATTTGACGGATCTTCATATGTATTTGGTTTTTCTTGGCTTGAATATGTTGCTTCCAGTTGAGGCGCTGATCTAAATGTATACCGAGATATTTGGCTTTGGTATCGACTGGTAAAACCTTTTCAAACATTTTGACAGGAGGACAAGTGGTTTTTTTGGTTGTGAATGTTACTTGAACTGATTTGCTTTCATTGATGTTAAGTCGCCATTTTCGATGCCACTGTTCAAGTTCATTCAAGTGTTGTTGCAGATTTTCTGAAGCTGTTTCGGCATTCTCGTGAGATGAAAGTATGGCTATATCGTCTGCAAAAGAGGCTATTGTGGTGTTCCTGTTTTCTGGCATGTCTGAAGTATAGAGGATGTATAGAAGTGGTCCTAATATACTTCCCTGTGGGACTCCCGATTTGACCTTACAAGGGGTGGATGTTGCCTCTCCGAATTTCACGGTAAAATAACGGTCTGCTAAATATGATTTCAGAATCATGTAATAATGTTGTGGGAGGAGTTTTTTCAGTTTGTATAGCAATCCTTTATGCCACACCTTGTCGAATGCTTGGGCCGAGTCCAGAAATACTGCTGAGCAAAGTTTTTTTTCCTCTAGGCTTGCTGAGATGGCGTTTACAATGCGGTGGATTTGGTGTACTGTGGAATGATTCTCTCGGAAACCTATTTGATGGTCAGGTACTAGTTGATGAATGTCTATATCTTCTTTCAGCCTTTTCAGAAGCAGTTTCTCGAATAGTTTACCCAGGATTGGTAGGAGGCTTATGGGTCTATATGATCCCACTTCATGGTCTGGTTTGTTCGGTTTAGCTATCATTATAATCTCAGCATACTTCCATATGATAGGGAAATAGGATATACTCATCATCCTATTGAATATCGTGGTGATCAGGACGATAGCTTTTTTGGGTAGCTTTTTCAATATTTCTGCCGTTATAAGATCGTATCCGGGTGCCTTTTTGTTTTTTAGCCTTCTTATCTCAGTGCTTACTTCACTCGGCGTAAAAGATTTAAGTGGAAGGGACATCTGACATGCAACATTCAGAAAAGATTCAATTTCCGCATCGCTGATGCCAGGATATGGGTCGTTTGGATTGAAGACATGTGTCAGATGTGCGGCAAATGTGCTGCATTTTTCGTCGTCTGAGATAGCCCATTCTCCATTGGTCTTTTTAATTGGAGATTTTCGTGGTATTGGTCTTTTGAATCTTTTTGTAGCTTTCCAAATGCTGTGTTCATTGTTGTCATTAATGTTTTCAATGTAATATTGGAATTGCGCATTTGTGTATTGCTGTAGGGTTTCATGTAATTTTCTTCTGAGCTGATTGAATACGGTTTTGTCTAATGGGTTCCGTGATCTTTGCCATTTACCTCTTGCTCGTCGTTTTTCCACTAACAATTCCCGAATCTGAGCAGGTAATTTTGTTTGATAATCTACCATTCTTGATTGTACGGGAGTAGATTTCCATGCTGCTTTCTGTATCATATTTGTTATGTTGTTGGCAGCTGTCTCTATGTCATTAGCTGTTTTAAGGTTTATGTTTAGAATTATATCTTCATTTATTATTTCCTGAAACATGTCCCAGTTGGTTTTATTTGTTGTTAGTGAAGGTTTAATTCCATTCGATTTGGGTATTGTATGTAGAGTTATTAAAACTGGTGAATGGTCAGATGATAGGTCAGGAGGAGTTTCTACAGAGAAGTGGTTGTTTTTTATGCCATTCGTGACGAAGAAATCTAATACGTCTGGGATCTTGTTCGTGTCTGTTGGCCAATAAGTTGGCGAGCCCGGTGAAATCACATCGAAATTTTTATTGGTTATTACTTCCATCAGATTTCTGCCTTTGGGAGTTATTATTCTTGATCCCCAATATGTATGCTTCGCATTCCAGTCACCTCCTATTATGAAACGTTGTTGGAAGTTGTGAAAAAATGACTCGTATTGGTTTGAAGAAATGTTGTGCCGGGGTGGTGAATATATCGCTGATATATCGAAGCTCCATGATTCTGTGTACACTCTGATGTTGGTTGCTTGTATTTCATTAGTTACGTAATTAGGCAATGAATCATGTTTCAGGCTTCTTCGGATTAGTATAGCTGTGCCTCCATGAGCAGTACCATCTGGGTGTTGAGTGGAGTACGTCAGGTATTGTGGTATTTGAAATACTGTTTTTTCGGTGAAATGGGTTTCTGATATCATTATCACGTCTATTTTATTGAGATTCATGAATGTTGTTAATTCATGTTTGTGGTTTGGAAGCCCATTTGCATTCCATGTAGCTAGACGAATAATCTTAGCCATTTCTACTTCAGTTTGCTGACTACTGTGGTTAGCAGATTAAGTATAATCTGGTTCTGGTTCATCAATTGTGCTATCATGGATTTGAAGTCTGATAGAAAGGTTGACATCATCGACTCGAGAGAGTTTTGATTTTGATTTTGACTGGGAAATTCTTGATGTTCCTGATGGCTTCTCGTTGCTTGAGCATAAGATTTATCTGGTGTTCTGGTTGTACTTCTGGTTTGGGGATTATTGGTATCGGTGGTAGGTTCGGGAATGTTTCTTTGAATAAGTGGGTTTTTTTGTCGTATCAAGTTTTTGTAGACTTGACATCCCTTGTAGTTTGCTGGATGACTACCTTCACATAAAGCACATGTGGCTGCAATTGTTTTTGATTTGGTGCAAGTCTTGGAATCGTGTTGGCTGCCGCATTTAACGCACATGAATGGACGGTTGCAATAGGTTTTTGAGTGGCCGTATTCTTGGCATCTAGTGCACTGTATAATTTCTCGTTTTCTTCTCGGTGGCTCGATAGATATTTTTCTATTTGTGATGAATTCCATCTTATAAATTTCTTTGTTGTTCTCTTCATAATATGAAAAAAAAATATTTCACTTATGTGATTATGCTGCAGTTAAGAAAGAACAACTCAAAATGCATATGGATTCAGTCCATTTGAATGTTAAGGAGCATAAGTGTCACTTATGCGATTATGCTACATTTCGGAAATCACAACTCAAAAGGCATATTGATTCAGTCCATTTGAATTTAAAGCAACATAAGTGTCACTTATGTGATTATGCTTCAAATCAGAAGGGAGACCTCATGATGCATATAGAATCGATCCATTTGAATATAAAAGAACATAAGTGTCACTTATGTGATTATGATGCAGTTCGGAAAGGACAACTGAAAAGGCATATTGATTCAGTCCATTTGAATGTAAAGCAACATAAGTGTCACTTATGTGATTTTGCTTCAAATCGGAAGAGAAACCTCAAAACGCATATAGATTCAGTCCATTTGAGTATAAAGAAACATTAGTGTCACTTATGTGATTATGCTTCAAATCAGGAGGGACACCTCAAAATGCATATAGATTCGATCCATTTGAATATAAAGGAACATAAGTGTCACTTATGTGATTATGCTGCAGTTAAGAAAGAACAACTCAAAATGCATATGGATTCAGTCCATTCGAATATAAAGAAACATAAGTGTCGCTTATGTGATTTTGCTGCAGTTCAGAAAGTACACCTCAAAGAGCATATAGATTCAGTCCATTCGAATATAAAGAAACATAAGTGTCGCTTATGTGATTTTGCTGCAGTAAGAAAGCGACGACTCAATATGCATTTAGAAAAAGTTCATTCGAAAATTAGAAATATCATTGATTATTGAAGTCGCTTTATGTGATCATGCAATTCATTTATTCCTGATGTTGTTGCTAGAACCAATGAAAATCTCAATATTGCAAGTTTTTTTTTTATTTTCATATAACTCAGCCCAAATTTCCGTTTTCTCTATCCTGCTCTTATATTTTTCTTTTTTCGTTTATTTTGTTTCAGAAAATTTTTGTGTTTATTTTTCTTAGACTTGTTTCAAGAAGTTGAGTAGAATAGCATAAGCTAAACTTCGCCTGATAATTGTATTCTACAGAATATAAATAAAGGTCCTTTATTATCATCATTATATCTATGAACCAGAGCTTTATCATTGTGTCTAAATGTCTGTAATCTTCCCTGAGTATATTTCCTTAGGAACAATTTCAAGGGCGGATCCAGGGGGGGGCACAGGATTTTTTCTGGAGGGGCACAAGGGGTGAAGGCAAAAACTTTTTCTAATTATGTACTGTGATGGAATCTCCACCTCCAGTACAAAAAAATTCCGTCTGGGGGGGGCACGTGCCCCCCGTGCCCCCCCTTGGATCCGCCAGTGAAGAATGTAATAGATGGAGTTGTATTCCAGAGAACAGTCCCCTTTACCACGATAGGGAAGAACCAATGAAAACTGTTTTATGTTTATATCCCGACTCTCCTAGGTCTCTGTGAGACCCCTCATAATTTCAGAGCTTAAACGTGTAGGGAGACCCGGTTGTGTTCTGTGTAGGCTTTGTTACTGTGTCCTTACACCATCTGAGGCACAGCACTGTTAATTGTTCACCCAACAGTGAATAGTGAAAGTCAGAAAATAATGAGAACTGTCCCATTCGAAGCGTCAATTCCAACGGTAAACTATATAAATATTTGAATAGTAATTAGCGTAATAGAGTTTAGCGAGCTGAAGTGCGTCCATGATAGATGTCTCCCTGTGAAAAAACCCATAAAGGATTATTTATAACCTATGATGATGAGCGAAGGAACAATTAAAAGAACTCAACGAAGTAACGACCTATTCAATGATACAGTTGATCAATGATAATTTAAAAATGAATAATATTTTGACACTGATTGCTCTTCGAAAATAGTGATATTGACTAAAGATCATAACAATTTCATACAATATGAACCAGTATAATTCAAAGGTCATTGCATAAACCCAGAATTGATTATAAAGAATGCGAGTATTAAAGCCCATGGCTTTCAATTATCGTTAATACAAGAAGTTCTCTAGAATTTACTGGATAATAGCACAATATTCGTGTGTGAAGCACTTTGATATTGCTACATATGGAGAAGTCTTTGAATGAAGAACCACAGGAAAGAGCATTGGGCCTGAAAAAGTGGTACCAAACTGATTTTTGCATATGGCCGACTCGTATTTCCGGATTGCAGTGGCGTAGAGTGTTTTAGTAAGGAAGAAACTAGAAAACTTCCATTTTCACTAGTAATACCACTAGAGGTCAAATTATTTCCGGAAATTTTTTCGAGCTCATAAATATTTTGAAAATTATCCCGAGTCGAGGACGAGGGATAATTATTATTAATGGTTATTTAAATAAAACTTGTCGAATAACTCTATACTATGTGTAATCGGTTTAGTTTTCAGCAAATATTAAGGATATTCATAAGCACCTCAGTGTCATCATTATGTTCATCATATTCAATTATCAGTGGGAAACTGTATTCTGGAATAGAGCCTCAACTGGTTGAGAACTTTAGATCCACTCTTCACTCATTATTATCAGTTATACCTAATCCTTGTGGGGATTACTGGTCAGGGAGACAGCTATCGGAGACGCAACATAACTATCTATAAAACTACTCATCGTCTAATGATAGTTGGATCCCTGCGAAGAACACCTCACAGGTCATATCATCATCTATTAAGATTGAGGAGTCATAAGTGCAGCATTTAGTTTACTCAATCATCTTTAAACACCATATGAGAGAATTCTCATCAGTCAACGTGTTGCTGTTTATGAATATCCTTTACTTGTGGATTAACGGTATTTGAACGAGATAAGGAGACAGATCTCTGGGTTTTAACTTTACAGTCGACCTATTGCTATTCATTGTACAGAACGGGTTTTCTCGCAGGTATTTCCCGATTCTTATTATTTGACCTGAAGTTGGGGGAACCGTCCCCAACAGCACCAATAAACTTGTTATGGGTGCTAAAAATTTGTGTTTTGAATTTCCCGTCAATCTCTTTTATTGAATCAAGCTTAATTTTGGTTACATACACAACGTAGAGTCCTTAAACCACTATACGATCACGATCTTGGCCAAAGATGTAAAATTTTCACGTAAAAAGTAATTCATTTGAGGAAGAGTTCTAGTTCTTTGCGGTTTTCAATAGAAAACTATAATGTCGGTAATAATTCTACCGCATAGACGAAATCAATACAGTACAATGTCTACTTTTCCTCGCGTCCTATTTTGTACCCCCAAAAAATGAATAATATTTGAAGATATCATTTGTACTAACGACGAAGATTCGTTTTTGTATATTTTACTAGAACTTTAGAAAAATGATGAGAGTACAAAAAACTAGTAATTTTGGCAAGCTGGTATGAAACTCCTATACCTTCAAATGAACACAAATGTTTAATATAATGATCATACTCTCAAATAAATTTTCACTAGTAATACCACTAGAGGTCAAATTATTGCCGGAAATTTTTTCGAGTTCATGAATATTTTGAAAATTATCCCGAGTCGAAGACGAGGGATAATTTTCATGAGTGAGAAAAAATTTCCGGATTTAATTTGACCTCGTGTGGTATTCGGTAAGAAAATTCCACACCAAATGCGTTTATTTCCAACAACATCAATTTTCGTCTTCATCAAGTATAATATTCTGTCATTATAAACGTCAAAAAAATTTCCAGTATAATTCGCTGTTGGGTACCGTGAAAAAATTTCCACTAAAATTCATCCGTTGCGATGGTGATCTGTCAGAAATACACGTTCTGATTGGTTAAAAATCACATGTGTGGAATTTTCAACTATATAGCACTTTTTGATTTTGCAACCTCTACCTTTTCTGTCTTTCATGGGAAAAATGGCCTGCGTAATCTACCCCAATCACTTTCGAGGAAATGAGGGATAAATTTGAGTTTATTCACAAACTGAACCCATACTTCTCACCCCTTTTTTCTTTTTTGGGAAATCTGGAATGAAGAAAAATATTAACGTGGTGAAATTAAGATTAAGTAAAAAACAATTGTTTACACAGTGATGGTTGATATAAATGTTTCCTCATAATGTTACATTCAGGTTGGACATCACGTTATTCCCGATATTTTTTGAATTTGAATTTAAATAACACGAAAATAAAAGAATATAACGGAAAATAATCTCGACATTACTTATGTTACGCCAATACATACCACTTTTACAGCAATACACACAAATGTTGATAAATAAGAACCACAGGAAGGAGCATTAGGCCTGGAAAAGTGGCACTAAACTGGTTGTTGCATATGGCCGACTCGTATTTCCGGATTGCAGTGCCGTAGAGTATTTTAGAAGGGTAGAAACATCCTTTCATTTGAGTTGTTATTAATGTTTTCAAACATTGATCAAAGAATATTTCTTGAAGCTTTTTGTGTGAGCTCTCTCGGAAATCAATAAAACTTCACGAGAAAGCCAGAGCCATTGAACTATTATTCAATTTGCATTAATTATTTAATTTCCATTTGCAAGGATGTAATGGACAGTTTCAAACATGAAATGAAATGAAAAACAAATTAGGAGGATGAATAAAAGAATAGAAAATATATGAAGATACATCTAATTGTGTATACATATTTTTGATATTTTCACCTCCTATTGCATTTTCACAAACTAAAATATAATTCATTCTCGTTGTGTGGTATGAAATACAGACACATTTGATCAACATCATCCGCGTATACTTTGTTAGCCATCAGCTCCATCTTTATCAGTTGAGACCATTCTCGGCTCGGAATGACCAAAATACGATTTATTATAATTATATGATGAAAAATGAGAAATAACAAAAACCAATTTCAACCTTATCCATGTTATGCCCATGTGCGTTTGTTTACGATGTTGGTGGAAAAACACAACACTGTTTAGTCATAACTGGCCGTTCGATATGGTTGTTTCCGCTCCTTCCTTTCGTTCTTTATCTTTTTTCAAAGGTTCGCAAGCTTTTTCGAAGAAAGAGCTTGCTATGCTCCTTCCTGGTATTCTATATTCTATGATTCTAGATTCTATGGATTTTTCGGTCGACAGTTGAACTAAAACAAAACCTAATCAATGCTCAAGTGTCATCACCAGGTTTTCTCTTTATTTCTTAGTAAATTGAATACTAAATTTTCGACCCTGCAGCACGATGGAAAATTAAAATTAGTGTTTAAGCGGCAGGTCTCACAAAGGACACAAAGTTATATTGAAAAAGGTATTGTTATAGTGGGAAATGACGAGAGATATGAATAACCATTTTCAGTTTATGGGGGTGCGCTATAATATTTGTTTATAGTTTGTTAGAGTAATGACGCTGATCTGCAATAGAGTAATAGCTATTGTGTCCTAATAATTTTTCATTGTCCTTTATTTCCAGTTAATTTGAGTTACATATTTACATTCGAAAATGGCCGACCAATCTGAATCTCTTGTTTTTACTGCGGATTCAGCTGAAATGCCTAAGGAAAATTATGTGAAGAATGAGATTGAAACACAGGAATATATCTATGAAAGAGAAAAATCATCAATTGAATACTGGTGAGTAATTACTGTTATGTTGCGTTGCCTTTATTTTTGAACCTTTTTCCTCCATATTTGGCAAGACAAGAATGACAAAGACTAAACTTTTCGTATATCAAAATTTATTGCCTTGGTTACATCTGTATTATAGAGTGAATGAATTGACATAAGAATGCATATCCCGAAAATGCCCTTGAAAGATTTCACTAGCAACCATCTTCCTAGATTGGCCAGGCACACATTTTCCGAAATCCTTGAGGAATCAGTCCTCTTGGAGTTACAATAAAAGCTACCCAGAAAACCCCATTGTTTACACTTCTTCCACTTGATTCTTTGTTGGAGAGAAAGAGGAGAAAGGGGTCGCGGCTTCAGTATTGCTTTGATTTGAGCTTTAGCACTGTACATCTCTTCAAAAGAGAGGATATTATTACCCATAACTTGCTCTGAGAGAGTTTTTTATGATTTTACACCCGCTTCCCGAAAACCCCCAAAATGAGGCAATCTCAATGGTATGAAACTTCAAATGAATACAAATGTTCCTACTCTCAAATAAATTTTCAACTGTATAGCACTTTTTGATTTTGCAACCTCTACCTTTTCTGTCTTTCATGGGAAAATCTACCCCACTCACTTTTAAAGAAATCCAGTTTCGAATCGAGTTTGTGATAATATACCCATGATCGACATTTTTTGGATAGAACCTGAAAGACACTGCACACTCTCAAACTGTTGCCTTTGCAAGATTTTTTCAAGAACTGGTCATAATGAATCTGAAATAGGTCTCAATAATAATCGAGAAGCCATATGAAACAACTTCAAATGTTCATTATTTGAAAATTAATACATAAATAATGTTCGATATGACTTTTCCGCATGATAATTAATGATATACATACTAGTAAATTTTTATTTTTCATAGACAATCTTTATGTTCAAAAGGATTGATTCAGAGGAGGATATGTTTCTGTTGCTGGAGGATTTGAATAAATTAGCCAATAGTGTACTAGCAGTGGGTTATGGTTGAATGTTGGGAAGTGTAATTATATTCGTTTTTACATAGGTAACAAGAAAATATACTGCTTGGACTGTGTTCACCTCAAATATAATGATGTTGAAAGGATCTTTCGGGTTTATTTTGAGGGGGATTTGAGGTTTGGCCACCATATAAACACTGTGGTGGTTAAACCTTCAAGGTTCTAGGTTTTGTTTTACGAAAGTGTAAGGAGTTGTAGGTGGAGACTTGTAAGAGGGTATACATCTCACTCATTTGTTCGAGCTCCCTATCATAGGAAAGTTTGAAAAGAGTTCAGTTATGCAGTTTTGTCCTTTCAGGCTTAATATGAGAATCCTAGTTGACCATATTTATGAGGAAGTAATGTTGTTATTTAGAAACATTCCATACACCAATTATTTTCAAGGATTGACGTGTATCACTGACTTTTTTGTTTGTCATATACGTCATAAGATAGATTAAAAAACGCTATCTTTGATTAGGGTAAACACTACAGTTATTGACACTTTAAGCCAACTGTCCCAATAGAATATAAATAATTTGTTATTTGGGTATGAAATGAAAATATTTCTTTTTCGAGGTTATGTGTTGGTTTATACTCGATTCAAATTAACAACCGAAAGTGGAAAAACCTTTTCAGAAGAAGCTTTAAAACACATCGTTAACATCATGTGTCAATTTTCAGTGATTGACACTGTAAAATCTATTGTTGACACCACCTGATACAGTTATTGACATACTGTTTTCTCTCATATTTTCAATCATCTGAACAAGGATGTGGATAGGTATAATATATAGTAATGGATCGTTCATTATAAGATTTATTTATAAGTTTTGCAGTGAAAAATATTCGAAATGGAAACCTTCTCTATGAAGACATATTTCAATAAACATTAAACATGGAATTTTCATGCACAGGAAATGCATTTAATTATTTAATACCATTTAAATCCAAATTCTTTTTGCAAATAGGACACAAGCCCTGGCAGTTGTTTCTCCAGTAGCCGTTTATAGCAACTTGGTTTTCATTGTTATCACAGATTATGTCTTCAGATGTACAATCCATGTCCATATTGGACTGTTTCATGACTGTATAAAGGATTCTTCATGAATTTCATCATCAAGCTTTATGATTGAAATAATTTTTTTTTTATTTTTTTTGGCACACCCGTCTATTCTATCGCATAATTTGAGATCTTCTTCATAGGTTAATACAGGGCAAGGTCCGTGATTTGTTGAGCGCTCGTTGGACTTACACCAGGGCTACATCATTTCGTCAAGATGTCTGTATTTTTCGAATCTTGTCGTAAGCACGATAACTTTCGAACGGAACGACCTAGAGACTTTAAATTTTCAGTGTGGGTTCAGTTTCCGACTGCCGTAGTTGAGTTGGTTAATGATCAGAATTCCATCAGGGGTTCCGTAAATATGGCCGTTCGAAATTTTGATCTCCTGATTACTTCTAAACTACTGATTCGAACGAGATGAAATTTCGCACCCAGATGGTGCGAATGACGTGTTCAAGTTACATGCAAAATTTGTCCAAATCGAAAATAATAACTTTCGAACGGAGGGGCCTAGGGACTAGACATTTTCAGGATAGGTGTGGATGTCGAATATCGCGGTCACGTTTATCAATGAACAAAATTATCAATGACCAAAAGTGGATGTTCAAAAAAATTTTTTTTAGGAAGATTCTACCTACTAGGTAGATGAACGAGCGCTCAAAAGCTCCTGACTACACGTCAGTGCTTTTCATTTTTTCAACAAATTTTCCACTCAACCAAAAAATTATTGTAGAACGAGGAACGCCATAGGTTTGGGAGGCAAGTTTTCTGGACATTCCTTCTGATTTTACTGCTGATAAGGCAGAAATAATAGCATCCTCCGTGTAATTTTTCTTATAATTGCTTCCTTCTTTTGCTTTTGCCATGTTGTTGAGAATGAAGCGTGGAAAATCGATTCAGGGGGTAGGGACAAGAAGTAGGAACTAGTTGAACTTGCAATATAGTTATTGACACGTGGAAATTCACAGAGATTGACACTGGTGTCAACAACTATCTAGAACAAAATTAGATAAAGTTCAATCATTTTTCAGTATTCATTGAGAAATTGAGGCCTGAATAGTAGGCAATACGGACCAATTTTGCAAAATTTGAATACGACAGTTATTGACATAGTATGTCAATCACTATTCATCCACATATTTTCAAAGGCAATTATTGACACCCACAAAAAAACGCGAAACCTTCAACCAAATAGATTTTAAGTTATGAAAAAGTATTTATTGAAGAGTTTCAATAATTCAAACAAAAATTATGCTTCAGACAAAAATTAGAACAATTAAAAAAATGTTATGAACTTGAGTTAAGTACCTTGAGAAAATGGCAGTATTTTTCTAATTGCAATGATCGTCAGCACGCTGCACATTGATAAATATATGGTGAATTAGGAATGCAAACCTAACCCAAATTAATACTAACAGTCCAAACTTGAAAAATTGAAATATTTTTTTCAAAGCTCCATGTTTTTAAGGCCTCCATCAAATTCTTATAATTCAAATATGAAAATGAGGGTGTCAATCACTGATAGGGTGTCAACAACTGTACCTTTTACCCTACAGTTTTTTTTTCATTCGTTTCTACTCTACCCAAAACATAAACTGAATATTTCAGGGGGATTGAAATTTTTTTCTCAACCGATTTCAAAAGTTGATCATTGGAAATTATATTACAGTTCTAGTGCTCAGTATATAGCTGATGAAGAAACCTCCGATACCCTGAAGATTGAAGATGTGAAATTTCTGGAACAATTAATCGATGAAAATGCAGTACACGAGGGCAAAAAGAACATTGTGAATCAGGAAATTGATCTCAAGAGCCATGCACATTCTGACCATGTGAATCTTTCATGTTCTGAAAAGATGGACCTCAAAATGCATATACATTCAGTCCATTCGAATATAAAGAAACATAAGTGTCACTTATGCGATTATGCTGCAGTTCAGAGATTACACCTCAAAACGCATATAGACTCAGTCCATTCGAATATAAAGAAACATAAGTGTCACTTATGTGATTATGCTGCAGTTAGGAAAGCACAACTCAAAATGCATAAAGATTCAGTCCACTCGGATGTGAAGGAACATAAATGTCACTTATGTGAATTCGCTACAACTTGGAAATGTGCTCTCAAAAGACATTTAGATTCGATCCATTTGAACATTAAGGAGCATAAATGTCACTTATGTGAGTATGCTGCAGTTCGGAAGGAACACCTCAAAACGCATATAGAATCGATCCATTTGAATATTAAGGAACATAAGTGTCACTTATGTGATTATGCTTCAAATCGGAAGGGAATGCTCAAAAATCATATAGATTCGTTCCATTTCAATGTTAAGGAACATAAGTGTCACTTATGTGATTACGCTTCAAATCAGAAGGGATCCCTCAAAATGCATATAGAATCGACCCATTTGAATATTAAGGAACACAAGTGTCCCTTATGCGATTATGCCACAGTAGGGAAAATGCAACTCAAAACTCATATAGATTCATTCCATTTCAATGTTAAGGAACATCAGTGCCACTTATGTGAATTTGCATCATCATGGAAATGTTCCCTCAAAAAACATATAGATTCGGTCCACTTGAAAAATAAAGAACATAAGTGTCACTTATGTTTCAGGTCATAAGATAAACCTCAAAATGCATATAGATTCGGTCCATTTGAATGTGAAGGAACATAAGTGTCACTTATGTGAATTTGCTTCAACTTGGAAATTTGCCCTAAAAACACATATACATTCAGTCCATTTGAATAATAAGGAACATAAGTGTCATTTAGCTGATTGTGCTTCAGTTCAGAGGGAAAATCTCAAAATGCATTCATATTCAGCCCATTTGAATATAAAGGAACAAAAGTGTCACTTATGTGATTATGCTGCAGTTCACAGAGTACACCTCAAAACGCATATAGATTCAGTCCATTTGAATATAAAGGAACATAAGTGTCACTTATGTGAATTTGCGTCAAGTTGGAAATGTGCCCTCAAAAAACATATAGATTTGGTCCATTTGAAGAATAATTAACATTTATGTGATTATGCGTCAGTTCACAAGCAAAAACTCGATATTCATATACATTCAATCCATTTGAATTTAAAAGAACATAAGTGTCACTTATGTGAGCATGCATCAGTTCGGAAGCGAGATCTCAAAACTCACATAGATTGAGTGCATGTGAATATAAAGGAATATAAGTATCACTTATGTGATTTGCTACAGTAAGAAAATGCATATTTAGATTAAGTTCATTCGAAAATCAGAAAGAATTATTGAATATTCAAGTTACTTATGTGGTTGTGTAATTCATTCATGCCTGATATGGTTGGAATATGATTCAGAACTAATAAAAATCTCTATTTCACAAAATTGGTTGCCATTTTTATATCCTATTCCCCTTTTTCTCTAATTATGCGCGCTTGTTTCAATGAACAAGAGCGTTACTACTATTTTGTGCCCTAATGCCTGTGATTTTCGATTTCTGAGTAGAGAATGGTCTCAAAACTCTCAAACGATTGGGTTGGACTCACGGATGAAGAATTCGTGTTCAACTTCAATTCTGACCGTCCGGCCGTGAAGATATTATGACATCCGTCGAAAGAAGAGGCTTATAGATTTTAAATTTCTAGGGTACATTCGAGGTCTGCCGCTTCAATTCATTAATTGGCGAAATCCGCCGAAGGGTTCCGTAAATAATCTGTTTTTTTTTTCATCTCAATGATTCGAAAAATACTGATCCGATCGAATTGAAACTTTGTAGCTACTTGAAGATAACGACAAGAAGGTTCATGTGAAATTTCGTATCTCTTGAAGATTTTTTAAAACTCTGGTATCTCAGATTTTGTGTCAACATATCGATACCTTTTTGCCAAACTATCGTAAGCCTCAACGTAGTACGTTGAGGCTTACGATAATTTGGCAAAAAGGTATCGATATATGAGCGATCGATTAAATAAGTTGTGTGGATATGCAGTCGGAATTGATGATATCACGATTTTCAAGCCTCATAATATGTTTTGTTTCAAATTTTCTGGTTTTTACAACCAAATTTCTACCCCGATAGTCGATACCTTAGAGGTTAGGTATGAACACTTTCTTACATTCTGGCCTTTGAAACGGTTTTGAAGGAAAAATACTTATATTTACACTTGAAAATGGGAGAAAGTGATGTTTTGTCAAAGATTTCCTATCCCCACGATATTTTTTTTCCAGGTTTCGAGAAATGTCTCAATATTTTATTTGAGATAACATGGTACCCCTGTCAGATCAATAATAAAGAAATTATCATTGAAAAATCGCACAAGCACTCCCGTGAAGTCAGGAGCTTTTGAGCGCTCGTTTATTAGGTAGATTCGCATTTTCAAGTTTTAGGAACCAATGGCAAATTTTTTTGACAGCTGTCAAAAAAATTTCAAATTAGGCGAAACTCCAGACTTCACGTCAGTGTTTTAGGTGACCAATTTTTTTTTTCCATAGTTCGCTAGAATTTTTTACGGTATCTATGGTCTTGGTAATGCGATCTGGACAAAATTCCGCACGTAGTTTGAATACCTTATTCTTCATCCATGTGCGAAACTTCATTCCAATTCAATCAGTAGTTTAGAAATTATCAGGAAAAACATATTTTGAACGGCTATATTCACGGAACCCCTAGTCTAATTTTGCTTATTGATGAACACGAACGCGACATTCGAGATCCAAACCCACCCTGAAAATTTCAAGTCCCTAGGCCTTCCGTGCGAAATTTATAATTTTCTATGGTTCTGGTCATCCGATCTGGACAAAATGTAGCTTGAATGTACCATTCTCTATTAGAATACAAAATTTCGTCACGATCGAATCCGTCGTTTTGAAATTTTCAAGAAAACGAAATTTCAAACGACCATATTTAAGGAACCCGAAGTCTAATTTTGCTCACTGATAAACGTCACCTCGACATTCGAGATGCACACCTATCCTGAAAATTTCAAGTCCCTAGGCCTTTCCGTTCGAAATTTATAATTTTCTATGGTTTCTAGTCATGCGATCTGGACAAAATTTTGCATGAGCTTAAGGATGTGCAACTTGGATACTTTTGAGTATCCGATAGTATCGAAAACTGAAGTATTAAGTATGTATCGGATACTTTCGTTGGATATTTGGTTTCCAAATTTATACTTAAAACGCGATGCCACACGTTAAAGTTAGGATTGAAAAACAGAATATGAGAAAAATATGAAATTTATTTCTAAAAATATAAATAAAAACATTACAGACTCATATGAATTTATATAAAAAACGAATAAATTGAATTTTCTCAAAAACAAACAAGTAACAAAACTAAAAATATATCTTCGAAAAACATAACAAATTATTTTATTCATATTATCATTATTAAATGAAACATTGATTTCCATTTGAAAATACAATTTTTTGTACTCTATCAGATATCAATCATGATCTTCTATCCGATATACAATCTGACCAGTTTAAGGAAAAACTTTCTCACTGAGTCACTGGGAAAAGATGTGGCAAAATTAATTTCGAGTATATAGCAGGTATCTATATAAGTATCCATCGTTTTCAAATTGGGGTATCCGATACTCGAATTTCTGTAGAGTATCCGAAACTTTTCCTTGGATAGATACTTTTTGCACATCCTTAATGTAGCTTGAAGACGTCATTCTCCATTTGAGTTAGGAACAATACTTTTTTCTACTAGCGTAAATGAAACACTTTCACCGATAGTTTTCGTCTTGATAACATTAGCAAAAATTTTCGTCTTGAACTTGACTTTATTGGAAATAATATTTTTGCTCATAGAGATTGCCAAAATTTTATGATTGACGCTACTCTTGAATATTTGCGTGCGGAAAAAATTCCTGCTATTAATTTTCCGCGTGTGGAAAATAATACTTTCAAAACGCTAGCAGGAAAAAATATGAACTGACCATATTTGTCATACTTAAAATCAACCGAGAAAGCCAAATAATGGAAAAGAAGAAAAAATTTCATAGTGAGTATATATTAAAGTAGTGGTTCATTGATATTTTTAAATAATATATGGTTCTTCATCATTATTTTATAGGAGTTGGAAATTCTTCAATTCATAATGAAATTGTAGAAACTTTTGGTATGGTTCTTTTTGACTAGAAGATGCAGGTACAAAATGGCCCCCCGCATGTGTTACTGTGATGGGTTCCTTGAAGCACTTGCTCAGGTCTTCGCTCATTTGAAGAGGAATTATCTGATCATTTTCTCCGAACACATGCAAACTGGGTATTTCAATAGTATCTTTGTAATATTCCACATGTGGTATGCTACCCGATTTAAATCCTGCTATCATTATTGCAAATTGGAATTTGATCTTCAATAACCCTTTTTGTTGAAGATGACATAGAAGCGATACCAAACAGGCACCTTGAGAGAATCCCCAAATTCCGTCAAAAGGGCCTGAAATAAAAAAGTAGAAATTTAAGGTTTAATTTCAATGCTTTAAGCGCAGATAGAAGTAATGAACAGCTAAAGTTAAATCTCAACAAACAAGTTTGGAAATTGCAGAACACTTGTTAGGTTGATCTGAATTACCTCCTCACCAAATTTAACAAAAGTTTCTTCAACTAGTTGGACACTTTCTTCGAAACCAATCGCTGGACCACCTGTCCTGATTCCTCGAAAACTTTTATCTTCTCTGTTGAAGAACCAACCGTACTGTGGATCCTTTTCACTTTGAGACACGTCGATATTTTCAGTATCACCAGGAATTGTAACTTCATGGGGTGCTGTTATGAACGTGAATTCGGCCCATTTGTTCACTATTTTGCGGAAAGAACCAGTTTTTTGACGAAATGTATCAGAATTCTGTCTGTAGCCATGAATCGCTAATATTTTGAGTTTTTCTCCATTAATGCCATGTATTCTCTTCACAGAAGACATTTGTTGTGGATGTTTTATTCACTAGCAATATTTAGAAAGGACTTAGGTTAGGTCATAGAGATATTTCTGAATAAAATTTTCATATCTATGGATTAGATATACCCTAACCTCATTTTTAAATTGTGGGGAGGGATTTTCAATTTCAAAACGAAAGATTTGAGACTAGTTTATTTGTAGGTAGCGAAATTTGAATCTCTAAAGATGTACATATAATACATGGAATTATGACATGTTCTTGGATAAATATTGAGTGTAAATAAAGTTTTGATATTCTTCCATTTGCTCAGAAGAAGTTGGAATAATATGTCCCCCTGTGTGTCTTACTACAACCGGTTCCTCAAATGACTCTACTAATAATTCACTCATTTCTTTAGGAATTATTTTATCATCATCTCCAATCACATGCATAGTTGGCAGGTTGATAATATCACTGAAGTATTTCAAATGGGGTAAACATTTCGATTTGAATCCTGATATAATAAGAGCGAAATTAAATTTTGCTCTTATCAGTCCGCGATGTTGAAGGTCACATAGTAAAGCTACCAGGCAGGCACCTTGGGAGAATCCTAAAATACCATCAAAGGGACCGTATGTTTCAAATATGGATTCAGTCAGTCTTATGGTCTCTTTAAATCCTATTGCTGGTCCTCCATTCCTTATGCCTCTATTTGTTAAATTATCTCTATTGAAGAACCAACCATACTGTTGCTTATTTAACTTTTCGCCCAGCTCTAAATTGTCTGGATCATCTACAAGAAATACCTCATGAGGAGCAGTCACATATACAAATTTTACCCACATAGACAAGGTATCTACTAATGGTTTGGTCATTTTTTTGAATACATCGGCATTTTGTCTGTAACCGTGGAGTGCTAGAATTATAAGTTTATCATCTGAATCTGACATTATTGAAAAACTTTCTGTACCGGTTTTTTGTTATTAATGCGAGTGGAATAAAGTTAACCACAGAGTACTATGTGTATGCGTTCCATAGAATATTCCAAAGATGTGTTCAGTATAGTGGTATTCGCGATTCCAAAAGTCTAAACGCCCCCTGGCGGCTAAATGCCGAACCTAGAAAACGAGTATTGTTTTCATATTTCAGGGGCTCAGATATTTTTATTTTATATCCAGGTACCAGGTATTCGAGATATATACTTAGAAATTTTTATCGTTTTCTGAGCAGAGTAATTGGTATTGAAAAAAATAGTTACAATATTCTGGGGTTGGTTTGAGCGATGATTTAGAAATGTAATTCAATGATTATCAACAAGGGTGTTATGAAATTGATCTTCGTATTCCAAATGACTTTGACTGAATCGTTTTGTAACAAAGAAATTAGAATAATCGTGAAGTCTGAATGAAACGATGTTCAAATAATATATGTACTTGAATTTTAGGGCATTTGATTATATAACAGTCAGTGTACAGAGTTCTAGTACTAGAAAAAAAAAGTTTACAATTGTATTGTAAATGTTATGTCTTCAATTGCTCCTTGAAGAAAAATCGAAGCAGGGCTAAACATTTCCATAAATTTCATAAGTAGCAGTTTGTGTCACTGATGCCTTTGGCATATAGGGAAAAATCACGCACCCCTAGATGGCGCTGAAAATCACAAAATGTTGAGCCGAATGATGATCAAAATTATTGTCATTTCTGTCTCAGAACAAGTAAATCAAATATTTTTTATAAGATTGCGGAATTAATAATAATGCCTGTGAAAGTCGAGATAACCACTTCGGACATTTTTGATTATGTAGGTGAACGTGAATGTGATAGCAAATGACCACTATATGATAGAAAATTATTGAACTTACAATAAAAAAAATCATCTTTCAGGAAGTGCTTGCTGCAAGGTAACAACCTCTATGAGATACATTTCCCAATTTTCAAGATTGTCTGCTATTTTTTAACTGACTTGGGATTCAACAGGAATTTATGCAAAGAAATTTCAGAAGAACTATGTGATGATGATTGAGGAACGGAGCACATTTTTCGTGATCTTATTCCCACATTACCTCTAACAATCCGCTGCATTTTAAGCTCGTATACAGTTTATTTGAAACAATAGTCCATAAATTATCATCTAAATATATAAATTTCGATACATAAATGACTCAAAATCATACAAATATTTCACACTATTCCCATAAATACACACACACGTTAATTTGTTGTTCATCACTCGGGTAGTTCAAACGATTAAAATTAGATGTCGCCCACTCTGTGATTTTTCCCTATTGAAAAGAAGGACCGAAGAAAAGCACAAATGATCGACTATTAGGTGTAGCTTCTAAACAATTTAACATTGTTGTCAAACTCAAATAGTGCTCCATTTTTCCTGTTGAATTATTATAAATTTCGATATAATTAAAATTGAGAAAATCAATTTGTTCACCTAAAATCAACAAACTTGACACTACACTATCAATAATCCGATCATTCACTGAAAAATTGTCACAAAACTCACAAGATAGAAGGAAAAACATGAAAAACACCTAAAATATCCCAACCTAACCTAAATATAACCTAAGATATTCCGTTTTACCCCAATAAATCCCGAAAAGGTACTCGTTTTCCTTCATGTTTTTTTACAGTTCGCAGCGCCCTCATTGGTAGATGGAATCGCGAATACTGGTATATTGCGGTTATGTTCAAATAGATCTGTACTATTCGGGAATATGAATATTTAATTTCAAATTCGGTTACCTACCCCAGTCTGCATATTCGAAGTCGGGTATACATTGTAGTTATCAACGGATGTCGTTTATTTCGGAGCTGTGTGACTGAGATAAGGAAAGCTTTGGCTTCAAACGAAGCTCTGTTTTGACGAACGGTGGTAGACGACAAATGATCTTTGTATGGGCAATTGAAGGAGTCCTCGATAAGATGAAAAGGCGCAACGTAGGTTGCCAATGATAAAATTTCGGAAAAAGAATTTGAAAGCGTGAGAGACCTCAGAAATTATGTTTTCGAAGTGGGAACAAATTTACCTTTGAGGGACTCTGAGAGTGCGAGGGGCAGTTGTGACCAGTCGGGAACGGAGAGGTGGTCCGGAACCACGGGCCGTTGTTTACAAGAAGGTCCATTTTGAGTAAAGTTAAAAGTCGAATTGCGTTACGGGAGTGCGAATAAAGAAAAAATAAGGTCAATATCGTGTGTGGGTGGATTTGTCTCCAAGTAGGTACAAAAAGGAATTAGGTAGTTTGCAGATCAAGGAAGGGAAATTCAGTTCAAAGTTTTAACCCCTATAAATGTGAATGGTGTTATTGCAATCCCCAATATTATTGATATCTCGATCCGAAGTTGATTTGATGTATCTTTCGATTTTATGTACGGAATTTGAATAATAATTGCATTCGATTATATGACCGCTTGTGCATTTAGATTAGTATGTTTATAGGAAGTAACAGTTTAATTGTCTGATTTAATTATGATTAGGAAAAACTAGGTGAAAGATAGATGTTTCATCTCGATGGTCTTTTTGATGTCTATGAAAACTTCGATCTTATGTACGCATTTTACCATCATTTTTCGTAAATATATTATGTTCTTTTGAAATTTCTGGGTTTTCTTTTCTGAATACCTGTTTCAAGAAAAGCAAAAGACTCCCTCTTCGTGCAGGGAGCACGAACTCAATTCTTTTTGGACAATAGATGATAAATGGCGACAAGCGGGATAATATAGATTAATAATGAAAAATTCCATCTTAATAACTTGTACTATCGATAAGACTGACAAGGCAATTTTATTACAAACAAGTCAGATTATTACATAACGAGCGTTCAATGTAAAACGGGGACAAGATTGCTGTAGACTATTTTATTGGATGTTCCCTTATCTGCAGCGAAAGAATTGCATTTCACTCTGAATAAAGACCACAGGAAGGAGCATTAGGCCTGAAAAAGTGGTACCAAACTGGTTGTTGCATATGGCCGACTCGTCTTTCCGGATTGCTGTGGCGTAGAGTATTTTAGTAGGGTAGAAAATAGAAAACTTCCATTCATTTTAGTTGTTATTAATGCTTTCAAACATTGATCAAAGAATATTTCCTGAAGCTTTTTGTGTGAGCTCTCTCGCAAATCAATAAAACTTTACGAGAAAGCCAGATGAATAGAACCATTATTTAATTCGCATTAATTATTTAATCTCCATTTGCAAGGATGTACCTAATGGTTTCAAACAGGAGATAAAATGGAAAACAAAGGAGGAGGATGAATAAAAGAATAGAAAATATATGAAGATATATTTTTTGCCCTCTGAATAAAATTAATTTTGTAATTGTAATATCATTTTATTGTGAATTTCACTCTTATTTGAAATAAAGTCTATTTATTATTATCATTATTATTATTATTATACAAATTTCTGATATTTTCACCTCCTATTGCATTCTCACAAATTAAAACATAATTAATTCTCTTTGTAAGGTATGCCATACAAACACATTTAATCAACAATATCCGCGTATACTTTATAAGCTAGCAGCTCCAACTTCATCAGTTGAGATCATTCTCGGCTCAAAATTTAAAAAATGTATTATAAATATGTACATATATGATGAAAACTGAGAAATAACAAAAACTAATCTCGACCTTAGCCATGTTACGCCCATGTGCCTTTGTTCACGATTTTGGTGGAGAAACACCACACTGATGAGTCATAACTGGTCGTTCGATATGGCTGTTTCCGTCTCGCTCTTATACGAAGAAAAGAAGTCGAATGCTCCTTCCTGTGGTTCTTTATTCAAAGGTATTTTATGAGTTTACGAACTTAGAACTCGCCTTGAGTCTCATAATACAAGCTATACTGTATTGGTACTTTTATGCGGTAAAACTATTACCGGCATTACTGTTCTCTGTTAAATGCAACAAAGAACTAGAACTGTACCTCAAACGAGTTCTGATTAACTTCAAAATATGTATAACTATAAATAGTTGGGCAGTTAGGAACATCAAATAACAATAAATAGAACTATAAGTGTATGTATAGATTAACTCACTTCGAAAAGCAAATCAACATCTTGTGAATACGAGTGAAGAAAAATGATACAGCAGGAGGCATAAATAAAGAATGTAAACAATCAATAATAGAATATCTGCTATAAAACCATTCTTCAGAATGGCCAAGTGTTATTCAATTTGACATGATTTTTTTCTTCAATAATTCGAAAAATAACGATTCGATTGAAATGACACTTTGCAGTCAGTAAGATAACGACACGAGACCTCCAGTTGAAAATTTACCATTTTCGAGAAATGGAAACAAGGCCGAAGATCACAGATATCCCCTGACGTTTCTCTTGATGATAATTTCAAATTTGGAAGGAAACGGATTTGAAGGAGAAATAACACTTGGAAATGGTAGGAAGTGATGTTTTTTCGAAGATTTCCCAGTCCCTTGATACATTTTTTTCCAGGTTTCGAATTTTGAGCCGAGAATGATCTCAAACGAAGAGGACCGCATGAGACAACGCGGAGTGGCGAGCCGACAACGGCATCTTCCGGATGTGCGGAAAGCCGCCACATGACTCTCCTCCCAGTTACCTCGAAGAGAAGGTGAACCTGGAGAACAAGTACGCTCCGGAGAAGGGTCACGGTGTTACGTCTGCCAAGACGAGCTGTATGTGAGCGTCGAGCAGTGGGTCGCTTCGAAACGCTGGTTGATAGCTGTGGATCCAGGAGATGCCGTATACCGGTTAAAGAAGCACCTGATCCATCACGTCCGGATAACGCGATGTCGCGTAGCTGACAACACCATCTTCCGGACGTGCGGAGAGCTGCCACAAAAGTGGAGTATGGTCATTACCAAAGATCAAACTAGGATTAATGAGGTGGTTTTCTTTCGAAAATGTATCCTTCTGAAATGCCCATCTATACTCCGTTTAAGAATTATTGACATCTCGGTTGGCTGTGAAAAATCGAATTTAAGTTGGTAATAGACTATTCAGTAATAATTGGGTTGCTAAATTCAGGTTGGTATAGGAATAACACTAACATTACCCATAGAAATCTTGCTTTGATGATTTTATCGAAGATATTGGTGAATATAACAGCTTTCCAGCCAGGTGCGTGTTACGCTTGAAGCCCCGAAAATTCGGGTTATGTACCAATGGGAAGGGCGAGGGCTTGACACTACGGCACTGGATTGGTCAAACTTATGTCAAACTTTGGTTTGGAGCACTCCTGGGGCCAGGTAATTATAAAAATTTGCTCTTAATTTGAGTATTTTTTGTCTTATGCTATTAAAATGGCTGGAATTGACCAGGATACATCGCGCCTAACAAGAGAACGCCAGGCAGTTTGTCGGTGTTACTTCGAGTTTTTCAAAGATTTGGCATATATTTCCGCTAGTGTTTCAGGTAAACTGTTATTCACCGACTCAAAGTGTATTCTGATTGATCAATGTCTCTTAAATTTTCAGATTGCACCAAGCCTTGTCCGTAAAATATTAGCATGTTATTATAGCCTGGAATTAGCAGTGGAAGAAAACCTGTGCGATACGATTATTCCTTCAAAGAGACATTGAATGACTTTGTTTTTGCTAGAATTAAAAACAATGAATATATCAGTTTAGATATCCTTTTTGAACTGGCCAAAGAGCACCTAGATTTCAATTGATCAAAGTCAACATTATATTATATCATGAAAAAAATTGGATACAAATACAAAAAAGTTGATCGAAGGCAAATTCTTACTGATAAACAGAAAAATATAATAAAAATAATATGATATTGTGATAAATACCGAGAATACATGGATTAAAACGTAAAATTCATTTATCTAGATGAAATTTGGATATTCGAAAACGGTATTCAAATTCGTCAGTGGACACTAGAAAATAATCCAAAAGGTATGCCGAGTATATATTCAAGGGTAAAGGCAGAAGGTGCACTATTTTGAATGCTGGAACAATTGATGGATTTTTACCTGGATGTGATCCGATTCTTGACAGTGGTATTAATGATAAGGATTACTATGAATGGTAAATTATTTCATAATTGAGTTATTGAAAAATTGAAACCTTCCCCGCAAAAGGATGCCCATCAAAAGGATTATGTCAGCTTATTCAATAAACACATCCAAATCACTACACTACATGGAAACAAAGTTTTCAATGATATTTTTATCTTTGCTCTTGTATCATTCATAGATATTTTAAGTTTATTTATTATACTTATACTGTATGGTAACCTGTTCACATTCCCTCTGCTAATACACATGCTATATTGTTCCCAATTCAAAAGTATACTGAATAATTGTAAAATTGCTCATCAATTATAATATTTTCAATAATTCATGGACAGTTTTAATGAATGAAAATAAAAATTGACTTTCTTGAAGTATTCAACACCGAGCAATAAATAATTCACAAATTGGTTCATATAATGATAGTTCGGTACATATTCATGTCAAAATTCTTCATGTACTACATAGATTCTTAATTTTTGTTTCTCTCTTATTTCTTAATACATTATAACGTTTTTTCCAATCCATTCTTTTGGCCCTGTGCTTGCGAAGTATCCAAAAATTTTTTTCTGTTGCACCACTAGCTACCTGCTAGAAATCCATTAATGATCCTTCTTGAATCCTGACATAAAATGGTACTCTTATAGTTATATGGTTAGAATTTTGCAAGATTTCCAATACCAATAAATATTGCATGGTCCTGAGTGAAAATAAATATTTATTTGAATGATCTTCAATTTTCCATGGTTGACTTTTATATGAACGATAAGTTCAGATAATTTCATATGAAAGCATTCCACGATATTTTTGCGCTTTCAAACCTGAATTCCCATGTTTGAACTGCAATCGAAATATATCGGCTTAATTATTCGATAATTCGTATACTCAACACTTTTCTAGGTTATATTTATGTTTTATTTCTATGATGAAATTTAGTGACTTTTTTGTTACTAGAAATAAAGCCTCGACTGGACGTTCATGGCCTGCTTCGATGTCAATAATTCTTAAATGGACTATATGTTGATAAACCGTAAAGCTACATCACCACGCGGGGAATCACCAGTTATCGGTGGTTATAGATAAGATTAAGATACGTAATTCAGATTAAATTAAAATCTTCATATATCTCTCCAATAACAGTTTGTTCCGTTTCATTTTTTGGATTTGTGTTTTTTTTTCTATTTGTTCCTGTTTTTCATTTAGTCGAATCTGTTAAGTACAAGTTCCTTTTTAACTTCAATTTGAGATATTCATGAGTATTTTCAAATTGAAAATAGGTTAGTTTTTTTTTTAAATGGAAATACATACTTTTTTGGCGTCATAGGTTCATTTCATTCTCCATTCCTGAAATTTGTAGAGCATAAAAGGAATCTACTGAAATCTACTGAATTTTTGACAAGGTATCTACTGATGACATACAAATCGGACTGGCAACCCTGCTTCATTCTTCCATTCTCTTGCCATAGGGTCTATCTTGCCATTTGATGTGCTACGTGCTACATTATCATTCACAAAGTATTTACTTCCACTTTCCATTGGTATTAATTATTAAGTAAACGGTTAGACTGAGTTTATGATACAACTAGAAATGAAGTGAGTACAAAATATCTTAAAATATTCTCGATATAAATGTTGCATGTGTGATTTTAGATCTGAAGAATCAAATTCATCATCGAATTTTGCAGCTCCTTCAGGTGAGTTAACAAAAGAAAGTATGATCAGCTATGTTAATAAAAAGACTGGAAACAAAAATTTGATTGGATAGGTGCTGGCAAGTTAAGCACAAAAGTTAGTTGCAAAGTTTGCGATAAAATAATCAGCATTAAATCTGGTGAATTGCAGCTAGTTGGACATTGTCAGCAAACAGCGTACCACCATTTTTTTTGTCTGTACAATACCACTTATACCAGTTCAGAAAAATGCCAATTGCTATATATGTATTGGCTTTTGTTGCCGAACAGAATTTGCCTTTTAGAGTAGCAGAATATCTGCCAAATCTTATATCTAAAATAAATGAAATTTTTTAGAATAAAGGATTCATTCCTTACTTTGATTGGAATGATAAATTCAAGAGCTGCTGACATTTTTAAAGAAATTGTTGACTTTCGAAACAAATAAATCTCGTATTTAGATAATCATATTGGCTTTGCTTATGATGGTGCCAACGTTATGACAGGCGTTAATGATTAGGTTATGTCTAGATCAAAGTGAGATATTCCGCACATTCTTCTAATGAAATGCATATTTATCTCACAGCTTTGCATTATCTGCATCCAATGCTTGTTTAAAACTTCCAAAAGCTGTGGAAGAGTTGTACGAAATATCTACAACATTTTTTATATTCGCAATAGCTCTAAAAGGATGGAATTGATTAGACAGTTTCAGAGGTATCACACATAAATACACAAAATATTTCATCCTGCTCAAACTCGCTGGTTGTCTCTAGAAGCAGTTGTTTGTCGATTAATAGAAAAATACCGGGTCTCCTAACTCGCACAAGCTCTGAGCTTCTGAGGGGTCTCACAGAGACCTAGGAGAGTCGGGATATAAACAAACAAATATAAATATATATATATATACGATAATATAAATTGCTATTATTATCTCGACTATAATGAACAATTGCAATGAAAAGGAATATACATATATTCAGTATACTACTGGTGGTTACTAATCTAAGTTTTGTCCACAAGTAAATATGCATTTTTTTTGTCTGGAGGTTCAGGAAGTACTAGCAAGGAATCAATTAGCTCAAATAGAAGTATAGGAAACTTACCTGGTTCTTCAGCAACCCGTGAAAAATCTTACCGATCTGTCAGTTACGAACATAGTTGGTCGTGTTTGCAAAGTTATTTGCAATCTGGTAAATTGTGTGATGTCACTTTGATAGCTGGTAATGATGGAGAAAGAGTTCAAGCCCATAGGTGAATGTCCTTGTCTTCTATCAGAATTAATATATTGATTCTATGAATTCCTGGACAAATTTTGTAACGTTGATTCCCGTTATTTCAAGGTTGGTGCTGTCTGCTGTGAGTGATTATTTCGATGTTATGTTCACTGGAAACTCAAGAGAAGCAGGTGAATCGGAGATAACTCTAGGAGAAGTGAACGGTGATATTCTAGAGTCAGTTGTAAATTATTGCTATGCAGGAACAATTGAAATACGGGAGGATAATGTCGAGTCCCTGTTATCTACTGCATGCTTAATGCAATTGGATAAAATTGTAGAAGCTTGTGCTTGTTTCTTAGCCCATCAATTACATCCCAGTAACTGTTTTGGCATTGCTACGTTAGCTGAGCATCTACATTGTCCCAGTCTGCTACAGAAGGCTAGAGCCTATATCGAAGAAAACTTCATGCAGGTGAGTGATTTTCAACATTGTTTTGTTTATAAACCGAAGACATTATTGACTAACAAGAAATATTTTTTTCAGGTTGTCCAAAATCAAGAATTTCTCCAGCTCAGTCTTGACGAAATGCTCTTTCTATTGGCCAGCGAAGATTTGAACGTAATTTCCGAAGTGTACTTATTTCGCTCCGTCGTCAACTGGATCGACCACGATCGTACAAACCGAAAATCTGCCATTGCTCAACTGTTACCTTTCATCAAACTTCCCCTGTTGGAACCTTCGTTCCTAGCCGACAACGTGGAACCATACGTTGGCGAAGATTCGTCATGTCAAAAACTGATAACGGAAGCTTACAGGTGGCATTTGCTGCCTGAAAGGCGGTTTCAGATGGTCAACAGTAGGACAAAACCAAGAAAAGCCACACTAGGCCGGTTACTAGTGGTGGGGTATAAGTATAGTATAAACAATGATGTCTTGGAGGTCACTGATATCGAAAGTTATGATCCCAGATCGGACAAGTGGGAAATTCTTTGTCAGCAAAGCAGCACGATAGATTTTGGGGTTGCTTTAATGGGAGACGAGTGAGTTCGTATTATCAAATATACAACAGTTCATATAATATACCATTATTTTTTCTCAGGTTGATAGTAGTAGGCGGTCATAAAAGAAATTCAGTTGGACGGAAAATAACGGACTCGGTGGAGTGCTTGGATCTCAATACGTACACTTGGTCTCAAATGCCGGCTTTGAACACGCCAAGATGCGGATTGGGTGTGGCCTTATTGGGCGGTACATTATACGCAGTGGGCGGTCGCGATGGCGTGAGTAATTTGAATTCAGTTGAAAGGTTCGTCATGATTGAATAACTGCAAATGTTAGCTTCTCGTTCTCGATTTTCTGTTAGGTGGGACCCGACCACTTGCTCATGGAGTTTTGTCGCCCCCATGCAATTCCAGAGGTTCAAACCCGGGGTAGCAGTCTTGGAAGGGAAGCTTTACGCCGTCGGCGGTTATGGCGAATCCTCCAGTCTGGGGCATACCGTGGAATGTTACCATCCTCGCACAAACAGATGGACAAATTGCGAGCCCTTAAAGAAAACAAAAAGCGCCTCCGGGCGCGTGTGCGTGACTGAAGCCAATGGCTTCCTGTACACGTTTGCCGGTGGTTATGGTATCGAACGATACGATCCAAGTAAGTACGACGTTTTCCTTGAACTTGGTGTTAACCAGCACGCTTGAATTCTAGGCTCCGATAGTTGGACAACAATCCCATTCTCATCAAACAAAAGAGAAGTTGCCGCCTGTCCTCTTGGCAACTGCCTGGTGGTGGTTGGTGGTCTTGACGGAAGTCATTATCTCAACACCGTGGAAAAATACGATCCTATAGCAAACAAATGGACATCTCTGGCCCCCCTCAACATTGGCAGATCTAACGCCTGCGTCATCGCAGTTCCCAACAAGGAGACCACCCTGCCAACAAATAGTTGATCAGTTTTGTTTTAAAGTTGATTTTCATTAATTTTATGTTGGGCAATTTGAATTTTCATTTGTTTATAAATTTTGCATCCCACCAGAGTTTTTTTTAGTTTTATATTTGATATCTACTTTCAATTCATTACATTCGATATGTTTATAGTCCATTTAAGAATTATTGACATCGAAGCAGGCCATGAACGTCCAGTCGAGGCTTTATTTCTAGTTACTAAATTTCATCATAGAACATAAATATAACCTAGAAAAGTGTTGAGTATACGAATTATCGAATAATTAAGCCGGAATATTTCGATTGCAGTTCAAACATGGGAATTCAGGTTTGAAAGCGCAAAAATATCGTGGAATGCTTTCATATGAAATTATCTGAACATATCGTTCATATAAAAGTCAACCATGGAAATTTGAAGATCATTCAAATAAATATTTATTTTCACTCAGGACCATGCAATATTTATTGGTATTGGAATTCTTGCAAAATTCTAACCATATAACTATAAGAG
Organism: Aphidecta obliterata; assembly: GCA_963966015.1. NCBI lineage: Eukaryota > Metazoa > Arthropoda > Insecta > Coleoptera > Coccinellidae > Aphidecta > Aphidecta obliterata. Next base: position 12,432,981 of record OZ014434.1, on the reverse strand, counting down.
TACCATTTTATGTCAGGATTCAAGACGGATAATTAATGGAATTCTAGCAGATAGCTAGTGCTGCAACAGAAAAAAATTTTTGGATACTTTGCAAGCACAGGCCCAAAAGAATGGATTGGAAAAAACGTTATAATGTATTAAGAAATAAGAGAGAAACAAAAATTAAGAATCTATGTAGTACATGAAGAATTTTGACATTAATTTTGTACCGAACTATCAATATATGAACCAATTTGTGAATTATTTATTGCTCGGTGTTGAATACTTTGAGAAAGTCAATTTTTATTTTCATTCATTAAAACTGTCCATGAATTATTGAAAATATTATAATTGATGAGCAATTTTACAATTATTCAGTATACTTTTGAATTGGGAACAATATAGCTTGTGAACAGGGTACCATACAGTATAAGTATAATAAATAAACTTAAAATATCTATGAATGATACAAGAGCAAAGATAAAAATATCATTGAAAACTTTGTTTCCTCGTAGTGTAGTGATTTGGATGTGTTTATTGAATAAGCTGACATAATCCTATTGATGGGCATCCTTTTGCAGGGAAGGTTTCAATAACCCATTTATGAAATAATTCACCATTCATAGTAATCCTTATCATTAATACCACTGTCAAGAATCGGATCAAATCCAGGTAAAAATCCATCAATTGTTCCAGCATTCAAAATAGTGCACCTTCTGCCTTGAATATACTCGGCATACCTTTTGGATTATTTTCTAGTGTCCACTGCCGAATTTGAATAGCCAAATTTCATCTAGATAAATGAATTTTATGTTTTGTTCTATGTATTCTCGGTATTTATCACAATATCGTACTATTTTTATTATATTTTTCTGTTTATCAGTAAGAATTTTCCTTCGATCAACTTTTTTGTATTTGTATCCAATTTTTTTTATGATATAATATAATGTTGACTTCGATCAATTGAAATCTAGGTGCTCTTTGGCCAGTTCGAAAAGGATATCTAAACTGATATATTCATTGTTTTCAATTCTAGCAAAAACAAAGTCATTCAATGTCTCTTTGAAGGAATAATCATATCGCACAGGTTTTCTTCCACTGCTAATTCCAGGCTAATATTCTACGGACAGGGCTTGGTGAAATCTGAAAATTTAAGAGACATTGATCAATCAGAATACACTTTGAGTCGGTGAATAACAGTTTACCTGAAACACTAGCGGAAATATATGCTAAATCTTTGAAGAACTCGAAGTAACACCGACGAACTGCCTGGCGTTCTCTTGTTAGGCGCGATGTATCCAGGTCAATTCCAGCCATTTTAATAGCATAAGACAAAAAATACTCAAACTCAGAGCGAATTTTTATAATTACATATTCACCAATATCTTCGATAAAATCATCAAAGCAAGATTTCTATGGGTAATGTTAGTGTTATTCCTATACCAACCTGAATTCAGCAACCCAAAATATTACTGAATAGTCTATTACCAACTTAAATTCGATTTTTCACAGCCAACCGAGATGTCAATAATTCTTAAACGGACTATAGTTATTATAATTAATTGAGTTCACAGAAAAGTGAATGAAGTGATGAAAGTTAACGGTAGAGGGCGGTACGGTAGTTCCCTAATTAGTATTTCCAAATTATACCAATGTGATGAGAAGAATTACGAAATAAGTTACGGAGATGTTGAACAGAGGAAATCGTGTTTCTTTAAAAATTAGGGTATCTCCAAAGTCATGCTTCAATTCGACATTTTTCGCATAATGTCATTCACATGGAGATTAAGACCAAAAAATTACGAAAAGCACTGCCGTGAAGGCAGGAGCTTTTGAGCGCTCGTACATGCACCTTGTAGATAGATTCGCATTTTTCAGTTTTAGAAATCAATTGAAGTAATTTTCGACAGCTGTCACAAAAATTCTGAAACTTAGGCGAAACTCCAGACTTCATGTCAGTGCTTTAGGTGGCTAGAATTTTCTATGGTATCTTGGTCTTGGTGGTGCGATCTGGACAAAATTTTGCACGTAGTTTGAATACATTATTACTCAGCTAGGTGCAGAATTTCATCCAAATCCGCTCAGTATTTTCGGAACTGTCAGCCAAAAAATATTTTGAACGGCCATATTTACGGAACCCCTAGTCTAATTTTGCTCATTTATGAACGTTACCGCAATATTCGCGATCCAAACCCACCCTGAAAATTTCAAGTTCCTAGGCCTTTCCGTTCGAAAGTTACAATTTTCTATGGTTTCTATGGCTCTGGTCATGCGATCTGGACAAAATATTGTTTTAATATATCATTCTCGATCAAAATACAAAATTTCATCTCGATCAAATCCGTAGTTTCGAAATTATCGAGAAACCAAAATTTCAAACGACCTTATTTACGGAACCCCTAGTATAATTCTGCTCATTGATGAACGTGAACGCGACATTTCAGATCCACACCTATCCTGAAATTTTCAAGTCCCTAGGCCTTTTCGTTCGAAAGTTATGATTTTCTATGGTTCTGGTCACGTGATCTGGAGAAATGTAGCTTGAATATATCATTCTCCATTAGTATACAGAATTTCGTCACGATCGAATCTGTAGTTTTGAAATTATTAAGAAAACTAAATTTCAAACGAGCATATTTACGGAACTCCTAGTATAATTTTGCTCATAGATGAACGTGACATTCGAGATCCACACCTATCCTGAAAATTTCAAGTCCCTAGGCGTTTCCGTTCAAAAGTTACAATTTTCTATGGTTCTGGTCATGCGATCTGGACAAAATTTCACATGTAGCTTGAACACCTCATTCTCCATTTGAGTGCAAAATTTCATCTCAATCAAATCTGTAGTTTTCAAGTAATCATAGGAACAAAACTTTGAACGGCCATATTTACGGAACCCCTGGTGGAATTTGGCATATTAACGAACTTAACCGAGGCATTCGGGAACTCAACCCACACTGAAAATTTCAAGTCTCCAGATTGTTTCGTTCGAGAGTTATCGTGCTTACGGCCGGCCGGACGGACAGACTCAAATTTTCCGACGGATTCGTCATCAGTGAGTCGAACATAGTCGATTGAGACCATTTTCGGCTCAAAATTCGAAAAATACAGACATTGTGACGAAATGATATAGCCCTCGTGTAAGTAGTACGAGCGCTCAAAAAATTTGTACCACTCGCATCAGATGGGTTGCTTGAATTTTGGCTGCCTGCTGATCGCTATCTATTGCGCATTCGCATTAGAGATTAGCCCTCCACGTCATTCTGGCTTCAATTTTCAGAGCATTTGAACATACATTTACAATATAGGTCTAATATAATATTCATATATGATGAAAATATATTTATTTCACAAATTTTTTTCAAGGACTACTGTAACTTCAAAATGTAAGTAATTCCTGTTAGGTTTTAATTTGTTGTACAAAATATTCCTTTATCTATTGAGATCCGTACTTTAAAGGAGATGCATAACAAGTATATAATATATATTCCTCTTCTATTGATAACAGATAAATAACACAGAGTAAACTATATAAATGGTAACAAGGGGAAGGAAACTCTTTTGTAGCTTTCGATTTGGCTATCTGAGCTCCTCCAGTGCACGAAACACTAACATTAGCGCGTGCGTGAAACACCAAAAGCAGAGTTCTTCCGGTGCACGAAACTACAAATCGAAGGCGGCAACTAGAAGAGATCGACAGGAAGATAGGAAATCAAAAAACCTATACTTAGCACCCTAAACAAGGAAATTTACAACGATGGATTTGGGGTTATACTCCGTTTAAGAATTATTGACATCTCGGTTGGCTGTGAAAAATCGAATTTAAGTTGGTAGTAGACTATTCAGTGATATTTTGGGTTGCTGAATTCAGGTTGGTATAGGAATAACACTAACATTACCCATAGAAATCATGCTTTGATGATTTAATCGAAGATATTGGTGAATATGTAATTATAAAAATTTGCTCTGAATTTGAGTATTTTTTGTCTTATGCTATTAAAATAAAATGGCTGGAATTGACCAGGATACATCGCGCCTAACAAGAGAACGCCAGGCAGTTTTTCGGTGTTACTTCGAGTTTTTCCAAGATTTGGCATATATTTCCGCTAGTGTTTTAGGTAAACTGTTATTCACCGACTCAAAGTGTATTCTGATTGATCAATGTCTCTTAAATTTTCAGATTTCACCAAGCCCTGTCCGTAGAATATTAGCATGTTATTATAGCCTGGAATTAGCAGTGGAAGAAAACCTGTGCGATACAATTATTCCTTCAAAGAGACATTGAATGACTTTGTTTTTGCTAGAATTAAAAACAATGAATATATCAGTTTAGATATCCTTTTTGAACTGGCCAAAGAGCACCTAGATTTCAATTGATCGAAGTCAACATTATATTATATCATAAAAAAAATTGGATACAAATACAAAAAAGTTGATCGAAGAAAAATATGATAAACAGAAAAATATAATAAAAATAGTACGATATTGTGATAAATACTGAGAATACATGGAACGAAACGTAAAATTCATTTATCTAGATGAAATTTGGATATTCAAAAACGGTATTCAAATTTGTCAGTGGACACTAGAAAATAATCCAAAAGGTATGCCAAGTATATTCAAGGGTAAAGGCAGAAGGTGCACTATTTTGAATGCTGGAACAATTGATGGATTTTTACCTGGATGTGATCCGATTCTTGACAGTGGTATTAATGATAAGGATTACTATGAATGGTGAATTATTTCATAAATGGGTTATTGAAATGTTGAAACCTGCCCTGCAAAAGGATGCCCATCAATAGGATTATGTCAGTTTATTCAATAAACACATCCAAATCACTACACTTATATGTGGAAACAAAGTTTTCAATATTTTTATCTTTGCTCTTGTATCATTCATAGATATTTTAAGTTTATTTATTATACTTATACTCTATGGTACCCTGTTCACATTCCCTCTGCTAATACACATGCTATATTGTTCCCAATTCAAAAGTATACTGAATAACTGAATAGCTGTAAACTTGCTCATCAATTATAATATTTTCAATAATTCATGGTCAGTTTTAATGAATGAAAATAAAAATTGATTTTCTTGAAGTATTCAACACCGAGCAATAAATAATTCACAAATTGGTTCATATATTGATAGTTCGGTACAAATTTCATGTCAAAATTCTTCATGTACTACATAGATTCTTAATTTTTGTTTCTCTCTTATTTCTTAATACATTATCACGTTTTTTCCAATCCATTATTTTGGCCCTGTGCTTGCGAAGTATCCAAAAATTTTTTTCTGTTGCAACACTAGCTACCTGCTAGAATTCCATTAATTATCCTTCTTGAATCCTGACATAAAATGGTACTCTTATAGTTATATGGTTAGAATTTTGAAAGATTTCCAATACCAATAAATATTGCATGGTCCTGAGTGAAAATAAATATTTATTTGAATGATCTTCAATTTTCCATGGTTGACTTTTATATGAGATAATTTCATATGAAAGCATTCCACGATATTTTTGCGCTTTCAAACCTGAACTCCCATGTAGAAACTGCAATCGAAATATTCCGGCTTAATTATTCGATAACTCCGATAATTCACACTTTTCAACACTTTTCTAGGTTATATTTATGTTTTATTTCTATGATGAAATTTAGTTACTTTTTGTAACCAGAAATAAAGCCTCGACTGGACGTTCATGGCCTGCTTCGATGTCAATAATTCCTAAATGGACTATATATGATTTGAAAATTTTATTTTGAATAAAAACATATAAAACAATTGAAAAAAATGATTACATATACATAGATCATTCATCGAAATAACTATTTATCTAAGAGTATTTGTATAAAACGATTGGTCGTTCTGGTGGTCTTCTACCTCCCAATAAATTGAATCTAGTGAAAACCAGCTCTTCTCAGGGCTGAAGAGTCCGAGTAATCGAAAGATGTTGGAAGAAAGGAATCCCATAAACGATTTTCGATTGGCTACAGAAAAAAGTGAGAAGCAAGTAGCCAACATCGCAGAAATCTGACGAAAATCCCCTAGGGAAATCATAGACTTCGCTTGAAAGCACCTAGCTTCCAAACTTACCGAACTCGAAAATTCGCGACCACTGTCATCGAATATTTACCTCGCATTCTCGGAATCCGCCGGATTAGTCGGAACCCCACGCGAGCTCGACGACTCCGCACACCACCAAACTTGCCCACGAGCATACCTGTCTTTCCGCTACCACGACCAACCGAGACAGATCAAGGTACCCGCGTGAGTGAAACACTTGAACCCGAGCCCTCATTCGACTTTTGGTACGCGAAGCGCGAGGAACCCATTGGAACCTTCACTCTAACATTCGGTTGTCCTCACCTGTTGTCGATTCGCGCGCGTCCCCTTGTGATTTTGTGGCTGTTGTGAAGATATTTGTGAACAACAATTGGTGGCTTGTGTTTTGGTTCTGGATTTATGGTTTTTCGATTGGCCCGACAAAGGAGGAAATCGCGTAAGTGGTATTCGATGATGGTTATTGGGTTTAACGTTCGACTGAAAGTGAAGGGAACCACTTGAGAGTGATTGTTGGCGGTAACTTTGAGAGTTTGTGTACTGAAAGGAAAAACGAAATTCCTATTGGAACCTTCTGACACCATAAGCATCTTCCTTTCCCTATATGAATCGATTTATAGGAACAGATGGTTACATAAACTCATCGAAACCGGTGTTTTCAACAAGAAATAATCTTCTCCTGAAAGCTAGTTCATAATACAGGAAAGACCGACATTATATTGTCGAAAAACAATTTTTTTTCAACGAATTGCGACAATAATGGCAGAAAACAGTTTCGAATTTTTTTTTCACTCGAATGGTGATTTTCAAAACGACATTTGAGTATTACAACTAAAAATATATAGAGCACGAAGAAATAAACGTTAATCCAAAAGTGTCGCCAAGATGTCATAATCGTGTTATGTTTACATGTGAGCATTTTCAACTAAATCAAGCCATTTTTAGTTTCTAGAAATGGGAGTTGTGAAAAATATACCGATCGCAAACTTTGTGGGTCAAGATATGAATCTGTATGCGAAAATGAAAACATTGGTGCTGCGATGACCGCTGTGAAGCTAACAGACTGTTTTCAGCAGACTGTTTGACGGAAACACCCGAACGCGCTGACCAGTGGCGCACAGGCGGAAGCCGAAAATTATATTGGAATTACGTTACAGCATGCAATAGGAAACATGGGGATCTCAGAGTTGATGAAATTAGAGTAGAACAATGGAATGGAAAACAAGAAAATTAATTATCCAAATCATTTCAGAGAATTGATGAAGTTTTTTCATCCACGAATATATGTGTTCGACTATTTCAGAAACTATTAGCCGGAGCATAACCATATTTGGTATGAAGAATTGTTATACCCATGTGATTAACCACTAAAAAAATCATCGACTTGCAAAAGGATACAGGGGGTGATTTTTCATCCCTTATATTAAAAAAATTCATAACACGAAAACCGTTCGCCGGAGCATAACCATATCAAGTATGTAGAATCGTTATACCAATGTGATTGACCACTAAAAAAATCATCGACTTGCAAAGGGATACAGGGGGTGTTTTTTCATCCCTTATATTGAAAAAAATTCATAACACGAAAACCGTTCGCCGGAGCATAACCATATTTGGTATGTAGAATCTATATACCGATGCGATTAACCACTAAAAAAATCATCGACTTGCAAAGGGATACAGGGGGTGATTTTCCATCCCTTATATCAAAAAAATTCATAACACGAAAACCGTTCGCCGGAGCATAACCATATTTGGTATGTAGAATCGTTATACCAATGTGATTGACCACTAAAAAAATCATCGACTAGCAAAGGGATACAGGGGGTGTTTTTTCATCCCTTATATTAAAAAAATTCATAACACGAAAACCGTTCGCCGGAGCATAACCATATTTGGTATGTAGAATCTATATAACGATGCGATCAACCACTAAAAAAATCATCGACTTGCAAAGGGATACAGGGGGTGATTTTTCATCCCTTATATAAAAAAAATTCATAACACGAAAACCGTTCGCCGGAGCATAACCATATTGAGTATGTAGAACCGTTATACCCATGTGATTAACCACTAAAAAAATCATCGACTTGCAAAGGGATACAGGGGGTGATTTTCCATCCCTTATATACAAAAAATTCATAACACGAAAACCGTTCGCCGGAGCATAACCATATTGAGTATGTAGAATCGTTATACCAATGTGATTAACCACTGAAAAAATCATCGACTTGCAAAGGGATACAGGGGGTGATTTTTCATCCCTTATATACAAAAAATTCATAACACGAAAACCGTTCGCCGGAGCATAACCATATTTGGTATGTAGAATATATATACCGATGCGATCAACCACTAAAAAAATCATCGACTTGCAAAGGGATAGAGGGGGTGATTTTTCATCCCTTATATAAAAAAAATTCATAACACGAAAACCTTTCGCCGGAGCATAACCATATTTGGTATGTAGAATCGTTATACCAATGTGATTGACCACTAAAAAAATCATCGACTAGCAAAGGGATACAGGGGGTGTTTTTTCATCCCTTATATTAAAAAAATTCATAACACGAAAACCGTTCGCCGGAGCATAACCATATTTGGTATGTAGAATCTATATAACGATGCGATCAACCACTAAAAAAATCATCGACTTGCAAAGGGATACAGGGGGTGATTTTTCATCCCTTATATAAAAAAAATTCATAACACGAAAACCGTTCGCCGGAGCATAACCATATTGAGTATGTAGAACCGTTATACCCATGTGATTAACCACTAAAAAAATCATCGACTTGCAAAGGGATACAGGGGGTGATTTTCCATCCCTTATATACAAAAAAATTCATAACACGAAAACCGTTCGCCGGAGCATAACCATATTGAGTATGTAGAACCGTTATACTCATGTGATTAACCACTAAAAAAATCATCGACTTGCAAAGGGATACAGGGGGTGATTTTCCATCCCTTATATACAAAAAAATTCATAACACGAAAACCGTTCGCCGGAGCATAACCATATTTGGTATGTAGAATCTATATACCAATGTGATTGACCACTAAGAAAATCATCGACTTGCAAAGGGATACAGGGGGTGATTTTTCATCCCTTATATAAAAAAAATTCATAACACGAAAACCGTTCGCCGGAGCATAACCATATTGAGTATGTAGAATCGTTATACCAATGTGATTAACCACTGAAAAAATCATCGACTTGCAAAGGGATACAGGGGGTGATTTTCCATCCCTTATATACAAAAAAATTCATAACACGAAAACCGTTCGCCGGAGCATAACCATATTAAGTATGTAGAATCGTTATACCAATGTGATTGACCACTAAAAAAATCATCGACTTGCGAAGGGATACAGGGGGTGTTTTTTCATCCCTTATATTAAAAAAATTCATAACACGAAAACCGTTCGCCGGAGCATAACCATATTTGGTATGTAGAATCTATATAACGATGCGATCAACCACTAAAAAAATCATCGACTTGCAAAGGGATACAGGGGGTGATTTTTCATCCCTTATATAAAAAAAATTCATAACACGAAAACCGTTCGCCGGAGCATAACCATATTGAGTATGTAGAATCGTTATACCAATGTGATTAACCACTGAAAAAATCATCGACTTGCAAAGGGATTCAGGGGGTGATTTTCCTTCCCTTATATCAAAAAAATTCATAACACGAAAACCGTTCACCGGAGCATAACCATATTTGGTATGTAGAATCGTTATACCGATGCGATTAACCACTAAAAAAATCATCGACTTGCAAAGGGATACAGGGGGTGATTTTTCATCCCTTATATAAAAAAAATTCATAACACGAAAACCGTTCGCCGGAGCATAACCATATTGAGTATGTAGAATCGTTATACCAATGTGATTAACCACTGAAAAAATCATCGACTTGCAAAGGGATACAGGGGGTGATTTTCCATCCCTTATATACAAAAAAATTCATAACACGAAAACCGTTCGCCGGAGCATAACCATATTAAGTATGTAGAATCGTTATACCAATGTGATTGACCACTAAAAAAATCATCGACTTGCGAAGGGATACAGGGGGTGTTTTTTCATCCCTTATATTAAAAAAATTCATAACACGAAAACCGTTCGCCGGAGCATAACCATATTTGGTATGTAGAATCTATATAACGATGCGATCAACCACTAAAAAAATCATCGACTTGCAAAGGGATACAGGGGGTGATTTTTCATCCCTTATATAAAAAAAATTCATAACACGAAAACCGTTCGCCGGAGCATAACCATATTGAGTATGTAGAATCGTTATACCAATGTGATTAACCACTGAAAAAATCATCGACTTGCAAAGGGATTCAGGGGGTGATTTTCCTTCCCTTATATCAAAAAAATTCATAACACGAAAACCGTTCACCGGAGCATAACCATATTTGGTATGTAGAATCGTTATACCGATGCGATTAACCACTAAAAAAATCATCGACTTGCAAAGGGATACAGGGGGTGATTTTCCATCCCTTATATACAAAAAAATTCATAACACGAAAACCGTTCGCCGGAGCATAACCATATTAAGTATGTAGAATCGTTATACCAATGTGATTGACCACTAAAAAAATCATCGACTTGCGAAGGGATACAGGGGGTGTTTTTTCATCCCTTATATTAAAAAAATTCATAACACGAAAACCGTTCGCCGGAGCATAACCATATTTGGTATGTAGAATCTATATAACGATGCGATCAACCACTAAAAAAATCATCGACTTGCAAAGGGATACAGGGGGTGATTTTTCATCCCTTATATAAAAAAAATTCATAACACGAAAACCGTTCGCCGGAGCATAACCATATTGAGTATGTAGAATCGTTATACCAATGTGATTAACCACTGAAAAAATCATCGACTTGCAAAGGGATTCAGGGGGTGATTTTCCTTCCCTTATATCAAAAAAATTCATAACACGAAAACCGTTCACCGGAGCATAACCATATTTGGTATGTAGAATCGTTATACCGATGCGATTAACCACTAAAAAAATCATCGACTTGCAAAGGGATACAGGGGGTGATTTTTCATCCCTCATATTAAAAAAATTCATAACACGAAAACCGTTCGCCGGAGCATAACCATATTTGGTATGTAGAATCTATATACCGATGCGATAAACCACTAAAAAAAATCATCGACGTGCAAAGGGATACAGGGGGTGATTTTCCATCCCTTATATCAAAAAAATTCATAACACGAAAACCGTTCACCGGAGCATAACCATATTTGGTATGTAGAATCGTTATACCGATGCGATTAACCACTAAAAAAATCATCGACTTGCAAAGGGATACAGGGGGTGATTTTCCATCCCTTATATCAAAAAAATTCGTAACACGAAAACCGTTCGCCGGAGCATAACCATATTAAGTATGTAGAATCGTTATACCAATGTGATTGACCAGTAAAAAAATCATCGACTTGCAACGGGATACAGGGGGTGATTTTTCATCCCTTATATTAAAAAAATTCATAACACGAAAACCGTTCGCCGGAGCATAACCATATTTGGTATGTAGAATCTATATAACGATGCGATCAACCACTAAAAAAATCATCGACTTGCAAAGGGATACAGGGGGTGATTTTTCATCCCTTATATAAAAAAAATTCATAACACGAAAACCGTTCGCCGGAGCATAACCATATTTGGTATGTAGAATCTATATACCAATGTGATTGACCACTAAAAAAATCATCGACTTGCAAAGGGATACAGGGGGTGATTTTCCATCCCTTATATTAGAAAAATTCATAAGACGAAAACCGTCTAATCAAATCTAAATAGAATGTCACAATTTAAAACAAGTTTGAAAGACTTACATGGGTTTCCACTATTTCTAGCTTCACTATTAAAATATCACTCTCCGATGATGTGGAGGTTCAAAAATAAAGATAATAGATCACAGAATGTAGTCTTCTTCTTCTTCTTCTTCTTCTTCTTCTTTTTCTTCTTCTTCTTTTTCTTCTTCTTCTATAGCAATTGAGGTTGAGGTGCGCTGACATTATGATTCCCAACTCAATGCGCATGCCTATACATCATTCGTAAATCGAAAATATTCAATTCTATACTGGGTGAATAAAACACTATTCCAGATATAAATACTAAGGTGGTTTTAATTGATACAACATGTTTCGCAGCTCATCTTCAGGAGAAAACCATACAAGTGAAGCTGAAGTAACGAAAAAACCGCGGAGAAAACGTAAAGATACTCAACGATGAAAAAAAAGTATAACATCGAACTACCTTCTAAATTTGGATGACTGTCTATACAGAAGACCTTTTTACTGTTTTTTTTTTGATATTTTTGAGTTTTTTCAACTGTTTTATTTCAGTGTCTTTTGTTAACTCGAATTTTTTGTACTATTCTTTGAACATTTTTACCCCTCTGATTCAATTTTGTTTTTATTATTTTGTTATGTTAGTTTACATGATTTCGCTCGATGTAATGCTTTGTCTTTCGTCGTGGAGTACCTTCACCTTTTCTCCATGGTTTTCTAGTTTTTTCAGCTTCACTCATGCGATTTTCTCCTGGGAATGAGCTGTATTAGCTTGAAATATGTTGAGTATCGATTAATATCAATAATATATTTATATCTGAAATAGTGTTTCATTCACCTACTATGGACTGCTCGGATATCAGGACATTTTTTTAATATAAGGGATGGAAAATCACCCCCTGTATCCCTTTGCAAGTCGATGATTTTTTTAGTGGTTGATCGCATCGTTATATAGATTCTACATACCAAATATGGTTATGCTCCGGCGAACGGTTTTCGTGTTATGAATTTTTTCAATATAAGGGATGGAAAATCACCCCCTGTATCCCTTTGCAAGTCGATGATTTTTTTAGTGGTTGATCGCATCGTTATATAGATTCTACATACCAAATATGGTTATGCTCCGGCGAACGGTTTTCGTGTTATGAATTTTTTCAATATAAGGGATGAAAAATCACCCCCTGTATCCCTTTGCAAGTCGATGATTTTTTTAGTGGTTGATCGCATCGGTATATATATTCTACATACCAAATATGGTTATGCTCCGGCGAACGGTTTTCGTGTTATGAATTTTTTTACTATAAGGGATGAAAAATCACCCCCTGTATCCCTTTGCAAGTCGATGATTTTTTCAGTGGTTAATCACATTGGTATAACGATTCTACATACTCAATATGGTTATGCTCCGGCGAACGGTTTTCGTGTTATGAATTTTTTTTATATAAGGGATGAAAAATCACCCCCTGTATCCCTTTGCAAGTCGATGATTTTTTTAGTGGTTGATCGCATCGTTATATAGATTCTACATACCAAATATGGTTATGCTCCGGCGAACGGTTTTCGTGTTATGAATTTTTTTAATATAAGGGATGAAAAATCACCCCCTGTATCCCTTTGCAAGTCGATGATTTTTTCAGTGGTCAATCACATTGGTATAACGATTCTACATACTTAATATGGTTATGCTCCGGCGAACGGTTTTCGTGTTATGAATTTTTTCAATATAAGGGATGAAAAATCACCCCCTGTATCCCTTTGCAAGTCGATGATTTTCTTAGTGGTCAATCACATTGGTATATAGATTCTACATACCAAATATGGTTATGCTCCGGCGAACGGTTTTCGTGTTATGAATTTTTTTAATATAAGGGATGAAAAATCACCCCCTGTATCCCTTTGCAAGTCAATGATTTTTTCAGTGGTTAATCACATTGGTATAACGATTCTACATACTCAATATGGTTACGCTCCGGCGAACGGTTTTCGTGTTATGAATTTTTTTTAAATAAGGGATGAAAAATCACCCCCTGTATCCCTTTGCAAGTCGATGATTTTTTTAGTGGTTGATCGCATCGTTATATAGATTCTACATACCAAATATGGTTATGCTCCGGCGAACGGTTTTCGTGTTATGAATTTTTTCAATATAAGGGATGAAAAATCACCTCCTGTATCCCTTTGCAAGTCGATGATTTTTTTAGTGGTTGATCGCATCGGTATATATATTCTACATACCAAATATGGTTATGCTCCGGCGAACGGTTTTCGTGTTATGAATTTTTTTAATATAAGGGATGAAAAATCACCCCCTGTATCCCTTTGCAAGTCGATGATTTTTTCAGTGGTTAATCACATTGGTATAACGATTCTACATACTCAATATGGTTATGCTCCGGCGAACGGTTTTCGTGTTATGAATTTTTTTTATATAAGGGATGAAAAATCACCCCCTGTATCCCTTTGCAAGTCGATGATTTTCTTAGTGGTTGATCGCATCGTTATATAGATTCTACATACCAAATATGGTTATGCTCCGGCGAACGGTTTTCGTGTTATGAATTTTTTTAATATAAGGGATGAAAAAACACCCCCTGTATCCCTTTGCAAGTCGATGATTTTTTTAGTGGTCAATCACATTGGTATAACGATTCTACATACTTAATATGGTTATGCTCCGGCGAACGGTTTTCGTGTTATGAATTTTTTCAATATAAGGGATGAAAAATCACCCCCTGTATCCCTTTGCAAGTCGATGATTTTTTTAGTGGTCAATCACATTGGTATAACGATTCTACATACTTAATATGGTTATGCTCCGGCGAACGGTTTTCGTGTTATGAATTTTTTCAATATAAGGGATGAAAAATCACCCCCTGTATCCCTTTGCAAGTCGATGATTTTCTTAGTGGTCAATCACATTGGTATATAGATTCTACATACCAAATATGGTTATGCTCCGGCGAACGGTTTTCGTGTTATGAATTTTTTTGTATATAAGGGATGGAAAATCACCCCCTGTATCCCTTTGCGAGTCGATGATTTTTTTAGTGGTTAATCACATGGGTATAACGGTTCTACATACTCAATATGGTCATGCTCCGGCGAACGGTTTTCGTGTTATGAATTTTTTTTATATAAGGGATGAAAAATCACCCCCTGTATCCCTTTGCAAGTCGATGATTTTTTTAGTGGTTGATCGCATCGTTATATAGATTCTACATACCAAATATGGTTATGCTCCGGCGAACGGTTTTCGTGTTATGAATTTTTTTAATATAAGGGATGAAAAAACACCCCCTGTATCCCTTTGCAAGTCGATGATTTTTTTAGTGGTCAATCACATTGGTATAACGATTCTACATACTCAATATGGTTATGCTCCGGCGAACGGTTTTCGTGTTATGAATTTTTTTTATATAAGGGATGAAAAATCACCCCCTGTATCCCTTTGCAAGTCGATGATTTTCTTAGTGGTTGATCGCATCGTTATATAGATTCTACATACCAAATATGGTTATGCTCCGGCGAACGGTTTTCGTGTTATGAATTTTTTTAATATAAGGGATGAAAAAACACCCCCTGTATCCCTTTGCAAGTCGATGATTTTTTTAGTGGTCAATCACATTGGTATAACGATTCTACATACTTAATATGGTTATGCTCCGGCGAACGGTTTTCGTGTTATGAATTTTTTCAATATAAGGGATGAAAAATCACCCCCTGTATCCCTTTGCAAGTCGATGATTTTCTTAGTGGTCAATCACATTGGTATATAGATTCTACATACCAAATATGGTTATGCTCCGGCGAACGGTTTTCGTGTTATGAATTTTTTTGTATATAAGGGATGGAAAATCACCCCCTGTATCCCTTTGCAAGTCGATGATTTTTTTAGTGGTTAATCACATGGGTATAACGGTTCTACATACTCAATATGGTCATGCTCCGGCGAACGGTTTTCGTGTTATGAATTTTTTTTATATAAGGGATGAAAAATCACCCCCTGTATCCCTTTGCAAGTCGATGATTTTTTTAGTGGTTGATCGCATCGTTATATAGATTCTACATACCAAATATGGTTATGCTCCGGCGAACGGTTTTCGTGTTATGAATTTTTTTAATATAAGGGATGAAAAAACACCCCCTGTATCCCTTTGCAAGTCGATGATTTTTTTAGTGGTCAATCACATTGGTATAACGATTCTACATACTTGATATGGTTATGCTCCGGCGAACGGTTTTCGTGTTATGAATTTTTTTAATATAAGGGATGAAAAATCATCCCCTGTATCCTTTTGCAAGTCGATGATTTTTTTAGTGGTTAATCACATGGGTATAACAATTCTTCATACCAAATATGGTTATGCTCCGGCTAATAGTTTCTGAAATAGTCGAACACATATATTCGTGGATGAAAAAACTTCATCAATTCTCTGAAATGATTTGGATAATTAATTTTCTTGTTTTCCATTCCATTGTTCTACTCTAATTTCATCAACTCTGAGATCCCCATGTTTCCTATTGCATGCTGTAACGTGATTCCAATATAATTTTCGGCTTCCGCCTGTGCGCCACTGGTCAGCGCGTTCGGGTGTTTCCGTCAAACAGTCTGCTGAAAACAGTCTGTTAGCTTCACAGCGGTGCTGCGATGAGTAGAAAAAATATAAAAAGCACTTCCGTGAAGTCAGGAGCTTTTGAGCGCTCGTTCATCCACCTTGAAGGTAGATTCGCATTTTCCAGTATCAGGAACCAATCGAAGAAATTTTTGACAGCTGTCAGAAAAATGACAGCAGCTCTTTGTCAATTATGCCGTATCAGCTGTTACAGAAATATAAGGATTTTTTTTATTCAATAATTCGTTGGAATTTAAAATGCGAATCGGAACAAATGTAGCTTGAATATATCATTCTCCATTAAAATACAAAATTTCGTCACGATCGAATGCGTAGTTTTGAAATTATCACGAAAACAAAATTTCAAACGACCATACTTACGGAAACCCTGGTCGTTTTTAGGTCGTTCCGGTCGGCCGGACGGACAGACTAAAATTTTTCGATGGATTCGTCATCAGTGAGTCGAAACTTGTCGATTGAGACCATTTTCGACTCAAAATTCGAAAAATACAGACATCGGGACGAAATGATATAGCTCTCGTGTGAGTACAACGAGCGCTCAAAACAAGTTGTTTGTAAGTAAGAACCAGAAACTAATGAAAATGAAGTATTCGAAATGTAATGGTCGCCAAATTATTTGGTGATAACATAAAATTTAAATTTGCGCCAGTGGCGGAGATAATTGAGGGAAATTTCATTAAGTGACTACTAAATTCTGAGCTGGTGATTTTTTATACGAAAATTTAGGGAAAGCACTGACATGAAATCAGGTGCTTTTGCGCTCCTGTTTGAATCAATCGCCAGAGTGATTACCCTTTCAGATACTGAACCCGCACAACGATTCAAGGCTTATCAAACTCACCCCGCTTTCTGGAATACTCATGAATGGTCTATCAACTGACAAAACATTCAACTTGACTTTGCGATGTCATTTGGGTTCCTGAAATATGGTTCAGTAAAAAACTAACTGATCAATGATCATTTTGATTAGACCCGAGGTGACACTGTAGCGAGACCATAAAACCAAAGATAGAGATTCCTGTGAACCAAATCGGCCGTCATTTTATAACATCGACTGTTCAGGAGATGGTATTACAGTATAATTTATATGGAATATTTCTGAATTCTCAACACCAGATCAGAAAAACTCGATTTTATTTTCAGCAGAATTTGAGGAATGGTTTCTGAGATACCCGAATCAGTATTTTTTGAATTTTTGAGAAAAAAAATCAGATGGCTATATCTACGGAATCCTACGGCGGATTTCATTTGTTCATAAAAACAAGCGCGTAAAAACTCACTTTTTCTTAGCGTTTTATTGTATACAGTATGTATACAAAAATTATATGCAATATAATTAAATTCTAAATTCTAAATTCTCAACAACATCTAAGAAAAACTCGATTTAATTTTCACGTGGAACATCGGTGGATTTTCATATTACTAATTTTATCGATGCCCCATGATGTGGGCGCCAAATTTCAGCAATATTTGAGGAATTATAGAGATACCCCTGTTAATTTTTTTTCAAATCTTCTAGCGATACGATCCTCACGAAATTCCACACGAACCTATCGTGTCATTATTTTACAACTAACTACGAAGTTTCTATGCGACCGAATCGGTATTTTTTGAATTCTTGAGAAAAGAAATCAGATGGCTATTCATATCTACGGCGGATTTCATTTGTTCATAGAAACAAGCGCGTAAAAACTCTCTTTTTCTTTGCGTTTTATTCTATATAGTATACAAAAGTTAACCTTCGTGTCATAATTTTACAACTAACTACGAAGTTTCAATTCGACTGGATCGGTATTTTTTGAATTCTTGAGAACAAAAATCAGATGGCTTTATCTACAGAATCCTACGGCGGATTTCGTTTGTTCATAGAAACAATCGCGTAAAAACTCACTTTTTCTTTGCGTTTTGTTGTATACAGTATACAAAAGTTATATGGACAATATCTTAATTCTCAACACCATATAAGAAAAACTCGTTTTTATTTTCACGTGAAACATCGGTGAATTTTTATAGAACTAATTTTATCGATGCCCCATGATGTGGACGCTAAATTTCAGCAATATTGTAGGAATTGTTTCTGAGATACCCATGTTAATTTTTTTTCCAAATCTTCTAGCGATACGATCCTCACGAAATTCCACATGAACCTTTCGTGTCATTATTTTACAACTAACTACGAAGTTTCTATGCGACCGAATCGGTATTTTTGGAATTCTTGAGAAAAAAAATCAGATGGCTATACATATCTACGGAATTCTACGGCGGATTTCGTTTGTTCATAGAAACAAGCGCGTAAAAACTCACTTTTTCTTTGCGTCTCATTGTATGCAATATACAAAAGTTATATGGAATATATCTTAATTCTCAACACCATAGACAGGACCGTATCTAGGTACTATTACGCCTGTGGCCTCCCCATTTGCGTAGATTTTTTTTCATCCATCATATTCTCTTAAAGTATTTTTTTTTTCATAATGCTAGTCATATATTTCCGTGAGAGTTTCAAAATAATACACATTTTATGGAAAAATTTTTTCATTGAAAACATTGAAATACACATTTTAAATGAAATGCATAAAAATAAAACAAATTCTGAAAGAACAAAATGAAATATTCATATTTATGTAATGAATACGAAGATTCATCTTAAAAAATATGAATTGTTCAACTTAAAATTTAAAAATATATACAAACGTAAAATAAAAATTTTTTGGTAAGTTGACTAGAAAACAATAATCGATAATCACAATATCTGCAAAAAAAACCGCAAACTTAGCATACAAATACTATTTTATAACCATTTGAAACACGTACTAATAGTTTCGTACAGGGCCTGAAGTTACAATATTCAAGAAGTCCATACGTTAAGTATGAAAAAAACCACTAGAATAATATTTGCCCGATGAGATTGAAGATTCAATGAAAACTATGAAAGTAACACTAAAATTTGAGTTTTATCAGATTTCAAAAAAAGACGCTTTGGGAAGTGAGAACTCAAGTTTGAAAATTCATATTTTCCGCAATGAACCGAACATATTTCTTCTTGAATTGAAAGGAACAATATTATTATGTTAAAATACGAATAATTGAATATATCCGATGCCAGAATAATGACATAAAAAAAAACAAATACTCAGTACAACTCACCTTCAATAGCACAATTTATAATGCTCGAATCCAAAAGCACAATGGCACAAAGAAGTCAGAATATAAAAAAAACACTTCAAATCTGGATACATACTAAACAAACATTAAAATTTAAATTTTTCGCTCTTCCCTTCACAATTGAAAGAAATCAATATTTATGTAGAATAGAATAAGATTCCCTAATTTTTCTCCCACTTCTTGAGCTCAAAACTCTGATTGGTGAATTTTTGGCAATACAGATCGTTTTTAAAATACCACAGATGTGGCCAACAAATCTGAACAAATCGATCATTATGAACCATCATCATCAAAGAACCCGCCCTTCAAAACAAGCTGGATGCGATAAGGGATGATGTAGTGTAAGAAACTCATAGAAGGGCTGTGCTTGGAATCGCATGACGATATTGCCGATTGTAATATTTATGATCAGAGTGCGGCATCTTTGAAAATTTTTTATAACAATTGGACACTATTTCTCGTATTTCTGACCTAATTGCATTCTCATTCTGTTTTTTGTATGTCAATGTTTCGAAATGTTCTGATCGAATCACTTACTTACGTAACCGTGTTGTCATCTTTCGAATTAATTTTTTTTGTTTGGCGCTTCAATTTTTTTATTTTTGTTATTTTTTGGCGCGCCTTCGGACCTTGCGCCCGTGGCAACTGCCACCCTTGCCACGCCCTAGATACGGCCCTGACCATATAAAAAAAACTCGATTTTATTTTCACGTGGAACATCGGTGGATTTTTATAGAACTAATTCTATCGATGCACCATGATGTAGACGCCAAATTTCAGCAGGATTTGCGTGAAAACTCACTTTTTCTTTGAGTTTTGTTGTATACAGTTCACGAAAGTCATAAGGAATATATCTAACTTCTCAACACCATAAAAGGAAAACTCGATTTTATTTTCACGTGGAACATCGGTGGATTTTCATATAACAAATTTCATTGTTGCACCATGATGTAGGCGTCAAATTTCAGCAGGATTTGAGGAATAGTTTCTGAGATACCCATGTTTTTTTTTCATCTTCTGGCTATACGATCCCAACGAAATTCGACCTCTAGAATCACAATAATCGAAATATAATGATGTTAAATCTGGACACCCTGTATTGAAGGATCTAGAATCGAATTAAGAAAAAAAATTGTTAGTTTAAGATTGACATCTGTTGATTCAATAGTTTCTACGTATATTTATTCATCACTCTCTTCAATTTGAATGTCATTTTCTATTTGTCCCTAACTGTAAAATTACATGTTTGCTTATTTGCATGAATAAATTTACTTACCGTACTCCATTCAGCAAATAAATAAGGAATTATTCTCCAGTTATTTTCGATTTTTGTAGTACGACCCAATTGAATGGTTTTGCAGTTCATCAAGGCCATAAGTTGTTTTCCTTTGATGAAACCGTTAGGTTTCAACGATATTTGTTGAGACTGGAAAAGGAATATTAGTTATTAGTAATTCAAGAGGTAAGCATACAAAAGATGGGTTCTGATTGATTGGGAATGTTTAGGGAAGGTGGAAATTTTAAATCTTACCTATTTTCACGTGAAAAAAGAGCTATTAAGAGTTCCATAATTGAGACCAATTACAGAATATATATTGCTTGTGTAGGCTTAAGAATTTCAAGATATGTACGTTCAAAAAAAAGTGATTAAGTCTCACATGCTCAGTATTCCGAAATATTGAAAATATAAAGCGAAGAACATGCAATGGGCTAATTTTGGTGTAACAAATGTCAATGACCAAATATTCATAACCTTCTGAAAATTATTGAGTCCATCATCATTAACGATAAGTATACAGTTTTCTAGTGGATTCTAAACACAATTTGAGATCGTATCAGAATATCCTATTTCATCGACGATTTTTTCAATTTTGCATCTTCAAATTATTTTCTAGGAATTTTTGGTGGATTGGTTTATTTCGACAGGTTCTACCTTGTGTGAAAAAAAAACTTTGAAAATACCCTATATGTATTGACCAGGCTCCAACAAATGTTTAGTTTACGCAATTAAAATTCATTCAAATCAGTTTATCATATAATTTTTATATTGTCAGATAAAGTATAATTCTCCTCTCCATAATAACGGATCAAAAATATCAAATGTTTTTTGGTAATCAAATTAAAATTGAGAATATATTGTTCGCTTATATAAAAATTTCAAGATGTTTTTCACCCAACACTTTATTTGCGGGCTAACATTCTCAACATTCTTAACAATGTTAACGAAACCATTTTGCTCATTTTATCATCGCGAT
This sequence comes from Aphidecta obliterata, assembly GCA_963966015.1. Classification (NCBI taxonomy): domain Eukaryota; kingdom Metazoa; phylum Arthropoda; class Insecta; order Coleoptera; family Coccinellidae; genus Aphidecta; species Aphidecta obliterata. The sequence goes on along the minus strand of OZ014434.1, from coordinate 12,411,044 downwards.
ATTATGGGAACTCTGCATTTTACGAGATGAAAATTGAACACGATTTGGGATCGTATCAGAATATTCTATTTCATCGAAGATTTTTTCAATTTTGCATCTTCAAATTATTATCGGAAATTTTTGGTGGATTGGTTTATTTTGACGGGTTCTACCTTGTGTAAAGAAAAGATCCAACTTTGAAAAGACCATGTATGTATTGACCAAAGGATTATTGGAATAAATTGAAAAATCTATGGCTTAAAAATTCTGTTAGAAAAATTCAAAATTCTTCACGGAATATTGGGACGCCCAGTAAAGTACCGGATATCAATTTTTCGGCGCACAAACTAATCATGCTGCTCCTATCGTTAGATAAATATCGAACAAGACATACCTAGGTGTTTCAATGTCATTAATAGCTATTTGTATCACGTTTTTCGAATGTAGAATCGAATTGTTAATGACGAAAAAAGCAGGAATGAATGTGGCTTATTATCTTGGGAACTTTTGCCAACTACAGCTTCATTGGATAGCCTTGAGCATTTTTGAAATGTCAGCGAAACAAAGAGATTACAAACTAGCCCAGCAAAATACAAGCTGCACCTTGCTGCGTGAGGGTTTTATATCGCATAGTTTATCTCTTGACATTGAGATTACTCGATGATTGGAGAACTTGTTTGTACAGGGTGGATTAATTGATATTGCAGTAGGATTATTTCCAATAATAAACCTTTGGAATCGTCCGAAGAAAAAATTCTTGTTAAATACGTTCGCATTATTTTTCAAACGCAGAGTCGCCATATGGCGAAGATAATCCAAATTTAAACAGTTGAAATAACAAATTCGAACATTTCGGTATTCAAACCATCCGTATAATCATCCGGCATAAGGTTTACCAATTTGACACACCAAAACCGTTAGCATGCTATTAAAATACAGTCGGTGGAACACCTCTTTATAACCTTGAAATGCTCAACTCGCACAATATTATTTACGCCGGATGGCAGTGTCTCTTGGGTCGTACCTTTCATTTTTACGATTCTGCACCTCGATTATTAACTTTCTGAACCGGTAAATGTGTATTAGGTATTTCATCTTGCGCAAGATCCTCGAGGTTTAAGTATGTACGAGGATTCGTTCATCTTCTGATTTGGAAGTGGATTTTATGACCGGAAAAATGAATTGGTTTACAGGGAAATGAGGAGGGGAGGTTCAAAGCATTACTTCACAATCAGAGAGTTGTGAAAGATTGTTGATGTTCTTTATTGAGACTCGAAAGACCAAGAAGAATCAGAGATGAACAAAGCTCACCATCTCCATCGTGAACGCTGTGACAGAATAAAGTGGTTGCAGGATCCCTGATCAAAACACCCAACTCCCCCTTCTGACGCTCGGTTATCTTTTCTCTCGATGGAATCTTCTTTTATCCTCCACGAAGAACGCTGCGACAAAATATGATTGAGTCAGGATCCTGAATGAAAATATTGCTGAGCCCAACTCCCCCTCCCAACGCTCGGTATTTTTTCTATGTAGATTGAATCTTATATTATTCTCCATCATGAATGCTCTGACCAAATATGGAGATGGCAGGATTCCTAATGAAAATATTGCTGGGTCCAACTGTGCCTCCCGACGCTCGGTCATTGTTATCTCTCAATAGTATATTTCAATATTCTCCTTCAAAAAGACTATGACCCTAAATGGGGATGGCAGGATTCCTAATACAAAAATTGCAGAGCCCAACTTTTTCTTTGACGCACAGTAATTTTTTCCTCTCGATGGCATTTTTTATTATTTTCTATTACGAACGCTGTGACACAAAATGATGGTGGCACGACCCCTAATAAAAATATTGCCGAGCCCGAACTTCCCTTCCCAACGTTCGTAATTTTTTTTTTCCGATCGTATCTTTCTTATACTCTATAATGAATGCTGTGACAAAATATAATGATGGCAGAATTTTTAAAGAAAATATTGCTGAGTCCAACTCTCCCTCCTGAAGCTCTGTCATTATCTTCTTCTGAATGAAATTTTTCAATATTCTCCTTCATGAACGCTCTGACAAGAAATGATGGTGGCAAGATCCCTAATAAAAAAATTGCAGAGCCCAACTATCCCTTCCTGGCACTCGGTTATTTTTGCTTTCGAAGGAATCCTCTATTATTCTCCACCATAAATGCTGTGACAAAAAATGATGGTGGCACGATCCCTAATAAAAATATTGCGGAGTCCAAACATCCCTTCCTAACGCTCGTTAATTTTTTTTCCCGATCGAATATTATCTTATTCTCTCCATCATGAATGCTTTGACAAAATATAAGGATGGCAGAATCCCTAATGAGAATGTTGCTGAGTCCAACTCTCCCTCCTGAAGCTCGGTCATTATATTCTTCTCAATGGAATATTTCCATATTCTCCTTCATGAACGCTCTCACAAAAAAATGGTGGTGACAAGATCCCTAATGAAAATGTTGCAGAGCCCAACAACCCCTTTCGACTCTCGGTAATTTTCCTTTCGCGATGGAATATCCTATTATTTTATAAAATGAATGCTGTGACAAAATATGGCAGTTACAGGATCCCTAAAAAAAATCATGGTAAGCCCAACTCCCCTTCCTGGCTCTCGGTTAGTTTTGCTCTCGATGGAATCCTCTTTTATTCTCCACCATGAATGCTGTGACAAAAAATGATGGTGGCACGATCCCTAATAAAAAGATTGCGGAGTCCAAACATCCCTTCCTAACGCTCGTTAATTTTTTTTCCCGATCGAATATTATCTTATTCTCTCCATCATGAATGCTGTGACAAAATATGAGGATGGCAGAATCCCTAATGAGAATGTTGCTGAGTCCAACTCTTCCTTCTGAAGCTCGGTCATTATATTCTTCTAAATGGAATATTTCCATATTCTCCTTCATGAACGCTCTCACAAAAAAATGGTGGTGACAAGATCCCTAATAAAAATATTGCAGAGCCCAACAACCCCTTTCGACTCTCGGTAATTTTCTTTTCGCGATGGAATCTCCTATTATTTTATAAAATGAATGCTGTGACAAAATATGGCAGTTACAGGATCCCTAAAAAAAATCATGGTAAGCCCAACCCCCCTTCCTGGCACTCGGTTAGTTTTGCTCTCGATGGAATTCTCTTTTATTCTCCACCATGAATGCTGTGACAAAAAATGATGGTGGCACGATCCCTAATAAAAATATTGCGGAGTCCAAACATCCCTTCCTAACGCTCGTTAATTTTTTTTCCCGATCGAATATTATCTTATTCTCTCCATCATGAATGCTGTGTCAAAATATAAGGACGGCAGGATCCCTAATGAGAATGTTGCTGAGTCCAACTCTCCCTCCTGAAGCTCGGTCATTATATTCTTCTAAATGGAATATTTCCATATTCTCCTTCATGAACGCTCTCACAAAAAATGGTGGTGACAAGATCCCTGATAAAAATATTGCAGAGCCCAACAACCCCTTTCGACTCTCGGTAATTTTCCTTTCGCGATGGAATCTCCTATTATTTTATAAAATGAATGCTGTGACAAGAAGGCAGTTACAGGATCCCTAAAAAAAATTATGGTAAGCCCAACTCCCTTTCCTGGCTCTCGGTTAGTTATGCTCTCGATGGAATCCTCTTTTATTCTCCACCATGAATGCTGTGACAAAAAATGATGGTGGCACGATCCCTAATAAAAATATTGCGGAGTCCAAACATCCCTTCCTAACGCTCGTTAATTTTTTTTCCCGATCGAATATTATCTTATTCTCTCCATCATGAATGCTGTGTCAAAATATAAGGACGGCAGGATCCCTAATGAGAATGTTGCTGAGTCCAACTCTCCCTCCTGAAGCTCGGTCATTATATTCTTCTAAATGGAATATTTCCATATTCTCCTTCATGAACGCTCTCACAAAAAATGGTGGTGACAAGATCCCTGATAAAAATATTGCAGAGCCCAACAACCCCTTTCGACTCTCGGTAATTTTCCTTTCGCGATGGAATCTCCTATTATTTTATAAAATGAATGCTGTGACAAAATATGGCAGTTACAGGATCCCTAAAAAAAATCATGGTAAGCCCAACCCCCCTTCCTGGCACTCGGTTAGTTTTGCTCTCGATGGAATCCTCTTTTATTCTCCACCATGAATGCTGTGACAAAAAATGATGGTGGCACGATCCCTAATAAAAATATTGCGGAGTCCAAACATCCCTTCCTAACGCTCGTTAATTTTTTTTCCCGATCGAATATTATCTTATTCTCTCCATCATGAATGCTGTGTCAAAATATAAGGACGGCAGGATCCCTAATGAGAATGTTGCTGAGTCCAACTCTCCCTCCTGAAGCTCGGTCATTATATTCTTCTAAATGGAATATTTCCATATTCTCCTTCATGAACGCTCTCACAAAAAATGGTGGTGACAAGATCCCTAATAAAAATATTGCAGAGCCCAACAACCCCTTTCGACTCTCGGTAATTTTCCTTTCGCGATAGAATCTCCTATTATTTTATAAAATGAATGCTGTGACAAAATATGGCAGTTACAGGATCCCTAAAAAAAATCATGGTAAGCCCAACCCCCCTTCCTGGCACTCGGTTAGTTTTGCTCTCGATGGAATCCTCTTTTATTCTCCACCATGAATGCTGTGACAAAAAATGATGGTGGCACGATCCCTAATAAAAATATTGCGGAGTCCAAACATCCCTTCCTAACGCTCGTTAATTTTTTTTCCCGATCGAATATTATCTTATTCTCTCCATCATGAATGCTGTGACAAAATATAAGGATGGCAGAATCCCTAATGAGAATGTTGCTGAGTCCAACTCTCCCTCCTGAAGCTCGGTCATTATATTCTTCCAAATGGAATATTTCCATATTCTCCTTCATGAACGCTCTCACAAAAAATGGTGGTGACAAGATCCCTAATAAAAATATTGCGGAGTCCAAACATCCCTTCCTAACGCTCGTTAATTTTTTTTCCCGATCGAATATTATCTTATTCTCTCCATCATGAATGCTGTGTCAAAATATAAGGACGGCAGGATCCCTAATGAGAATGTTGCTGAGTCCAACTCTCCCTCCTGAAGCTCGGTCATTATATTCTTCTAAATGGAATATTTCCATATTCTCCTTCATGAACGCTCTCACAAAAAATGGTGGTGACAAGATCCCTGATAAAAATATTGCAGAGCCCAACAACCCCTTTCGACTCTCGGTAATTTTCCTTTCGCGATGGAATCTCCTATTATTTTATAAAATGAATGCTGTGACAAAATATGGCAGTTACAGGATCCCTAAAAAGAATCATGGTAAGCCCAACCCCCCTTCCTGGCACTCGGTTAGTTTTGCTCTCGATGGAATCCTCTTTTATTCTCCACCATGAATGCTGTGACAAAAAATGATGGTGGCACGATCCCTAATAAAAATATTGCGGAGTCCAAACATCCCTTCCTAACGCTCGTTAATTTTTTTTCCCGATCGAATATTATCTTATTCTCTCCATCATGAATGCTGTGTCAAAATATAAGGACGGCAGGATCCCTAATGAGAATGTTGCTGAGTCCAACTCTCCTTCCTGAAGCTCGGTCATTATATTCTTCTAAATGGAATATTTCCATATTCTCCTTCATGAACGCTCTCACAAAAAATGGTGGTGACAAGATCCCTAATAAAAATATTGCAGAGCCCAACAACCCCTTTCGACTCTCGGTAATTTTCCTTTCGCGATAGAATCTCCTATTATTTTATAAAATGAATGCTGTGACAAAATATGGCAGTTACAGGATCCCTAAAAAAAATCATGGTAAGCCCAACCCCCCTTCCTGGCACTCGGTTAGTTTTGCTCTCGATGGAATCCTCTTTTATTCTCCACCATGAATGCTGTGACAAAAAATGATGGTGGCACGATCCCTAATAAAAAGATTGCGGAGTCCAAACATCCCTTCCTAACGCTCGTTAATTTTTTTTCCCGATCGAATATTATCTTATTCTCTCCATCATGAATGCTGTGACAAAATATAAGGATGGCAGAATCCCTAATGAGAATGTTGCTGAGTCCAACTCTCCCTCCTGAAGCTCGGTCATTATATTCTTCCAAATGGAATATTTCCATATTCTCCTTCATGAACGCTCTCACAAAAAATGGTGGTGACAAGATCCCTAATAAAAATATTGCAGAGCCCAACAACCCCTTTCGACTCTCGGTAATTTTCCTTTCGCGATGGAATCTCCTATTATTTTATAAAATGAATGCTGTGACAAAATATGGCAGTTACAGGATCCCTAAAAAAAAATCATGGTAAGCCCAACTCCCTTTCCTGGCTCTCGGTTAGTTTTGCTCTCGATGGAATCCTCTTTTATTCTCCACCATGAATGCTGTGACAAAAAATGATGGTGGCACGATCCCTAATAAAAATATTGCGGAGTCCAAACATCCCTTCCTAACGCTCGTTAATTTTTTTTCCCGATCGAATATTATCTTATTCTCTCCATCATGAATGCTGTGTCAAAATATAAGGACGGCAGGATCCCTAATGAGAATGTTGCTGAGTCCAACTCTCCCTCCTGAAGCTCGGTCATTATATTCTTCTAAATGGAATATTTCCATATTCTCCTTCATGAACGCTCTCACAAAAAATGGTGGTGACAAGATCCCTGATAAAAATATTGCAGAGCCCAACAACCCCTTTCGACTCTCGGTAATTTTCCTTTCGCGATGGAATCTCCTATTATTTTATAAAATGAATGCTGTGACAAGAAGGCAGTTACAGGATCCCTAAAAAAAATTATGGTAAGCCCAACTCCCTTTCCTGGCTCTCGGTTAGTTATGCTCTCGATGGAATCCTCTTTTATTCTCCACCATGAATGCTGTGACAAAAAATGATGGTGGCACGATCCCTAATAAAAATATTGCGGAGTCCAAACATCCCTTCCTAACGCTCGTTAATTTTTTTTCCCGATCGAATATTATCTTATTCTCTCCATCATGAATGCTGTGTCAAAATATAAGGACGGCAGGATCCCTAATGAGAATGTTGCTGAGTCCAACTCTCCCTCCTGAAGCTCGGTCATTATATTCTTCTAAATGGAATATTTCCATATTCTCCTTCATGAACGCTCTCACAAAAAATGGTGGTGACAAGATCCCTGATAAAAATATTGCAGAGCCCAACAACCCCTTTCGACTCTCGGTAATTTTCCTTTCGCGATGGAATCTCCTATTATTTTATAAAATGAATGCTGTGACAAAATATGGCAGTTACAGGATCCCTAAAAAAAATCATGGTAAGCCCAACTCCCTTTCCTGGCTCTCGGTTAGTTTTGCTCTCGATGGAATCCTCTTTTATTCTCCACCATGAATGCTGTGACAAAAAATGATGGTGGCACGATCCCTAATAAAAATATTGCGGAGTCCAAACATCCCTTCCTACCGCTCGTTAATTTTTTTTCCCGATCGAATATTATCTTATTCTCTCCATCATGAATGCTTTGACAAAATATAAGGATGGCAGAATCCCTAATGAGAATGTTGCTGAGTCCAACTCTCCCTCCTGAAGCTCGGTCATTATATTCTTCTCAATGGAATATTTCCATATTCTCCTTCATGAACGCTCTCACAAAAAAATGGTGGTGACAAGATCCCTAATGAAAATGTTGCAGAGCCCAACAACCCCTTTCGACTCTCGGTAATTTTCCTTTCGCGATGGAATATCCTATTATTTTATAAAATGAATGCTGTGACAAAATATGGCAGTTACAGGATCCCTAAAAAAAATCATGGTAAGCCCAACTCCCCTTCCTGGCACTCGGTTAGTTTTGCTCTCGATGGAATCCTCTTTTATTCTCCACCATGAATGCTGTGACAAAAAATGATGGTGGCACGATCCCTAATAAAAAGATTGCGGAGTCCAAACATCCCTTCCTAACGCTCGTTAATTTTTTTTCCCGATCGAATATTATCTTATTCTCTCCATCATGAATGCTGTGACAAAATATAAGGATGGCAGAATCCCTAATGAGAATGTTGCTGAGTCCAACTCTCCCTCCTGAAGCTCGGTCATTATATTCTTCCAAATGGAATATTTCCATATTCTCCTTCATGAACGCTCTCACAAAAAATGGTGGTGACAAGATCCCTGATAAAAATATTGCAGAGCCCAACAACCCCTTTCGACTCTCGGTAATTTTCCTTTCGCGATGGAATCTCCTATTATTTTATAAATTGAATGACTTGACGAAATATGGCAGTTACAGGATCCCTAAAAAAAATATTGGTGAGCCCAACTCCTCTTCCTGGCACTCGGTTATTGCGGAGTCCAAACATCCCTTCCTAACGCTGGTTAATTTTTTTTCCTGATCAAATATCATCTTATCCTCTCCATCATGAATGCTGTGACAAAATATAAGGATGGCAGAATCCCTAATGAGAACGTTGCTGAGTCCAACTCTCCCTCCTGAAGCTCGGTCATTATATTCTTCTCAATGGAATATTTCCATATTCTCCTTCATGAACGCTCCCACAAAAAATGGTGTTGACAAGATCCCTAATAAAAATATTGCAGAGCCCAATAACGCCTTTCGACTCTTGGTAATTTTCCTTTCGCGATGGATTCTCCTATTATTTTATAAATTGAATGCTGTGACAAAAAATGGCAGTTACAGGATCCCTAAAAAAAATATTGGTGAGCCCAACTCCCCTTCCTGGCACTCGGTTATTCTTGCTTTCGAAGGAATCCTCTATTATTCTCCACCATGAATGCTGTGACAAAAAATGATGGTGGCACGATCCCTGATAAAAATATTGCGGAGCCCAAACTTCCCTTCCTAACGCTCGTTAATTTTTTTTCCCATCGAATCTTATCTTATTCTCCATTATGAATGCTGTGACAAAATATAAGAATGGCAGGATCCCTAATGAAAATGTTGCTGAGTCCAACTCTCCCTCCTGAAGCTCGGTCATTATCTTCTTCTTAATAAAATATTTCGATATTCTTCTTCATGAACGCTTTGACAAGAAATGGTGGTGACAAGAACCTCTTTAAAAATTATGCAGGGCACCACTACCCCTTACGACGCTCGGTAGTTTTTCTTTTCCGATTGAATCTTCTATTATTTTCCATAATGAACGCTGTGACCAAATATGGCAGTTACAGGATCCCTAAGAAAAATATTGGTGAGCCCAACTCCCCTTTCTAGCACTCGTTTATTTTTGCTTTTGAAGGAATCCTCTATTATTCTCCACCATAACCGCTGCGACAAAATATGGTGATAGCAGGATCCTTAATGAAAATATTGCTGAGCCCAACTCTCCCTTCCGACATCCTATAATTTTTTCAGTTGATAGAATCTTATATTATGTTCCATTATGAAGGATCCATAATAAACTCCTCATCGATATTTCTTCAGAAGGCTGAAAAATTGAACATAAATGGTTAGATATTATGTAGTTCATACGATCCAACCAAACTGTTGGTCATTGTTCTACCATTATCTTATAACTTCGAGATAACCACCTTAACTGGGTTACTTATTGTGCGGTTTTTTCGAACACCTCACCTCTTCCTCCTTCGCATTTCTCCCGTTAGCCGAGACCATGTTTCGATGGAACTTTCCTCTTAATTAGGAAATATAATGTGTATCTTATTCACCTCCTATAAAAAATGGTGGTTTTGCCTCACGTGAATGAGGTATAATAATGCAGAAACAATGCCCGATTATAACCAACGTGGGTAATTGTACCTGTTGATAATGTTATAATGCAATTTCGTAACAAAGTTCCCAACGATAGAACTGTATCTTTATTTATTAGTTGAAAGCTACATAGGTCGGAGGTTCAGGTTTGGAAGGCCCAGGACTCCATTTATCATTATTTTTCTTCTACGGACGTGAGAAGATCACAGTTCTATAGTAACAACATATCCTGCTTTTGATTCTACAATTTCGAGGACTCAAATGGGATATGAGAAGGATAATTTGTTCCTACATGGGAATAAATTGCTTCATACATTTCTTTACCTTCCTTCAGTTGACATCCTTTCTTTCGCAGTTTAATATGCGAATAAAAGCATGCAGCTTACTCCATGAAGTATTAATTAAATGTAGATAATGGCGTCTTCAGTCATCTGGAAATTCCATTGCGTTCATGAAGAGATGCTATTATGATCTTAATACTTCTTATGAAAACGTTCAATCTTCACAGACCAACAGAGCATGACCTATGTAGTTGTCCATCATATCCATTTCGCTTTCTTCAACCTTGACTTTCAACAAACGACACCAACGAAGTGAACATATATGATTAGTGTTTATTTTTTAAGTTTGGAAATCAGAACTTTCCACCTTCATTACAATAGGTTTGTTATTGAATGTTCAGAAAATAATGATGAAGTTTCTTCCGTTGGTAGGTTGGATATACAGAGTGGAAACAACTCATTATTTTAATTGTGGTTGTTTTTTTTCGCTTGTTCATATACTTTTTCATTTCCCTGCTCTCTGTTATGCACCAAATGACCCGGTTATACCTACTCTCATCTTATTTGCCGAAGAGCATAGCATAACCTTTAAAACCTACATACAGCAAATGTTAATATCGTCGAATTTTTAATTCCTCGCGAAAACAACCAGTCATTATGTAAGAGAACAAAAGGATGAAATACAATAAGCTCAATACTCCTCAAAACGGGAACGACAAGCGACCATGACCTATCGTCGTGTTCTTGTAATAGCGATCATTTCGCTTTATGCAGTTGGTGAGAGGAGAATCTATAGGTCACATTAATCTCTTGATGATCTATTTCGAAGCGCGGTTGTTATTGTGACATTCCATTATTCTATTTAAGGAGATCCAGCAGCATTTGAATGTTCGATTTGCATTTTGCATTGATCGTTCTTTGATTCTTATAATGAACTGGGCAATGTGACAAGGTGCCTGCCTGATAAATCTCTCCTTATATACAGGGTGTTTTTTAAGGTGAGGCTTTTTTTTTGACAGATGCTGGAACTGATCAAAATAAATCATTTCGCCAGAATTTGATCATATAAAATATTCAATTTGAACAAAGTGCCAAAAGTGTTGGGCATCAAGATCTTAAGACGACTCTGGATCGTGTTATCTCTCTATTAGGAGATCTGTGATGAATCACGGTACCATATGCATTCCAGCAAGTAAATAACTGAGGAGCGGAATAATTACTGATTGAAGGGGTCCTATAAAAAAAATTAGAAAGTTCACAAACTCACCGATAAAATTGATCCAAATTTGCAGAAATTGTTCGAAATGGTCACCATTCGTTTAATGTGCACAAAGTCTTGACCCGCGTAATAACGAATTATTACATGCAGCAACTATCACATCAGGTTGCTCACGAATAATGACACACGCATGTTCAATGCATTGTTTTAGTTCTTCAACTATTCACCTCATCGTTACTGTACACATCGTTACTGTACACTTTTGACTCACCACGTTCTATCCACCTGAAGTCGCAAAAATCATACTCTCTGTCAGATTATTTCCCGTAAACTGAAGGCATTCAATAAACACATTTAAACGTCAATACTTACCTAAGAAAGGTCCGTGCTGGGGATTTCTCAGAATTTTGACTTATTTTGATGAGTTCTAGCACCTGTCCAAAAAAAGCCCCACCTTTGAAAACACCCTGTATACACGAAATATCAGAACTGAATAGGTTTGTAACTTTTATATGTCCACGAATAGTGAGTTTGTCAATGAATAATTCACGTATGTCTTAAAAAGCTCGATTTAATATAAAATAAAAAAAAGGAAGGGATGGAACTGAAAGATTCTCATGTTTTTTTTGAAAATTGGTTTTGTCTCTTCCAAAATTCAGGTCTAGAGGGATTTTTTTTATCCATTCATTTACAAAATAAATCAAATTTTACAAAGAGCTCGACCCAAAAAAAAATTCACTGAAAGTAAATTATATCTGGCAACGTCGGCCAAATATGACAGATGTGGTATATTTGATCTATCGTATGACAGGAATGTCAGAAATATTACGCTTATTTTCTAACTGTTTTGATTCTATTGTTATTTTAAACTTGAAGCTGAATAATTCATAAAAAAATCTTCTGCTCCAATGAGAAAGAGGGAAAGATCAAAACATGAAGGATGAAGAACTGCCTCAAATGCAAATTGAAAAATTCCGATTTGATATGATATAAAAAAGAATATGATAGAAATAAAAGATTTTTATCGATTGATTCGCCTACCAATATAATCAATAGAATATGATTGGTTTTATCTCTTCAAAAATTCAGGTCAATAACAATTTTTTTATCCATTTACCAACAACATAACCCAATTTTACAAACAGCCCGATAAAAAAAAAATTCACTGAAAGTTAATTATATCTGGCAACGTCCGCTAAATATGACAGATGTGGTGCATTTGATCTAACGTATGACAGGAACGTCAGAAGTATTACGCTTATTTTCCAACATTTTGATACTATTGTTATTTTAAACGGAAAAACCCGATTTGGTAACGAATTGAAAGAATGGGATAGAAATAAAAGATTTTCATAAATTGATTTGTTTACCAATGAGATTAATAAAATTACGAAAAGCACTGCCGTGAAGGCAGGAGCTTTTGAGCGCTCGTACATGCACCTTGTAGGTAGATTCGCATTTTCCAGTTTCAGAAATCAATTGAAGGAATTTTCGACAGCTGTCAAAAAAATTCTGAAACTTAGGCGAAACTCCAGACTTCATGTCAGTGCTTCAGCTGATCAATTTTTTTTCGATAATTCGCAAGAATTTTCTACGGTATCTATGGTCTTGGTGATGCGATCTGGACAAAATTTCGCACGTAGTTTGAATACATTATTCAGCTAGGTGCAAAATTTCATCTCAATCCGCTCAGTATTTTCGGAACTATCAGCAAAAAAATATTTTGAACGGCCATATTTACGGAACCCCTAGTCTAATTTTGCTCATAGATGAACGTGATCGCGATATTTGCGATCCAAACCCACCCTGAGAATTTCGAGTTCCTAGGCCTTTCCCTTCAAAAGTTACAATTTTCTATGGTTTCTATGGTTCTGGTCATGCGATCTGGATAAAATATTGTTTTAATAAATCATTCTCGATTAAAATACAAAATTTCATCTCGATCGAATCCGCAAATTCAAAATTATCCAGAAACCAAAATTTCAAACGACCGTATTTACGGAACCCCTGGTATAATTTTGTTCATTAATAAACGTGAACGCGACATTTCAGATCCACACCTATCCTGAAAATTTCAAGTCTCTAGGCCTTTCCGTTCAAAAGTTATGATTTTCTATGGTTTCTATGGTTCTGGTCATGTGATCTGGAGAAATGTAGCTTGAATATATCATTCTCCATTAGTATACAAAATTTCGACACGATCGAATCTGTAGTTTTGAAATTATCAAGAAAACTAAATTTCAAACGACCATATTTACGGAACCCCTAGTATAATTTTGCTCATAGATGAACGTGATCACGACATTCGAGATCCACACCTATCCTGATAATTTCAAGTCCCTAGGCGTTTCCGTTCAAAAGTTACAATTTTCTATGGTTTCTATGGTTCTGGTCATGCGATCTGGACAAAATTTCACATGTAGCTTGAACACCTCATTCTCCATTTGAGTGCAAAATTTCATCTCAATCAAATCTGTAGTTTTCAAGTAATCAGGGAAACAAAACTTTGAACGGCCATATTTACGGAACCCCTGGGCGAATTTGGCCCATTAACGAACTTAACCGAGGCATTTGGGATCCGAACCTACACTGAAAATTTCAAGTCTCTAGGTTGATCCGTTCGAGAGTTATCGTGCTTACGGCCGGACGGACGGCCGGACGGACGGACGGCCGGACGGACGGACAGACTTGAATTTTCCGACGGATTCGTCATCAGTGAGTCGAACATAGTCGATTGAGACCATTTTCGGCTCAAAATTCGAAAAATACAGACATCGTGACGAAATGATATAGCCCTCGTGTAAGTTGTACGAGCGCTCAAAAAATGATGTACCTATATAATGTGGGTTCATCTATCCAAAAATTCAGGTCAATAAGAATTTTTTTCATTTACATACAACATGAATCCAATTTTACAAACAGCTGGACCCGAAAAAACTTCACTGAAAGTGTATCATATGTAGCAACGTCGGCCAAATATGACAGATGTGGTACATTTGATCTACCGAATGACAGGAATGTCAAAAATATCACCCTCATAAACCCAATTTTCAATTGTTATTTGAAACGTGAAGCTGAATAATTCAGATGAAAATCTTCTGCTCCAATGACAAAGGAACGAAAAACAAAACCTGATTTGATATAGAAAAAAAAAGAATGGGATAGAAATAAAATATTTTTATGTATAGATTTGCCTTTCAATATAATCAATAAAATATGATGTATGTATTGTAAAAAATTTTTCCTCTCTTCCAAATTATTCAGTTAGTCAGAAAAGGAGGTTACATTTCACTGCGACCTCAAGGTCTATTGTGCCCCCGAATCTCTCCCAAAATTCAGGTCAATAAGAATTTTTTCTATTCATTTACCTACAACATAAATCCAATTTTAAAAACAGCTCGACCCAAAAAAAATTCACTGAAACTAAATTATCAAAACAAGTGAATTATATCTGGCAACGTCGGCGAAGTATGATAAATGTGGTACATTTGATCAACTGAATGACAGAAATGTCAAAAATATTACGCTCATAACCTCAATTTTCAACTGTTTTGGTACTGTTTATTTCAAACGTGAAGCTGAATAATTCAGAAAAGTTTTTTTACAATTTTATCTTCTTCATTTTTTTTGAGGGTGATTTATGGAGTTCTCGAACCACCTAGTAGTTATTAAAACAGGGTTGTTTCTGTGGAAAATGCATTACAATTTGTGAAACAATGAATCCCTTCTTCGGATGCGAATTGCACTCAGTTAACATCAAAAAAGATTTTTTTCAAACAACTGATCCATTATTCGAAGACGAAACCACATAAGCCGCGGAAACCACTAACAATCTAGTTTTACAGGCAGAGTTTTGCACTCCCACGTCTTCGCCCGTTGAAATTTCAACGAGTTACTATAGATTTATGGATCAATGCGAGTGTAGTGACCTTAGAAATATCTGCATACGGTGTTCGATGCTCTAAAACGTGTACTTGAAAGTTGTTCCTTCGAACATGTGGATATGAACGAAACTAGTTATATATTTTTAGGCTGTCTACACACCACGAGTTCTACTCATTAAAATCAGTCCTTTCGAATACTGGTCGAGTTTTTATCTAGAACCAGCAGCTTTAGGTTTGCAACTATTTCAGCCACTCTCATAGGATTCTTTTTTCGGGCAATAAATGTTCGTAGAAAATATTTTTGACGGGATACGAATCGCAGATAGTACTGTCAAATGTCAGTTGTCAACAGACATTGTTACCAATGTACTGATACTTTCAAGACATGTGATTATTTAAATTTCACATCATCACGAAAATTATGCCACATACTCATTTTGTGTTACTTACTGTAACTATTACAAAACGAGAACAACATAATCATAGATTATATCAATTGATTAAGCCTCATATCTGTTAGAAACTCAAGAAAAAGCAAATTTCCTCTATAATTCCATATAATTTCCGTGGTACTTCCTCGTAGAAGAAGCGACAGGAGGAAATATGTTGTAACCGTGGAGTGTGTGGCAATCTTTAAGTATCTTCGTCTTTGATTCGCTATAGGCGTTTTTGCTAGAGTACTTTCATCTCCGCAGGTTGAACAGTTAGATTGGATTTTTGGTTTACCATTCTTGTGGCATGCAAGAAGCTGGTATGTTTTTTACTTACAAGATTTCCGTCGCAGATTCCAAAAGTACCCCACCTGAATTCCATTTATAATGGGGTCCAGGTCTTTCATTTATTCGCATATGTATTTATGTACTCAGGTATTTGCTTACAACGAGGTGCCACAAGCAGACATCGACCATCTCTTTTTGGCGATACCTAAACGTGTACTGGAGTGTAATAAGCTACAGCTCAACAAATGTTGAAAAATCAAGTGGAAAAAACTATGCAGTAACAATTTTAATGTCACCCACTATCTATATGTGAGAGGTTGAAAATCAGGATATGAAAAAAAAAATTGAAAATTCTCAAATTCTTCATGTGTGACAAATTTTTTATTATTTCAATTGATTGAATAAATGTGTTTTCTGCAAAACCGAAATTGATTAAAGTATTTTGTTTCAGGTAATCACAATTTCGATTAGGATAAGGTGAGTGCAATTCCAACAAGGAATTACCGAGAATTTTGAACATTACTCTTATCCTCGCTAATATTATAAATGTGAATGTACGTGTGTTTGTTTGTTTATTTGTTTGTCCTTACTCAACTCTCGAACCAGATGTCAGATTTTGGAGGGGATTTCACTCTAGTGGGTATAGAGAATTGATTCGAATAGGCTATCGTGTGAAAAGTTCTATTAGAAAGAACGCCATCAATCTAACTTCGAGCAAATAACCAGCGATAACCAGTTTTCAACATAGTAAATTTAATTCGCAATTATGTTCCATTTACTGATGACTGGAATAAGAAGAATTGATAAACAGATGAATGTGGCCATTATCTATATTTTCAACAACTTTTTGCGAGATATGGCAGGTTGAAGTTTGAGGCAAGATATTACCAAGCTTGGGACTGCAGTGAAGATATTAGAAGTTGAAAAAAAAGTTATTCCATTTCTGGTGAAACGGCCGATTTCATTTATTAGGTATAAATTGAAAACATCATTTAGTTGTGATATATCAACTTCTTCACTACACTTGAATCGATCGATTCAAGCAGATCGAAAAAATTGGAAGTTGAAAAAAAATGTTGCTCTATTTCTGGTGTAACGGCCGATTTCATGCATAAGTTAGATATTAAAACTTCATTTAGTTGAGATGTATCAACTTTTTCACTACACTTGAATCGCTCGATTCAAGCGAATCGAAGATATTGGGAATTGAAAAAGAAATTACTCCATTTCTGGTGAAACGGCCGATTTCATGCATTTAGTTGAGATGTATCAACTTTTTTACTACACTTGAATAGATAGATTCAAGCAAATCGAAGATATTGGGAGTTGAATAAAAATGTTACTTTATTTCTGGTAAAACGGCCGATTTCATGCATTAGGAAAATTGAAAACTTGATTTAGTTGAGATGTATCAACTTTTACACTACACTTGAATCGATCGATTCAAGCAAATCGAAGATATTGGGAGTTGAACAAAAAATTACTCAATTTCATGATGAAACGGCCGATTTCATGCATTAGGTTGATACTGAAAACTTCATTTAGTTGAAATGTATCAACTTTTTCACTACACTTGAATCGATCGATTCAAGCAAATCGAAGATATTGGGGGTTGAAAAAAAAAATGGTATTCCATTTCTGGTAAAACGGTCGATTTCATGCATGAGTTGAATATTGAAAACTTCATTTAGTTGAGATGTATCAACATTTTCACTACACTTGAATCGATCGATTCAAGCGAATCGGAGATATTGGGAGTTGAAAATGAAGTTACTCCATCTCTGGTGAAATTTCCGACTTCATGCATTTAGTTGAGATGTATCAACTTTTTCACTACACTTGAATAGACGAATTCAAGCAAATCGAAGATATTGGGAGTTGAAAAAAAATGTTACTTCATTTCTGGTGAAACGGCCGATTTCATGCATCAGGTAAATTGAAAACTTGATTTAGTTGATATGTATCACTTTTTCACTACAATTGAATCGATCCATTCAAGCAAATCGAAGATATTGGGAGTTGAAAAAAAATGTTATTCCATTTCTGCTAAAACGGCCGATTTCATGCATAAGTTCAATATTGAAAACTTCAATTAGTTGGGATGTATCAACTTTTTCACTACACTTGAATTGATCGATTCAGGCAAATCGTAGATTTTGGGAGTTGAAAAAAAATGTTCCTCCATTTCTGATGAAACGACCGATTTCATGCATAAGTTAAATATTGAAAACTTCATTTAGTTGAGATGTATCAACTTTTTCACTACACTTGAATCGATCGATTCAAGCAAATCGAAGATATTGGGAGTTGAACAAAAAATTACTCAATTTCTTGGTGAAACGGCCGATTTCATGCATAAGGTTAATTGAAAACTTCATTTAATTGCGATGTATCAACGTTTTCACTACACTTGAATCGATCGATTCAAGCAAATCGTAGATATTGGGAGTTGAAAAAAACAATGTTATTCCATTTCTGGTGAAACGGCCGATTTCATGCATAAGTTAAATATTGAAAACTTCATTTGGTTGAGATGTATCAACTTTTTCACTACACTTGAATCGATCGATTCAAGCGAATCGGAGATATTGGGAGTTGAAAATGAAGTTATTCCATCTCTGGTGAAATTTCCGATTTCATGCATTTAGTTGAGATGTATCAACTTTTTCACTACACTTGAATAGATGAATTCAAGCAAATCGAAGATATTGGGAGTTGAAAAAAAAATGTTACTTCATTTCTGGTGAAACGGCCGATTTCATGCATCAGGTAAATTGAAAACTTGATTTAGTTGAGATGTATCACTTTTTCCCTACACTTGAATCGATCGATTCAAGCAAATCGAAGATATTGGGAGTTCAAAAAAAATGTTATTCCATTTCTGCTAAAACGGCCGATTTCATGCATAAGTTCAATATTTTAAACTTCATTTAGTTGAGATGTATCAACTTTTTTACTGCACTTGAATCGATCGATTCAGGCCAATCGAAGATATTGGAAGTTGAAGAAAAGGTACTTCATTTCTGGTGAAACAGCCGATTTCGTGCATTAGTTAAATATTGAAAACTTCATTTAGTTGAGATGTATCAACTTTTTTATTAACAATTGAATTGATCGATTCAAGCAAACCGAATATATTGTTTTGATAATATAAGGGTACAATGTTTTCCTTCCAAAAACTGGATCATTCCTCCAATTCACCCCATATTGGCGGAATTCTAGTTTGGGAATCTTCAGTTTACCCTTTGAGTCTGATTTCTTTGAGTCATATTTATGCTACGCCAAATTTCCACAATTTTTTGTCCTTTCTGCTGCACATTATCCTTCGATAAATGAAATTCTCCACATTTCATGAACCGATATGGAATAAGTATATCGAGATCTTGATCTCCATAAACATCGAATACCATTCACATTCCGATATTTCACAAACATAAGGTTCCGTCATTAGGAATGAACATTATTGAGAACCAATCGAAGATGTTTTTCTTGATATTTAGCCCAGAGGTCGATCATATACCTATACTTAGCACATTCAAAATGGTGTTTGGAATTTAATTCGCATTACGTTCAACTTCGAATAGGTCGACCTCAGTCCACATTCGATCAATTAGGTTGGCTCATAATATGGAGATTTTTCTCACAGTTACTTAGGATCGACGTCGTTTCACATACCATTGCAAAATTTGAGAAAATTGCGCTCAGTTTTAATTCATCTAGATGAATGTAGAAACTGGCGCAAGTTTAATTTGAATAACTCTGTTATTCTAGTATTGCTAAACAGTTCTCTCAAACTTCGAGATAAGTTATGAATTTGTTGAGAAAAATCATATATCAGGAGTACAGACGGGGATCTATTCAGTAAAATGATGGAGGTATGGATATTATTTAAAATATGCTGAATCGATTTCAATTGACCACCAATTCCAAAAATGAACAAAATCAGCCAAAACCCATCCTGGAATTTATATATGGGACAATTATTTACTTCTCGTGTCCATAAAATCAGAAATAACGTTGAAACTGTATTCAAAATTAACGTCACGCGATGTTCTGTACGAAGTTTCACAACTTTTCACGCCAATCCACCACGCATATCAATCTTTAATTAACAATTGGAAATGAGAATTGATGTGGATTGAGAACAGCCAGTTGAATCATTCAATTTGTATACAGTCGGGCAACAATATAAAAGAAATCAACGGAGATTCCTAGGAATGTTGCAGCTTTCAACCTATAACCTACAATCCTACTTTATCGACATATTCGTGCAAGATAATTGTTGTATCTCTTATGTATTTGCATAAATTCAATTCGACCATTTCTTTTCTAGATATTGTGTCTGAAAGTGAGAATAGTGTGTCAGTTGTGGAATTTTCGATATAACACTTGAAAATTTATATATTTTCGCATATGAATCGCGTTCTTATGGGTATAATTTAGGTCAACGACTGAATATCAGGTAGATACTCACATATTTTCCACACTGTTTTATTCATTTTTTATGCAGTTGTGTGCAGATTGGGAGAAATTGAGTGAAATAAACATGAATGTACCGAATAGCTTCAAAATACGTATTCATGATGAACAATACGCGATATTGTCGAATAGGTACCTAATTTTTGTTGATTTTAAAATCGTTGTCCACTGTTTACACAGTATCGATACTCAGTTAAGTGGACAAAAAAAGATAGCCTGTCAATAGATAATTTCCATCAAATACTGTTACAGCAAGTGCTTCGGTAATATTGTTGGGGTTACATTCCAGAAAATATTATTTTCCAATCCCGGAAAAGGATAAGATCCAATTCCAGACAAGGATACCTCCCAATCTCAGACAATCCCAGTTAAGAATACCTTTAGTTCCAGAAGAGGCTATTTTCCAATCTCAGACAAGGATAGTTCCAATCCCAAACAAGTCCATTTTCAAATCCAGACAAGATACTTCGAATCTCAAAAACGGGGTTTTTCAATACCAGACAAGAATTTTTCCCAACCCAAAACAAGGCTATTCTACAATCCAGACAAGAATTTTTCCCAATCCCAGAAAAGGATACTTTCAATCCTAGACAAGGATGTTTCCAATAACATAGAAGAATTTTCCACAATCCCAGACAAGGCTTTTCTGCAATCCCATACAAGAAAACTTTCAATCCCAGAGAAGGATTTTTCTGATATGTTCCAATCCTAGACAAAAATGCTTCAAATTCCAGACAAGGATTTTTCCCAATCCTAGACAATGCTATTCTCCAATCCCAACTTTCAATCCCAGAGGAGGATTTTTCCAATCCCAGACAAGAACTCTTCCCAATGCCACAGAAGGCTATTCTCCGATCCTCAACAAAAATGCTTACAATCCTTGACGAGGATTTTTCCCAATTCTAGACAATGCCATTATCCAATCCCAGAGAAAAATAATTTCAATCCCAGGCAAGTGTTTGCTCCAATCCCAGAAAAGAATATTTCCAATCCCAGACAAGGATCCTCCCAAATCCCAGATAAGAATACCTTCAATCCCAGACAAAAGTTTTTTTAATCCCAGAGAAGGATTCTGCACAATCTCAGACAAGGGTATTGCTCCAGTCCCAGAAAAGAATACCTCTAATCCCAGAAAAGGATCCACCCAATCCTAAACAAGGTTATTCTCCAATCCCAGACAAGGATTTTTCAATCCCAAACAAGATTTTGTCCCAATGCCGTACAAGACTATTCTCCAATACATAAAGGAATGCTCTCAGTTTTAGACAACCCTATCCCAAACGTGGCTATTATCTAATCCCAGACAAGAAAACTTTCAATACCAGAGAAAGATTTTCCTAATCCAAGATGTAAACTTTTTCTTTTCCCACAGAAAGTTATTCTCCAATCCTAGACCAAAATGCAGCCTAGGATTTTTACAATCCCAGACAATGTTGTTCTCCTATCCCAGACAAGGATACTTTTAATCCCAGACAAGGATTTTTTCAATACCAGAGAAGAAACCTTTACAATCCCAGACAAGGCTATTCTCCAATCCCAGACAAAAATGCTCCCAATCCCATAGGGGGATTCTGCCCCAATGCCAGACAAGAAATTTTCCAGAAAAGGAATTCTTCACAATTCCAGACAAGGGGATGCTTCAATCCCAGACAAGAATATTTCCAATCCCAGACAAAGGTCCTTCCCATTCCAGATAAGAATAATTTCAATCCAAGACAAGGATTTCCGCAGAGAAGGATTCTTCACAAACCCAGGCAAGAATAACTTCAATCCCAGAAAAGGATTCTCCCAATCCCAAACAAAGCCATTCTCCAATCCCAGACAAGACTACTCTCAATGCCAGACAAAGTTTTTATCAATCCCAGACAAGAATCTTTCCCAATTCCAGACAAGGATATTCTCTTATCCCAGAAAAGAATGACCTCATTTATAGAAAAGGATTTCTCCATATCCTAAACAAGGCTTTTCTCCAATCCCAGGCAAGAAAACCTTCAACTCCAGGAAAGGATTTTCCCAATCCCAGACAAGAACTCTTTTTAATCCTACAGAAGGCTATTCCCAATCCTAGATAAAAATACTCCAAGCCCAGACAAGGATACTTTCCAATCCGAGACAAAAATGCTTCCAATTCCAGAGAAGGATTCTTACCCAATGCTAGACAAGGCTAATCTCCAATACCAGTTAAGAATGCTTCCAATTCTAGACAAGAATTGTTCATTCCCAGTGAAGGATTCTCCTACCTTCAATCCCAGACAAGAGTTTTTCCAATCCCAGAGAAGGATTCTGCACAATCTCAGACAAGGATTTTCGCAATCCCAGAAAACGCTTTTCCCAATCCCAAACAAAGCTATTCTCCAATCCCAGACAAGACTACTCTCAATGCCAGACAGAGTTTTTTTCAATCCCAGACAAGAATCTTTCCCAATTCCAGACAAGGATATTCTCTCATCCCAGGAAAGAATGATCTCAGTTCTAGAAAAGAATGATTCAATCCCAGAAAAGGATTCCTTCATATCCCAAACAAGGCTTTTCTCCAATCCCAGACAAGAAAACCTTCAATTCCAGGGAAAGATGTTTCCAATCCCAGAGAAGGATTCTGCACAATCTCAGACAAGGGTATGCTCCAATCCCAGAAAAGAATACCTTCAATCCCAGACAAGGATCCTCCCAATCCCAGACAAGGATTTTTTCAATCCGAAACAAGAATTTTTCCCAATGCCAAACAAGGCTATTCTCCAATACCAGAGAATCCTCAGTTTGATCTCTCAGTTTAAAACAACCCTATCCCAAACAAGGCTATTATCCAATCCCAGACTGAAAAACTTTCAATACCACAGAAGGATTTTTAAAATCCAAGATGAAAACCCTTCCTTATCCCACAGAAGGTTTTTCTCCAATCCTAGACAAGATTGCTTCCAATCCCAGCCTAGGATTTTTTCCAATACCGGACAATGTTATTCTCCCGTCTCAGACAAGGATACTTTTAATCCCAGACAAGGATTTTTTCAATACCAGACAAACATCCCTCCCAATCCCAGACAAGAATACTTTCAATCCCAGACAAGGATTTTCCCAATCCCAGAAAAGGATTTTTCCAATCCCAAACAAAGCTATTCTCTAATTCCAGGCAAGGCTACTCTCAATGCCAGACAAAGTTTTTTCAATCCCAGACAAGAATCTTTCCCGATTCCAGACAAGGATATTTCCTCATCCCAGAAAAGAATGATCTCAGTTCTAGAAAAGAATGATTCAATCCCAGAAAAGGATTCCTCCATATCCCAAACAAGGCTTTTCTCCAATCCCAGACAAGAAAACCTTCAATTCTAGGGAAAGATGTTTCCAATCCCAGACAAGAACTCATTTTAATCCTACAGAAGGCTATTCTCCAATCCTAGATAAAAATGTTTCCAATCCCAGACAAGGATACTTTCTTTCCCAGACAAGAGACAAGGCAATTCTCCAATCCGAGACAAAAATGCTTCCAATTCCAGAGAAGGATTCTTCCCCAATGCTAGACAAGGCTAATCTCCAATACCAGTTAAGAATGCTTCCAATTCTAGACAAGAATTTTTCATTCCCAGAGAAGGATTCTCCTACCTTCAATCCCAGACAAGAGTTTTTCCAATCGCAGAGAAGGATTCTGCACAATCTCAGACAAGGGTATGCTCCAATCCCAGAAAAGAATACCTTCAATCCCAGACAAGGATCCTCCCAATCCCAGACAAGGATTTTTTCAATCCCAAACAAGAATTTTTCCCAATGCCAAACAAGGCTATTCTCCAATACCAGAGAATCCTCAGTTTGATCTCTCAGTTTAAGACAACCCTATTCCAAACAAGGCTATCATCCAATCCCAGACTAAAAAACTTTCAATACCACAGAAGGATTTTTAAAATCCAAGATGAAAACACTTCCTTATCCCACAGATGGTTATTCTCCAATCCTAGACAAGATTGCTTCCAATCCCAGCCTAGGATTTTTTCCAATCCCGGACAATGTTATTCTCCTGTCTCATACAAGGATACTTTCAATCCCAGACAAGGATTTTTTCAATACCATAGATAGAACGTTCACAATCCCAGACAAGGATATACTCCAATCCCAGACAAAAATGCTTCCAATCCCAGACAAGAATTCTCTCCAATCCCAGACAAGAATTTTTCCAATCCCAGAGAAGGATTCTTCACAATGCCAGACAAGGGTATGCTCCAATCCCAGTTAAGAATATATCCAATCTCAGACAAACATCCTTCCCAATCCCAGAGAAGGATTCTTCACAATGCCAGACAAGGGTATGCTCCAATCCCAGTTAAGAATATATCCAATCTCAGACAAACATCCTTCCCAATCCCAGACAAGAATCTTTTCCAATTCCAGACAAGGATATTCTCTCATCCCAGAAAAGAATGGTCTCAGTTCTAGAAAAAAATGATCTCAGTTCTAGAAAAAATGATTCAATCCCAGAAAAGGATTCCTCCATATACCAAACAAGGCTTTTCTCCAATCCCAGACAAGAGAACCTTCAATTCCAGGGAAAGATGTTTCCAATCCCAGACAAGAACTCTTCCTAATCCTACAGAACTCTATTCTCTAATCCTAGATAAAAATGTTTCCAATCCCAGACAAGGATACTTTCAATCTCAGACTATTCTCCAATCCCACACAAAAATGCTTCCAATCCCAGACAAGGATACTTTCAATCTTAGACTATTCTCCAATCCCACACAAAAATGCTTCCAATCCCAGACAAGGATTCTTTCACAATGCTAGACAAGGCTAATCTCCAATACCAGGTAAGAATGCTTCCAATTCTAGACAAGAATTTTTCATTCCCAGAGAAGGATTCTTCCCGATCCCAAACAAGGCTATTCTCCAATCCCACAGAAGGATTCCTCCACCCCAGACAAGAACTCTTCCAATCCCACACAAGGCTATTCTCCAATCCCGTATAAGAATGCTTCAAATTCTAGACAAGAATTCTTCATTTCCAGGCGAAGATTATTCCCAATCTCCAACAGGGCTATGCTCCAATTCCAGACAAGAATATTTCTTCTTCTTCCCAGACAAGGGACACTTTCTGTGTTTATGACAAACTCAATTCTCCTTTCACACTTCGGCATAAAGCTGTGATCATAGGGTAACAGGGTTTGGGGTTTTATTTAACGAGGTTCAAGGGGTAACTCAGTGTGGTGGTTATAAAAAATCCTCATCAGAGAAAGGCATGAATTATTGAATGCTCGTTAAATAAACTATTAATTCTGATACATGAACTATGATCCTCTCGATATTTCATACTCGACAACTCCCAACCTGTCAACTTTCCTTCGCCAACAACAAACAATACATGTTTTCACATGAGACCTCCTTTCATCGTAGTCATTCGCGATATCGTCGAATAATCGTTAAACTAAAGACATTCACCGATAATTCTGAATGTCAGAAGTTAACAACCCACTAATTAATTGGCGTATCTTCATTAATGCATTCATTAGTTGTGGAGTTTTAACGAAAGGGAGATGATTTGTGGTTGAATTTCATCATGAATTTAATGAACCATCGATGAAGTCTTCAGAAAGGTTAAGGCAATATAATTCTGTCGTTATTAACGTTTTACACAGGGTGCTTCAAGAAACGTGGCGTATTTGAAATTATCCCCAAGTTCCCTGATATTTCCCAAAATTCTGCCAACAAAAGATGCATCCTGTTAGATACCATTCTCAAGATGAGAAGAAAGGCAGTTTAGAAGGTCAACCAAAGGAGTGTTTCAAGAAACCAAGAACATATATCTGTCGATGACAAACCGATAGGAAAGTATTTGATTCATTATCCTTTGAATGTTTTTTTCGTCTGAACTTCTCTCAAGGTGTAATGGTCGAGGTTAGGCTTCATTTGAGAAGACATTCACGTTTAATTATATTCTCAAAGTTCGTAATCAACTGTGAACCGCAATTATTTTACAATGTTTATATCTAGTTATTGTTAGGAACAATAATACCGTCATCATGTCAAGGATAGATTTGGTCACAGCTATCTCATTGCGGTTTTTGCTTCGCCTATTTTTGACTACAATGGTTGATATTCGTTGATTGACAGTGTTGAGAATCGGATGTGGTAAAACAAGATTTGATCACCGATAGGGAGTCATTCGCTAATTGAAATCAAATATAACACGATATCGAATTCCACAAATATAGATATAATGCTACGACCTATTCCAACTTAACTTCACCTGCTGTTTTAGGTTCCGGGCTTCTTTTGCCTACCTTTCGACTATTTTTGATCGTATCTCTTTCACGATCTTTGATTCGTATGATTTTTGTGTTACCTATGTCTTTCATAGGATAGTCTCTTGTTCTTGATATTTGAAATTGAGTTTGCTCAATTCCTGTTTCTACGTAGTTGATCTTTGGTTCTTTTTTATAGGTGGGTATCCTAATCACATCTTCTGCAGTGTTGTAGTCAACACGTCTTTTAAGCTCATCATTTGGATGTTGAATTGCTGTTTCGAATATCTTCTCGGCTCTCTTTTTAGGAAATCTGGGATAGTTTCCCATTCTATGTCTTTGTGGATATTCATTGCTGCTCTCAGCAGTTTATTTTCTGTTTTTTGGACCTTCTTTATATGGCTATTGGCTGCATGGCCCCATGCTGCCGAACTATATGTAAGTTGAGGTCTTGCAATTGACTTGATCATTCGTAGTTTCGTGTCTTGGTTCGTTTGGCTCTTTCTTCTTAGCAGTGGGTAAAGTCTACTCATTGCTGATTTTGTTTTATTACTTTATTGGTTTTCAATGCGACCACCAAGTCTTTTGATGGCTGAAAAATCTGCATCACTGTCAGAAAGAATAGACGCAGAAGAACGCCGAAAACAGTGACCTGTATACAAATGTGGTTGCTCTAATTTAAGAAAGTTTGCAATCATTGACGGTAATTTAGAAAATGTATTAATTCCAACTGGTTGTGTTATAAAAAACGAAAAATCTTTCGTGTGGAGTGTGAGCTGGCCTCAAGGATATATATCTCTTTATTATGTTTAAAAGTGTATGCTCATCATTATCCACCACAATGAATATCCTGTTCGAATGTGTTTTCGATGAATTTACTGTCACCAAAAATTTCGATCCCATATCTTGTACATCCTTTCTCTGCAACCTTAACAATTCATCTTTTCTCAATGCACCCGCTACTCCGAATATCAAAGCGACCTACAAATCAAACAATGATAGTTATTTCACTATAACGAGATAATGAGAATAAGTTGGAATAACGATTCAATTGAGTTTTATTTTTACCTTCGACATCAAGAAAACACTATCAGGAGCATTCGCTATGAACTCTCACACATGTTCTTTTTCGAGAACATTCGATTTTTTTGGGATATATCCCTCTCTTTTCCGTTTAATATCATCACCAGTTTCTGGTATCTGCTCATATCAGTATTGTCTTTCACATTTAGTGTTGATTTCAGCATCGAATATTTTGGCCATAAACTTGCTAGATGTCCCTTTTCTGCAATACCCGTAAAGTATGCCAACAAAACCGTTTCCGTAAAGTTCCGCACCTTCTTGTCCTTGCACCAAGATCTGAATTCAGCATAGGTTTTCTCATATAAATGGCGGCTCTTTTCAGGAAGCAGACTCAAAGTTGATGCTTCAGCAGTTTTTGTCACATCTGGCGGTGTCGAAGGGATATTTTCTTCGTTATTCATTATGTAGTAGCGTAACGGGTAAAATCAGATTCTGATCGAAAGCGAATAAATAAATTTGACAGCTCGATCGTGCTCCGACATAGATGCATCTATGCTCCGACTGAATATTTTATAATCGGTTGCCATGATAATCATGCATTAATACAAGAAATCATGCATTAATAGAGGATGATTTCGTTAAAAAATGAGCTTTTATTCTATGGTCGACGGAAAACAACTTTGCATCTTCCATGCTGAGTGGTATATGGTATTCAGATTTCAAATCCTTCGGTTCCATCTGTCTATTTTCAGTTCTTTCAGTGCATTTTTTAGCACCTGACTGTGTTTATTGAGCTCTTTCTTGTCTTCTTCTCTATGTGAGGTTCTGTAGTTTTTCTTTTAATAAGCTCTTTTATTGCTTTTGAGGTTTCACCATGTGGATGCTTCGGGACTTGCCTTCCGATTCTTCTGGCGTAGTTTTCTGAATTTTCAACTTCATCTTCTAGACCTTCAGAAATTCTTATCTGTGGAATTTCAGTAATGTTTTCCTGGATTAGTGAAGTCTTTCGTTTGAATTTGAACAAACACACGGATTTTTATAATATTAGTGAGGATTAATTAATTACATCAATTCAAATTCGGCTATAATTGATTGCCAAAAGGCATTATTTAATGTTCTCTAATTAAAAATGATGAAGATAATTGTCCTTTATCTGATGATGTGAAAAATGATACTTTATACACTTTTCTATATGTAAAGCTATTCTCGAAAAAAAAGCATTCAGTAAGAACAATTGAATTTCCACCGAATTAATCTCCTCAATTTGGGAAAAAAGTTATGACATCAGTGCGATAGTTTAACTCTCTCCAACCAATTATTCCTGAATTCCTCGATATTACCGAACATTATTCAATGAACAATCTCCATTATTACCATAAAAAGAGCCACAATTTCAATCGGAAGCTGCCTCGGCGCCTTTCATACCTCGAAAACTCAGCAGTATTGTGATTATCGTTCCATTTGGCTGGTCAACAGTTACGTCACATCGAACGCTATTGTTTGCTTTTACTTTTGTGCCTCTATATTTACATATTATCCAGATCGACGATTCATAATATGTCAAAGATCTACGCCCATTCCAGAGTTGTGGTTAGTCGTGATGACTTAATTTTTATGTCGCTCATATCGTTGACGAAGACTTATGCATACTTGGTATAATGCAGATTGAACCGTGAGAACCATCGGTGCCTTTAGGAGATGCTATTGATGGCGTAGTTCACCTAAGATCTTAGAGCATTTTGAAAAGCTCGGGAAGTAGGCAGGGCCGTATCTAGATACTTTTGCGCCCTTGGCAATATATTAGACAGCGCCCCCCCATTTGCGTAGATTTTTTTCATCCATCATATTTTCTTATCGTATTTTTTTTCATAATGCTAGTCATATACTTCCGTAAGAGTTTCAAAATAACACACATTTTTATGGAAAATTTTTTTCATTAAAAACATAGAAATACACATTTTGAATGAAACGCATAAAAATAAAACAAATTCTGAAAAAAAAAATGGAATATCCATATTTATGTAATAAATATGAACATTTATCTTAAAAAATATAAATTTTTCAACTCAAAATTCAAAAATACATACTGCAAACGTAAAATAAAAATTTTTTGGTAAGTTGACTAGAAAACAATAATCGATAATCACAATCTCTGCAAAAAAAACCGCAAACTCAGCATACAAATAATATTTTATAACCATTTGAAACACGTACTAATAGTTTCGTACATGGCCCGATGTTACAATATTCAAGAAATCCATACGTTAAGTATAAAAAAATCACTACAATAATCTTTGCCAGATGGGATTGGAGATTCAATAAAAACTATGAAAAGTATATGAAGAGTTTTATTAGATTTCAAAAAAAGACGCTCTGAGAAGTGAGAACTCAAGTTCGAAAATCCATATTTTCCGCAATGAACCGAACATATTTCTTCTTGAATTGAAAGGAACAATATTATTATGTTGAAATACGAAAAATTGAATATATCCGATGCCAGAATAATGTCATAAAAAATAACAAAAACTTAGTACTTACAACAACTCATCTTCAATAGCACAATTTATAATGCTCGAATCCAAAAGCACAATGGCACAAAAAAGTCAGAATATAAAGAAAACTCAAAACTTATAACACTTCAAATCTGGATACACACTAACCGAACATTAAAATTTAAATTTTTTGCTCTTCTCTTCACAATTGAAGGAAATCAATATTTATGTAGAACAGAATAAGATTCCCCAATTTTTCTCCCACTTGTTGAGCTCAAACTCTGATTGGTGAATTTTTGGCGTAACAAATCGTTTCTAAATCACCACAGATGTGGCCTAAAAATCTAAACAAATCGATCATTATGAAACATCATCATCAAAGAAGCCGCCCTCCAAAACAAGCTGGATGCGATAAGGGATGTAGTGTAAACAACTCATAAAAGGGCTGTGCTTGGAATCGCATGACGATATTGCCGATTATAATATTATTGATCAGAGTGCGGCATCTTTGAAACATTTTTATAACAATTGGACCATATTTCTCGTATTTCTGGCCTTATTGCATTCTCATTCTGTTTTTTGAATATCAATGTTTCGAAATGTTGTGATCGAATTACTAACGTAACCGTGTTATCTTTCGAATTATTTTTTTTTGCTTGGCGCCTCTATTTTTTTATTTTTGATATTTTTTGGCGCCCCTTCGGACCTTGCGCCCGCGGCAAGTGCCACCCTTGCCACGCCCTAGATACGGCCCTGGAAGTAGGTGTCACTTTCTGAAAGTCCCCGAATTATCTATTTTCATTATCTCCATACAAATTGGCTTATCTAAAACCGCCCACAGACTAAATTTAATTAATATCTGCCAAATTTTTCAGAAAAAAAATCGTGAACATACAGGTTTTTGGGGGTCATGATAAAAAAGCTCCTACTCCACAAGGGTACATTTTAGGACGTAGGTTGATATGATTTTTTTTTATATTTCGACCTTAGGAATAACTTCCTAAAATGAATCAACCTCAAATCCGGACGTGTGTACAAGATGAATATTTGGAGACCCAAACGTTCCACCAAGCGCGAAACGAAAATCTGAAATAATTTATTTGATTTTACTTTTCTGTCACCATATATACATATTTTCTAGATCAACAATTCATAAATGTCAAAGATCTAGGCCCATTCCAGCTTTGTTTCAAGTCTTGATCGTTGACAGTGACTTATTCATAGGTATTGTGTAGACTATGTACATCAAAAGAACCATCGATGCCCTATTGCAACTTCAGTATCACCTCAAATTTCAAAATTTTAATGCAATTTTTACATACAGGGTATTTTTGGAGGCCTCCACTGAGATTTTTCAAATGAAAAGTCAGTTGCTCTGTAAGGATACATCATATCTTTAAACTTTTTATAGTTGAGATTGAAGCTTTCCAACGATTTCCACTGAGTGTGACTTTTTTCTTCGAAAAAACTAAGAGAATTTTATCTTTGATTAGAAATTCATTTTATGAAAGTCCCCCAATTATCTCAACCACTGGTCCAAATTAGTACCTATTGTTGTTATCACCAAACAATTTAGATTATCCAAAAACCTCCACATACTGAATTTCATTTATATCAGCCAAATTTCGACGAATTAACCGCAAAATTACAGTTTTTTGGGAGTTATGATGAAGGGGCTTTAATTTCCCACGGGTGAATTTTAGGCCGTAGGTTGATATAAAGTTTTTTACATATTTTGACCCAAAAATAACGTCCTGAAACGTATTAGCCTCAAATACGGATACCAGTATAAGAATAATATTTGGAGACTCAAACGTTCCATCAAGCGCGAAACGAAAAACTGAAATAATTCATTCTGCTCTCAGTTTTTTGTCTCTATATCCACATATCTTATAGTAAGACGATTTACAATATGTCAAAGATCTATGCCCATTCCAACTTTGTTTTAAGTCTTGATGACACAATTCTTGTGCAGATCAGAATTGTCGCTCAGATCGTTGACAGTGACTTATTCATAGGTATTGTGTAGACTATGTATATCAAAAGAACCATCGGTGCCCTATTGCGACATCAGAATCACCTCAAATTTCAAAATTTTAATGCAATTTTCACATACAGGGTATTTTTGAAGGCCTTCACTGAGATTTTTCAAATGAAAAGTCAGTTGCTCTGTAAGAATACATCATATCTTTGAACTCTTTATAGTTGAGATTGAAGCTTTCCAACGATTTCCACTGAGTGTGACTTTTTTCTTTGAAAAAACTAAGAGAATTTTATTCTTTGATTAGAAATTCATTTTATGAAAGTCCCCCAATTATCTCCACCACTGGTCGAAATAAGTACCTATTGTTGTTATCACCAAACAATTAAGATTATCCAAAAACCTCCACATACTGAATTTCATTTATATCAGCCAAATTTCGAAGAATTAACTCCAAAATTACAGTTTTTTGGGAGTCATGATGAAAGGACTTTAATTTCCCACGGGTGAATTTTAGGCCTTTAGTTGATATAAAGTTTTTTACATAGTTTGACCCAAAAATAACGTCCTGAAACGTATTAGCCTCAAAAACGGATACCAGTATAAGAATAATATTTGGAGACTCAAACGTTCCATCAAGCGCGAAACGAAAAACTGAAATAATTCATTTTGCTCTCAGTTTTTTGTCTCTATATCCACATATCTTATAGATAGACGATTTACAATATGTCAAAGATCTATGCCCATTCCAACTTTGTTTTAAGTCTTGATGACACAATTCTTGTGCAGATCAGAATTGTCGCTCAGATCGTTGACAGTGACTTATTCATAGGTATTGTGTAGACTATGTATATCAAAAGAACCATCTATGCCCTATTGCGACTTCAGTATCACCTCAAATTTCAAAATTTTAATGCAATTTTCACATACAGGGTATTTTTGAAGGCCTCCACTGAGATTTTTCAAATGAAAAGTCAGTTGCTCTGTAAGAATACATCATATCTTTTAACTTTTTATAGTTGAGATTGAAGCTTTTAAACGATTTCCATTGAGTGTGACTCTTTTCTTTGAAAAAACTAAGAGACTTTTATTCTTTGATTAGAAATTCATTTTATGAAAGTCCCCCAATTATCTCCACCACTGGTCGAAATGAGTACCTATTGTTGTTATCACCAAACAATTTAGATTATCCAAAAACCTCCACATACTGAATTTCATTCATATCAGCCAAATTTCGAAGAATTAACTGCAAAATTACAGGTTTTTGGGAGTTATGATGAAGGGGCTTTAATTTCCCACGGGTGAATTTTAGGCCTTTAGTTGATATAAAATTTTTTACATATTCCGACTCAAAAATAACGTCCTGAAACATATTAGCTCCAAATACGGATACCAGTATAAAAATAATATTTGGAGACTCAAACGTTCCATCAAGCGCGAAACGAAAAACTGAAATAATTAATTTTGCTTTCAGTTTTTTGTCTCTATATTCACATATTTTATTGTTTAACGATTCACAAAAGGTCAAAGATCTAGGCCCATTCCAGCTTTGTTTTAAGACTTGATGACACAAATCTTGTGGAGATCGGAATTGTCGCTCAGATCGTTGACAGTGACTTATTCATAGGTATTATGTAGACTATGTATATCAAAAGAACCATCGGTGCCGTATTGCGACTTCAGTATCCCAAATTTCGAAATTTTTGATGCAATTTTCACATATCTACAGGGTATTTTTGAAGGCCTCTACTAAGATTTTTCAGATAAAAGGGCTGTAAGAATGCAGCACATCTCAAAACTATTTTTAGTTGAGTATGAAGATTCGAAACACTTTTAACTAAGTGTAACTTTTTTCTTTGAATACACTTAGAGAATTTTATTTCTGGATGAAAAATTTCATTTTATGAAATTCCCCCCAATTGTCTCCACCACTGGTAGAAATTAGTATTCTTGTTATCACCAAACAATTTAGATTATCCAAAAATCTCCGCATACTGAATTTTATTCATATCTGCCAAATTTTGACGAAATAAGCGCAAAAATACCTACAGGTTTTTGGGGGTTATAATGAAGAGGCACCAATTCCTCATGGGTGCATTTTAGGACATAGGTTTATATAGAATTCTGAAATATATAAGTCCAAAATACGGATACTAGTATAATATAATGATGAATATTCGGAGACTCAAACGTTCCACCAAGCGCGAAACGAAAATCTAAAATTATTTATCAGCGAATACATCAACGATTGGCTATATGTAATCATTAAAAACAACACGATGATGTACAAAAAGTTAATTACCAGGAAAAAAATATTAATACATACATCGTGTTTACAAGACGCGAATAATTCGAATGTTGAATTATGTAATAATAAATTGAGCGGAATGAATTATGGACGTACGAAATTATTTACACCTTCATAATATAAACCATTGTTGGTACGGTACGGTTCGACGTGTGGGAGAAAGTGCTCGAAAAAATTGCGAGGAGCGTTGTCGGCGATTTATAGAGGATGAGTAATGGTGGTCAGATTTGACTGTTATTATAATTATTATCGAGGAATTTATTGTGATATTGAGATTAGAAAAAATTAATTGGGCTCCAAAGTGTAGTGGGTGAAAGTTTCGGATACATTGGTAATTATTTGTTACGTTCCTTCGTAGATTTGAAATACATGAAAAATTTCGATAGATATTGTAAAATATCTCTATGAAAATCTTGACAAATTGAGCTCACCACTGGTTGTCCCAAGTTTTACCCAAATTCATATCACACTGAAAGAAATTTTTCATATACAACGAGAATTCGGTTATTTCTACAGGAAATTCCCCCTGTATATGTGACAGCAGGAATATAGGTTGATATTACGTGACAATTCCGGTTGTTTAATTCCTCTAGAAATAACAATTTACTTCCCTACGGTTTTAATGTAATTTTTCCCTTTTTCTCCTGTTGTTTACTTGGGTCTTCCTCTCTTTTGCATGGTTCTTTGCTATTCGTCATTGGCGTCTTTGCAAGAGGTATTTCTTCTTATCTCTTTGTTTTCGTGTACTTTCATCGTTTCGATTGTCTTCTTGGTTTGTTTGTTGATTATTTCCTCGATTGTTGGTATTTTCAATTCTTCTCTTATTTGTTTATTGCTTTCCTACCATGGGTCATCTATAGCTATCCTTATTATTTTATTCAACGTACTCTAAAGATATTTCTTTTTGATACTTTCGATATTGAACCAAACTACTCTTGCATAAGTTATGCTTGGTATTAACTCTGTCTTAATTATGTTCATCTTGTTTTCCAGCGAAAGTTGGCTGTTAGCATTTTGTTACGTAATTTTTATTTACCTTGATGTTACCTTTATGTTGCCCCCCTTCGATTTAACGAAAGGCATCAACTTTAATGAGCACTAAAATCTAAATCTCATGGTTCCTGGCAGAATTGATAACACCCTTCAGGTTTTACAATTATTATAGAAATTCAAATCTACAATTGTTTAAATACGTCATTGAAGGAACCAAAATTTACAGAAAAGATAAATTGTAACCTGAAGGAAGCTTTGAAATAATAAAAATACAACTATTCGTCAAAGAAAATGCAAAATATAAGATAGATACTTGGGGTAAGCCATGGCTCTAACCTAAAAAAAAACGTGCACAAGAATATCTACGGTCCCTATGAATTATTACAGGAAATATCTTAGTTGATGATAGGGAAGACTTACTGTGAGAGAATTTCACGCCGAGACAAATTTGGATGTATATTTAACAGTTAAACATCCAATGATTGAAAGTGACAATTCCACTGTTCACTTCAATGCGAAAATCGTCACGATGTCTGTATTTTTCGACTCACTGATGACGAATCCGTCGGAAAATTTGAGTCTGTCCGGCCGTCCGGCCGTAAGCACGATAACTCTCGAACGGAACAACCTAGAAACTTGAAATTTTTAGTGTGGGTTCAGTTCCCGAATGCCTCGGTTAAGTTCGTTAATGGGCCAAATTCTACCAGGGGTTCCGTAAATATGGCCGTTCAAAGTTTTGTTCCCCTGATTACTTGAAAACTACAGATTCGATCAAGATGAAATTTTGCACTCAAATGGAGAATGAGGTGTTCAAGCTACATGTGAAATTTTGTCCAGATCGCATGACCAGAACCATAGAAAATTGTAACTTTGGAACGGAAACGCCTAGGGACTTGAAATTTTCAGGATAGTTGTGGATCTCGAATGTCGTGATCACGTTCATCTATGAGCAAAATTATACTAGGGGTGCCGTAAATATGGTCGTTTGAAATTTAGTTTTCTTGATAATTTCAAAACTACAGATTCGATCGTGACGAAATTTTGTATACTAATAGAGAATGATATATTCAAGCAACATTTCTCTAGATCACATGACCAGAACCATAGAAACCACCGAAAATGATAACTTTCGAACGGTAAGGCCTAGGGACTTGAAATTTTCAGGATAGGTGTGGATCTGAAATGTCGCGTTCACGTTTATCAATGAGCAGAATTATACCAGGGGTTCCGTAAATACGGTCGTTTGAAATTTTGGTTTCTCGATAATTTCGAAACTACGGATTCAATCGAGATAAAATTTTGTATTTTAATCGAGAATGATATATTAAAACAATATTTTGTCCAGATCGCATGACCAGAACCATAGAAACCATAGATAATTTTAACTTTTGAACGGAAAGGCCTAGGAACTCGAAATTTTCATGGTGGGTTTGGATCGCGAATATCGCGGCAACGTTCATCAATGAGCAAAATTAGTCTAGGGGTTCCGTAAATATGGCTGTTCAAAATATTTTTGTCCTGATAATTTCGAAACTACTGATTGGATTGGGATGAAATTTTGCACCTAGCTTAGGAATAATGAATTCAAACTACGTGCCAAATTTTGTCCAGATCGCACCACCAAGACCATAGATACCGTAGAAAATTCTAGCGAATTATCGAAAAAAATTTCACTGCTATACTTACCGTTTTTCCCGTTCTTAGGACTCAAGTCACTCAAACCGGAATCGGCATGTTAGATTTCAAGTACAGATTGTTCTCAGAACGGTCTTTTTTGTTGTGATTACAATAGTTGCGTTTGAACAACAGGAAATTTCCGGGATTCGTTTTTTTCAGTGAAGTATGTTGATGTGATTTTTCACTGCTGCAGGCTTAAACTTATAGGTTGTGAAAGTATTTTTTAATGGAATGAGTTCTAGAACTTTCAGATATATCAAAATTATTTCGGCTTAATTAGGTAGAAACACAAAAACGTTGATCGATTCGAAACTCAAGTATCCGGCATTTCTTATCAAAACAAGGTTTACCGGTTAAAATTTCAGTTCACACCAATTTCTACAGAAAATCTTAGCCGTTGTTATATAGAACGGAGGAAGTTGAAACGAAGACAAGATTGATACTCAACAGATCCAGTTTTCTCTCGAAGCATATTCCACTGACTCTTGCTGGTTATTTTCGTTGCTCGAATAAATATACCTACAACTACTAACTTACGTACTACGTAACTTTCACAAATCTTTCTTTGTGAACTTGAATGGTTCAGTTTGTAGTTTGTGTTCTTGAGGAAATCATTAATTTTTTGTCAATGGACCCATTGCTTTAACGAGTTGGCTTGTCTACGGCTTTGACTGGATGGAAGCTATTGAATTATAACTACGATCTGTTGAATCGGTTTTGTCTGTTCTATTTCTTCTCAAGCTTAAGTATAGATGTATAGATTTAGATTAAAGTTGTTAGAATTAATATCATATTGGAATTTCCTTGAAACCATTAAAAAGTAAAAAGTAAAGGGTATATTTATTGTGCGAACACTGTTCGAACTAGGGATGGGTGAACTGTAAACCGATTGTCTTAAGTGTTGCTTATGAAAATCGATGACAGAATTTTGCGTGCCGGTGAAATGAAGGTCGTCATTTGAGTAATTTCATAACGCATAATCCATAAAACCGACGAATAATATCCCGAACGAAGTGATTCGATTCAATGAACACTTCTAATCTACATTCCACCGGGCGTTAACACTTTGACGAGCATCTGTTATTGCGGAAGAGTTACAAATAGATTTTGCACCATTAAAATGCTGTTACCTTGAATTGGTTCTTTTCCGAGTCCTAATTGATGTTTCACACGTGAATTCGTTGAATTCTCTCGACTCTAACAGGTAATTTGAATACCGCTCGAGATATTGACCTGGTTATCACAAAAATGAGCTTATTTATTAAAACCAACTCATTAATCTGGTTTGAAATCATGTTCTACATTGATCTTTTAGGATTAATCTTATATGAGATGGTGAGTTGATTTGTTTCATCTAAAAGGAATGAGACTATCTATAATATAATGGTGGGTTCACAATGTACCTATATAATAAATCAGACGCAATTCGAACATAACACGAAAAAATGAAATCTTTATTTTACATGAAAGTGTTCACATAACGAAATATATTATTTACGTTGACGTAGGGAAAACGTACATACGTAAGTCGAACGTAGTTCAGTTCATTTCCACTTAACGATGTTATGTTTAAATCCATTAATATTTTAGGGTTTTTAGAGGTGAACAACTATTTTCATATGTAATGAGTGGATGTCGATGAACGAAGAAAAAGTCATCATGACTCCATCATTGTCATCGAAATCATATTCACAATTCACCAAAATTGATAGGAAATTCCTGGAAATTGCAAGTGGGTGTTGGAGAAACGTGAAAGGATTTGTTCGTTTCAGCTCAACGATTGAAGGTGGGTGTTGGAGAAACGTAAAGGGACTCTTGCGTTTCAGCTCAAGGACGGGTTTAATTTTTTAGAAATCTGCTCTAGTTGTGAGAGAAATCATGACTCCATCATTATCAATGAAATAATGTTCACAACTCACCAAAATTCATAGGAAATTCCTGAAAACTTCAAGTGGTTGTTGGAGAAACGTCAAAGGATTCGTTCGTTTCATACCCAGGATCAGTCTATTTTTTTTCAAAATCCACACAAGTTGTGAGAGGAATCATGACTCCATCATTGTCATCGAAATCATATTCACAATTCACCAAAATTGATAGGAAATTCCTCGAAATTGCAAGTGGGTGTTGGAAAAACGTAAAAGGATTTGTTCGTTTCAGCTCAACGATCGGTCTAATTTATTCAAAATCAGCTCTAATTCAGAGGAGAATCATGACTCTATCATTTTCAATGGAAGAATGTTCACAACTCACAAAAAATTGATAGGAAATTCCTAGAAATTGAAGGTGGGTGTTGGAGAAACGTAAAAGGACTCGTTCGTTTAAGCTCAAGGACCGGTTTGATTTTTTCGAAATCTGCTCTAGTTGTGAGAGAAATCATGACTCCATCATTATCAATGAAATAATGTTCACAACTCACCAAAATTGATAGGAAATTCCTGGAAATTGTAAGTGGTTGTTGGAGAAACGTCAAAGGATTCGTTCGTTTCAGCCCTAGGATCAGTCTATTTTTTTCAAAATCCGCACTAGTTGTGAGAGGAATGATGATTCCATCATTGTCAATGAAATAATGTTCACAACTCACCAAAATTGATAGAAAATTCTTGGAAATTATAAGTGGTTGTTGGAGAAATGTCAAAGGATTCGTTCGTTTCAGCCCCAGGATCAGTCTATTTTTTTTCGAAATCCGCACAAGTTGTGAAAGGAATCATGACTCCATCATTGTCATCGAAATCATATTCACAATTCACCAAAATTGATAGGAAATTCCTCGAAATTGCAAGTGGGTGTAGGAAAAACGTAAAAGGATTTGTTCGTTTCAGCTCAACGATCGGTCTAATTTATTCAAAATCAGCTCTAATTCAGAGGAGAATCATAACTCTATCATTTTCAATGGAAGAATGTTCACAACTCACAAAAAATTGATAGGAAATTCCTAGAAATTGAAGGTGGGTGTTGGAGAAACGTAAAAGGACTCGTTCGTTTCAGCTCAAGGACCGGTTTGATTTTTTCGAAATCTGCTCTAGTTGTGAGAGAAATCATGACTCCCTCATTATCAATGAAATAATGTTCACAACTCACCAAAATTGATAGGAAATTCCTGGAAATTTTAAGTGGTTGTTGGAGAAACGTCAAAGGATTCGTTCGTTTCAGCCCTAGGATCAGTCTATTTTTTTCAAAATCCGCACAAGTTGTGAGAGGAATCATGACTCCATCATTGTCATCGAAATTATATTCAAAATTCACCAAAATTGATAGGAAATTCCTCGAAATTGCAAGTGAGTGTTGGAGAAACGTGAAAGGATTTGTTCGTTTCAGCTCAACGATCGGTCTAATATTTTCAAAATCCGTTCTAGTTGTGAGAGGAATCATGACTCTATCATTTTCAATGGAAGAATGTTCACAACTCACAAAAAATTGATAGGAAATTCCTAGAAATTGAAGGTGGGTGTTGGAGAAACGTAAAAGGACTCGTTCGTTTCAGCTCAAGGACCGGTTTGATTTTTTCGAAATCTGCTCTAGTTGTGAGAGAAATCATGACTATTTTTTTTCATTCATTATCAATGAAATAATGTTCACAACTCACCAAAATTGATAGGAAATTCCTGGAAATTGTAAGTGGTTGTTGGAGAAACGTCAAAGGATTCGTTCGTTTCAGCCCTAGGATCAGTCTATTTTTTTCAAAATCCGCACAAGTTGTGAGAGGAATCGTGACTCCATCATTGTCATCGAAATTATATTCAAAATTCACCAAAATTGATAGGAAATTCCTCGAAATTGCAAGTGAGTGTTGGAGAAACGTGAAAGGATTTGTTCGTTTCAGCTCAACGATCGGTCTAATATTTTCAAAATCCGTTCTAGTTGTGAGAGGAATCATGACTCTATCATTTTCAATGGAAGAATGTTCACAACTCACAAAAAATTGATAGGAAATTCCTAGAAATTGAAGGTGGGTGTTGGAGAAACGTAAAAGGACTCGTTCGTTTCAGCTCAAGGACCGGTTTGATTTTTTCGAAATCTGCTCTAGTTGTGAGAGAAATCATGACTCCATCATTATCAATGAAATAATGTTCACAACTCACCAAAATTGATAGGAAATTCCTGGAAATTGTAAGTGGTTGTTGGAGAAACGTCAAAGGATTCGTTCGTTTCAGCCCTAGGATCAGTCTATTTTTTTCAAAATCCGCACAAGTTGTGAGAGGAATCATGACTCCATCATTGTCAATGAAATAATGTTCACAACTCACCAAAATTGGTAGGAAATTCCTAGAAATTGCGAGTGAGTGTTGGAGAAATTTACAAGGATTCGTTCGTTTAAGCCGGAGGATCTGTATGATTTTTTCAAAATTCGCTCTAATTGAGAGAGGAATCATAATTCCATCATTGCCAATGGAATAATGTTCACAACTCACCAAAGTTCATAGGAAATTCCTGGAAATTGCAAGTGAGTGTTGGATAAACTTACAAGGATTCGTTCGTTTCAGCCCAAGGATCGGTCTATTTTTTTCAAAATCCGCTCTAATTGTGATAGAAATTGTGACTCTGTCATTGTCAATGAAATAATTTTCACAACTTACCGAAATTGATAGGAAATTTCTGGCAATTGCAAGTGGGTGTTGGATAAATGTTCAAGGATTCGTTCGTTCCAGCCTCAAATTCAATATGTTGATTTTAACAAAATTCACGTTAAATTCTGGAAACCTGACGATTATGTGAATCGAACCGGAGGAAGTGTGAAGAATTATGTAATTTTATACTTTAAGGAATGGAATTCACCTTTTGATTGGACTCTAAACTACCTGAATATGCCTTTTTGGAGGGAAGAAGAAGATGACTTAATGCAAGTCAAGCAAAGTTCAAAATTTGTTGCGTTTCCTTCCAAACATAGAGCGGAAGTTAATTCAGCTAAATGTCCGATGATTTCTGCGCCCAGCTCACGTGATAGGCCTCTAGGAGCCCATGACTCCTTACGATCTTGCAATACTAATTGATAAAGTCGCCAATAAAACGGTTCTTTATCGGATACAATTTCATTCAGTCTAACCTATTGTGGGGACCGTTTGCAATAATATCTTCTGTCGATAATCATTGACTAATCAATCGTAAATATCATTCCGAAATCTCCACCAAACGGAATGGGTGTCAATGAAGTTAATCTTAAGTTTCAACATTATTCACGCTTCATCAGGTAATCGGAAGGGTGTTGGGTAAGAACGTTTTGAGTTGCAGAATTTTTCCTTGAGTACGGTTTAAAATTTCGAAATGTCGAGATTTATTATTTTTGATACGAAATATTATAATGCACTGTTGCGAATTCATGAAATCGTTGAATTTTCAACAATATTAAATCGACGAATTTCTTTTTGTTTCAGCTCCAATGCAGTGAGGGCTGACGTCAGACAGAATGTCCTAACTCTCCGTAACCCGGTCTACAAACCAGTGCCATAGAAATATGCTCCAAGAATAACATGGCTTTGAAACTACGAAAAGATATAAAAAAGTCTCTGTACTATGTGTGGTTCTTGGGCGCGAAGGAGTCGAAAGGACTCCGAGGCTCCGAATATATAATACCTGTGATAAAACACTTGGAGCAAAGGGAGAAGGAGGTGGAACCCTTCAAGGTTACCCTCCAAGTGTCCCATAAAGGATTGAAGATCATACAGAACATTGTGGCTCAAGGCAAGAATAAACCCAAGAATGAGACGATTAAGCACTTCATTCCTCACAACACCATAACCTGCGTTTACCAGCACGAAGACATAATTGCTTGTATTCTGTTACTCTTCAATCCTGTCACGAAATGTCCTCTGCATATACATGCTTATAGGTGAGTTGGTTTTTTTTAACCCCATGAATCTAATCCCTCATATCGAAACGTTGAATTAATTCTGAAACTTTGAGTAGAGTTTTGTATGAACATTATCATGGATTGGAGTTCCTTCAGCACATTTTGAACAGGATGTTTTTCAAAAAGTTATGTTGTCCAATTTTCTGATGACTTCAGGGTGACGTCATAGTTGTTTTTCAGAGTCACAACCTTAACTAGTGACAAGGTCGATTACTTTTACCTCTGTTTATTTATTATTCAGTTTAATAGTTTCGAGAACTTCCTCATTTATTTTGGAGAGTTGCCCACATCACCATAATCCAGGTGTCATTATGACCAGAAGATGTTAATGAACGATCCTCCTTATTTCGCAGATATTGAAGGAAATAGAAAACATAAAAGAATCTTTTTTTTTTCAGATGTGATAGCGTCGAAACCGCTGGCCTTCTTCGACAGCAATTACAGGTTTTGATAGAGAGCCCGGAAAATCAGAAGAAATTTGCAGAAATTGAGAGCAGATTGAATCCTCCAGTTAAAGAAGTTAAGAAATTAGAGTCTTCTTTAGGTAGTGACACAGGAACGAGTACCAGAGAAAGCGAATCCAGTGAAGAAAGGTAAGGAACTTCCAGTCGATCACTTTTGGGAAAAATGCAGTTAATTCTCGTGA
Source organism: Aphidecta obliterata (assembly GCA_963966015.1). Taxonomy (NCBI): domain Eukaryota; kingdom Metazoa; phylum Arthropoda; class Insecta; order Coleoptera; family Coccinellidae; genus Aphidecta; species Aphidecta obliterata. The sequence goes on along the minus strand of OZ014434.1, from coordinate 12,367,598 downwards.
CGAAGACAATCCAAGTAAACCCCAGTAATAATCCCTCTTAGAGAAGATGGGCGTTCGTTTTGAGGCATGCTCTCCTCCACGCCAAGTTCATCATCGCTACACTCCACTGATGAGGCTCAAGAAAGCCAAAACCAGAATGTTGATTTTGATTATTACTGAGGTTTACTTGGATTGAATTCTTGAACGATATTAAGAAATGGCAAGCACGTGGAAGTTATCATCTAATTCTCATGACAAAATCCTTATAGTAAGAGGTAAATTTGAGGGTTCCCTCTGTGATTTGTTACAGAGGGGCCCCAAAATTATTGAGCAGTGGTGGTTGTCAGTGGGGCTCATCATCAACCAAGCCAAGACCACAGTAGTTCCCTTTACTCGGAAAAGAAACCTTCCAGCTATGAAATCCCTTTCGGTAAATAGAGATAACGTGGAATGAAATTCTGAAGTCAAATGTCTGGGACTTATCCTAGACAGTAAGCTTCTATGGAATAGCAACACTGCTATTAAAGCGACAAGACCTGCAATGACGTGCAGAAGCCTACCCGGTGAAACTTGGGGTTGTAACCCTAAAATGCGATGGATGTACGTCATGATTGTGAGACCAATAATAACTTATGGGGCAGTAGTCTGATCTGCTAGAGCAGGGCAAACAAGCACGAGGAAAATACTCGACAAGGTAGAGAGGCTTGCCTCTGTTTGCATCACTGGAGCTATGAGAACGTACCCGACAAGAGCACTTGAGGTCATCACAGATCTCAATCCTCTTCATCTAGTGATCAATAGTAGCCCATGAGGCTATCCTTAAAATATCAAGAGAAGGTACAGGGAATGAGAGAATTGAAAGTCAGGGAGCCTGGTCCTCTCTGAACAAGTACATCTCATCAGCGAAGCTGCCTAGTGACGTTATGATTACAAAAAGTAAGCATCGAGGAGAACTTCAACATTATGCTATGTAAAAAGGAAGAATGGGAAAAGGAATACACTACCCAAAATTTCAAAGTGAACACCATTAAATGGTATACAGATTGTTCTTAAACCACGATAACGGCCGCCGCTAGAGTATACGGGGCAAGAATCAAGTGTACACTATCGTTAGGCTCCTACTCGAGAGTTTTTCAGGCAGAAATACTTGCAATCAAAAGATGCATAGATATAAACCTGGAAATAAACTATCAAGGGTGTGACATTGTGATCTATTCTGACAGTCAAGCTGCTATCAAAGCACTGAACTCCTGTATCATCGACTCAAAGCTGATATGGGAGTGCTGGAGGAAGCTCAATGAAGAAGGCAAGAACAACAAGGTCCCTTTAGTCTGGGTTCCTGGTCACTCAGGAATCAAAGGAAACGAAGAGGTCAATACACTCGCCAGAAAGGAAGCACAAACGCCACTCACTGGCTCAGAACCTTTCTGTGGCATAGGCAAATGCACCTATAAGAAAGAGTTTTTGGAGAAGGAAGAGGCTGAAAGCACTCTGGGGAAATCTTCTAGGAATGGATCACTCCAAAAAGTTCATTCGGAACTTCCCAAGTTCAAGATCCAAGAAGTATTTGGATTCCAGTAAGAATAAGTTAAGCCTCCTCACTGGCTTCCTCACAGGACATTGTCGCCTAAGATAGCATACGATGAGAATGGGCTCAACAGAAACCGACGAGTGCAGATTCTGTGGGGAAGAGGAGGAAACTCCTGTTAGCCTGGTTACAGAATGCCTCGCCATTGCAAACCAGCGCAAATAATATCTTGGACAAGAGAATTACAGGAGGTACGAAGATTTAACCTCCCCTCTCAGATACTGGAGTTCATTGGAACTCTTGAGTTGGAGACGAGCTATAGGTAGCGCATTTGCAAAAACAGTTCTGAGGTGGGCACAATAGAACTTGAGGTCGCAGTGAAATGTAATCCCCTTACCTAACCATAACTATAACTATCATATTCTCCATTCTTCATCATATCCATTACTTTTTTCAGATACCACGTAGACAATAACCGGATAACAAACCTGTACGATTCGGTTGCCGCCGAGTTGAGGGCGAAACTCAACAAGAAGAACGAGCCAATCCTCCTACCACCAAGAGACTACGACACAGTCCACAGACAGAAGGGAAATCTGACCGGCATCGAATTGAGGAGATGTCTCAACGCGAGCATCGTCGGGCAGAATGCTAAGGCAAAGAGGATAGAGAGTAGTGGAGGCAGTTCTGGTATTGGTTCGGACCATCCGCCTAGTCCAGATAGTCCAAACACCCCAGACTCGAGGTTCAACACCTTGGATAACCACAGCACAAGTGGTGAGTTATATTATTCTGATCTGATCTGGGGAGGGTAATTTGATAACCAAATGATGTGGCCAAATGTCTACAGTTAAAGGAGTTTTTTCTATAATCGATGGACGATAGAAGATATTCGGATGGTTGTGTTTTATGTCTCCTTGAGAACCATGAAATAATTCTGAATCTGAGACTTATTCAATTTACTATTGCGTAGACTGTATTGAGTTTTCAAACAGGTCATCCTTCTCCTTGTCGTTGGTAGTTTACACTTTATTCTCTCAGATGAAAGTACGAGATTGTAACATATATGCAAGTGCATTTGATTACGGTTCCAGTTCATGGTTTCACGGATTTTAAATTAGCCGCTATAAACCAGTTCTGCACGCTATTTTATGGAGGAGTTGGCCTTCCGGTACAATTAGGTGACAGAGTTGTTAGCTCGTGGAATGGCAATATAAAGATTCGGTATTTTCATGGCTCTAGGTAGGGAAAGGAAGGCAGATGAACATATCGGATGTTTTTATATTCGAACAAGTCCTTCACAAGAATATATTCTTCACTTTTGCCCGCTACCTCGTACGCGCATCAAATCTCGTACGATAAGATTTTTATTCTACAATGGAGTTGAGACTTGGATCCCCTAATGAGAAGTGAAGTGCTCTATCAAAATCAATTTGATAATTTTTTTTTCAAACATATCTCAAATACAGACGTCGAACTTATTACGATTTAAAGTGAAGGTGTAGAATATGGTCACCACTCGGATCACACATTTACTACTCTGATGAAACAATTTTTGAACTGAAAACACTCAAAATGCGTGAAATTTCACGCATATTCGATTTGGAATATTCTACTGCGGTAAACGGCTACCTAAGAGATGACTATGAGGTAGAAAAATGTCTACCAACTGCACAACAAACAACTGAATCGAATAAATGAGACATTGCCAATTTTTTTCAATGGAATATTCCATGTAGTAGTAGTAAAATCGATACAATATTCTATTACATACAATATTATATTTTATATTCTTCCATGTGACAAAAATTTTGGAAATGATTGTTTTGGCGTCTACTACTTATATATTTTGGGTGTACATCCAAAATCAATTTTACCCACATATCTGTCAAATACAGACGTTGAACTTGTTACGATTTGAAGTGAAGGTGTAGAATATGGTCACACTTGAAATGCGTGAAATTCAATGCATATTCGATTTGGAGTATTCTACTGCGATAAATGGCTACCAAAAAAATGACTGAGATGTAGAAACATTTCTACCAACTGCACAACAAACAACTGAATCGAATAAATGCGATATATCAAATTTTTTCTCTGGAATATTCCATGTAGTAGAAGTGATATTGATAAAATATTCTATTACATACAATATTATATTTCATATTGTTCCATGTGACAAAAATTCTGAAAATGATTGTTTTGGCGTCTACTACTCATATCTCTCGAATACAAAAGTCGAACTTGTTACGATTTTGAGTGAAGGTGTAGAATATGGTTACCGCTCGGATTCTCTAAAATTTTCACTGGAGCTGTAATATTCTATCAAACCAATGGAAAATCGAAAAAAAAGAAACACTTTTTTATGTTAAAAAAGTATGACGTTTATCACTTAGCGACTCATTATAGAAACGGATTGATATACATATTTCTACGATTCGATACAATATTTTATCACATAGAATATTATATTTCACATGCAACAAAAATTGTGAAGATGGTTGTTTTGGCGTCTACTTCTCATGTAGTAGGCCATTAATGGGAATAAAAGGAAGAATAACTATTGTTGCGATGAGAAAGATGCCCTTCAATGGTATTATGTTAGCTTATTCGAAAACAAATCCAAATCTACACTAATACAGAGGTATAGTCCATTTAAGAATGATTGACATCGAAGCAGGCCATGAACGTCCAGTCGAGGCTTTATTTCTGGTTACAAGAAAACTACTGTTTTCATCATAGAAATGAAACACCAAACATAAATATAACCTAGAAAAGTGTTCAGTATACGAATTATCGAATAATTATTAATTAAGCCGGAATATTCCGACTGCAGTTTGAAAATGGGAATTCAGGTTCAACGTTATATATATTGAGAAATGGAACCCCCAAATAGAAAACTTGAACAGGAAAGTCATCACTATAATCTACACCCTCAATGGTATTAAATACCATATCCAACAAGATACATTGAAGCTCCTATACACAGCCAATTTTCAGTCAAGCCTTTCATATGGCATTGTTTACTGGGGAAACAGTACATCACGAAACAAAATATTTAAAACACAAAAGCAAGCAATCCGAGCTATGTATAGAATGAAATATAGAGATACTTGTAGAGGTGTTCTCAAAATGAATAAAATCCTGACGTCAACAGCAATGTGCTAAAGTATGTTATATTCCTACAAAGCCACAGTAAACTATTTGAACAGTTTCTGAACAACAACCCAACTAGGAAAATTGATCCTTATATATACCCAAGGCAACAATTGACACTAGCACAGAATAATGCAAAATACATGTGCATGAAGATCTACAATGCGTTACCCAAACAGTTTCATTCGATAAGAAATGTTAACATATTGAAAAAAGACTTAGTTAAATTTTTGCTGAATATTGAACCATACGACTTGCTAGAATATTTGGAATCTAGCAAAGCTAAACCTTACATCTACTCTGTAACCAGTAACCATTGAAATTATTTGACTTATTCCCCATTATTGTAATACAATAATTGTAGGAACTAAACATATATTATTATTATTATTAAAATAAGAGAGAAACAAAATTTGATAATCTATGTAGTACATGAAGAATTTTGACATGAAATTTGCACCGTAACTATCAATATATGAACCAACTTGTGAATTATTTATTGCTCCGTGTGGAATACTTCAAGAAAGTCAATTTTTATTTTCATTCATCAAAACTGTCCATGAATTATTGAAAATATTATAATTGATGAGCAATTTTACAATTATTCAGTATACTTTTGAATTGTGAACGACATAGCATGTGTTCAATTTCAGTACGAGCAGAGGAAATGTGTACAGGGTACCATACAGTATAAGTATAATAAATAAACTTAAAATATCTACGAATGATACAAGAGCAAAGATGAAAATATCATTGAAAACTTTGTTTCTACGTAGGTATAAGTGGAGTGATTTGGATGTGTTTATTGAATAAGTTGACATAATCCTATTGATGGGCATCCTTTTGCAGGGAAGGTTTCAATTTTTCAATAACCCATTTATGAAATATAATTCACCATTCATAGTAATCCTTATCATCAATACCACTGTCAAGAATCAGATCACATCCAGGTAAAAATCCATCCATTGTTCCAGCATTCAAAATAGTGCACCTTCTGCGTTTACCCTTGAATATACTCGGCATATCTTTTGGATTATTTTCTAGTGTCCACTAACGAATTTGAATACCGTTTTCGAATATCCAAGTTTCATCTAGATAAATGAATTTTACGTTTTGTTCCATGTATTCTCGGTATTTATCACGATATCGTACTATTCTTATTATATTTTTCTGTTTATCAATAAGAATTTTTCTTCGATCAACTTTTTTGTATTGTATCCAATTTTTTTTATGATATAATATAATGCTGACTTTGATCGATTGAAATCTAGGTGCTCTTTGGCCAGTTCGAAAAGGATCGTTTTTAATTCTAGCAAAAACAAAGTCATTCAATGTCTCTTTGATGGAATAATCGTATCGCACAGGTTTTCTTCCACTGCTAATTCCAGGCTGTAATTACATGCTAATACTCTACGGACAGTGCTTGGTGAAATCTGAAAATTTAAGATACATTGATCAATCAGAATACACTTTGAGTAGGTGAATAACAGTTTACCTGAAACACTAGTGAAACTCGATAAATGCTAGCGGAAATATATGCCAATTCTTTGAAAAACTCGAAGTAAAACCGACAAACTGCCTGGCGTTCTCTTGTTAGGCGCGATGTATCCTGGTGAATTCCAGCCATTTTAATAGCATAAGACAAAAAATACTCAAATTTAGAGCTAATTTTTATAATTATTCACCAATATCTTCGATAAAATCGTCAAAGCAAGATCTCTATGGGTGATGTCAGTGTTATTCCTATACCAACCTGAAATCAGCAACCCAAAATATTACTGAATAGTCTACTACCAACTTAAATTCGATTTTTCACAGCCTACCGAGATGTCAATAATTCTTAAACGGAGTATATATAGTTTTTGCTAATGTTTCTATCTACTCTTGTATCATATGTAGATGTTCACATTCCCTCTTCTTATCCTGAGATTGGACAAGTACCATATTCTTCACTATTCATATTGAGACACAGTACAATTGTCATGCCAAAATTACAAAGTATCAAAAAGTTTTTTCTGTTTGTCTCACCAGTTTTGATACGATAGCTGAAATTTATGTTGAATTCAATTAATTATCATTCTTGAATCCTGACACAAAATGGTGCTCTTAGTGTTATATGGTTAGAATTTTGCAAAATTTCCTCTACCCATAGTGAATACATTGATTATTGAATCGCCTTCAGTGAAAGGGATATGAATTTTGATGATCTCCAATCCTCGATGGATGAATTGTATATGAATGATATCTCAACATTGGACTTCGTTGAAAGTTTAGTAATTTGATGCTAAGCATTCCACCATGTTTTTGCGTTTTCAAACCAGAATTCTCATGTTTGAACTGCATTCCGGCTGCATGCCTCTCTACAATTCGGTAATTCGTCAATACAACCATGATTCAATTGAAATACTGTTGGTATACAGCTTTATACCATCGTAATCTTATGTGAGATTTAAAGACATTGTTTGCATACTCAAAAGCTCCAAAGCTTTGAAAAAGATTCTGAACACTTTTCTAGGTTATATTTATATATATGTTAGATTTCGATGATAAAATTGATCAGTTATCTTTTGTAACCAGAAATAGGTAGGGGTAAATCAAAAATGACTGAAACGAGAATAATTTCCAATCAACTAAGGAATTTGTTGAAACTTGCATATCTCATAGATTTCCGTGCTGCTCTAGTATCATTGGAAAGACTTCCAAATAAAATAATTCCATTGAAATCATTTTCAAGAAAAAGTACTGAGTTTCATACAAGCTGCCTATTAATTATATTTGTTCGCGTTAACCTGACGCGAATGTACTTTTCCTCTTCAACGGCCACGATCGGAAGAAAGTTGTTCTTCAACAGAATAACCCCCCGGGTTGTGGACGATGCGAAAAATGGGGTCAATTTCCGATAGAATTAACTCTCGTTCATTTGAATTCGAAGGTCGATGGAGTTGTTTTATTGTGGAATGCAAGTGAAAAGATCTTTTTCAATGAAGTATGTCATGATTTTATGCGGAGATCAGAGGCGACCGAAGAGCAGTTCTTGATGTTTGGGATTAAAGTTCTCGCAAAATCTGCCTTGAAATGTTGAGTGATGAGGAATTATACTCCTTCCACTGGTCGATATCAGAAAAAAACCAATCTGAAATATCATTTTCGAAACACCGTTTCTCGGGTATTGAAAGAATAAATCAGTAGTAAATAACTGGAGAATTACTGATTTGGCTATCTTCAAATTGAATGCACATCTCTTGAATAACCGATGAACATTACTAGTTGTATAAGTTTGAAATCCTTGTTTGGTAATCAAATTATGATCAGCATCTACTTGCACATTACGAAATATCATTGCAAAATTAATTGCATCTTCTGCCAACATACATCCACGCTTAGGTCTTTCGTATCCGTGATTTAATACTTTCGAATGATTTGTCCCGATCACGTCTTCATATTTTTGCGCCAACTTCTTTATTATCGGAGGAAAATAATCAACTCTGAGAAAGTTCATGCTTATGTTGAGTGAATAATCGAATTCTGGCAATGATCGCAGGAGTTTTCTGGTTGCATAATTATATTTTATATTTAGTTAGATTTTCAAGATTGAATCACTTTGTCCATTTTATGCTGCATCATACAACAAGTAGGATATAAAAATTATCATGAATAATATTCGGCTGTTTATCTGAAATCATCAAATTCTGGAATGAAATTGGAATAATCACACTAAATAAACTAATAGCAAGCCAACAAACCAGTTTATAGAACTCAGAGACCAACAACTTTATCATTTCTAATTTCATTCTTGAATTTTTTCAAAATTTCCATTCCTATTCAAGAACGTAAACGACCACCTGTATAGTGTTCTTGCGCTCGAGCTACTAGTACTTGACATCTTTCTGACCAAGTCAAGAATTATAAATTCGTAAGTGATAGACAGAGTCAAGTCTCATCGTGAAAATTTCATAAAATCTTCGAAATTAACGCCGAGTTATTCATCTTCTGTGAAATATCGCGGCATATTCGTGCAAAGTCGAGTCGTCTGATCGTTTTTGTCGCCCCATTGTTTAAAGTGACATTGAACAAATTTAAGTTGTGTGCTTCTGTTACTCGAAACAACCCCGGAACTGTGCAAAAAGAGGGTTCATCTTCTTCTAGCGGAAATATCTGCTGAATCTATGAAAACCCCGAAGCCTCTCGACCCCTTGTATCCCCTCTGTTTTTTTTCTGTAGAAACCGGTGTATGAGAGCTGACTAGTATAGATATTTTTTGCTCAAAATCAGTTGTCATCTCCGACTTCCTGTGAAAGTTGATTGGGGCTATCATAGAGTTCCTCGAGATAGTCAAACATCGTTAATGAGACGTGTCCTGTCAGAAGATTTCGATTATTTCCTTTCGCATTGCCGAATAATGACGCAATAATCGTGTTTGAAAAGCAAAAGTGGTCCAGATCGACGGGTGCGGTAGACTTGATGCTCGATATCCGACCGATGTTTTCGATATCATAAGAGAAATCCATCCTCCATGAGAACCATACGAAGGAGGAAACCAAATTTGGTCGATTATTTCCGATGATATTGGAATTTTTTCCCACAGTCCTCCCTGCAGCAGCCGCCACTGGCGGATAAAATGACCTTCTATTCAAAATTTGCAGTTTGTCATAAGTTAATATGCAATTCGAGACCTCTTCCACTCTTCCCAGACACTTGCAATTTATTTCCCTATCACTATTAACCATTTACGATCCCATTGTTTGATATTAAATTACACCAGAATTTACGATTTGTAAATGAGTGGATTCTATACCCAATAGTTGTAAAAAGTCGATTCAATTTTAATTTATATGTGTTATAAAACGTCAAGGTGAAGCTCTTCGAGCCAAAGAGTGCATTGTTCAGCATCTGAAACTCTGAATTTTATTGTCTTTCTCAGATATGTCTGTGGAAATTGGTAAATATTGGGACATTTTATGCCCCGAGCTATCTAAAAGTGGAATCATAATAGCGAGAGGTGAGGTTGTAGTAATGGGAACTTTTTTCGTGCTATTAACGGTTTCACAAGAAATAATGGGCATTTTTTGAGAAATAACATTTCTTGGCATAAAGTTGTATAGAATTGACAAGATAAATATCGGGTTACATTCAATTAGCTCGGAATTGAATTGGAAATTCGAGAATTCCCAAACGCTCATTTACATTCTCAAATACTGCATGGTACAGCGTTGAATGGTTTAACACCCTCAACTTCACCATTAACCATATTATTTGGTACTAGCAGCAAGGTTACTTTTTGGAAGGACTTAGAAGCTGAAGCATGATTCGATCTGGCGCTCAAATAATAAGGTTATAAGAACCATGCGTAAGTGCGTAAGTAAGATGTTTCAGTATTCTTGTCTTGCACTGAAATGTGACTATAAGGCACAATCACAGAATACCCAACTTCTCTCTATTTTTCCTTCCCTTGGTTGTGTCTTGAGGTTCAGGAGCTGTACATTTGATGTCCACTTTGAAAGAAAGCTCATTTTCTTGGAAATATTATTTGTGGGATACGTCACAATCTCAGAGAATGAAACTGCCTCACTTCCTTGCTTTATCTGGAGGTGTCTCGAACTACAGTTGCTGTTCATTAAGTGTCTGCTTTGGTAGAAAGGTAATACTTCTTATGAAATAAATTCTGATATAATCTTCTTGGGGATGCAAATTTTATAAAACTCTCAATCTCGAGGCCTCGAAGCACTACCGAATCCAAGTACTGAAAGATGACTATAAGGCACAATCACAGAATACGGTGCATATTTCTATTTCTTCTTCGCTTGGAAGTGTCTTGAGATTCAGGAGCTGTACATTTGATGTCCACTTTGAAAGAAAGCTTATTTTTTTGAAGATATTATTTGTGGGATTAGTCACAATCTCAGAGAATGACACTGCCTCACTTCCTGCTTTATTTGGAGGTGTCTGGAATTACAGTTGCTGTTCATTAGGTGACTGTTTTGGTATAAGGGTTATACTTCTTATGGAATTAGTTCTGATATAATCTTCTTGGGGATGCAAATTTAACAAAACTCTCAATCTCGAGGCGCACTACCGCATCCAAGTACTGAAAGATGACGATAAGGCACAATCACAGAATACGATGCATATTTCTATTTCTTCTTCGCTTGGAAGTATCTTGAGGTTCAGGAACTGTACATTTGATGTCCACTTCGAAAGAAAGCTTATTGTTTTGGAAACATTATTTGTGGGATTAGTCACAATCTCAGAGAATGAAACTGCCTCACTTCCTTGCTTTATATGGAGGTGTCTGGAAGTACAGTTGCTCTTCATTAAGTGTCTGCTTTGGTAGAAAGGTAATACTTCTTATGAAATTATTCCTTATATAATCTTCTTGGGGATTCAAATTTTACAAAACACTCAATCTCGAGGCCTCGAAGCACTACCAAATCCAAGTACTGAAAGGTGACTATAAGGCACAATCACAGAATACGATGCATATTTCTATTTCTTCTTCGCTTGGAAGTATCTTGAGGTTCAAGAACTGTACATTTGATGTCCACTTCGAAAGAAAGCATATTGTTTTGGAAACATTATTTGTGGGATTAGTCACAATCTCAGAGAATGAAACTGCCACACTTCCTTGCTTTATATGGAGGTGTCTGAAAGTACAGTTGCTCTTCATTAAGTGTCTGCTTTGGTAGAAAGGTAATACTTCTTATGAAATTATTCCTTATATAATCTTCTTGGGGATTCAATCTTTACAAAACACTCAATTTCGAGGCCTCGAAGCACTACCGAATCCAAGTACTGAAAGGTGACTATAAGGCACAATCACAGAATACGATGCATATTTCTATTTATTCTTCGCTTGGAAGTATCTTGAGGTTCAAGAACTGTACATTCAATGTCCACTTCGAAAGAAAGCTTATTGTTTTGGAAACATTATTTGTGGGATTAGTCACAATCTCAGAGAATGAAACTGCCTCACTTCCTTGCTTTATATGGAGGTGTCTGGAAGTACAGTTGCTCTTCATTAAGTGTCTGCTTTGGTAGAAAGGTAATACTTCTTATGAAATTATTCCTTATATAATCTTCTTGGGGATTCAAATTTTACAAAACTCTCAATCTCGAGGCCTCGAAGCACTACCGAATCCAAGTACTGAAAGGTGACTATAAGGCACAATCACAAAATACGATGCGTATTTCTATTTCTCCTTCGCTTGGAAGTGTCTTGAGGTTCAGGAACTGTACATTTGATGTCCACTTTGAAAGAGAGCTTATTTTTTTGGGAACATTATTTGTGGGATCAGTCACAATCTCAGAGAAAGAAACTGCCCCACTGCCTTGCTTTAACTGGAGGTGTCTCGAACTTCAGTTGCTGTTCATTGAGTGTCTGCTTTGGTAGAAAGGTAATACTTCTTATGAAATAAATTCTGATATAATCATCTTGGGGATGCAAATTTTATAAAACTCTCAATCTCGAGGCCTCGAAGCACTACCGAATCCAAGTACTGAAAGGTGACTATAAGGCACAATCACAGAATACGATGCATATTTCTATTTCTTCTTCGCTTAGAAGTATCTTGAGGTTCAGGAACTGTACATTTGGTGTCCACTTCGGAAGAAAGCTTATCGTATTGGGAACATTATTTGTGGGATCAGTCACAATCCCAGAGAATGTAACTGCCTCACTTCCTCGCTTTATCTGGAGGTGTCTCAAATTACAGTTGCTGTACATCAAGTGTCTGCTTCAGAAGAGAGGTAATACTTCTTAAGAAATAAATTCTGATATAATCTTCTTGGGGATGCAAATTTTACAGAACTCTCAATCACGAGACCTCGAAGCACTACCGAATCCAAGTACTGAAAGGTGACTATAAGGCACAATCACAAAATACGATGCATATTTCTATTTCTCCTTCGCTCGGAAGTGTCTTGAGGTTCAGGAACTGCACATTTGATGTCCACTTTGAAAGAGAGCTTATTTTTTTTCGGAAACATTATTTGTTAGATCAGTCACAATCTCAGATAATGAAACTGTCTCACTTCCTTGCTTTATCTGGAGGTGTCTCAAATTACAGTTGCTGTATATCAAGTGTCTGCTTCAGAAGAAAGGTAATACTTCTTATGAAATTATTCCTTATATAATCTTCTTGGGGATTCAAATTTTACAAAACACTCAATCTCGAGGCCTCGAAGCACTACCGAATCCAAGTACTGAAAGGTGACTATAAGGCACAATCACAGAATACGATGCATATTTCTATTTATTCTTCGCTTGGAAGTATCTTGAGGTTCAACTTCTCTCTATTTTTCCTTCCCTTGGTTGTGTCTTGAGGTTCAGGAGCTGTACATTTGATGTCCACTTCGAAAGAAAGCTTATTTTTTTGGAAACATTATTTGTGGGATCAGTCACAATCTCAGAGAAAGAAACTGCCTCACTTCCTTGCTTTATCTGGAGGTGTCTCGAACTACAGTTGCTGTTCATTGAGTGTCTGCTTTGGTAGAAAGGTAATACTTCTTATGGAATTAGTTCTGATATAATCTTCTGGGGATCTTAATTTTACAAAACTCTCAATCTCGAGGGCCTCGAAGCACTACCGAATACGAGTACTGAAAGGTGACTTTAAGGCACAAGCACACAATACGGTACATATTTCTATTTCTTCTTCGCTTGGAAGTGTCCTGAGGTCCAAGAGCTGTACATTTGATGTCCACTCTGAAAGAACTCAGTTTTTTGGAAACTTTATTTTTGGGATTAGTCACAATCATATAGTATGGAACTCCCTAGAACCCAGAATTATCAACCAGTTGATCCAAAGATTCCCTTCAAATTCATTAAATATCAATGATTTTTCCACTTTCTTCATTTTCACTAGTCGTGAAGACACTTTTTTCCCGTCATGAATTTCCACGCCTGCGAAACATGATTATGTAGACTTCGTGTCTTAATCTACCATGATGGTTAGACCATCCGCGAAACAAGTAACAATGTTAATCTAGCAATTAGTTGCACAACAAAAGACCCAACTGTGACTAAATGCGAATTTTTCCAAAGGTTGACTTTACCGTTATGGGCTGAACGTAGAAATCCTAATGCGGTCTCTGAATTCCTCCTGAAAGAACGGCAATTGTTGAAGATTAATGACGACCGAAGAGGATGGTAGATGCGTACGTGGAATATCATCATTCGTAATGAATACATATCATGGAGGATTGTGATATGATTATATCGGAGGTCTTTGTGCATTGTTTCGCGCAAAAAATGAGAATGAACTTTCACCGAACGTAAATATAATTTGTGTTCAGATGCATTATATTTCCTTGTTTAGATACAGCTAGTCTAAAATTGCATGCCATGTCTTTACTGATAGACCAGTCAATAAAAGCTCGAAAGGGAGGTGTAGAGAACGTTACTCTAAATACTTTCTCGAAGAGAACCCTCAATTCCCACTAAATGCCATTTACACGAACGATTTCCATTTTGCCTCGTTTGAACAGTGTTCGAGGCGTTCCAAAATTCGCCGGTGTTTTAGCACTTTTAGCAAAGACAATGGCGGGTTTGATTTCTGGACAGTTTTCATTGCGATAGGCTGCATGGTCATCCGGAATGAAAATAAATTAGAAAAACCGATATTTTCATCATTTCTCCCGCTTTCTAATACATTCAACTCCAAAGATCATCTAACTGAAATTGATTAAGGCATTGAAAACAGTCAACTTCCGACAAAGACTCAAAAACAAATTTAAATAACCGCAAACGAAGCGTAAAATCATAATGATATCCGCTAATTCCAATAGGAAACATTACACCAACACCAATATGCGCATTCAGGTGCGAATGAAATTATTCATTGTCGATAAAAAACCCAACAAGTCGACGGTCGAAAGTGAAATTTACCATTACCAGAAGTCGCTCCTGAAAAAAAACAGTGATTACATTACATGCTGAAAGTCGGAAATGAACAACCACCATTAACGTACGTAAGACGTACATAAGAGGCGATACAGCTGAAGTCTATCGGTATTAACTCAACTCTTCATTGTGGTTGTAACTGGAGGAAGTGCAGAAAGCAGTGGGTTCGACCCGCACATAAGAGAAAATGGAAATAGAGTAAAACATTAATGTTTGTAATCACAGGTAATTTGCCTGTATGGTAACAGCAAGTTCATTGCCACTCACAGTTTTTGTTGTGGGCATGTAAATTTTCCCTCTTTTTATATCATACTCACAGTACAGGTTGTACCTTGGGTAGGTTCATTCGAATACTTCGAGAGTAATTCTGAATAGGGTAATAAATGTTTATTTGGCTTCTTCCAAGTCGAGAACATAAAGACATTGTGGTTCGCAATATTTTAAAAATTAAGCCGATTTTACGAGAAGATTCATTAACGCTAAATCCCAAGGCACGTCCTGATGGAACAAATCGTTGTGATATACTCTTAAAAATTATTTTATTGTTCACTTCCATCTCCGGCTCGTTAAGGATACCCAGCTCGATTGCACTAATTAGTCTACAGTTAAAATTGGAGGAGTAAGTACTCAACTTGAGCACTCCACGAGTCAGCAAATGACAAATGGCTTCTTCGCCTAACCAGTATAACTGGACCCGTCTTTATCGCGGTAGCATCTCGTGGGTAGTCGCCATCAAACCTGCGTTTCCTCAATTCTCCACGTCGTACAAAGCGGAAATGAAACCGTCGATTAAGTAGATTATTTGCGCAATTAATTCGAGTGCCATTCGGGCTAGCGGTGGCGGATTTACATCGCAATATTCCTCTTCATCCGTCAAGAATATTCTTCCTGGTTGCGATATGACTGATGTGTGTAGAGAGAGAAACTGTTCATAGGTGGAATCATCAAGAATGTACAAACAGAGAAGTCATTCAGTATATGGACACACAGGGAAGAAAGACGGGACTGATCCCCGAACTTTTAGACCCATTTTACCTCGTTTTTGCTTAAAATGATGGAGAAGGTAGTAGATAACTACATAAGAACGGAGAACCTGGAGAAAACACAACTTCTCAAATGTCAGCATGCGTACAGCGCAGGACGCTCCACGGAGACTGCTTTTTATCAGCTGACTGAAGGCATCCAGAAGACGCTGAACAACAGAGAAATCGCACTGTGCGCTTTCCTAGACATATCTGGGGCCTTTGACAACACGATACACGTGTCTGTCAGAGAGGCACTTGTAAAGCGAGGAGTGAACTGTACCATCATAAAATGGATGTATGAAGTGTTGACGACGAGGACAGCTGAGACACTGGCTGTCGATCAGAACCTCTCTGTTGAAACCACTCGCCGAACACCTCAAGGAGGAGTAACATCTCCCCTCCTTTGGAGTCTGGTAGTGGATGAACTACTGCACAAGCTAACGGAGCTTGGCTTCGAATGTATAGGCTATGTCGATGACATAGTCCTGATAGTAAGAGGTAAATTTGAGGGTTCCCTCTGTGATTTGTTGCAGAGGGGCCTCAAAATTATCGAGCAGTGGTGCTTGTCAGTGGGGCTCAACATCAACCCAGCCAAGACCACAGTGGTTCCCTTTACCCATAAAAGAAACCTTCCAGCCATGAAGCCCATCTCGGTGAATGGAGATAACGTAGAATGGAATTATGAAGTCAAATATCTGGGAATTACCCTAGACAATAAGCTTCTATGGAATAAGCATGTTGAAAACACTGCTTGAAAAGCGACAAGAGCTCTAATGGCGTGCAGAAGCCTATCCGGTAAAACGTGAGGCTGTAACCCTAAAATACTGCGATGGATGTCATGTTTGTGAGAGCAATAATAACTAATGGGGCAGTAGTCTGGTCTGCTAAGACAGGGCAGACAAGCACGAGGAAAATACTCGACAAGATACAAAGGCTTGCCTGCGTTTGCATCACTGGAGCTATGAGAACGTGTCCGACAAGAGCACTTGAGGTCATCACAGATCTCACTCCATTACATCTAGTGATCGACAGGGTAGCCTATGAGGCTATCCTTAGAATATCTAGGGAAGGTACAGGGAATGAGAGAATTAAAAGTCAGGGAGCCTGGTCCTCTCTGAACAAGTACATCTCATCAGCGAACCTGCCTAGTGATGTTATGATTAAAAAAGTAAGCATTGAGAAGAACTTCAACACTATGCTATGTAAAAAGGAAGAATGGGAAAAGGAATACACTACCCAAAACTTCAAAGTGAATACCATTAAATGGTATACAGATGGTTCTAAAACCACGATCGGGGCCGGCGCTGGAGTACACGGGGCCAGAACCAAGTGCACACTATCGTTAGGCTCCTACTCGAGTGCCTTTCAGGCAGAAATACTTGCAATCGAAAGATGCATAGATATAAACCTGGAAAGAAACTATCAAGGGTGTGACATTGTAACCAACACTCGGATTGTCAAGCTGCTATCGAAGCACAGAACTCCTATATCATCGACTCAAAGCTGATATGGGAGTGCCGGAGGAAACTTAATGTAGTAGGCAAGAAAAATAAGGTCTCTTTAGTCTGGGTTCCTGGTCACTCAGGAATCAAAGGAAACGGAGAGGCCAATACACTTGCCAGAAAGGGAGCACAAACGCTACTTACTGGCCCAGAACCCTCCTGTGGCATAGGTAAACGCATCTATAAGAAGAAGTTTCTGGAGAAGGAAGAGACCGAAAGAGAAGCACTCTGGAAGAACATTCCAGGAATGGATCACTCTAAAAGGTTCATTCGGAACTTTGAAAGTTCAAGATCCAAAAAGTATTTGGATCTCAGTAAGAACAAGTTACGCCTACTCACTGGCTTCCTCACAGGACATTGGCGCCTTAGGAAGCATATGATGGGAATGAGCTTAACAGAAACAGACGAGTGTAGATTCTGTAGTGAAGAGGAGGAGACTCCTGTTCACCTGTTTACAGAATGCCTCGCCATAGCAAACCAGCGCAAAGAATGTCTTGGACAAGAGAATTACAGGAGGAATGAAGACTAACCTCCTTGAAGCCCTCCCAGATACTGGAGTTCATTGGAGCTCTGAAGCTGGAGGGAGAGCTATAGGTAGCGCATTCGCGAATACTGCTCTGATGGGGGGCACAATAGACCTTGAGGTCCCAGTGGAACGTAACCCCCTTCCTAACTATTAACTATATAGACACTTAATTGAGAAGCACTAGGTTTCTCGACCTCTATCGATAGGTTACTCAAATAAATAATATCAGAAGTGATATCACAAAAAGTCTACCAAAGCAGACACTAAATGAACAGTAACTGAACTTCAAGACACCGCCAATAAAGAGAATAAATAAGGAAGCTTCATACTCTGTGAAAGTGACTAACTCCAAAAAAATTGTTCTTTCAAAGTGAACATCAGATGTACAGCTCCTGAACCTCAAGAAACTTCTAAGAAAAGAAGAAATAGAGAGAAGTTACGTACTTCTCTCAGAAATGAACCTCTGGCATTACTACCAGAAGCCTTCGACCGATTTTGACAGAGACTGTTTCCGTTGATTGAATTATTTTGGGAAGATACCCAACCCATGTATTTACAGTTCCCTTTCCCCTCGCATCCCTTGCCCTATATTTCGCACCCTTATTGTGGGGACCTCTTCAATAAGATTCTCTGAATGTGTAACAACTACAGATTCCTGTTTTTGAAAACATCAGGCAATTTGGAGACGAGTTTAGAGCAGAATCATAATAAATGCCAGATGTTGAATTATTCAACATCTGGCGATCTTTGATTTGGCGTTAAATTATTCAGGGGATCGGATAATCCAATATTGTTTCATATTATATATATTTATATATATATATATATATATATTCTGTTTACGGACACTAGGCGCGATATTTTGTTGATTTAATTCTAAAAAGAATTGGAATATTTTTATGCGAAGCTGCAGGCAAAATTCAGCTTTAAATCTATACTATTCATTCTATATTTTCAGAAAATAATAAAAAATGATGTACCTAAATAGATTTCAAATAATTCGCCGACGGAGGCGGCATCGGCCGGCTTCAGCAATATTTGTTTGGTATAATGCCACCTTCACCATTCAAGAAAATGTTTCTGAGCATCTATAATGAACACAGGTTTTAATAATAATATACATACAACAAGGCAATTTATTGTTTGAAAAGCTTGTATGAATAATAATGTATAAATAACAAGACAAATAAAATGTATACAAACAAACAAACTAAATATCGTCATCTAAGTTACGTAACCATTATTGTGATGATAATATTCTTATTTTCCGATGTGGTTTGCATCCTTTTCCGTCTTTGATACTTTCAGAGTTCTCCATTTCTCACTTCAACACTCTGAAGAGTTTGATCATAAGATGTTCCAAAATGAAGGATTTATGATTCTTGCAGGTTTTGAACCAATTGAAATTTTTTTCCAAATATATGTGATCTTATTTTTGCCTTTATGCCATAATCTTATTTGAATAGTTCGGAGCAAGAATTAAATTATGGATCATGCTTCGTATAACATCGCTGAATTCTTTATTCGTTCTTGTTGAATATAAAGAATCGGTCTTTTTAAGCGCTCGTACTACTTACACGAGGGCTATTTCATTTCGTCACGATGTCTGTATTTTTCGAATATTGAGCCGAAAATGGTCTCAATCGACTATGTTCGACTGACTGATGACGAATCCGTCGAAAAATTTGAGTCTGTCCGTCCGTCCGGCCGTAAGCACAATAACATTCGAACGGAAACGCCTAGGGACTTGAAAATTTCAGGATAGGTGTGGATCTAGAATGTCGTGATCACGTTCATCTATGAGCAAAATTATACTAGGGGTTCCGTAAATATGGTCGTTTGAAATTTAGTTTTCTTGATAATTTCAAAACTACAGATTCGATCGTGACGAAATTTTGTATACTAATGGAGAATGATATATTCAAGCTACATTTCTCCAGATCACATGGCCAGAACCATAGAAACCATAGAAAATCATAACTTTCGAACGGAAAGGCCTAGGGACTTGAAATTTTCAGGATAGGTGTGGATCTGAAATGTCGCGTTCACGTTTATCAATGAGCAGAATTATACTAGGGGTTCCGTAAATACGGTCGTTTGAAATTTTGGTTTCTCGATCATTTCGAAACTACGGATTCGATCGAGATGAAATTCTGTATTTTAATCGAGAATGATATATTAAAACAATATTTTGTCCAGATCGCATGACCAGAACCATAGAAACCATAGAAAATTGTAACTTTTGAATGGAAAGTCCTAGGAACTTGAAATTCTCAGGGTGGTTTTGGATCGCGAATATCGCGGTCACGTTCATCAATGAGCAAAATTAGACTAGGGGTTCCTAGTAAATATGGCCATTCCTAGTAAATATGGCCGTTCAAAATATTTTTTTGCTGATAGTTCCGAAAATACTGAGCGGATTGGGATGAAATTTTGCACCTAGCTGAGTAATAATGTATTCAAACTACGTGCGAAATTTTGTCCAGATCGCACCACCAAGACCATAGATACTGTAGAAAATTCTAGCGAATTATCGAAAAAAAATTGATCAGATGAAGCACTGACATGAAGTCTGGCCTAAGTTTCAGAATTTTTTTGACAGCAGTCGAAAATTCCTTCAATTGATTTCTAAAACTGGAAAATGCGAATCTACCTACAAGGTGCATGTACGAGCGCTCAAAAGCTCCTGCCTTCACGGCAGTGCTTTTCGTAATTTTTAATTACAGTTATCTGTATTTACAGTTACAGGGATCTGTATCTACTGAACTTAAATCGACGAGTACCACGACCCCTAGGTGTGACCACTTCGAACTACAATTTCGATCCCAGCGCCATCTAATTGTCATTCCAATTCTTGGCCTCGTTTAGTCGCGTATAGTTGGGTATCTTCAATCAACGCTGTTTCTTTTACGAAAGCTCCCCTCTGATATATCTCCATCATCGATATTCGCCCACTCTAAACATCGAACTAAACATCTTAAATTCTCATCACGTACATCCGAACGTTTGTCTTTTCCCTTACAACCACGATAAACCAGCTCACAATGCGAGTAGATCTTCCTGAAATAATGTCAATAGAACAGCGAAAACACGTATTCCTTTCCTACAACGGAAATTATAAAGGTCACTAGGTAACCACAGCTGGATGATTATGTTAATAACGAAGAATAAGCTTTTCATTCCCACAGATTTTGATTGTAATAAAGGAGTACAAAATCGCATTGACACAACGAGGTGAACTAACAGGTTCGTTGTTCGGTCTCTGTTTGCTGTTTTGTCGTTACCAAATGCCGACGATATCGTTAGGATGCGTGCCAGTATGAAAGAATGGGTTACGGTATAAACAGATCGGACTAGATGTTTGAGATAGTAATTGAGAAGAATTGAGGTAATTTTGTTGTTAGTAATTCACACTGTTGTATAATTTTGCCATTTGCTCATTGTTATTTTTCGAATCAGATTTCAGATGCTGATTTTGTTCTCTGTGTCACTGTGTCCCATGAAAAACGTTAGGAAAATAGAGATTTCAAAGCACGTTTAATCGTGGAAATGTCAAAAATATGGAGATCACTCTAAAAAACAATTGAAAGAAATATGGCGAATTTCGATAAAAAAACGTGGAAATCTGCATAAAAAATAATCTGCCATCATTGAAAAACATAGGAAATCTTTCAAGAATGTTTTTTTTAAGTTAAAAAAAAATTTCAACAAAATTTCAAATTCTAACTAACCTAACCTAACCTGAAGCCGGGACTGAATTCAATTCACGCGTTCATAGTTGCCTATGTCGGTACATATTCCTATTGTAATCGGTGTAATAATGATCAACAATCAGATGCTTTGAAATCACTATTTTCCTAACGTTTTTTCAAATTCTCATCCACCCAGCACCCCTGTTTACTACCGATCCCGTTTGAAAAATCTGCATGAAAACTAGTTTGCCATCATTGAAAATCATCAAGAATCATTCTGAAATTCCAATGGAAAATATTTAAAAATTACGAAAAGCACTGCCGTGAAGTCAGGAGCTTTTGAGCGCTCGTACATCCACCTTGTAGGTGGATTCGCATTTTCCAGTTTTAGAAATCAATTGAAGGAATTTGCGACAGCTGTCACAAAAATTCTGAAACTTAGGCGGAACTCCAGACTTCATGTCAGTGCTTTAGGTGACCAATTTTTTTTCGAGTATTCGCAAGAATTTTCTACGGTATCTATGGTCTTGGTGGTGCCATCTGGACAAAATTTGGCACGTAGTTTGAATACATTATTCCTAAGCTAGGTGCAAAATTTCATCCCAATCCAATCAGTAGTTTCGAAATTATCAGGAAAAAAATATTTTGAACGGCAATATTTACGGAACCCCTAGTCTAATTTTGCTCATTGATGAACGTGGCCGCGATTCACGCGATCCAAACCCACCCTGAAAATTTCAAGTTCCGTTCAAAAGTTACAATTTTCTATGGTTTCTATGGTTCTGGTCATGCGATCTGGACAAAATATTGTTCTAATATATCATTCTTTCATGCAGTGAGTCGAACATAGTCGATTGAGACCATTTTCGGCTCAAAATTAGAAAAATACAGACATCGTGACGAAATGATATAGCCCTCGTGTAAGTAGTACGAGCGCTCAAAAACACAAAACTTCAAATCTGGTTACACACTAAACGAATAGAATAAGATTCCCAAATTTTTCTCCCACTTCTTGAGCTCAAAACTCTGATTGGTGAATTTTTGGCAATACAAATCGTTTTTAAAATATGGCCTAAAAATCTAAACAAATCGATCATTATGAACTATGAACCCTTCAAAACAAGCTGGATGTGATAAGGGATGTAGTGTTAACTCATAAAAGGGCTGTGCTAGGAATCGCATGACGATATTGCCGATTGTAATAATTATGATCAGAGTACGGCATCTTTGAAAATTTTTTATAACAATTGGACCATATTTCTCGTATTTCTGACCTTATTGCATTCTCAATTTGTTTTTTGAATAACAATGTTTCGAAATGTTGTGATCGAATTACTTACTTACGTTACCCTGTTGTCATCTTTCGAATCAATTTTTTTTGCTTGGCGCTTCTATTTTTTTATTTTTGATATTTTTTGGCGCCCCTTCGGACCTTACGCCCGTGGCAGGTGCCACCCTTTCCACGCCCTAGATACGGCCCTGTTCTACATATTTCGAAGCAAGTTCCTATTCGCTATCGCTATTCAGCCTCAACTAATTCACAGTTTCGCAAGTTATCCATTGATATATCATTATGACCTCGTTTGCATCCCAGCCATTCGAAGAATTCGAAGTAGGCGCTTGCTTAGGCGTACATCGAAATTAAAAATATCATCACAGTATCAATATTCATGGCGAAGGATATAAATCTGAACAAACAAATGATCCATGTGTTACAACAATCAATAATGTCGCTAGCACCGATATCGTCGCTCAATCCGGCTGCATCCACCGTGCCCGTGGCCTGTCTCATCCCACTTGTCCACTTCCGCATTCCGGGCCGCCCTACAGCCCAAAGCTATCACCTGTTGACTTATTTGTGCGGTTTGGCCCGACCCGTTGAGCGCAAACAGAGCGGACGTGTATGCAAATCGATGGGATGAGCAGAGTAATAAATCTTTCTCGCGTTTCGCTGAGGCTTCAATTAATTAGAGTGATGCTGAAACGATGTGTTTATTTTGGTTTTTTCTTTTAGAGGACATGCGACAAAGAGAAATGAATAGAAGAAATTGTAGGATATTTATTCGACCTCCACTAAAAAAAAACAGATGTTCTTTGGCCATCTCCCTAATCCGTAATGTTCACCTCAGGGATAAGCACTCAGTTTCTGAACTTAATTATTATTCTGTTAAACACGCTCGGATTCGGTGCAACCCACTATCAAAAGTTATACTCCACCCAAATAAATACAAAAAATTAATGGAAGTGGTTCAATATTCGAACACAACACAACTTTTTGGTCCTTCGAGCCGGATGAAACAGTGAATTCTACATCAATCGATGAAACACGTTGATTGGTGGGTTTTGGCAAATGGGTTCGTAGGGTAACTAGATCTTACTGTTGCTTACCACAAGCTGTCAAATTCCCAGTTCCGATTTGCTTAAAGTCCGCTCAACGATATCGTTCGATTTGCGCCAACTGCAATCAACCTAGCGTGGCCCCTTTGCCCATTTGGTGACCTGGATGCGGCCAAATTGTACCCGTCTCGCCTTTTTTGTCCAAGACTCCGCTGTAGGATTGCAGCCGCGAATTTACGTTTGGATCACAGCGGGGTTTCATAGATTTCAATTAAGATGACGAGGATGAATGATACGGACGGCGGAGGAAAGTTGGCGAAAGTGAACTTGAACTTTTTCGAACGATCCAAACCTCTTCCTTCCTACACTGTGTTTCATAGGAGTGCTTTCCTGAGCCACATAAAGGTTCCCAGTGGATTGGTTCTTCCTGAGTGGTCGGGAATCCAAATGTCCGATACTTGACTGTGTTACAGAGCATAACAGAAAAAGTGAAAATTTGTAGCAACAGGAGTTAAAAAATCATGAGATGGTGTGCATTTTCTCGAATAAAAATAAATGCAATATAATTTGAAGAATACACGTGATTTTTTTGTATATTTTTCTGATGACTATTATGACTCAGCCTATAACCCGTTTCAGGCTTGACGTCGACTTCTGGGACACCCTGTATATAAATAATCCTAACAAAAATTAACAAAATCACAGAACAATATGATTCACACTTGATAAATTTCTGATGTAGATACCAGAAGTAAAACATAAAAAATTACGAAAAGCACTGCCGTGAAGGCAGGACCTTTTGAGCGCTCGTACATGCATCTTGTAGGAAGATTCGCATTATTCAGTTTAAGAAACCAATTGGAAAGATTTTGACAGCTGTAAAAAAAAATTCAAACTGAGGCGAAAATCCAGAATTCACGTCAGTGCTTTAGGTGACCAATTTTTTTTTCAATAATTCGCTAGAATTTTCTACGGTATCTATTGTCTTGGTAATGCGATCTGGACAAATTTCCCACGTAGTTTGAATATATCATTCTCCATCTATGTGCGAAATTTCATTCCAATCCAATGAGTTGTTCCGAAATTATCAGGAAAAAAATAGTTTGAACGGCTATATTTACGGAACCCCTGGTCTAATTGTGCTCATTGATGAACGTGACCGTGAAATTCGCGATCCAAACCCACCCTGAAAATTTCAAGTCCCTAGGCCTTTCCGTTCGGAAGTTATGATTTTCTATGGTTTCTATGGTTCTGATCATGCGATCTGGACAAAATGTAGCTCGAATATATCATTCTCAATTCAAATACAAATTTTCGTCACGATCAAATACATAGTTTTGAAATTATCAAGAAAACAAAATTTCAAACGACCGTATTTACGGAACCCCTAGTATAATTCTGCTCATTGATGAACGTGACCGCAACATTCGAGATCTACACTTATCCTGAAAATTTCGAGTCTCTAGGCCTTTCCGTTCGAAAGTTATAATTTTCTATGGTTTCTATGGTTCTGGTCATGCAAGCTGAACAAAATTTTGCATGTAGGTTGAATACGTTATTCTTCATCTGAATACAAAATTTCACCTCGATCGAACCTATAGTTTCGAAATAATCAGGAGAACAGAAATTCGAGCGGCCATATTTACGGAACCCCTGGGCGAATATTGCCCGATAACAAACTCAACCGCGGCATTCGAGATTCGAACCTACCCTGAAAATTTCAAGTCCCTAGGCCTTTCCGTTCGGAAGTTATGATTTTCTATGGTTTCTATGGTTCTGATCATGCGATCTGGACAAAATGTAGCTCGAATATATCATTCTCAATTCAAATACAAATTTTCGTCACGATCAAATACATAGTTTTGAAATTATCAAGAAAACTGAATTTTGAACGACCATATTTACGGAACCCATAGTCTAATTCTGCTCATTGATGAACGTGACCGCAACATTCGAGATCTACACCTATCCTGAAAATTTCGAGTCTCTAGGCCTTTCCGTTCGAAAGTTATAATTTTCTATGGTTTCTATGGTTCTGGTCATGCAAGCTGAACAAAATTTTGCATGTAGGTTGAATACGTTATTCTTCATCTGAATACAAAATTTCACCTCGATCGAACCTATAGTTTCGAAATAATCAGGAAAACAGAAATTCGAGCGGCCATATTTACGGAACCCCTGGGCGGAACCCTGAAAATTTCAAGTTTCTAGGACATTCCGTTCGAGAGTTATCGTTATTGTTATCGGCCGGACGGACAGACTCGAATTTTCCGACGGATTCGTCATCAGTCAGTCGAACATAGTCGTATGAGACCATTTTCGGTTCAAAATTCGAAAAATACAGACATCGTGACGAAATGATATAGCCCTCGTGTAAGGAGTACGAGCGCTCAAAAAATATTGCACAAATATAAATATGACTACACCAAGAATATTGCATAATTTATCTTCTCCAAAAAAAAACTTAAATAATGAAACCATATAGCAAATATGAACGAAATCATATAATACAGAATTATGAATAAATAATAACTATTTCTGAAGATAACAAGAGACAAATCACAATCACAGTAGAAAACAACAAAAATAGTCAAATTCAAAGAAGGATCTCCTGGAAAATGTTTGTGCTAATAATAGTTTATTATTTAACGAGCGGTAATGTAGGTCATAACTCACGCAGATGAAGTTTGCAGCACGAACCGAAGGCGAGTGCTGTTATTCATGAAGTGAGTTATGGGCATTACCGAAAGTTGAATACTATACTTTATCTACGACTATAACAATAAATACTAAGATACAAGTACAGAGAAAGAAATCTATTCACAAATCTTAATAGTTACCTATAACAATGCATTATTCATGTTGATTGTGCTTCTTAGCATGGGGTAGAAAGTCCATAGGGGCGATGCTTTATATTTAGTGCTAAGTTCACTAAAATATGCCAAAAGAGCATTCTCTGTAAACGATGACTCAATATTCCTCCTGCTACATCAATCTTGAGAATTGTTGTATACGCCTTAATATTTGTTTTGGGATTTTTCAGGCGATAAATTCTGTATGGCAACATTGGCTGATCGTCTCATTTCTGAAGGTGTACATAATAATTCATTTTCACTATCTAAATTCATCTTTTTCAGCAAAACATTCACAATAATCATTGGGTATCAACTTAATTTGAGAAAACGTCAAAATTATTAAAGTGACCTCCCCTCAATATCAAAAATGGACTGTTCCCTTTCGGCCAATCGGCTTGATCAGAAGCACAGAGCCAGGGAGTTATGGTAGTGAGTTATTATAACTCACGGTGTTGGTTTACAGATACTATTATTTGCTCAAAAATAGTCGACTAATGAATATATAATTCGATAGGAGTAGATGAAATATATTTATATGAAGAAAATCTTGATGTTCTCACAGCTGTGAAAGTCATAAAAATTGGATGAAAGATTTTCGAAACTCCAAAATATGGCTAAAATTCCTATAATCATTAGAAAACAAAAATATATATCGACAATTTCAACAGCAACATTAGACGAAGAAATCATGCCTGAATCATTTTTAATCCGAGGATAGAATTTGTACCTGATGGAACAACTGATTGCTGGAGAAAAAATAATAGAAACAAAAAAGAAGAATTGAATTGATCGTTACAATAGTTATTTATATGAAAAATATCAAAACACTTCGAGTTCGAGTGACGTTCGAGTAACGAAGCAAAGCGCTGCAAAAAAGGTCCCTTTTATATCAACTTATAAAAGTGTGAATATAATGACGAATCGATCCATAACTGAGGCACCCCAAAAATTCTCGTTGATCTAGTTCAATCTTCCGCTAAAATTTAGATTCTATACACGATACCAAAATTCATGAAACGCATATCCAAAAAAAGGTTACCTACAACTGTGATGAGCCTGAAGGTCAATCCGCTATTGGTGGAATAACTGTTCGTCCAATAATTATTCTAACGAAGCAACGTTCATTTTTACGAATTGAGAAGCCTAAGGCTTTATTAGGATGATTTTCATAATAATATGCTGTTCATCTGAACATGCCTAGCACGCATATGTTTTCTAGGCGAATTAGGAACGTTATTCGATAATCGAATTTGATTATGTATTTCTGAAGTAACGGGTTAATTGGTTGTAAATTGACCTCATGCCTTCTGATTTCCGTTGGTGCTGATTGGTCTTCGCTGAGTTATGGGGCTACCGATGATTTTACCACAAAAACTTAATCTCATCTTATTCGCTTTAGGGTCGACCCCCTATCGCCTAGATGGGTGTCGAAAATATCCCCTGATTCTTAGCGATGACAGAGAATCTAGTGGTAATGTATGTCGCTTCAATCCGTAACAACCTGTAGGTATGCTTGGATCCTCTTCAATCATGCATGAATAAGTGTGTAATTGGTGCTTCGTTTGCCAGATGACAACGTTACAGCGCGTCGAAAAAGTTTCATTTTCTCTCGATTGGTATTGAATGGTGTCACTTCTGGAAATCAATTAACAACTCGTATAACCTCCTCGGTCAAATTGGGCTCGTTATAGAGGCACGAATTCGACAGGAAATCGCAAAGTGCTCAGATTCTTCCTGCTTCTATCATTCAAAAATTGAATTAATCAGAATTGAAGAAGATCTTTTTTTATCGAGATGTTCTCGGAATGTTTATTTCGCGATTCTTCGATACGAAAATAGACATTGGAACACCTCCTCAAAGATGCCTCATCTCCGCCAGTTTAACCAAATTCAATATGGGTGAAATATCAATTACTTTATTAGGCTCTTTGTTGCTAGCTAACGAAAACATTGCGTTGAACTATTCCTGGCAGGGAAACACATAGATAATATAGAAGAAATATAATTATGATGTACCCTTGAGTCTACAAGATGTTAAGCGTTTTGGGGGTGCTTAACGTGGACAATTAAGAGGGTTATAATTGTGTCCCAAAGACGGTTGAGAATTTTAAAGGTGTCCAAATCCTTATCAAACAATTAAACCGTTACACCAACATTCTGAATGAAAATAAGGCTTTTCAATCAAATTCCTAACGATCTAAAAAGTATAGTGCATGTTGGTAAATTCAAGAAAGACTTATTTGCATTTTTGGTGTTACTCGAGCCGTATGATTTGAGAGTATATTCGGGTTGATGGGTTCAATTCTTCAATTTTTCCAAATTACTGCTTGATTATTTTTGTATTATTATTATAGTATAGTATTATTTTTCAATTGTATATGCTGACACCATTTCCATTCAATATTAACTGTAATTGAAAATAAAGCGTTTATCTACTCTTATTGAATTATATATTCATTATTCAACTACTTTTGAGCAATAGTAGTATCTGGAAACAAACACCGTGAGTTATAATAACTCACTACTATAACTCCCTGGCTCTGTGCTTCTGAACAAGCCGATTGGCCGAAAGGGGACAGTCTATTATTCGTATTTAGGGGAGGCCACTTGAATAATTTTGACATTTTCTCAAATCAAGTTGATACCTAATTATTATTGTGAATGTTTTCCTGAAAAAGATGAATTCAGATAGTGAAGGTAAATTATTATGTACACCTTCAGAAATAAGACAATCGGCCAATGTTACCACACAGAATTTATTGCCCGAAAAATCTCAAAACAAATATAAAGGTGTATACAACAATTTTCGAAATAAGTGTAGCAGTAAGAATATTAAGTCATCGTTTACAGAGAATGTTCTTTTGGCATCTTTCAGTGAACTCAGCACTAAATATAAAACATCGCCCCTATGGACTTTCTACCCCATGCTAAGAAGCACAATCAACATAAATAATGCATTTTTATAGGTAACTATTGAGATTTGTGAATAAAGTTCTTTCTCTGTACTTGTATTTTTGTAGTTATTGTTATAGTCGTGGATAAAGTATAGTATTCAACTTGCGGTAATGGTCATAACTCACTTGATGAGTTGCAAACTTCATCTGCGTGAGTTATGACCTGCATTACCGCTAGTTAAATAATATACTATTATCTGTCTATCTATCCTTATGAGGCGAGATATTACGCTGTGTGTCGTAGCGCGCAACGCCATCTTCCAGGCGTGCGGAGACCTGCCACACTTTTTACAAATCCATGAGTATGAGTATGTTATAAATAATGCCGATCCCATCCTTGATCACGTGCAACGTCCATGCATCGTGGGAAAAACGTTCTTGCACAAATTCGGCCAGCCTCCTCAAGATCCGAACGTACCCAAAGCATAGAGAACGAACCCACCTCTGTGTGTCCGATCCGTCGCTTCAGGTGCATAGAAGTCAATCACCGATTGGATGTGAGACCCACATAGAGTTGTTGACCCACATTTTCGCGTTCGCGTCGGATGTTGTACGTCTTAGACATGGCTTCGTGTCATTTTTTTTTCTTCACTAAATCGCAATAGGAAAAAGGAGACAGGTGCGGCCGGTGCCGGTGGAATTTATTCATATAATAACGAAGTTTTGGAATGCCGGAGAGATTGATCATAGAAAGTTGGGGATGGCGATTTGAATAGATTGTTCTGTGTCGCGGATTATGTCGTTCGATATGAGGACGGTAATTTGCGAATAATGCGGATAATTAATCTGTTTTAATGCGGATGTTCATATGAGGCATCAATTGAATGAGTTATGAAAATTGAGCTTAAGCTGTTTTACGTGAAAAGATATTTTATTTTTTCTGATCTAGTGTTCAAAGTTAAAAAAATCTTGAAATTGAATTATCGCGACAGATACTCAAATTTTCGTGAATACCAGAATAAAAACATTTCTTCAAATGTATATCTTGACATTGAACTTAATTCGATTCGTTAGAATTCATGAATATTGAACGAACAAAAATTTTTATCTCATTCATAAACATAAGTTTGACACCGAATTCTTTTTGAAATATTTGTGTCTACAATATTTTAGGATTTATCCATACTAATCTGTTGTTGTTTTTCATTATCTTCGTTATATAATACTTTGGAATTCTTGGGAAGGTGTGAGAATATTTTGAGGATTCTAGATTCTAGAACGCCTGGCATTTTTCCCATTGTAGAAGTTTCCTCACAATAATGTGATGAAAGGATATAAACTTTTTATTGCTTCATTCGTCGACATCATTTCATACAAACACAAATTCATTCAGAAGAAATTGAAGAAATAAATTAATTTCTTCCATAACTTGGAATGAATATATTGATGATTAAATCGAAGATTAACTGGGTGAAACAATTATGTTAATATAAATCGGCACCTTCGAGAACTTGAATGATTTGAGTTGAAACAACTTTTTATGTCAACCGATGCATCATCGATTCTATTAGCGATTAGGTATCAACAGTAGCATGACATGTCTTCTTCTTGCGATTTTATCCTTATAGCATTGAATTATGTTTTTCATTTGGCAGTTTATGGTTTGTTTCCTGACCACTGGCCTCCATGAACAGATCGGGATTATTCAAATAAGACATTATACATTTTTTTTTCAGTGTACCCAGTAGGATTTTTTTTTTTTAATCAATTCTTTCGCCAATGTGGTGGTCTTAACGAAACGATACCCAGGCAACACAGAGAGGACCACGGCATATCTCAGCGATTTCTTTTCAGGAAATCTTCTCCTAGACCTCCATATTATGTCCGCCACTGCGATATTTTCAGGGAGGTCGCGGCGATATCTCATGTGGAAATTATCAAACAATAGACTTGGCGAGTTCTATGTGAAATCTTTCGGCGAGTTCTCTGCTACATCTTATGGCGAGTTATCTGCGATATCTTGTGGAGTGTACTTTGGGAAAATCTCATTTGCTGCCTATGGCGGGGTCTCTGAGAGTTCGCATAACGGGTCGTACAAAAAATACTTTTATATTTATATTGAAGAAAAAACGATCTCAATTGAAAATACGCTTCTTTCAAAGTTAGAAAAGATCTGCGATGAAATTTTGAATGAATTATAATATCTGAATGTGAATTCCCATTTTAATCATAAGATTTTTGCAGATGGAAAGTCGGAGAATGCTTCATTTCTCCGACATAAAAACCGTTTAATATGTTCAACCAAATTGTGGTAAATAACGGATATAAAGAATCATTGATATATAACATATTATCCCAAAAAAATATATAAATTAAGCTAATCCTTTTCAAAAAGAATTGAAACAAGACCATAAAATAAAAACCCATTCCGTAAAAATCTCAGAGAAAATGTCATTGTTCTTAAAATAAAATGAAAACAATATCGCGTATAGAACTGATAGAAGCTGAGGTAAACTCATCAAAAATAATAAAGACAAAACGGATCAATCAGATAAATCGAGAGTATATGAACAAACTAAGGAAGATTGTCCAAGTTTTTATATTGGCCAAAGTGGTAGAACCTTTGAAGAAGAATTGAGGAACGTATAAGTACTCTCGTCAACGAAAAAACAAATTCAAATTTCGCAGAACAATAAATGGCCAAAAAGCATCGCTTTACGCATGATAACAAAATTTGGCATATCGAAAGTGAAGGTATAATAATTATAATAGTAATAATAAATGGTCTTTATTGGAAATGTCAAGAAAAATATACATATAGTTCATTTAAGAATTATTGACATCGAAGCAGGCCATGAACGTCCAGTCGAGGCTTTATTTCTGGTTACAAAAAAAGCCGGAATATTCCGACTGCAGTTTAAAAATGGGAATTCAGGTTCAACGTTATATATATATTCAGAAATGGAACCCCCAAATAGAAAACTTGAACAGCAAAGTCACCACCATAATCTACACCCTCAATGGTATGAAATACCATATCCAACAAGATACATTGAAGCTCCTATACACAGCCAATTTTCAGTCAACCCTTTTATATGGCATTGTTTACTGGGGAAACAGTACATCACGAAACAAAATATTTAAAACACAAAAGCAAGCAATCCGAGCTATGTATAGAATGAAATATAGAGATACTTGTAGAAGTATTCTCAAAATGAATAAAATCCTGACGCCAACAGCAATATATGTGCTAAAGTATGTTATATTCCTACAAAGCCACAGTAAACTATTTGAACAGTTTCTGAACAACAACCCAACTAGGAAAATAGATCCTTATATATACCCGAGGAAACAATTGACACTAGCACAGAATAATGCAAAATACATGTGCATGAAGATCTACTATGCGTTACCCAAATAGTTTCATTCGATAAGAAATGTTAATATATTGAAAAAAGACTAAGTTGAATTTTTGCTGAATATTAAACCATACGACTTGCTAGAATATTTGGAATCTAGCAAAGCTAAACCTTACATCTACTCTGTAACCAGTAACCATTGAAATTATTTGACTTATTCCCCATTATTGTAATACAATAATTGTAGGAACTAAACATATATTATTATTATTATTAAAATAGGAGAGAAACAAAAATTAAGAATCTATGTAGTACATGAAGAATTTTCACATGAAATTTGTACCGTAACTATCAATATATGAACCAATTTGTGAATTATTTATTGCTCCGTGTTGAATACTTCAAGAAAGTCAATTTTTTTTTCGATCATTAAAACTGACCATGAATTATTGAAAATATTATAATTGATGAGCAATTTTACAATTATTCAGTATACCTTTGAATTGTGAACAACATAGCATGTGTTCAATTTCAGTACGAGCAGAGGAAATGTGTACAGGGTACCATACAGTATAAGTATAATAAATAAACTCAAAATATCTACGAATGATACAAGAGCAAAGATGAAAATCTCATTGAAAACTTTGTTTACACGTATAAGTGTAGTGATTTGGATGTGTTTATTGAATAAGCTGACATAATCCTATTGATGGGCATCCTTTTGCAGGGAAGGTTTCAATTTTTCAATAACCCATTTATGAAATAATTCACCATTCATAGTAATCCTTATCATTAATACCACTGTCAAGAATCAGATAAAATGGGAACATTCCTAAGAGTAGTATTCATAGAAGATGGAATTGAAGGAAAATGAGAAATTATTCCGAAGAATATGTGTGAAATTCCAAAGGCACTACAATCTCCATTTTCGGATAATAAATTTCCTCTGTGAATATCACGTTGAAATGGTTATGACTGAATGAGATAAGAATATCACAAATCATCCTGTTCCAATGAGCAGATAGACTAGTATAAAACTATAGTTACACTTCAGCAGGTCCCAATGAAATTGAAATTCTCAAGGCGTATGTTGGTGATTTTTGAATCCAGACCTTTCGAAAATAGGAAAAAGGATCGAAACGCCATATAGATGTTGTAGACCTGGGGTTCTTCGAGATTCGAATCGCCCTAGGAAAAGAGCCATATCCTGCAACACGCTTGGGACTGATTTTCGACGATTTAGGCGATTTTATGAAATTAATAAATGAGTATTTTAAATAAATGGGGATGAAAGAGAATTCGTCCAAAATGGTTGTGCTGAGGCTGATAATAATAGACATAGGTGCAATCTTTCCTTCGTTCATTCTTTGGGTTCGTCTAAGGTCGTTCGAAGAAGCACAAGAACTATTGATACCGTTCTCTCGAATAAAAATACCTATCCTCAGTCGAAGAGAATCAATTTTTTTCCGAATTTTAACAGGAACCAACACCAGTGGTTAACCACAAACTCAGGAGTAGTACCTGTTACGGTAACAGATTGGTATCAAGGAGTCAATGTCCTAATCTCGCTGATACATCTCGATGACACTGATCAAATCTATCTCTGTTTTCACTTTCCTGCCCACTCAACTGTGACAGTACAAATAAATATACAGTTACACGTTGGCACCACAAACTGGACAACATATCAATTAAGTCAGCGGTTCTCAATACATTTTTATTTGGTGAGTTTATCTCAATGTTTTGGGGTGAAACTTGGGACACCCAGAAGATTGATGATATCTGAGAAATTTGACTCAGGCAGTCATTAACATCTATTATTTGGGTATCTTGCTTACATATACATCAGCTTTTTAATTTATTCGAAAAGTTTCGAGGTCAACCATTGAAAAGTTGTGAAACACGTATAATTTCTTCAATGATGATGGTATTTACTGCGGTAAAGTATGTTAGGATTTTGTTTAGAAAATACTGTTGATCTGCATATGAAGTTTGTTTACGGCCACTTTCTCTTCAGTTGTTCTACACACATCCCCGCTTTTCCGCTTTTCAGTAGGGCTATTCTAATATGTGAAGATTTAATTGTGGAAAATTCGCATTATTTTCTGAGGAAGTTCACTTATGATACTTTCGAATAGGGGAAAAGTGATCGTAAACAATGGAACGACCCGTGTTATAAATCATTGAACTGCGAGATCAACGCAGGTATTAATTAGAAAAGTTATCGATACTTCGATGGAAGTTGCGCAAAGAGCATTCTATCACGTAGAAGTCTCTGTAAACGTTTCTGAAACGTTGAGAAATTACGGAGCAGAGTTGTTCTGGCATGTTCGCCGGCATGGGTTCGATACAGAAAAAAGATATTTATTCCACGAACTTCTGGAATGATCGGTTCAATCCAGGCTCCCTTGTTTATGCCCACATCCAGGTTTCTCCATTCTGAAGTTGAAAGTTCGAAGTAATCGAAATTTATAACGATGGTTTTCCTTTTATTTCTAAATCTTTTTTAGGAAATATGTACCAAATTTTGAATTGTTTCAACACTGTCCTAACTTACGATAACCTAAGCTTATCTAAATATCAATTGATTTTAAGAATTGTTTCAACACTATCCTAACTAAAACTAACCTTACCAAAATATCAATTTATTTCAACACTGTCCTAACACAAGCTAACCAAACCTTAATATTAATTCATTCTAAGAATTGTTTCGACACTGTCCTAACCTCATCTAAATATTGATTCATTTCAAGAATTGTTTCAATACTATCATAACTAAAGCTTACCTAAGCAAAATATTAATTCATTTCAAGAATGGTTCAACACTGTCCTAACCTCACCTTAATATTAATTCATTTCAAGAATTGTTTCAACTCTAACTTAAGCCAACCTTACCTAAATATTAATTCATTTTAAGAATTGCCAACCTAACCTTTCCTAACCTAAATATTAATTCATTTCGAGAATTGTTTCAACACTGTCCTAATTCAAACCTGGATCTCTCTTGAAGGCTCAAATTAATTAAATCTTTATCTTAAATCGTCGTGAGGTTAGTCATTTTCTGTTTTTTATAATATAGTGTACGCAATAATATTAAGAAGTCCTTCGACAAGTAAAATGTTTTCTGTTGCACCAAACCACCAGAAGAACGTACTGTTGAATCATAAACTTTACCGAAAACGACCATTAAGCAGCTCCTCCACCGACTAACGCGTGGGAGATTGATCGTTCATCATATGAAGACGTATACTTAACCAGACCTCCTGGTTTAATAACTAGGAAATGGATACAGCACACGCATAAAAAGAACCCATCTCTCTAACAGTAAATCGATTCCTTCTTCAGAGGCCTACCATCACCGTGTCGTAACGAACTGCGCGATCGTAATTAATAAAAATAATAACGAATCCTCGCGAATAATTTCGTGATTTTTTCCCACGGAACTATGCGGAAGCGGGACGGTTCATTATCTGGCGTGTGGATGTGATCGGGGCTTTACGGGACGGTGGTTTGTCGAATAATGGCCTCTGGTTCGATGATAATGAAGACTGGGTAGTTAGTTCGGTGATTAAGAAGAATACAATCGGGAAAGCATCTTGAACTATGTTCTACTAATTAAGTCTTGAGAGAATGATGGTGGTGAGACGTTGATGAAGGAAGTGATAGAGTTTCCGACAATAAACAGTCGATGTTTATTGAACTGTCTTCTCAACTTAAACTATTGTTCTGAAACTATTCATCACAAGAATAAAGTGTTTCCATCTTTTATATCGAATACAATTTTTTACAGATGAAGAATGGAGCAACAACAACAATGATTCTGCATTATACCTCATGCACTCATCATCGACCAATGTGACACTACCAAGGCCTTCCAGAAACCCCGAAAGAGAAATCCCAGATGAGGTCTACAACGACTATCGAACAGAACCAAACTTCAACAGGTACCAGGAACCCAAATCCCCAAAACTTTCCAAAGTAGACCTCAGAAACCGTCAAGATAAGTACCACCCAGAGGACAACAGAACTCAAGAACACGATATAACTAAGTACTTGGAGAAACCAATCTCCAAATACACCGACAACAAGTATCTGGAGAGACAGAAGTCCTTGGAAAGAGAAAAACATAAAACTGTCGAGTACCAAAAGAGTGTTGAACGGTCTGAGAGATCTTCGGATAGACCTGGGTTCGCCAACGGACATAAGTCTCTGGAGAAGCAGAATTCGAGAACAAGAAGTTTCGAGTTTGGCAACTCCGACAACTATTACCATGAAGATTCGGGGAGAAATGGTAAATATGAGGGGAGGTATTATGATGATGACATCAGAAGAACAGAGAAGGATAAGTCCAGTAAATACTACGAGGATAATGGTTTCGATGAAAGCATAAGGTGAGTTTTTGGACTATAAAATATAACAACTGAAGTTAACACAAAATATCTTCCTCAGGTACAGAAATTCATCTAACCTTGAAAAATCAAGGTTCTCAAGTTATGAATCCGAAGAATATCCAAGGGAACATAGGTCCTACCAGAATCCTCCAGTACCCAAGACAAGACAAAGATTCAACGATGACTACCACCCCGAGAAAAAATTCAACAGATCACAGTTCATCGAAGACTATCAAGTAGAACCAGAGGTGAGAACGAGAAACAAGAAAGATGTTGTGGAGTACAGGAAAGAACCTGAAATGAGGCCAAGAACGAAGAAGAACGTCGATGATTACCAGAGGGAGTCTGAAATGAGGGCTATGAGCAGGGATACCACAGATGCGAGGGAACCACCGTCAAGAGCTAAAAATAGAAATTCGGGGAATTATGAAGGAGAGGTAGAACTGAGGAACAAACCCAAAACGTCTCCAGAGGATTACCACAAAACTCGCAGGTACTTTGGGGAAGAAGAGAGGACAAGGTTGAAACCTACGAATGAACCTGAACGTCCAATGTACTCCAGAGCAGATAAAGATGAGAAGTCTTACAAATCGCTTGACTATTTCGACGAACCCAATAAGAATAGAAGGAGTGCACAATTCAGACAAAGGAGTCCCTCCCCAGAAATAGTTAAAGTTTCTCCCCAAGATAGGTTCAGGGATGCGAAAGAAAAATTCTTATCTATGGAGAGAGAAAGGTTGGCGAACCAGAGGAGAGGACAAAGGGAGGAACCATCGAATCCCAACAACAAGGTATGTGAAATATTTTGTACTTATATTGCTAACTTAGGTTTTTCGATATTATGAACTATGTGAGTCCAAAAACATGTTTCTGTTTTACCACACATATTTTTTTTGTATAGCCATCACACTTGAAGAGACACGAAAGCATGATCACCCCAATGAAGGACAGATACGACGATTCCTTTTACGACGAAATCAACGAAGGAATCCCGAAACCATCACCAAGACACGTTGAAGAAGTGAGGTACCGTAGGGAATCTCCCATAGACCGTTACAGAAACACCGAAAAAATCGATCCCAAGCGAAGATCTATGTTCAACTTGGTCGAAGACGAGCACAGAAAAAACTCCGGCGACATAGCGAGAGAAATAAAAAGAAGATCTTACCTCGATTCGACGAACTACGACGATGAGATGCACAAGGAAAGAGAAAGGAATTACCAGGAACTGCCAGAAAGCGACAGATATCCACCAGAAAGAGACGGATACGGAAAATCCTACCATGATCTGGATAAAGTAGGAGAAATGAAGTACGACTCCAAATTCACCAAGAACCAGAAGAACAAGAGCAGTGCTGGTTATAGACACAGTTACGCCGAGCCCAAATTGAGGATGGATAAGAAGAATGGTTTCTGCGAGATCTTACACAGAACGAACAGCACGGTTGGCAGCAATGGGAGGGTTGGTATTGCGAGCATCCATCCCTACTGAATTCACTCCTCTCGTTATTTCCACCTTCTTTTCTGTACTCTTAAGAGGTGTTCTATGGAATTCTATAACTGTGGATTAAGGGGTTTTTAAATACGTATTTCGTTATCTTCTTTTTGATATTTTCACCGAATGAAGACGCTTAATTTTTTTGTTACATCGAAATAACTGATACTGCTTAATATGAATATAAAATGCTAGTATACATCATTCTACCATCATTTGCTCAAAAACTAACAAATTAATTGAACATGAAGTTACTAATATTCTCACTACAAGATTTTTAATTCGATTATATAGTTTTTGTATAGAAAATTATATGTACTGTAGTCTATGCAATTTATGTATCAACTTGTTGAAAATGGTTTATAAGAGTAACAGTAATTAATTCTCATTTGAGCCATTGTATACATAGAAAATATTGTCACTTATTATCACAAACATTTAACGGAATTGTTAACTTCTTTGAATTGTTTTGGGTTGATTATTCTCGATTTATTTTTACTTACA
This sequence comes from Aphidecta obliterata, assembly GCA_963966015.1. Classification (NCBI taxonomy): domain Eukaryota; kingdom Metazoa; phylum Arthropoda; class Insecta; order Coleoptera; family Coccinellidae; genus Aphidecta; species Aphidecta obliterata. Next base: position 12,328,457 of record OZ014434.1, on the reverse strand, counting down.
CTCACTTCTGTATATATTTTATTTTATATTGATATGGAAAAATATAGATTTATTTATTTTTTATATGTGCCTTCGTTTTATGTAATTGTGAGATTTAGAAATTTTATAAAATATAATATTTGATTTTATGAATAATGTTTTTTGGAAGTCATGTAATTTCGTGAGTGATGCTGAGAGGGAATACAACTATGGTCGAGTCAATTAATGTATTATATAATGATGAATTTTGTTGATGCTTCGAATAATAAACGATTTTTTATATGTTGTTCTTGCTTTGAGTTTGTTCATCAGATCATTCAATAATCATTTCGTTGATTGAATGTCATTACTAGAATCAATGGTTGAATTTTCGTTTTCACTTTATCTTAGACTTTGATTGATAATAATAACACAGACGTCTCGGCGAGATCTCTGAGAGGTTATCAACAGGATAATATGCGAGGTCTCGTTGATATTTTTCATGTACCGTAAATAAGCGAAATTCTCACTGGTGTCAAAACATCACGAAGAACTCGCATTCCATTTTCCAGGTTGCATCTTATTGCCAGTTCCTAAAGATTTCCCTATTAACCAAAACAAGAAATTCCCAATGCGAGTTCCTGAAGTATTATGGCCATGATTTTACTCGTTCCCAGTGAATTGGTTCTGAAACTTTTTGAGTATTATTCGAAATAATATTTCATTTCCCTTCAATTCTATCTCCTCTAAACACTACACTTAAGATTGATCAAATTTTTTGTTCTCTACAATTCCTTTTCATTCAATTTGTATTCTAGAGGAAATATCTTGAGGATGTTCAATGGTGTTTCTTATTGATACAGTAACTGATCCTATGCCAGAGAGGAAAAACAAACAGAGAGATGAACAGGGCGCAAGTACTGTCCCTATGGCTAAGGGAATGCTGCTGAGAAGCAGCGATGAAGAGGTCGTCAGGGATATCAAGAATCTGACGGTGGAGAGAGTTGAACTCTCTGGGTCTGCCAGGAATAGGATGAAGTTCTTCATAAAGGAGAGGATGGTGCCAAAGGAAGTCAGGAAAGAAGCTTCCAAACCCATTAGTGCAAGGACAGCAAAAAGCCAAGTGACCAAGATAAATAGATATGAGGATGAAGTAAGTCTCACAGTCCTCAGGAGCTACCCAGGTCTACCAGACCTCGCAGAGAATACCGCGGCATTTGGACCAGATTGAGAGCTGTCAACAACCTCTCAGAAAATTTGCGAGAGACATCACGATTTCCTAAAAAAATGTCGCTGGGATATATTTGGGAACCATTAGTGTTACTGTGCAAAACCGACATCTGCTCAACGCTAGTTTACAGTAACCTACTCGAGATTACAGATTCAAGCCCAAGAAGAAGGGGTATGTGGTCAGTCGATCGAAACACAGCATGGCGTTCGACAACTTGGAAAAGGTTAGAAAAAATGATAGCGAGAGCTCTCCGAGTTCACTTGCTTTCTTAGTTTTTCTGCTCCCTGAGTTTTCTTATCTTTTAAAAGGTAAAACGTACAGGTTTGGTTTGTCAGTAACTTAATACTGTACTCTAAAAGTGAGAGGTTCCTGCAGTTTGGAAGAATTTCCGACATTCTGGTAAATTCATAAGATACATTAGTTTACCACGTTTAATCATTCCTATTTGGTACTCTCTTATTAATCGTTCACATGCTTTATTCATAATTAATGCTTATCATTCTTATTTTCTATTTCCTTATTTGATTGTTGCCATTAATAATTTTCATTTTCATGTAATTTGCATTGATCCACAAGACATTCATTTGCTCTTCGTAGTGAGTTAATTCTACTCAACGTTAGTAAACTTCAACTATAGTTAATGTAAATGTTCTTAACCGACCATGTGTGGTATATTCTATGTGCTTCACACGAGTATGTTTCATAATCAACAGTTAATTGTCCAGAACTTCTTGTATTAAGGATAATTGTATAACCATCACATTTTATAATCATATCTGGGTTTCTGCAATACTCTTTAAATAATACTAGTCGAATAACTCTTTACCATATGTAATCGTCGTAGCTTTCAGCCAATATTACGGTTATCCACAGGCAGCTTTAGTGTCGTCTTTATGTTCATCATCTTCAATAATCATTGATCAACTGTATCATGGAATAGAGCCTCAGCTGGTTGGGAACTTCAGATTGTTCGTACTCTTAACTCATAATTATCAGTTATACATAATCCTCGATAGAATTACTGTCCAGGGAGACAGCCATCGTTGACATAACTCTATTTCTCGTTCAATGGGGACTGTTCTCATTGGCTCTCCTCCAGCGTAGGAAAAGGGACTGTTCTCTGGAATATAACCCCACCGGGAGAACATTGGGGATTGTGGTCGGACCAAAAACTACCTCTCGATAGTTATATTCCTGAGAAGTACCTCACATCACTGGATACTCACATCATCACCAATTAAGGTTAAGGAGTTGTTAGTGCAGTATTTAACTTACTCAACCCTATTTCAACATCATATGAGAGAATTCTCACCAGTCGACCTGTTGCCGTCTACGGATATCCTTCACTAGTGGATCAACGGTATTTGAACGAGATAAGGAGGGGGTTTTCCTCAGGGTTTCCTCTCACTTTTTGGCACTCTGAAATAAACCTGTGATTTTCTTGTTTATGGTGCTGAAAATATGTGTTTTGAATTTCCTTCCTTTCCGTCAATCTTTTCTGATGAATCAAGCGTAATTTGAGTTGCATACCCAACGTAGTGTCCTCAAACTACTACGATCACGATCTTGGCCGAAGATTATCAAGTGTAATATTTTCACGTTAATTAGAACTCATTGAAGGTAGAGTTCTAGTTCTTTGTTGCATTTGACAGATAACTGTAATGTCAGTAACAGATTCAGCGCATGAAAGTACAAATACAGTACTTACAATTGTTTTTGTGGTTTTGAAATTTTTTACATATTTTTCGAAATAATATTTCAATTCCATCTCCTATGAACACTACTCTTAAGGATGTTCCAATTCCTTGCTCCTACAATTCGTTTTCATTCAATATTCCAGAGAAAATATCTCAAGAATATGTAATTGTGTTCTTCTTATTCTTAACCAGCCTGGCGAACAAGGCGTAAGTCGTGGCCCTATGGCTGAGGAAATGCTGCTGAGAAGCAGCGATGTAGAGGACCTCAAGAAGCTGACGGTGGAGAGGTTAAATACTCTGGGGCCACCAGGAATAGGATGAGGTTCTTCATAAAGGAGGAGATGGAGCCAGGGGAAGCCAGGAAAGAAGCCTCCAAACCAATTGGTCCAAGGACAGCAAACAGACAAGCGACTATGACGAATACATCTGAGGATGGCAAGCCTAAAGGCGAAGACCATAAGTGTCCGGAGCAAGTCGCTTCGAAAGCCTCACAGTCCTCAAGAACTCCCCAAGGCTCTTGCACCCCATGGGTCCACCTACAGCCAGGTTGCTCCTGGGCTAAAGGTGAGCATTATGGACAGAAATTATCCAGAAGTGCTACAAGGAGTAGACCAACTGAATGATCATAGAACAGGAAAGTGGGGCTGTAGTAAGGCCTAAATTGCGGTCGTTGCACATCCGACCAGGCTGGCACAAAGAACGCCAAAAGATGTCGCAGAGAATGGAGATGGACCAGATTTGGAGCTTTAACCCTTTCAGAAAAGTTGCATCAAGATTTCCTAAAAAGATGACATCGACATATATTTGGGGCACCTTCGTGTTGCCTAGGATGATTATAATATAGATCTTGCCTATGGGAACCCAACCTAACAAAACTTCAACTCAGATTCTGATGATTTGGTTTTATCTCGAATTTTTTATGAGATTTGTAACTTGCACTGTTCTTTCTCAAGCATGATCTAACTTTGAATCAACTGAGAAAAATTATGCCCCTTCGAATCGGAGGACATATTCGATTTGATATATTCGACATAAATAGGAAATTTTGAGCAATACTCTGATAAAATTAGCCGATACTTGATGGAAATCCATAATCGAACTCACAATAGAATAACTAATATGATTTCCACGACAAGTGTTTAGATGGCACAGCATCATCTTCAGATGGTTAAGATATAACTAAATTAATTCTCTGAACACTAAAGCTACCTACTGATACAAACCAATCTTATCACTAGGTGGGGGTAATGGTTAATCCTATACGCAAACTCCTTGTGTGTGATATATATTCAATGATATCTCAATGACGACTTCCAAGGATGAAAGTATGCTTTTCCTACCGCCATCAAGTGCCATTTTTTCTCCATAATTTAAAAGAGAGACAAAAATTCACTTCCAAAAAGATTCAATAATGGTGAATTGAGTCTACTTGATCGAACAGACGATTTTTGTTTTTTTCTCTCAAGGCTCTCCAAAAGGTTCAATTTTATACTTTCATATTCCGTATGCATACGGAAAATAAAAGTAAAAAAAAAAACAAATCTTCTTCCTCAATGGCGGTAAGATAAGCATGATTTCATCCTTGAAAGTCGTCATTAAGGTATCATTAAATATTCATCCCACCCAAGGAGTTTGCGTGTAGGATTAGCCATTACCAGTGATGAGATTGGTTTGTATTAATAGGTAGCTTTAGAGTTTAGAGAATTAATTTAGTTATATCTTAAACACCTGAAGATGATGCTGTGCGTGTCGTGGAATTTAACTCAATGTAGTGAAAATCATATCAGTTATTCTATTGTAAGTTTTGAGCAATATAAGGCAGCAATGGTAAAGTAGGTACATAGGTTAATCAGCGGTCAACTGTCAGATTGCCAGTCACGTCACATTGCCAGAGTTCATGAAACTTTCAAATATAAAATTACGAAAAGCACTGCCGTGAAGTCAGGAGCTTTTGAGCGCTCGTTCATCCACCTTGTAGGTAGATTCGCATTCTCCAGTTTTTGAAACCAATTGAACAAATTTCAAACAAAGGCGAAAATCAAAACTTCACGTCAGTGCTTTATGTGACCAATTTTTTTTTCGATAATTCGCTAGAATTTTCTACGGTATCTATGGTCTTGGTAATGCGATCTGGACAATATTTCCCACGTTTGAATACATTATTCCTCATCTATGTGCGAAATTTCAATCCAATCCAATAAGTAGTTTCGAAATTATCAGGAAAAAAATTGTTTGAACGGCTATATTTACGGAATCCCTAGTCTAATTTTGCTCATTGATGAACGTGACCACACAATTCGCGATCCGAACCTATCCTGAAAATTTCAAGTCCTAGGCCTTTCCGTTCGGAAGTTATGATTTTGTATGGTTCTGATCATGCGATCTGAACAAATCTAGCTCGAATATATCATTCTCAATTTAAATACAAAATTTCGTCTCCATCGAATCCGTAGTTCCAAAATTATCGAGAAAACTAAATTTCAAACGACCATATTTACGGAACCCCTTGTATAATTTTGCTCATTGATGAACGTGACCGCAACATTCGAGATCCACATCTATCCTGAAAATTTCGAGTCCCTATAGGCCTTTCCATTACAAAGTTACAATTTTCTATAGTTTCTATGGTTCTGGTCATGCGAGCTGGGCAAAATTTTGCATGTAGCTTGAACACGTATTTCTCCATCTGAGTGCAAAATTTCACCTTGATCGAATCTGTTGTTTCAAAGTAATCAGAAAAACAAAATTTCGAGCGACCATATTTACGGAACCCCTAGGCGAATTTCGCCCAATAACGAACTTGACCGCGGCATTCGAGATTCAAACCTACCCTGAAAATTTCAAGTTTCTAGGACATTCCGTTCGAGAGTTATCGTGTATACGTACGGACGGACAGACTCGAATTTTTCGACGGATTCGTCATCAGTGAGTCGAACATAGTCGTTTGAGACCATTTTCGGCTGAATATCCGAAAAATACAGACATCGTGACGAAATGATATAGCCCTCGTGTAAGTAGTACGAGCGCTCAAAAATATGATGATCAGAAAATAATGCTAAAAAAATTATGAAGGTTGTGACACCTGCAGAGAGATTTTATGATATTGCGAAAAGGCTCAACTCATCTGAGAATGTGTCACAAGTCTAGGACCTAGTTTCAGTAGGATTCAGTTTGCAGAGCTATATAATGTGTAATATTATTATAAGAGGACGCCATTCTATACAATTTGATAAAATCGCAAATGATCTGATATTATTCCATATTCCATAGGTCATATCATTAAAACGGAAATGAATGTAATTATTTATGAATCAAGGTTTGTTTCATAATGATTTTTTAAAAAGCCGTAGGAAGATCCAGAATACCACAACTAGATTGCAGTTGAACGTATTTGCATAGATTCTTCGTTGGTGTCTACGTGATCGTAATGGGTTTACCGAAGTATTTCATGTTCGTGGCGTTTTATGGTGCTGTTTTAACTGTGAGTACACAAACATTCAATGTAGTATTAATGACACTATCCATAAGAAGATAATGAAGAAGTATTTTCATGTATCCAAGTGTCAAAAGAACAGTATTTGAGCTATAAACAGAAGTTTACAATAGCAATGCCCCCTAATTCCCCTCTTTGCCTCTGCACACATATCTAGTTTCAAAGTATGTCTGTGATATCCTCTGGGTCGGACCCCATAGTTAGACTTTTTTCAAATTTCGACTCTGGAGAATATATTTTGTGGAATATAGATAAAGGAAGTGATGTGAAAATTAAAAATGTGCAGCTTTGTCATCAAAATATCTTCTAGGAAAGGGTTGAAATTTTCTTGTCACTTTTATATTGAATGCGCCATTTTTCAGGCTCCTTCCAATTCAGGAGAGACCTCATCCGAAACCAATAGGAGGATCGCCAAAGAGTGTTTCAGCAAGCACAGCCTATCCAGAGAAGTACTCGTCGAGTTCCACCAGAACCCAGAAGATCCGCCGAAGAAGATGCTTTGCTACATGAAATGCTTCCTGGAACGTAAAGGTTTGATCGATGAAGGTGGATATATAAATATGGAATATAACAGTGGTGAAAATTATGGAGGGGACTCGCAGGAGGATTCCGATGGAGACAGCTCGGCATCTGACGAATATGATGCTGTTGGAGAATCGGGCGAAGAAGATCTGAGTTGTCTGAAACGGCTGGAGCCTATCAAGAACTGCGGTGATATGAAGGGCGTTTTGAAGTGCCTTCCGAGTATTCGACGAAATGAAAATGAATGATTTTAAATAGAGAATGTAATATCAGCGTTTAGACTGAAACTTAATATATTTACCTCGAGTTATATCGGAAATATGGCTTTGAAAAGCTGTGAGTTATTGATTATTAATAAAATGTTTGAACAAACTGCATGTGGTTACACGATTAGATAAACACCTGGGAACCCAAGTGACCATATAACCGGATAGCTATATAGCAGATACATATCTATATAACAAGAAGAGCGCAGATGCACACCAGCGATATACCAGAACCGCTCCCATATTCAACTCAGGAAGAGCACACAGTTACATTTTATAGAGCGCAGCAACGTTTTAAACATGCTTCAATTAGGGAGTCGTTTCACATCTCAGCTCTATCACTGATACATGTTTGTGATGTGAATATCAAGAATTCGTTTCATAACGTTTTTGTCTCAGATAATACTTTCAATTTAGTGATATCTATTCGGTATGTTGGACGTAATATTAAGGTGAGGTTTTTTTTTGACAGGAGCTGGATCATTTCGCAGGAAGTTCATCAATAAAATGTACTGAGCCTGGTGGTTCTACCCTTATTATTTGTATACCGCTGTCACCAATTTTCTTATCTATTTTCCGAAAAGGTCTAGGTTCGTGCTCTCTGCACGAAGACAGTGTCTTTTGTCTTATATTTGCTGAGGAACAGGTATTCAGGAAAGAAAACCTCGAAACTTCAAAAGAACATATTATATTTACGAAAAATGATGGTAAAATACGTACATAAAATCGAAACTTTCACAGACATCAAAAAGAACATCCAAATAAAGCATCTATTGTTCAAATAATTTCTCATAATCGTAGTTAAATCAAACAATTAAACTGTTACTTCTTACAAACAGACTAATCTAAATGTACGATGGGTCAGATAATCAACTACAACAAATATTCAAATTTGGTACGTAAAATCAAACATACATCAAATCAACTTAGGATCGAGATATCAATATTATTGGGGATTACAATAACACATTCATAGGGGTTAAAACTTTGAACTGACTTTTTCCTACCTTGGTCTGCAAACCACCTAATTTCGCTTTCGTACCTATTTGGAAACAAAACCACCCACACGCGATATTGGCCTTTATTTTTATTCGCACTCGAAACACAAAATACGGCTTTTTAACTCTACTCGAAATAAAACTTCTCAAACACTTATTTGCACGATCTAACACAATTACTCCCTTGATCCGAAATCTAATAGAATCCTCGACTGAAAGTTACAACACTCTTTTCCTCTAACCGAAACCGTCGTCCGATTTTTCCCTTCATCGTGATGAGTCCCCGTTTTCCGAGCAACTGACTCTAATTTTTCCTCCTTCTCCAAAGGTAAACTCTACCCCCCTTTCAAAAAAAATCTACAACTCCAGAGTGGGTGTCCAGACGCTTACTCAGCAAAAATGCTTGCTTCTAAAATTTCCCGTGAGACCGATATTCGTAATCTACGGTAGACATAAACAATTTCAGCGACTACGATGTTGCAAATGGACAACTTCGCCTTTTAGACGTAAATTATCGTGAATATGGATGGTCTTTTTCGAACTTATCACGCCGATTAAAACTAACGACATCCTTTCTGATACCTATAGACTGATTCCATGCATATACGAAAGTCTGGAGTATTTTCCACTCAAGCAATGCATTTGAATTTAAATAATCCATGTGATTTTGAATAAGTATTCCCAAATTATTACAAAAATATTCAATTGGAAAAAAGTCCAAACAATCTTGGCCGTCAATATCTTGAGACGACTCTGGATCGTGTTATCCAATGAAAAAATTAGGAAGATCACAACCTCACCGATAAAATTGACCCAAATTGTTCACAGAAATTGTTCGAAATGGTGACCATTCGTTTGATGGGCGCAATGTCTTGCCCGGCATAATAACGAAAGCTTACTTGCAGCAACTATCACATCAATTTTCTCAGGAATGATGTCTTCTTGGGGTTGAGATCCAGGGAGCCAGCAGGCCAATAAATTGACCTTTCACGTCCTATCCACCTATTCGGAAACGCATTATTTAAATAATTTTGAACATTCAGACATAAGAGAGTCTGTTATGGGCGTGCTTCAGGGAACCAATCCTGTTTATCATCTATGTGAATAAGTTACCTAATTCAAAATTCAAAAGTTCCAGCGAAGCATTCAATGGGGATGTTTGCAGATGACACAACCTACTGAAATCCTCTCGCATAACAACAGCTGTTGAAGAATCGAATAATGTTCTGAAATAGGTGGGAGAGTGGAGACTGGTATCAACATCTCATCTTGAATATAGACAAAACGCAATGTATTTTCTCCTAAAGTGAAAGATCCAAGCTGAACCATCCTTCGTCAGTAAACCTTGCAGGTATTAATGTCATGGTCAAAAATAGTGTTGCGTTTTTGGGAATTGTGTTAGATAGGCACTTGTAGTGGGGACCTCACACTGAAAAACTTAGATGTAGGCTCAATTCCATATGTTATATGCTTCTTATGTTGAGGGATCAGATTGACTTTAACTTGTTAAATATTGTTTATTTTGCTAATTTCCAGTCAATTCTGTCTTATGCTATAAACTTTTGGGGTTATTCTTCTTATGTTGGTAATTTATTTGTAATTCAAAAGTGAGCTTTAAGAACTTTTCTACATTTAGGCTATCTCGATTCGTTCAGGCGTTTTTTTAAGAGTAACTTTCCATTTATGGGCTATACCTCCATATTATAGAGATCGTTGATATTTTTCTGTAATCATAACAATTATTTTGAGGCCAATAAAAATGTGAATGCTACAAGAAGAATGTTTCCGTGTTCTGTGCCATTTCACAAGACCACGTTGAGGGGAAGAAGTAATGAATGTACGGCAATAACTTTGTTCAACATATTTGCCTCTAGTGTTAGAGGAATTTTCTGCCATATAAAATTCAGAAAAGCTTCTGATGCTTCAATTTTAAATTGTGAGCCATATAATATAGGTGAGTGCAAAGAATTTTGTAAAATAGTGTTATTATATATTTGATGTTGACATGTTTCATTTTTACACTGAACGGTCGCAAATGGTTTGCGACAACCGATAGATGAACTTACTGAGAAATTAAACGCTTTGAGCAAAGCCAAGTACTTACCTCAAGCTGACGGAATCTCGGCGAATCACCACGGGCTGATTCTGAAATAGGGTTGACGGATAGGAAGCAGAGGATGGACCTTCTTTCTGCACAGTTCCGGTGCTGTCACCTAGTTTTGGAGAAGCTAAAAGGTACTTAACTCAAAGTTGCTCAATGTCACTTTCAGAAGATACAATGGTGCGATAGAAAGGAGACGGTTAAAGGATCAGATGACACGGTTTTTCTCGAATATGCGGCGAAATTTCACAGAAGACGAATACCTCGGTGTTAATTTAGAAGGTTTTTATTTTTCACTACGATTTTCTCTCTCTCGGCGACTTGCTGATTAATTGTTTTGACTTATGGTCTGACAGATGTCAAGACCTCGCAGCGCGAGCTCAAGAAAACTATACAGGTGATCGTTTACGTTCACGACGTAACATACACAATTCTTTGGAATGAATAAATACTATTACTATCACTATTCGGAAAAATCATACGCTTTCTCAAAAGATTTTCGGTATACTGACCTGATAATAAACACACATTTAGATCTCAGTCTATCTAGTCAGATGCAGGCTGGAAATTTCTCAGATTCGCGGGTAACTTTGAGTTCGGAATACTCGGCCCTGGTGAATATTTTATATAAACGATTTTTGGTATATTGACTTATTTTAATAAGTTCTATTGCTCGTCAAAAAAACCTTACCTTTGTAAACACCCTGTATATGAAGGAGAGGATTCGAGGTGTGACAATAATGAAAAAGATCAAAATGTATCTATTCAAAACTCGATACATAAATATAATGATAGTTATATTTATGAATATTTTCTTGTTTTACAGAAAAAAGGTTATGAACAAAATCATACAACAAAGAATGAATATATTCACGAAGTAAATATACCTACCATAATGAAACCAGGAGAAAACCATAACGTTTACAATAAAAAAAAATTCACACAAATATATATGTAACAACAAAAATATTGGACAAGTAAAAATATTTGATAGGTACTACAAATTACAGAAAAATAGACCAACCCCCAAATTAAATATAATGAAATTACATAGAAAATTTAACAAAATCATAGAACGCAGAATTATAAAATAAAATGAAATATATTTCTGAAGATAACAGAAGAAATAAATCGAAGTAAAAAATACCCAAATTAAAAAAAAGTGAAACTTCTGGAAAATCTTTTCTAATCGATATGGTTTCTTATTTTTCAATATTCATGTGAGGAGAATTATGATGTTTGAATCTTTGTATTGCAGCTCAAATCCACATAATCAATCGGAAACTACAAATAAATATCAATAATTTCATCGGCAACATTAGACAAAGAAATCACGCAAGAATTATTTCTGATTTACCAATGAATATTATAACTGATGGAACAACAGTCATATCTACGTCTTCAATTCCTTGTAGATGTCTCTTCCTTAGATTGCTGAAGAAGAGAAAAATATTAATGGAAAGTTTAATCAACCATCACAGTAGTTATTGATATAAGAAATAAAATACCCCCATTTAAAACAAAGAATAAATGATGGATGTAATTCATTTCTTTGGAATATGCAAAGTGAAATTGATTATATCCGCTGTTGAATGATTTGTTGAATAAACACATAAAATAATCGGAGAAAACTGAAATGCACGATGAGTTTTTTTTTGTCGAGGCGAGTTTGAAAGAGGGTTGTTTCGTATTGCTCAGGTGAATTTGTGAAGCTGCTTAGGGAAATACAGACTTTTTCCTTAGGGATAACGCTATGTTATATAATGTGAATTGGACGGAGATTAAGGAAATTAATTCATATTGCAATAGATCCCGAATGATTGAGATAGCATAGAAGTGTTCTCAATCAGATTTTGACTTTTTATGCAAAGTCCTTCTGAAGGCTATGTCAAAGTTCTGTGAAAGAAGGGAAATGGATGTTGTCAGCTCATTTTCAACACTTTTGCTCACAACAGAAGTTTCTTCGATCTCTCAAATTCTATATGTATTAATTTGAACGATTATTCAAAACAATCTGATATAACTTTTATCGGAGCAAGACCCTCGTGGGAGATGACATGCGACACGAAGCAGAAAAATGCTCACTGGTATAATAGCCCAGAACAAAAGTACGCTTAAACGCTTATTGCGTTTTCCAATGAAAATCGCAACTTGTTAAATCGTCCACAAAAAGCAACTTGAGACCACTTTCTGGTGTACTCACTGACCCATGCGCAGTAAGATATCGCCCACAGAAAAGGACAGTTCAATTTCTTGTAGGTTATGAAAATCAGCAGACGCAACTTCCGAGCGCTTACTCTACAAATGGGGCATCAGTAGTGAAATGGCTACGTATAATAATTCGAATGGTCGAATTTGGGTGCCATATTCGAATGACCACTCATGAATAAAAGAAATTTCCTTTCAGATACCCAAGTTGAATTTTTATATTTCCAAATTGGTCCTTTCAGTAGGAAGTACCATTGAACCAAACGCAACTCATTATAGGTTTTCAGTCTCATAGTACCTTCAAATAATTTACCTTGTACTCAAAAGCTATCTCAATTCCTTTTTTCATATCAACAACGCATCGTCTTACGATCACCGTTTACCTTGATTCATTTTCAAGTTCCTTCAAATCGTTTTCCAATAATTTGAGTGATCAATTATTACGCTCTGTAGGCATTTTTTGTCGGTCAGGTTTCTGGTTATGGTGAGTTGTCATTGAATGCTAAATAGTGGACGAATAATATCATGAATTTAATTATAGGAGAAGTGGTTATCAATGACTTGATGAATGTTTTCAATGCAGTTCTGAAGAACCATCATTTTTTTTGTGATTTTTTCAGGTACCCTTGTGAATTTTTCGATATCATGGTCGTAACGTCCCTGCAGCAGTACGAAAGTGTCTAGACCCGATATTGAAAGGGAATTTAATTTTAACGAGAGTTCTCGCAGAGTGATTGAAACTCTTCATTCAAGATGGAATTCGAAAATAATACAAAATTTTATTTAATATAGTAAGTATAGTATACAATTCTATTAACCAATAGCTTTAGTTCAACTATCACGGTCCACTGCGCTACAATCCCTGAATTTGAATTTTGACAGAGTATAGCGGCCATTTTGGTGAAGCTACAGCTGTCAAATTTGGAAAACACTCTTCAAAACTGCATTTTATTTCAAAATCCAGTCGAAGATACTTGTTGAAATCATCGTGTATGTATGTTTGTTTCTTATTCGATTTTATGTGTCGTCGACTGAAATAATACTTATGTAACATAACGACTTTTTCTGATCATATGGAATCCTAGATTCTTACTATAATTGAGTAGTGTATCTCCACTAGAAAAACTGATTAGAACGATCCTTTATCTGGTAACAACGATAATAAACTACCAATGTAACACTATGGAATATCCTCAGGGAAAACAGTAAAATTTACAATAATGCAAATGAACTCATGAATGCGATTTCTCCTAATAATGTTCGACTGTTTCACCTTGCTGAAGTCGTAATGTTTTAACCTAGTTGAGGATTGAACATCATTTTTTTTTCAAATCTGAATTACAGCAAGAAACATAAGAAATTTGTTTTCATGTTTTTGTAATATCTGGGAATACGAATATTCAATCTGAAATTTGGAAAAGAGTCTGTATATTCGTAGTCGGGCATACATTGTATCACTTTGTATAATCAACGGATGTCGTTAATTTTAGAGTCGTGTGATTGAGAATGGATACCTACCTAAGCCATCGTGTGACGTTAACTTTGAGGGAGCTGGTCACAAGGCAATTAGGCTCGCGGCTACACTCAGGGAAGATGGGAGTGAGTAAATGAGGAAATGGAAAAGGGCACCAGGTAGAGATATGCCTGCCTATTGAAGAGAAAACAGCCTAACTTGGCTAAGTTCAACTATAACTCTCTGTAACTATGACAGACCAATAACGGTAGTTCAATAACACAATATAACCAAAGGAATAGGTTAACAACGACTATACTTCAAAAAAAATCCTGAAGGGATACACTGGTACCGTTGCTGGTACCCAAACGCAATTTGTGAAGTGCACCCCACTATAACTGCTAACAAGCTTACAATAGCTATAACCAACCAAAAATTATATCACTTAAGTATAAGTTATCAACCGATATGCGGTATGATCTCCAAATCACTGATTACCTTAAGTATACGTTATTGATAGTTAGCCAATGATCTTAATGCCAGTGCGGAGCACTGGTTACCTTAACCCATAAGCGAGATCCCATGTAGAATTCACAGTGCAGTGCCAGCACCCAAACAATGCTTGTACGAAAAATGGGCTCGAAATGGAGACGCTTGGATACTTCGAATAGCTGACTTGAGAGACAGTCGTATACTTGAACAGCTCACACTTGGAATACAGCCTGAATTACAGCCTCCGCCGTATACGTGCGTTACAGCCTCCGTTACAGCGTATACGTGAAACTTCTTGACTTCCACCGTACACGTGAACCCTAATAAGAAAATATAAGACATGGTTCTTACTATAAAAATGATTTCATACCTCTAAGTTGTTGTTCGAGGGAATTGAAGCAAGATGTATTCAGTTCTTCGTGAAAAGTCCAACCGAAAATTTTTTCTCAACAACAATTGTCGCAATCGAAACCTAATAAAAGATGTTCAGAGAGTGGTTCAAGGAACAAAAGGATATTCATACCTCTTAGATGTCCAAGAGTTGATTCGTAAGAATAGCAGTCCTCGTGGAAAAATATAAAACGTTAATCCCAGAAATATTCCAGTAAACCTCACAGGGAATTCTTCAAATTGAAGTTATAATCACCTATAACAAGGATGATCCAAGATCACAATTTCTTCAATTCAAAAATCTACTCCACGTTTTCCAATATCTCAACCAATATGACAGTCACCCAGAATATCCCATTGACACCTAATTCCCAAAGTTCACACAGAGATACCAACTGTCGAATTTGACAACCAAGAAAAAGAATAAAAAGAAATCGAAAATCACCTGACAATGCTATTCGTCAATTCCCATTGAGATGTTCTACTTGTATATACTAAATAAGACATTTCGTAAATTAAAATCCATGGTAACGGCTATAAGTATGGAAATCATACGTAGAGGCCAAAAAGATCTTACCCGTGAGATAAAAGCTAACGGAATGACAATGACGGACTCCAAGGTTAACCTCACAAATTCCAAAACAAAACAAACAGAATGAACAAATTTCGCCAATTCAAGCACGGAGATTCAGGAAATATCACATTACATTAGCGAGATGATAAATATATAACGTACCAAAGAGGAAGGAATTCAAACATTGAAAATAGAAACGATAGCGTTAGGTGGAATTTCGCAATTTTCCATAGTGCATGGTGGAAATAAACAATGATTTGAAATTATAACGTTACAATCGATATGGAATTAGTATATGGGAGGCATAAATCGATTGCTTTTTGTCGAATGTGCTGAGCATGCCGAGATAAGGCCAATAAGGGAAAAAAAGCAACGTCGGTTGACCATGAGAAAATTTGGCAGAAATCAAATGGAATGGGCCAATTGGTGAGTTGGAGATGGGCAGTGACGTGATGTCTTGCTGACTAGGTTCCTAGTGCTAGTGGAAAACTAGCACTGTCACATTATTAATAATTTTTAGGATAGTTCTAACTTTAACATAAACAGTTCAAACTTGAGACAAACTTCAACGGTTACACCTTTTGATTTCTTGAAGAAACGCACAAACCATAAATATTTTCTTCTGTCAGAAACATTGAAGGACCCACCAATATTTAAACCTGTCTCAACATATCATTAGGATGCATAAAAAACCGATATATTCGAAATATGATAGCGTCTTCATAGGAATCATTCCAACCCTGACATTTAATACGCCGAAAACCACTTCTTCAAATTAATTGAAGAGGATTATCCCGAAGCTAAAAAGGTAAACAAATCGAGAAACATTCCGGGTATCAAAGCCGATTAAATTTACAATTTGATGCGATTTGTGAAGAATCGACCTTCGCTGGGGATACAACGTGTTGGGTATTCAAAATCATGCATGAAATATATTCATTTTATCCCTGGTTTTATGTAACTGATGTTATCTAACCTGCCATTTCCGTGATTCATCGGTATAAAATTGCGATTGATTGTTTGAGATTATTGTATGGTGGCGAATGATGATGGCACTGTGGTAGGATCACGAAATGAATGAAATATGTGTGAAGAATGAGGAAATGTGTGTGGACTTCCTGGAATAAGGAGGTTTTATTATGATCAAGGATATATGAAATTATTATTGTCTTCCGGGCTGATCTCGCCAGAAGAGGAGCACAAACTCCTTTCATTGGTCTGAAACCTTCCTTTACCTACAAGAAAGAAGGAAAAAACCGAAAGAGCGGAATCTTCTGAGTAAGATCATTCCAAAAATTTATTCGAATCTTTGATCTACGAGATCTGAGAAATTGCTGGATCTTAGCAAGAATATGCTATATACACCTGTTATATCTGGGAATACGAATATTCAATCTTGAATTCGGTTCCTATCACGGAAAAGAGTCTGTATATTCGAAGTCAGGCATACACTGTATTACTTTGTATGATCAATGGATGTCGTTAATTTTGTAGCCGTTTGATTGAGGATTGATACCTAAGCCATAGATAAGGAATTAGTATATGCGAGGCATACATTGATTATTTCGTATCCATCGTTAAGAACGGATGTTATGGCTAGACCGTGTCGAATGTGCTAAGCAGGCCAAGATAAGACCAATAAGGGGATGAGAAGCAATGTCGGTTGACCATGAGAAAATTTGACAAGAAGAATTCAAGAACGTGGGTGTCCCCAAACCAGGGAAGTGAAAGGCACTACGAAAAATGTCAACTCAGGAATTAGGTTTTTGAAGTGGGAAAAAGTTTACCTTTGGGGTACTCAGAAAAAGTTAAAGTCAAATGTTTTGCCGTATAAAATTATTTATATATATTACACTTCGATTCGTAAAGTTGAAAACAAAATGATGGGATTTCGTATAAAAAAATTATCCTATATTCCTTTTTCTAGTCCAGCCGGATTTCAATAATGCATTCTTGAACGATTGCTAAGATTTTACTCCCTTTATTTGATTTGTTAACTGTTGTTTGGTAGGATGTAAGTTGATGTACCTTTGAGTGCCTTGAAGAATAAATTCTGCATTTACAACACCAACGTGTAGAATTCCGAGGGATGCCTTGCTTATTTGCTGCTAGCCTTTTCCCTGGGACCGAAACCAGAGAGACAATACCTATACCTGGGACCTGAAACAAGAGACAGCGCCTTTTCGGTGGACCTAAACCAGAGATTTTTGAAGTTTTCAGAAATGATAACGCTCTTATTCGTAAAAACAAGCGCGCAAAAAATTGAAATTGGTAGAAATTTGAAAAAAATGTTTCACATGGCAGAAAAACAATGCCTCGTCTTACCGATTGTTAAGGTAGCTGTTACCACAAAGAACTGTTACTTCATTATAAAGTATGTATATTATATAATAATGAGCAACGCGTTCAGAAGTTGCCCAATCTAACGTTAACCAATAACAATAAATAAATTACACTAACGGTAATGCAGGTCATAACTCGCGCAAATGCAGTGTGCAGCACGAGCCGAAGACGAGTGCTTTAATTCATCAAGTGAGTTATGAAAATTACCGGAAGTTGAATATAATACTTTATCCACGACTATAACAATAACTACTAAGATACAAGTAAAGAGAAAGAACTTTATTTACAAATCTTTATAGTTACCTATAACAATGCATTATTTATGTTGATTGTGCTCCTTAGCATGGAGTAGAAAGTTCATAGGGGCGATGCTTTATATTTAGTGCTGAGTTGACTAAAATATGCCAAAAGAACATTCTCTGTAAACGATGACTTAATATTCCAACTGCTGCACCAATCTTGAAAATTGTTGTATACACCTTTATATTTGTTCTGGGATTTTTCGGGCAGTAAATTCTGTATGGTAAAATTGGCTGATTGTTTTATTTCTGAAGGTGTACATAATAATTCATCTTCACTATCCAAATTCATTTTTTTCGACAAAACATTCACAATGATAATTAGGTAATTTGAGAAAAAGTCGAAATTATTCAAGTAATGGACTGTTCCCTTACGGCCAATCGGCTTGTTAAAAGCACAGAGAGTTATAGTAGTGAGTTATTATAACTCACGTTGTTTGTTTACAGATACAATTAACTGCTCAAAAGTAGTTGAATAATGAAAATATTATTCAATAGGAGTAGATGATGTCTTATTTCATCGAGATGTGTTGGAGACTTATTCAAATTGTGTAGTTATGGCTCAGGTTATTCTATTCAGACTTAATTTTTTATTGAGCACTTTGACATATAAGTATATC
Organism: Aphidecta obliterata; assembly: GCA_963966015.1. NCBI lineage: Eukaryota > Metazoa > Arthropoda > Insecta > Coleoptera > Coccinellidae > Aphidecta > Aphidecta obliterata. The sequence goes on along the minus strand of OZ014434.1, from coordinate 12,309,812 downwards.
TTTTCAGAAATAAGGTTGAATTATTCAGATGGTGAATTAAACTATAGAAAACGCGATAGATTAAGTGTCCATACCTGAGTTATCTGATTGTCCCATAGAGGAAGTATCGCTTATCCCGATATGCCAAGTATTGTGAAATTTTCATAGTTATTTCGAAGATTGATCGATAGTTATTCTCACATTAGAATATGAATCTCTCATATTCCATTTATCCTAGGTTCCTCTGAGTTTTTGGTGTTTTTATCAGAACTGCCATCAACCTCGGCGACCACGCCACTGTTCAGTGTCTTTTAGTGACACGTATCACATTTCGCTTTTAAGGTTGAGGTCATCCTCAGTGAGCACTTATGAGGTCACCAGAGTTGGATTCATTGAATTATTCACCATGAAACTGTCACCAACTGCTACACCGATAGATATTTATTCGGAGATAAGTTGTTTATGTTGCTTGAGGAATATCGATATCCATCTTGTTTCCGCATAAAGTATTTTTACCATCATGGTCGTACTGTCATGATCTTTTTCTTCCTCACAACAGGCACGAAGATATTCACTCAAGAATTGTTTCTAGCTGTTCAAGCAAACAGGGCGAAATATTCATGTTGTTTTTCAATTCATGAAAAATTGGGGCTCCTGGTGACCAGTTACATCTCTGTGTTATCATCTGGAGTGATCAAGGAAGGAACATTACGATGTATCATTTCTTTGTTCGAAATACGCATTTGATCCATAATTTTACACAGATCTGTGATCTCGAAACTACATCCATACTTCGTATTGGCGATGTGTCGTGTTATATAGTTACTATGTAACTTACATGCAACTTCGCTCCATATTTGTGGGGTATACAAATATAAACATATCATCTGAAATTATTTTATGTTATAATGTTGAGAAAATCCAATCTCCCCATGAATTTGCAGAATCCAAGAATCAAATTTGAAATGGTCATCAATTATGGAGAATTTCCTGAATGTTCCATCTTCAATTATTATGAACATTTCTCCACTTTCCGTTCGAAACTTGAACAGTTTGAGAGGTAATTTCCGTGTTTCTAGGCTAGACCATCAAATGTGAATCTTCCCAAAGGTCACTTCCTAGAAACAATAGATAATGTCGTATTATCGAGACCAAAGGAGAGTCAGAGTCAAACAGCCAATAAATAAATAACTGCGACCTCCATTTGTTGTACCTAGAATTTCTGAAAAAATACGGAGTGAAACAAGCGATTATTCTCTTGTTCTCAACTCTCTATTTGACCTCTCAACTTTTCATTTTTCATAACTTCGCTTATCATTTTCTCATCATATTTTAGGATTACTCGAATCGAACAATATGTATTTCCCTTGGGAACGTCTGATCGATCTTGGAATAATAAATGATGCAAATTGAGAGGGGAGGCAATTTGTGTTTATTTTACAGATGTGGGCGATGATTCTTGTTAGTTTATACAGGGTGGTCTCAAAGGTGATGCTTTTTTTATATAAAACATAAAACATAAAACAAGAAAAATTCTTCTAGATAGACTAATCAAGCAAGCCAACAAATCAATACATGTAACCCCATAGAACATCAAATCCATCCTTTGCATCTGTAGACCGGTTTCGACATTAGTGTCTTATCCGTACAGCTGGCGCAGGCACTCAATGTGGTAAACAGACTACCCAAATAACGGAACGCAAGACAGGTGGCGTAGGTGGAGAAAATTTTTTCCGATCGCCGTTGCGTTCCGTTGTTTGTGTAGCCTGTTTACCACATCGATTTCATCCTGCGCCAGCTGTACTGATGAGACATGTATGTCGGAACCGGTCTACAGATGCAAAGGATGGATTTGATTATCTAATGGGGTTACTTGTATTGATTTGTTGGCTTGCTTTATTAGTCTATCTAGAACAATTTTTCTTGTTTTTGTTGGAATTATTTCGATGAAAAGATATATTTTCTTATTAATCGAAAAAAAAAATTTCACCTTCTTTTCGTACATGAGGAAAAATATTCATGAATATGAGTAATATGACTCAATGAATCATTTTGATGGGCCTTAGTCATTTTTATAACACCTCTAATCCTCTCCCTTCCACAGGGTGTTTTCGAAGTTGAGGCTTTTTTTGACAGGTGCTAAAACTCATCAAAATAAGTCTAAATTTCAAGAATCCCTTTTATGAAATATTCACCAGGACCGAGTATGTCGAAATCAAAGTTCTCGAAAATCTGAGAAATTTCCAGTCCGGATCAGACGGTACGTATTTAGATCTAAATGTGTTCATGCTTTGTGTTAACTGGAAATCATATGACAGAGCGTCTGATTTTTGTGGCTTATCCTTATTTCGTAATGTTTTTCCAAATAGGTGGATAGGAAGTGGTGGGTATATTTCTTGGCCTGCACGCTCCCCGGATCTCAACCCCTGTGATTCCTTTTTGCGCGATCGTACTACTTACACGAGGGCTATATCATTTCGTCACGATGTCTGTATTTTTCGAATTTTGAGCCGAAAATGGTCTCAATCGACTATGTTCGACTCACTGATGACGAATCCGTCGAAAAATTCGAGTCTGTCCGTCCGGCCTTAAGCACGATAACTCTCGAACGGAACAACCTTCAGATCCCACGAGAGGTTCCGTAAATATGGCCGTTCAAAGATTTTTTCCCCCTGATTACTTGAAAACTACAGATTTGATCGTGATGAAATTTTGCACTCAAATGGAGAATGAGGTGTTTAAGCTACATGTGGAATTTTGTCCAGATCGCATGACCAGAACCATAGAAAACATAAAAAATTGTAACTTTTGAACGGAAACGCCTAGAGACTTGAAATTTTCAGGATAGGTGTGGATATCAAATGTCGTGATCACGTTCATCTATGAGCAAAATTATACTAGGGGTTCCGTAAATATGGTCGTTTGAAATGTTGTTTTCTCGATCATTTCGAAACTACGGATTCGATCGAGATGAAATTTTGTATTTTAATCGAGAATGATATATTAAAGCAATATTTTGTCCAGATCGCATGACCAGAACCATGGAAACCATAGAAAATTGTAACTTTTGAACGGAAAGGCCTAGGAACTTGAAATTTTCAGGGTAGATTTGGATCGCGAATATCACAGTCACGTTCATCAATGAGCAAAATTATACTAGGGATTCCGTAAATATGGCCGTTCAAAATATTTTTTTCCTGATAGTTTCGAAAATACTGAGCGGATTGGGATGAAATTTTGCACCTAGCTGAGGAATAATGTATTCAAACTACGTGTCCAGATCGCATCACCAAGACCATAGATACCGTAGAAAATTCTAGCGAATTATCGGAAAAAAATTGGTCAGCTGAAGCACTGACATGAAGTCTGGAGTTTCGCCTAAGTTTCAGAATTTTTCTGACAGCTGTCGAAAATTTCTTCAATTGATTTCTAAAACTGGAAAATGCGAATTTATCTACAAGGTGGATGTACGAGCGCTCAAAAGCTCCTGACTTCACGGCAGTGCTTTTCGTAATTTTTTTAGGGTCATTTGAAAACATTAGTGTACAGTGACGTTGAGGTGAATAGAGAACTAAAACAAGGCATTGAAAATGCCTATGACATTATTCGTGAGCAAACTGATGTGATAGTTGCTGCATGTAATAATTAGTTATTACGCCGGGCAAGACTTTGTGCACATTAAACGAATGTTGACAATTTCGAACATATCGTATATTGTTTATATCCAATATGTTCAAAATATCTGTGAACAATTCGGATCAATTTTATCGGTGAGTTTCAATCAGTAATTCAACCAATTCTTCAGAACTTTAAGAATTATTTCGTTCAGGAAATATCTCCTTATGAAGGTTGAAAAAAGTATACAAATTTGCGATAAAATCCAACACTTTATTTACTTGCTGGAATGCATATGGCACCGGTATTCATGGCAGATTTCCTAACAGAGATGTATTAAGACAATGATGCCCAATATTTTGGCACTTTCTTCAATTTCAATATTTTATATGATCAACTTCCGGCTATATGATCTCTTTCGATGAGTTCTGGCACCTGTCAAAAAAGAAGCCTCGCTGTTAAAAACATCCTGTAAAAAATAGTTGATCCCTTAAAATCGACTGCCATGTTTGAGGCCAAATTCTGAATTTTTTCATATAAAATATCCAATTTGAAAAAAGGTGCAAAAAATCTTGGGCATCAGAATCGGAGAATCTGGATCGTGTTTTATCTTTGTTGACAGATCTGCCATGAATCACGGTGCCATATGCATACCAGCAAGTAAATGAAGTGCTGGATTTCACCACGAATTTGTTTATTCGTTTTCAACTTTTATTAGGAGTTTTTCCTGAACGGTATAACTCTCAAAGTTCTTTCTAAGGAGAGGGAAAATTACTGATTGAAAAGGTCCTATGAAAAAAATTAGGAAGTTCACAAACTCACCGATAAAATTGATCCAAATTGTTCACAGAAATTGTTCGAAATGGTCACCATTCGTTGGATGTGCACAATGTCTTACCCGGCTCAATAACGAATTATTACATGCAGCAACTATCACATCAGTTTGCTCACGAATAATGTCACAAGCATTTTCAATGCGTGGTTTTAGTTCTTCAACACTATTCACCTCACTGTTAGTGTACACTAATGTTTTCAAATGACCCTAAAAGAAGAAATCACAGGGGTTGAGATCCGGGGAGCGTGAAGGCCAAGAAATCGACCCACCACTTCATATCCACCTAAAGTCACAAAAATCATACACCCTCTCAGATCGATAGAACTCTAAGAAGAGGGTCAAATTTCAATCGATAAATCTCGCTCAATCCTTTTGAAACTGGCACCTTCAAGAGACCGTCTGTATAGGGCCGTTCACAAAGAAAACATCATACTCTTCGTTGATAGCTTTTTGGTTTTTTTCACCTTATTCCTAGTCTCGATGCGGTTTAATTGGCCACTTCCGTTCTCCGCCGATCACACGGGGTTAAGTTGAGCACGACATGCACTCTCACTCTGCTCAAAGTGGTTTATGTCACTTTTATTAGTTTATTGTTATCGTTTGTTCCTTTGGGAACGTTACTTTCGTCGTGTGAATTCGTTGACGAGGACGTCACGATCTTTGTTCTTGTTAGGTCTTCCGTGTCCAACTGCCGATTTCCGTAATTACGATGTGTCGATAGGAAGATAGGAGAATGTGTTGATGAGTTTCACGAAAATATGCCTGTATATTTTACATTGCTGTTTTCACCTCTCAGATGGATTCTAGGAAGTTGAGCGATTTCTGGGCAGCAGATAGGACACATGTGCATGCTGTGTCGTTTCCTGAATACCATCCGATCCTCGATGTTTCCCCTTGGCGATTATTAAGTCTGACCAGATTCGAAGGCACACTTATCGCCCGCCTGGGGCCTAGAGAAAGCGATTGTTTTCGCAGAGAGCATCGAAATGTCAATATATGATCGCTCCTCGATGGTCATTTACCTCGCTCAACATCTAAGAGAGCCGCTACACGCGAGGATCTACTATTCGAAGTCTTACACGTTATTCATACGGCTCGAAGGACCAAATTTCACCATAGGAGAAGTTATATTGAGTGAAGGTTCAGATTTTCAGCGTCATACAGAAGAAGCTCGGTTTTGGCATTGCATATTCTTGTGGAATTTTGAATAATTGCCTTCAATTTGATTGGATTGACAGAGCCCACAAAAAATGTTTTCTTGTGTTTTTTATCTATTATGACACAAATCCTAACTGTCTACCGTCGAATGAACTGTTGTGATGCCGACATCTATTCTAACCGATTAGTCCGCTCGTGTACACCGACCTTCATCATCCCAACTTCATAATTTGCCAATTATAAGTTCTACAACTGGGAAGGTGTGTGAGTCTGTTTGATCACTTTTACCGAGCTCTTTCCTCTTTGAAGGGCCGCCAACAACTTTCCTGCCGAGCAGTGAAAGAAAAATTTCTCATGATAATGATTGGATTTTATTACAACTTCCGAGGGGATACGTCATCTTTCAGTCTGCGAATTTCATCGGTTGTTAACATTCACCACCGGAGCTGGCTATTGGTGGATTCAATCGATAATTTGGCAAAGGTTACAAAATTTTTATTTTTCATAATTCACGAACTTTCATGTTAGGTTTGGTTTGGATAGGTTAGGCGAGATTAGGTTTGGTTAGGTTAGGTTGGGTAAAGTAAGGTAAGGTTAGGATACGTTGTAGCGTTATAATTTCACCCGAATGTCTGTAATGTTCGGAGAATGGTTCCGAAGGATTGAGTTGGACTCACAGATGGAGAATTCGTGGTCAAAATCAATTCTATCCGTATGTCCGGTCGGCCGTAAACTGTCGGGAGAAGAGGCCTAGAATTTTGAAATTTCTTGGGTAACTTTGAGGTATATTAACTTTGAGATAGTTATAGTTATAGTCAAAAATACAGATTCGATCGAATTAAAACTTCGTGAGGATCGTATAAAATAGAAGTATCTCAAAAATTATTTTCTAAAACTTTGGTATCTTAGACACTATTCGCCATATTTTGCTGAAATTTTGTGTGTACAATGAGGCATCGATTAAATGACTTATGTGAAAATTCGGCTTTGTAACAGTTTCACGTGAAAAAAAATTACGAAAAGCACTGCCGTGAAGGCAGGAGCTTTTGAGCGCTCGTACATGCACCTTGTAGGTAGATTCGCATTTTCCAGTTTTGGAAACGAATTGAGGAAATTTTTGACAGCAGTCGAACAAATTTTCAAATTAAGGCGATAATCCAGACTTCAAGTCAGTGCTTTAGGTGACCAATTTTTTTTCGATGATTCGCTAAAATTTTCTACGGTATCTATGGTTTTGGTGATGCGATCTGGACAAAATTCGCACGTAGTTTGAATACATTATTCCTCAGCTAGGTGCAAAATTTCATTCCAATCAGATCAGTAGTTTCGAAATTACCAGGAACAGAATATTTTGAACGGCCATATTTACGGAACCCCTAGTCTAATTTTGCTCATTGATGAACGTGACCGTTAAATTCGCGATCCAAACCCACCCTGAAAATTTCAAGTTCCTAGGCCTTTTCCTTCGGAAGTTATAATTTTCTATGGTTTCTATGGTTACTACTACTGTGGTCACGCGATCTGGACAAAATGTTGCTTTAATATGTCATTCTCGTTCAAAGTACAAAATTTTATCTTGAACGAATCCGTAGTTTCGGAATTATCGAGAAAACAAAATTTCAAACGACCGTATTTACGAAACCCCTAGTATAATTCTGCTCATTGATAGACGTGAACGCCACATTTCAGATCTACACCTATCCTGAAAATTTCAAGTCCCTAGGCCTTTCCGTTCAAAAGTTACAATTTTCTATGGTTTGTATGGTTCTGGTCATGCGATCCAGAGAAATGTAGCTTGAATATATCATTCTGCATAAGTATACAAAATTTCGTCACGATCGAATCTGTAGTTTGGAAATTATCAAGAAAACTAAATTTCAAACGACCATATTTACGCTCATAGATGAAAGTGATCACGACAATCGAGATCCACACCTATCCTGAAAATTTCAAGTTCCTAGGCGTTTCCGTTCAAAAGTTACAATTTTCTATGGTTTCTATGGTTCAGGTGATGCGAGCTGTACAAAATTTTGCATGTAGCTTGAACACCTCATTTTCTATTAGAGAGCAAAATTTCATCTCGATCGAATCTGTAGTTTCAAAGTAATCAGGAAAACAAAATTTTGAGCGGCCATATTTACGGAACCCTTAGGCGGATTTTGCCCAATAACGAACTTAACCTCGGCATTCGAGATTCGAACCTACCCTGGAAATTTTCTAGGACATTCCGTTCGAGAGTTATCGTGTATACGGCCGGACGGACGGACAGACTCGAAATTTCCGATGGATTCGTCATCAGTGAGTCGAACATAGTCGTTTGAGACCATTTTAGGCTGAAAATTTGAAAAATACAGACATCGTGACGAAATGATATAGCCCTCGTGTAAGTAGTACGAGCGCTCAAAAAAATTGGGTTTTTCTGATATATTCAATGCAGTTCGATGATTTCATCTTTGGATATTCATTGAATTGAAATGAGAGTTTTTGTCATACTGAGAATGAACACTGAAGACCATTTTGGTACACAGAAAAAAATTAGTTTTCTAACATACAGGGTGTTTCTTAGGGCGAAGGTTTTTTCTGACAGGTACTGGAACAGATCAAAAGTTGATCATATAATATATTGAATTTGAAAAAAGTGCAAAAAATCTTGGGCATCATCCTCTCAATACTACTATGTTAGGTATTTGCCAAGATTTACGGTGCCATATGCATTCCAGCAAGTAAATAAAGTGCTGGATTTTATCACAAATTTGTATATTTGCTTTCAAATTTTATTAGGAGATTATCTTTGAACGGTATAATTCTCAAAGTTCAAACTAAGGAGACGAAAAATTACTGATTGAAAAAAATAGGAAGTGTAATACGCAGACGCGATATCTGAATACTTTTAACAAAATAATACAAAACAAAAAAAAAAAATCTTTCATAAAATTTTTTGTGGGATACTAACCAACTAACCCCAATCCAATCGAGCGGTTAATTGGATAGGGCCTTGGATTCGAGCCTTGAGCAAAGTAAGGACTTCGAGTTTACTGCATTTTCCCTGAAAACCCCAACTGGTGAATATAAATGAAACAGTGATGTGTTTTCATTAAATATATATTTTAAAAAAAATGAATGATTCTTTACAAATTATAACAACACACGCATTCAACCTTCACCAGAACGAATAAATCTCGACAAATTTATCACAAAAGTGTCAAATCAAGGTTTGATTAATGATCTCAGAATAACAATTATCTAAAAAAAACTGAATTTCAAGAGTACCTAATTCAATCTTGTGTGGAAGATTTCAAGACTCGGGACTAGTGAGAACTCAAATAAAACCATGCGTAATTTTAGAATAACCTTTTCTCATGCTCCGCCACTGGAGGGTTTAATCCTGTCACTGTATTGTTCGCACTCAATAAAGCCGAGAATTCACTGCGCTACAAAACACATCATCTTCGACACTACTTACTTCCACAAGCTATCACAGATTTTTCCCTAATCCGGACTCTAAAAAAACTCCCGACTGAAAATACTAAAGCTATTTCCCTACAACGGACTACTACCTCAATTTAGTCCCTACACCGGCCTCGAACCGAAACTACTAATTCTGTACCTATCTTGGCACCTTCCCGACTTCCAACTACACCGGCCTCTAACCGGAAAACCGACCCCGTACGACTAATTCTTAATGAGTTCTCTACCTGCGAGCAACTGCCTCTAAATCGAAAAGTGAACCTAAAATTTTGTACCTATCGTGGCACCTTCCCGACTTCCAACTACACCGGCCTCTAACCGGAAAACCGACCCCGTACGACTAATTCTTAATGAGTTCTCTACCTGCGAGCAACTGCCTCTAAATCGAAAAGTGAACCTAAAATTCTGTACCTATCGTGGCACCTTCCCGACTTTCAATTTCTGCCCTAATGCGAGTCACCGACTCAAAACAACGAAATCTCCAAAGTTCTCTACTACCGCACAATTCCCCTTCGGTCCCAGACCGGTAACAACTGACTCTTTCCGAGCCCCTCGAACTCGCGAACAACCCCCTCGATCGACAACCACTGACTTCCTCCGATCTTTTTTTCGTCTCAAGAAAATTTTCAACCCTACCATTCTAGGTGGTTCCAAATGATTTTTTCGTTTTCGTTAAAACAATCACTCCCTTCAATCATCTTTTTTAAGGCGGTTCGTAAACCAACCACCGGCAATTATTGGTCTGAAAATTCTGAACCAATCACCTATCGCATTTCCGACAGTGGTGGTATGGTGTGAAATTTTTCCATCTAAACCCTAATCAAGTGTTTCGTGGAATCGATGAGGGAGAATTATAAATCTCCCAACGCTTCATTTTTTTGGTCAATATATGCGCGATAAGGCATTTATATTTATGGGTCCCTAAACACTTGAGTTTGGGTTATCAACATATTAACACTCTCGAATAAACTAAACAGATGGCTTGCTAGGCGTTCCCACGATATCGATTTTTTCTAGGCCAAAAGAAATAATTCTCTATTCCCGTCTATTTAAATTAATTCTGCGTTTAGCGAAATGTTATCAAGTCTTCCAATTCATTACAGAAGTTCACCAACTCACTGATACAATTAGGGGGATTTAGATCGGAAAACTTAGTCATCATACGCATCATAAGATGGTTTTCCGTATACTGACCTCAGACTGCTGGTAATATCTGAACATTTGAATATCAATACGAACCAAAAACAGATCCGTGCAAGGAAATTCTCAGATTCGCGGCCCTGGTGAATATTTAATATAAATGATTTTTTGAATTCTGACTTATTTTGATGTCAAAAAAAGGCCTCACCGTTGAAAACACCCTTTATTCAATATAATTCGGTGATTCCATATTATGAAGTTTTGAAAATGAAGTGACAGTTTTTGTCATACTGACAATCAACACTGAAGGCCGTTTCGATACACACAAAAAATTGAGTTTTTAATTCATCGAATTCAATTCGGTAATTCCATACTTTGAAGTTTGTGAAAATGAAATGATCGTTAGGGCAACAAGACCTCGGTCGATAGCTCTTTGAGAAGTTTTCAATAAAGTTATTTGTCCTCCCTTTCCCTGAAATGACAGTATTTGTCATACTGACAATGAATATGAAGGCCGTTTTGGTACACAGCTCCTGACTACAAGTCAGTTGTTTTAATTTTTTTTTCATTTATGAACTAGGAGCCCAGAGCATTGACCGAAGTAGTTTTTTTTTATCGAATTTTCAGATTCTACACTATACCTAAAACTTTTCTCTAACGTTTCTGAAGGTTTATTATTGAAAATCAATTTTGAAACGACCAAAAGTGGAGGATTGTTCCTTATCTTTAATTTTTCTATGTTACTCGATCTGGATTAAAACAACTTCATTCAATTATCAGTGAGTGGTACCAGCAGCTTTCAAGTGAGTTATGTAAAAATGAGGGAAGTACAACAAATCAACTTAGTAGAATTTATTAAACTTGCCTACTTACTTTTATAATGCGTGAATAGGTTTATGTTCAAGTATTTGAAATATTTTTTTGGCGATTATGTTGGATCTTTTATCCTCTCAGCTGCTGGTGTTAATTTGTTCCTAAGAACTCTGGAACTGTATGGAAAGCTCTGAATCTCGATGAAACTCAGCCATCCCAAAAAAGGAAGGCAGATTTGGTCGAATTTCATTTTATTTGCAAAACAAAAATAATACAGGGTGTTTCATAAATATGCGCAGGATTTCAGTTTTCAGTTTTTGTGTAGAAAACATTGGCGTAGAAGTTGGGGAGAAAAACACCCACTACCCCTTCAAAACCTTCACCAATGCTGATACACACAAAACATTGCTTATTATGATGAGAAAATGCTTACGAAAGCTGTTTTCTGTACGATGAAAGGTTCCGAAGATATTCGCAAAAAAAGTTTTTTTTTTTTAATTTCTGCATCTCGATAATTTTAGAGGGTAAGTTAAAAGGAACTTTTTCTCATATTTGCGAGCTATCACATCCTGAAATCCTGTGCATATATTATAAAACACCCTGTATATTACCGTCGAATTTGCATCATGTACCGAATTATTAGAACCATAAAAAAACGAAATTTAAGGGTTCATTCTTTTTGAGTGCTCGTACAACTTACACGAGGGCTATATCATTTCGTCACGATGTCTGTATTTTTCGAATTTTGAGCCGAAAATGGTCTCAATCGACTAGGTTCGACTCACTGATGACGAATCCGTCGAAAAATTCGAGTCGGTCCGTCCGTCCGTATACACGATAACTCTCGAACGGAATGACCTAGGAACTTGAAATTTTCAGGGTAGGTTCGCATCTTGAATGCCGCGGTTGAGTTCGTTATTGGGCAAAATCCGCCAAGGGGTTCCGTAAATATGGCCGCTCGGAATTTTGTTCTCCTGATCACTTCGAAACTAATGATTCGATCGAAGTGAAATTTTGCACTCAGATGAAGAATGACGTGTACAAGCTACATGCAAATTTTGTCCAGCTCGCATGACCAGAACCATAGAAACCATAGAAAATTATAACTTTGTAATGGAAAGGCCTAGGGACTTAAATTTTCAGGATAAGTGTGGATCTTGAATGTTGCAGTAATGTTCACCAATGAGCAAAATTAGACTAGGGGTTCCGTAAATATGGCCGTTCGAAATTCAGTTTTATTGATAATTTCAAAACTATGGATTTGATCGTGACGAAATTTTGTATTTGAATTGGGAATGATATATTCGAGCTACATTTTTTTCCAGATCGCATGATCAGAACCATAGAAACCATAGAAAATTATGACTCTCGAACGGAAAGGCCTAGGGACTTGAAAATTTTCAGGGTAGGTTTGGATCGCGAATTTCATGATCATGTTCATCAATGAGCAAAATAAGACTAGGGGTTCCGTGATTATGGCCATTCAAACTATTTTTTTCCTGATAATTTCGAAACTACCTATTGGATTGGAATGAAATTTCGCACATAGATGAAGAATAATGTATTCAAACTACGTGAGAAATCTTGTCCAGATCGCATCACCAAGACCATAGATACCATAGAAAATTCTAGCGAATTATCGAAAAAAAAATTGGTCACCTGAAGCACTGACGTGAAGTCTGGATTTTCGCCTTAGTTAGAAATATTCTTTGACAGTTGTTAAAATCTTTCCAATTGGTTTCTAAAACTGGAGAATGCGAATCTATCTACAAGGTGGATGAACGAGCGCTCAAAAGCTCCTGACTTCACGGCAGTGCTTTTCGTAATTGTTTAATCTCTGTGACTTCTCATCTGCTCTCCTTGCCGATCACTTGCAAGGATCTCGAAAAACTTTTCTTGGTTAGCACAATTCAAATTTTTGAAATTAATATTGGAACTAAAAACCTAATGGGCGAATAAATATTTTTCGACGAAGAACTGAGACAATTGAAAAAGCTCGTGACATTATTCGTCAGCAAACTGATGTGATAGTTGCTGCATGTAACCTTTCGTTATGACGCCGAGTAAGACTTTGTGCACATCAAACGAATGGTGACCGTTTCGAACATTATTCATTTCATTCAAGATTCAAACTCAGGCAAAATTATTCTCTGATCTATTTCCAACAATTCATTAATAAACGTGGTCAAACGTACTCTACACTTTCCACGTTAAACGTTACATAAAAATTGCATAGAATGACAAACGGAATGCATGATGACCGAATTTAGAACCGATTAGTTTGGCGTCAACTCCAAGAATTTGTTACGATTCGGATTATGTAAAATCCATATTAGATATCATGTAAGAAGAGTTCCGCTGAAATCTATTCAGGAACAGTAAGTTGATAAGCTGTCGTGACATTCATGTTTTACAATGAAAAATTGCATTTTATGCTATAATTGCGCGTTCGGTCTTTTTTCCGGGATTGAATTACAGTGGAATCGGTCTTCCTGGTTGTGTCACAGATTTTATGAGCAGTTTATTCACTTACGACGATTAAAAGCTGAAGCTAATACTTTTGAATAACAGCAATTAATCCATAGGATATAAAGAGTTTCCGAAATGGTCCTTCATAACGCTTTCAACCAAGTGTCTTTTTTCGAACATCTGGAGAATCTTAGGTTTTGATTAAAAATTCAGGTCAGTTATTTCATGAACGCCCCCCCCAATTATCTTATTATTTTTTGTTATCTCTAATCGATTCAGCTCATACTGGATTTTATTTATATCTGCCAAATTTCGAGAAAATAAACGAAAAGTTCTTCAGGATCATGATGAAGGGTTTCTGTTTTCCCATTCTAGGACGTAGGTTGATACAATTGAGTTTTTTCCATATTTCGACGTCCAAAATCTCTATTCACTTTGAATTCTTTTTTCCTACCTTAGTGAACCTCTGGACAAATAAAACGATCTAAACTTTCTCTATTAGCACTAATTATCGAGGTATCATTAGTATCATGAATATATTTCCAGCGTCCAATTATCTACAACAAAAACTGTGTCGGATGGCCAATAAAAAAGGCTACATCCTTGGAACATTTTTGTTTATATTCTCGCAAACTAAAACAACTGTGCAATCTATCAATTATTGATTGGTAACCCTGCAAGTTCTTACTTGGGATAAGTGAAATAAATTTGGAATCGAATGATGATGAAATCTGTCAGAAACAGAGGCGATAATGATCGAACAAGGTTAGGACGAGATGGTGAGCGATGGAAATTTGGTACAAGGTGAAGATTCCCAAGTACCACTTTTTCTGATATTTGCAGACGATATTTGGTATGGTTGAAGATGGGAACTTATTCCTCCTATGATATTGTGAAAGGAACAGAAAATTGCAATCAAAATTGTTTCCATCTGAAGCAGAAATTCGATCAAAATCACCTATTTTCGAAAAAAATAGATATTGTAGGTTTGGATACATTATTCTCCATCTATGTGCAAAATTTCATTCCAATCCAATCAGTATTTTCGGAATTATTTTGAACGGTCATATTTACGGAACCCCTAGTCTAATTTTGCTCATTGATGAATGTGACCGCGACATTCAAGATCTAAACCTACCCTGAACATTTCAAGTTTCATATCTGGAAAAACCGCTTGGGTGCATTCGGAATATGTTAAAATTTTCATTCAGTTACGATAAATTTAATTTCACACTGTATTTCAATGTATCGTTTGATACACATGATGGGATAGTTTGATAATTGAAACAAATTACTGCATTTCAGAAAAAAAGCCGATTTGCTTCATTTGGGATTTGTCGAAATATTCATTCAGTTACTTCTACTCGATTCTTTAACTCAATTTGAATTGATCGTTTAGGACCCATGTTACTGAATTTCTTCATCTTCATTCAGATTCGGTTCAGTCACTTCATCCAATTAACAGTTACGACTTTTACACTGTATATGAATTCATCGTTCGAGACACATGACAGATGTTTGGGGATAACAGAACAAGTAATTGCAATTCAGAAAAAAACACCGATTTGATGAATTTAAAATTTGTTCAAATCTTCATTCAGTAACAATGAATCTCCTTTCTCCCTGTATTTGAATTTTTCGTTTGAAAATTATATTATATTATATTGAACATTATACAAGATTGTGGTAGTGAAAGAAATTACGAAAAGCACTGCCGTGAAGTCAGGAGCTTTTGAGCGCTCGTACATCCACCTTGTAGGTAGATTCGCATTTTCCAGTTTTAGAAATCAATTGAAGGAATTTTCGACAGCTGTCAAAAAAATTCTCAAACTTAGACGAAACTCCAGACTTTGTGCTTCAGCTGACCAATTTTTTTTCGATAGTTCGCTAGAATTCTCTACTGTATCTATGGTCTTGGTGATGCGATCTGGACAAAATTTCGCACGTAGTTTGAATACATTATTCCTCATCTAGGTGATTGACATGATTTGACATTTTTTTGACAGCTGTCAAATATTTCTTCAATTGGTTTCTAAAACTGGAAAATGCGAATCTACCTACAAGGTGGATGAACTAGAGCTCAAAAGCTCCTGACTTCACGGCAGCGCTTTTCAAATTTTTTCCTTGAAATCCGTTTCACTGGCCAGAATGAACTGAGTTATTCATTTCCTTCATAACATCAGGGTATAAACTTCGGTTCTGAAATCCTGAAAATGAAGAACGATATAGATGAATAAATTTCTGAGGTGTATGATATTTATTCATGAAATAAACATTATTTTTATTGAAAAAAAATTAATTTAATGCATTTTAATGCACCAACCTTTAGCCTCTAGGGACGAATGTTGGCCGATATTCTTTAGGAATAAGTAACGCTAGTGGTTTATATAAGATTTTATTTCACTCGAAAAATTCATTTTATACTTCGAAAAAATTTACTGATTGCTCCTAGCATTTTTGAGCGCTCGTACCACTTACACGAGGGCTATATCATTTCGTCACGATGTCTGAATTTTTCGAATTTTGAGCCGAAAATGGTCTCAATCGACTATGTTCGACTCACTGATGACGAATCCGTCGAAAAATTTGAGTCTGTCCGTCCGGCCGTAAGCACGATAACTCTCGAACGGAACAACCTAGAGACTCGAAGTTTTCAGTGTAGGTTCAGATCCTAAATGCCTCGGTTGAGTTCGTTAATGGGCAAAATTCCACTAGGGGTTCCGTAAATAGGACCGTTCAAAGTTTTGTTCTCCTGATTACTTGGAAACTACAGATTTTATCGAGATGAAATTTTGCACTCGAATGGAGAATGAGGTGTTCAAGCTACATGCGAAATTTTGTCCAGATCGCAAGACCAGAACCATAGAAACCATAGAAAATTGTAACTTTTGAACGGAAACGCCTAGGGACTTGAAATTTTCAGGATAAGTGTGGATCTCGAATGTGGTGATCACGTTTATCTATGAGCAAAATTATACTAGGGGTTCCGTAAATATGGTCGTTTGAAATTTAGTTTTCTGGATAATTTCAAAACTACAGATTCGATCGTGACGAAATTTTGTATACTAATGGAGAATGATATATTCAAGCTACATTTCTCCAGATCGCATGACCAGAACCATAGAAACCATAGAAAATCATAACTTTCGAGCGGAAAGGCATAAGGACTTGAAATTTCCAGGGTAGGTTCGGATCGCAAATTTCGCAGGCATGTTCATCAATGAGCAAAATTAGACTAGGGATTCCGTGAATACGGTCGTTTGAAATCTTGTTTTCTCGATAATTTCGAAACTACGGATTCGATCGAGATTTTGTATTCTAATCGAGAATGATATTTTAAAGCAACATTTTGTCCAGATCACATGACCAGAACCATAGAGATCATGGAAAATTATAGCTTCCGAAGGAAAAGGCCTAGAAACTCGAAATTTTCAGAGTAGGTTTGTATCGCGAATTTCGCGGCCACGTTCATCAATGAGCAAATTTAGACTAGGGGTTCCGTAAATATGGCCGTTCAAAAACTTTTGTTCCTGATAATTCCGAAACTACTGGTTGGATTGGAATGAAATTTCACA
Source organism: Aphidecta obliterata (assembly GCA_963966015.1). Classification (NCBI taxonomy): domain Eukaryota; kingdom Metazoa; phylum Arthropoda; class Insecta; order Coleoptera; family Coccinellidae; genus Aphidecta; species Aphidecta obliterata. The sequence goes on along the minus strand of OZ014434.1, from coordinate 12,292,760 downwards.
TCTGGCTGAAGAATAATGTATTCAAACGTGCGAATTTTTGTCCAAATCGCATCAACAAGACCATAGATACCGTAGAAAATTCTAGCGAATTATCGAAAAAAAATTGTTCACCTGAAGCACTGACATGATGTCAGGAGTTTCGCCTAAGTTTGAGATTTTTTTTGACAGCTGTCGAAAATCCCTTCAGTTGATTTCTGAAACTGGAAAATGCGAAACTACCTACAAGGTGGGTGTACGAGCACTCAAAAGCTCCTGACTTCACGGCAGTGCTTTTCGTAATTTTTCTCTATATACAGGGTTACAGGTGAAGTCGTACTGAATATTCAAGGACGTTATTATTCAGGTCATTTCTGAAAGATTTGGTTCTGCAATATGGTGTCCGAAACTTAAACTGTTATATTTTGAGAGAAATCCTTAATTTTTCAGCTTTTTTATCGATCGGCATGTCAATTAATGAAAATGAGTAACAGAAACTGAACCTTCTACTAACAGTTTAATGAGAGTGCTCGTCAACGGATAGAATTAAAAAATTATCACTATACAGGGTCTTTCACGAGGAACCTCACCCATATTTATACGGGAAACTACTGAACGTATTTTCATGAAATTCAGCACTTATAAGTATTTCACGATGCTGATGAAATCTAAAATATTTTCAAGGCATGAGCACCTCCGGTTTTTCCGGAAATGACGTCAACTTCCGTTTTTCAAATTAGAACACCATTTTTTTATTGCAGAAATAGATTCCTTAGAAAATTTCAAGTTATTTTGATGTAACATTTTTCAGTTTTGGTTGGAAAATTCTCTCTGAGCGGGAAAATTCGAAAAAAAAATCGAAAATAGAGCTCCGCTGAAACAAGAATAACTTCGAGGTTTTTGAATGGAAAATTTTCATTTTTGGGATTTTTCAAGATGTAAGATTGATGTATCCACTTTAAAAATCGAAATCGCGATTCATGATACAGGGGGTGAAAAAATCGCTTTCAAAGTTAGGGATGACAAAATCGTGAAAAATCAATTTTTTCAAATTAGAACCCCATTTTTTTATGGCAGATATTGAATCTACGTCAAAAAATAATGTGAGTGTATGCATCACACCCTTGCCCTAAAATGGATATTTTTTGAGTTATTCACAAAAAACTGTTTTTCGTCTTGAATTTTCAGCTATTTCTTTTCCCTTCACGCCAAAAAGATGAAATTTTCAGGAACTGTTACTTAAATCATGTTTTAGATTTTACTACCCTAATATGCGAGAGAAAAAAGTTACAGGTTGTTCCTAAATAGATGGCGAATTTGGATTCGAATTTGTATCGGAAACCTCTTTATTTCAACTAATCGGCCATCGGTTTTCTCTCCAGTGATAAATAAATAATTCCTTATGAACCATATGCAAAAACTTACCATGTTTTACTCAACTCCCCTGACTGATAAAGAGGATTGCATAGAACGAGTCAGAAATGCGTTCAGGTTTGTTTAGATTTTTAGATTCATAGTTTTGAAACTCAATTTGGTTTTTAAACACTTTTGCAGATCTCTTCCTCCCGATGAAATAAGAAGAGCAACGCACGAAGCATTCCTGAGACGTATAAATAAATGTCTAGAAACTAACGGTCAAAACTTTGAGCATCTTCTCTAGTTATAACTGCGAGAGTTTGCCATGGTTCTCCTAATAGTAACTTGAAGTCGATTTCAAGAAGGGGTGAAAAATCTACAGCATGGTTCAAATAACAGTTCCTGAAAATTTCATCTTTTTGGCGTGAAGGGAAAAGAAATAGCTGAAAATTCAAGACGAAAAACAGTTTTTTGTGAATAACTCAGAAAATATCCATTTTAGGGCAAGGGTGTGATGCATACACTCACATTATTTTTTAACGTAGATTCAATATCTGCCATAAAAAAATGGGGTTCTAATTTGAAAAAATTGATTTTTCACGATTTTGTCATCCCTAACTTTGAAAGCGATTTTTTCACCCTCTGTATCATGAATCGCGATTTCGATTTTTAAAGTGGATACATCAATCTTACATCTTGAAAAATCCCAAAAATGAAAATTTTCCATCCAAAAACCTCGAAGTTATTCTTGTTTCAGCGGAGCTCTATTTTCGATTTTTTTTTCGAATTTTCCCGCTCAGAGAGCCAACCAAAACTGAAAAATGTTACATCAAAATAACTTGAAATTTTTTAAGGAATCTATTTCTGCAATAAAAAAATGGTGTTCTTATTTGAAAAACGGAAGTTGACGTCATTTCCGGAAAAACCGGAGGTGCTCATGCCTTGAAAATATTTTAGATTTCATCAGCATCGTGAAATACTTATAAGTGCTGAATTTCATGAAAATACGTTCAGTAGTTTCCCGTATAAATATGGGTGAGGTTCCTCGTGAAAGACCCTGTATATTTTTGAATTTGAAGCACTTTTTTTCCAAAAAAACTTCATGTAATTTATTCTGCAAATAAGTATAAAAACTTCTACGTCTTTTGAGCTATTCAAAAATGTATAACACATGCTATTATATGCAAAATATTGACCAAATGACAGTAAGTAGCAGTACTTCCATCGATATAGGACCCTCATCCCATGTTGCCAATATTCATGTAAACGGCTCGAAATTTCGGCATTGTTCTACTTTGAGAGGTTTTCCTCATCCTCGCCAATTTGTCACTCGTTTCCGTTCTGGTGGCATCCGGCGAGCGGTAATGGACCGTATTTTAAGATGTAATAACAGATGAATCGGGCCATTTGTCTGTCGGACCCCCGGCCACGTTTGACCCGCAGTCGGATAACATTTTCATGCGGTGCAGCGGATATCTTTGATAAATACTCGAACGTAATTAAGTACTTATTAACATAACAGTCTTACATGCGTTGCACTTTCTCCCTGCCCCGATAATGGTACTTGCGTATTGCGGATTATGAATGATCTTGCCAGGACACAGGTGCGGATTCGGAAGGGTTTTGAGAGGATAGAGGATAGAGATGATAGAGGAAGACGATCAACCATGTTGATGCTCTGTAGACCCCCTCATACAAGAGATTAAATAATCCTCCCTTTACCATGACACCTGGTGTCTGGACTAGTGGACTGTAAACTTATCTGGACCTCCAGGACGGAATCAATACGAGCCCTAAGAATTCTAAGAGGCAGTACCCATCCTCACCACTCTCTCACACATCTTCCATACATACTTTCTTCACAAGCGAAGTATCGGAAGAACCATCCGCGACCGCTGGCCGTCCCGAGAAAGCCAGAGACCAGAGTCGTCCCTCCACGTAAGCGCAATACATCAAATTTACGATCGGACGTATCGGCCGAAGGAATCGAAAGCGGCGGCACGGCAAACGCCGGCTCGGAACCGATAAATCATCATCAGAACCACTTTTTATTTCACCGTGGTCCGGATCGCGGCGGGCGAGAAGAAATTCGCGAAGAGAGAGAAAGATTGGAGCGAGAATAAAACGAATGTGGGTCGTCGTCGAAAAAATTCCCATGCTTCGATTTCGAGGCGGTTTTTCGTCGTTTGGGAGTGGGTACGGAAGGTGTCGCTCCGATCGGAAATTTCAAAAATACTGCAACGTAGGGTTCTGAAGTAACAGGTTCGAGCTTTCCAACGATATATCGAATGTCACATATTTTTTATTGATGAGGCTTTTTTCCTAGCGCAGAATAGAAATCGTCAATTTTTTTCACGAATTTAAACAAACCCTGAGAAATTTCAAAACATAGTCGACAACATTCATTCTGTTTAGAACGCTGTCGAAATTAATGCGTTCGAAAATCGTCAAAAGAAGGCGTTTTCCCAGAAAATCAGAAACTATTTCAACTTAACTAATCTCATATGTGTCGCAAATAATAAACTCAAATCTAATTAAGAAGTCGATTAATCGTAACTAACTGCAAATTTGAACAAATTCTGATTTATTCAAATTGGACGTTTCTTCAGAAATGCAGTAGGTACCTTTTCTCACTCCCACAATCTCAAATGTGTCTCAAACGACTAATTCGATTACACTGAAAAAGACTATTCATCGTCACCAAATCGTAACTGAATGGAGATCTCAACAGATTTCTAATCCATCAAATCGGCTTTTTTTTTCTGGATTACAATTACTTGTTTTATCTACTCCTATTGAATTATACCCTACTATTGAGCAATTAATAGTATCTATAAACAAACACCGTGACTTAAAATAGCTCACTACTATAACACCCTGTCTCTGTGCTTCTGGACAAGGCGATTGGCCGAAAGGGGACAGTCCATTATTGGTATTCAGGGGATTAATATCACTTGAATAATTTTGAAGTTGTCTCAAATTAAGTTGATACTTAATTATTATTGTGAATGTTTGGCTGAAAAAGATTAATTCTGATAGTGAAGATTAGTTATTATGTACATCTTCAGAAATAAGACAATCAGCCAATGTTACCATACAAAATTTATTGCCCGAAAAATGCCAAAACAAATATAAAGGTGTATACAACAATATTCAAGATTAGTGTAGCAGTAAGAATAATAAGTAATCGTTCACAGAAAATGTTCTTTTGGCATATTTCAGTGAACTTAGCACTAAATATAAAGCATCGCCCCTATGGACTTTCTACACCATTCTAGGAAGCACAATCAACATAAATAATGCATTGTTATAGGTAACAATTAAGATTTGTGAATAAAGTTATTTCTCTTTACTTGTATCTTAGTATTTATTGTTAAAGTCGTAGATAAAGTATATATTTAATATAACTTGCGGTAATGCTGGTCATAACTCACTTGATGAGTTACAAGACGCGCCTTCGTTTCGTGCTGCAAACTTCATTTACGTGAGTTATGACCTACATTAACACTCGTTGAATAATATACTATTAATTTTCAAGACCTCCTATGTGTCTGAAACAATTTATACAAATACAATTCAAAAAATTACGAAAAGCACTGCAGTGAAGGCAGGAGCTTTTGAGCGCTCGTACATGCTCCTTGTAGGTAAATTCGCATTTTCCAGTTTTAGAAATCAATTGAAGGAATTTTCGACAGCTGTCACAAAAATTCTGAAACTAAGGCGAAACTCCAGACTTCATGTCAGTGCTTTAGGTGACCAATTTTTTTTCGATAATTCGCTAGAATTTTTTACGGTATCTATGGTCTTGGTGGTGCGATCTGGACAAAAGTTGGCACGTAGTTTGAATACATTATTCCTAAGTTAGGTGCGAATTTCATCCCAATCCAATCAGTAGTTTCGAAATTATCAGGAAAAAAATATTTTTAACAGCCATATTTACGGAACCCCAAGTCTAATTTTGCTCATTCATGAACGTGGCCGCGATATTCGCGATCCAAACCCACCCCTCAAAATTTCAAGTTCCTAGGCCTTTCCGTTCAAAAGTTACAATTTTCTATGGTTTCTATGGTTCTGGTCATGCGATCTGAACAAAATGTTGCTTTAATATATCATTCTCGTTTAAAATACAAAATTTTATCTCGATCGAATCCGTAGTTTCGAAATTATCGAGAAAACAAAATTTCAAACGACCGTATTTACGGAACCCCTAGTATAATTCTGCTCATTGATGAACGTGAACGCCACATTTCAGATCTACACCTATCCTGAAAATTTCAAGTCCCTAGGCGTTTCCGTTCAAAAGTTACAATTTTCTATGGTTTCTATGGTTCTGGTGATGCGAGTTAAACAAAATTTTGCATGTAGCTTGAACACCTCATTCTCCATTCGAGTGCAAAGTTTAATCTCGATCGAATCTGTAGTTTCGAAGTATATAACATAACTTTCGAACGGAAAGGCCTAGGGACTTGAAATTTTCAGGATAGGTGTAGATCTGAAATGTGGCGTTCACGTTCATCAATGAGCAGAATTATACTAGGGGTTCCGTAAATACGGTCGTTTGAAATTTTGTTTTCTCGATAATTTCGAAACTACGGATTCGATCGAGATAAAATTTTGTATTTTAAACGAGAATGATATATTAAAGCAACATTTTGTTCAGATCGACCAGAACCATATAAACCATAGAAAATTATAACTTCCGAAGGGAAAGGCCTAGGAATTTGAAAATTTTCAGGGTGGGTTTGGATCGCGAATTTCACGTTCACGTCACGTTCATCAATGAGCAAAATTAGACTAGGGGTTCCGTAAATATGGCCGTTCAAAATATTCTGTTCCTGATAATTTCGAAACTTCCGATTTACAGAAATATAAGGATTTTTTATTCAATAATTTGTTGGAATTTGAAATGATTCTGGTTATACGATCTGGAAAAAAATCAGCTTGAATATATCATTTTCCAACAAAATACAAGATTTCGTCACGATCGAATCCGAAGTTTTGAAATTATCAAGAAAAAAAAAAATACAAACGACAATTTTTACGGAACCAATAACGAACTCAACCGCGACATTCAAGATTTGAACCTACCCAGAAAATTTTAAGTTTCTAGGTCGTTCCGTTCGAGAGTTATCGTGTATACGGACGGACGGAAGGACAGACTTGAATTTTTCGACGGATTTGTCATCAATGAGTCGTACCTTGTCGATTGAGACCATTTTTGACTGAAAATACAGACATCGTGACGAAATGATATAGCCCTCGTGCGCTCAAAAAGAGATATTTGCACTTGAAATTGGAGAAAGAAATGATTTTTCAAAGATTTTCCAGCCACACGATACGTGTTTTTCCAGGATTCGAAAAATTTCCCAGAATTTTATTCGACATGGGTACTGTTAGATCAATAAATATAATTTATACTTCAAGTTTCTCAACCCCCTTCCTAACTATTAACTTTTCTCAAGATTTTGATGTGGCCATAACATTACTTGAATAAGTAAATTGGGGCACCAATAAAAAAATTATGAAAAGCACTGCCGTGAAGTCAGGAGCTTTTAAGCGCTCGTTCATCAACCTTGTGGGAAGATTCGCTTTTTCCAGTTTTAGAAACTTTTTGACAGCTGTCGAAAAAATTTACAACTGAGGAGACACTCCAGACTTCACGTCAGGCTTCAGGTGTTTTTTTCGATAATTCGCGCTAGAATTTTCTACGGTATCAATGAACATGGTAATGCAATCTGGACATAATTTCCCACGTAGTTTGAATACATAATTCTTCATCTATGTGCGAAATTTCATTCCAATTCAATGGGTTGCTGCGAAATTATCAGGATAAAAATATTTTGAACGGCCATATTTACGGAAACACTAGTCTAATTTTGCTCATTGATGAACGTGACCGCGAAGTTCGGGATCCGAACCTATCCTGAAAATTAAGTTATAATTTTATATGGTTTCTATGGTTCTGGTTATGCGATCTGGAAAAAATGTAGTTTGAATATATCATTGTCCACTAAAAAACAAAATTTCGTCACGATCATATCCGTAGTTTTGAAATGATCAAGAAAACTAAATTTCAAACGACCATATTTACGCAACCCCTAGTCTAATTTTGCTGATTTATGACAATGATTACAACATTCGAGATCCACACCTATCCTGAAAATTTCCTTCCCTTTCCATTACAAAGTTATAATTTTCTATAGTTCCTATGGTTCTGAGCATGCGATCTGGACAAAATTTTGCATGTATCTTGAACACGTCATTCTCCATCCGAGTGCAAAATTCCACCTCAATCGAATCTGTAGTTTCGAAGTAATCAGGGGAACATAATTTTGAAAGGCCATATTTACGGAACCCCCGGTCGAATTTTGCACAATAACGAACTCAACCACAGCATTCAAGATTCGAACCTACCCTGAAAATTTCAAGTGTTTAGAGCGTTCCGTTCAAGAGTTATCGTGGATTCGGACGGACAGACGGACAGACTCGAATTTTTCGACGGATTCGTCATCAGTGAGTCGAACTCTGTCGTTTGAGACCATTTTCGGCTCAAAATTCGAAAAATACAGACATCGTGACGGAATGATATAGCCCTCGTGTAAGTAGTACGAGCGCTCAAAAAAACAGTTTTTCTGATATTTTCAATATGATTCGGTGATTCCATCTGTTGAAGATTATGAAATGACAGTATTTGTCACACTGACACAAACACTTAAGGCAGTTTTGGAACGCAGAAAAACATATGAGTTCGCTGGTTTATTCAATTGAATTCGGTTATTTCATCTTTCGAAGTTTATAGAAATAAAATGACAGTATTTGTCACACTGACGACGAACACCGAATGCCGTTTTGGTACAAAGAAATAAGCTCCTGACTTCAGTGCTTCTCTTGAATTTTCAGGAATCAAAACGTTTATTTCGATTTTTATGCTTTCGAATTCTAGCCAACTCCAACACTTTCTTATACCAATAAAAAGTGCCTTTCATCGCACATTATAATATATGCAAATTACCGATATGCTCCTGATCGAGTATTAAACACGCCACGACAGCACCTACATTGCCTTGAACTTTTTTACAATTCGTCCACTCTAGAAAATCGAAAACTACTGACAATATCCTCTTAGAAACGCGGGAATTAACACAATTTCACTGCAGATGATTGAGAAAAACGGAGTTTCAATATATGGTCCGTTGCACATTAGAAATTGATGTATAATAAGTAACTGTATCGATGAGGCGAAAAAGTTTTGATTCACTTTCGTTTAGCGCCCTCGGCTATCTTGTATCGGAATTCCAGAGTAATTTGTTTGTGAGTGTTAGTGAACCTAGAATTTCGATCTTCACGGATTCAACTAATCGGTTCTTGACGGAATCTCGGAGGGTTTGGAGAGATAGCATCACAATTTTTGTCATCAAAATCTTCGTTTGAAGAGAGATTCATTTCGAAAAAAAGTTGCTGTAATTGTTATTTATGTACCAACCTTCAGCTCGAGGGCCTCTGGCTTGAGGAATGAATGTTGCCCGAAGGGCGTTAGAAATAAGTTACGCTCGCGGTTTATACAAGATTTTATTTTATTATTTATTTTTTCAATATTGAAAAAAATCGTTTGGCTGAGATGTTGCCACTTTTTCACTACACATGAATCGATCAAATTCGCCAAATCGGAGATATTGGAAGTTGAAGAAAAAGTTTCGCCATTTCTCGCGAAACGAACGATTTCAGGCATTAGATGAATATTGAAAAATTCGTTTGGCTGAGATGTTGCAACTTTTTCACTACACCTGAATCGATCAAATTCGCCAAATCGGAGATATTGGAAGTTGAAAAAAAAAGTTTCTCCATTTCTCGCGAAACGAACGATTTCAGGCATTAGCTGAATATTGAAAAATTCGTTAGGCTTCCAATACAATCAGTAGTTTCGAAATTATCAGGCGAAAATATTTTGAACGGCCATATTTACGGAACCCCTGGTCTTATTTTGATCATTGATGAACGTGACCGCGGAATTCACGATCCAATCTTACCCTGAAAGTCCCTAGGCCTTTCAGATAGAAAAATGATTCTCTATGGTTTCTATGGTTCTAGTCATGCGATCTGAGAAAAATGTAGCTTGAATTTATTATTCTTCATTGAAATACAAAATTTAGTCACAATTAAATTAGTTGTTTCGAAATTATCAAGAAAACTAAATTTCGAACGACCATATTTACGGAACCCCTTGTCTAATTTTGCTCATTGATAAACGTGACCGCGACATTTCAGATCCACACCTATCCTGAAAATTTCAAGTCTCTAGGCCTTTCCGTTCGAAAGTTATGATTTTCTATGGTTTCTATGGTTCTGGTCATGCGATCTGGACAAAATTTTGCATTCTAGCTTGAACACGTCATTTTTCATCTGAGTGCAAAATTCCATCTCGATCGAATCAGTAGTTTCTAAGTAATCAGAAGAAAAAAATTTCGAACGGCGATATTTACGGAACCCCTGGTCGAATTTTGCCCAATAACGAACTCAACCGCGGCATTTGAGATTCGAATCTACCCTGAGAATTTCAAATTTCTAAAACGTTCCTTTCGAGAGTTATCGTGTATACGGACGGACGGACAGACTCTAATTTCCCGACGGATTCGTCATCAGTGAGTCGAACCTAGTCGATTGAGACCATTTTCGGCTCAAAATTCGAAAAATACAGACATCGTGACGAAATGATATAGCCCTCGTGTAAGTAGTACGAGCGCTCAAAAAAAGACAGCAGTTCTTTGTCAATAATGCCGAATCAGCTGTTGCAGAAATATAAGGATTTTTGATTCAATAATTCGTTGGAAATTAAGATTATTCTGGTTACTTGATCTGGAAAAAATGTAGCTTGAATATATCATTTTCCATTGAAATACAAGTTTCGTCAAGATCGAATCCGTAGTTTTGAAATTTCAAGAAAAATACATTTCAAACGACCATATTTTCGGAACCACTGGTCTAATTTCGCCCAATAACGAACTTCGCGGCATTCGAGATTCGAACCTACCCTGAAATTTTTTAGTTTCTAGGTCATTCCGTTCGAAAGTTATCGTGCTGAAGGCCAGACGGACGGACAGACTTGTATTTTTCGGCGTATTCGTCATCAGTGAGTCAAACCTTGTCGATTAAGACCATTTTCGGCTCAAAATTCGAAAAAAACTACTAATCAACTCAATCACGGTAGTTTTTAAGACTGAGTTCGAGGTTATTTAGGATGTTAGCGATTTCAATAGAGAGAAAATCGGGTTTTTCTGGTTTATTCGGTCTGCCGGAATTCGAATAGAAATACAAATGGATACACGCAGAAAATGAAGTCAGGAATGTGAAATATGAAGGGTGTTCTCAAAGGTGAGGCTTTTTTTTGACCAGCAACAGAACTCATCAAAATAAGTCGATATACCAAGAATCGTTTATATAAAAGATTCAAGTATTTCGAAGTCAAAATTACCCGCAAATATTGATATCTAAATGTGTAGATATTACAAGCTGTCTGAGGTCAGTATACGGGAAATCATCTACGATGCGTATGATGCCTAGGTTTTTGTTGAAGTTGCAAGAGACAATAAATATTATCACGAAAGGAATAAAATCAGGAACGCATTTCAAAAAAAATTACATAAAACATGAATTCGTTCGATCGCTACTTGCTTGTTACAAGTGTGCCATTCAAAGTGAAAATTGAATTCCGTAGATTAAATTTTCTCTTTCGGAAAGTCAAACATAGGCCAAGAAAACTAGCATTGAAATTGGAAATAAATTCAGGCAAAAAATTTATGATTTGAACTAGCGCAGTAACGGGTGGTTTTTTTCACACAAAATTCAATGCTCTACAATTTTTATATTGAACGTTTTGACAAAAAATTACAAAAAGCACTGCCGTGAAGGCAGGAGCTTTTGAGCGCTCGTACATGCACCTTGTAGGTAGATTCGCATTTTCCAGTTCTAGAAATCAATTGAAGGAATTTTCGACAGCTGTCAAAAAACTTCTGAAACTTAGGCGAAACTCCAGACTTCATGTCAGTGCTTCAGCTGATCAATTTTTTTTCGATAATTCGCTAGAATTTTCTACGGTATCTATGGTCTAGGTGATGCGATCTGGACAAAATTTTGCACGTAGTTTGAATACATTATTTCTCAGATAGGTGCAGAATTTCATTCCAATCCGATCAGTAGTTTCGAAACTATCAGGAAAAAAATATTTTGAACGGCCATATTTACAGAACCCCTAGTCTAATTCTGCTCATTGATGAACGTGACCGCGATATTTGCAATCCAAACCCACCCTGAAAATTTCAGGTTCCTAGGCCTTTCCGTTCAAAAGTTGCAATTTTCTATGGTTTCTTTGGTTCTGGTCATGCGATCTGGACAAAATATTGCTTTAATATATCATTCTCGATTAAAATACAAAATTTCATCTCGATCGAATCCGTAGTTTCGAAATTATCGAGAAACCAAAATTTCAAACGACCGTATTTACGGAACCCCTAGTATAATTCTGCTCATTGATGAACGTGAACGCGACATTTCAGATCCACACCTATCCTGAAAATTTCAAGTCCCTAGGCCTTTCCGTTCGGAAGTTATGATTTTATATGGTTTCTATGGTTCTGGTCATGTGATCTGGAGAAATGTAGCTTGAATATATCATTCCCCATTAGTATACAAAATTTCGTCACGATCGAATCTGTAGTTTTGAAATTATCAAGAAAACTAAATTTCAAACGACCATATTTACGGAACCCCTAGTATAATTTTGCTCATAGATGAACGTGATCACGACATTTGAGATCCACACCTATCCTGAAAATTTCAAGTCCCTAGGCGTTTCCGTTCAAAAGTTACAATTTTCTATGGTTTCTATGGTTCTAGTCATGCGATCTGGACAAAATTCCACACGTAGCTTGAGCACCTCATTCTCTATTCGAGTGCAAAATTTCATCTCAATCGAATCTGTAGTTTTCAAATAATCAGGGGAACAAAACTTTGAACGGCCATATTTACAGAACCCCTGGTGCAATTTGGCCCATTAACGAACTCAAACGAGGCATTCAGAAACTGAACCCACACTGAAAATTTCAAGTTTCTAGGTTGTTCCGTTCGAGAATTATCGTGCTTACGGCCGGCCGGACGAACGGACAGACTCAAATTTTCCGACGGATTCGTCATCAGTGAGTCGAACATAGTCGATTGAGACCATTTTCGGCTCAAAATTCGAAAAATACAGACATCGTGACGAAATGATATAGCCCTCGTGTAAGTAGTACGTGCGCTCAAAAATTGGCTGGTTTCAAGAGTTATAAGCTATAAACCCTCTTTTGGCCCACACTCCTTCCTTCTCTGTCCAACGCCGTGAACGGCGGAGAAAGAAAACTTGAGTCCTTTCATACAGGACCCTAACTGAAGACATTTCCATCATGGAATTTCTGACTGGATTCATTTCCTATTTCTCTGATTTTTATGTCTAATTTTCTTGGCCTACAACTAACTCCGAAGTTTCAAATCAATCAATCGGTATTTTTTGAATCATTGAGTGTAATTCAGAACTCTTATGTACGGGACCCTTCGACGAATTGAGTACGTTAAAGAACTCAACCGGCGCATTCGCGCCGTACTCTGAAAATTTCAAAACTCTAAGTCTCTTCTTTCGAGAGTAATCGTGTTTACGGACGGCCGGACAGAAGAACAGAATTGGATTTGACCTCGCATTCTTCATCTGCTAGCCCAACCTAATCATTTGAGACCATTTTTCGCTCACAATTTGAAAATTACAGACACAGTTGCTGCTGAAGGGTTAAAGGAAAGCCGAGCCAGGATATGATTTAAACAACTACTTCAGTATAATCGAAAACACCCCAAACATCCCGAAAAGAGACGCCGGATCACCGGCGTTAATCAGTACCATCGACGGAGACCATTCATAAACAGCAACAGCCTCTCGCCTCCTAGACTACCATCGTGGTACTCGCGGATACCATGCAGTCTCTCACCTATCCGAGTCCCTCCACACTCTCGGAACGACTCTCCGTGCATTTCCAATCTATCTGCCGTCTCTCTACATGCTACAGCCATTCACTTGTCGCTCCTCGCCACAACCTACTTCGAGAATCCTTTACATTTCATTACAAGTTAGTATCAGACAGGTGCTTCGGTCGAGGTGAACCAGAGACTTGCTGCAGCGCTACTACGTCCGGTACGTTCGGAAGTTGAGAACCAGCGGTCCATAACATCCCCCGTGAGTCACCGGAAGAAACGGGGTGTTCTTTGACGTTTTTAACGACTTGGTTGTGCACGACTGTTGCGTTAGCCAGTGACCTACGGAACAGTTTTGGTGTTGACTTCTTTTTTGGATGGTCGGTTGTGGACAGATTTAGATGATGAGGGATGTTTGTTTGAGTTGTGATGGATTTTAGTGACGCTTGTTTTGAGAGGATTATACCTACTTTTTTTGGATAAGTGAAAAAGGTACGTAGCTTTTGATTAACTTTCTTCTGTGATCTGTTTATGTACTTGTTGGTATTATTATTATTTTTGGAAGGTACATCCTTAGCTATAACTCGCTCTAAGCATTCATTGAGTTGGCCTCCTATAGTGAGAGATTCTGTTACTAGGTGTTCAGGAGTTTTTTCCTTAATCCCACAAACTCTAGATTCCTCGCGAGTCCTGGAAAAGTCTTTGCAGGTCCTTACTGACATAAAGACAAGTTCATGATTTCTCAGTGCTGAAGTTTCGACCAAAATTTTTCAAATGAAGCAAACCTGGAAGATTCCTGCTTTCCTTAAATTTTCCACAAAAAGGTTCTGATTCTGCAAAGGCGGCTACAGGTTCTTTTCTGCTCTACCTGACCTGCCTGATATTTCGTTTGCACCAATTCGACCTACCAAAAACTTAACTAAAAGTAACTTACATGTGGGAACGTCGTCCAAATATGACGAATAGAATTTTTTTTCTTCGGGAATGTATCAAGGGGAGGTGAATATACTGAAAGTTTTAGGACCTAGATCTGGAACTTGTGTAAAGAGGGGGAAGAAGATCCCAATTTTCAGTTTTTCGCACTTTTTTCCCAAATGATGCGTTGTACACTAAAATTTGTGATTCACAAAATCAAAACTTTTTAAATTCACTCAACAAGATGGTTTTCTATATTTTCCTCGTAACTCAAACAGTAACTGAGATATCTATTCCGAAAGTCACTAATTGATGACGAGTGCATTTCTTTACATCACCAAAGCCTTCTTCTTTTCTGCCATACGTCGGAAAGTAAAACTGCTTATTCGCAAAATGAAATCTTTGCGAATTCCCTAACAGATCGCTTTTATAACTTTTTATTGTTACTGAAATAGTTTCTGAGATATCGAAGCCGAAAGTCGCTAATTGAAGAAAAGTGCATTTTAACCTTAGGTTTATTGACAAAAATTCCCTTCAAGCGACGAAGCCTTTCACTTTCCTGCCATAGCCATTGGGAAGAAGTCAAAGAGCATTCAATTGTCCTTATAATGAGTACTTATTCATGTCTGTATCTTCAACTGGTCCAAACTAAATTCTTCAGATTCGCTGTTGAGTTTTTGAGAAAATCCCCTATTCCACTATTGGGACTATATCATTGGATACTGGCTGCATAAATGGAGAATAACTCATGAGAAGGAGGTGGTTGTTTGAAAAATAACATTCCTTGAAAGATGCACTACATACAGCAAGTATGAGTTGGTAGATCTGGTTTCTTGAAAAATCGATAAAACAAAATTTCAAACGACCGTATTTACGGAACCCCTAGTATAATTCTGCTCAGTGATGAACGTGAACGCGACATTTCAGATCCACACCAATCCTGAAAATTTCAAGTCCCTAGGCCTTTCCGTTCGAAAGTTATGATTTTCTATGGTTTCTATGGTTCTGGTCATGTGATCTGGAGAAAACTAGCTTGAATATATATTTCTCCATTAGTAGACAAAATTTCGTCACGATCGAATCTGTAGTTTTGAAATTATCAAGAAAAGTAAATTTCAAACGACCATATTTACGGAACCCCTAGAATAATGTTGCTCATAGATGAACGTGATCACGACATTCGAGATCCACACCTATCCTGAAAATTTCAAGTCCCTAGGCGTTTCCGTTCAAAAGTTACAATTTTCTATGGTTTCTATGGTTCTGGTCTTGCGATCTGGACAAAATTTCACATGTAGCTTGAACACCTCATTCTCCATTTGAGAGCACAATTTCATCTCGATCAAATCTGTAGTTTTCAAGTAATCAGAGGAACAAAACTTTGAAGGACCATATTTACGGAACCCCTGGTGGAATTTGGCCCATTAACGAACTTAACCGAGGCATTCGGGAACTGTACCCACACTGAAAATTTCAAGTCTCTAGGTTGTTCCGTTCGAGAGTTATCGTGCTTACGGCCGGACGGACAGACTCGAATTTTCCGAAGGATTCGTCATCAGTGAGTGGAACATAGTTGATTGAGACCATTTTCGGCTCAAAATTCGAAAATACAGACATCGTGACGAAATGATATAGCCCTCGTGTAAGTAGTACGAGCGCTCAAAAAGTAATTCGAACAATCTTGTACAAAATTTGAAAAATTATCATTTTGTGTGGAATAAGTTTCGCACCATTCAAAAGATAAGAGCGAAAAACTGAAAATTTGTACCTATCTTCAACCCCTCCCTTACTTAAGCTCCAGGTCCAAAACTTAGGACTTCAGGTATGTTTACCTCTTGAAAACTCTTAATAAATTCACGAAGAAAACAATGCTTTCCTCCTAATATAACTCAGTCCATGAAAAATTTCCAAAGTAAACTCTCGTCAATAATTAAGGTACAATTTGTATTTAACTGAATATTCAACTCCAGTTTCCTTTTTTTATGGGAATAATTTCTTAGCATCTGCTCATCACCGTTTGACCAAACAAGAGAAATCTTCTCGAAAATATACATTTATCAAAGCTGTCAAGCAAATTTTAACATAAAATCGAAATTCAAATTGAAAAATTTGCATACCCACGTCCATATTCCCCAGGTATTCGACCTTCATAACCGAGGAGGTCCGAGATCAAATTGAGGTCCTCGGTTATTTATGGTCAAAAAATAATATTAACCGACCAAATATGCATTTTCAAGTAAAGTCCACTCTTCGAAATCGTTAAGGATGGGTCACGTTGTTATCATGCATATTTATTCGTCGAGCTGAAAGCTGAGCAAAGTAATGATTTGTAGACGAGACCTGATAGATATTTTGAATGATAATGTGAGACCAAACGGTCGTTTTTCGATTGCTAATAAGTCTTCTAGGCGAGGAGAATTAATTCGGGCTATTCAGTTTTGACTCACTTTCGAATTGAAGACGCTATTACCATTATGGTGATTTCGATTATCGCGATTGTACTTCGAAAATCATTATTTCAGTAGTTTCAGTACACAAGGTGTCTCATCTCAAAGAACGATTCAAGTTTTATAATGATCAATAACCAGTCAAGTTGAAAAGACAAGCTGAGCACAGAGAACATCAGAATTATTTATGGTAACTGCAGACCATGGCTTTGGGCCTATTGGCCAATCCTCATAGCAGCTTAAAGGCTAAAATCATAACTTTCTGGGAATCATGGAAATCAATAAACAAAAAGGTTCACCGAATTTTCTCAGCGACCAGATAGAGTTTAATAATTCTCCTTTGTTGAATTTTTTCAACCGTTACGACCATTCAACGAGAAACTAATTATACAGAGGTCAGGAATGTGGATAACAACCTTTATCTTTTCCCCCTACCCTTTAGGAAATGTATATTTATTCCAAACAAGTGCAACAGTAAGTTTAGTCAATCTGTAGTGGTTTTTCTGAAAATTGGCTAAGTTTTCAAACTGTTATTCCGAAGAATAATTATTCCTTACCTCAAAGAACATGGAAATCATCAATCGTAACTGCCGACCATTGCTTCGGGTTTTCGACTTATCCTCAGAGCAGCTTAACGAGGATGACTCTGATGTGATGGCGGGCTATTTTTGAAACAAACAGTTTGCGAAGATCTGAGAGAAATTTTTCACAAACGCCATTTCCCTGCTACAAGCTAACCTTACCTTATCATGAAAAGATGGCGAAAAATAGTCATTAAAGACAAAATTTTGGTTATATAATGAATGTACGTTACATTGGTGGAATTGACTGTCAACTGTCAGAATATATCGGATATCCTTAATGTCTCAGCCATAAATTTTTATGAGAGTATAAAATGGAGAATCAGGCCTCAATAACTCGAATTCAAAACTAAACTTTTCCTCAGAAGAGATGCAAGGTGAACAAGAAGTCGCAAAAGTCCTAAAATAGTTGCAATTCCACCAACATGGTAGAAATTCTCAACAGGTTCAGAAATGCCGAGAAGAATATTAATACCACCCTTCGATCAATATATCAGGATGTACTACGCCTTGCATAATTTAATAGTCAATTAAGGAGTAATCTACGATGGTATCTTGTACAAATGGATGACCACTAGTCGCTGAATATGTGGGATATTTGTGGCATTTGTGAGGGAGAGCCAGTTGGGTTATCTCTACACGCTTGGGATGGAGGCAGCAACTTATTTTTCACGGCGTTGAACTCAGGGTTACAGGGAAAGTCGTACTGAATATTGAAAGACGTGATTATTCAGGTCATTTCTGATGGATTTGGCTCTATAATATGGTGTCCGAAACTTAACCGTTATGGAGATATTGAGTTTTGAAGATTTTGTTAAAAATCCTCTATTTTTAGGTTTTTTGTCGATTCATTTCGGATTGGAGCTTCTAGAGGCCGTTTTTTTTATGTATCTAGTTAGAGGGAATGTCAATTGATAAAAATGATCAACAGAAACAGCACCTACTACTAACAGCTTAATAGGACTGCTCGACAACGGTTAGAATTGAATAATTTTCACTAAGTGTTTTTAAATTTGAAGCGCTTTTTTCGAAAAAAAATTCATGGAACTTATTCTGCAGAAAAGTACAAAAACTTCTACGCCTCTTCAGCTTTTCAAAAAGGTATAACACTTGCTATTTAATAGGCAAAACATTGACCAAATGGCAGTTAAGGTAGTAGCGGCGGCCATGTCGAACAAGAATTATAAAAATATTGCTCTGTTTTTTTTTTTTTTATTTAAGTATTTTAGCTATTTTTGTGCTCGGGAGATAAAGACATATAGTATCCGGTATGTCATTTTGAATCTTGGCGTATAGTCTGCTCATGCTATTCTTTCGTGGTAGATGTGTTATGCGTAATTTTCTGAAAGAACGCGACTTGGCTTGGATTTTTGGACTGTTGCATCTTCTTACTGTGAGACGTGGCTTGTGACTGGCCTTCGATTTGTATTGTGAACATGGCAACATTCACTAACGAGAAATATGCTGACATCCTAATGTGTTATGGATTTTCCGAAGGAGTGTAGTATCGTGCACGCAGTAAATACTTGCGACGGTATCCTACTCGGCGAGTACCTGATATTGGCGTTTTTGACAGAGTTTATCAAAGACTACGAGAAACTGGCTCTGTTCAAGTACGATGGACTGACATTAGAATACCTCGTATTCTTGATGACGATGACGACGAAGCAAATAAAATACTTTAAAGCCGATCCAACCACGTCAACAAAAATGTTATCGCTTGATGGCTTGGTATTTCCCAGTTTTTTCGTGTGGACAGATGTGTCGAACGTTGGCACCACAAATTATCATAACGCCCATTATTTGGCTCCCAAAGCGCAAAAAGAGAACAAGAGGGTCAGTCTTAATGTGTGGATGGCCATAATATCAAATTAGTTGATAGCGCCATACTTCCTGCCTATTTTAGCTACTTTTACCGCAAACTAAAAATGTACCCTCTACTACCTCAACTGTTCTTCGATCAATGTATTGCCTATTTAATAGCAGGTGTTATACCTTTTTGAATAGCTAAGGAGACCTAGAAGTTTTTAAACTTATTTGCAGAATAAGTTTCATGAAGTTTTTTGAGCGCTCGTACTACTTACACGAGGGCTATATCATTTCGTCACGATGTCTGTATTTTTAGAATTTTGAGCCGAAAATGGTCTCAAATGATAGAGTTCGACTCACTGATGACGAATCCGTCGGAAAATTCGAGTCTGTCCGTCTGGCCGTCCGTCCGTAAGCACGATAATTCTCGAACGGAACAACCTAGAGATTTGAAATTTTCAGTTTGGGTTCAGTTCCCGAATGCCTCGGTTAAATTCGTTAATGGGCCTAATTCCACCAGGGGTTCCGTAAATATAGCCGTTCAAAGTTTTGTTTCCCTGATTACTTGAAAACTACGGATTAGATCGAGATGAAATTTTGTACTCAAATGGAAAATGAGGTATTCAAGCTACATGTGAAATTTTGTCCAGATTGCATGACCAGAACCATAGAAACCATAGAAAATTGTAACTTTTGAACGGAAAGGCCTAGGGACTTGAAATTTTCAGGATAGGTGTGGATCTCGAATGTCGTGATCTCGTTCATCTATGAGCAACATTATACAAGGAGTTCCGTAAATACGGTCGTTTGAAATTTTGTTGTCTCGATAAATTCGAAACTACGGATTCGATCGAGATGAAATTTTGTATTTTAATCGAGAATGATATATTGAAGCAATATTTTGTTCAGATCGCATGAACAGAACCATATTAACCAATTTTCAGGGTGGGTTTGGATCGTGAATATCGCGGTCACGTTCATCAATGAGCAAAATAAGACTAGGGGTCCCGTAAATATGGCCGTTCAAAATATTTTTTTCCTCATAGTTTCGAAACTACTGATCGGATTGGAATGAAATTATGCACCTAGCTGAGAAATAATGTATTCAAACTATGTGCAAAATTTTGTCCAGATCGCATCACCAAGACCATAGATACCGTAGAAAATTCTAGCGAATTATCGAAGCAAAATTGATCAGCTGAAGCACTGACATGAAGTCTTGAGTTTCGCCTAAGTTTCAGAATTTTTTTGACAGCTGTCAAAAATTCCTTCAATTGATTTCTAAAACTGGAAAATGCGAATCTACCTACAAGGTGCATGTACGAGCGCTCAAAAGCTCCTGCTTTCACGGCAGTGCTTCTCATCATTTTTTCGAAAAAAAGCGCTTCAAAGTTGAAAACACTTAGTGACAATTCTTTGATTTAACCGTTGTCGAGCAATCTTATTAAGCTGTTAGTAGTAGGTTGATCATTCTCATCAATTGGCATTCCCTCCAACTAGATACATCGAAGAAATGGCTTCTAGAAGATCCAATCCAAAAAAAATTGATGAAAAAGCCAAAAAATAAAGGATTCTTTAAAAAATCTTTATATCTCAATATTTCTATAACGGTTAAATTTCGGACACCATATTATAGAACCAAATCCATCAGAAATGACCTGAATAATAACGTCCTCCAATATTCAGTATCACTTTCCCTGTAACCCTGTATACAGGTTAATACAGGGTGGTTCACTTTTTCGTAGCAGGACTCTTTAGAAAACATTTGAATTTTTGATTTATATGAAGACGATTTCACTGGCGCCATTCATCCTGGATATCTGTATCTAGCTATCCTTGATCTAAAAAAACCTGCCTTCTAAATTAGTAAACAATCTGACTGGGCACCACGAGTGGTATTCTTCACCTGGCTCGAATCGAGTCAATTAAAACCGTTCAGATTAGATCGGCACCGGCGAACTTGGCAAAATGCCATTTTGTTAGAACGAGTAGGCTTCGACCGACGCCTACCACTCATTGAACTGAAAATGGATTTCAGAGCAGAGGCGATAATCTAGAGTGCCGTCGAATAGATGGAGCCCATGCCGGAATGAAATAGTGGATCTAGATAGCGCCAACATCTGCTGGCGTATAACGTCCATAGATTTATGCGTGTTGGTCGATTCATATTTCATGAAGATATCTACAGCTGTTGGTTGGTCTTGGGACGACTGAGCCTCATTTTCTTCGGTCTGGAGGATACCGTTCGAAGTTTTTCCGTTAGGAATTGCGTTTTGATGGAATGTGCATTCGGAAGTATCCCATAACATGAATATTGCATCCGTAGGGTCGAATTGGTTGGGGGGAATATTTATGTGAAAGTGGTTGGGAATAAACATGCTGTCCATCATTCGACTTCACTTCACCAGTCTAAGGAGTGAGGCTTTTTTTTTGACTGGTGCTATAACTCATTAAAATGGGTCAAAATTCCAGAAGTAATGTGTTTCCAAATAGGTGGATAGGATGTGGTCGGTCGCTTGCTTGACCTGCTCGCTCCCCGGATCTCAATCTCTGAGATTTTTTCTTTTGGGGTCATTTGAAAACATTAGTGTTCAGTAACGGTGAGGTGAATAGTGTTGAAGAACTGAAACAACGCATTGAAATTGCTTGTGACATTATTCGTGAGTAAACTGATGTGATAGTTGCTGCATGTAATAATTCGTTGTTACGCTGGGCAAGACTTTGTGCTCATCCAACGAATAGTGACCATTTCGAACGATTTCTGTATACAATTTGGATCAATTTTATCAGACAATTTGTAAAATTCCTAATTTTTTAGTACCTTTTCAATCAGTAATTTTTCCTTTCCTCAGTTTGGACTTCAAGAATTATACCGTTCAGGAAAAATCTATCTCCAAATGAATGTTGAGAGAATATATACGAATTTGCGTAAAATCCTGCAATTTATTCCCTTGCTGAAGTGCATATGGCACTGTGATTCATGGTAGATTTCCTAACAGAGTTGTATTAAGATGATGATGCCCAAGTTTTTTTGCACTTTTTTCAAAATTGAATAATTTATATGATTAGTTTTGATGAGTTCTAGCACCTGCCAAAAAAAGGCTCTACTTAAAAAACATCCTGTTTATAGACACGAAGGATATGATGAATATTTCTGAGCTTTCGAACCGAGTTGACCCATCTGAAAAGTGAAAAATTCCTTCGAAAAAGTTAGGACCAACAGATGCACTTATTACACAATGACACAAGATTTTTAAAATTCTCCATATTGTTCGGCATCAGGAACAGAATAAATTACATGTACGAAAACAATTATTCGAAGGAATAATCGTCTTCTATGATAAGCAGGTCAAGAAGTCAATCTATGTCGCCCCAGAGAACATAAAAATCATCAATCTGTAGACCGTTTGCGGCTTTCTTGAGCCTCATCAGTGCAGTATAGCGATTATGATCATGCATTTGACGTCCGGGACGGTTGTGTAGATCAGAGAATGTTTCTCACTGACGCCACCTGTTGGGGGGTCTCTGAGTCTTACTGAGAACCGCCTAAAGCACTTCTGAGAGTTATACAGGATTACAGGGAAGGTCGTACTGAATATTTAAGGACGTTATTATTCAGGTAATTTCTGATGGATTTCGTTCTATAATATGGTGTCCGAAACTTAACCTTTATGGAGATATTGAGTTTTGAAGATTTTTCAAAGAATTTTTTATTTTTTGGTTCTTTTATCGATTTTTTTCGGATTGGATCTTCTAGGGGCCGTTTCTTCGATATATCTAGTTGGGGGGCATGCCAATTGATAAGAATGATCAACAGAAACTGAACCTACTTCTAACACCTTAATGAGACTGCTCGACAACAGTTCAATCAGAGAAGTGTTTTCAACTTTGAAGCGCTTTTTTTGAAAGAAAAACTTCATGAAACTTATTCTGCAAATGAGTTTAAAAACTTTTACGTCTCCTTAGCTATTCAAAATGGTATAAGACTTGCTATTAAATAGGCAAACATTGTCCAAATAACAGTTAAGGTAGTAGAGAGTATATTTTCAGTTTGAGATAGAAGTAACTTAAATAGGCAGGAAGTATGGCCCTATCAAGGAATTTGATATTATGGCATCCACACACTTAAACTAAATCTCCTTTTGACCCTCTTGTTCTTTTTTGGGTTATCTGCGCTTTGGGAGCCTAATAATGGGCGCTATGGGCATTGAGCATAAATCTCCAGAAGTATAGTCGCCCCAATGGATCCCCTTCTTCTGTTACTAGCAGAAGTATTTCATTTGCTCCGTCGTCGTCGTCATCAAGAATACGAGGTATTCCCACTCGAATCCCCATGTCAGTCCATGGTACTAGAACAGACCCAGTTTCTCGTAGTCTTCGATAAACTCTGTCAAGAACGCCAATATAAGGTATTCGACGAGTAGGATACCGTCGCAAGTATTTATTGCGTGCACGCCACTACACCTCTTCGGAAAATCTATAACACATTAGGATGTCAGCATATTCCTCGTTAGTAAATGTTGCCAGGTTCACAATACAAGTCAAAGTCCAGTCACAAGCCACGTCACACAGTAAGAAGATGCAACAGTCCAAAAATCCAAGCCAAGTCGCGTTTTTACGGAAAATTACGGATAACACATCTTTCACGAAAGAATCGCATGAGCAGACTACGCCAATATTTAAAATGACATACCTGAGACTGTATGTCTCTGTCTCCTGAGCACAAAAAATAACTCAAATACGTAAATAAAACAAAGAAAAACAGAGCAATATTTATATACTTCATGTACGACATGGACGCCGCTACTGCCTGTATGGGGCCCACACACACTGAAACATGTTGCGATGCAAGTATCGGCTCCAATGTTTCATGATACAAGTTTCGGTGTGTGTGGTTCTGAATCACGTATCAGGTATCAGTTGCAGTTTCAAGTGATACAGAGTCTTGAATTCCATTCGGGTCGACGAGCGACGAGGCAGAATCGGCGATACTGATGCAAGTTTCAGTGTGTATAGGCGCTAATGCAACTGATGCAGGTTTCATGATTCCTGGAGTCGATACAAGGTATCGCAGCATGTTTCAGCGTGTGCGGCCCTTTTAACTGTCATTTGGTCAATATTTTGCCTTTTTTATAGCGAGTGTTATACATTTTTGAAAAGCTGAAGAGATTTGGAAGTTTTTAAACTTTTCTGCACAATTAGTTCCATGAAGTGTTTCTCAAAAAAAGCGCTTCAAATTAAAAACACTTGGTGAAACTTCTTTAATTCTCACCGTTGTCGGGAAGTCTTATTGAGATGTAAGTAGTAGGTTCTGTTTCTGTTGAACATTTTTATTGATCGACATGGCCTCTAACTCAGAAATTCCCAAATCCATCAGAAATGAATAATAACGTCTTTCAATATTCATTACGACTTTCCCTATAACCCTGTATAAACACACCGTTTCATGGGGGTTCGGATAATTTTTTCCGCGAACGATTTCAAATTGATGTGAACTCGACCTAGTTAATAGTTAATAGTTAATAGTTGATAGTTGGGAAGGGGGTTATGTTCCACTGCGACCTCAAGGTCTATTGTGCCCCCCATGAGAGCCGTATTCGCAAATGCGCTACCTACAGCTCGCCCTCCAGCTCCAGAGCTCCAATGAACTCCAGTATCTGAGAGGGCTTCAAGGAGTTTAGATCCTCATTCCTCCTGTAATTCTCTTGTCTAAGACATTCTTTGCGCTGGTTTGCAATGGCGAGGCATTCTGTAACCAGGTGAACAGCAGTCTCCTCCTCTTCACCACAGAATCTACACTCGTCTGTTTCTGTTAAGCTCATTCTCATCATATGCTTCCTGAAGCGACAATGTCCTGTGAGAAAGCCAGTGAGTAGGCGTAACTTGTTCTCACTGAGATCCAAATACTTTTTGGATCTTGAACTTTCAAAGTTCCTAATGAACCTTTTAGAGTGATCCATTCCTGGAAGGTTCCTCCAGAGTGCTTCTCTTTCGGTCTCTTCCTTCTCCAGAAACTCTTTCTTATAGGTGCGTTTACCTATGCCACAGAAAGGTTCTGGACCAGTAAGTGGCGTTTGTGCTCCCTTTCTGGCAAGTTTATTGGCCTCTTCGTTTCCTTTGATTCCTGAGTGACCAGGAACCCAGACTAAAGAGACCTTATTTTTCTTGCCTACTACATTAAGTTTCCTCCGACACTACCATATCAGCTTTGAGTCGATGATATAGGAGTTCACTGCTTTGATAGCAGCTTGACTATCCGAGTGTATCACAATGTCACACCCTTGATAGTTTCTTTCCAGGTTTATATCTATGCATCTTTCACTTGCAAGTATTTCTGCCTGAAAGGCACTCGAGTAGGAGCCTAACGATAGTGTACACTTGGTTCTTGCCCCGTATACTCCAGCGCCGGCCCCCATCGTGGTTTTAGAACCATCTGTATACCATTTAATGGTATTCACTTTGAAGTTTTGGGTAGTGTATTCCTTTTCCCATTCTTGCTTTTTACATAGCATAGTGTTGAAGTTCTTCTCAATGCTTACTTTTTTAATCATAACATCACTAGGCAGGTTCGCTGATGAGATGTACTTGTTCAGAGAGGACCAGGCTCCTTGACTTTTAATTCTCTCATTCCCTGTACCTTCCCTAGATATTCTAAGGATAGCCTCATGGGCTACCCTGTTGATCACTAGATGTAATGGAGTGAGATCTGTGATGACCTCAAGTGCTCTTGTCGGGCACGTTCTCATAGCTCCAGTGATGCAAACGCAGGCAAGCCTTTGTATCTTGTCGAGTAATTTCCTCGTGCTTGTCTGCCCTGTCTTAGCAGACCAGACTACTGCCCCATAAGTTATTATTGGTCTCACAATCATGACATACATCCATCGCAGTATTTTAGGGTTACAGCCCCAGGTTTCACCGGATAGGCTTCTGCACGCCATTAGAGCTCTTGTCGCTTTACTAGCACTGTTTTTAACATGCTCATTCCATAGAAGCTTATTGTCTAGGGTAATTCCCAGAGATTTGACTCCATAATTCCATTCTACGTTATCTCCATTCACCGAGATGGGCTTCATGGCTGGAAGCTTTCTTTTCCGGGTAAAGGGAACCACTGTGGTCTTGGCTGAGGTGATGTTGAGCCCCACTGACAAGCACCACTGCTCGATAATTTTGAGGCCCCTCTGCAACAAATCACAGAGGGAACCCTCAAATTTACCTCTCACTATTAGGACTATGTCAGCAACTCGACTTAACATCAGTTATCTCCTTATCGAACAACTTACACAGTGAAAATTAGCGAATCATTCAGGAACTGTAACATGGGTGCGAGCACAGTTCGATCGAGGTACGCCACGCATAAATAAACAATTAATAATCAAACAGTCGGTTAACTGAACCAGAAATAGATAACAATGGCAATTTGTCTGAATGTCACGTCCTTTCTAGGTCACCCCGACAGATAACTGCAATCGTCGCCGTTTCGAATCGATACAGAACGAATCCAGAATCAGTTATCTGTCGTAAAACCGGGGAATTCTTCGACAACTGATTATTCAACTGGAGCTTGACACTTGAACGGCGACGCCGCCGGTGTGAATGGAATACCTGAACGATGGTACCATTACATGATGCAGTTCTTGTAACACATCCGCGGTCGAATGATGTCCGCGTAAGATTTTTAGGTGTTTCGGTACTGTCACCTCCTTACATAGTTAATTCGTTTTGGTTAGTAGTTTTGATCTCTACGTGAGAAAGTTTTCGGTCTATATCTGTGTATGCTGCTCATGAAGATTCACTATCCTCATTTTTTTTGGTTAGGAAAGTGGAAGATTCTTTATTGAAGTCGTCATTTTCCAAATACTAATTGTCAACGATAGAATTTATATCACGGTTTGCTGGGTTCCTTAATAATAACGATTTCTAAAGTTCTTTCGTGTTTGATAAAAGTTTGGCCGACATATTTACGACGTTTTTGAGCGCTCGTACTACTTACACGAGGGCTAATCATTTCCTCACGATGTCTGTATTTTTCGAATTTTGAGCCTAAAATGGTCTCAATCGACTATGTTCGACTCACTGATGACGAATCCGTTGGAAAATTCGAGTCTGTCCGTCCGGCCATCCGTCTGTAAGTACGATAACTCTCGAACGGAACAACCTAGAGATTTGAAATTTTCAGTGTGGGTTCAGTTCCCGAATACCTCGGTTGAGTTCGTTAATGGGCCGAATTCCACCAGGGGTTCCGTGAATATGGCCGTTCAAAGTTTTGTTTCCCTGATTACTTGAAAACTACAGATTTGATCGAGATGAAATTCTGCACTCAAATGAAGGAATAAGGTGTTCAAGCTACATGTGAAATTTTGTCCAGATCGCATGACCAGAACTATAGAAACCATAGAAAATTGTAACTTTTGAACGGAAACGCCTAGGGACTTGAAATTTTCAGGAAAGGTGTGGATCTCGAATGTCGTGATCACGTCCATCTATGAGCAACATTATTCTAGGGGTTCCGTAAATATGGTCGTTTGAAATTTAGTTTTCTTGGTAATTTCAAAACTACAGATTCGATCGTGACGAAATTTTGTCTACTAATGGAGAAATATAAAGGGTGTCCGGGAAAATGTGGGAAATCTGTAGGATTCAGATAAAACATAAAAGAATAAGATGACAGTTTCCCATAATTTTTTTTCCTAGCGACCCTGGAAATTCATTTTACTGGAATTAATTTTAAACTACCTTATATAATTTGAAGAAAATTTGATATGATAAACAATAGTAGGGACCCCTTGAAATACTGCCCTTAAATTTAAATTAGCTTGTTTAGTTTACCAGGGACGGACTAGGTTGTATGTTTCAATGCTTACATTTTTAACACCCTGTGTGATAAGGAGTTGAAAAAAATGAATTTGGATACCTTGAACATTAAGCTTAAGGAAAGGTACTCTTGTTCATTGTCGATAAAATGAACCGTTTTCGAAAAACAAAATAATAAAAGAAGTAATTTTTTTATTTCTAGTGAAAAGAACCATGAATTCCTATTATTATTTTTGTTTTTTTTTCTTCTTTAAGAATACCCAAGATTTTTTGGACTTTCTTCAAATTGAATATTTTATATGAAAAACTTCTGGCGAAATACTCTCTATTGATGAGTTATAACACCTGTTAAAAAAAAACTCACCTTAAAAAACACCCTGTGTAGTATACAATTATTCTTTGAGAATTCTGGAATGACACGAAATTTACTCAGTTCTATTTGTTCTGAATTTTTCCAAATAAGGTAGAGGATTTTCGAGGTAGGTACTAAGGAAAAACTATTTTTAATTTTTTTTAATATTCCTACCTTCCTAGGTCTCTGTGAGTATTTTTGAAAATCGCGAAAAACACAAAAAAAGAAGGCGCGAAGCGCCCCGCGTTTCCTTTTCTATTCTAGAAGAAGAAACGGGCTTTTCGACGGTACCCTAAACGTTCCTTATTTCGAATTTCAAACGTACGAAAATAACGTTCGGCGACGAAAACCCAAAAAGTTGCCTTGTTCCTTTCAAGAAGGCTTTTGATTCGCAGCGTCTCGGAGGTCGAGGGCGGTCGAATTTTCATCTCAAAGGCCAAAGGACTCCTTAAATGTAATTCAACACCTCGTATCTTGAAAACGAACCTTTCAACCTTTTGTCTTCAAATCACTCGAAGAATCTTCTGTTAAAATCATTGTTCACGCTCAATTAACATCTTTACTCTCTTTATACTATTATACAAAATGTGAAAGTTCGTGTTTGTAGTTTGTTTATTTGTTGGTCTATACCGAACCAGATTTCAGATTTTTATGGTGATTTCACTTTAGTGTAGAGAATTTATTCCAGAAGGTTTTTGTGTGAAATTCATGAAGAGATGAGACTCGTGAGTAAGACCGTTCCTTTTCAGAATTCACTTGCCAAATAAGTTATGAGTCATCAGACAACAATATCAATAGTAAAATATTTCATCACTACAAACCACCGACAGTTATAATATGAATAACAACGACTTCCCGTCCGGTATATCTGTTACAAAGCCAGAAGATGACTATCTATATTCTCAACAATAAAGCTCTTATCAACATTTAATGAGACACTGAAATCGAAACATCTTGAATGAAAATACTTCCATTATTAAAATTGTAATGAATATAATAGCAGTCGATGCGGATGCGTTGTTATCTTCAATTGGCGATCATTTGTGAATTTCCTGTATTTTATTCTCGGACTTGACCGAGTGTAGAAATTAAGAACAAGGAGAAATGATTCAATGATTTATAGAATCGAAAGAAGCTTATCTTCGGACAGGGAACGTTCGAGGACTGAATGCGCCGGTTAAGTTCGTGAATGGGTGAAAATCCGCCGAAGGATGTTGTAGATTTAGCCACCTAATTTTTTTCTCTCTATGTTCGGAAATACTAATTGGATCGAATTGAAACTTCGTAGTTCTGAAAAAACTATACGAAGGTCCACGTGAAATTTCGTAAGGATTGTATTATAAGAAGATAAAACTTATCAAAATAAGTCAAAATTCAAAATATCCTTCATATAAAATATTCACCAGTGAGTATTTCGAAATCAAAGTTACCCGCGAATTTGAGAAATTTCCAGTCCGGATCTGACGGTGCGTATTGAGATCTGAATGTTTTTGCTAGCGTTCAGCTAACGACAAATCATCTGACAAAGTGTATGATTTTTGTGACTTTTCCGAATTTCGTAATGTGTTTCCAAATAGGCGGATAGGATGTGGTGAGTGGATTTCTTGGCCGGCACGATTCCCGGATCTCAACCCCGGTGATTTCTACTTTTGGGGTCATTCCAAAACATAAGTGAACAGTAACAGTGAGATGAATAGTCTTGAAGAACTGAAAGAACGCATTGAAAATGCTTGTGACATTATTCGTGAGCAAACCGATGTGATAGTTGCTGCATGTAATAATTCGTTATTACGCCAGGCAGGACTTTGTGCAAATCAAACGAATGATGACGATTTCGAACAATTTCTGTGAACAATTTGGATCAATTTCATCGGTGGGTTTGTAAACTTCTCAATTTTTTTATAAGACCTCTCCAACCAGTAATTTTTCCTCTCCCTAGTATGAACTTAAAGAATTATACCGTTCAGGAAAATCTGCTAATAAAATGTAAAAGAGAATATAGAAATTTGCGATAAATTGCAGCACTTTATTTACTTACTGGAATGCATATGGCACCGCGATACATGACAGATCTCCCAACAAAGAGATAACATGATCTAGAGTTATATTAAGATATTGATTACCAGATTTTTCGCAATTTTTCCAAATTGAATATTTTATATGATCAACTTCCGCCGGAATGATCTCTATTGATGAGTTCCCGCATCTGTCACAAAAAAAAACCTCAACTTTAAAATCACCCTGTATTGCTCATAATTCTGTAACTCCTTCTCTTGAAGTTTCGATTTTATGAAATAACATTATTTGTCATACTGACGGCCGGTTTGTTTCACAGAATCGTGTGGCACACATAGCGACCGTGCAAAGACAATTTAGGTTAGACTTACCCTACGCTTTTTTTTGTTACCTGCCTATTCTGAGAATGTCAACTCTAATAATTACTGGAAATGTCCATTATCTAACGATGACATCCATACCTGATACCTGAAGTTATGCAAATAATAAACAACACATAAAACATAATAGTACACATCGAATCCCGCCCATATTAGATTGTTGTTATGATGCAACAATTACTCCGGGTATCAGCATAGCGTAGCAGTGAACCAAATAGAGTGCAGTGATCGAAAAAAATGCGAATTCTACAATACAAGCTCGTGCATATTCTGAAAAGGTCAAGTACGTCTCAGCTGAATGAAACCATCTGAGAATGGGTGTTGGAAATGCGTGAGCGATGGGAGAAAGGACTCCCAGCTTTTTATGGTTTTGCGGTTACTCCACCTCGGTCTTTACCGGTGATGAATGTTATACGAAGACATAGGAATTCGGCTTGTGTATAGCGTTTTTAATAATGGTTTATTCTGCAACCGGAAAATGGAACACAGAGTGATGCTGGTTTCTACCAGTGGAGGTTGCTGTGGGGAGGGAAATGAGGAACTGCCCTTTATAATGAATTTATTTCATAGATCCTACCCAAGTGACCTCATTACAGAGCATCTATATAGCAGCGCCATATCCTGAGAGCCTTGATATGTCACAGGTATATCACAAGAAGAGCACGGATGCATAGCTGTGAGATATCGCTGAGACAATAAGGGAATCTTTGCATATCTTAGCTCTATCACTGAAACATTTTTGTGATGTGGATATTGATGATTTTTTCAGAAAGTTTTTCTCTGAGATATAGAACTGATCAAAAGAGATCATTTCAATTTGAAAATATTGCAGAAAAGCTTAGGCATCAAGATTTCAAGACGACTCTGGATCGTGTTATCTCTCTGTTAGGAGATATGCCTTGAAATTTGCATAATCTCTTCCAACTTTCATTAGGAGTTATTTCCTGAACGGTATAATTCTTAAAGTTCAAACTAAGAAGAGGAAAAATAACTGATTGAAAAGGTCCTATAAAAAAAGAGAAGTTCACAAACTCACCGATAAAATTGTTCCAAAGGGTCACCATTCGTTTGATAAGTCTTGCCGGGCGTAATAACTAATTATAACATGCAGCAACTATCACATCAGTTTGCTCACGAATAATGTCACAAGCATTTTCAATGCGTTGTTTCAGTTCATCAACAATAATCACCACACCGTTACTTTACACTCATGTTTTCCAATGAACCAAAACGAGAAATCTCAGAGGCTGAGATCCGGGGAGCGTGCAGGCCAAGAAATCGACCCACCACGTCCTAACACATCACGAAATTCGGAAAAGTCAGAAAAATCATACGCTCTGTCAGATGATATCCCGTAAACTGAACACATTCAATAAACACATTCAGATCTCAATACTTACAGTCAGATCCGGACTGGAAATTTCTCAGATTCGCGGGTAACTTTGGTTTCGAAATACTCTGCCCTGGTGAATATTTCATGTTATACATTTTTTCGCAGAATGCAAGTTGAAATCAATAATCTGAGCAGTTGAATGATTTCTTCTAGGAATATTTAAAATAATCGACAATTTATACTTGCTTCATTGAAATTCTTCGATAAATAATAACTGGTTATACTGGATATTTTTTTCCGATAATCCTTTAGTTGTTGCCATTATTGGGTATGATGGTAATTAGCCAAGAAGGAACGACATTTGATAAATGAAGACATCTGTTCATACGAATTCCTGTAACTTTTAAGACGCAAAGTAGAATAAAAAGACCCTATTATGAAAAGGGTAATATTTGTTGAGAAAACGTCTTTTTGCCTTTAAAATATCATGCAAATATACGATCTAGGAATTCCTGATAGCTTTGATAACAAATGAAAAATAATACTGAAGATAGTGAAAGAAAAGTTTCACGCCTATAAGTAGGTAGGCCAACATAATTAAATCAATGAATGGACTGGTGGAAATTTGAATTAAGAAGTGAACTGAATGGATCGTTTGATCGTTTTCTGGCATCTAGGCTATTTTCAGTACCGCATAATTCAGTCGACGATGATGACCAACATGAAAAATAAAACTCATATTACCAGCGAGGAGACGCGCATCGATACAATGTAAAGGGTCGCGGCTTTGGTGGGAAAATGACTACAATTCTTTCCATCAGTTCCTTCAAAAATTTAGATTCACAAGTACTTTCGATGAAGAAAGATATAACACTGATATTGTGGCTTGATTAAGGAAAATATCACATTCCCGAAACGTCGGCCTTATTTTATGTGTTAGGAATTAGTGGAAAATAAAAGTCGAAATACATGAAAAGACTGTTATTTTGTAATAGTTTATGATTTTTTTATTCCGTTTTCGATTCCAAATGTTTATATTATTGTAATTAACTCATTCATTTCTGATTATGTATGCGACTGGTATAATAGTATTGTATATAACTAGCGGTAATGTAGGTCATAACTCACACAGATGAAGTTTGCAGCACTCGCCTTCGGCTCGTGCTGTAATTCATCAAGTGAGTTATGACTATTACCGCAAGTTGAATACCATACTTTATCTACGACTATAACAATAAGTACTAAGATACAAGTACAGGGAAAGAACTTTATTTACAAATCTTAATAGTAACCTATAACAATGCATTATTTATGTTGATTGTGCTTCTAAGCATGGAGTAGAAAGTCCATAGGGGCGATGCTTTATATTCAGTGCTAAGTTCACTAAAGAACATTCTCTGTAAACGATGACTTAATATTCTTACTGCACCAATCTTGAAAATTGTTGTATACACCTCTATATTTGTATTGGGATTTTTCCGGCATTAAATTCTGTATGGTAACATTGGCTGATTGTCTTATTTCTGAAGGTGTACATAATAATTTATCTCCACTATCTGAATTCTTCTTTTTCAGCAAAACATTCACAATAATAATTAGGTATCAACATAATTTGAGAAAACGTCAAAATTATTCGAGTCACCTCCCCTCAATACCATTAATGGACTGTTCCCTTTTGGCCAATCGGCTTGTTCATAAACACAGAGTCAGGGAGTTATAGTAGTGAGTTTGAGTTATTATTACTCACAGTGTTTGTTTACAGATACTATTAATTGCTCAAAAGTGGTTGAATAATGAATATATAATTCAACAGGAGTAGATAAAACTGTTAAACATTCATGTAGTATTCACAGATGAAACTCCACAAATTTGTAGCGAATTTGCATTCATGCTATGTAGCTGTGATACAGTAAATTTATTACCTCAATGAAATATTGATGTATCATTGATGGATAAGAACTAATAACCATGCACCTTTAATGGTCTCAAATTAATACAAGGAATATGTAGCGAAGTTTCATATATTATGTTACATAGTAATTATATAACTGACACATGGCCAATACGAAGCATGGATGTAGATTTGATACATCACAGTTTTGTTACAAATTATGGAGCAGATATGTATTTGGAGCAAAGAAATGATACATCGCAATGTTCCTTCCTTGATCTTCCCAGGTTACATCACAGAGATGTAGCTGGCACCTAATATAATATAATATTTTCTGATATGATAGCAAATAGTAAGTTCATTAACCCAGGGGAACTCAGACGTTTTTTATTTTTGTTTTTTTCAACAAATGAGGAAAGTTCTCACCACTCAATTATCGAATTCGTATCTCAAATATTCCACTCACTGCAAAGAATTTGAATAATTTTCCATCATATTCAGTATCTCTAACGATCTCCATTGCATTTTGACGAATAACAAAACAATGTGAATTTGGGGTTCCCTTTGATCATAGGTCACCTTACTAGAAGCACCCAGTATAGTACTGGTACCCAAAAGTCGAGGAATCAATCTACAGCATTCAAAACAAGCTTTGAGGCGAAATATCCACAATAATTCGCGGTAAAAACGTTGTTAAACGACTTGAATGGTCTGATACCTGTCATTATCACTTTCACTCGGATGATCTGAAAAAAATGTCACGCTTTAATATGCTCTGTTAAAATTCCTTCACGCATGGAGATTAACGTTTCATATTTTTATCGGTTTAACACTGGTGTCTGGAATATAAACGACTTATTTTGTGAGGATAATTATGTACCTTCGAAAAATGATCATTTGGTGGAGTGGTTTAAGAGACGATCCTTCCATTAGGGATGACGCAAGAATGTTAAACTTTTGAGGTGGAGTGAATACTTATATTATAAATGTCCGCGTATTTTTTGTATTTATTATGTATCTGCGCTCTTTTCTTGAAACTGGTCACTTGATCTGATATAACTTTGGAACTACACTGTATATTGTACCTCTTCCACGAGTTAAACCAAGGATTATAATAAAGCGTTCGAGAATATTCATAAAAAATACGAATGGATGTGCGGATGTTCAGTAACTAATATCATTTGTTACTTATCACTAATTACAACGGGAATGAGATGTAGAAGGTGAGTGCAATGAAATTCCTAAGTGCGATGATCCTCGACTACCAACAGTGTGGTTTAGAGAACTCATTACCAATACAAAAAAAGTTCGTTCACCCTTTCTTAACGGAAGGCGAACAAAGATGCACCGATGATGAAATTCGAACAATTTCTTCCTCAATTTCGAACAACAGACCCGTGCACCGTGAACCATCTGCCGCGCACTTAATCATGTCCATCCAGATGGTAGAAGTAGGAAACGGCCTACCATCAGCAACTACGGATTCGATATCAATCAAGATCCGACCTTTCTTGCGGAGATCGAGGACTGGCTTGGTCCAGTTTTAGTACTGCTGGTCGGAGGCGGCGGCAGTACCTTTTAGCGCCGAGATATGTCATTAATTCCGTCCGACGAAAGTGAAATGACCCCGTTTTGGTAGGACATACCTGTCGGTGCGGAAACGTGTTGTTGGTGTACGGGGGCGATTGGAGAATTTTCGGGACCGGAGGAACTTTCACTGTTCAATTTGTAGAAACAAAATAAAAGATGATGTTTCTTTTATGAGATGACCACCTGAATATACTGGAATGAATTGAAATATCAAATAACTGTCATATTAATCCTGATGGCATGAATAGTTTTAGTGAGAACGAATGAAAACATTTTGTTTTCTTCTTCTTTTTGCATCTGCATTTTCCGAGATATTCTGCTGAAATTTGGCTAGGATATTACACTTCAAGGTTCACATCATATGAAATGTCCACTAACCTTGAGAATCTATAGGGTGATATTTTTTTAAATCCAGAACTTTTTTTTGATGCATCACTGGTTTTTTGAAAAGCACTGACGTGAAGTCTGGTGCTTTTGAACGCTTGATTCTCTATGTACAAAAATGGCCTTCAGTGTTCAATGGGAGTACGACAAATACTGCCACTTTATTTTCATAAACTTCGAGAGATGGAATCACCGATATATCAGAAAAACCAATTTCTCACCTGGGAAGGCTAGAAAGCTGAAATTTCAGCCTTATATGGCGAATGGTTCCAGAGATACAGAAGTTTTGAAAAAGGATTTCTTTGTAATTTTACATTTCAGATTGCTATATCTACGTTACCCTTCGGAAGATTTCGTCAATTGACGAACTCAACTGGCGCATTCAGACCTCAAAGGTTACCTAAAAATTTCTAAATTATAGGTCTATCCTTTTGAGAGTAATCGTGTTTATGGACGGCCGGACGGACAGACAGAATTGAGTTTGATATATCAGAAAACCAATTTTTTCTTCACGTGGGAAAGCTGAAATGTCAGCCTTATATGGCGAATGGTTCCAGAGATACAGAAGTTTGGAAAAAGGATTTCTTTGTAATTTTACATTTCAGATTGCTATATCTACGTTACCCTTCGGAAGACTTCGACAATTGACGAACCCAACTGGCGCATTCAGACCTCAAACGTTACCTAAAAATTTCTAAATTATAGGTCTATCCTGTCGACAGTAATCGTGTTTATGGACGGCCAGACGGACAGACAGAATTGAATTCGATATATCAGAAAACCAATTTTTTCTTCACGTGGGAAACGTGAAATTTCAGCCGTATATGGCGGATGGTTCCAAAGATACAGAGGTTTTGAAAAAGGATTTCTTTGTAATTTTACATTTCAGATTGCTATATCTACGTTACCCTTCGGAAGATTTCAACAATTGACGAACTCAACTGGCGCATTCAGACCTCAAACGTTACCTAAAAATTTCTAAATTATAGGCCTTTCCTGTCTAAAGTAATCGTGTTTATTGACGGCCGGACCGACAGACAGAATTGAATTTGATATATCAGAAAACCAATATTTTCTTCACGTGGGAAAGCTGAAATGTCAGCCTTATATGGCGAATGGTTCCAGAGATACAGAAGTTTTGAAAAAGGATTTCTTTGTAATTTTACATTTCAGATTGCTATATCTACGTTACCCTTCGGAAGATTTCGACAATTAACGAACTCAACTGGCCCACTCAGACCTCAAACGTTACCTGAAAATTTCTAAATTATAGGCCTATCCTGTCGAAAGTAATCGTGTTTATGGACGGCCGGATGGACGGACAGAATTGAATTCGATATAACAGAAAACCAATTTTTTTTTCACGTGGGAAAGCCGAAATTTCAGCCTTTTATGGCAATGGTTCCAGAGATACAGAAGTTTTGAAAAAGGATTTCTTTGTAATTTTTCTGCGATATCAGCGAAAATTTCACATAAACCTTCGTGTTTCTTACATTCAACTACAAAATTTCAATATTTTTTGAATTATTGAGAACAAATATTTCAGATTGCTTCATCTACGTAATCCTTCGGAAGATTTGGACAATTAACGAATTCAACTGGCGCATTCAGACCTCAAAAGTTACCTTAAAATTTCTAAATTATAGGCCTATCCTGTCGAAAGTAATCGTGTTTATGGACGGCCGGACGGACAGACAGAATTGAATTTTACCACGAATTCTTCAACTTTGAGTGCAAACTAATCGATTTAGCCATTCTGCACTCAAAATTCGACATTTGGACAGAATGATGACGCACTTTTTCAAAGAAACAAGGGCGCAAAAATATTGAAAAGAATTTTTGTTTCATTTAAAAACGTTTCGTTGCCTTGCAATTTTTGCCGATTTGCTACCGTTTTCGAAATGAAAATGTTGAATAATTCTTTCTTAGTCGTCAGGAGATTTAAAATTCCCAAAAAATTCAGCGAGCTCCGCATATTTCAATGACTTTTGGTTTGATTTGAGATGTCAAATATTATAATAGAATAATGGAACCATGAATGTATTATTATTATTATAAATCGTGAGCTTCACGTATGTCACATGCTTAGTTGTGATTTAGGGGGTCAAGAAATCTTTCCATGAACCTGCAGAGAAGTGGGGACGGTTGCTGTTAAAACGGACAGGTGGAGTTGGTGGCGAAATTTTCTCTGATCAGCGCTGGTGTTCGTTTTATAGCATTCCGTACCTCAAGTCGAATTCATCATCGCTAGCTGTACTGATGAGGCTTGATAAGCCGATACTGGTCTTCAGTTGAGAATGATAAATTTGATGTTCTCTGGGGTTTATGTGGATTGATTTGTTGACCTGCTTGTCAGATTACCTTGAACCATTTTTCTTTGGAAAAATCTATACATTAAATGCTTTCAAATTAGAAAATCAGCCAATATTTTTCATTGTCAATTTGTTCGGACTCAAAGAAACGCACCACAAAAAATTCCTGGAGAGAAATTCCTTCAGAAACATTTCAACCTGTAAATTGTGTTTTTCTGATATGTTCAATATAATTCGGTAATTCCTTGTCTTAAAGTTCATACAGGGTGTATTTTGAGGTGAGGCTTTTTCTCAACATGTGCAAGAACTCATCAAAAGAGATCATTTTACCGGAAGTTGATCATATTAAATATCCATTTTGAAAAAAGTACAAAAAATCTTGGGCATCAAGATCTTAAGACGAATCTGGATCTCTGTTAGGAGATCTGCCATGAATCACAGTGCCGTATGCATTCCAGCAAGTAAATAAAGTGATGAATTTTATCGCAAATTTGTAAATTCCCTTTCAACTTTTATTAGGATATTTTTCCTGAACGGTATAATTGTTGAATTTCAAACTAAGGAGAGGAAAAATTACTGATTGAAATTTCCTATGAAAAAAATTTGGAAGTTCACAAACTCACCGATAAAATTGATCCAAAATGTTTACAGAAATTGTTCGAAATGGTCACTGTTCGTTTGAGGTGCACACAGTTTTGCCTGGCGTAATAACGAATAATTACATGCAGCAACTATCACATCAGTTTGCTTACGAATATCACAAGCATTTTCAATGTGTTGTTTTAGTTCTTCAACACTATTCACCTCACCGTTACTGTAGTTTTATGTTTTCAAATGACCCCAAAAGAAGAAATCACAGGGGTTGAGATCCGGGGAGCTTGCAGGCCAAGAAATCGACCCACCAAGTCCTATCAACCTATTTGGAAACACATTACGAAATTCGGAAAAGTCACAAAAATCAAACGCTCTGTCAGATTATTTCCCGTAAACTGACCGTATTCAATAAACACATTCAAGATCCAGACTTGGAATTCCTTAGATTCACGGGTTACTTCGATTGCGAAATACTAGACCCTAGTGAATATTTTAAGGATTTTTGGAATATTCACTTACTTTAATGAGTTCTAGCACCTGTCAAAAAAAAGCCTCACTCCGTATTATTACCGATGAGAACGTCGTAGATAACTTCTCTTTCT
Organism: Aphidecta obliterata; assembly: GCA_963966015.1. Taxonomy (NCBI): domain Eukaryota; kingdom Metazoa; phylum Arthropoda; class Insecta; order Coleoptera; family Coccinellidae; genus Aphidecta; species Aphidecta obliterata. The sequence continues at coordinate 12,253,420 of OZ014434.1, read as the reverse complement.
TCTGACTTTTTTCTCAATCGAATATGTGTAGGTACGACGATAAAGAGAGCGTAGCAACAAATAATTAAATCAATTACAAAGTATGTGGTTTAATAGTAGAGCAGCAATACTACAAATCATTCTGTTTAACGTCTATGCATCTATATCGTCGTATCAATTTCTTCTATTCATTCAACCATACACGCGTCTGCTTTCACCGGTGGAAAAAGTTGCGAATTGAAGATTTGCGTTTTTTGAATCGATCAATCAATCAGACAAAGTTTCTCTTTCTTCGGATATGGGTATACTCGATAATACGGAAAACAATGGAAATTTCACTTTTGCAGATGCAGGTATGCATGCTCGCGTGGTTGAAAATACTTGTGGATTGTCGCATTACAACCTGCTTCAGGAATCGAACTTATGGTCCAAATATGCTCGTCTGCATGAATTGACAGTCCATTATTCGAAATTGTAGTGCATCAAAATGTTACATTATTTTATAACCAATTCCTTTCAGTTCCCTCCCTATAGTTTTCCATGAACACCTCCACACCTTCTGTTTGTGAGCTAGTATCGAAGATTCAGTCCATGATATTCTTCTTCGTCTGTTTATTAACAATTGAACGGCTCCGTTTACCGCCCACGATCTCCAACCCGGCGGATTAGCCCTGGGGTAGATTGGAACTTCGAATAACGGGCCAACAGTTTATTAGAAATTAATTCTAGAGCTGTCTCACAGAGGCGTATCGAGATCTACACGTATTCTAGGAAAAGTTCCAATTTCGAATGGGCAGTTCGAGTATTGATTTTATTTCCAATGTCCCTTAGATTGGCTGAGAAAAAATTCTCAAACACTTTGAAATTATGCAACGTTAAACCTTTGAATGTCATTTTGTGGGGTTTCTTCAAGGGGTGTATCTTCCCAAACAAACTAAGAAACGCCAAGTTATTTTTTTTTCTTTACAATTGGCCAAATCCATCTTCAGTTCCAGTTCGAGTGGCAAATTATGAGTTTTTATGTGCGAACCCGGTTTTTTATGCATCTACACATTTTGTTTTACAAATGATTTCCACTCGCTCGCCGGAAAACTAAAACAATTCTGGCAAGCTTACACCCTTTTGAAAAACACTTTCATTTATCATTCAATTCTGACGAAACGAACGCCAAAATGATGTACTTGTTATTTCTAATTTATATCCAGGGCCAATTTTTTCTGGCACAATTCCGATAAGCTGGTACCATTTTCAATTTTTGTATTATATATCATTCATTTTTGATAGATTGGACGCCAGAATTATGGGGTAACTATAGGTGACTTATGTGCAAAACCAGTTCCTTGTACATCTACCTATTTTATTTCATCGAGAATTGCGCTAGCTTGCTGGCCAAGCTAGAACAATTCTGGCAAGCCTAAACCCTTCTCAATAACTCTTTCATTTATCATTGAATTGTGAAGAAAAGAAACGCCAAAATTATGTGCTTAATATTTCTAATTTATATCCAGAGCCAGTTTTTTTTTTTTAGTTTACCTTCTTTCTTATCGACTTTCGAGCTAGATTCTTAGGCCAGCTAGCACAACTCTGTTGAGCTGGTACCATTTTCAAGATTTTTTTTATTTATCATTCAATTTTGATTGGTTGGACGCCAGAATTATGGGCTTATTATAGGTGACTTATGTACAAAACCAGTTTCTTAGACATCTATCTGTTTTGTTCCATCGAGAATAGCGCTAGCTCGCCGGCCAAGCTAGAACAATTCTGGCAAGCCAAAAACCCTTCTCAATAACTCTCTCATTTATCATTGAATTGTGAAGAAAAGAAACGCCAGAATTATGTCCTTAATATTTCTAATTTATATCCACAGCCAGTTTTTTCTCTGAGTTTACTTTCTTTCTTATCGACTTTTGAGCTAGATTCTTGGGCCAGCTAGCACAACTCTGTTGAGCTGGTACCATTTCCAAGATTTTTTTTATTTATCATTCAATTCTGACAGATTGGACGCCAGAATTATGGGTTAATTATAGGTGACTTATGTACAAAAACATTTCTTTATACATCTACCTATTTTGTTCCATCGAAAATTGCGCTAGCTCGCCGGCCAAGCTAGAACAATTCTGTCAAGCCTAAATCCTTCTCAATAACTCTCTCATTTATCATTGAATTGTGAAGAAAAGAAACGCCAGAATTATGTCCTTGATATTTTTAATTTATATCCACAGCCAGTTTTTTCTCTGAGTTTACTTTCTTTCTTATCGACTTTTGAGCTAGATTCTTGGGCCAGCTAGCAGAACTCTGTTGAGCTGGTACCATTTCCAAGATTTTTTTTATTTATCATTCAATTCTGACAGATTGGACGCCAGAATTATGGGTTAATTATAGGTGACTCATGTACAAAACCAGTTTCTTATACATCTACCTATTTGGTTCCATTGAGAATTGCGCTAGCTCGCCAGCCAAGCTAGAACAATTCTGGCAAGCCTAAATCCTTCTCAATAACTCTCTCATTTATCATTGGATCGAGAAGAAAAGAAACGCCAAAATTATGTCCTTAATGTTTCTACTTTATATCCAGAGACAGTTTTCTCTTTGAGTTTACCTTCTTTCTTATCGAATTTTGAGCTAGATTCTTGGGCCAGCTAGCACAACTCTGTTGAGCTGGTACCATTTTCGAGATTTTTCTTATTTATCATTCAATTTTGATAGATTGGACGCCAGAATTATGGGCTAATTATAGGTGACTTATGTACAAAACCAGTTTCTTATACATCAACCTATTTTGTTCCATCGAGAATTGCGCTAGCTCGCCGGCCAAGCTAGAACAATTCTGGCAAGCCAATATCCTTCTCAATAACTCTCTCATGTATCATTGAATTGTGAAGAAAAGAAACGCCAAAATTAGGTCCTCAATATTTCTTATTTATATCCAGAGCCCGCTTTTTCTCTGAGTTTACTTTCTTTCTTATCGACCTTTGAGCTAGATTCTTGGGCCAGCTAGCACAACTCTGTTGAGCTGGTACCATTTTCGAGATTTTCCTTATTTATCATTCAATTTTGATAGATTGGACGCCAGAATTATGGGCTAATTATAGGTGACTTATGTACAAAACCAGTTTCTTATACATCTACCTATTTTGTTCCATCGAGAATTGCGCTAGCTCGCCGGCCAAGCTAGAACAATTCTGGCAAGCCAATATCCTTCTCAATAACTCTCTCATGTATCATTGAATTGTGGAGAAAAGAAACGCCAAAATTATGTCCTCAATATTTCTAATTTATATCCAGAGCCCGCTTTTTCTCTGAGTTTACTTTCTTTCTTATCGACTTTTGAGCTAGATTCTTGGGCCAGCTAGAACAACTCTGTTGAGCTGGTACCATTTCCAAGATGCTTAATGCTTATGATTTATACCCAGAGCCAGTTTTTTCTTTGAGTTTACCTTCTTTCTTTTGAAGCTAGATTCTTGGGCCAGCTAGCACAACTCTGTTGAGCTGGTACCATTTTCGAGATTTTTCTTATTTATCATTCAATTTTGATAGATTGAACGCCAGAATTATGGGCTAATTATAGGTGACTTATGTACAAAACCAGTTTCTTATACATCTACCTATTTTGTTCCATCGAGAATTGCGCTAGCTCGCCGGCCAAGCTAGAACAATTCTGGCAAGCCTAAATCCTTCTCAATAACTCTCTCAATAATCATTAAATTATGAAGAAAAAAAACGCCAAAATTATGTGCTTAATATTTCTAATTAATATCCGGAGCCAGTTTTTTCTTTGAGTTTACATTTCTTCTTATCGACTATTGCGCTAGATTCCTGCTAGCACAATTCTGGTGAGCTAGTACCATTTTCCATATCTCTTTCATATTTAATTCAGAAAAAACGAATGCCAAAATTATGCGCTCATTATTCATAATTATACTAAATTGCTAGCCTCTCAATTCATACAAAATTACGGATATGGTTCTGATCGACGGCTCCGAAATGGCCGTGCCAGCTCGATGTGGGTGAAAACACTGCAGGTCTCAAATCTAGATAACTCGAGGGGCGTTACGTTTTATGAGAACCATTTAGCACCTCACCGCCGTCCGTTCTTCGAAACGCGGAAGTTGTGGGCGCTTTTCTCCAAGCTACCCATCCAAGTTCATCAATTCTCGATATTGAGCGGCATTCCATGCCGAAGAACACCTACAATCAGTTAAATTGAAATCATTCACAGCTATAACTGTATCTGTGCGAAGGTAATGAGTACCCGGAGTGTTAGAATGATAAATACGTGAAGATGTTCTCTTTGCGATTCGATGCCTATTGTGTAAAGATTGCTGGAAGTCGTAAAATGTTATGTAGGAAGAGAGAATTGATTTCGAGGAAATGTTGTTGTCCTACTTTCTTTGTTTCGTACATGTTTGAATCGTTGACTTCACTCAGGTGTATTTTGGGTGAGTAAGTATTGTGAAGTTTGCCTTTGAACAAAATGAGGCATTAAAGAGCCTAATACAGTTAAAATTTTTTCGTGCTATACTAGTTTGTTTTTTTTCGTTTTTGTTTGTGAGGTTGCGATTTTACTTGATAATTTCTATCTTATGAAGCACAGTCCTGGCTCCAGATAAATCTTTTCGACATCATTATTTCCCGACTCTGTATCTCTCCTCCAGACTCTCATTTCAATGCTATCTCTGCGGTCTAGACAAGACGGTCAATAACAATTTACGTCTGATAGGCCATGTGAGATGTCGCATCCTTCGTTTTTGTGTTCGAATCAGGAAGAGACGTCAAGAGTAACCAGATAATCGTAAACGTTTACTGTTAGCTTGTGCATGGAGATTTCAATCTTAACGTGCTCTATTGTTATTATTGTTAGATGAGTATTGGTCTTGAAGAGTTAGTCAGCAGCTATGGATCGAGGAAGAAGCCCGTTCATCAGATGTTCCCGTATGAAAATATTTATGGTGCGATTGATGGTCATTAACCGTCGACGGAAGACTTGCATTTCGCCTAATTAAGTTTCAAGATGAGGAAGAAATGGACATTCAAAGTTGTCATAAATTTGTATTTCTAGCCAAGAATTTTTTAACCAAACCACAATGGCTCATTTATTCATCGCTAGATGAAGTCCCTTTTCAATCCTCAGGGTAGTATCTTTTGAGTTTTGTATATTCGGTGGCGCCCTCTGTGCGGTACGGTAAATGTTTGGCCGTCGATGCAGATCGCTACAGATCTAATCTTTCTTCCTTCCTCTGATCTGATCTAACCTGACTTCAACCTCCTTCTCTTTCTCTTTGTATTTCGTAGGGAAAGTTATTCAAGAGTTAGTATCAATCGTAGATAGAAAATATTCAATTCTAGGTAGGAGGCCAAGAAATGCTAAAAGTTATCGAATCGCTGTTCCATCATGTTCTTTTCTCTGTCGGAAACTGATATTTTATTCCAAACAACTTCAACCATATAGTATTATACAACATAGATTGAAATACTGTTAGCTAAACAAGATTTATTGCGGTAGAATAATCTGAATTTCTGTGAGAAATACCGAACATTCTTGTTCGATTTTATGTGTCCATACTGTTAGTCGTACAAATATTGTTGGGTCATACAAAGTATTTACTAGATATTCCTGTAACATTTACGGAGGTATTCCTTTTAAAATAAAAGTTCCTGCTCACTGCTATAGGTACTTTCTGTTCATAGGACTCAAGTCACCCAAACCGGAATCGGCGTGTTAGATTGCGTGTACAGATTTTGTTGTTGTGATAACAAAAGTTGCGATTAACAACAGGAATTCATTCAACCGTAAATTCCCTGGATTCGTTTTTCTCAGTGTATGCATCACAATAATTGTTTCAATGATTCCTCATAAACGACATGTTGAATTATTTTCATTGTTTGAATGTACATTCAGGCGCAATATGCACAAGAGTTTCCTTGACCGTTTTCAAATAATAATTCAATATTCTTCCATGTAATCCAATACATCCGAGGCGGATAATTTGAACAACTTTTTGATAAAAAAAACGCACGTAGTTTGAATACATTATTCCTCAGCTAGGTGCAAAATTTCATTTCAATCCGATCATTAGTTTCGAAACTATCAGGAAAAAAATATTTTGAACGGCCATATTATCGGAACCCCTAGTCTAATTTTGATCATTGATGAACGTGACCGCGATATCCGCGATCCAAACCCACCCTGAAAATTTTAAGTTCCTAGGCCTTTCCGTTCAAAAGTTACAATTTTCCATGGTTTCTATGATTCTGGTCATGCGATCTGGACAAAATATTGCTTTAATATATCATTCTCGATTAAAGTACAGAATTTCATCTCGATCGAATCCGTAGTTTCGAAATTATCGAGGAAACAAAATTTCAAACGACCGTATTTACGGAACCCCTAGTATAATTCTGCTCATTGATAAACGTGAACGCGACATTTCAGATCCACACCTATCCTGAAAATTTCAAGTCCCTAGGCCTTTCCGTTCGAAAGTTATGATTTTCTATGGTTCTGGTCATGTGATCTGAAGAAATGTAGCTTGAATATATATTTCTCCATTAGTAGACAAAATTTCGTCACGATCAAATCTGTAGTTTTGAAATTATCAAGAAAACTAAATTTCAAACGACCATATTCACGGAACCCCTAGTATAATTTTGATCATAGATGAATGTAATCTCGACATTCGAGATCTACACCTTTCCTGAAAATTTCAAGTCCCTAGGCGTTTCCGTTCAAAAGTTACAATTTTCTATGGTTTCTATGGTTCTGGTGATGCGATCTGGACAAAATTTCACATGTAGCTTGAACACCTCATTCTCCATTTGAGTGCAAAGTTTCATCTCGATCGAATCTGTAGGTTCGAAGTAATCAGGAGAACAAAATTTTGAACGGCCATATTTACGGAACCCCTGGTGGAATTCTGCCCACTGACGAACTTAACCGAGGCATTTGGGATCTGAACCTACAGTTCAAGTCTCCAGGTTGATCCGTTCGAGAGTTATCGTGCTTACGGACGGACGGACGGACCGACTCGAATTTTCCGACGGATTCGTCATCAATGAGTCGAACATAGTTGATTTAGACCATTTTCGGCTCAAAATTCGAAAAATACAGACATCATGACGAAATGATATAGCCCTCGTGTAAGTAGTTCGAGCGCTCAAAAACATAGTGTTGGAAAGAACAGGGAAATAGGGGATTAACAGGAAAACATAGGGTAAGGTCAGGTTGGATCAAATCAGAGGAAGGAAGTAAGATTAGATCTGTAGCGATCTGCACCTAAGGTCCAACATTTACCGTAGCGCTCACCAGAGGGCACCACAGAATAGACAAAATCAAAAGATACTACTCAAAGGATTGAAAAGCGACAGAGAAGGTGTAAGCATTCATCAAATTCACTGATATGAGTCCGGAATGTCCGGAATCAGGGAAAACAATTTCTTTATATTCTTTATGGAATCTCATTACTAGTTCTCAACGAATGTCTCTATAATTCCTTATTATAATGTAAAGATACTCTATAATGAATATAATACAGGGTGTTTCTAAATTGGAGGTACAAACGAAGAGAGGAGATTCCCTGAGTAATTTCAAGAAAAAAAGTCCCATAGACATGGTATCGCAAACGTTTCGTTTTCGAAATACAGGGTGTTAAGGATTGAATTTTTTCAAGTTTTTTTTCTACTTCAGAAGATATTCACAGGAAATTTGACATAGATATTACAATTGACAGTTCACACTTTGTGACATGCCAATTTCGATAGCAAACTTACAGGTTGGTATTATTTCTGGAAGATGGTGTCCACTTTTTTTTGGTGAGCCACTGCTAATTTTTGAAAAAATGTGGAAAGCAGCTTAGTTGTAATAGTGGACGTTATGGTTTCTTGTAGTTTTGTCGTACCTCCTACCGATTTCGAGAAAAAAATTTGAACGATCCTCTCAAAATCCTCAGACAAATCCAAATTGTCATTAAAATTCAGTTAGTGAGCTGTGGTGAATTAATTCATTGTTAGTTTTGACACATCAAATCAAACTTTTGTGTTGAATTTCTTGTGAAGTGTAGATAGTATGTGAAAAAAACTTGAAAAAATTCAAACTTCAACACCCTGTATCTCGAAAACGAAACGTTTGCGATTCCATATTTATGGGACTTTTTTTCTTAAAATTACTCGAGGAACCTTCCCTCTTCGTTTGTACCCCCAATTTAGGAACACCCTGTATAATATAAATTCTCCTCATTCCAGACACCTTTTCGTGAATTCACACTCTAACTTTAGATAGAATGCAGGAAATTCCTGTGAAATCTCAGGTTATAAGCTTCGAATACTTACAACTAACTAGTACTGTAATATGTGAACGATAGTTCTTTAATTTAATTCAATTCCTATATAATCGATACTACAATTTCGTTATAAGTTAAGTAATTCTTGTTTTAGTTTAGTGTTCATAACTGGAAATTCTTGTCGAAACTGAAGTTTGAAGCTTGGAATACAACTATCTAGTTTGTTTATTGAACAGGAAATTCCTGTAAATAGTCACGCAATGTCTGGTTTTCGTCACAGTTTTATTTTCCTGTTGAAATGACAAACTGCAGTTTGTTTGCATCAACTAATGTAAAACTTGTTATTTCTAGAGGAATCAAAGGGCCGGAATTGTCACGTAAAATCAACAAATATTCCTGCTGTCGCTTATATAAGGGGAATTTCCTGTAGAAGTAACCGAATTCCTGTTGTATATCCTGGAAAATTCCTTCGAGTGTATGTTGCTTGCTCACGTGCACATAATCTGCATGTATTGGCACCGAATGAAAAAACACATGACCCTAACGTTCTGCAATAATATTACGTAGGCTCTGATTTTTCCAATTTCGGGGTTTCTAGTGTACTGCAACGAAATGATCTATTATAACCCCTGTCTTGAGCTATCTGACACTTACATATATCAGGCTTAAACTCGCCATCCGGTTCCAGAGTTGTGTGGCACGATCCAAAGCCATCCATCTTTACCTCCAACCAACCTTTTTCTAGTATCTGCTAGATGAAAATTATCCTCGTCATATTTCTCCCACTGATATTTCCAATTCTAAGACAATATGAATCGACCGTAATCCAATAACCATTATGTTATCTAAATACAGTTACATTTCTGTTGTACCTGATCTGTTAAGATGTAGTGTATAATAAGAGAGCACTCAACGCAGGATCGTACCCGGCAGAGGAAGCGGGAAGAGCCGAAAATCCTTCAAAAATAAGGTTGAATCCGACAAAATCATAATTATGCGAATCATGATCATGCTTCGTATAGTAATTGCTCGTTGAAGTGGATCTTGGAGGAAGTGTATTGAGTGTTATCGAGGATCTCAGGGTTGAATTGAGGTGATTTCGTTATGGTTCGGTCATCAAGGTCGTAGTTGAATGATACAGCAAGAAGTGATGAACTAATAGAAGTTAACCCTACACCCTATAATTTCCTGGGTTCGAGCTACATAATCGGAATGGGTTCCGTATTGCATAACGACAAATGATCCCAACAGAGTACGTGCCTGTGCGGTACCGTAACTTATGGCATTTCTCTCCTAACCGAAATGACGTTTATTATAGTTGCAGCCAACAACTTTATGAAGACTATATGCATTCCCCTCTCTGTAATTATTCGAAATTATGGCTTCTCCACCGAGGAATTAATATATACCCTGGTCCTCAATAATTACGCGTGTATATTATCTAAAACTTGCGTTGTGTGCTAATAATCTATGGTTGGATTCCTATCCAGTCCATCCAGGAGATAGAGCAGAAATAGGATTCAATAGGTTGGTTAAAGAAGGCAGGTCTTTGAATAACTGGGTGGAATATTGTGATTGTCTGAGATATAATGTAGACTTGCGTTTTCCCTGGGTATGACATATGAGCGTCCTGCTACATCGCAGCTCTGTTTCCTCGCTCTTGTTGTGATATATCTGTGACATAACATGTGGGTATGTTATGGACACGCTAGTGTTCATAATTGTGTGGGCATCGAGCTTAAAGTTGGGACAAACACGTGTACCCGCGATATCCTGGAGCATAATATTGAGATTGGTGGAAATTGGAAAGATAGTTAATTAATTCTCCCGATGTTCCAACTATTTTCGGTGCTTTCGTAGTAACCAAGAAACAGATCGCAATTTTCTAACATTCTATCTGTGAGTTGCAAATTGAGGAAAAATTTTGTTTTGTGTAAGTCTGTCGTTAACGCTACCCCAATGACAATTCCAGAGATTTATCACCAAAAATTAAATACAGAGCTGCGATGTGACAGAGACGTTCCCATTTCCTCTTCAGGGAAAGCGCACGTTTACATTCAATAGAGCACAGCCACATTACAATTAAATAGACGTTTCACATATCAGTTCTATCACTGTGACATGTTTGTGATATAAAAATCAAGGATTTGTTTCATAACGTATCTGTCCGACGTAGGATATAGAAGTGCGTTTTCCCTGAGTACGACATAGGATCTTCTCGGCTACTTCGCAGCTCTGTATCTACGCTATTCTTGTGACAAATCTGTGACATTGAAATTGGTGGAAATTGAAACGAAATTTTGTTTTGTGTTAGTCTGTGTGTAACGCTGTCCCAATGACAATTTCAGAGATATATCACAAAAAAAAAGCAAATACAGAGCTGCGATGAAACAGAGAAGTTCCTATTACCACTTCAGGAAAAGCGCACGTTTACATTCAATAGAGCACAGCCACATTACAATTAAATAGACGTTTCACATATCAGTTCTATCACTGTGACATGTTTGTGATATAAAAATCAAGGATTTGTTTCATAACGTATCTGTCCGACGTAGGATATAGAAGTGCGTTTTCCCTGAGTACGACATAGGATCTTCTCGGCTACTTCGCAGCTCTGTATCTACGCTATTCTTGTGACAAATCTGTGACATTGAAATTGGTGGAAATTGAAACGAAATTTTGTTTTGTGTTAGTCTGTGTGTAACGCTGTCCCAATGACAATTTCAGAGATATATCACAAAAAAAAAGCAAATACAGAGCTGCGATGAAAAAGAGAAGTTCCTATTACCACTTCAGGAAAAGCGCACGTTTACATTCAATAGAGCACAGCCACATTACAATTAAATAGACGTTACACATATCAGTTCTATCACTGTGACATGTTTGTGATATAAAAATCAAGGATTTGTTTCATAACGTATCTGCCCGACGTAGGATGTAAAAGTGCGTTTTCCCTGAGTATGACATAAGATCTTCTCGGCTACATCGCACTTCTGTATCCTCGCTCTTCTTGTTATATATCTGTGACCTAATATGTGAGTATGTTATGAACACCCTAGAGATCATAATTGTGCAGGCATTGAGCTCAAATTTGAGACAGATACGTCTCAATGCTTATGACAATTTCAGAGATATATCACAAAAAAAAGCAAATACAGAGCTGCGATGTAACAGAGATGTTCCTATTTCCTATTCAGGGAAAGCGCACGTTAAAATTCAATAGAGCACAGCCACATTACAATTAAATAGAGGTTCCACATATCAGTTCTATCACTGTGACATGTTTGTGATATAAAAATCAAGGATTTGTTTCATAACGTATCTGTCCGACGTAGAATATAGAAGTGCGTTTTCCCTGAGTACGACATAGGATCTTCTCGGCTACTTCGCAGCTCTGTATCTACGCTATTCTTGTGACAAATCTGTGACATTGAAATTGATGGAAATTGAAACGAAATTTTGTTCTGTGTTAGTCTGTGTGTAACGCTGTCCCAATGACAATTTCAGAGATATATCACAAAAAAAAAGCAAATACAGAGCTGCGATGTAACAGAGACGTTCCGATTTCCTCTTCAGGGAAAGCGCACGTTTGCATTCAATAGAGCACAGCCACATTACAATTAAATAGACGTTTCACATATCAGTTCTATCTTTGTGAAATGTTTGTGATATAAAAATCATGGATTTGTTTCATAACGTTTCTGTCCGACATAGGATGTAGAAGTGCGTTTTCCCTCAGTACGACATAAGATCTTCTCGGCTACTTCGCAGCTCTGTATTTACGCTATTTTTGTGATAAATCTGCGGCATTTGAAATTGATGGAAATTGAAACAAAATTTTGTTTTGTGTTAGTCTGTGTGTAACGCTGTCCCAATGACAATTTCAGAGATATATCACAAAAAAAAAGCAAATACAGAGCTGCGATGTAACAGAGACGTTCCGATTTCCTCTTCAGGGAAAGCGCACGTTTGCATTCAATAGAGCACAGCCACATTACAATTAAATAGACGTTTCACATATCAGTTCTATCTTTGTGAAATGTTTGTGATATAAAAATCATGGATTTGTTTCATAACGTTTCTGTCCGACATAGGATGTAGAAGTGCGTTTTCCCTCAGTACGACATAAGATCTTCTCGGCTACTTCGCAGCTCTGTATTTACGCTATTTTTGTGATAAATCTGCGGCATTTGAAATTGATGGAAATTGAAACAAAATTTTGTTTTGTGTTAGTCTGTGTGTAACGCTGTCCCAATGACAATGTCAGAGATACATCACGAATAAAAACAAATACAGAGCTGCGATGTTACAGAGATGTTCCTATTTCCTATTCAGGAAAAGCGCACGTTAACATTCAATAGAGCACAGCCACATTACAATTAAATAGAGGTTCCACATATCAGTTCTATCACTGTGACTATCAGGTACAATGTAATGCAAAAAAACAACTAGTCGGAAAACATTGCGACATTTCCCAGTATATAAAACATGGCAATTAAAGATTTAAAAAAATTTTATAAGCTGAAGGGGGCAATTGCACCAAGTGACCCACCTCGCATAGCTCACTATGAATTTTAGTTATGTTTGTTCATATCCCTCTTTATTGCTAAAACCGGAAACTCAACCTTTTGATATTCTTTCATTTCGAGACTAAGAGCAATTCCAACTACCTAATTGGTCCTCAATTTAATACCCCAAGAATTAAAAGCACTTCGGGTCAACTCTTTCGTTCGACTGAACTACCAGCCGTAGCGTAGATTCGATACGATAATTAGAGGAAATACTTGGACTAAGTGAAGTCATTAAGCGTGTCTCTTCATAAAAATAGTCCCCATCAATCAACTGAAATACCGACATAACTTCATAATCGTCAATTATACCTAGAATGAGGAAAAGGAAAACAGGAAGATCGCTCGTGTGAAGAATAAGTGCACGTTTCGAAACAAGCGACATGCTCTGGCAATTTTTAAACAGGAGCCCGGCAAAGGGTACAATTAAAAGTCGCAGGTAACGAAGATAATATAGCCATCTTAAATTACAGAGGCTATGGAATATCATACCGTGAATCATATGGAGTTCCATGGTTGTTCTTTCTCGGAAGAGCAACTCGATATGTTGACCTAAACTTGTCCGGGAAGTGTGCAATTTTTACTATCTTTTCCCATTCATAGAACTCTGGGAGTGAGTCATTCTCGTACAATGGAATATTATATTTAATCGTAATTGCCCATACGTAATTTCCTCTGGTTCTTCGAGTAATGAGCGCAAATATTTATCTCGCTTAAAATTATCATGAATTTTATTTGAGGAAAATCCACAAGTAACGAATAAGTTACACCTACAACAATAACAACCTCACACATATAAGGAAAAAATTGATTCCACCAAGTACACTAAAAAAAACTTCAATCAATATTTTATCCTCTATAGACTACATCACAACAGCAACTTAAACTTCAAATTCGCAAACCACTTTGTGTTTTCCCGAGAATTTCCACCGATCTCTGCAATTTGGTCAACACATCATCATCCAAATTCTTCTTTATAATCTTCCAAAGACCCTCAGCGTCCAGGAGAGAAGGCAGCGACAAGAATATATCATCTTGTATCCCATACAAACCACTGGCATTGATCGAGATCGCATGAAGATCGACAGGATTTATCAAGATACTCCTTGCTATCGCGCATGCGCTCAGAGCTACAGCCCATTTAGTCGCCCCTTTCAATTTTATAACCTCATATGCGCTGTTGATGACTTTCTCGTGTATGTCCCTCCAATTCTCTGGGTCTTTGTCGGTGCCAGCTGCTGGGTTCATCTCTCGAAGTCTAACACAGCAACGTCCACACTTGATCACAGCGCCACACTGCTATCCCCATACTCGCCAATTATGAAACCATGACAAGAACTTGTTGCCACTTCAAGTTTCTGGGACAAGAAGAATCGAAACGTGGAGGAATCCAAGTTGGTCCCACTACCAATAACCTTATTGGGCGCCAAACCACTTATTTTCCAAGCGACGTAAGATAAGGCGTCTACTGGATTGGTCACCATCAACAAAACGGCGTTAGGTGAATACTTAACAACTTTCGGCAATATCTCTTTCATGATTTCGGTATTTCTTTGCAACAAAGCCAATCTTCTCTCGCCAGGTTTCTGTCTCACATCAGCTGTAACAATGCATATCCTTGAGTTCTCAGTCTTGGTGTAGTCGGTGCAAGCTTCCACTTTTGAGTTCTTCATGTTGGAAGTCCAAGGTTTCTCAGTAGAGCCTGCGTTTCTCAGATTCCACCAACACAAGGTTCTTGGAGATATTCTGGATCTACAGGGTGAAAGAGGTGGCTACTTCAACATCTCCAAGACCGATTATGCTGATTTTATCGTGGATTATCGATTTTGGTGAATGGACCTCCTTCAGTAGTCTGTCTTTGGATGCAAGCGGAGCAATTTCTTCGTAACGTTTGAAGGTCTTCAAAGAGCACAGCGGAGTAGACAATCGACTGGGCGATCTCATGTTTTATAACCGAATGTTATCGACATTATTACACTTGAATTGTCAATCAGTGTCCTTCCTTCGATAATTATCGAAATGGCATTGAGTTATTCCACTGCTCATTAAAGTATGGAGATACCCTTGAAATATGTGCTGAGAAGAACATTCTGCTCCCGGAAGACACCGAGAGCAAAGTGACCCAAGAAATCTCAGATAATGTCGTTTTGGTCGGAAAAGAAGAAGACAAATTAATCAGCGAGACCCTAAGTTCACATCATTTACAACTTCAACCATTACAACCTCACACATAATAGCAGAAAAATTAATTTCACCAAGTTCACAAGAAAAAATTGAAATAAAAATCCATATTTTATCCTTCATAGACTACGTCCCAACAATAATATGAACTAACGCTACCTAAAACTTCAAATTCGCAAACTCCTCTGTGTTTCCCCGAGAATTTCCACCGATCGTTGCAATTTGGTCAGCTCATCATCATCCAAATTCTTCTTTATAATCTTACAAAGACCCTCAGCATCCAGGAGACACGGCAGTGACAAGAATATATCATCTTGTATCCCATACAAACCACTGGCATTGATCGAAATCGCATGAAGATCGATAGGATTTCTCAAGATACTCCTTGCTATCGCGCATGCGTTCAGAGCTACAGCCCATTTAGTCGCCCCTTTCAATTTTATAACCTCATATGCGCTGTTGATGACCTTTTCGTGTATTTCCCTCCAATTCTCTGGGTCTTTGTCGGTGCCAGCTGCTGGGTTCATTTCTCGAAGTCTAACACCAGCAACGTCCACGCTTGACCACAGCGCCACACTGCTATCCCCATGCTCGCCAATTATGAAACCATGACAGGAACTTGTTGCCACTCCAAGTTTCTGAGACAAGAAAAATCGAAACCTGGAGGAATCCAAGTTGGTCCCACTACCAATAACCTTATTGGGCGTCAAACCACTAATTTTCCAAGCGACGTAAGATAAGGCGTCTACTGGATTGGTTACCATCAACAAAACGGCGTTAGGTGAATACTTAACAACTTTCGGCAATACCTCTTTCATGATTTCGGTATTTCTTTGCAACAAAGCCAATCTGCTCTCGCCAGGTTTCTGTCTAACACCAGCTGTAACAATGCATATCCTTGAGTTCTCAGTCTTGGTGTAGTCGGTACAAGCTTCCACGTTCGAGTTTTTCATGAATATAGATCCATGTTGGAGGTCCAAGGTTTCACCGTAGAGCCTGCGTTTGTCAGAGTCCACCAGTACCAGGTTCTTGGAGATGTTCTGGATCATAAGGGTGAAAGCGGTGGCTACTCCAACCTCTCCAAGACCGATGATGCTGATTTTATCGTGGATTATCGATTTTGGTGAATGGACCTCCTTCAGTAGTCTGTCTTTGGATGCTAACGAAGCAAATTCTCGGTAACGTTTGAAGGTCTTCAAACGGTACAGTGACAATCGACTGAGCGATCTCATCTTTGAAGACCGACTTTTAGCGACATTATGACAGTTGAATTTTCTTCGATGATCGTCGAAATGGCGTTATGTCACTGCTCATAAAAAACATTCCGATACCCTTAAAATACGTGGTGAGAAGAGAATTTTGCAGCCATATCTCTGGACCAGGATTATTTTCCGAGGTTTCATCAGTAGTCAAAGACACCGAGAACAAAGTGACGGTCGTAGGTGCTGGCCACGTAGGAGTAGCATGTGCTTCGGCCATCCTCACCCAAGGAATCTCGAATAGCTTGGTTTTGGTCGACAAAGAAGGAGACAAATTAATTGGCGAGACCCTAGATTTGCGTCATGGTTCCCTCTTCTTGAAAAGCAACAAAATTGAAGCCTCAACCAGCTACAAGAAAACTGCGAACTCCAGGGTAACCATCATAACTGCTGGTATTCCAAGGAAGACAATGGAAGAATCAAGATTCAGTTTGGCCCAGAGAAACATCGAGATATTCAGGGAAATAATACCAGAAATAGTTAAATACTCACCGAATACAATCTTGTTGGTTGTCACCAATCCCGTAGATATAATGACGTGGGTTGCCTGGAAATTGAGCAGGCTCCCTTTGAATAGGGTAATAGGCAATGGTACCAACGTAGACAGTACAATACTTCGTATGTTCATCTCCAGGAAATTTGGTATACCAGCAAGCAACTGCCACGCTTACGTCATTGGCGAGCACGATCAAAATATGATTGCAGTTTGGTCAGTTGCGAACATAGGAGGTGTTAGACTCCGCGAATTGAACCCGAAAGCAGCCAAAGAAGGTGACCAGGAAGAATGGAAGAAAGTGGAACGGATCGTTTTCGAAAGTCCGCAGAGGATATTGAAATTGAAAGGACACACGTGTTGGGCTTTAGCTCTAAGTGTGGGACAAATTGTGAACAATATATTGAGTAATGAGAATAAAATTCGAACAGTTACAACTAACGTTAAGGGATACCATGGCATAAATTCCGAGGTTTTCCTTTCGTTGCCTTGCGTGTTGAATGCGAATGGAGTGCATAAAATTGTTAAATATCCTTTGGAGAAGGAGGAGAGGGAAAGATTTTTGGAGACTGCTAAAAAACATAGGAAATATATGGAGCGTTTAGAACTTTATAAGTCATGATCTAAGTGTCAAATTGGGTGTAGCATCCCTTTCTCCGATTTGAAACATAAAAAACTGATCAGTTTGTTGAGAAGAAATTGTTGGCATCAGTGTAACAATATATACAGGGTTTTTTTAAGGTGAGGCTTTTTTGTGACAAGTGCTAGAACTCATCAAAAGGATTCATTTCGCCAGAAGATGATCATATAAAATATTCAATTTGAAAAAAGTGCAAAAAATCTTGGGCATCATCATCTCAATACGACTCTGTTAGATCTGCCATGAATCACGGTGCCATATGCATTCCAGCAAAGTAAATAAAGTGCAAATTTGTATATTCTCTTTCAACTTTTATGAGGAGATTTTTCCTCAACCTTATAATTCTCAAAGTTCACACTAAGGAGAGAAAAAATTACTGATTGAAAAGGTCCCATAAACGAAATTAGGAAGTTCACAAACTCACCGATAAAACTGATCCAAATTGTTTATAGAAATTGCCATTCGTTCGATGTGCACAAAGTCTTGTCCGGTGTAATAACGAATTGTTACATGCGGCAACTATCACTATCAGTTTGCTCACGAATAATGTCACAAGCATTTTCAATGCATTGTTTTAGTTCTTCAACACGATTCACCTCACCGTTACTCCACAAATGACCCCAAAAGAAGAAATCACAGCGGTTAAGATCCGGGGAGCGTGCAAGCCAAAAAATCGACCCACCACGTCCTATCCACCTAAATTCACAAAAATCATACGCTTTGTCAGATGATTTCCCGTAAACTGAACGCATTCAATAAACACATTTGAACCTCAATACGTTACTAAATCAGATCTGGGCTGGGAATTTCTCAGATTCACGGGTAACTTTGATTTCGAAATACTCGACCCTGGTGAATATTTTATGTAAAGGATTTTTGGAATTTTGACTTATTTTGATGAGTTCTAGCACCTGTCGAAAAAAAACCTCACCTTTGAATACACCCTTTATATAATAATGATAATTAATAATTATTATATTCATTTGACACTCATACAATTTTCTCACAAACTGCAGAAAAACTCGATATTAATTGAATCAACAGGAATTCGAAAAGAAAAACCAAAAATTCTGAAGAACATATTATATTCGAGAAAAATGCATACACAAAATCGAGCACAAAAAAAAAACATCATGATCGCATGATCATAATTAAATCAGACAATCTAACTCCTACTTTCCTTACTTCGTGCAAACCTAATAATCCAAGTATACGAGGAGGTCAATTGACTCAATACAAGATAAATACAACTATTATTCGCATTCCTTACATTGAAACACATCAAATCAATTTCGGGTCGAGTTATCAGTGATATCTGGGATTAGAATAACACAATTTACACATATAGGGGTTAATACTTTGATCTAAACTTTCCTACCTTGATCTGCAAGCTATCAAACCCCTTTATGTACCTACTTGAAACCAAATTCACTCACTCCGAAAGTGACCCTAACCTTTTTCGCACTCCGTACGATTCCTAACCTTACTCAAAACGCAATTTCATCGACACCTTTTTATACCCCGAGCTATGACAAAATTGTCCCTAATCCGGACTCTAAAAAACCGCCCCTCCAAGTTTCTGTACCCTTCTTGATACCTCCAAATTGGACTTGAGCTACCACCCTGGCTGGCAAGCAACTGCCTTCAACTCTTTCTGAGTCCCCAAATGTTAACTTCTTCCCCCTTCGAAAACCTAATTCCTGAGTTGACATTTTTCGCAGTGCATCTCACTTCCATGGCTTGGGAACACCCCCGATCTTAAATGCTTTCTGCCAAATTTTCTCATGGTCAACCGACGTTGCTTCTTTCCCCTTATTGGCCTTTTCTAGTCCAGCTAAGCACATTCGACACGGTCTAGCTATAACATCCGTCCTCAACATCGATGGATTTAAAGTAATCGATGTATGCCTCGCTTATACTAGTTCCTTATCTATGGCTTAGGTATACATTCTCAATCACACGGCTCCAAAATAAAGGGCATCCGTTGATTATACAAAGTGATACAATGTATTACTTAACGAGTGATGCCTTATTCTTTGAAGCACTCAAAGGTGCAGCTTTCCGAATAACAATTAACGAATCAAATAAAGACACTGAAATCTAATCGATCGTACCCCGTTCATTATTGAAATCTGGGATGACTAGAAGAAGTTAATCTAAAAGCTTTTCCTGAAAAGTCTTCGGAATTCCTCCTTCAAGAATCATTCAAAGTAGACAAGATGTGAACATTTGACATTAATACATAAAAGGAAAACTTCAATCAAAGATGCAGATTCTCAACATTCTTTCACTATCAGTCCGTTAAATATCCGTCCTCCTTAGGATTCTCGTCACAGTTTTATGATAATAACCCGATCTACTTCTCTCCGTTGCTTGTTATTTCAATTCACGACGATTTGAAACAGTTGGAAATAGCTATCTAATGAAATGCATACAAACTAAACACTAAACACTGATTTAACGGAAAGTTAAGTGGACCACTATGCGGTTTCGCAATTTCCACGACGCAATGAAATAATATTGACCGAAACAATACAAATATCAGAAACGAAGGATTCTTTAGTTTTTACTGCATAAACAGAAAATCCGACAAATAACTGGAAAATTCTAAGAATTACGACCAAATCGTCAAACGTGAAAGCACGTGAAATCGGCACAAATCTGAGGTATCTACGACAAGAGGTTAATTGATTTCACTTTATGGCGAAACTTCATTAAAACTCATCATCGTCCCAGAGTCTGATGAACCTTTATATTATGTAATTCCACGGATTCGTGAAAATGAGAAGAGTGAATAACACCTGTTGAGGTCACTAATGACTTGAAGAAATGTCTATTCAATCAATGGAATTCGTGATATATATGTGCCTGATTTTTCTCGATTCATGGGACTAATTCAGGACGAATGGACCAGTTATGTTTCGTAATTCATAACTGGAATCAGCACGGTTGCCTTTACAAAA
The DNA here is from genome assembly GCA_963966015.1 of Aphidecta obliterata. Lineage (NCBI taxonomy): Eukaryota > Metazoa > Arthropoda > Insecta > Coleoptera > Coccinellidae > Aphidecta > Aphidecta obliterata. The sequence continues at coordinate 12,233,061 of OZ014434.1, read as the reverse complement.
CTATTTTGGTCGTTATTTGATAATACAAAGTTGTTTTCTTAAGTATGTCCCAGATAAATACGGTTGATTACGAGAGATTTCAAGAATTCCTTTGACTGATCGAAGTACAGCCGTCTATAGGGAAAGCCACGAACACGATCTGACAACGCAGCTTTCTGAAGAAAAAAGATTCCTAGATAAACTAATAGGCAGGCAAACAAATCAATCCATTTAAACCCCAGATAACATCAAACAATAAACATAAACAAACCCCAGTTTACATCAAACTCATCATTCGTAGACCAGTTTCGGTTTATTTAACCTCATCAGTACAGTTATAGCGTTGATGAATTCGTCATGAGGGATGGAATCCTTCAAAACGAAGCGCAGCGCCGATTAGAGGAAATTTCCCCACCAACGCCACAGGTGGGGACGGTTCATAAATCTCTGAAAATCATCGGAAACTTACAAAAATGGTATGCAAGTAGATCTGTTGAATCATACTCACCTCATTTCAGACCTTGAAATTTTCTGTTATTCGATTTCTGTACCAATGTTTTCTTTCATTCCAAGCGGATATCTTCCATGTATTGAGGTAGAATTGGTTCGAAAACCTATGAAAACTGACGTGGAAAAGTTACAAGAGAATCTATTTCATCGTTTATTCACATCATTCCAGACCCTGAGAAGAAATAATATAAGAAACACATTTATCTTCATCCCTTTGCATGCAAGCTTGAAACAACACCAGAGCGTGAAACTATCCCTGGCAGAGAAACACAAAAGATTTCATTCGTTTCTGAAAATTTCTTTGAACATGTGATAAAAAAAAATATTCTGGGAGGTACAGAATCTAACTCAACTGAATGTTTTGCAATCACATAGGTATGAATTCTAGCTCAATTAATTTTGCAATCATTAGGGTATAAACTCTAGCTCAATCAAATATTGGTTGGAATTAACGGTGTAAGACTTCTCTCTTAATGTAGTCCTCTTCAATGGAAGTTTTCGATGACGCTCAAAGGTCTAATGTAAGGTCCCAAAACCGTCGAAAGAATATGATCTTTTTAGTCGTCCACAGTGGAAATTGAAATTCATTACAGAACTTTTCAGGAAACAGATCTAGAATTTAACTACAACCTTTTTATATTACAATTAACCGAGAACTTAAAATATTACTTTAGAATTCGTTAATAGATTGTATGAGTTGGTTACTATTGACGATAAAATTTGACTTTTGAAATAAACGAAAACAATACTTAATAAAAATTCAAATATCGATAAAACTGTTAGATATATTAAACTAGAGAAATTGAGCTCATATTTAGTATTTAGTGTTTAAAATCATTCTCAAAATGGATCCATATTTAGGTTTGGTTGGGGAAGTAACGAGAATAATTCCTAAAATCAATTGTTATTTAGGTTAGGTTAGGTTAGAGTTGGAAATAATTCTTGAAATTAATCAATATTAAGGATAGGTTAGGTTGAAATAGTGTTAAAAATTATTCTCGAAATGGATCCTTATTTAGGTTAGGTTAGGTTGAGGTAGTCTTGAAAATAATTCTTCAAATGAATTAATATAAAGGTATAATAAAATTACGAAAAGCACTGCCGTGAAGGCAGGAGCTTTTGAGCGCTCGTACATGCACTTTGTAGGTAGATTCACATTTTCCAGTTTCAGAAATCAATTGAAGGAATTTTCGACAGCTGTCAAAAAAATTCTGAAACTTAGGCAAAACTCCAGACTTCATGTCAGTGCTTCAGCTGATCAATTTTTTTTCGATAATTCGCTAGAATTTTCTACGGTGTCTATGGTCTTCGTGGTGCGATCTGGACAAAATTTTGCTCGTAGTTTGAATACGTTATTACTCAGCTAGTTGTAAAATTTCATCCCAATCCGCTCAGTATTTTCGGAACTATCAGCAAAAAAATATTTTTAACGGCCATATTTACGGAACCCCTAGTCTAATTTTGCTCATTGATGAACGTGACCGCGATATTTGCGATCCAAACCCACTCTGAGAATTTCAAGTTCCTAGGCCTTTCCGTTCAAAAGTTACAATTTTCTATGGTTTCTATGGTTCTGGTCATGCGATCTGGACAAAATATTGTTTTAATATATCATTCTCGATTAAAATACAAAATTTCATCTCGATCGAATTTGTAGTTTTGAAATTATCAAGAAAACTAAATTTCAAACGACCATATTTACGGAACCCCTAGTATAATTTTGCTCATAGATGAACTTGATCACGACATTCGAGATCCACACCTATCCTGAAAATTTCAAGTCCCTAGGCGTTTCCGTTCACAATTCACAATTTTCCATGGTTTCTATGGTTCTGGTCATGCGATCTGGACAAAATTTCACATCTAGCTTGAACACCTCATTCTCCATTTGAGTGCAAAATTTCATCTCGATAAAATCTGTAGTTTCCAAGTAATCAGGAGAACAAAACTTTGAACGGCCATATTTACGGAACCCCTGGTGGAATTTGGCCCATTAACAAACTCGACCGAGGCATTCGGGAACTGAACCCATACTGAAAATTTCAAGTCTCTAGGTTGTTCCGTTCGAGAGTTATCGTGCTTACGGCCGGACGGACGGACATACTCAAATTTTCCGACGGATTCGTCATCAGTGAGTCGAACATAGTCGATTGAGACCATTTTCGGCTCAAAATTCGAAAAATACAGACATCGTGACGAAATGATATAGCCCTCGTGTAAGTAGCACGAGCGCTCAATAAAAATATCGAGAAAACTGGGAGGTAATTGAGCTTATATGTACTATTAACTGGACAGATAATTTTTTTTCTTTCACACTTACTCACAGATTAGGTTGAAACAGTATTGAAAATCATTCTCGAAATGGATCCATATTTAGGTTAGGTTAGGGAAGTGTTGAGAAAAATTCTTAAAATGGATTCCTCCCAAGAAAAAGTTAACAAATCAAATAAATAAACTGAAATCCAATCAATCGTTCAAAAATTCGTCTTTCAAATCTGTTTGGGATGGCTAGAAGAAGTTGACCCAAAAATGCTCAACGTGTTTGACCTGAAAGCCCATGAATTTTCATTTTCTGGAAAAAATACTGAACAGTGTTATTGTAACTCTCTGCTTGTTGGAGAAAAAACGCTCTCAAGGTTGCGCATTTCAATACTCCCGACGGCACACGCATCTCCCACTCTACATTTTTGGCGTCCGTGCTATCAAACATGCGCTGCGATTTTGAAAATCGTCAGCGGAACTTCGAGCTTAAATTCGCCATAGACCTTATTATTTCGAGTAGAGATTTCAATGTCTTTTTTTTTGTTTCAGATAATGATCACCAGAAATGTTCACCGCATCACTTCTCCTGAAAGAAAACACTTCTACATCTTTATCAACGTTGGTTGAGAAAGCATTGCAGAAGAAACCCCCATTCCCGGAATATGAGCTCCAGTTGAACGTCTCCCAGCTCACCCTCCTCCAGCGGACCAACCCTGAGAAACTAACGAAACCGTTTCAACCAGACGAAGGCTTCGAATCGGACATCGACAGCCTCTCGATAGTATCTTCAGATGACAGCTTCACGTCCGGTAATGTCGCTGAGACGATCTGCAAAACGCCAGAAACTGACAGCGCCAACGGTTCAGCCAGTTCAGATTCCGATACTGATTCACCCCCATCACCCCCCGCGCAAGAACAGAGTTTCCCTAAAGACGACGTTTACTTGACTGCGAAGAGCGAGCCGAAAAAATTAGTGAGGGAACATCACAATCTAGTCAACTGTATATGTTATACCGATGTTAAATGTACTGAAATTCTAGTTTTCGTAATCGATGACAAGGCCTTAGTGTTCAAATTTGACAATGTCACCCTATTGCAGCAGTTTAACGCTAAATTCGCGGCCCTGAAAGCGGTGAACAACCAAGTTGTCTACAACAAGAACAACACCACCAACAAAAAGTTCAACTTGTTGCAGAAAACTGATAACAATGGAGTTACGCACATTCAGATAACTAGGGAACTTTCGAAACCTGTTTACGTGGACGAAGGTCCAAGCAGCATAATCAGCTTGAACACACCCGAAGACAACTTGAACAATCTGATCAACAAATCTGTCCAGCATATAAGGAGTTTAAACGAATACAACCACACCAACACGATAAACAGACGTTACAAACAAACCCATTTCATTGATTCAGACAACTTGAGATGCAAAGATAAATCTGCGTCTGCAGACGATCTTCTCGACTTGAACCAGGCTGAAGATCAGATGATCGAAGTCAAGTCTAGGAATAGTTTGAGGAAAGTTTGGAACTCCAGTGAAAATATTCTGGAAGCCCAGCCACTAAGACCTGAAAGAAAGAAAAAAGCCAAAGGTAGAGCACCCCTACCTCCAGATGTTGAAATAAAGCAAGACATCTTAAGTGGCCAGTACGTTAGAGTCCACGTGAAAACTGAGAACGCTGAGCCTTCAAGAATAATAATGAGGGGACAAGTCAAAGAACCACACCCGAAAAAACTGCAGAACTACGGTATCCTCTCGACGAAACCATCCTTAAACACCTTGGTCAAGAACAAAGCCGCTCAGATTTTGAAGTATGCACCGAGAAGATTCGAAACGTCCACGTTAACCAGGAATAAAACACCGCCACAAGAAACTTGGACCAATTCGATACCAAGATTCTTCAAACAGCCTAGGAGTAGAAGTGAAACTAGAGTAGCTCAACCTATGGCATACAGATACATCGACACCACTCTTAACTACCCGGTTACATACGTGCCTGTGGCAACAGCTAACGGCAGAGCTCTGAAGCCCCACGAGGTTCCATACAGCTTTGGAGGCCTACCAAGCTACAAGAGTAACAGTGTGGGAGCTTCTGCGAATATTGGAAATAGGTTGTTTGGTCTGTCTCCGAAATTGAGGGATTTCAATCCTCAACCTCAAGACACCATGGACAGCAAATGGAAGACGAGTGAATCCCAGAGACAGAACGGTGATGGCTACTTGAAGAGTGTTATAAAGAAAGATGAGAATAAGAGGAAAAATGAGAAAAAAGTTACGTTCAGTGCTTATACTACAGTGCAAGTTGTATGAACTTCCTTGAATTCATAAATCCAAGGTACCTACTGGAAAATCTTAATTAATCCACTTGTTGGTGTTTTTCTCACTGCGAGTATATTCTATATTTATTAACCTTCTGAGTCTTTCAGTACTGCAAATATTTCATTTTTTTATTACACATAAGAATTGGCATTGTTTATTTACAATACTCATTTCTTTCTTTGATTTCTGATAATTTCTTTGGAATTTCATATTTCGTTTTCTGAAATATGAATTTTGCTATAATCCCGAAAAATTCTTCAACTAATGAAATACTTATAAAACTTGAAATAATGGAAGACTATTTATTTCTAATCAACAATGGTACCTTGGATAATCTCTGTGAGAACCCATTTTGGATTTTAAACGAACAAAATCTACGAAAATTGAAAAAAAAAATCATGTATTATAGTTCCAGTTTTATTCACATGCATGTTTATCAATGGAACAATTTGCTGATTATAACTTTCTTATGTATATTTTTGTTTTATTTGTATATATGTATAATTTTTATTCATTCTGCGTTATATTCTATCAATAAAAACGTGAAGTTAATTAGTTCATTTCATTCATAATTTTTTCAATTATGTAATACCTACCCTTGATGATCCAAAGTTTACATTGTGGTCGGACAACAAAAGAAGGTAAGTTTTGAGATGCTGAAATTATATTTTGGTTAGTTTAGGGAATTTTTGAGAATAATTCTTGAAATGAATTTATATTTGGGTTAGGTTCGGTTGAAACAGTGTTGAAAATCATTCTCAAAATGGATCCATATTTAGGTTAGGTAAGGTTGTGGTAGTCTTGAAATTAATCAATAATTAGGCTAGGTTGAAGAAGTGTTGGAAATCGTTCTCAAAATGGATCCATATTTAGGTAAGGTTAGGTTGGGGTAGTGTTGAAAATAATTCTTAAAATGAATTAATATTCAGGTTAGGTTGAAACAGTGTTGGAAATCATTCTCAAAATGAATCCATATTTAGGATTAGGTTGGGGTAGTGGAAAATAATTCTTGAAATGAATTAATATCAAGGTTAGCTTGAAAGAGTGTTGGAATCTTTCTTAAAATGGATCCGTATTGGGGTGAGAGAAAGTGTTGAAAATAATTCTTGAAATAGATTTATATTTAGGTGAGGTTAGGTTAGGGTAGTGTTGAAAATAATTCTTGAAATGAATTAATATTTAGGATAGGTTAGGTTAAAACAGTGTTGAGAATCATTTTTGAAATTAATCCATATTTTGGTTAGTTTAGGGAATTTTCGAGAATAATTCTTGAAATGAATTTATATTTGGGTTAGGTTAGTTTGAAATAGTGTTGAGAATCATGCTCAAAATGAATCCATATATAGGTTAGGTAAGTTTGGGGCAGTGTTGAAAATAACTGTTAAAATGAATTAATATTTAGGCTAGGTTGAAACAGTGTTGGAAATCAATTTCAAAATGTATCCATATTTAGGTAAGGTTAGGTTAGGGTAGTGAAAAATAATTCTCAAAATGAATTAATATTAGGTTGAAAAAGTGTTGGAAATCTTCCTCAAAATGGATCCATATTAAGGTTATGGAAGTTTCGAGAATAATTCTTGAAATAGATTTATATATATATTGATATAGTAATAAATATAGATGAGGTAAGGTTAGGGTAGTGTTGGAAATAATTTCTTGAAATGAATTTATATTTAGGATAGGTTAGGTTGAAACAGTGTTGAAAATCATTCTCGAAATGGATCCATATTCATGTTAGGTTAGGTTCGAGTAGTGTTGAAAATAATTCTTGAAAAGTATTAATATTTAGGATAGGTTAGGTTGAAAAAGTGTTGAGAATCATTTCTGAAATGGATCCATATTTTGGTAAGTGGTTGAGAATAATTCTTGAAATGAATTTATATTTAGGTTAGATCAGGTTAGAACAGTGTTGGAAATAATTCTTGAAATTAATTAATATTTAGGATAGGTTAGGTTGAAACAGTGTTGAAAATCATTCTCGAAATGGATCCATATTCAGGTTAGGTTAGGTTCGAGTAGTGTTGAAAATAATTCTTGAAAAGTATTAATATTTAGGTGAGGTTGAAAGAGTGTTGGAAATCGTTCTCAAAATGGATCCCTATTTAGGTTAGGGAAGTGTTGAGAATAATTCTTGAAATGGATTTATATTTAGGTGAGGTTAGGTAAGGGTAGTGTTGGAAATAATTCTTGAAATGAATTAATATTTAGGTTAGGTTAGGTTGAGAGTGTTGAGAATCATTTTTGAAATGGATCCATATTTTGGTTAGTTTAGGGAATTTTTGAGAATCATTCTCGAAATGAATTTATATTTGGGTTAGGTTAGTTTGAAATAGTGTTGGAAATAATTCTCGAAATTGATCCATATTTAGGTCAGGTTAGAGTAGTGTTGAAAGTAATTCTAATGAATCTATATTTAGGTAAGGTTGAGTGAGGACACTACTGGAAATCAGTAGAATCTCCTACAAATCGGGAAGAATTCTGCTCAGAACTTCCTCGAAACCGTCGAAGACCTACAAAAGTAGTGGGCAAGTGTTGAGAGAAGATCTAGTTATGAACGACTGTTTCAAAATTCGATCGCGGCGAAACGCCTTATCAATTCCTTCGAGACGCTTCAGAGTGTTTTGTGCCAATGTGCCAATTTTCAGAATTTTGAACGAATTGTTGAAAACTTCTTTCTATCTTCGAGCAAATTGGCGCTTTGCGCCTCAAGCGGTCCTATCAACTTCACTACTCATCTTATCAGATTGCTAAATCGATTAATTTTGGCCCTACCAAAAATCATTCAACACGTCAAACAAATTGTTATTGTGGCGCAAGTAGAAAACAGAGATTCTTATTGGCGAGTGTACCAGTAGTTTCGGGACGTAACACCGCATGTTTTCCTCCGGAAAGCGCGCCAAACATCGGCATAATCATCTGAGGAAAAAAGGGTCAATAATAACCACACCAATTGAGCTATAACGTTTCGACGATCTCAGACTTGTATTACAATCCTATACAAATCTGTCCTTCCTGGGTGGCGCTATAAACCTGTAAATAATTCGAGTTATGTACACGGTTAAACAAAAAGATACGGCAAAGATGAAGATTTTCTCTAACGCCTGACGAATTCATTCTAAATGACAAAACACGTTTTATACGACACAACCTCATTCTCCATGCCATCTCTATCTCTCTCTTCGAGTACAAATCTGTTGAAATTACGATCCTAGAAACGGGTATACCAAAATGTCAGCATCTTGAGCATCTCCAACCGCAGGAGAGAAAAATTACAGCCGGTGTTTAGTTTCGATAGTTAATTTCAACGAGAGTTTTTTTCTTGGAGGTGGCCTGGGGCATCATAACAGCTATGCGAGGAGAGAAAGTTGCAGAACCGATGTATTAACATCGGTAATACCTGCTTGTCTACCGGCTCGATTGCCTACTTTGTGCGTAACTATCGGTTCAGGCGTTTACGAGTGATTGGATATCGGAGGTTTGCAGTAGAAGAAACTGCCACTCTCGAGTTTGAGCACTTAGAAATTGTGTGATTCCGAGTGGTTCTGATTGATTACTGCAAGTTAAACGTGGATGTTGAAAATTTCTATGTCAACATGTTACGTGCAATGATAGCAATGTCAACGTTCCATCTTCGTCAGAATTAATCTCTTAGTCCACTAGACATAAGCATAGGTTGAAACAGTGTTGAGAATAATTCTCAAAATGGATTCATATTAAGGTTATGTTAGGTTAGGGTAGTGTTGAAAATAATTCTTGAAATAAATTAATATTTAGGAAAGGTTAGGTTGAAACAGTGTTGTACATCTTTTTCAAAATGAATCCATATTTAGGTTAGGTTAGGCTAGTGTTAAAAATAATTCAATGAACTCATATTTAGGTTAGGTTTGACACATTGTTGAAAATCACACTCAAAATGGATCCATATTCAGGTTAAGTTATATTAACCTGCTTTTCCAATGAAGCTGCTTCGTAAAAACCACAAACAATAATCATTACAGAATTATGCAAACACCTCTTCTTTCATCTCCCCGAAGATCGTGTAACTCAAATAGCAAAAACATGTGAATTGAAGCTAGAAACCGAGGGCAACATCGTGTTACAGCCGAACCGACCATGATGATGCTTCATTACGCAAGTGTTAAACCTTTTGAAGACGTTCTTTCCATTTTGCCATTGCAGTTTCAATTCGACTTACACAATAACGTACTGGCGGATGGCTATCTTCAGCGATACCATGGCTCTTCTACATTTCGATTTATTGCCATCTGCGTTTCCCGAAGTCTTTTCGAGATCTTGCAATAACAAGCTGGTTTTGAAATCGTATATAACTTGGGAGATAAAGCGGAATTTGTGACATCTTCTAGTTGGTTGGGAAAGTGTTCCGAGAAGTATCGGTTCATGTGGAATGGAAGCGGATTTATCGGTCAACAACCTGCGAAAAAATGTTGTTGGTCATAGGACTATCGCAGAAGAAAATCCCACTACATCGGTACCTACAGTAAATTTGACATGCGAGTTTTCACCTCGAAAAATAGTTTTTTCCTTGAAAGACTATTTTCGTCAAGAATTCCAGTTTATTCCCTAGGGAGGACTCAAATTGTTTACATTTCTTGCCAAGGGCCTCAATTTTGTCTTAGGAGAACATATTTCTTCAGAACCCCTGTTTTCGCCTTGAATGAACTAATTCGTTCAGGACCCTAATTTTTGATTCGGAAGAACAGTTCTTGCTCAGTTTATGTCCTGAAAAAACATTTTTTTGAACAGAACCACAATTTTTGGATTGGAAGAACTTTTCTGGTTCAAAAACCCAGGTTTTACCCCAGAAGGGCATTTCTTGTCCTTGGTCCTAGTTCTCTCCATAGAAGAACATATTTTTAGAGAACCCCACTTCAATCTCCAAATGAAATATTTGTTTGCTTGTTTGTTTATATTCCACCATTCCTAGGTCCTATTTTATCGAGAACCTAATTTTTGCCTTGGAAGAACATAACTCATCCAGGAATCCGGTTTCTGCCTTGTATAACCGTTCAATCCGAATATTGTTTTTGCACTAAACCCTAATATGTGGTTTTGAGGAACATTTCTTGTCCAGGAACCCAGTTTTCACCCTGAAAGAACATTTTTTCCAGATCCCGAGGTCTTGTCATGGAAGAAAATTTGTTATCCATTGTCATAGTTCTTGTCTTTGAAGAACATGTTTCTACAGAGCTGTCTTTTTCGCCTTGAATGAATTTTCTGTCCAGGATCCTAATTTTTGACTTGAAAGAACATTTCTTGTCGAGGACCCCAGTTTTGGCCTTGAATGAACTATTTTATCCATGACCCCAGTTTTAGCCTAACAAGAATAGTTTTTGTCTAGGATTTTTTCATCTGAAATACTGTTTTTGAACAGGACTTTAATTTTTGGCTTAAAGAAACTCTTCTTGCCCAGCAGCCCAGTTTTCACATTTATTGTCCAGGATCCCAGTTCCTGTCAGGAGAGAATTAATTTCTACAGAACCCCAGTTTTCGCCTTGAATGCGTTATTTTATCCAGGACCCCGAATATTGACTTGGAATAAAATTACTTACAGTAATCTCCTATCCTTCTTGTATAGAAACTGGCACCTGGACAAGAAATATTCTTTGAAGCCAAAAATTGGACTCCTAGAAAAGCAATGTTTTTCCAGGATAAAACTAGGTTCCTGGACGATAAATGTTGTTTTGAGCCAAATATCAGTGTCTTTTCCAAAATCAGTATTTTGATGCAAAAACTATTATCTCAAGGAAAAACCTTGGACCCTGAATAAGATCGAGTCGAAAACTGGGATCCTGGAGAAGTAAAGTCCTTCGAAGTCAATAATAAGGGTCCTGAAAAAAATAGTTCATTCAAGGCAAAAACTGGGGCTCTGTAAAAACTGATTTTTTCCTGACAGGAGCTGTGATCCTGGACAGGAAATGTTCTTTCGGTATAAAAACTGGGCTGCTGGACAAAAATTAGAGTTCTGGATCATTTCTCCAGGTGAAAACTGGGGTACTGGCAGAAAAAGTTATTTTAGGGAAACAACTGGGGTCCTGGATCAGAGAAGACAAGCCAAAAACTAGAGTCTTGTTCGAAAACAGTATTCCAAGGCAAAAACTCCCGGACAAGAATTTTTCTGCAAAGCAGCGTCCTGAAAAAAATAGTTTTTAATGCTGAAACTGGCGTTCTGTGAAAAAATTCCTACAGTGCAAATACTGAGGCTTTGGACAAGTAATGTTCTTTTGAGATAAAAATTAGGGTCTTGGACAAAATAGTTGATTCAAGGCGCAAACTGGGGTTCTGCTGAAATGTTCTTCCATGGCAAAAATCGGATTCTGGACAAGAAATGTTCTTCAAGGATAGAAACTTGGCTTCTGGACACGATACGTTCTTCTGAGCCAAATATCAGGGTTTTTCCAAAATCAGTAATAACCAAAGTATCAAAAAATCTTGGGCGAAAACTATTCTTCCCAGGAAAAAACTGAGACACTGAATAAAATAGTTGATTTTGGCGAAAACTGGGATCCTGGAAAAGTAATGTCCTTCCAAGTCAATAATAAAGTTCCTGGAAAAAATAGTTCATTCGAGGCGAAAACTGGGGTTCTGTAGAAACTAAATCTTTTCTGACCGGAACTAGGATCCTGGACAAGAAATGTTCTTCCGGGGTGAAAACTGGGCTGCTGGATAAGAATTACAGTCCTGGATCATCTTTCCAGGTAAAAACCGGGATACTTGCAGAAAAACTTATTTAAGGAAAAAAACTGGGGTTCTGGACCAGACAAGACAAGCCAAAAACTAGAGTCTGGTTCAAAAATAGTATTCCAAGGCAAAAACTCCCGGACAAGAACTTTTTTACAAGGCAGCGTCCTGAGAAAAATTATATTTAATGCTGAAACTGGCGTTCTGTGAAAAAAATTCCACCAGTGCAACAACTGAGGCTTTGGACAAGTTATGTTCTTTTGAGATCAAAATTATGGTCTTGGACAAAATAGTTGATTAAAGGCGAAAACTGGGGTTCTGCTGAAATGTTCTTTCGTGGCAAGAATTGGATTCTGGACAAGAAATGTTCTTCTAGAATATAACATGGGCTCCTGGACAAGATATGTTCTTCTGAGTCGAATATCAGGGTTTTTCCAAAATCAGTTTTTATCGCAGTATCAAAAAATCTTGGGCAAAAACTATTCGTCCCAGAAAAAAACTGAGACCCTGAATAAAATAGTTGATTTGAGGCGAAAACTGGGATCCTAGAAAAGTAATGTCCTTCCAAGTCAATAATAAAGGTCCTGGAAAAAATAGTTCATTCAAGGCAAAACTGGGGTTCTGTAGAAACTGAATCTTTTCTGACCAGAACTAGGATCCTGGACAAGAAATGTTCTTCCGGGGTGAAAACTGGGCTGCTGGATAAGAATTACAGTCCTGGATCATCTTTCCAGGTAAAAACCGGGATACTGGCAGAAAAAGTTATTTTAGGGAAAAAACTGTGATCCCGGTCCAGACAAGACAATCCAAAAACTAGAGTCTTGTTCGAGAACATTATTCCAAGGCAAAAACTCCCGGACAAGAACTTTTCTGCAAGGTAGCGTCCTGAAAAAATAGTATTTTATGCTGAAACTGGCGTTCTGTGAAAAAAATTGCTCCAGTGCAAAAACTGAGGCTTTGGACAAGTAAGGTTCTTTTGAGATAAAAATTAGGGTCTTGGACAAAATAGTTGATTCAAGGCGAAAACTGGGGTTTTGCTGAAATGTTCTTCCATGGCAAGAATTGGAATAAGGACAAGAAATGTTCTTCTAGGATAGAAACTGGGCTCCTATGTTCTTCTGAGCCAAATATCAGGGTTTTTCCAAAAACTGTATTTATCAAAGTATCAAAAAATCTTGGGCAAAAACCATTTTTCTCGGTAAAAAACTGAGACCATGAATAAAATAGTTGATTTGAGGCGAAAACTGAGATCCTGAAAAAGTAATGTCGTTCCAAGTCAATAATAAGGGTCCTGGAAAAAATAGTTCATTCAAGGCGAAAACTGGGGTTCTGTGGAAACTAAATCTTTTCTGACCTGAACTAGGATCCTGGACAAGAAATGTTCTTCCGGGGTAAAACCTGGGCTGCTGGATAAGAATTACAGTCCTGGATCATCTTCCCAGGTAAAAACCGGGATACTGGCAGAAAAAGTTATTTTAGGGAAAAAACTGGGGTCCTGGACCAGACAAGACAAGCCAAAAATTAGGGTCTTGTTCAAAAACGTTTTCCAAGGCAAAAACTCCCGGACAAGAACTTTTTTGCAAGACAGCGTCCTGAAAAAAAAAAAGTATTCAATGCTGAAACTGGCATTCTGTGAAAAAAATTCCTCCAGTGCAAAAACTGAGGCTTTGGACAAGTAATGTCCTTTTGAGATGAAAATGAGGGTCTTGGACAAAATGATTCATTCAAGGCGGACACTGGGGTTCTGTTGAAATGTTCTTTCGTGGCAAGAATTGGATTCCGGAAATCACAGAATCCGATTCTTGCCATGAAAGAACAGAACGCCAGTTTCTGCCTTGTATACTTTTTTTTTCTAAGGATGCTGCCTTGGAAAAAAAGGTCTTGTCCAGGAGTTTTTGCCTTGGAATACTGTTTTTGAACAAGACCCTAATTTTTGGCTCGTCTTGTCTGGTCCAGGACCCCAGTTTTCACCTATAAATATGATTCAGGACTACAATTTCCATCCTGTCCAGGCGTATAGTTCACCTGAATCATTTTCCTCTTCAGTAGTGGCATTCCCTTCCATTTGAATAAAATGAGTCCTTTATTCGGGAAGACTAATGTGGATTGCAATAGTCCATTTTGAATTCTGAAGACTATTATTTTGAATGTTTGTTAAATAATATCATATTATCACCAATAACCACTGCATGGACCATGAAGAATTTTTCTATGCTTCATCTCTCTTGAACTATCACACACGAAACCCACGCTAAAAATATTGATCACCTCAACAGTTACAATCCAAACAAAGATGCATTCCGAAGTTTTCAGAATAGTGAAAACTCATTATCTGATACCATTCTTCCTCCTTCGACATCAGAGCGGAACCCAGGTCTTTGAAGCCGATGTCCTCCAGTTATTCCATGAAATTTCCAGCTGTAGGTTGCGATATAATAGCGGAATACATCTTCTGTTGAATCGATGCAGGAGCTCGGCTCCCAGCACAGATAAGCCATTAGATATTGGTTAGATATACCTGTTTCCAGTATGAATGTGACCACATTCCATAGAAAGCGCCACATTTCCTTTCGTCTACACGGTGCGTCCGAAAACTGAAATGGAAAGCGAACTTGGCCTTACTTCACTCTGATGCTTTTTTGTCGTAATATTCTTTTTTCAATGAGAAGTTAATAAGTAGTATAGTAATCAGTCAATTTGATTTCAAAATAAAATGTACAGTTCCAAAGTTGTAACGGTTCAATTGTCTAATAGGTGTATCGATGAGCACATCTGTTACGCACCGCCAAAACACGGGGGCCGAAAATATACTACAGATACCGGAATCGGAGATAGAATTGTTAATGTTATTGTACGATTGATTATATCTCACGGTTTTCTAATTGATTTTTTGATTGTTGCTGGAATGGCTGCACGTTCGAAACCAACGAGGGACGGTCACATCTTCAGTTTTTCGTTCATCTCTCAAAGCGTGCGTCGTATGGTGAAACTTCTCGATTACAAAATGAAAGCTTTTTAAATTCCCTACCAGATTGTTTTTTTGACTTTTTCTGTTACTAAGACAGTTTCTGAGATATCCGCAGCCAAAACTTACTAACCTAACCAAACCTAAATATAGACCTGTTTTGAGGATGATTTTCTACACAGTTTGAACCTAACCTAAATATTAATTCATTTCAAGAATGTTCCAACACTGTCTCGACTTGAGCTTACCTATCCTAACCTAAATATTAATTCATTTCAAGAATTGTAAATATTAATTTATTTTGAGAATTGTTTATATTAACTCATTTCAAGAATTGTTTCAACACGATTTTTACTCAAGCTAACCTGACCTAACCCAAACATTAATTGATTTTGAGAATTGTTTCAACACGGTCCAAACTTAAGCTGATCTAACCTTACCACAATATGAATAATTTAACCTATATAGTGAGCAAGGTATACTCTAGTTAGAGGCAAGTGAAATCAATGTTACAAATCCAAAAATTTTTATTTTGTATATCTCAAATTTTCCCGTTCGTATCGTTCGGGATATATTGTAAATATTAATTTATTTTGAGAATTGTTTATATTTACTCATTTCAAGAATTGTTTCAACACGATTTTTACTCAAGCTAACCTAACCTAACCCAAATATCAATTGATTTTAAGAATTGTGTCAACACGGTCCAAACTAAAGCTGATCTAACCTTACCACAATATGAATAATTCAACCTATATAGTGAGCAAGGTATACTCTAGTTAGAGGCAAGTGAAGTTAATGTTACAACTTCAAAAATCTTTTATTTTGTATATCTCAAATTTTCCCGTACGTATCGTTTGGGATATGAGTGAAAAACTGAAAATTGGGACCTTTGCTATCCCCTCTTCACTGGAACTCCAGGTCTAGGTCCCAGGAGTTTTAGTATGTTCTCTCTTAATACTCTTGAATACATTTCCAAAGAAAACGTTTCAACTATGAAATATTTTCCACAAACCCTCCATTTTCGTTCATATCTCTCAAAACGTGCGTCGTATGGTAAAACGTATCGATCACAAAATGAACTGTTTCAACCTAACCTAAATATTGATTCATTTCAAGAATTGTTTCAACACTGTCCTTGAGCTTACCTATCCTAACCTAAATATTAATTCATTTCAAGAATTGTAAATATTAATTTATTTTGAGAATTGTTTATATTAACTCATTTCAAGAATTGTTTCAACACGATTTTTACTCAAGCTAACCTAACCTAACCCAAATATTAATTGATTTTAAGAATTGTTTCAACACGGTCCAAACTTAAGCTGATCTAACCTTACCACAATATGAATAATTTAACCTATATAGTGAGCAAGGTATACTCTAGTTAGAGGCAAGTGAAATCAATGTTACAAATTCAAAAATCTTTCATTTTGTAAATCTCAAATTTTCCCGTTCGCATCGTTTGGGATATATAAGTGAAAAATTGAAAATTGGGACCATTGCCATCCCCTCTTTACTGGAGCTCCAGGTCTGGGTCCCAGGATTTTTAGTATGTTCTCTCAATACTCTTGAATACATTTCCAAAGAAAACGTTTCAACTATGAAATGTTTTCCACAAACCCTCCATTTTCGTTTATATCTCTGAAAGCGTGAGTCGTATGGTAAAACTTATCGATAACAAAATGAACTCTTTTAACCCAACCTTAATATTAATAACGCTGTCTTAACTTGAGCCTTTCCTATCCTAACCTAAATATTAAGTCATTTCAAGAATTGTAAATATTAATTTATTTTGAGAATTGTTTATATTAACTCATTTCAAGAATTGTTTCAACACAATTTTTACTCCAGCTAACCTAACCTAACCCAAATATCAATTGATTTTAAGAATTGTGTCAACACGGTCCAAACTTAAGCTGATCTAACCTTACCATAATATGAATAATTTAACCTATATAGTGAGCAAGGTATACTCTAGTTAGAGGCAAGTGAAATTAATGTTATAACTTCAAAAATCTTTTATTTTGTATATCTCAAATTTTCCCGTACGTATCGTTTGGGATATATGAGTGAAAAATTGAAAATTGGGACCTTTGCCATCCCCTCTTTACTGGAGCTATAGGTCTAGGTCCCAGGAGTTTTAGTATGTTCTCTCAATACTCTTGAATAAATTTCCAAAGAAAACGTTCCAACTATGAAATGTTTTCCACAAACCCTCCATTTTCGTTCATATTTTTCAAAGCTTGAGTCGTATGGTAAAACTTATCGATCCCAAAATGAACTCTTTTAACCCAACCTAAATAAAAATTAATTTCAAGAATTGTTTCAACACTGTCTTAACTTGAGCTTACCTATCCTAACCTAAATACTAATTCATTTCATGAATTGTAAATATTAATTTATTTTGAGAATTGTTTATATTAACTCATTTCAAGAATTGTTTCAACACGATTTTTACTCAAGCTAACCTAACCTAACCCAAATATCAATTGATTTTAAGAATTGTGTCAACACGGTCCAAACTAAAGCTGATCTAACCTTACCACAATATGAATAATTCAACCTATATAGTGAGCAAGGTATACTCTAGTTAGAGGCAAGTGAAGTTAATGTTACAACTTCAAAAATCTTTTATTTTGTATATCTCAAATTTTCCCCTTCGCGTCGTTTGGGATATATGAGTGAAAAACTGAAAATTGGGACCTTTGCTATCCCCTCTTCACTGGAACTCCAGGTCTAGGTCCCAGGAGTTTCAGTATGTTCTCTCTTAATACTCTTGAATACATTTCCAAAGAAAACGTTCCAACTATGAAATATTTTCCACAAACCCTCCATTTTCGTTCATATCTCTCATATCGTGCGTCGTATGGTAAAACTTATCGATCACAAAATGAACTCTTTTACCCTAACCTTAATATTGATTCATTTCAAGAATTGTTTCAACACTGTCTCAACATGAGCTTACCTATCCTTACCTAAATATTAATTCATTTCAAGAATTGTAAATATCGATTCATTTTGAGAATTGTTTATATTAACTCATTTCAAGAATTGTTTCAAACACGATTTTTACTCAAGCTAACCTTACCTAACCCAAATATCAATTTATTTTAAGAATTGTTTAAACACGGTCAAAACTTAAGCTGATCTAACCTTATCACAATATGAATAATTTAACCTATATAGTGAGCAAGGTATACTCCAGTTAGAGGCAAGTGAAATCAGTGTTACAAATTCAAAAATCTTTCATTTTGTAAATCTCAAATTTTCCCGTTCGCATCGTTTGGGATATATGAGTGAAAAATTGAAAATTGGGACCTTTGCCATCCCCTCTTTACTGGAGCTCCAGGTCTAGGTCCCAAGAGTTTTAGTATGTTCTCTCAATACACTTGAATACATTTCCAAAGAAAACGTTCCAACTATGAAATGTTTTCCACAAACCCTCCATTTTCGTTCATATCTCTCAAAGCGCGAGTCGCATGGTAAAACTTATCGATCACAAAATGGAAGCTTTTTAAATTCCCTACAATATTGTTTCTTCGACTTTTTCTGCTGCTAAGACAGTCTCTGAGATATCTGCAGCCGAAATATACTTACCTAACCAAACCTAAGTTAGGGGCAAGTAAAAGTAATGTTATAAATTCGGAGATCTTTCATTTTGTATATTTCAAATTTTCCCGTACAGCGCATCGTTCAGGATATATGAGTGAAAAACTGAAGATTGGGACTTACTGAAGCTCCAGGTCTAGGTCCCAGGATTTTTAGTATGTTTACCTCTCTCAATACTCTCAATACATTCCCAAAACTCCAAAATGTTTCCCACAAACCCTCCATACACATACATCTAACATTCATCTAATTTGTGTGAATTTGCTAGCCTTTTCCCAGATACCGAGAACTAATTTTGCCCTAGAGCTGTATCTGTTTTTCTGGATCTGGAACCAGAGTTTTTTGCTAAAGCTGAAGCTGTTCAAATAATTGTCCATTGAACATACCATCTTCAATAAGATTCGACAAACATTCTTACTCATCTTCAAATGCTACCTGCCTTCCTGAAAATACTTTGGTTAAGCTAAGCCATCGCCCATAACGACCTTGTTTTTCATTCAAGTCATGCCTGACCAAAGCTTCGATGAACCCAATGACCAACGAGATACCCCAGGCTGTTTTCGATCAGTCCCCGTACAAGACAGCGAAACCCAACTAGCATTCTTGAGCTCGCCGAGGTGTCTCGCATACCTTCCCCTATTCCCTATTCGACGCTTCTTTATTATAACAACATGACTGGCCAAGACTAAAGACCTAATCATTTCTCGTCCGTTCTGAAGTCGGTGCTCCTATCTATTCATTCGTTTTTATTTTTCCTTCTCCGCCGTCAGTGGAAGTTGAATGGAACTGGCCGGGATTCCATGTGAGATTTTCACACGATAGAATGGAATGGAGGAACATGCAATGTCAGCCGTTTTAACGTGCTTCCGAAGTCTCTGCTAAGAGTCCGTCTTGGCGGTCTTCTTCTAGAGTGCGCCAAATGCGCTGCGGATTGTGGATGCTCAAATTCTTAGGAAAATAGTGATTTCGATTCACGTTCACTAGTGGAAATGATAGGTGACGTCACTCTCAAAACAATTGAAAAACATAGGAATCTGCATAAAAAAAAGTTTGCTATCAATGAAAAGGAAAAAAAAATTTTTACAAAATTTCGAATTGTAACTAACCAATCCAAACTTCACAGCTTCTTCCATCGGTATGAAAGAAGAAATAAAAAAAAATTCGAAAAAATTAACACAGTTAATAGAGAAGGCGACCCTGAAGCCGGGACTGGAATCAGTTTAAACGAACATTACTTACATTACTTATAAAACCAGGAGATGGTGGAAAAAGAAACAATATATTTAAATAGTACAAAATTTTTTTCTAGGAATTATTTGTGATACTGATCCAGTGATTCCCAAACTTCCGGATACGACAATGCTATACAGGCAAGCCTTTTAACATTTCGCAAGTTCTATTGGTTTATCTCCTCTTCAAACTGAGGCATAAAATCACCAAACCACTCGGCTCGATCGTAAACGTCGTCATCGACCAAGCTAAACCATCAATAATTAACATCCATCGCGACTACATCAAATATTTAATTTCGATCATGCAAACAGAATTTCGTAAACCTACGTGACCGTATATGAAGATGCTAAATTCTCCACAAATTGCAATACCTATCTTCGACTCTCCTATTATTTGATTTACATGTTGAGTAAATAATGTTTTCACGTGGTTCCACGGTAATTTCACGTTGCATGTATGCGTAGTTAGGTCCAATGGTACTGAAAAATCGACGTGGGCAAGGTCTTTTAGGACGTCTGAAAAAATTGGACGTGAACACGAGAAGTTGCATGGTGGGTTCGTGTCGTTCGGAAAAAACGATGGTTATCCAATTATTATTCTAGCTAATTATGTAGTATGATGTTGTGGAATTATTGTCAATGCTGCATTTTACGTTTCAAAGAGACTCTTTGAAGTGGGGAACACTGATGTACAGAGTGGGAATTTGTGATTTCTTTAAAGCCTGTCTGGGAATCTTCGAGATCCTGCAGAAAATTTACTGATAATAAATCCACTCGTTGGCTAAAAAATAAGGATTGAAAATGAAAATATGTAATTCCAAGTGCGCAAACATTTTATGACTGAAATATCTTCAGTTAGAGTCCAACATGAACCCCCTCAAGTTCTTCCCCTCTTATTTCTCCCTTCGCGTTTTTTTTCCCTTGACGAAATACTAGATCCGTCTTTGGTTCTCGAAAGGACACTCTGGAACAGTGGACGATACGCAGAATGAATGAATGGACTCTTGGTGTAGGTAGGACCTAGTGAACAAACATACTGTCTGCACCAAAAGATAGATAGTGATTGAACATTTCGAACATTCCGCTTTAAATTGAGAAAGATGCGGGCATACGAGGTTATCATAATAGAAATCTCGAGTCGGAGGACGAGTAAATTCACAGATATTTACCTAGATTCCGAAGATTGTAAACCACACCTGAAATTTCAACTGAGATTTCTCAATTGAACAACCAATATGATCGTTGAATCATTGGTGAAATCACATCTGAGGATCTTCTACATCCAATAAAAGATGTTGCGTCATGGAGAGTCGCAGCTGAAATGAAAAAAAGACAGAATTTTGCCGCTAAGAATCTCTGTTCTAGAAATATTTGAATCAAGTTTCCCTTACAGGACCATAATATAGAAGGTGTCCAAATAGAAAAGCGGAAATTTCAGTTTGAGAAACGTGCTGCTGGACATTTTTGCGTACGCAATAATAATCGCAAAAGTGGTTCTATTTGTTTCTGAGGTTTATATCGGACGTCATATCGTTTGAAGTGCACTAAGTGGATGGCATTCGACATGCTTCCCAGGTTACACAGAGAGATCTTGGCGAAATCTCCTGGAGGTTATCATTAGGATCTTATGCGAACTCCGGAACTCCTATTGCGAGGTCACGGTGAACTCACATTCCATTTGCCAGGTTACATCTTATTGCCAGTTCCCAATGATGACCCGAATGTTACCGAAACAAGAAATTCACAATGCGAGTTCCTAAAGTAATCCCTAACGTAACCAGAACAAGAGATTCCCCAGGAGACATCTCGGAAAACTCACATTATATTTGCCAGGTTACATATTATCCCGAGTTCCCAAAGGTAACCGAATGTAACTTAAACAAGAAATTGACAATGCGAGTTCCTATAATAGCCCCAAACGTAACCAGAATAAGGCATTCACAGAACTAGTTCCTGAAGTAATCCCAAACGTTACCCGAATAAGACATTCACAATGTTAGTTACTTAAGTAAACCCAAACGTGAACTGAATAAGGCATTCACAATACTAGTTCCTAAAGTAATCTAGAACGTAATCAGAACAAGAAATTCACAAAGCTACTTGCTGAAGTAATCCCAAACGTAACCTGAATGAGACATTCACAATATTAATTCCTAAAGTAATCTCAAACGTAACCTGAATAGGTGAATAGGCATTCACAATGCTAGTTCCTAAAGTTATTCCAAATGTAACCAAAACAAGAAATTGACAATGCGAATTCCTAAGGTAATCCCGAACGTAAGACATCTCGGAGAACTCACATTATATTTGCCAGGTTACATAATATTGCGAGTTCCCAAAGATAACCGAATGGAACCAAAAAAGTAAATTGACAATTCGGGTTCCTAAGGTAATCCCGAACGTAACCAGAACAATAAATTCACAAAGCTTGTCCCTTAAGTAATCCCAAACGTAACCTGAATAAGACATTCACAATGTTAGTTACTAAAGTGAACCCAAACGTGAACTGAATAAGGCATTCACAATACTAGTTCCTAGAGCAACCTCGAACGTAATCAGAACAAGAAATTCACTAATCTAGTTCCTGAATGATACCAAACGTAACCTGAATGAGACATTCACAGTATTAGTTCCTAAAGTAATCTCAACCGTGACTTGAATAAGGCATTCACAATGCTAGTTCCTAAAGTAATCCCAAATGTAACCAGAACAAAAAATTCACAAAGCCAGTTCCTGAAGTAATCCCAAACGTAACCTGAATAAGACATTCACAATGCTAGTTCCTAAAATAATCTCGAACGTAATCAGAACAAGAAATTCACTAATCTAGTTCCTGAATGATACCAAACGTAACCTGAATGAGACATTCACAGTATTAGTTCCTGAAGTAATCTCAAACGTGACCTGAATAAGGCATTCACAATGCTAGTTCCTAAATTAATCCCAAATGTAACAAAAACAAGAAATTGACAATGCGAGTTCCTAAGGTAATCCCAAACGTAACAAGAACAAAAAATTCCTCAGCAGACATCTCGGAAAACTCACATTATATTTGCCAGGTTACATATTATTGCGAGTTCCCAAAGATAACCGAATGTAACCAAAAAAATTAATTGACAATTCCTAAGGTAATCCCGAACGTAACCAGAACAAGAAATTCACAAAGCTAGTTCCTAAAGTAAGAAATTCACAATGGGAGTTCCTAAAACAATTCCTAACGTAACGTAACTAGAACAACAAGAAATTCCTCAGGAGACGTCCCGGAAAAATCACATTACATTTGCCAGTTTACATATTATTGCGAGTGCAGAAATAACCGAATCTAACTAAAACAAGGAACTGACAATGCGAGTTCCTAAGGTGATCCCAAACGTAACCAGAAAAACACATTCACAATGTTAGTTCCTGAAGTGATCCCAAATGTAACCTGAATAAGACATTCTCAATGCTAGCTCCTAAAGAAATAACGAATGTAACCGAAACAAGAAATTCACAATGCGAGTTCCTAAAGTAATCTCGAACGTAATCAGAACAAGAAATTCACAAAGCTACTTGCTGAAGTAATCCCAAACGTAACCTGAATGGGACATTCACAATATTAGTTCCTAAAGTAATCTCAAACGTAACCTGAATAGGTGAATAGGCATTCACAATGCTAGTTCCTAAAGTTACTCCAAATGTAACCAAAACAAGAAATTGACATTACGAATTCCTAAGGTAATCCCAAACGTAAGACATCTCGGAGAACTCACATTATATTTGCCAGGTTACATAATATTGCGAGTTCCTAAAGATAACCGAATGGAACCAAAAAAGTAAATTGACAATTCGGGTTCCTAAGGTAATCCCGAACGTAACCAGAACAAGAAATTCACAAAGCTAGTCCCTTAAGTAATCCCAAACGTAACCTGAATAAGACATTCACAATGTTAGTTACTAAAGTGAACCCAAACGTGAACTGAATAAGGCATTCACAATACTAGTTCCTAAAGCAATCTCGAACGTAATCAGAACAAGAAATTCACTAATCTAGTTCCTGAATGATACCAAACGTAACCTGAATGAGACATTCACAGTATTAGTTCCTAAAGTAATCTCAACCGTGACTTGAATAAGGCATTCACAATGCTAGTTCCTAAAGTAATCCCAAATGTAACCAGAACAAAAAATTCACAAAGCCAGTTCCTGAAGTAATCCCAAACGTAACCTGAATAAGACATTCACAATGCTAGTTCCTAAAATAATCTCGAACGTAATCAGAACAAGAAATTCACTAATCTAGTTCCTGAATGATACCAAACGTAACCTGAATGAGACATTCACAGTATTAGTTCCTAAAGTAATCTCAAACGTGACCTGAATAAGGCATTCACAATGCTAGTTCCTAAATTAATCCCAAATGTAACAAAAACAAGAAATTGACAATGCGAGTTCCTAAGGTAATCCCGAACGTAGCAAGAACAAAAAATTCCTCAGCAGACATCTCGGAAAACTCACATTATATTTGCCAGGTTACATATTATTGCGAGTTTCTAAAGATAACCGAATGTAACCAAAAAAATTAATTGACAATTCCTAAGGTAATCCCGAACGTAACCAGAACAAGAAATTCACAAAGCTAGTTCCTAAAGTAAGAAATTCACGATGGGAGTTCCTAAAACAATTCCTAACGTAACGTAACTAGAACAACAAGAAATTCCTCAGGAGACATCCCGGAAAAATCACATAACATTTGCCAGTTTACATATTATTGCGAGTGCAGAAATAACCGAATCTAACTAAAACAAGGAACTGACAGTGCGAGTTCCTAAGGTGATCCCAAACGTAACCAGAAAAGCACATTCACAATGTTAGTTCCTGAAGTGATCCCAAATGTAACCTGAATAAGACATTCTCAATGCTAGCTCCTAAAGAAATAACGAATGTAACCGAAACAAGAAATTCACAATGCGAGTTCCTAAGGTAATCCCGAAGTTAACCAGAACAAGAAATTCACAAAGCCAGTTCCTGAAGTAATCCCAAACGTAACCTGAATAAGACATTCATAATGCTAGTTCCTTAAGTAATCCCGAATATGACCAAAACAAGAAATTCACAATGCGAGTTCCTGAAGTAATCCCGAACTCAACCAGAACAATAAATTCACAAAGTTAGTTCCTAAAGTAATCCCAAACGTAACCTGAATAAGACATTCATAATGCTAGTTCCTAAAATAATCCCGAATGTAACCAAAACAAAAAAGTCACAATAATCACAATGCGAGTTCTTAAAGTAATTCCGAACGTAAACGGAAAAATAAATTGACAAAGCTAGTTTCTGAAGTAGTCCCAAACCTAACCTGAAAAAAATTACGAAAAGCACTGCCGTGAAGGCAGGAGCTTTTGAGCGCTCGTACATCCACCTTGTAGGTAGATTCGCATTTTCCAGTTTTGGAAATCAATTGAAGGAATTTTTGACAGCTCTCAAATAAAATTTTAAACTTAGGCGAAACTCCCGACTTCATATTCGCGATCCAAACCCACCCTGAAAATTTCAAGTTCCTAGGCCTCTCCGTGCAAAAGTTACAATATTCTATGGTTTCTATGGTTCTGGTTATGCGATCTGGACAAAATATTGCTTCAATACATTATTCTCGATTAAAATACAAAATTTCATCTCGATCGAATCCGTAGTTCCGAATTTATCGAGAAAACGAAATTTCAAACGACCGTATTTACGGAACTCCTTGTATAATGTTGCTCATAGATGAACGTGATCACGACATTCGAGATCCACACCTATCCTGAAAATTTCAAGTCCCTAGGCGTTTCCATTCAAAAGTTACAATTTTCTATGGTTTCTATGGTTCTGGTCATGCGATCTGGACGAAATTTCACACGTAGCTTGAACACCTCATTTTCCATTTGAGTGCAAATTTTCATCTCGATCAAATCTGTAGTTTTCAAGTAATCAGGACAACAAAATTTCAAACGGCCATATTTACGGAACCCCTGGTGGAATTCTGCCCATTAACGAACTTAACCGAGGCATTTGGGATCTGAACCTACACTGAAAATTTCAAGTCTCTAGGTTGATCCGTTCGAGAGTTATCGTGCTGACGGACGGACGGCCGGACGGCCGGACGGACGGACGGACGGACGGACAGACTCGAATTTTCCGACGGATTCGTCATCAGTGAGTCGAACATAGTCGATTGAGACCATTTTCGGCTTAAAATTCGAAAAATACAGACATCGTGACGAAATGATATAGCCCTCGTGTAAGTAGTACGAGCGCTCAATAAAACATTCACAGTGCGAGTTCTTGTCATCACACAGAATTTGAAATTCACAAAACAATAAGTTCTGAGAAAACTCTATTATGTATAAATCATCAGAATAGATACGTATTAGGTCAAATTGGACTAATCCATTAATCGAACCTAAAAATCCATCTATCCATCATTCTCCTGTCGATGGTGTTTTTTAGGTTATAATATAATTCTGGCTCATTTGCCTTCATCAGTACCGCATAACTATGTCGACGATGAAGACCAACATGAAATGCAGATCTTATATTCCAAGCGAGAAGACGCGCCTCGATACAATGTAAATAGTCGCGATATCTGGCGGGGAAAAGTCTACAATTCTTTCCATCAATTCCATCAAAAATATAGATTTCCAAGTACTTTTCTTTTTTCCTTGGATGGTGAATATTTATGTTGAAATTCTTCACTCGGGATTTCCATAACTATTTTCCATCGCTGAATACTTGTCAATATTGATTCGCCTGATTCCCAGTAGTATCCTTACCTAACCTAACCTTACTTGAACTTAATATTAATATAGAATAATATATAGCTGTTTATCTGAAATTATCGAATTCAGTTATGAAATTCGAAAAATTATACTGAATAAACTAATAGCAAACCAACAAATTCATATCAAATCTCATCAGTACAATTAGCAAAATGATTAATTCGATGTGAGAAACAGAAAACCTTCAAAACATAAAGCAACGGCGATCGAAAAAATTTCTCCAATCACGCCACCTGTCCGTTCTAAAAGCAACTAGAAAAAGTCACATGTGTGACCTGCCGCAAAAATCACGAGCACATCGTCAAACATGGAAATAATTTTTTTAAATATTTATATATTATTTTAAATAAACTATATTCTTGAGAAATTCATCTATTGAAAGTATTAACTCACTATTCATTCATATTTTTGTAGTATACTGAAGGAGACCTGGAAAACCTCTGATAAGCAATTTAAAATGTTCTCACAAAATTGGTTGAGGAACTGTTTGCTAAAAAAAGATGGCTTTATCTACGGAACCCTTATGCGGATATTTCCCATTTATGAACTCAACCGGCGCATTCGGACCCCGAACTTTCCATGAACATTTCGAAACCCTACCCCTCTTCTTTCGAAAAATAACTTCTGTGCTGATGGCCGGACGGTCGGACAGAATTAAATTTGACCCTGAGTTCTTGATCTGTGAGCCTAACCTAATCGTGCAAGACCATTCTCGGTTCAAAATTCGAAAATAACAGAAATTTGGGCCAAATAAAAACGCCCTCGTTCATAGAAACAAGCGCGCAAAAACCAGCTTTTCCAATTTTCATTTTGTGGTGTTATGTCTAACTCATATTTTATGAATTCTTCAGAGCCAATGGTTAGGCTCAGTGGTCTAGGGGTATGATTCTCGCTTTGGGTGCGAGAGGTCCCGGGTTCAAATCCCGGCTGAGCCCGCTTTATTTTTATTTCCTCGTATAACTGATACATTCACTTTCATACAACTCAAATTGATTGTGAGAAAAAATTCACGCTATCAAAGTGAAGTGGATGAAATTGAATGTCCAATTATTAATTCGATTTGGCAGAACAATAGGAAGAAAGTAAAATCAAAGATTATCTTAATTGATATCTGAGTATAAGATTGGCACCTGCGAAAGGCATTTAAACGGCTATGTTATTCTATACTTATAACGACCGTGGTAACTTTAATGGTAACTGGAGAGTTTTGGGAATAACGTGAAAGGATGTCCCATTCAATTTGAAATTAACGCGGATAAAAGGTTTGAAAGAGAAAGTGTAGAATCAACGAGTTTCGAACGATCTGTAATGAGTACATAATTCTTCAAATATTCGAGAAGAGGAAAAATTCAGACGGCTATATCTACGAAACCCTTCGGCGGATTGTACTCTCGGCTCAAAATTCGAAAATAACAGACAGACATTCGGGCAAAATGATAACAATCGTGTAGAAAAAAATCGTTATTCCAACATTTTCAGTTTAAACTTCTGCCAGTAACCGTTGTTCACAACGGACGCCACTGTGTATAATTAGTTCCGCCTACTAATACTAAGATATTTGCTATCATTCATCATTCATTGCTATCGATTGTAATTTCACAATAATCTTGATTTATAGTATCATGCAGAACCTTGAGAGAGGATATATGCTCATGCCATCTTCTAAAACCATCAGATATTCTTGATTAAGACCCATCAATAATTCATCTAATTCGGAATTGGCATATGGTATGATGGAATTTTGGGATTTCTACACCATTGCCTCCATCAAGGTGAAGTTTAATTAAAGAATCTCAGTTATTAGATGCGAATTTATTTCTAGTACGTAGTGGTTGATGATGGGCTAGTACTTGTTTATACATACGGTATACATAAAAATTTTACAGGAGCTGAAATATGCTATGAAATTGATGAAAAAGTAAGAAATTGTTGACGTTCATCATTTCGGGACACTTTGTTAGACCGAATTGATTGGCATATTCTACTATTTAAGTGGACTGTATCGTATTTATTTCACTTTCACAACACAAAAGAAACAGTTTTCTAGCATAAAACACTCGAAAGGCATGAAATTCAATGACAAATGGCAGAAATATGACAAGAGACAAGCTATTTCTACCAACTGCGCAACAGACAACTCAATTGAATAATTGCTACAAAATTGTTTCTTTTTTGAGTGAGCACAATAGAAAGTTACTACTGTAAAACAATATAGCATGTTTAGAAAAAATTGAAGAAAATATATGATCATTTTACAAGACACTATCGATAACAGCAACTACGCCACTGCTCACTCCGTCTATACATCAAACTATCATTCTTTTATAATTTCAAACAAAGATACCACCATAAATCACACATGTTAAGTAAAGAAAAGAAATTTCATCATAATTATCGTTCGATTTCCTTCGGTAATAACGAAAAGGACAAGCGCATCCCAAACATGAAAAGGCAGAAATAATATTGCATGAATAGTTTCGATGATAGTGGAGAAAGAGAAATTAATACGTGACCACGGTACCTTCGCATTCACACGAGAGATATGCAGAAAAATCGCATGCACATTTAGGTCACCATTTCTATAAAAGGACTCGATTTCATTCATGAAGGCGTCAAAACCGATGTACTGCGACAAGAAATATGGAGGAAATAATCTTTGTTTTCATGGAGAAAGAAGAAATTTAATAGTTAACGATTAGATTTCTATTTTGTCATTATTAAGGCTTCATTCAGTATTGCAGAAGTGTTATTATAAGGGGAGTGATTATTTCTTTGTATTTTTTTTATTCCAACGATGAATCCTTCAATTTTATTTATATGTTCTTCTTAGTCATTATTATTATGCTTTGTGTTTACTTTAGAATCTATGCATATCTTTGTTTTTCCATCTTCCTATTTTCTTTTATAATTACAGTCGTAATCTGTCAATGCAATAGACTTTACTATTTTGCCTTCAACTTTCATATAATATTCATTTATGAACGAAGAGCATTAAACTAGTATGACACAACAATAGTGGAATTATTGTATCCTAGCAAAACTCTCAAGATCCTCAAGATAATGAACAAGTATGATAAAATCAAAATAGGCGCCTGATTGTATCCTAGCAAAACTCTTCAGACCCCGCAGGTATAGAAGGTATACATAAAAATATAATATGACGTAAACAAACATAGTTCCAGCACTTCAGATTCGCCAGATAATGAACTAGTATCACAAAAATATGAAAATAGTCGCAGTATTGTGTCCTAGCCAAATTCTTCAGATCGCCTAGATAATGAGCTAGAATGATATAAAAATAAAAAAAAAGATCCCCAGAGAATGAACTAGTTGGTACATACATTTATATTAGATAAAAATGTAAATAGTCGCAGTATTGTGTCCTAGCAAATATCACCAAGGTAATAAACTAGTATGAAGTATGACAGCAGTAGTGGTTCCATTATTGAGTCCTAGTGAGAAAGCTGACAATGCTCTTCAGATCCCCCAAATAATGAATCATGTATGAAATAAAATGATAATAGTCGCAGTATTTGTGTCCTAATATAAACGTTCGGATCCTCTGTAAAAAGAACCAGTATGACAAAATAAAAACAGTTCGATCATTTTGTCCTACCAAAAAGGCTGACATCGCTCTACGAATCCACCAGATATGAACCTAGTATTACATAAAATGAAAACAGTCGCAGTATTGTGTCCTAGCAAATCTTGAAACTCTAGATCAGGAACTTGTATGGCATAAAATGTAATAGTCGTAGTTTTGTGTCCAGTCTATGAACTAGAATGACATTAACATAAATATAGTTCCAGCATTGTGACCTAGCAAAATATCTGTCATCGCTCTCTAGATCAACCATAAAATGAAATAGTAGTAAATGAAAATGAAAAATAGTACCAATATTGTGTCCTATCGAAACAGCTGAGGACTCTCTTCAGATCCCCAAATAGTTGCAGTATTTTGTTGTAGCAAAACTCTTATGGTCTCCATATTATGAACTAGCGTGACATAAAAATAAATATTGTTCCAGTATTAATTCCTTGTAGAACGCAAATATTGAACTAAGTACATATGACATATGACAAATAAAAAAGTCGCAGTATTTGTGTCCTAACAAATAGCTGACAGAACTCTTCAGATCCTCTAGAAAAGGAACCATAACGACATAAAATGAAAATAGTCGCATTATTGTGTCCTAGCAAAACTCTACAAATCCTCCAGATCATAAGCTAATATGTCAAGAATGAAAATAGTTCCAGCATTATGCCCTAGCGAAATTGTTGACATCGCGCTACAGATCCAGCTGTTAAGAAACAAGTATTACATAAAAATTAAAATGGTCACATTATTGTGTCCTAGCAGAACTCCACAAATCCTCCAGATCACAAGCTAATATGGCAAAAATAAAAAAGTTTCAGCATTACGTCCTAGCGAAATTGCTGACATCGCGCTACAAATCCAACAGTTAAGGAACTAGTAAAACATAAAAATAGAAATGGTCACAGTATTATGTCCTAGCAAGTCCTTCAAATCAAAATGAACTCCTATGACAGAAAATAAAAATAGTTCCAGCATTGTGTACCTGCGAACTGGCATTGCTCTAAAGATCCACTAAAGAGGGATCTGAGTAAATTAAAAAAGTCGTAGTATTGTGTCCTAGCAAAACTCTTCTGATCTCTCAGATTATGAACTAGCGTGACATGAAAATAAATATTGTTCCAGTATTGGTTCCTTGTAGAACGGATAACACCGCTGTACAGATCCCGCAAATATTGAACTAAGTACATATGACATAAAAATAAAAAAGTCGAAGTATTTGTGTCCTAACAAATAGCTGACAGAACTCTTCGGATCCTATAAAAAAGAAACCATAACGACATAAAATGAAAATAGTCGCAGTATTGTGTCCTAGCAAAACTCTACAAATCCTCCAGATCATGAGCTGATATGTCAAGAATGAAAATAGTTCATATTGACAGATATATTGTTCCAGTATTGGGTCCTTGTAAAACGGATAACACCGCTGTACAGATCCCGCAAATATTGAACTAAGTACATATGATATAAAAATGAAAAAGTCGCAGTATTTGTGTCCTTACAAATAGCTGACAAAACTCTTCGGATCCTCTAGAAAAAGAACCATACGACATAAAATGAAAATAGTCACATTTTTGTGTCCTAGAAAAACTCTCCAGGTCTCTCTCCATGTCTCTCCACGAATTCTCCAGGTCATATGCTAATATGTCAAGAATAAAAATAGTTCCAGCATTACGTCCTAGTGAAATTGCTGACATCGCGCTACAGATCCAACAGTTAAGGAACTAGTATAACATAAGAATAAAAATTGTCACAGTATTGCGTCCTAGCAAGTCCTTCAAAGCAAAATGAACTTCTATGACAGAAAATTGAAATAGTCGCAGCATTGTGTCCTAGCAAAACTCTTCTGATCTCTCAGATTATGAACTAGCGTGACATAAAAATAAATAACGACATATAATGAAAATAGACGCAGTATTGTGTCCTAGCAAAACTCTACAGATCCTCCAGATCATAAGCAAATATGTCAAGAATGAAAATAGTTCCAGCATTATGCCCTAGCGAAATTGTTGACATCGCGCTACAGATTCAACTGTTAAGAAACAAGTATAACATAAAAATAAAAATGGTCACATTATTGTGTCCTAGCAAAACTCCACAAATCCTCCAGATCATAAGCTAATATGGCAAAAATAAAAACAGTTTCAGCATTACGTCCTAGCGAAATTGCTGACATCGCGCTACAAATCCAACAGTTAAGGAACTAGTATAACATATAAGTAGAAATGGTCACAGTATTGTGTCCTAGCAAGTCCTTCAAATCAAAATGAACTCCTATGATAGAAAATAAAAATAGTTCCAGCATTGTATACCTGCGAACTGGTATTGCTCTACAGATCCACTGAAGAGGGATATGAGTGTGAGATAAAAATTAAAATAGTCGTAGTATTGTGTCCTAGCAAAACTTTTCTGATCTCTCAGATTATGAACTAGCGTGACATAAAAATAAATATTATTCCAGTATTGGTTGCTTGTAAAACGGATTACACCGCTGTACAGATCCCGCAAATATTGAACTAAGTACATATGACATAAAAATAAAAAAGTCGAAGTATTTGTGTCCTAACAAATAGCTGACAGAACTCTTCGAATCCTATAGAAAAGAAACAATAACGACATAAAATGAAAATAGTCGCAGTATTGTGTCCTAGCAAAACTCTACAAATCCTCCAGATCATAAGCTTATTTGTCAAGAATGAAAATAGTTCATATTGACAGATATATTGTTCCAGTATTGGGTCCTTGTAAAACGGATAACACCGCTGTACAGATCCCGCAAATATTGAACTAAGTACATCTATATTAATAAAAGAGGATCTATGGTTTATGTTTGTAAAAGCATCACGTTCAAACGACTGCACCAAATTCGATAATTCTTTTTTAGTTGTGTTCATTATTATCACCACCACCTTTATACAACGAAATATTCCCGAAAAAAGAAAAAAAGGCTTTCTTTTTTCCTTCGACCAAGCGAACAATCATAGATTACTTATATTTCATGAGAATTTTGACACTTGTGGGAGTGAAGTTTATCGTGTTTGATATATATCGTTGTGTTGTGAGCGAGTTCGTAATGATCGAGACAATGAGCAAACAAAATGAGAGATTCTCAATCAAGATCTGCCCCAGCTCCGGAAGAACCGATATTATCGATCTCAGGCAAGATACAAGAAAATATAGAATCCAATGAAATGATCAACTTTGAGCGTTTGGCATTCAGATATGATCCCACAGTCGATTATGCTAGCAATATATTGGTGTCATTTGGAAATACTGCAATGCTCTGAGATATCAAAACGAACCCCCAGGATTATGTTGTTTGAATGGAAAAATCAAATTGCAACAACTGACAACGCCACTCGAACCTTTGAATTCGTTACTTTCAAGACAAGAACCTCTATCTAAACATTCCATGACATCATTTGGTTCGAGTATAATTGAGGGAGGAGGTTTCAATCCAACTTTTGAGGTATTTTTTTTTTCTATATCGAACATCTTGATCACATCTTGACACATTGATCATAACATATACCTACCTACGAATATGAAAATTCTTAGACCCATAAACAAGGCTGAGGATAAGGGTAAGGCCGGTAAGGGTTATGGTAAGGGTAAGGGTTGGGTTAGTTTAACGGTTAGGGTAAGGTTAGGTTAGGGTTAATAATAATCCAACGTATACCTTAGCCACAGCAACGCGTGGCCGGGTCTGCTAGTATGACATAAAAATTAAAAAGTCGCAGTATTTGTGTCCTTACAAATAGCTGACAAAACCCTTCGGATCCTCTAGAAAAAGAACCATACGACATAAAATGAAAAAAGTCACATTATTGTGTCCTAGCAAAACTCTACAAATCCTCCAGGTCATAAGCTAATATGTCAAGAATAAAAATAGTTCCAGCATTACGTCCTAGTGAAATTGCTGACATCGCGCTACAGATCCAACAGTTAAGGAACTAGTATAACATAAGAATAAAAATTTTCGCAGTATTGTGCCCTAACAAAACTCCACAAATCCTCCAGATCAGCTAATATGTCAAGAATAAAAATAGTTCCAGCATTATATTACTATTATATTCTAGCGAAATTGTAGACATCGCGCTACAGATCCAACAGTTAATGAACATGTATCACATAAAAATAAGAATGGTCACAGTTTTGTGTCCTGGCAAGTCCTTCAAATCAAATTGGGTATTGGGTTCTATGAAAACGGACAATACCGCTGTTCAGATCCCCCTAGTAATGAACTAAATATGACATAAAAATAAAAATAGTCGCAGTATTGTGTCCTAGTAAAACTCTAAAAATCCCCCAGATTATAATCTAATATGTCAAAAAAAGATAGATTCAGCAGTATGTCCTAGCAAAATTGCTACAGAAACACCAGTTGAGGACCAAGTATTACATAAACATGGAAATGATCACAGTAATGTGTCCTAGCAAATCAAAATGAACTCATATAACAGGAAATAAAAATAGTTCCAACATTGCGTCCCTGCCAACTAACATTGCTCTACATATCCACTAAATAGTGAACTGAGTATGTGATAAAAATGAAAATAGTCGCAGTATAGTGTCCTAGCAAAACGGCCGACACCGCTCTTCAGATTTCCCCCCCGCGATGCCATCGAACCCATCGCAAAACATTTATTGAAGCAAATAAAAATGAAAGCACGCCATTCAGCAAGTTACGACTGTGCATCACACGAAAGTTACAATTTCCATTACAACATCCATTCACCTTCGGCGGCAGATAAGTGCGAGATGTTGCAGTTTACTACCTACTTGTATCGAAAAAATGTTCGAACAATGGCGACAGGTCTCAGGAAGCCGCTGAAACCGACTACCGCCTTGGAACTTTCTCCGGACAGGAAATGAGATGTTCGATATTGAACGTTTGATTTCGAATCACCGCGAGATGAAAAACGCGCCACACAAAGGTTCATTATAACCCGACTGCGAGAAAAAGTTTATGTCTGCTAGGGGTTAAAAAACAGAATTCCAGAAAGGCACTGAGGTGAAGTCATTACGAACATTACAAAATTGGCGAAGGAGGATTAAGTATGAATCTAAAAGCAATCTAATACATATTTAGCGAGATGTTCTCGCTATATTGATTCGCACTCCCTGATGGGGAAGCGGATGTATTTTTCGTCCCACAGTTTCTGGTTGACTCATCAGTAGGGCTGATCCAGCCACTGTTGACATCTTCCATGTGACCTCGAAGAGAAGGGAAACGATGCGGTGAAGGCTCTGAGAGCGCATACGGTCCGTAACAGAGGCGGTGACGTCTGTCTGGACCAGCTGTATGTGAGCGTCGAGTAGTGGATCGCTTCGAGGCGCCTGGGAGACAAAGCGTTGTGGCGTATGCAATGCACATGTGTATAGGGATATACTGAAGATTACATTTCAAAAAATTCGTTGGAGGTTCAGCTCTACTAGCATCTTTCATTAGTTCATATACTGGATTTAGAGACTAATCTAAATAATCTAAAGGTCAACTCGGACGTACACGTATGTCGAGTTGTTAAGCAACAAAGTGTAAAGTGTTTTTCTCTGAAAAGTGTTAATTTCGTAGATTAACGAAGTTCAAATCAACAAGTGGCCACGTTTATTCACCACCACCACCAAAATACGGTCTCATTGATTTGACGTGTAGAATCTAAATCCAAATAAAAACGATAAAAACGAACGCAACTGTCGGCGAAAACGTTCGAATTAATGTTATGATGTGGACGGTTAGAAGTAACATAACATCGACCAAATATTTATCTTCAAAGCAGCACATAACTCGGCGGAATGGGTCTGCGTATACATTTTTCGAATTAATTATGAGATTGGACTCGAATGCAATTGCAATCATTCGCTGGCCATTCCTTGGAGCGACTTAAATGGAAATAAGCTCCACTTCAACTTTTCGAAATGGTCGATTTCTGTGTCTCGTTCGTGGTAGATCGACTTTTCTCTGCGTATAGACGTCTACAATTATCCAAGTGAATTCAGTAGATAAATTGTTCGTCTAACTCCACTCAAAGATATTTTCTAGTGTTTAAAACAGGAATTCGGTTACTTCTACAGGAAATTCCCCCCATATAAGCGACAGCAGGAATATTTGTTGATTTTACGTCTTGAAATAACAAGTTTTACATTAGTTGATGCAACCAAACTGCAGTTTGTCATTTCAACAGGAAAATAAAACTGTGACGAAAACCGGAATATGCGTGACTATTTACAGGAATTTCCTTTTCAATAAACAAACTAGATAGTTGTATTCCAAGTTTCAAACTTCAGTTTCTACAAGAATTTCCAGTTATGAACACTAAACTAAACTAAACAAGAATTACTTTACTTATAACGAAATTGTAGTATCGATTAAATAGGAATTAAATTAAATTAAAGAACTATCGTTCACATATTACAGTACTTGTTAGTTGTAAGGATTCGAAGCTT
The DNA here is from genome assembly GCA_963966015.1 of Aphidecta obliterata. Lineage (NCBI taxonomy): Eukaryota > Metazoa > Arthropoda > Insecta > Coleoptera > Coccinellidae > Aphidecta > Aphidecta obliterata. The sequence goes on along the minus strand of OZ014434.1, from coordinate 12,196,640 downwards.
ATAACCTGAGATTTCACAGGAATTTCCTGCATCCTGCATCTAAAGTTAGAGAGTGAATTCACGAATAGGTGTCTGGAATGAGGAGAATTTATATTATACAGGGTGTTCCTAAATTGGAGGTACAAACAAAGAGGAAAGGTTCCTCAAGTTTTTTGAGAAAAAAAGTCCCACAAATATAGGATCGCAAACGTTGCGTTTTCGAGATACAGGGTGTTAAAGTTTGAATTTTTTCAAGTTTTTTTCACATAGTATCTACACTTCACAAGATATTCAACACAAAAGTTTGATTTGATGTGTCAAAACTGACAATGAATTAATTTACCACAGTTTACTAACTGAATTTTTATGACAATTTGGATTTGTCTGAGGATTTTGAGAGAATCGTTCAAACAAACTACAAGAAACCATAAAGTTAAGGGTATAACAACAAAGCTGCTTTCCACATTTTTATCAAGTTAGCAGTTGCTCACCAAAAAAATGTTCTGGAGGAAAACAGAGGGCAGTGTTCCAGAAAAATACCACCCTGTGGGTTTGCTGTGAAGTTGGCATGTCACATGGTGTGAACGTTGGGTAGTATCCTTTGATTATGTCTATTCTGTGGTGCCCTCTGTTGAGCGCTACGGTAAATGTTGGACCTTAGGTGCAGATCGTCACAGATCTAATATTACTTCCTTCCTCCTTAGCATTAAAAATGCCAAATCGGCAACAGTGCGTTCGATATCATTGAGATGATTACCGAATCGCTGTTTCATTATGTTCGTTTCTTCGTCGGAAACCGATATTTTATTCCAAACACCTTCAACCATATGAAATAATATGAATTGAAAACTTTTAGTTCAACAAAATTTATTCCGGTTGAATAACGTGAATTTCTGTGAAAAATACGACACATTCCTGTTGAATTTTATGTGTCCATTTTGTTAGTCGTATGGTCGTATTATTGGGATGCAAGGAATAATTACTTTGTCCCCTCAACAACTCCTGTTTAAATAGTGGTATCAATACAATTTCAGGGCAGATAATTTAAACTTCCTGCAACAATTACTGTAGGTTAAGAAAAAAATCAATTTTTTTTATTATCAAAAAGCTGTTCTCATTAGCCTTCGATTTGTTAATTTGATTTTATACCTTTCGAATATTTGAACATAAACATATATCCGATTCGAAAGGTGATGGATTGGAAATTAACAAGCAATGGCTTATGAGAAGAACTTTTTGATAATGAAAACAATTTAAATTTTTTTTTTTTTTAATCGCCAGTAATTGTTGAAGTGAGTTAAAATTATCCGCCTCGGATGTATTGTATTACATGGAAGAATATTGAATTATTATTTGAAAACGGTCAAGGAAACTATTGTGCATATTGCGCCTGAATGTACATTCAAACAATGAAAAGAATTCAACATGCCCTTTATGAGAAATCATTGAAACAATTATTGTGATGCATACATTGAGAAAAACGGATCTAGGGAATTTCCGGTTGAATGAATTCCTGTTGTTAATCGCAACTTTTGTTATCACAACAAAAAAATCTGTTCTTGCAATCTAACACGCCGATTCCGGTTTGGGTGACTTGAGTCCTATGAACAGAAAAAATGGTAAGTACCTATAGCAGTGAGCAGGAACTTTTATTTTAAAAGGAATACTTCTGTGAATGTTACAGGAATATCTAGTAAATACTTTGTATGACCCAATAATATTTGTACGACTAACAGAATGGACACATAAAATCGAACAAGAATGTTCGGTATTTCTATATAATACTATATGGTTGAAGTTGTTTGGAATAAAATATCAGTTCCCGACAAAGGAAAGAACATGATGGAACAGCGATTCGATAACTTTTAGCATTTTTTGGCCTCCTACCTAGAATTGAATATTCTCGATCTACGATTGATACTAACTCTTGAATAACTTTTCCTAGGAAATAAAAAAAAAAGAAGGAACGGTTAGTGTATGATCAAGAAACAGAGAGGAACAGGGAAATAGGGATTTAACAGGAAAACAGAGGTTAAAGTCAGGTTGGATCAGATCAGAGGTAGGAAAAAAGATTAGATCTGTAGCGATTTTTACCTTTTACGGCCCAACATTCACCGTACCGCTCAACAGAGAGCGCCACCGAATAGACAAAACTCAAAAGATGCTACTCAACGGATTTAAAAGCGACAGAAGAGGTGTAAGCATTTCGAGGCAGTAATTCTGTAATCAAATTTGCTAATATGAGTCCGAGATCAGGGAAAAAAATTCCTTTATATTTATTATGGAGGCTCTCAATACTAGTTCTCAACGAATGTCTAAAATGAATATAATATAATATAAATTCTCTCCATTTCGAACACCTATTCGCTAAGTCACTTCATCGCCTCAATTAGATTTAGATTGGACAATTGAACCGTTACAAGTAACTTTTCAGTTTTCAGGAGGTTTTGAAGTCTCTACTACTCGATTCTAGATGTTCAACAGCAGAGATATCCTGAAGATTAATCTACATCATAAATCTGCTGGAAATTACAGAGAGCTATCCACATAATTTCAACACATTTCCTTCTGTCCTCCAATTAAAACTTTTTGGCTGCAACCCATTCGTTCAAGGTACAGTTAGGGTGAGTTGTCTCCAATGGGTCACTCACATCTACCGTCATCTTATAAAAATGATTTACTGCGCAAGCAAATGCTACTTTAGAGCGATATTTACGAGTCGAGAACTTTCCGCTTATCTCGGATGCTGAATAAAGCATCTGTGATTCATTGCAGTTAATGCATTCCATATACAGAGCGTATAATCCTACTCGAACCGGGGATTAATCAGTTTGAGTGACAGGTCGAATTTTACCCCCGCGAAAAAATCGCTGGCTTTTCGACGCTGAACAGTGCGAATTCTTCAGTTCTTGGACATTAGCATAATCTGACTAAACGTTGAAATGCATTTTTCGTTCGGTTTGTTCCAGACCGGATGCGTTTTACGCCACAGGCCGCGATCGGCCGGTAAAAATGGACAAAAAACGCCTAGACGGTATCCGGTTGTCATAGTTCTTGTAATGCAGAACCGTAATCGATGAGTGTTTCGCAGTTACAAGTTGGAATTTTGTTTGGCAAGGAATACAGGTTTCCCTAGATAGTACAATGATGAGCGATCGAGAGAATAATCGATTGCTTCGACAATATCTAGGTTGTGCCGTTCCCATTTCGCAAGGTGATTGATTTTCAGGGTTTCCTCTGTGTCCCAGGTGACCATCTTCATATCTGTGATGTGATTTGGGGAGATCAAGGAAGAAACATTGCGATGTATCATTTATTTGCTCCAAATACGTATCTGATCCTTAATTTGTAGCGAATCTGTGATGTATCGAAACTATAAACATGATTCGTACTGGCGAAATGTCAGCTATGTAGTAACTATGTAACTTGTAACATATATGTTACTTCACTCATTAGTATGACTATGTAGTTCTTATTCACCAATGATTCATCAATGTTCCATTGAGGAGATGAAGTTACTCTATCACAGCTACATAGCATGAATGTAAACATGCAGCGTTGTGTTCCATTTAAAGATGAATTAAGGAGTTTGCCTTATGTCTCAATGTTCCGAATGTTATAAGCATTTTTCAGCTATATAATTAGTAGGTAACATATATGAAACTTCGCTCTATATTCCATATATTAATTCAGGATGAGGAAGGAGGCATGACTATATAGTTCTTATTCATCAATGATACATCAATTTTTCATTGAGGCGATGAAATTAGTTTTTCACAGCTACACAGCATGAATGTAATGCTGTGTTGTGTACCATTTGAAGATCAATTAAGGAGTTTGACTTATTTCTCAATATTTTGAATACTCTGTGTCCCAGGTGACCATTATCATATCTGTGATGTGATTTGGGGAGATCATGGAAGGAACATTGCGATGTATCATTTATTTGCTCCAAATACGTATCTGCTCCTTAATTGTATCAAATCTGTGATGTATCGAAACTATATACATGCTTCGTATTGGCGAAGTGTCAGCTTGGTAGTTACTATGTAACTTGTAACATATATGGAACTTCACTCATTAGCATGACTATGTAGTTCTTATTCACCAATGATACATCAATGTTCCATTGAGGCGATAAAGTCACTCTATCACAGCTACATAGCATGAATGTAAACATGCAGCGTTGTGTTCCATTTAAAGATGAATTAAGGAGTTCGACTTATTTCTCAATATTTTGAATACTCTGTGTCCCAGGTGACCATTATCATATCTGTGATGTGATTTGGGGAGATCATGGAAGGAACATTGCGATGTATCATTTATTTGCTCCAAATACGTATCTGATCTTTAATTGTATCAAATCTGTGATGTATCGAAACTATATACATGCTTCGTATTGGCGAAGTGTCAGCTTTGTAGTTACTATGTAACTTGTAACATATATGGAACTTCACTCATTAGCATGACTATGTAGTTCTTATTCACCAATGATACATCAATGTTCCATTGAGGCGATAAAGTCACTCTATCACAGCTACATAGCATGAATGTAAACATGCAGCGTTGTGTTCCATTTAAAGATGAATTAAGGAGTTGGACTTATGTCTCAATGTTCCGAATGTTATAAGCATTTTTCAGCTATATAATTAGTAGGTAACATATATGAAACTTCGCTCTATATTCCATATATTAATTCAGGATGAGGAAGGAGGCATGACTATATAGTTCTTATGCATCAATGATACATCAATTTTTCATTGAGGCGATGAAATTAGTTCATCACAGCTACACAGCATGAATATAATGCTGAGTTGTGTTCCATCTGAAGATCAATTAAGGAGTTTGACTTATTTCTCAATATTTTGAATACTCTGTGTCCGAGGTGACCATTATCATATCTGTGATGTGATTTGGGGAGATCATGGAAGGAACATTGCGATGTATCATTTATTTGCTCCAAATATGTATCTGATCCTTAATTGTATCAAATCTGTGATGTATCGAAACTATATACATGCTTCGTATTGGCGAAGTGTCAGCTTTGTAGTTACTATGTAACTTGTAACATATATGAAACTTTACTCATTAGCATGACAATGTAGTTCTTATTCACCAATGATACATCAATGTTCCATTGAGGAGATGAAGTTACTCTATCACAGCTACATAGCATGAAAGTAAACATGCAGCGTTGTGTTCCACTTAAAGATGAATTAAGGAGTTCGACTTATGTCTCGATGTTCTGAATGTTATAAGCTTTTTTCAGCTATATAATTAGTAGGTAACATATATGAAACTTCGCTCTATATTCCATATATTAATTCAGGATGAGGAAGGAGGCATGACCATGTAGTTTCTATTCATCAATGATACATCAGTTTTACATTGAGGCGATGAAATTAGTTTTTCACAGCTACACAGCATGAATGTAATGCTGCGTTGTGTTCCATTTGAAGATCAATTAAGGAGTTTGACTCATTTCTCAATATTTTGAATACTCTGTGTCCCAGGTGACCATTATCATATCTCTGATGTGATTTGGGGAGATCAAGGAAGGAACATTGCGATGTATCATTTATTTGCTCCAAATACGTATCTGATCCTTAATTTGTATCAAATCTGTGATGTATCGAAACTATAGACATGATACGTACTGGCAAAATGTCAGCTATGTAGTAGCTATGTAACTTGTAACATATATAAAACTCCACACATGCGCATGACTATGTAGTTCCTATTCATCAACGATATATCAATGTTTCATTGAGACGATGAAGTTACTCTATCACAGCTACATAGCATGAATGTAAACATGCTGCATTGTGTTTCATGCGAAGATTAATTGAGGAGTTCGACTTATGTCTCAATATTCCGAATACTTTAAGCATTTGTCAGCTATATAATTACTAGGTAACATATACGAAACTTCGCTCTTTATTCCATATATTAATTCAGGATGAGGAAGGGTGCCTGACTATGTAGTTCTTATTCATCAATGATACATCAATGTTTCATTGAGGCGAACCATTAAGTTCTACCACAGCTACATAGCATGAATGTTAACATGCTGCGTTGTGTTCCATTTGAAAATTAATTGTGGAGTTCGACTTATGTCTCAATATTCTGAATACTATTAGCATTTTTCAGCTATATAATTTCTATGTAACATTATATGAAACTTTGCTCCATATTCCATATATTAATTCAAGATCAGGAAGGGAACATAAGCAGTTCTTATTCATCAATAATACATCAATGTTTCATTGAGGCGATGAAGTTACTCTATCACAGCTACATAGCATGAATGTAAACATGCTGCATTGTGTTTCATGCGAAGATTAATTGAGGAGTTCGACTTATGTCTCAATATTCCGAATACTTTAAGCATTTGTCAGCTATATAATTACTAGGTAACATATACGAAACTTCGCTCTTTATTCCATATATTAATTCAGGATGAGGAAGGGTGCCTGACTATGTAGTTCTTATTCATCAATGATACATCAATGTTTCATTGAGGCGAACCATTAAGTTCTACCACAGCTACATAGCATGAATGTTAACATGCTGCGTTGTGTTCCATTTGAAAATTAATTGTGGAGTTCGACTTATGTCTCAATATTCTGAATACTATTAGCATTTTTCAGCTATATAATTTCTATGTAACATTATATGAAACTTTGCTCCATATTCCATATATTAATTCAAGATCAGGAAGGGAACATAAGCAGTTCTTATTCATCAATAATACATCAATGTTTCATTGAGGCGATGAAGTTACTCTATCACAGCTACATAGCATGAATGTAAACTTGCTGCGTTTTGTTCCTTTTAAATATTAATTGAGGATATTGAATTATGTCTCAATATTCTGAATACTATAAACAAGTTTCGGCTATATAGTTGTTATGTTACATATATAAAACTTCGCTCCGTGATATTTATTTCAGACATTCATTTTAGTTTGGATTATTTTGATAAATATATATATTTCGTTATTATTCGAATGAAAAAAATTATACCTTTTTCTTGTACAAGATGAAAAATATTCATAAACATAATTTAATAATAGATACATTCCGATGTATGCTTTTTCCATTTTTACTACTCCTCTTATCCCCTCCTTTTTATACCTATAGGTAGGAATATAAACACCATTCATCTTCGATATACACACATCGGAAAAGTCTAGGGATATTCGTACAAAGTCATACAAGCATCAAAAAAAAACTTTTTTATCGGTTAAACTGTACTACTCACGTACTGATCAGATCATTTGCCCCGTTCAAATACGTCTTTTTTCGGAAAAAAAATGTGAAAATGTAATGAAAAAACTTGACAAACATGATAGATGGAAAAAATAAATTATGTAAGTACTCAGTATTTCGATTTAATTCTGTCTATAGTGTTATTCGATAGTATTGTCTTTACATACACTTATTGATATATTAAAGCAATATTTTGTCCAGATTGCATGACCAGAACCATAGAAACCATGGAAAATAGTAACTTTTGAACGAAGAGGCTTAGGAACTTGAAATTTTCAGGGTAGATTTGGATCGCGAATGTCGCGGTCACGTTCATCAATGAGCAAAATTAGACTAGGGGTTCCTTGAATATGGCCGTTCAAAATATTTTTTCCTGATAGTTTCGAAACTACTGATTGGATTCGAATCATATTTTTCACATAGCTGAAGAATAATGTATTCAAACTACGTGCCAAATTTTGTCCAGATCACATTACTAAGATCATAGATATCATAGAGAATTCTAGCGAATTATCGAAAAAAAATTGTTTTTTTGACAGTGGTCAAAAAATTTTTCATTTTGTTTCTGAAGCTGGAAAATGCGAATCTACCTACAAGGTGGATGAACGAGCGCTCAAGAGGTCCTGACTTCACGGCAGTGCTTCTCGTCATTTTTTTTCTCGAGCGTTTATCATGTGAAATAATGAACCAAAACCTGTCATCGTGAGAAATTAACACACTGTTTATATCAGACACATTTTCCTCATTCATTAAATAATAAATAAAAGCTCCGCTTTATTTTCCCCGCAATTGAATACGCGATAATATGAAGTTCAACGATGAGACCAGCAGACAGATTCCCAAGGTTTCTCTTCTTCGTCTTCAATTGACAAACAATGTCGGCTAACAATACCGAGAAATTTCAATGTCATTGTTGTCTGAATCTATCCATTTCACGCTATTCGCTTCATTACTGTCGTCGGTTTATTAAGTCCAATGATCTATTGATAATTGTTTCGTTCTTTCATTTCATTATGTTTCTTCTCATATTAACGTATGTGTGGAAAGTAAGACGGCTTTTTGTTTGTTCCTATATATATTTTTGTATATTCCTATCCTATTTGACATAATTTAAGCAGTAGGAGAATCTTCAGGTCAAAGAGAAGGCATTTTCAGTTCGGTTGCGAATACAGAAACCAGAAAAAAATTGAAACTGCTTTTCGGTCGCCATCTTCAGGGGGCTGTAAACAAGCAGGAGGGGCTCAAAAAATAAAAGTTTATATGAGAGACCCACCCTATTTTTTGAGAGAACCTAAATTTTTCCGCAACTATTCATATACACCCTGTATGGGAGGTAATTAAAAAGGGCAAAGATAACCGTAGCTTTTTAAATCACACCGCGTCCCATCAGAACCTTATTAACTCCATAATTGATTATATATACCGAAACTGACGGTTTGAAACGGTTCGAAAAGGTCAGCGGATTCTCATGAACCTATTTTGTTGCACTTATGGGAGCACATACACGTACATCGTGAATCTTGGCGAAAACACATGTCGGTCATAGGTTAATTTGTGTTTGCCGATGTTAATTACTGGTGCTTGCCCCTTTTTTTGAGACGATGCCTGATTGGGGAATCTGATACGGAATACGAGACCTTTCTCTTGGATGCGGCAGGTTTAATTTGTAGGCACGCATTATGATGACAGGAGCTTTTTACGCCTTTCCTTTTTCAAGTTTCTGAGAATTTTTACCGTGAGTTTTACTAGAGGAGTGAGATCAACTTTGGCAAATCGGAAAACTGCATTTTTTTCAGCAATTCATCAGCCATGTTTGGAGAAATTTTGCCGTACTACTGGACGGACGGACAAATTCGAATTTTTCGACGGATTCTTCATCAGTGAGACCATTTTCGGCTCAAAATTCGAAAAATACAGACATCGTGACGAAATGATATAGCCCTCGTATGAGTTGAACGAGCGCTCAAAAATTGTTTTCGATGAAAGAAAATTGACTTACAATTCGCGGTTTTCAGCGGTTAATTGGCCTTGGTGAGGAATATTTTTCCGTATTATTTTTCAAAAAATTGTATATGCTCTGTTAGAATTAGCAGGAAAAAGATGAAACAAATATTTTCGTAAAAAAAAAATACTTGCACTGCTTGCAATTTGCCGTTAATAGTTATGTCATTAAACATTTCGGCAATCTCATCTTTTCTAGAAAATATAAGATGTTTTGCTAACTTGAAATCGAGTCAACAGAATAAATATTTGGAAAATTGTTTGTGGTGGTTGATGTCGTTGATAAGCCATTTTAAGGAAAATTTTGCCATTCTTGTTTTTCAAAAGAAAAGATGTGCTAACTTGACATCAGGTTAGGATGACAAATATCGAGAAAAAATTTTGTGGATAAAAAAAAGTAGCTTACAATTTGCCTTTCATTATCCGTTATTTATCTGTAATAAAAAATGACCGTTCTTATTCTTCTAAAAATATCAGTTGTTCTGCTAACTTGATATCAAGTTAGCAGGATGAATATTCAAGAAATTGGTCGAGAAAATAATATATGCGGCTCACATTTCGCCTCTTATGAAAAAAATGTCTCAAATATGTTCTGCAGAATTGATATCTAGAAATATTTTCGAAATCATTTTCCAAAAACAAATAAAAAAAAAATATCTAATTCCATTATTCCTGCGTCATTCATTTGTAGGTAATACAATAATTTTTACGTTTTTATTCTTCAAAAAAATTAGCTGTTTTGTTAACTTGATATCAAGTTAGAAGAACAGCTGAGAACGAAAGATATTCTCTATTACGGATGAAAAACGGATGATAAGAGGTAAAATGTGCGCTACTTTTTTCTTCTGAGAATTTTTTTTTTGTTATTTGTCCTCCTGACCTGGTATCAAGTCAGCAGAACATCTTTTTTGTTCGAAAAATAAGAAGGGCTGTTTTTATTCTTCGAAGAATATTGATAAATAACGAATAATGAAGGGCAAATTTTAAGCTTATTCTCTTTTTCTCCACATTTTTCTTTAAATCAATATTTGCCCTCCTAATCTGATATCAAGTTAGCAGAACATCTTTTTCTTCCGAAAAATGAGAAGGGAAAAAATTCCTTTCAACAAGCCTGATAAACGACCCGAAAGTCACTTTTTCCACCACCACAAACATTTTTTCAAATATTCATAGCAGAACATCTCAAATTTTTCAGGAAGTGAGATTATCAAAATTTCTCTTAACACAATTACTTGCACCGCAATACAAAACACCTCATTTGAATTCCAAACATTTTTTTTTATTTTTGTGCTGCTAATTTGATGTCAAGCTAACAAACCATCTAAAATAAACCAAGGCTAATAAACGCCGAAATTGTAAGCCACTTTTATCTGCGAATGTAATTATTGGAACATTTTCCTTGGTAATTTGATATCAACTTACGAAAATATCTGATATTCTTTGGAAAATAAGAATGGCAAAATATCTTTGAATTCGGCCACTTTATTTATATTTATTGATGCAATTTTTCCGATTTCATCTTTCAAAAAATGACGAAAAGCACTGCCGGGAAGTCAGGAGCTTTTGAAGACTCGTTCATCCACCTTGTAGGTAGATTCGCTTTCTCCAGTTTTAGAAACCAATTTCACTTCGATCGAATTTTTAGTTTAGAAGTAATCAGGAGAACCAAATTTCGAGCGGCCATATTAACGGAACCCCTGCTCGAATTTTGCCCAATAACTAACTCAACCGCAGCATTCGAGATTTGAACCTTCCCTGAAAATTTCAAGTTTCTAGGTCGTTCCGTTCGAGAGTTATCGTGTATACGTACGGACGGCCGTCAATGTCATCAGTCGAACATAGTCGTTTGAGACCATTTTCGGCTCAAAATTCGAAAAATACAGACATCGTGACGAAATGATATAGCCCTCGTGTAAGTAGTACGAGCGCTCTATTCAGGATGAAAAATGTCCAAAAAAATTATTCATCGAGGGAAAAAGTAGCTCACATTTCATTATTTTTCATCGGATATTTATGTATAACAAAAAAATTTCACCTTTTTTTCTTCAAAAACTTTCAGCTGTTCTTCTAACTCAATATCAAGTTAGAAGGATAAATATTCAAAAATTAATTTATCGATTAATGTGTCTTTCATTTTGATCCTCATGAAAAAATGTTTTTGTTCGTCAAAAAATATGATATGTTTTGCAGAATGGATATTGAATTAGCAGGCAATATATTCAAAAAATCATATCAAAAAATATAAGTAGCTTTTCTATTTTTTTCAAAAATCGTCAGATATTCAGTAAGTTAATAACAACTAAGCCAGAACAAATATTCTAAAAATTATTTCAAGGAAAAAATAAGTAGGAGTTGAACTTAAAAATATAAAATTATTGGGCTCGTCCGGGATTTGAACCCGGGACCTCCCGCACCCTAAGCGGAAATCATACCCCTAGACCAACGAGCCAGTAGTAATTCCATAAATTTGAAAGTAGTTATAGGTTAAAGTTGTCTATTAAATTATAAAGTTTTAATTTTTTCTCCATTTCCTTTTTAAATACATAATACTTGGGAGTTATAATTAAGAATTCCAAGAACTTATTTAATTTAGAAAATCATTGCGAAAGAAAGGGGATGTACAAAGCCAAAGGGAGAGATGTCAAAGCCGTAAGAATTTTAACGATTCCCTCTGGCCAGGTGTACTGAAATTTAGCTCGGAAACATTGATAAATGCCAGTAGGCAAGGTATGCATTAATTAACTTTTGCATTCGCTCGCCACTATAAAATTCCCTATGTTTATTCTCTTACTTATCCTCCGCATTCTCGCTGAAAACGACGAGAAATGCATAAATCTGGTGCATAGACACTGCAGCGGTGTCGTAATACTTATGCAATAATACACACATTCTTTCCAGTGTATTGATTAACGATCGATAGAAATGTCAGGAACGTATTGAAAACGTTCAGAGAACTCGATTTTAATACTAAATCAAAACTACTTTCATCTCCGCCAAATCTCATTACCGAAAGTGTGGTTAAGGGAATTCCCAGTCGACCAACGGACCAAATGTCATTTTCATAGATGAAAGAATGCAGCGAAGAATACTCTTTTATCTATGGTCTTGTTTGCAGGTCAAGTCCTGGTCATCGAGTCGGCTTAGCTGAGAGGGTCGGGTTTCGGGTTCCGTTTCAAGTCGCTATTGGCTACATTAAAGTCAAATATAATTTCAGGGGATCACTTTCTATGGATCCTTGGCCTTGGCAATTGTCCGAGGACCACAGGAAGGAAGGACATGGTCTCTCTTCTTCTTGATTTATGTCTATGACAGAAAATGCTCTCATCCGCGCTTTCATCCGTAATATTTGAAATATTGTTGAAACATTAAATCGAGATACGGATCTGGGTAATGATATCAGAAGCCTGAAGTATCCACAAGAATGTTCGAAAACTACATTATTCTAACTGTTTCAACGACTGAAATCCTCGAAAGTTGCGTAATATTATCATTTAATTCGCGACAGTTAAACGAGTTGATGTAAGTAACATTGTCATTATTATTATACTCGACTGAATTAATTAGTGAACCAAGATACCTTCGATTGGCTCTATGTTAATGATATTTTGCAAGAGTTCCCTATGAATCCAAGTTCATGAACAAGTGTATCGAAGCATGAAAATTAATTATTTTCGGATTATAAGCCAGAGTAGAGAACTGAACGACCCAATATTCTATACATCAACCTATTTTTGGACATGTGCTAGTTCTGCATTCATCCGATTTATTCCAAGGTCGTGGCGCTAACATCATTGCGAAATAGGTTATGTATTTCCAAATAGTAATAGTAGAAACTTTTTCGAATTTCATGATTCTGATCTGAAAAAGGGTCCATTCAATATATTCGATAATCCCCAACAGCATCTATGATCCATTTAGAAAAGACACTTTGAATGGTCAAACTTCGTTAAATCTCCCAATTCTGTTATCAATGGTTCAACAGAAGAAGATCTCACTCCGTGTTGATAGCGTGCACAGTTCTGTGGCAACAAGAATGTTTTGGCAGAGAATACTCTGTGGTTTTGACAGTTCAGGCCATAGAACTCTATATTACTTTACGTAGTATCCCCATCACGTCGGGGGGACAACTTCAGCGAGGTGTACTCCCAATATTGAAACGCGCTCCCTGATGGGGATAAACGGATCTGTATATCATCACACAGCTGGTGGACTCATCAGTAAGGCTAATCTACCAACTATTACAATGGACATTGAAAGCCATTTTGGAATACAGAAAATAAAGTTTTTCTGCTATTATATTCAATATAATTCGGTGATTCCATATTTTGAAGTTTATAAAAATGAAATGACACTGGACACATACTGAAAATGAACAATGAAGGCCGTTTCGGCTGTATCTTTATAATTCCCATATGATCCTTCTAACACCAGTAAACATGTTTAAGGAAAACATTTTTCATTTTCTCATCACCACCCCTCGTTTTCTGTAATTTACTGATTATCAGTAATGGGTAATCTCGAATAACTTACGAACTGTCTATTGCATTATATCATTATCCAAAAGTAGGGATAGCACCGATATATCGGAAACATTTCTCATTTCTTACCGGTACTTTTCCTACGTCTTGTACTGTTTTGAGGTTTTGAAGCGCTACTAATACTAACTAACGTCTTTATTACAGTTCTCTGTTGTGCGAAGAGAGGGAATAGAATCCTACCTATTTTGACAGAATAGGGAAGAATCACGGAGTGGGCGGCATCTACTTTTAATCGTTTGAAATACTCGAGAGGTGAACAACAAACTAACGTTTGTATGTTTATATGGGAGAAGTGTGAATTATTGTATGATTTTAAATCATTTATATATCGGAAGTGATATATTTGGATGATATTTTAGGAACCATTATTTCAAATGAACTGTATATGATCTGAAAATGCAGTGGATTGTTGGAAGTAATGTGGGAATAAAATCTGGAAAAATGTTCCTCAATGCTCATCTCATAGTTCTTTTGAAATTTCTTTGCATAAATTCCCGTTGAATCTCAAGACAGTTAAAAAATGGCAGACAATCTTGAAGATTGGGAAACCTATCTCCAAGAATATGTTAGTTTGCAGCAAGCACTTCCTGAAAGATGATTTTTTTATCGTGAGTACAATAATTTTCTACAATATAGTGGTCATTGAGTTCAATAATTTTCTACAATATAGTGGTCATTCACCATCACCCACATAATCAAAATGTCCAAAGTGGTTATCTCGACTATCACAGGCAATATTATTATATCCGCAATCTTATAAAAACATTTTATTTACTTGTTATGAAAGACAGAAATGACAGAATATTTTGATCGCCTCTCGGCCCGACATTTTGTCATTTTCAGCGCCATCTCGCGGTACGTGATTTTTCTCTATGGAAGGACTCCGTGTTTCGTAGAAACCACAGAGAAACGTCAGTTCAATTATTCAGTATACTTTTGAATTGTGAACAATATAGCATGTGTTCAATGGCAGTATTAGCAGAGGGAATGTGAACAGGGTACCATACAGTATAAGAATAATAAATGAACTAAAAATATCTATGAATGATACAAGAGCAAAGATAAAAATATCATTGAAAACATTGTTTCCACGTAGTGTAGTGATTTGGATGTGTTTATTGAGTAAGCTGATATAATCCTATTGATGGGCATCCTTTTGCAGGGAAGGTTTCAATTTTTCAATAACCCATTTATGAAATAATTAACCATTCATAGTAATCCTTATCATTAATACCACTGTCAAGAATCGGATCACATCCAGGTAAAAATCCATCAATTGTTCCAGCATTCAAAATAGTGCACCTTCTGCCTTTACCCTTGAATATACTCGGCATACCATTTGGATTATTTTCTAGCGTCCACTGACGAATTTGAATACCGTTTTCGAATATGCAAATTTCATCTAGATAAATGAATTTTACGTTTTGTTCCATGTATTCTCGGTATTTATCACAATATCGTATTATTTTTATTATATTTTTCTGTTTATCAGTAAGCATTTTCCTTCGATCAACTTTTTTGTATTTGTATCCAATTTTTTTTATGATATAATATAATGTTGACTTTGATCAATTGAAATCTAGGTGCTCTTTGGCCAGTTCGAAAAGGATATCTTAACTGATATATTCATTGTTTTGAATTCTAGCAAAAACAAAGTCATTCAATGTATCTTTGAAAAAATAATTGTATCGCACAGGTTTTCTTCCACTGCTAATTCCAGGCTATAATAACATGCTAATATTCTACGGACAGGGCTTGGTGAAATCTGAAAATTTAAGAGACATTGATCAATCAGAATACACTTTGAGTCGGTGAATAACAGTTTACCTGAAACACTAGCGGAAATATATGCCAAATCTTTGAAAAACTCGAAGTAACACCGCAAACTGCCTGGCGTTCTCTTGTTAGGCGCGATGTATCCTGGTCAATTCCAGCCATTTTAATAGCATCAGACAAAAAATATTCAAATTCAGAGCAAATTTTTATAATTACATATTCACCAATATCTTCGATAAAATCATAAAGCAAGATTTATAATCTCTATGGGTAATGTTAGTGTTATTCCTATACCAACCTGAATTCAGCAACCCAAAATATTACTGAATAGTCTATTACCAACTTAAATTCGATTTTTCACAGCCAACCGAGATGTCAATAATTCTTAAACGGAGTATATATTACTCTTCGCTCAACAGAGAACTGTAATACCGACATTCATTTAGCATCTATATCATCACGTACCGCGAGATGGCGATGAAAATCACAAAATGTCGGGTCGAGAGGTGATCAAAATATTTTGTCATTTTTGTCTTTCATAACAAGTAAATCAAATATTTTTGTTCCACCACTGACATAGTAAGTTGTCAGTTGTCTGTTACGACATGAATTTGATTGAAGTAAGTACTATTTACTGAGATAGCTTGGGTTACTATTGACAACGGGGAGTAAGTGAAAACTTACTTCCCTAAGGAAGTAAGTAAAAATTGAATCAGAACTTCATATTCTATCAATATTTATGATACAATTCTCGAACTTACAGTTAATAAAATTAGGTGAAATTTTTTGGGAACTATTCTCATTACCGTTCTCTTCTAGCAAATTCTGTGGACAATACGGACTCACTTTCATTAAAAGATGATTATATCTGTTGAGTTTCGGGATATTTTTGATAATATGTCCGATGTATGACAACTAATATTTTGTAAAAAATCCTATTGGCCATCTTATTTTTGTTTTAAAGACTGTCTGCGACATTACTTTCTGCAATGGTATCTGATTTCCAGCCCTCGTGTCTCTTTAGTGAAAGGACGTTGACTTCAGTATTGGCTAACAAAGTAGCTGAATTTCTCCTAAATGAATGCCTAGTGTAAGTCCAGAAAACCTGCAATTTTGCATGGAATTGCGGAAAATGTGTTTTTTCCAACAGGTTGTCCTGAGCATTCACCATTTTGATACCGCATAAAAAAAACCGTTGATGGACCCTTCCAAGCATGTCTCTAATTTCCAGGTATTTATATTGAAAAAATTTCAAGTGACATACGCCTCCTTCTTCATTTGCGGTAGTCGTAAATTTACGAGACAGACCATTTTTTGAATCTGGTATATCAACAATGGCTATATTCTCCAAATTTTGAACATTTTTTGTTTTTTTTCAACAATCATGTCACATAATTCCTGGGAACGACAAGCACCGGCTATTCCCATTATCATAACTACCTTCATCAATAGAAGAAGGAAGAATTGAACTTGCATAAAAAAATCATCTTTCAGGAAATATGCTTGCTACAAACTAACATATTCTTTGAGATAGGTTTTCCAATCTTCAAGATTGTCTGCCATTTTTTAACTGCCCTAGGATTCAACGGTAATGTATGCAAAGAAATTTCAGAAGTACTATATGACGAGCATTGAGGAACAGAACACATTTTTCGTGATCTTATTCCCACATTACTTCTCACAATCCGCTGCATTTTCAGATCGTACACAGTTTATTTAAAACAATTGTCCATAAAATATCATCCAAATATATCACTTTCGATACATTAATGACTTAAAATCGTTTGTTTGTTGTTCACCTCTCGAGTATTTCAAACTATTAAAAGTAGATGACGCCGTAATTCTTCCCTTTTCACGATTCCGAAAGTCTTAACACCCCCTGTCGGCTAAATCCCGAACCTAGAAAACGAGTATTCGCAATTCCAAACGCCCTCTGCCAAATAAAATATCGAGAAATTGCTCGAAACCTGAAAAAAAATTATCGTGGGACAGAGAAATCTTCGAAAATTCATCACTTTCTTCTATATTCCAGTGAAAATATGAACCTTATTGATAATAAATATCCGATATAATTAACAGTTTGCAAATTATTTAAGAGTATCAATTAATGACGACGGACTAATTGCTATCATCAAAATAGAAGAAACGGGACTAGGTATTAAGTGAGATGAAAATAAGAAGCATCTTTGTAAAATTGCCATCTTTATTGGTTTTAGAAGAATTATATCATTTCGAACCGATCATTTACCATACATGAATTGTTCAAATAAGCATGATCAAATAAAGAACATTAATTATTCCCTCTGCTTTTCAGATGGACTAAATCAATATGCCTTTTGAGGTTCATCTTCCTAACTGTAGCATACTCACATAGGTGACACTTATGTTCCTTATTGTTCAAATGGACCGAATCTATATGTTTTATGAGCTCACCCTTCCAAGTTGAAGCATAATCACATAAGTGACACTTATGTTCCTTATTATTCAAATGGACCGATTCTATATGCGCTTTGAGATGTTGCTTGTTTACGGAAGCATACTCACATAACTGACACTTATGTTGCTTATTATTCAAATGTATTGAATCTATATGTCTTTTGAGGCCACCCTTCCGAGTTGAAGCATAATCACATAAGTGACACTTGTATTCTTTATTACTTAAATGGACCGATTCTACATGCGATTTGAGGTGTTGCTTGTTTACGGAAGCATACTCACATAAGTGACACTTATGTTCCTTATCATTCAAATGTACGGCATCCATATGTCTTTTGAGGCCACTCTTCCAACTTGAAGCATAATCACATGAGGGACATTTATGTTCCTTATTATTCAAATGGACCGATTCTATATGCTTTTTGAGATGTTCCTTGTTTACGGAAGCATACTCACATAAGTGACACTTATGTTTCTTATTATTCAAATGTACGGCATCTATATGTCTTTTTAGGTCAACCTTCCAACTTGAAGCATAATCACATAAGTGACACTTATATTCTTTAATATTCAAATGGACTGATTGTATATGCATTTTGAGATGTTGCTTGTTTACGGAAGCATACTTACATAAGTGGCACTTATGTTCCTTATTATTCAAATGTACTGCATCTATATGTCTTTTGAGGTTTATCTTCCGAGATGAAGCATAATCACATGAGTGACACTTATGTTGCGTTTTTTCGGTAAAACAAAAAATAGAAGGTTCATGGCTGTTGAGATCTATTTCCTGATCCTTAGTACTATCAGATGATTTATTCCTATGTTGCATGTCTTCAATGAAATTCTGATTTGCTTCCATTTCGAATTTGGGAACAAAATTTGTTCCCCCCATATTCCGAGATTCATTGGTTGTTTCACATTCAACAATGTACTTCCTCCTCTCATGCACTCCATTTTCATCGATGAATTGTTCAAGAATGTCCACATCTTCAATCTTCTGGATTTTGGGGGTTACTTCGACAGCTGTGTACTGAGCACTAGAATTGAAAAAAAATGTTTTGGGTTATTATTTCCTGGAATCGTTTGAAAAAAATTGCGTCATGAAATTTTCAGTTAACGTTCTCGGTATATAAGAAAAAAAAATAAAAAATGTATAATTTTTCATGAAGCCTTAGTATGAATAAAAATTGTCACGGTTCCATGCCTTCCGCTGTTTGTAACGTGTATATTTTATTATGAAACAAATAACAATGTTTTGAGAGAAAATTGAAGGTCCCTCAACATCGAAGAAGTGTTGTAGTACAGATGTCCAACCAATGCGAAAGTTATCGAGTAACTTTTCGGAAATAGAATTGCCGTGTGCATTTTCCCGAATAAAAGAAAATGCAATATAATTTGAAAAATACACGATTTTTTTTAATATTTTTCTAATGACTATTATGACTTAGCCTGTTACCCGATTCCGGCTTGACGTCGATTTCTGGGACACCCTGTATAATTATGAAAATTTGAAGAGCACCGATAGAAGTCAGGAGCTGTATACCAAAATGGCCTTCAGTGTTTTTTGTCAGTATAATAAATACTATTTCTATTAACTCCAAAAGATGGAATCATCGAAATATATTGAATATATCCGAAAAATGAATTTGTTTTCTGTGTACCAGAATGGCAGTGAGTGTGACAAATACGGTAAATTTTTTTTTTAGACTCCAACAGATGGAGTCATCGAATTTATTTGAATATATCAGAAAAACTTGTTTTTTTTTTCAAACTATGGCAACATTAATATCTTTGGAACACCAAGTCCAAATGATAAGTTTTCTGACAGGATTACTTTTCTATGTGAAATAAAATATCGAGAAATTGTTTGAAAACTGAAAAAAACTTATCGTTGGGCAGGGAAATCTTCGAAAATTCATCACTTTCTTCTATCTTCCAGTGAAAACATAAACCTTATTGATAATAAATATCTGATACAATCAACAGTTTGCAAATTATTCAAGGCTACCCATTAATGATGACGTACTACTTGCTATCATCAAAATAGAGGAAACAGGAATAGGTAGGTAGTAAGTGATATGAAAATACGAAGCATTTTTGTAAAATTTTCATATTTATTGGTTTTACAAGAATTATATCATTTTGACTGATCATACACGAATTGTTCAAATGAGCAGGATCAAATAAATAACTTTCATTATTCCCTCTAATTAGAGGGAAATTTTCCGATGTACTGAATCAATATGCCTTTTGAGGTTCATTTTCTTAACTGTAGCATATTCACACAAGTGACACTTATTTTTCTTCACATTCAAATGGACTGAATCTATATGCATTTTGAGGTCTGCTTTCCGAACTGCAGCATAATTGCATAAGTGACACTTGTGTTCCTTTATGTTCAAATGAACTGCATCTATATGCACTTTCAGATTTCCCTTCTGAACAGAAGCATAATCACATAAGTGACACTTATGTTCCTTAACATTGAAATGGAACGAATCTATATGATTTTTGAGCATTCCCTTCCGATTTGAAGCATAATCACATAAGTGACACTTATTTTCCTTTACATTCAAATGGACTGAATCTATATGCGTTTTGAGGTTTTGCTTGTTTACTGAAGCATAATCACATAGGTGACACTTATTTTCCTTAATATTCAAATGGATCGATTCTATATGCATTTTGAGGTGTCCCTTCTGATTTGAAGCATAATCACATAAGTGGCACTTATGTTCCTTATTATTCAAATGCACTGAATATATATGCCTTTTTATGTGGTGCTTGTGAGCTGAAGCAAAATCACATAAGTGACACTTATGTTTCTTATTATTCGAATGGGCTGATGTTATATGTTTTTTGAAGTCATTCTTTTGTGTTGAAGCGTAATCACATAAGTGACAATCAGGGTCCTTTTTATCTAAATGGGCTGAATCTATACTCGTTTTGAGGTCCATATATTTGGCAGAAGAAAAAATACAAAAGTGACACCTATGTTTCTTCAATTTCAAATGGTCAGAATGTTCATGGCTTTTGAGATCAATTTCCTGATTGGCGGTATTATCAAATGGGTTATTCCTCTGTTGCTTTTCTTGATGAATGAAATTTGGAGTTGCTTCCATATTGAATTTAGAAAAACGATTATCTTCGCCCATTTTCTGAAATTTATTGGCAGTTTCACATTCAACAATGTATTTTCTTCTCTCATGCACCCCATTTTCATCAATGAATTGTTCAAGAATGTCCACATCTTCAATCTTCTGGATTTCTTCGACAGCACTACAATAAAAATAACAACGTTTTGGGTTATTATTTCCGATAATAAACCTCTTGAATAGTCTGATTACTTCGAAACTACTGATTCGATGGAGACGAAATTTTGCACTCAGATGAAGAATGACGTATGAAGCCACATGCAAAATTATCCAGATCGAATGACCGGAGCCATAGAAAATTATAACTTTCGAACGGAAAAGCCTAGGGACTTGAAATTTTCAGGATAGGTGTGCACCTCGAATGTCGCAGTCACGTATTAACGCGCAAAATTAGACTAGGGGTTCCGTAACAATGGCCGTTCAAAATAAATTAATTTCAAAACTACTGATTGGATTGGAATGAAATGTTGCACATAGATGAAGAATACTGTATTCAAACTCATGATGTCTGTGTTTTTCGAATTTTGAGTATGTATTAAAACTACGGGCGAAATTTTGTCCAGATCGAATTACCAAGATCATAGATACCGTAGAAAATTCTAGCGAATTATCGAGAAAAAAATGGGTCATCTTAAGTCTGGAGTTTCGCCTCAGTTTGAAATTTTTTTTTTACAGCTGTCAAAAATTTGTTCTTGAACTGGAAAATGCGAACCTACCTACAAGATGGATGAACGAGCACTCAAAAGCTCCTGACTACAAGGCACTGGTTTTTAAACTATTCCAACTAAGTTAGGTGGTTATGGAAAGGCAAAGAAGTGACACGAGTTTTCGAATCCCAAGCTGAACTTTTGGTGTATTTACAGCAGATCGAGTAATGTTTTCAGACTCATTTGAGCATTTGGATACCTTGAAGAATAATGCTAATACCCTTCAAAAAAACTCCTGTTATATTGCTAATAATTACTCACTCGTATTCAATTAACGATGCTCCTTCTTCATTGATATATTCTTCTGTTTCAATCTCATTCTTCACACATTTATAATCAGGTAACACAGCTGAATCCACCCCAAGTTGCTCCGCCATTTTAGCATGTATAATATATAAGTAAAATTCTCTGGAAATGAGTGTAATGACACAATACCAATTAGTCCATTGTAGATCAACGTAGTAACACTAGGAAACTATTACTGAATAAATAAAAATCACTTATAAATCACACGCTATAAACTTGTTCCAAGTTTAGCAGGGAAAGGAACACCGAACCATCAAAATGATCAAAATTCAAAACCATAACCTTGAAAATTTTTCTAATCACAGAACTTAATCACATTAAACACAGAGTAAAATCAAAAATCTTCTTTTATTGGCCAAATAAGCAAACTGGCTCCATAGACGAACAATAATAATATTATAATAATAAATTTATTATTCCTTTGAATGAAGAACTAAAAGAAGGAGCATTCGACTACTTTTCTTCGTATAAGAGCGAGGCGGAAACAGCCATATCGAACGGCCAGTTATGACTCATCAGTGTGGTGTTTCTCTTCCAGCATCGTAAACAAACGCACATGGGAGTAAAATGGATAAGGTTGAGATTGGTTTTTGTTATTTCTCAGTTTTCATCATATAATTATAATAAATCGTATTTTGTAAATTCTGAGGCGAGAATGGTCTCAATTGATAATGTTGGAGCTGTAAGCTAAGAAAGTATATACGGATATTGTTGATTAAATATGTCTGTATGGCATACCTCACAACGAGAATCAATTATATTTTAATTTGTGAGAATGCAATAGGAGGTAAAAATATCAGAAATATGTATTCAAAATTAATTTTATTTATAGGACAATACATGTATTTTTATATATTTTCAATTCTTTCATTCATCATTCTCCTTTGTTTTTCATTTTATTTCATGCTTGAAACTGTCCATTTCATCCTTGCAAATGGAAATTAAATAATTAATGCCAAAATGGTTCAACTCATCTGGCTTTCTCTTAAAATTTTATCGATTTGCGAGAGAGCTCACACAAAAAGCTTTTAGAAATATTCTTTGATGAATGTTCGAAAGCATTAATAACAACTCAAATGAATGGAAGTTTTCTAGTTTCTACCCTAATAAAATACTCTACGCCACTGAAATCAGGACATACGAGTCGGCCATATGCAACAACCAGTTTGGTACCACTTTTTCTGGCCTTATGCTCCTTCCTGTGATTCTTTATTTAAAGCTCGAAACTATTCGAAGCTATTCTCCAGCAAAAAAAACCTTATTTTCTTGATAGGTAATAGTGTTCCACTATGATAGCGTCAAGAGTTTAACTCAAAATCGACAAATTTCGTGATGTGACAGTGTTTTTACCATAGACGAATAAAAATAATATTATTATTATTCGTTTATGGTTCTTACTGATGTGCGATATTCGCGATTCCAACTACCGGTGAGGGCGCTGCGAAATCTAAACATACATGGAGGAAAACGAGTTCCTTTTCGGGATTTATTGTGGTGAAACAGATTATTTCAGGTGTTTTTCCTTCGGTTTTGTGAAGATTTTTCAGTGAATGATTGATAATGCAGGGTCAAGTTTATTGATTTTAAGTGAATTAGTTTTTTCAATTTTAATTATATCGAAATTGATAATAATTCAACAAGGAAAATGGAGAACTCTTTTAGTTTGACTACAGTGTTCAATTATTTGGAAGCTACACCTAATAGTCGATCATTTGTGTTTTTCTTCGGTCCATTTTTTCCACTATGCCAAAGGCATTAGTGACACAAACTGCTGAGATATCTTTCTTATGAAATTTATGGAAATGTATATCCCTCTGTTGATTTCTCTTCGGGGAGCAATTGAGCACACAACAATTACAATACAATTTTAAACTGTTTTTTTTTAGTACTAGAACTTTGTTGACTGATTGTTTCATAATCAAATGTCCTAAAATTCATGTACATATATTATTTTAACATAAACTCGTTTCATTCAGACTTCACCTCAAAGATGATTCTAATTTCTTTCTTACAGAAAGATTAAGTCACAGTCATTCGAAATACGAAGATCAATTTCATAGAACCCTGGTTGATAATTATTGAATTACATTTCTTAACAAACCTGCCCCAGAAATTTGAACTCAAATTTGTCATTTAAAATTCAATAACTTTGTGAATAATACTGATATAAATACCTTACAGACTATTTTTTTTTATCGATACCATTTACTCTGCTCAGACAACGATAAAAAATTTTAAATATACCTCACGAATACCTGGTTCCTGGGTATAAAATAAAAATATCAGGCTGAAAAGCAAGTGAAATATGAAAACAATACACGTTTTCTAGGTTCGTGATTTAGCCGACAGGGTGCGTTTAGACCTTTGGGATCGAGAATTTTGTTATCTGTGGAGATATCCATGGTTATCTTTGATTGGGTGAATTTTAGATTTCACAGAACAATGTTATTGAATTAATTCTCCTATATAAATAAAAATGATGAAAAGCACTGCCGTGAAGTCAGGAGCTTTTGAGCGCTCGTTCATGCACCTTGTAGGTAGATTAGCATTTTCCAGTTTTAGAAACCAATTGAAGAAATTTTCGAGAGCCGTCAAAAAAATTTCAAACTAAAGCGAAACTTCAGACTTCACGTCAGTGCTAAGTGACCAATTTTGTTTTCGATAATTTGCTAGAATTTTCTACGGTATCTATGGTCTTGATGATGCGATCTGGAAAAACTTTCGCACGTATTTTAAATACATTATTCTTCAGCTATGTGCAAAAGTTCATTCCAATCCAATCAGTTGTTTGGAAATTATCAAGAAAAAAATATTTTGAACGGCCATATTCACGGAACCCCTAGTCAAATTCTGCTACCTGGTCTACCTTCCAAGACGATTGGACCCAAAATAACGAATATAACATAGTATCAAGTCCTTAATCACAACGTGAATCAAACGAAAAATTCAAGTATTTTACGGTCTCCTGGGAAACTTACATCTTGTGACTTAATACCTTTTTGCTCTGAGGTACGGATATGCAAATGTGATTCCTTATCAGCACACTGCTGACACTTATAAGACTTCAAATTCAAACAATATGATTTTTCAGATCAAGTTTCGGGCTTCAAATTCAAATGAACCGATTCAATATGAAGTTTGAGTTGATATTTATAATTCGATGCATACTCACATGAATGGCACTTATGTTGCTTTAAGTTTGAATGAACCGAATCTATATGTGATTTAAGATTGTATTTCTGATTTGCAACATAATCACATTGGTGACACTTATGCGGTCTCAATTTCAAATGAACAGAATCTATATGATTTTTTAGATCGCGTTTCGTGTTTATGGTGTATTCACATAAGTGACACTTATGTGGCTTCAAATTCAAATGAATCGATTCAATATGAACTTTGAGTTGACATTTATAATTTGATGCATATTCACATGAATGACACCTATGTTGCTTCAAATTCAAATGAACCGAATCTATATGTCTTTTCAGATCACGTTGCGTGTTCGTTGCATAATCACAAAAGTGACACTTATGTATCTTCATATTCAAATGGACGGAATCGATATGCACTTTGATATGGGATTTCTTAGTCGCAGCATAATCGCAATGCTGGCACTTGTACGGCTTCAAATTAAAGTGAACAGAATCTATATGATTTTTTAGATCGCGTTTCGTGTTTATAGCATATTCACATAATTGACACTTATGTGGCTTCAAATTCAAATGAACCGATCCAATATGAAGTTTGAGTTGACTTTTATAATTTGATGCATATTCACATAATTGACACTTATGTTGTTTCAAATTCAAATGAACAGAATCTACATGTCTTTTCAGGTCACATTTCGTGTTCGTAGCGTATTCACATAAGTGACACTCGTGCGGTTTTAAATCTGAATGAACAGATTTGACATGTCGTTTGAGGTTGGATTTCTGAGCTACAACAAATTCACATAGGTGACATTCATATTGAATCAAATTCATTGCATAATTCTGTTCAGATAAATTACTGTCTTTTTCCTTTGTTAAGTACTCTCTTGTTTCGTGAATTCCATTTTTGTCAACAAACTGTACGGTAATGTCGACATCTTCAACCTTTCCAAAATGCGTCCGAAGGTTTTCACCGTTTCCTAGATTCCGTACACTGAAAAATTTCAATGAAACCATACTTATTGTACCACAATAATAGAACTTAGGCAGAAAGGAAAAATAGTGGGTATAATTGAGATAGAATGATACAAAGGTACTTACTGATCAGATTCATCATGTATCTCTTCTTTTATATCAAAACTGTCAATTTCTTCCATCTCACTTATGAGTCGCTTTTTGAGAAGTCCTAAAATTATATTTGCAAAAGTTGAAAGTGTTATCATAAAATTATGTAATGTGCTTTCAGTAGTATTTAAATTCAAGGCATAATAATAAAATAAAAAAGCGTGCCAAAGGAAGATTGAAAATTAATTCAGGTGAAAAGGTTAGAGAAGGTTTACCGAACTGATCAAAAATCCACCGCACTACTGGGATGGAAGGAAGAACAAGATACTGAAAAGAGCGGAAAGAAACATTAATATATCCAACAAATTCATAAGCACACTGGTATGCAAAGTTGAAGTTGAAATGATGAGTGCACTTACGTTTTGTACGATAGCTTTCAACGATTCTCATACATATTGCCGAATGTACACACAAATTACAGATATTACATAATATCTATCATATATAAATGTACAGAGTATCAGAAATATGAAACATCCAAAGAATCAGGGATGGTCCATTCCCTCCAAGAGGTACACAACAAACAAAGATTATTTATGATGAGAATAGTTTGTTTATGGCTTTACGCTTTAAACACAAATGTTTGAATATGTTGGTTCAGATTGTTCAGAATCACAACAGAAACCAGAAACATTCAATCATTTCAACCATAGATAAAAGATAATCCCATAGAAACTAGAAACCACTGAGCACAAAACACAAATACATATGTAACTTTCGATTTGGCTATCTGAGCTCCTCCAATGCACGAAACACTGACGTTGGCGCGTTCGATAAGCCCGAAACCGTGCGTGAAACACCAAAAAACGAGCTCCTCTGGTGCACGAAACTGCTAATCGAAAACGAACAGAGTAACCATGTAACCAACTAATCTTTCTGGTTGGAGTCTATTTCTTCCTTTAAATAAACACAAAACACTAAAATTACTCGCACGCCCACGGTTAATGTAAATACTCATCCTGATCATAGATAAAGCAATATTCCTTTATCTATGATCCCGATCTCTGATCTAGGTCCTCTCTGATCTGGTTCGTTCACACATGTAGCTTTCGATTTGGCTATCTGAGCTCCTCCAGTGCACGAAACACTGAAATTGGCGCGTTCGATTCGAAAAGCGTGCGTGAAACACCAAAAACCGAGCTCCGCCGGTTTACGAAACTCCAAATCGAAAGCGGCAACAGTATTCAGTAACCAAAACCAAAGAATAACAACTAACCTTGATAGAACGGATATTTTCCGTTTGCAGGTCGCAATTCGCGATTTCACAGGTCTAAACGCCGCCTGCGGGCTAAATCCCGAACCTAGAAAACGAGTATTGTTTTCTTATTTCACGTGCTTTTAAGCCACATATTTCTATTTTTTATCCAGGAACCAGGTATTCGTGAGGTATATTTAGAAATTTTTATCGTTTTCTGAGCAGAAAACAAAAAAAAGTAATATTTATATCAGTGTTATTCAGTTGAAATACGTTCACGAAGTTATTGAATTTTAGGTTACAAGTTTGAATCCAATTTTCTGGGCAAGTTTGACTTGACTTAGAAAGGTAATTCATCAATCTATCTCCTCCTTCAGAAATCGTCATAGGAAACATTTGCTTCGGTTGCAGCAATAGTTTTCACTAGGTGTTGCTCTTGGGCTGTAGTTATTTTCTCAAGTGATATAGAGGCAGTAATCTCCTATCATCCTTTCCTCTCCTTTGAAACAATATGTGCATAAATTTGTCTATTGATGTATACTTTTTTTTTTGCGCTACTAGCATATATAAACATAAATACTATTGGATTCAAGGCTGTAACAGATTCCTTTGTGGGAAATCTGAAACTTAATG
Organism: Aphidecta obliterata; assembly: GCA_963966015.1. NCBI lineage: Eukaryota > Metazoa > Arthropoda > Insecta > Coleoptera > Coccinellidae > Aphidecta > Aphidecta obliterata. The sequence continues at coordinate 12,168,363 of OZ014434.1, read as the reverse complement.
CCTATTGTTACCAACGGTGTACCATTATTGTAACAATAAAGGGATATTATTATTATTAATTATCAGCAAGGGTGTTATGAAATTGATCTTCGTATTCAAAATGACTGACTGACTTAATCTTTCTGTAAGAAAGAAATTAGAATCATCTTTAAGGTGAAGTCTGAATGAAACGATTGTGTTTTAATAATATATATGTACATGAATTTCAGGACATTGGATTATATAACAATGAGAGTACAAAGTTCTAGTACTAGAAAAAAAAACAGTTTATAATTGTAATTGTTGTGTCTTCAATTGCTTCTTGGAAAAATAAATCAGAACAGGGCTATAACTTTCTTTAAATTTACAGTAACAGGTAAATGAAATTATATCCGAAATGTCTGTGGAAGAATCCAGCTCTTGCTAACCAGATATTTCATGGGATTTTCCCTTCAGGAGGGCGCTGGTTTGAAGGCTATGTGCCATTATTTTGATGAAGGAATAAACACCTTCGCCATCTTTGAATACAGAACCACACTCGACTACTTTTCTTCGTATAAGAGCGAGGCGGAAACAGCCATATCGAACGGCCAGTTATGACTCATCAGTGTGGTGTTTCTCTTAAAGTTTTATCGATTTGCGAGAGAGCTAACACAAAAAGCTTTAAGAAATATTCCTTGATCAATGTTCGAAAGCATTAATAACAACTTAAATGAATGGAAGTTTTCTTGTTTCCACCCTACTAAAATACTCTACGCCACTGCAATCCGGAAATACGAGTCGGCCAATAGCAACAACCAGTTTGGTACTTCTTTTGTAGGCCTAATAATCCTTCCTGTGGTTCTTTATTCAAAGTTCACCATTCAATTTTCCATATGAATAAATGAAATTATACTCCAAATTTCTGTGGGGGAATCCAGCTCTAGCCAACCAGATATTTCATGGGGTTTTCCCGTCAGGAGGGCGTTGGTTTGAAGGCAGAGTACCATTATTTTGATGGAGGAATAAAATGAAGCAATTATTTCCACTAAGATACTTACTATTCAGCACTTGTGATATCTGGGAATACGAATATTCAATATTAAATTCGGTTACCTATCTCGGAATAGAATCTGTATATTCGAAGTCATACATTGTATTTCTTTGTATCCATCGATGTTGAGGACAGATATTATGCCTAGACAGTGTCGAATGTGCTAAGCGGGCCAAGATAACAAGTCTGTATGACAAACGGAGGTAGACGACAAAGACACTTTGTATTGGCGATTGAAAGAGTCTTTCGATAAGGGGAAAAGACGCAACGTCGGTTGACCATGAGAAAACATGGCAGGAAGAATTCAAGAGCGAGGGTGTCCCCAAGCAATGGAAGACGACAAATGTCATCTCAGAAATTAGGTCTTCGGAAGGGTAATACTCTTCTTTTGGGAAGCTCAGAAGACGGAGAGTTGGTTGTTTGGCGGCCGGAGTGGCAGCTTGAGTTTGATTAGCGGTACCAAGACGGGTATAGAACTTGTAGCTTCGTTTTTTAGTCCGGTGTAGGAAAGTACCTTTAGTATTTTCGGTCGAGAAGTTTTAGAGTCCGGATTAGGGACCATTGGTGATAGCTCGTGATAGAAAGAGGTGCCGAAGAAATTGCGTTTTGAGTACGGATATTAAGCGCGGATTCGTTACGGGAGTGGCGAAAAAGGTTAGGTCACTTTCGGAGTAAATTTTTGGTTTCAAGTCATAAAGGGATTAGGTGGTGTGCAGATCAAGGTAGGAAAGTTAAGATCACAGTATTAACCCCTATACATCTATACATGTAAATGGTGTTATTGTAATCCCCGATGGCCGATATCACTGATAACTCGACCCGAAATTGATTTGATGTGTTTTAATGTAAGGAATGTGAATAATAGTTGTATTTATATTCTATCGAGTCAGATTGACCCCCTCGTACACTTGGATTATTAGGTTTGAATGAAGTAAGGAAAGTATGGAGTTAAGGAAAGTATGATTTGATTATGATTATGCGGATTGTTGTAGAAAAACTAAAAACTCGAATTTGTTCATGCATTTTACCATCATTTTTCTCAAATATAATATGTTCTTTTAAATTTTTGGCTTTTCTTCCCTGAACACCTGCTCCTCAGAAAGAATAAAACAAAAGATTTCCTCTTCGTGCAGGGATCACGAAGTTAATTCTTTTCGGACGATAAATCAAATGGTGACAGTGGTTAAAAATATAAAATAATACTCCAACATAACACATTATTACAGAATTATTATCAATTTCGATATTATTAAAATTGAAAAAACCAATTTGTTCACCTAAAATCAATAACCTTGACCCTACTCTAACAATAATCCAATCATTCACTAAAAAGTCTTCACATAAAACTCACAAAATCGAAGAAAAACTTGAAAAACACCTAAAATAATCCTAAAATAAATTCGTTTACAGTTAGTAGCGCCCACAATGGGCAGTCCCAATAGTTTATCCGGAGAACCTGAGGTTTTACTCTAAATAAACTTTGGCCAAAATCGTGATCGTCAAATGGTTTTAGTGAGTATAGAGTATTCTACATTCTATGAAAGGACTCTACGTTATGTATGCCAGCCAAATTACGCTTGATTCAATTGAAGAGATCAGATGGAAGATATTACAAAAAGAGTTATAATTATCAACGCGTCAACGCCTCGAATCGACGGCAGGACATCGCATCCCCACTACAACCGATCACTCGACAAAAGCGATAACATGCAAGGAGTGATGCCAAGTTTCTGGGTCTTTCCCAAAGCTGAAGAAATTTTGAACTGTTTGAGAACGGGCGAATAACTTTTGAAAAATCAAGGTTAGGGTTGATAATAATTCCACTGGTTTGAATAGTTTACTACAATATAATTAGAAGTATACCTTAGCCACATCAACGCGTGGCCAGGTCTGCTAGTAGGTTGTAGATGTTAGTTAGTAAGCGAGGTGCGTCTAAGATAGTTGTCTCCCAGCGAAGTGATCCCATCTAGGATTATTCAAAACCTATAATTTCGTGTCCCGTTGTAACTCTTAAAGTGACACATAAATCCTTTTAGACTCGAATGAACTGCTTTGAAATGCCTGTTGAGGTTATTCTTATGAACGGAGGCATAATCACATAAGTCACACTTATGTTCTCTTATATTCAAATGAACTGATTTTACATGTGTTGTGAGGTTACTCTTCTGAACAGAGGCATAATCGCAAAAGGCACATCCATGTTTCTTCAAATTCAACTGATTGTTATGATCAATTTCCTGTATTGCTGCTTTGGCAGTTGAATTATTCCCGTGTTCCTGTCCTTCAATGAATTTTTGATCCACTTTAATTTCCAATTTGGAAAAATCTGTTGCTTCCTCCATTTCTTGAAATTTACTCCTCTTGTGTACTCCATTTTCATCGATGAATTGATCAACGACGTCCACATCTTCACTCTTTAGGGTCTCAGGGGTCTCTTTATCAGCTGCATATGGAAAACTAGAAACACATAAAAAGGTTTGAGAAGATATTTATAGCACATTTTTTCATGAACATAAACTAAACTACTATCTCCAAACAAAGACAATGAAAAGGAAAACCATATCAAGGGTCAAACTTTTTTCAAAACTATCTTCTTAAAGCAAGGAATTAATATTAAGAGTCCAGCACAAAGATACAAGACCATTTGTTATCAGCATTGAGAACACAATAACTTGAACAAAACATCCTAAACATAACTTTCACAACCCACCAAACCATCTTATTTTTCTGAAGACAAAAATAGAATCCTTCAGGAGTTTTAGAATTTTCCAAAAAATTATCTGACCATCATCAGTAGAGTATTCAAAAAACAAAGTTTCGCCTCAGTTTGAAATTTTTTTTTACAGCTGTCAAAAATTTGTTCACAAAGAAGTGACCCGAGTTTCCGAATCCCAAGCTGAACTTTTGGTGTATTTACAGCAGATCGAGTAATGTTTTCAGACTCATTTGAGCATTTGGATACCTTGAAGAATAATGCTAATACCCTTTAAAAAAACTCCTGTTATATTGCTAATAATTACTCACTCGTATTCAATCAACGATGCTCCTTCTTCATTGATATATTCTTCTGTTTCAATCTCATTCTTCACACATTTATAATCAGGTAACACAGCTGAATCCACCCCAAGTTGCTCCGCCATTTTAGCATGTATAATATATAAGTAAAATTCTCTGGAAATGAGTGTAATGACACAATACCAATTAGTCCATTGTAGATCAACGTAGTAACACTAGGAAACTATTACTGAATAAATAAAAATCACTTATAAATCACACGCTATAAACTTGTTCCAAGTTTAGCAGGGAAAGGAACACCGAACCATCAAAATGATCAAATTTCAAAACCATAACCTTGAAAATTTTTCTAATCACAGAACTTAATCACATTAAACACAGAGTAAAATCAAAAATCTTCTTTTATTGGCCAGATAAGCAAACTGGCTCCATAGACGAACAATAATAATATTATAATAATAAATTTATTATTCCTTTGAATGAAGAACTAAAAGAAGGAGCATTCGACTACTTTTCTTCGTATAAGAGCGAGGCGGAAACAGCCGTATCGAACGGCCAGTTATGACTCATCAGTGTGGTGTTTCTCTTCCAGCATCGTAAACAAACGCACATGGGAGTAACATGGATAAGGTTGAGATTGGTTTTTGTTATTTCTCAGTTTTCATCATATAATTATAATAAATCTTATTTTGTAAATTCTGAGGCGAGAATGGTCTCAATTGATAATGTTGGAGCTGCAAGCTAAGAAAGTATATACGGATATTGTTGATTAAATATGTCTGTATGGCATACCTCACAACGAGAATCAATTATATTTTAATTTGTGAGAATGCAATAGGAGGTAAAAATATCAGAAATATGTATTCAAAATTAATTTTATTTATAGGACAATACATGTATTTTATATATTTTCAATTCTTTCATTCATCATTCTCCTTTGTTTTTCATTTTATTTCATGCTTGAAACTGTCCATTTCATCCTTGCAAATGGAAATTAAATAATTAATGCAAAAATGGTTCAACTCATCTGGCTTTCTCTTGAAATTTTATCGATTTGCGAGAGAGCTCACACAAAAAGCTTTTAGAAATATTCTTTGATGAATGTTCGAAAGCATTAATAACAACTCAAATGAATGGAAGTTTTCTAGTTTCTACCCTAATAAAATACTCTACGCCACTGAAATCAGGAAATACGAGTCGGCCATATGCAACAACCAGTTTGGTACCACTTTTTTGGCCTTATGCTCCTTCCTGTGATTCTTTATTTAAAGCTCGAAACTATTCGAAGCTATTCTCCAGCAAAAAAAACCTTATTTTCTTGATAGGTAATAGTGTTCCACTATGATAGCGTCAAGAGTTTAACTCAAAATCGACAAATTTCGTGATGTGACAGTGTTTTTACCATAGACGAATAAAAATAATATTATTATTATTCGTTTATGGTTCTTACTGATGTGCGATATTCGCGATTCCAACTACCGGTGAGGGCGCTGCGAAATCTAAACATACATGGAGGAAAACGAGTTCCTTTTCGGGATTTATTGTGGTGAAACAGATTATTTCAGGTGTTTTTCCTTCGGTTTTGTGAAGATTTTTCAGTGAATGATTGATAATGCAGGATCAAGTTTATTGATTTTAAGTGAATTGGTTTTTTCAATTTTAATTATATCGAAATTGATAATAATTCAACAAGGAAAATGGAGAACTCTTTTAGTTTGACTACAGTGTTCAATTATTTGGAAGCTACACCTAATAGTCGATCATTTGTGTTTTTCTTCGGTCCATTTTTTCCACTATGCCAAAGGCATTAGTGACACAAACTGCTGAGATATCTTTCTTATGAAATTTATGGAAATGTATATCCCTCTGTTGATTTCTCTTCGGGGAGCAATTGAGCACACAACAATTACAATACAATTTTACACTGTTTTTTTTTAGTACTAGAACTTTGTTCACTGATTGTTTCATAATCAAATGTCCTAAAATTCATGTACATATATTATTTTAACATAAACTCGTTTCATTCAGACTTCACCTCAAAGATGATTCTAATTTCTTTCTTACAGAAAGATTAAGTCTTAGTCATTCGAAATACGAAGATCAATTTCATATAACCCTGGTTGATAATTATTGAATTACATTTCTTAACAAACCTGCCCCAGAAATTTGAACTCAAATTTGTCATTTAAAATTCAATAACTTTGTGAATAATACTGATATAAATACCTTACAGACTATTTTTTTTTTATCGATACCATTTACTCTGCTCAGACAACGATAAAAAATTTTAAATATACCTCACGAATACCTGGTTCCTGGGTATAAAATAAAAATATCAGGCTGAAAAGCAAGTGAAATATGAAAACAATACACGTTTTCTAGGTTCATGATTTAGCCGACAGGGTGCGTTTAGACCTTTGGGATCGAGAATTTTGTTATCTGTGGAGATATCCATGGTTATCTTTGATTGGGTGAATTTTAGATTTCACAGAACAATGTTATTGAATTAATTCTCCTATATAAATAAAAATGATGAAAAGCACTGCCGTGAAGTCAGGAGCTTTTGAGCGCTCGTTCATGCACCTTGTAGGTAGATTAGCATTTTCCAGTTTTAGAAACCAATTGAAGAAATTTTCGAGAGCCGTCAAAAAAATTTCAAACTAAAGCGAAACTTCAGACTTCACGTCAGTGCTAAGTGACCAATTTTGTTTTCGATAATTTGCTAGAATTTTCTACGGTATCTATGGTATTGATGATGCGATCTGGAAAAACTTTCGCACGTAGTTTAAATACATTATTCTTCAGCTATGTGCAAAAGTTCATTCCAATCCAATCAGTTGTTTGGAAATTATCAAGAAAAAAATATTTTGAACGGCCATATTCACGGAACCCCTAGTCAAATTCTGCTACCTGGTCTACCTTCCAAGACGATTGGACCCAAAATAACGAATATAACATAGTATCAAGTCCTTAATCACAACGTGAATCAAACGAAAAATTCAAGTATTTTACGGTCTCCTGGGAAACTTACATCTTGTGACTTAATACCTTTTTGCTCTGAGGTACGGATATGCAAATGTGATTCCTTATCAGCACACTGCTGACACTTATAAGACTTCAAATTCAAACAATATGATTTTTCAGATCAAGTTTCAGGCTTCAAATTCAAATGAACCGATTCAATATGAAGTTTGAGTTGATATTTATAATTCGATGCATACTCACATGAATGACACTTATGTTGCTTCAAATTTGAATGAACCGAATTGATATGTGATTTAAGATTGCATTTCTGATTTGCAACATAATCACATTGGTGACACTTATGCGGTCTCAACTTCAAATGAACAGAATCTATATGATTTTTCAGATCGCGTTTCGTGTTCATAGCGTATTCACATAAGTGACACTTATGAGGCTTCAAATTCAAATGAACCGATTCAATATGAACTTTGAGTTGACATTTATAATTTGATGCATATTCACATGAATGACACTTATGTTGCTTCAAATTCAAATGAACCGAATCTATATGTCTTTTCAGATCACGTTGCGTGTTCGTTGCATAATCACAAAAGTGACACTTATGTATCTTCATATTCAAATGGACGGAATCGATATGCACTTTGATATGGGATTTCTTAGTCGCAGCATAATCGCAATGCTGGCACTTATACGGCTTCAAATTAAAGTGAACAGAATCTATATGATTTTTTAGATCGCGTTTCGTGTTTATAGCATATTCACATAATTGACACTTATATGGCTTCAAATTCAAATGAACCGATCCAATATGAAGTTTGAGTTGACTTTTATAATTTGATGCATATTCACATAATTGACACTTATGTTGTTTCAAATTCAAATGAACAGAATCTACATGTCATTTCAGGTCACATTTCGTGTTCGTAGCGTATTCACATAAGTGACACTCGTGCGGTTTTAAATCTGAATGAACAGATTTGACATGTCGTTCGAGATTGGATTTCTGAGCTACAACAAATTCACATAGGTGACATTCATATTGAATCAAATTCATTGCATAATTCTGTTCAGATAAATTACTGTCTTTTTCCTTTGTTGAGTACTCTCTTGTTTCGTGAATTCCATTTATGTCAACAAACTGTACGGTAATGTCGACATCTTCAACCTTTCCAAAATGCGTCCGAAGGTTCTCACCGTTTCCTAGATTCCGTACACTGAAAAATTTCAATGAAACCATACTTATTGTACCACAATAATAGAACTTAGGCAGAAAGGAAAAATTGTGGGTATAATTGAGATAGAATGATACAAAGGTACTTACTGATCAGATTCATCATGTATCTCTTCTTTTATATCAAAACTGTTAATTTCTTCCATCTCACTTATGAGTCGCTTTTTGAGAAGTCCTAAAATTATATTTGCAAAAGTTGAAAGTGTTATCATAAAATTATGTAATGTGCTTTCAGTAGTATTTAAATTCAAGGCATAATAATAAAATAAAAAAGCGTGCCAAAGGAAGATTGAAAATTAATTCAGGTGAAAAGGTTAGAGAAGGTTTACCGAACTGATCAAAAATCCACCGCACTACTGGGATGGAAGGAAGAACAAGATACTGAAAAGAGCGGAAAGAAACATTAATATATCCAACAAATTCATAAGCACACTGGTATGCAAAGTTGAAGTTGAAATGATGAGTGCACTTACGTTTTGTACGATAGCTTTCAACGATTCTCATACATATTGCCGAATGTACACACAAATTACAGATATTACATAATATCTATCATATATAAATGTACAGAGTATCAGAAATATGAAACATCCAAAGAATCAGGGATGGTCCATTCCCTCCAAGAGGTACACAACAAACAAAGATTATTTATGATGACAATAGCAAAGAGTAACAACAAGAGAGATCACTCTGTCAAATTAGTACTGAATCGCCCGTAAAAGTGGTGGTGACCTTGAAACTGCTCGAACGCTATTGATGGAGGAGTTGGGTAAGCGCTGGGTAAGCGTTGGGCAAGCCAATCATATCACACCTCGTGGACCGCGCCAAAGATTGAAGGTTTGAAATCTGACGTTTGTCGATTTTCATGATGAAAATGGAGGTAGAAATATTTTGTGCTTCAAATGAATTCACAGGCAAAAAACTATTCGGAAAATCTAGAAATTTCTTCGTGAAATGAATATAAGGGAGTTTTCAATGTATAAAAATATCAAATTCTGGTGCTGTTGACATGAATATTCAATGATAATGTGTAATTTTTTCGAGAAAAACTGAAATTAGTATCGTATTCGATGATGAATATATTGCTAAATAAATTATATTTAATGTATATTCCATACGACTAATGAAAATTGAAGAATTGCTACTTGTAACATAAAATTAGAATTTTTAGATTTTGTTGCTGTGAACGTGCTATATGAACAATAGAATTGTTTCCTTCAGTTCGTGTTCATTATATCGCCAAGATCAGATAATATCCGGGGAAAATACTGAATTTTGAATTGTCTACCATGGTGATACTAAGGCTGAATGAATGGAATTTGTTTTATACTCGATGACAATAGTTATTGATGGATATACCTAGTTACTTTGGATATAAATCTTGGAAACTGGATTTTGTTACTAAAATACTGGAAGGCTGAAATATAAACTTTCTTCAATACATTATTACAGTATGATCACAAATGAAATGTGTAAAGAATCTAGTTTCTACTTTAAAAATCTATAATGCTAGATTATCGAAATCCATTCGAGGAAGTATAGCAATATTCAGAAATAATTATCATGTATTTGAACTTCTAAATTCAATTTTCCATAGTGTAGGTGCATAACTAGAACATAATGAATAATTTTTTTATTCGATATCACTTTACAACTATCTACAATCTTTATTTTTCAATATAACTAGGTACCTACTATGAATATAATACATTTGAGAAAATTTCAACTTAATGGAATACAACTAGCCACTGGTTCCTGGTTTTCTAGATGAATGAATTGCTCAGCATTTTCTTCATATCCTATTTCATAATTCTTATATTAAAATTTGCATTTTTCACCCCTTCTGAATGGTTTATATCGCATAACTCTCAGTGGTTAGTGTAGAATGGTTTCCTTGAACAAACATATAGAACATAATATCTAGGAAATTCAACTTTCTGAGAACCTGCAAGTATGTATTTTGAACTGCGTTCATGATCATTACCTCCAATAATGACATCTTACTTTTTTAAAAAACACAATTTGTATGTTCACGATTTCAACTAGTTTTGATTATGCAGAATTTGGTTTTGTCCCTCAATATCTGATGGCAACTACAAACATAAGATTTTGAAAATTAATTTTATTACTGCAGACTTCAGGTCTATATTGCTTACATAGCTAATATATATTTCAATTCAAAAATATATAATATATAAAATACAAGAAACAAATTTCTCTCTGAAAAGAAACAATATCTAGATCTATATTTTATCAGACCCTTTTCATTCTCTAGTCATGTATTTACCATTTATCTATAATTGTATACAAATAATTATTTCAATTTCACATCTATGGAAAAATAGTAAGTGAGTCATAATAAAACTTCTTTTGTTTTATCATTTATTTAAACGTGAAATGCAACTTGTAGTCTTCTGTTTCTTGAACAAACATGATTTTGAATATTAGATACTGATAAATTTCTACCAGACATGTGATGAGGTTTTCAATAGGTATAACAGTCTCCCCAAAGTTTTCTCTCGAATAACCTCTGATCCATGATGATACATTTTCTCATAAGATAGCCACTGATATAGGGCTCATTATAAGTTGGCAAATTATTTCTTCTAGAATCAGCTTTTGTAATCTGTAAATCGAACTATAAATACGTCTGAGATTCTCGATTTAGGCACAAATCACTTACCAGTAATGATATTATATTTATGACAATATTATGTAAAAAAAGCAGCCAACATAAAAGTTGTATCATTAATACATTCGGGATATAGATTCAATAGAATGAAATCCTAAAAATGTCTTCACTCTGTTTCAATAAACATATTGCTGCGTTTAACGTATGAAATATTGAGGTTAAGATTATTTGAAAATTCAAAAATCATAATAAACTTAGAAGTGGTTGTCTCTCTCCGATTCACCCCTCTCTATTTTCAGATGAACTCAAGGTCATAGGATAGTGAACAGGCGTAAAAGCGGAGTGATCCATCTTGTTGTCTAATCTTTGACAATAGTTTGTTTATGGTTTTACGCTTTAAAACAAAACACAAAACACAAATCACTAAAATTACTCGCACGGTAAATGTAAATACTCATCCTGATCATAGATAAAGCAATCTATGATCCCGATCTCTGATCTAGGTCCTCTCTGATCTGGTTCGTTCACACATGTAGCTTTCGATTTGGCTATCTGAGCTCCTCCAGTGCACGAAACACTGAAATTGGCGCGTTCGATTCGAAAAGCGTGCGTGAAACACCAAAAACCGAGCTCCGTCAGTTTACGAAACTCCAAATCGAAAGCGGCAACAGTATTCAGTAACCAAAACCAAAGAATAACAACTTACGATGATAGAAGTCAAGATATTTTCCTTTTGCAGGTCGCAATTCGCGATCCAAACGCTGCCTGCCGGCTAAATCCCGAACCTAGAAAACGAGTATTGTTTTCATATTTCACGTGCTTTTTATTCGTGAGGTATATTCAGAAAGTTTTAACTTTTTCTGAACAGAAAACAAAAAAAAGTAATATTTATATCAGTGTTGTTCAGTTGAAATACGTTCACGAAGTTATTGAATTTTAGGTTACAAGTTTGAGTCCAATTTTCTGGGGCAAGTTTGACTTGATTTAGAAAGGTAATTTAACAATCTATCTACTCCTTCAGAAATCGTCATAGGAAACATTTGCTTCGGCTGCAGCGATAGATTTTCACTAGGTGTTGCTCTTGGGCTGTAGTTATTTTTTCAAGTGATATAGAGGCAGTAATCTCCTATCATCCTTTCCTCTCCTTTGAAACAATATGTGCATAAATTTGTCTATTGATGTATACTTTTGCGCTACTACCATATATATACATAAATGATATTGGATTCAACGCTGTAACAGATTCCTTTTTGGAAAATCTGAATCTGAAACTTAATGCCTATTGTTACCAACGGTGTACCATTGTTGTAACAATAAAGGGATATTATTATTATTAATTATCAGCAAGGGTGTTATGAAATTGATCTTCGTATTTAAAATGACTGTGACTTAATCTTTCTGTAAGAAAGAAATTAGAATCATCTTTAAGGTGAAGTCTGAATGAAACGATTGTGTTTTAAAATTGTTGTGTCTTCAATTGCTTCTTGGAAAAATAAATCAGAAAAGGGCTATAACTTCCTTTAAATTTACAGTAACAGATAAATGAAATTATATTCGAAATTTCTGTGGAAGAATCCAGCTCTTGCTAACCAGATATTTCATGGAGTTTTCCCGTCAGAAGGGCGCTGGTTTGAAGGCAATGTGCCATTATTTTGATGGAGGAATAAACACCTTCGCCATCTTTGAATAAAGAACCACAGGAAGGAACATTCGACTACTTTTCTTCGTATAAGAGCGAGGCGGAAACAGCCATATCGAACGGCCAGTTATGACTCATCAGTGTGGTGTTTCTCTTAAAGTTTTATCGATTTGCGAGAGAGCTAACACAAAAAGCTTTAAGAAATATTCCTTGATCAATGTTCGAAAGCATTAATAACAACTTAAATGAATGGAAGTTTTCTTGTTTCCACCCTACTAAAATACTCTACGCCACTGCAATCCGGAAATACGAGTCGGCCAATAGCAACAACCAGTTTGGTACTTCTTTTTTAGGCCTAATAATCCTTCCTGTGGTTCTTTATTCAAAGTTCACCATTCAATTTTCCATATGAATAAATGAAATTATACTCCAAATTTCTGTGGGGGAATCCAGCTCTAGCCAACCAGATATTTCATGGGGTTTTCCCATCAGGGGAAAGGCAAAGTACCATTATTTTCATGGAGGAATAAAATGAAGCAATTATTTCCACTAAGATACTTACTATTCAGCACTTGTAATATCTGGGAATACGAATATTCAATATTAAATTCGGTTACCTATCTCGGAATAGAATCTGTATATTCGAAGTCGGGCATACATTGTATTTCTTTGTATCCATCGATGTTGAGGACAGATATTATGGCTAGACAGTGTCGAATGTGCTAAGCGGGCCAAGATAACAAGTCTGTATGACAAACGGAGGTAGACGACAAAGACACTTTGTATTGGCAATTGAAAAAGTCTTTCGATAAGAGGAAAAGACGCAACGTCGGTTGACCATGAGAAAACATGAGAGAAAAAATTTAAGAGCGAGGGTGTCCCCAAACAATGGAAGTGAGAGGCACTACGACAAATGTCAACTCAGAAATTAGGTCTTCGGAAGGGGAATACTCTTCTTTTGGGAAGCTCAGAAGACGGAGAGTTAGTTGTTTGCCGGCCGTAGTGGCAGCTTGATTTTGATTGGCGGTACCAAGACGGGTATAGAACTTGTAGCTTCGTTTTTTTAGTCAGGTGTAGGAAAGTACCTTTAGTATTTTCGGTCGAGAAGTTTTAGAGTCGGGATTAGGGACAATTGGTGATAGCTCGCGATAGAAAGAGGTGCCGAAGAAATTGCGTTTTGAGTACGGTTCAAAATCGTACGGAGATTAAGCGCGGATTCGTTACGGGAGTGGCGAAAAAGGTTAGGTCACTTTCGGAGTAAGTGAATTTGGTTTCAAGTCATAAAGGGATTAGGTGGCGTGCAGATCAAGGTAGGAAAGTTAAGATCACAGTATTAACCCTCATACATGTAAATGGTGTTATTGTAATCCTCGATATCACTGATAACTCGACTTAAAATTGATTTGGTGTGTTTTAATGTAAGGAATGTGAATAATAGTTGTATTTATATTCTATCGAGTCAGATTGACTCCCTCGTACACTTGGATTATTAGGTTTGAATGAAGTGAGGAAAGTATGGAGTTAAATTGTCTGATTTGATTATGATTATGCGGATTGTTGTAGAAAAACTCAAAAACTCGAATTTGTTCATGCATTTTACCATCATTTTCCTTAAATATAATATGTTCTTTTAAATTTTTGGGTTTTCCTTCTTTCCTCAGAAAGAATAAAACGAAAGACTTCCTCTTCGTGCAGGGATCACGAAGTTAATTCTTTTCGGACAATAAATCAAATGGTGACAGTGGTTAAATATATAAAATAATACTACAACATTACACATTATTACAGAATTATTATCAATTTCGATATTATTAAAATTGAAAAAACCAATTTGTTCACCTAAAATCAATAACCTTGACCCTACTCTATCAATAATCCAATCATTCACTAAAAAGTCTTCACATACAACTCAGAAAATTGAAGAAAAACCTGAAAAACACCTAAAATAAATTCGTTTACAGTTAGTAGCGCCCACATCGGCAGTCGCAATAGTTTATCCGGAGGACCTGAGGTTTTACCCTAAATAAACTTTGGCCAAAATCGTGATCGTCATCTATGAATCGTTCTTTGTATGAAAGGACTCTACGTTATGTATGCCAGCCAAATTACGCTTGATGCAATTGAAGAGTGATAATTATCAACGCGTCAACGGCAGGACATCGCAATCCCCACTACAACCGATCACTCGACAAAAGCGATAACGTGCGAGGAGTGATGCCAAGTTTCTGGGTTTTTCCCAGGTCTGCTAGTCCCCGGTTGTAGATGTTAGTTAGTTAGCGAGGTGCGTCTAAGATAGTTGTCTCCCAGCGAAGTGATCCCATCTAGGATTATTCAAAACCTATAATTTCGTGTCACGTTGTAACTCCTAAAATACTGAACTGATTTCAATCAAATTTTGCACAATGTGTGCAGTTTGATCCAACAAGATAGGATAATTTATATCTCAGTTTATAGTTGTAATATTTTTTTATTGCAAATTATTTTTTTATTATATTTGACAAAGAGTGATATATGCGGCAACGCGGGTCTTTCCCAAAACTGAAAAAATTTGGAACTGTTTGAGAACTTGGTTATAACTTTCAATAAATCAAGGATAGGGTTAACAATAATAATGATTCCACTGGTTTGAATAGTTTACTACAATATAATTAAATGTATACCTTAGCCACAGTAAAGCGTGGCCGAGTCTGCCAGTATTATATAATTTTGTACATATATAAGATATTTTTCTGAAATATTTATTTTATTTATATATTGATAACATTGATTCAATACCAATATTCTTCTTTACCCCTTCACTCTGATCCAGAAAAACTGATAGTAAAATGCAAGACAATAAATACCCAAAACTTCTCAGAATAACAATTCTAAAGACAACTTCTGATTTTCGAATGGACAGAATTTATATGCCTTTTAAGTGTGTTATTCCGACTCGAAGCATAATCACATAAGTGACACTTAAATTCCCTTATATTTAAATGGACCGAATCTATATGCTTTTTAAGGTGAATCTTTCTAACTGTAGCATACTCACATAAGTGGCACTTATGTTCTTTCATATTCAAATGGACTGAATCTATATGCATCCTGAGGTCTTGATTCCGGTCTGTAGCATATGCACATAAGTGACACTTAAGGTCTTTTATATTCAAATGGACTGATTTTATATGCTTTTCGAGGCTTTTCTTCCGATCTGAAGCAAAAACACATAAGTGACACTTATGTTCCTTTATATTAAAATGGACTGTATCTATATGTGTTTTGAGGTGGTTTTTACGAGATGTAGCATAATCGCATAAGTGACACTTATGTTCTTTTATATTCAAATGGACTGATTTTATATGTGCTTCAAGGGAATTCTTCGTAGTTGAAGCATAATCACATAAGTGACACTTATGTTCTTTTATATTCAAATGGATTGAATCTATATGCATTTCAAGGCCTTTCTTCTCAATTGAAGCATAATCGCATAAGTGACACTTATGTTCTTTAATATTTGAATGAACTGATTTTATATGCCTTATGAGGTTTATCTTCTGAACTGAAGCATGATCACACAAGTGGCACATAAAACCTTTTAGATTCGAATGAACTGCTTTGAAATGCCTGTTGAGGTTATTCTTATGAACGGAGGCATAATCACATAAGTCACACTTATGTTCTCTTATATTCAAATGAACTGATTTTACATGTGTTGTGAGGTTACTCTTCTGAACAGAGGCATAATCGCAAAAGGCACATCCATGTTTCTTCAAATTCAACTGATTGTTATGATCAATTTCCTGTATTGCTGCTTTGGCAGTTGAATTATTCCCGTGTTCCTGTCCTTCAATGAATTTTGGACTTGCTTTAATTTCCAATTTGGAAAAATCTGTTGCTTCCTCCATTTCTTGAAATTTACTCCTCTCGTGTACTCCATTTTCATCGATGAATTGTTCAACGACGTCCACATCTTCAATCTTTAGGGTTTCGGGGGTCTCTTCATCAGCTGCATATGGAAAACTAGAAACAAATCAAAAGGTTTGAGAAGATATTTATAGCACATTTTTTCATGAACATAAACTAAACTACTATCTCCAAACAAAGACAATGAAAAAGAAGACCATATCAAGGGCCAAACTTTTTTCAAAACTATCTTCTGAAAGCAAGGAATTAATATTAAGAGTCCAGCACAAAGATACAAGACCATTTGTTATCAGCATTGAGAACACAATTACTTGAACAAAACATCCTAAAAATAACTTTCACAACCCACCAAACCATCTTATTTTTCTGAAGACAAAAATAGAATCCTTCAGGAAGTTTAGAATTTTTCAAAAAAATGATCTGACCATCATCAGTAGAGTATTCAAAAAACAAAGCAAATTATCCAAGAATTTGGAAATTAATGTTAAAAAAGTTCAGTTTTTATAGCATTTTGACAATGAACAAATTGAACTTCTTTAAAGTAACATTACTATTTCGAACTATCTAATATTGAAGTTTTCTATAAATCTTTTATATTTTCAGAAAATAAATAATTGTAAATACTCACTCATATTCTATCGATGATTCTCCGTTTTCATTGATATATTCTTCAACCGTTCCCATCTCGTTCTTCATATAATTATAATTTGGTCTTTGAGCAGAATCTAACGTAAAAACTCGAGATTCAGATTTGTCTGACATTTTCGGAAGTATAAAAGTCAAAATCTCTGGAAATAAAGCATGAGGGAGAGTTTCCAGCCAACAATATCAATTAGTCCTTCATAGGCTTACACTCACAAACTTCAAATCTATTAAAAGAATCCCGTAATAAACACAACAAATAAAACACCTGGTTTAAATTGACACTGAAAACCTTCGACACTTCTGACAGATTTCCAATGACGCTTCTTTTTCTCATAAAGTATGTCATAGAATATAAATCTTCTTCTTCTTCTACTATTCCTCTCATGTGCCTGTAGAATATAAATTTCTTCTGGACGGTTTGTGTGGACTTGTTAGTGAAATTTAAGAAAATAAATAAAAGTGAATGAAGATTGAACAGATTATAAGAGAAAATAAGATCACCATAATCTGAGCACATGCTTTATGGCGTGTCCATATTCCTCTTTTACAAAAGTAAAAGAGGACGAGACCAACAACAACATGTAATTGTAATTGATGATTTTCAACTGAGCATTCCTCTGAATAGAGAACAACAAGAGGGATCATTCAACTACTTTTCTTCGTATAAGAGCGAGACGGAAATAGCCATATCGAACAGCCAGTTATGACTCAGCAGTGTGGTGTTTCTCCACTAACATCGTGAACAAACGCACATGGGCGTAACATGGATGAGGTTGAGATTGGTTTTTGTTATTCCTCAGTTTTCATCATATAATTATAATCAATCTTATTTTTGAATTCTGAGCCGAGAATGGTCTCAACTGATAAAGTTGGAGCTGCTAACCAATAAAGTATACGCGGATATTGTTGATAAAATGTGTCTGTGTGTATGGCATATCTCACAACGAGAATCAATTATATTTGTAATTTGTTAGAATGCAATAGAAGGTGAAAATATCAGAAATATGTATACAAAATTAATTTTATTTAGGGGGCAATAAATGTATCTTTATATATATTTTCTATTGTTTTATTCATACTCCTCCTTTGTTTTTTCATTTTATGAAACTGTCTATTACATCTTTGCACATGAAAATTAGATAATGGTTCAATTCATCTGGTTTCTCGTAAAGTTTTATTGATTTGTGAGAGAGCTGACACAAAATATTCTTTGATTAATGTTTGAAAGCATTAATAACAACTAAAATGAATGAAAGTTTTCTAGTTTCCGCCCTACTGAAATACTCTACGCCACTGCAAACCGGTAATACGAGTCGGCCATATGCAACAACCAGTTTGGTACTTTGAATAAAGAACCACAGAAAGGAGCATTCTCGCAAACCAATAAAACTTTATGGGAAAGCCAGATGAATTGAACCTTTATTTAATTTGCATTTTTACTTCAATTTGCAAGGATGTGATGGGCAGTTTCAAAAATGAAAAACAAAGGAGGAGAATGAATAATATATGAAGATATATTTATTGCCTTCTAAATAAAATTAATTCTGTATACATATTTCTGATATGTTCTCACAAATTGAAAAATAATTGGTTCTCGTCGTGAGATATGCCATACAGACACATTTAATCAACAATATCCGCGTATACTTCATTAGCTAGCAGCTCCAACTTTATCAGTTACTACATTGGCGGAGAAACCCCACACTGATGAGTCATAACTGGCCGTTCGATATGGCAGTTTCTGTCTCGCTCTTAAAGGGAAAAATCACGTACCGCTAGATGGCGCTGAAAATCACAAGATGTCGGGCCGAATGATGGTCAAAAATATTCTGTCATTTCTGTCTTTCATAACAAGTAAATCAAATATTTTTTATAAGATTGCGGAATTAATTATAATGCCTGTGAAAGTCGATATATCCACTTCAGACATTTTTTTTTTTGCGGGCGAACGTGAATGTGATAGCAAATGACCACTTTATTATAGAAAATTATTGAACTTACGGAAAAAAAATCATCGTTCAGGAAGTGCTTGCTGCAAAGTGACATATTCTTCGAGATACGTTTCCCAATCTTCAAGATTGTCTGCCATTTTTTAACTGCCTTGGGATTCAAGGGGAATTTATGCAAAGAAATTTCAAGAGTACTATATTTTGAGCATTGAGGAACAGAGCACATTTTTCTTGATCTTATTCCCGTATTACAACTCACAATCCGCTGCATTTTTAACTCGTATACAGTTTATTTGAAACAATTGTCCATGCATTATCATCTAAATATATCACTTTCGATACATAAATGACTTAAAATCATACAAAAATTTCACACTTCTCCCATATAAACACACACACATTAGTTTGTTGTTCACCTCTCGGGTATTTCAAACGATTAAAAGTAGATGTCGCCCACTCCGTTACAAAGAAAAGTAGTCGAATTCTCCTTCCTTTGGTTCTTCATTTAAACTATTTACGCCCGTTTGCATTTAGCATTTAGAACATTACAGCCGACTGAATCTCAAGCCAATTCACTGTAACTTGCATCCTGACTCCGGAGCTGATTCCTGTAAATTAATTGTAAGGTGTTGTATTTATTTCTGGTGTGAGCGTGTAAATACATTTTTGAAGGGCACTGATACAAATTACAAAAGCGTTCCAGGTATGATCATAGATGAAGGAATATTTATTCATCTATGCTTGGGATATTTCTGACCTATCGTTAAGGCGACGATTTTAAATAAGAAACTTTTTAAATTTTCATGCTTATTTTTTTCAAATAACACTGCTAGAGGGCGCCAATACTTCTCGTAGGTCACAGATATCTACGATAGTTCCTTAAACCTCCGCATATAGCGCTGAAAGCATTACTATTTCATAGCATGGGACAGTCCATTCTACCATAGATAAAGGAATATTTATTCATCTATGTATTCTAACCATATTTGTTCTATGCAGTTTAACGGCAACTGCAACTGACATTACTGACAATGATGTGAATGATGTATAGTGTTGCCACCTCTACCGATTTTTCGGTAGATCTACCGATTTTCTTCTCAATCTACCGATCTACCGAAAGAGCACATAAATCTACCGAAATTTGATGAAGTGAATGTATGTTCTGATATTGTAGGAAATCATGACTCTTACGATATTATTTTGAACGTTTCCTTACCATAACATAATTTGATACATAATTTGAGTTTGACATTAGTTAATTTTATACAAAATCTTTTATGTTTACCTTCAGCGAATTGCGAGAGAGTATTTTCAACATACAATTTGTTGAAAACAAAACAGAGAAATCGTTTGGGAACGAAAACCATAATTGGCTTGTTGTATACGAAGCAATTTCTAGCGGAAAACGTATGCCATACTTTTTCCAAAGAAAATATTCTTATTTCAAAAATGACTGTTGCCAATCTGAAAGGAAAATGTTCCTTTGAACATTTATTTATTAGAGAGTGACATTTGTCAAAATTTATATTTAATAGCACAGAACACTAATAAAATACTGATATCACACATGTGATTCATTTATTTTTGTTTCAAATGTTTATTTGCTTCAAAAATTAATTTTTTTGAATATATATTTTTTTAGGATATTTATTTTTCGTTTAAATGTTCATTTTATATTTTTTCAAATTTTTTTTTTTTCATATTTGTTGTTTTCAATAGGTGTTAATTTTTTGAATACCTATTTATTTTGTTGAAATATTTATTTTTGTTCAAAAGTTTGGTTTTTCAAATATTAATTTTTTAAATTAATAAAATCTATTTTCAATTTTGCTTCCTTCGTAATAACCTTCATGCCCAATATTTGGGATAAATGGTATTTAAACTTGAATAACCCATAAAATAGGTGAAAAGGTATGTATTTCAAAAATCTACCGAAATCTACCGATTTTTTCCGAACTTTCTACCGAAACTGTAGGTACGGAAGGTGGCAACACTGATGAGAGGATTAGGCAACATTGGATTTTGATGGGATATCTATCATCTCGTGAATGATGTTATATCAAAGATTAGAGTTGTTACTCTTGGGGTATATTTTGGAAGAGGTATAGATTTTTGTTAAAATAGTGAGCTACGAGTTATTTCTCTTTAGGCTGATAGCAATTATTTCACGAGATATTGTGTCCTTGTAACTTTTGCCTTATTTCCAGATGATTTGAGTTTTATAATTTCGAAAATGGCAGACAAATCTGAATATCAAGGTTTTTCCCTAGATTCAGTTGAAAGACCTAATTATAATTCTGAAAAGAAAGAGATTAAAATAGAAGAGATGGAAACAGTTGAGGAACATATCTATGAAAATGGAGAATCATCGATTGACTATGAGTGAGTATTGCTATTATTTTATTTCTGAGAATATAAATGATCCAACAAGAACCTTCAACATATGTAATAGTTTGGAATTTCCAATCCTGACATGAATACAGTGTAACTATATGAAATTGTTGTGTGGGTTCAGTGTCAAACTGAACTCTTTCAATATTAATCTCTAAATGCCTGGGTAATTTGCTTGTTTCTTGATCATTCTACTTATCTCAATGGCCCTAACTTGAGAAGAGCCATTAATAATTGTATGTTCAATAATAAAAAAATTACGAAAAGCACTGCCGTGAAGGCAGGAGCTTTTGAGCGCTCGTACATGCACCTTGTAGGCAGATTCGCATTTTCCAGTTTTAGAAATCAATTGAAGGAATTTTTGACTGCTGTCAAAAAAATTCTGAAACTTAGGCGAAACTCCAGACTTCATGTCGGTGCTTCAGCTGATCAATTTTTTTCCGATAATTCGCTAGAATTTTCCACGGTATCTATGGTCTTGGTGATGCGATCTGGACAAAATTTTGCACGTAGTTTGAATACATTATACCTGAGCTAGGTGCATAATTTCATTCCAATCCGATCGGTAGTTTCGAAACTATCAGGAAAAAAATATTTTGAACGGCCATATTTACGGAACCCCTAGTCTAATTTTGCTCATTGATGAACGTGACCGTGAAATTTGCGATCCAAACCCACCCTGAAAATTTCAAGTTCCTAGGCCTTTCCGTTCAAAAGTTAGAATTTTCTATGGTTTCTATGGTTCTGGTCATGCGATCTGGACAAAATATTGCTTCAATATATCATTCTCGATTAAAATACAAAATTTCATCTCGATCGAATCCGCAGTTTCGAATTTATCGAGAAAACAAAATTTCAAACGACCGTATTTACGGAACCCCTTGTATAATGTTGCTCATAGATGAACGTGATCACGACATTCGAGATCCACACCTATCCTGAAAATTTCAAGTCCCTAGGCGTTTCCGTTCAAAAGTTACAATTTTCTATGGTTTCTATGGTTCTGGTCATGCGATCTGGACAAAATTTCACATGTAGCTTGAACACCTCATTTTCCATTTGAGTGCAAAATTTCATCTCGATCAAATCTGTAGTTTTCAAGTAATCAGGGAAACAAAACTTTGAACGGCCATATTTACGGAACCCCTGGTGGAATTTGGCCATTAACGAACTTAACCGAGGCATTTGGGATCTGAACCTACACTGAAAATTTCAAGTCTCTAGGTTGATCCGTTCGAGAGTTATCGTGCTGACGGCCGGACGGACGGACGGACAGACTCGAATTTTCCGACGGATTCGTCATCAGTGAGTCGAACATAGTCGATTGAGACCATTTTCGGCTCAAAATTCGAAAAATACAGACATCGTGACGAAATGATATAGCCCTCGTGTAAGTAGTACGAGCGCTCAAAAAGAGGTTTTATAGTTCACCTTTCCTATAATGAAGAATACTTAGATTAGACTTACTGGATTAGACTCATGTCCTCCCTTAGGCCGATAAAACCTTCACAGCAAAATCCTTGTAATATATTTTAAGTCCATTCAATTCCCTTGTTAGTTTTCAAAAAGTTTCTTTATACTAAAAATTTTCAATGATAATATCCAGAAATACCGAAACACGACTAACGACTACTCTATAATGGCAAATTTTCGATTCTTCTACAATTTCTAATTTGTTCTGCAAGTGCGATGCGGCAGTCCCGCGTCCACAAGGACGGGATGGGTCTATTCCCTTTTTATTGCGAGTTACATATTTTCAATTTACGATAGAACTCGTCAAGCTTGCCGACATTCTTTGATGAGCATTACAGAGGACTGCTGTTCGGTTTAAGGGCAGCTCCTTCAGATGTGATGTGTTTTCTCAATTTTCCAATTAGATTGTTGATTCCTTTCCCAACTGCATATTGAAATGAAATAACTTACTTTTTGCTTTGAAAATGTATGAAATTCATGGAAAATATTAAATAATTTCATGATTGTCGAAGGTGCGTATTTCTACATTTTTTTTTATTTAAAAAATATTTTTTTTGTAATTCACCGAAAATTTGCCGCCCTTAGGCCATGGCCTATGCGTTAATATGGCCCTGAGAATACAGGAATCATCCTTTGTTTTTCCCTTTGAAATTCATGAATAGGATTCTGAGCTTGGAGAATCAATGGCATATGCCAAATGATTTGTATACAAAATTTCATGCAATTATCAATTAGAATCTGAGAAAAGTCATGTATTAATTTTTTTCAATTTGTTTCTACTCTCCTTTCTCAGTATAGAACCTACAAACCATATGGAACCTTCTAAGTCTAGAATCAGTAGTCAATTTAGAGGGTTATAAATCAAGAAATCAAATAAAAAAAAATCATTGATGAAAAACCATAACAATCGAAAATTTGTTCAGAGTCCTGGGTTTGTAGAATTTTCGAATGTTTCATTTAGTTCATACACAGCAGTGCACAACTGGAATTTCTTACCGTGTTCATATCACAATTAGTATATCGTATAGGAAGCCTCTACATTCATCAGCTTTGGTCGTAGTCATAAAAACTTTTTGCCTTCTGAAAACTGCGGTATCAGTTGAAATCTAATCTATTCGAGATAATTCCAAAATCATTTAAAAACTGGAACACAAACAGGACAAAGTGCCAGAAACAGTATACCCTCAATCACAAGTGAAACCACATTTATAACAGACTAGCAGACCCGGCCACGCCTTGCTGTGGCTAAAGTATACGTTGAATTGAATTGTAGTAAAATATTCGATGAAGTGGAATTATTATTATTATTAACCCTAACCTAACCCTATCCTAAGCCTTTTTTTCGGGTTGTGAAAAGAAATCTGTTGTCAGATTCAACCACGACCCGTGTCGTGAGATATGTCGGTTTGGCTTGATGTTGTTGCCGGCCGACTAAAAAAAAACACAACTTGGGGAAATGCGAGAACCACCGGAAAAGACATCCCGGTCCGTACTTCGATGATACCCGATGAATAGCGGTCCTGTCTCTTTTCTCCACATGTCTCCTGTCACAAAACCGTAAACGCCTTCCAGTATCCTTCATGCTGTATCATTTTCTTCATTATATACTCAACTGGTGGAAAGCGGCCTATCTTTCCAACCAATGCGTTCCTTTCCTCCCTCCATCTGATCTGAGGCAGTGCTTCGGGTCGTCTACAACGTGGCATGCATGACAGATCATCCCGTCCTATCCTCTTAGTAAAGGTGCCATAAGATCCATGCCCTGTCAAAAATTGAGTGAAATAGTACCCGGTCGTTTCATCAGCCTGCGCGTCCAAGCGGCATTTTGACCTCCACCATCTCATCTCCCCTGCCATTTTCTCAGTGTCCTCCCTCCTGCCATACGTCGATTGCAAGGTAGTGCTCCTCCTATGATATAAAGGAAGCACCATAAGGTCAATTGGTGGGAAGCCAGCAATCACTGAGACAGCCTCCGCCGACAGTCACAGTTCTGTATGGCGAAGCTACCCTTATCTCTCAAGTTGGATCAAACTACACACAGTTCGCAAAATAAAATCAATCGCATAAATATTTGACAACCAATATATATGTCAATCATTTTTTGAGCGCTCGTACTACTTACACGAGGGCTATATCATTTCGTCACGATGTCTGTATTTTTCGAATTTTGAGCCGAAAATGGTCTCAATCGAATATGTTCGACTCACTGATGACGAATCCGTCGGAAAATTCGAGTCTGTCCGTCCTGCCGTAAGCACGATAACTCTCGAACGGAACAACCTAGAGACTTGAAATTTTCAGTGTGGGTTCAGTTCCCGAATGCCTCGGTTAAGTTCGTTAATGGGCCGAATTCCACCAGGGATTCCGTAAATATGGCCGTTCAAAGTTTTGTTTCCCTGATTACTTGAAAACTACAGATTTGATCGAGATGAAATT
This sequence comes from Aphidecta obliterata, assembly GCA_963966015.1. Lineage (NCBI taxonomy): Eukaryota > Metazoa > Arthropoda > Insecta > Coleoptera > Coccinellidae > Aphidecta > Aphidecta obliterata. The sequence continues at coordinate 12,143,049 of OZ014434.1, read as the reverse complement.
TTGCACTCAAATGGAAAATGAGGTGTTCAAGCTACATGTGAAATTTTGTCTAGATCGCATGACCAGAACCATAGAAACCATGGAAAATTGTAACTTTTGAACGGAAATGCCTAGGGACTTGAAATTTTCAGGATAGGTGTGGATCTCGAATGTCGTGATCACGTTCATCTATGAGCAACATTATACAAGGGGTTCCGTAAATACGGTCGTTTGAAATTTTGTTTTCCCGATAAATTCGAAACTACGGATTCGATCGAGATGAAATTTTGTATTTTAATCGAGAATGATATATTGAAGCAATATTTTGTCCAGATCGCATGACCAGAATCATAGAAACCATAGAAAAATGTAACTTTTGAACGGGAAGGCCTAGAAACTTGAAAATTTCAGGGTGGATTTGGATCGCAAATTTCACGGTCACGTTCATCAATGAGCAAAATTAGACTAGGGGTTCCGGAAATATTGCCGTTCAAAATATTTTTTTCCTGATAGTTTCGAAACTACTGATCGGATTGGAATGAAATTATGCACATAGATGAAAAATAATGTATTCGAACTACGTTGGAAATTTTGTCCAGATCGCATTACCAAGACCATAGATACGGTAGAAAATTCTGGCTCTGACGTGAAGTCTGGATTTTCGCCTCAGTTTGTAATTTTTTCGTCAAAATCTTTCTGATTGGTTTCTAAAACTGGAGAATGCCTTCACGGCAGTGCTTTTCGTAGTTTTTATCACTGACATTATTCTACATTCTTGACAGTTACGAATTCTATGAACATTCTGTATTATTCCCCAGTTCTCAAACAGTTCCAAATTTCTTCAGTTTTAGGAAAGACCCAGAATTTTGGCATCACTCCTCGAACGGTATCGCTATGGTCGACAGATCGGTGTAGTGGGGACGCGATCTCCTGTCGTAGATTTGAGCCCCATGTTGCCGCGTGGATAAGTATCAGTCTTTGTCATGAATAATAAACAAATAATTCGCAATGAGAAAATATTGCAACTGTAAATTGAGATATAAACTATCCTATCTTGTAAGTTGAATCAAACTGCACACAGTGTGAAAAATTTGATTAAAATCGGTTCAGTATTATAGGAGACCATTCCGGACAAACAACGAGACACGTAGTTTTTATATGTAAAGATATTGAATTAAATCGATTACAATAACTAAAAATTATTCATAAGTCGCTGCATTGATTTCCTAAGATTGTGATAACACATGACTCACAATGAATTGTCATGATAATATTTTTTTAAAACCCTTTGATCTGTTCTAGTGCTCGGTATACATCTGATGAAAACACCCCTGACAGCGTAAAAATTGAAGATGTGGACATCGTTGAACAATTCATTGATGGTAATGAAGTACATGATAGGAGTAAATTCCTAAAAATTGATGATGTGGACATTGTTGAAGAATTAATCGATGTAAATGGGGTGAACAAGTGGAGTAAATCCCAAAAAATGGATAAAGAAACCTTTGCTTCCAAATGCGAAATAAAAGGGACTCCGAATTTCATCAAATTTCATTATAGAAATAAACCAAATGAGGAAATTGATCTCGAACACTTTGATGATTCTGTTCATTTTAATTTGAAGAAACATAAGTGTGACTTTTGTGATTATGCTTCGGTTAAGAAGAAAAACCTGGAAATGCATATTGATTCAGTACATTTGAAAATAAAACGACATATGTGTAACTTGTGTGATTATGGTTCATTTTATAAAAGAAACCTCCAAAAGCATATAGATTCAGTCCATTTGAAGATAAAGAAACATAACTCCTATGTCCTATGTCACCTATGTGATTATGCTTCAGTTCTAAAGAGTAACCTCAAACAGCATATGGAGTCAGTTCATTTGAAGATGAAAAAACATGAATGTCACTTATGTGATTATGCTTCAGTTCAGAAGATCAACCTCAAACAGCATATGGAGTCAGTCCATTTGAAGATGAAAAAACATGAGTGTAACTTGTGTGATTATGGTTCATTTTATAAAAGAAACCTCCAAGCGCATATAGATTCAGTCCATTTGAAGATAAAGAAACATAAGTGTCACCTATGTGATTATGCTTCAGTTCAAAACATTAACCTCAAACAGCATATAGAATCAGTCCATTTGAAGATGAAGAAACATAAGTGTCACCTATGTGATTATGCTTCAGTTCTAAAGAGTTACCTCAAACAGCATATGGAGTCAGTTCATTTGAAGATGAAAAAACATGAGTGTCACTTATGTGATTATGCTTCAGTTCAGAAGATAAACCCAAACAGCATATGGAGTCAGTCCATTTGAAGATGAAAAAACATGAGTGTAACTCGTGTGATTATGGTTCATTTTATAAAAGAAACCTCCAAGCGCATATAGATTCAGTCCATTTGAAGATAAAGAAACATAAGTGTCACCTATGTGATTATGCTGCAGTTCAAAAGATTCACCTCAAACAGCATATAGAATCAGTCCATTTGAAAATGAAAAAATATAAGTGTCACCTATGTGATTATGCTTCAGTTCAAAAGATTAACCTCAAACAGCATATAGAATCAGTCCATTTGAAAATGAAAAAATATAAGTGTCACCTATGTGATCATGCTGCAGTTCAAAAGATTAACCTCAAACAACATATAACAGCAATCCATTTGAATATAAGAGACTTTAAGTGTCACTTATGTGATTATGCTGCAGTTCAAAAGAATAACCTCAAACAGCATATAGAGTCGGTCCATTTGAAAAAGGAAAAAATATAAGTGTCACCTATGTGATCATGCTGCAGTTCAAAAGATTAACCTCAAACAACATATAACAGCAATCCATTTGAATATAATAGAATTTAAGTGTCACTTTGTGAGTATGCTTCAGTTCAGAAGATTAACCTCAAACAGCATATAGATTCAGTCCATTTGAAGAAACTTAAGCGTCACCTATGTGATTATGCTTCAGTTCAGAAGGTAAGCCTCGAAAGGCATATGAAATCAGTCCATTTGAATATAAAATAACATAATTGTCACGTCGCGTATGTGACACTTAAGGCCGAATGAACCTCGAAATGTTTTTATAGATTCAGTCCATTTGAACTTGAAGGAATATTAGTGTCCCACATGTTATTATGCTTCAGGGCGGAAGGTATATATCACAAAAGCTTCAGTACATTTGAAAAACAGGAGGAATCGTTGATACTTATGTTATTATGCTTATTTAAGCAACTCATGTATACTTGGTATTGTCAATGTGCTCTCAGAATGATTGGTTGAAATGATATGATTCTTTTAAAACCAATAAACAATATTACAAAAAATGTTTTTCATTTACTACTCACGACCTTGTAACCTTTCAATTATGGAGGGATAGAAAGTGTCCAGCGGAAAAGGATAAATAAGGGTCCAAAAAATCTCCACAATGGCGCTAGTATAGCCGAAGGTACTGTGGTATCTGCATTCAAATTTCGCATATATGTATTCTCTAACTTCCGCATCAATGCAATTATTTCGAAAGAATTTATTAATTCCATAAAAAAATTCAAATCATCAAGAACACAATGCACTCCTAGAATAATGCGAGGGCAATTAATTAATTAATAGCGCGCGGGGCACGTTGTGAGGCTGCATAGTATAATGATTATTTTTATTTCAAAGAAACATTTGATTGAAAACGCCTCCCAGAAGGGAAAATTAATATGTATGTGAAATGACAAGATATGGGCATATTCTATAAGTATATATTATGTGTTTCGTGTTGTTAATTCATTCCAGTAAACAATGCTCATTGAGAAAAAAATTATAAAAAGCACTGCCATGAAGTCAGGAGCTTTTGAGCGCTCTCACATGCACCTTGTAGGTAGATTCGCATTTTCCAGTTTCAGAAACCAATTGAAGAAATTTTTGAGAGCTGTCGAAAAAAATTTCAAACTAAGGCGAAAGTCCAATTTTTCTTTCGATAATTCGCTAGAATTTTCTACGATATCTATGGTCTTGGTGATACGATCTGGACAAAATTTCGCAGGTAGTTTGAATAAATTATTGTTCACCTTTGTGCGGAATTTCATCCCAATCCAATAAGAAGTTTCTAAATTATCAGGAAAAAAATATTTTGAACGGCTATATTTAGGGAACCCCTAGTCTTATTTTGCTGATTGATGAACGTGACCGCGACAAAATACATGTGGCAAGCTGAAAAACAATTCTCTATTTAATTGTGTTGATTATTAATGATATAGATATTTCTACCAGCAGCGGAATATTGTGCAAATGTCACATTGCATCATATGAGAGAATTCTCACCAGTCGACCTGTTGCTGTTTATGAATATCCTCAACTTGTGGATTATCGGTATTTGAACGGTATAGCGAGGGGGTTTTTGTTGTTGGTTGTTTTTTGTTTCCCCCTTTTTTTTGGCACTCTGAAGTAATCTTTTTATTTTCTTGTTTTGAGTGCTAAAAATATGTTTTTTGAATTTCCCATCTTCCCGTCAATGTCTTCTATTGAATCAAGCGTAATTTGGGTTGCATACACCACGTAGAGTCCTTCAACCACTATACGATCACGATCTTTGCTAAAGATTATTTAGAGTTATATTTTCACATTAATTAGAACTCGTTCAAGATAGAGTTCTAGTTGATTGTTACATTTAACAGAGAACTCTAATGCCGGTAATAGTTTAAGCGCATTAAAGTACCAATACAGTAAATTAGTCCGATCATTGAAATGGACCTTTTCAGTATCAGATCAATTCAATCAATTACGTTACGGGATTACTGTGATATTGCGCTGAAATCAGTAAGAAGTGGACCAAAGATAAGAAAAATGTTTTTATATCTATGTATTGATCCCCATAGAATATAAAATCCCTAAGATTATATCATAGACAAATGCTAAAAAAAATAATTTTGATTTCATCGAGGCTAGAAAGTAATGCATAAGAGTATATTGCCCGTTTAACCTTTCGAACGTGACAATCCCATTTTCGATCATTTCGGACTCGGAATCATAGATAAAGGAATATTCATTTATCTATGCTTGGGATATTTCTGACCTATCGTTAAGGCGACAATTTTAAATACGAAGCATTTTAAATTTTCATGCTTATTTTGTCCGAATAACACCGCTAGAGGGCGCCAATACTTCTCGTAAGTGGTAGATATCTACGATAGTTCCTTAAACCTCCGCATATAGCGCTGAAAGCATTGCTATTTCATAGTATGGTAGTGTCCATTCTATCATAGATAAAGGAATATTTATTTATCTATGCATTTTTGCATTCTAACCTCATTTATTCTATGCAACTGACAATGATGATATATTTTGAATTGGAAATTGGAAGTGGTATAGATTTTCGTCAAAATAGTGAGCTATGAGTTATTTCTCTTTAGGCTGACAGCAATTTTTTACGAGACATAAATAATCAATTGTGTCCTTGAAACTTTTGCCTTATTTCCAAATAATTTGAGTTTTATAATTTCGAAAATGGCAGACAAATCTGAATATCAAGGTTTTTCCCTAGATTCAGCTGAAAGACCTAAGTATAACTATGGAAAGAAAGAGATTAAAATAGAAGAGATGGAAACAGTTGAGGAACATATCTATGAAAATAGAGAATCATCAATTGACTATGAGTGAGTATTTGCTATTATTTTATTTCTGAGAATATAAATGATCCAACAAGAACCTTCAACATATGAAATAGTTTGGAATCTTTCATTCTGACATGAAGACAGTGTTACTATAATGAAAGTGTTGTGTGGGGGATCAGTGTTAAACTGAAGCTTAATCTCTAAATGCCTGGGTAATTTGCTTGTTTCTTGATCATTCTACTTATATCAATGGCCCCAACTTAAGAAGGGCCATCAATAATTATATGTTCAATAATAAAAAAAAAGGTTTTATAGTTCACGTTTCCTATTACATACAAAGAATACAGGAATCATCCTTCGTTTTTCCCTTTGAAATTCATGAATGGGATTCTGAGCTTGGAGGATCATTGGCGTATCGTCGGCCTAATTCGTTAACCTGCTAAGTCCATTTCTGATCAATTTTACTTTTTGAGTTGGTCATGAAGTTTAGACGATTATCTACCTTATGGCATAAGAAATAAGGTGGATATCAATATATACTAGAATCATTTTAGGAACCAAAAGGATTTTCATCATCTTTTTATGTAAAATAGAAAAGATATCTTTCAGTTTTCTCTCTCTCCTGTTAACTATGCGAAATGGACTTAGCAGGTTAACAAATTAGGCCGACGGTATGTCAAATGATTTGTATTCAAAATTTCATGCAATTATCAATTAGAATCTGAGAAAAGCCATGTATGATTTTTTTTTTTCATTTGTCTCTACTGTACTTTAACAGTAGAGAACCTACAAACCATATGGAACCTTCTTAGTCTAGAACTAGATCCATGAATTGAGAGGGTTATAAAACAAGAAATCAAATAAAAAAATCATTGATGAAAAACCATAACAATCGAAAATTTGTTGAGAAGCTCTGCTGTTGAGAGTTCCTGGGTTCTAGAATTTTCGAATATTTCATTTAGTTCATACACAGCAGTGCACAACTGGAATTTTTCATTGTGTTCATATTACGATTACCCCAGAGCAAAAGGGTATTCAGTCACAAAAAGTAAATTTTACAGGAGAGCGTAAAATACAATGGTTGAATCATACAGGCTACAAATCAAGTATTAATAATTATTATTTATACTTGTTTTGTAGTCTATTTAAATCATAACAACAAACATAACATAAACAATGATACATTTTTTTCAGAAAAAAATGGACCTAATATTTTCAGAAATATTTCATGACTGTGACTCTGAATTTTTCGTACTTTATAATCATGGTGGATTGAAAGTTTTTGATTTTTATGATGGAGAAATATTTTTCTATACAAATAAAAAAGAGACGATACAAATTGCTGTAAAGTAACAGAACATTCATTCATAAGAAATTAACAGAAATGTTATCATTTCATGTACCATTCACCTAATCATCAGTAGTTTCATTCATAGTAACTGATTCCCCATTTACAAGGTTCTGAAAGAAACTGTGAAGTCTTACTGGAATCCAGAATCCACTTCAAGAGCCTTCGAAAATCTTTGAATTTTTTAATACTTATCGGATATAAAGTATCCCTGGAGAGTAAGGGAACCACCGATTCTTCTGCTGATTGATGATTTCTACCTCTTCTATTGAAATTCACACTTTGGAAATCTTGATCAAAATCTGTTTCAAAGTAAAAAACTCCAGGTGTTTCTTGTCTAACTTGCACGAATACGATTTGAGGAATTAAAAATTCATAGACTTGCATTTTTTGCTTGATTTGCTTTGTGATTAAGGACTTGATACTATGTCTGAATTGTATTATGTGAGACTTAATACTTTTCTTTGGACATAATTCTGTTTTGCCCTAGATGATATCTGTATCATGTTGGACATAATACACATGACATTGAGATATACTTTTTTGCTCCAGAATCGAAGTGAACTTGATACTGTTCTTCAAATGCTATTTTCGTTATTTGAATTCCAAACGTCTTTAAGATAGAACACTTAATAGAGCCCGAAATTTAAATGTAGGTGAGCCAAAAAAAAAACAGGAAATTTAAATTTTGGACACATTCATCAGCTTTGGTCGTAGTCATAAAAGAATTTTGCCTTCTGCTTCCTAACAACTGTGGAATCAGTTGAAATCTAATCTATTCGAGATAATTCCAAATTCATTTACGAACTGGAACACAAACTGGACAAATTGCCAGAAACAGTGTTCCCTCAATCACAAGTGAAACCACATTTATAAGAGATATTGAATTAAATCGATTACAACAACCAAAAATTATTCATAGATCGCTGCATTGATTCCCTAAGATTGTGATAAACACATGACTTGCAATGAATTCTCATGATAATATTTTTTTAAAACCCTTTGATCTGTTTCAGTGCTCAGTATACATCTGATGAAGATACCCCTTACAGCATAAAAATTGAAGATGTGGACATTGTTGAACAATTCATCGATGGTAATGAAGTACATGATAGGAGTAAATTAGTAAAAATTGAAGATGTGGACATTGTTAAGCAATCAATCGATGTGAATAGGGTGAACAAGTGGAGTAAATCCCAAAAAATGGATGAAGAAACCATTTCTTCCAAATGCGAAATGAAAGTGACTCCGAATTTCATCAAAGAGCAACAACATAGAAATAAACCAAATGAGGAAATTGATCTTGGATACTTTGATGATTCCATCCATTTTAATTTGAAGAAACATAGGTGTGACTTTTGTGATTATGCTTCAGTTAAGAAGACAAACCTGGAAATGCATATTGATTCAGTACATTTGAATATAAAACAACATATGTGTAACTTGTGTAATTATGGTTCATTTTATAAGAGAAACCTCAAAACACATATAGATTCAGTCCATTTGAAGATGAAGAAACATAAGTGTCACATATGTGATTATGCTTCAGTTCAAAAGAGTATCCTCAAACAGCATATGGAGTCAGTCCATTTGAAGATGAAAAAACATGAGTGTCACTTATGTGATTATGCTTCAGTTCAGAAGATCAACCTCAAACAGCATATAGATTCAGTTCATTTGAGGAAGAAGACACAAAAGTGTCACCTATGTGATTATGCATCAGTTCAGAAGATTTACCTGAAACAGCATATAGAATCAGTCCATTTGAAAATGAAGAAATATAAGTGTCACCTATGTGATCATGCTGCAGTTCAAAAGAATAACCTCAAACAGCATATAACAGCAATCCATTTGAATATAAAAGAATTTAAGTGTCACTTATGTGATTATGCTGCAGTTCAGAAGAATAACCTCAAACTGCATATAACAGCAATCCATTTGAATATAAAAGAATTTAAGTGTCACCTATGTGATTATGCTGCAGTTCAGAAGAATAACCTCAAACAGCATATAGAGTCAGTCCATTTGAATATGAAGAAACATAAGTGTCACTTATGTGATTATGCTTCAGCTCAGAAGGTTAACCTCAAACAGCATATAGATTCAGTCCATTTGAAGAAACTTAAGCGTCACCAAATTACAAAATGAAACAAGAAAATATGCATTAGATAGACTAATAAAGCGTGCCAACAAATCAATACACGTAACCCCATGGAACATCGAAATTTATCCTTTGCATCTGCAGACCGGTTTCGCCGTTTTACGGCTCGTCAGTACAGCTTAGTTCAGGATAAACTCGATGTGGCAAACAGCTACAACCTTATAAGGTTGTAGCTTAAACCCGTAATACCACTTGTGACTACTAGGCCGTAATGTTTACAATCTGGTTACTTTTTTGGTTTTTATCAGGGGAGCCAAGAAATCTTTACACGGACCATCATGGATTGCATTCAGTTGCTCCTTCGGCCGACAGGTGGCGTGAGTAGAGAAATATTCTCTGACCGTCATCGCGTTCGACCTACAACCTTATAAGGTTGTAGCTGTTTGCCACATCGAGTTTATCCTGAGCTAAGCTGTACTGACGAGCCGTAAAACGGCGAAACCGGCCTACAGATGCAAAGGATAAATTTCGATGTTCCATGGGGTTACGTGTATTGATTTGTTGGCTTGCTTTATTAGTCTATCTAATACATATTTTCTTGTTTCATTTTGTAATTTGAAAACTTCAGATAGACGACCAATATTTATTTAAGCGTCACCTATTTGATTATGCTTCAGTTCGGAAGGTAAGCCTCGAAAGGCATATAAAATCAGTCCATTTGAATATAAATTAACATAATTGTCACGTCGCGTATGTGACACTTAAGGCCGGATGAACCTCGAAATGTTTTTATAGATTCAGTCTCGAAGGAAAATTAGTGTCGCACATGTGATTATGCTTCAGGACTGAAGGTTTCATATCACAAAAGGCTTATAGCTTCAGTACATTTGAAAAACGGAAGGAATCGTTGAAGTTACTTATGTTATTATGCTCATTTAAGCAACTCATATATGCTTGATATTGTTAATGTGCTCTCAGAATGATTGGTTGAAATGATATGATTCTTCTAAAACCAATAAACAATATTACAAAAAAATTTTTTTTACTACTTACGACCTTGTAACCTTTCAATTATGGAGGGATAGAAAGTGTCCAGCGGAAAAGCATAAATAAGGGTTCAAAAATTCTCCACAATGGCGCAATCATAGCCGAAGGGTATATTCATTTGTTTACTGTGGTATCTGCATTCAAATTACGCATATATATATATTCTCTAACTTCCGCATCAATGCAATTATTTCGAAAGAATTTATTAATTCGATAAAGAATTTTTAAATCATCAAGAACACAATGCACCTCTAGAATAATGCGAGTGCAAATGCATTTTTATTCTTCTGAAAGTCGTTACATTGCTTTTTTATGAAATTTTATTTTCAACAATTGCACCTAGGGTTGCCAGACGGTCAGGATTTGGCTGGATTCTCCCGAATTTATGTAGGTCGACCCGAAAAAGTAAAAAAACCACTTCATTTTATAAAACAATTTACAGTTACGAATTTTCGTCAAACGAAACGTTTACAGCGCGCTGGGCACGTTGTGGGGTTGTACAGGGTGTTTCATTGGTAAATGTACATACGTTAACCCTAGACGAGTCCAAAAAGCCTATGTATTCGCCAATATTTTCAATTGCCTATAACTTTTGAACCATCCAGTACAATCAATTGATATTTGGAAAGTAAAACACACTTCCATGGCTGAATCGATTCATTTTTGAAATTATCAAAAAATCCAGGTCCGTATTAGAAAAATATGGGACTTTTCGCGAGCTGAGATTCAACACCCGGTATGATAGAATATTGGAATTTGATTAGAATATTCGATGGGGATCAGTAGATTTCCGTGTCCCGCACGACGTTTTACCTATCGAAATTTTTATCGAAAGATTTAATTCGATTGTAAAATTGCACTTACTTCACCATAATGTCGTACATTGAGATTGAATTCAAAAAAATTGTCTCTTGGACTGATGAAATATCTGTTTTTTTTTTTTCATATTCCAATGAATAATTTCAAGAATTTTTCAGAAGAATATTGCTATTTTTAAGCAAATGATATTTATTTGAAGTAAACTGTCACGGACCTAGCCGCTAGCGGATTGTCAGGTTAGCCGATTTCCGATATACCTGCTATGCTATTTCGCACTGCTATTCCAATTTACTACTACGAAGCGAAGTGCGAACGCCAGTTCGGGGTCGGGCCAATTTTTATGACATTAAATTATTTTTTGGGTTTTAGATTTGAGAGTTGAAAGTCCAAAACACGTCTATTAATCAAAATTGATTTATTTCACATATGATCAAAAAAAAATATGAAGAACATAACAAGATAATTAAAGACAAGACAAATCAACAATTACATATAAATATAAAAGCAAGAACAAACTTAAATAAATTTTGATTTCCATTCAAAAACATTATTTTCTTAACTTTCTCTATACTAATCCGACTTCTTCGCTCTAAATAATAATTTTTTAATTACAGTTTTTGAAAAGGCGCGTTCGCATCCAACGGAAGTAGCAACCGTACCAAACTTATTCTGAACAACTTCTTTCTTAAAGCAGAAACAAATAGATATTAATTAATTATGGTCTATCTATAGACGTGTCGGAGATGAATAATGCTAAAATAGCAACTGCTACTAAATTAGCAGCTATTTTTAACTGCTATTTTTGATTAGCAGAAGCAGGTGCTAAACCGAAATAACGGGTTGGACCCACCTCTAGACTCCCAATCAGGGGCTGGAGGTTAATCCGCCATGTTACTCTTCGAGGTTAAACGTCAGCAAGAAAACAGACCTGTTTCCTCGATGACGAACCCAGCCGAACCTGCCTCATGCCAATTACTACTGAAGATTACATTAATACATTTTCTCTTGATTTGATAGCCCCAACTCCCACCTTTCAATGACATTTATATAGCGAGGGCGTCCCCTATTTTTTTCAATAAATTATAGGGCTATCCGGAAACAGTGATCGGGTTAGCCCGATCATTGATTCTAGCATTAGGAAACTGAAAAGTTTTTGGTTCACACATTCACAACAGTTGATTTCGTTCACTGTCAATCTCAAATTTTAGTATCAATTTTCGAATGACTGGATAATTTGCTTTCTTTTTATAGACCTGTAATGATTCGGTCCTGGATTATCAGAATGAGGAAGTTTTCTATAATACCGGTTCCAGAGTAGAATACTTCGAGTGTATGTACTGGCTAGAAGAACACAAACGAATATTCTGTACTCCTCAGGTCATTTTTATTTTTCGATGGTTGAGTCTTCGAGAGGTTAGGGGAATGTTATGAAAAGGTGCGGAAGCTCCCGATAGAAGTTAAAGGAATTGTCATAGATTAAGGAAGGAACATTCCTTTATCTATGGGAATTGTGTCCCTTTTTTTGGGGTTAGTTAGGTAGTTTCTTCCTACCTGTAGACAGGACTCCGGACAAATTCCACTGGGATTACAGCCTGTTAAGATGGTCCCGGTCCTTTCTACTTGCCACATGTTCAGTTGAGGGGATAGGGAATACAATTGGGGAACTTTCTCCTGGGACGCACTACGTACCATTAAAGTTGTAAATGTTGACGTTGTAGCACCTTTCATTCTGAACGAAGGTCCCTTTGAATCTAACCCTTTTCTGCATATACTGTTACTTCATCAACATATACCTACCATGTTAGTTTTCCTATTATTGTCAGTCATTGTACAGAACGGGTTTTCTCGCAGGTCTTACCCGATTCTCATTATTTGACCTGAAGTTGGAAAAACGTCCCCAACAGAACCAATAAATTCTTGTTCTTTGGGTCCGCAACCAGTTTGTTCGAATTCCTTACGACTTCCCCACCATTTTCATTAGTACGACTGAGAGAATTCTTTGGTTTATACGAAACGTGGAGTTTTTCCTACTAGATCGATCATTGCTCTGGCCAAAAATAGGTACGAGTAGGATTAGTATGCGATCCCGCGTGTTCGTATATTGTAAGTGTTCCGAGCTTTCGTTCGTATAACAGAAGGGTATTTAAAACTGCAAAACATTACAGAGCTTCTACTATTATTATAGCCCCTACTCAGAAAGAGCCATCGCAATCATTGAAAATGGACCTAATTAGATTAATTTAATCATTTACCAGACCACTTCAGCAAATGTCAGCACTTTGATATTGCGCTGAAATCAGCTGAACCGTGAACTGAACCAGTGTCATATTTTGAACTGATTATAAAAACTGCAAAAAATAGTATAAGTTCATAAGGAGGAGAAGTGTCACTTCTCCTACGAATTAGATATGCTATTTTTTGAGCGCTCGTTCTACTTACACGAGGGGTATATCATTTCGTCACGATGTCTGGATTTTTCGAATTTTGAGCCGAAAATGGTTTCAATCGACCAGGTTCGACTCACCGATGACGAATCCGTCGAAAAATTCGAGTCTGTCCGTCCGTATACACGATAACTCTCGAACGGAACGACCTAGAAACTTGAAATTTTCAAAGGGCAAATTCGACCAGGGGTTCCGTAAATTTGGCCGTTCGAAATTTTCTTTGCCTGAATAATTCGGAACTGCGGGTTCGATCGAGGTGAAATTTTGCATTCAGATGGAGAATGGCGTGTTCAAGCTATATGCGAAATATTGTTTAGATCGCATGTCCTGAACCATAGAAAATTATAACTTTCGAACGGAAAGGCCTAGGGACTCGAAATTTCTAGGATAGTTGTGGATCTCGAATTTTGCGGTCACGTTGCTCAATGAGCGAAATTAGAATAGGGGTTCCGTAAATATGGTCGTTTGAAATTTAATTTACTTGATAATTTCAAAACTACGATCGTGACGAAATTTTGTATTTCAATGAGGAATGGATAATGGCCGTTCAAAGTGTTATTTTCCTGATAATTTCGAAACTACTGATTTAATTGGAATTTTGTCCAGATCTCTTCACCAAGACCATAGCTACCGTAAAAAATTTTAGCGAATTATCGAAAACAAAATTGGTCACTTGGCACTGACGTGAAGTCTGGAGTTTCGCCTTAGTTTAAAAATTTTTTTGACAGCTGTCGAAAATTTCTTCAATTGGTTTCTAAAAATGGAAAATGCGAATCTACCTACAAGGTGCATTAACGAGCGCTCAAAAGCTCGTGACCTCGCGGCAGTGCTTTTTATATTTTTTTTTCAAACGTTATGAAATTCAAAAAAATCTGGAGATCCATTAGATTAATATTCACGATTGTTATAATTGGGTGATCAATGGAAAATTTGCCTAGTTGTCATGCAAAATTAATTTCGACAGTTATATACACTTTTTCCTCCGGCGTAGGGGAAGTAGAACTTTTCGATGATCTGGTCAGTCAAAATATGACGTAGTTTTTGTAAGTTTGAAAAAAAAACATATTTCTCAAACTTGCCTGCCTTGTGGAAAGATAATAATGTAACTAAGAAATAACATGTTTTCAGTGTTTCCCTAGAGCCCTTATTGTATAGAATGCAGCAGTCCATAGAAAAAAAAAATTCAATTCTTTATAAAGTTATATTTCGAAGTGATGTTACAAACTTGTCAAATAAACCATATTTTTCAAACTTTTCTACCTTGTGGAAAGATAAGAATGTATCTTAAAAATACTAGCCTTATTTTGAAGGCCAATGATCCAACTCAATATGAAGTTTGAGTTGACGGTAATGATGTGATTCACATGAAATACACTCATGTAGCTTCAAAATTCAAATGAACTGATTCTACATGAAGTTTGAGTTGATATTTATATTTCGATGCATACTCACATGAATGACACTTATGTGGCTTCAAATTCGAATGAACCAAATCTATATGTTTCTTCAGATCAGATTTCGATTTTGAAGCATGTTCACATAACTGACACTTATGTGGCTTCAATTTCAAATGAACATAAACTATATGTTGTTTTAGAGTACCTTTCCTGCTTGTAGTATGTTCACATAAGTGACATGCATATTGCTTCAAATTCAAATGAACTGATTCCATATGAAGCTTGCCTTTGTGTTTATCAGGGAATGCTTTGTCACACAAGGGACACTTATATAGCTTCAAATTCAAATGAACAAAATCTATATGTTTCTTCAGATCAGCTTTTGAATTTGTAGCACTATCACATAAGTGACACTTATGTAGCTTCAAATTCACATGAACAGATTCTATATGTCTCTTCAGAGCAGATTTTGAATTTGTAGCATGATCACATAAATGACAATTATTCGGCTTCAAATTTAAATGAACAGAATCTATATGTCTCTTCAGATCAGATTTTGTCTTTGTAACATATTCACATAAGTGACAATTATTTGGCTTCAAATTCAAATGAACAAAATCTATATGTTTCTTCAGATCATATTTTGAATTTGTAGCATATTCACATAAGTGACACTCATGTGGCTTCAAATTCAAATGAACAGAATCTATATGTTTTTTCAGTTCATAATTTCTAATTGTGGCATAGTCACATAAGTGACACTCATGTGGCTTCAAATTCAAATGAACACGATCAATATGTAATTTGAGATTAAATTCACGATTTGTAACATAATCACATTGGTGACACTCATGTTGCTTTAATTTCATTGCATAATTTTGTTCAGATAAGTTATTGTCTTCATACTTTGCTAAGTATTCTGTTCTGTCATGAATTCCACTGTTGTCAACAAATTGTTCGGAAATGTCGACATCTTCAACCTTCCCCAGATGAGTCGAAAAGTTCTCACCATTTTTCGGATCTTGTGTACTGAAACAAGTAAAAACATCCAAATTTCAACAGCAAAATTGGTTTGATGAATTGAATTGAATAAGTAAGAAGAGTGTAGAGTTAATGATATTGAAAGAATTGTAGATTCGGGTAATGTGATTTAGTTACGTTCCTTATTGTTGGGATAGGCGATTTATTTCGCATCACATTGTTTTATATTAGCACAATGCGACACACAACATTTCGGTGCGTTTCGACCCTAAGAAGGCTAGGCTTTGTTATAAGAGCGGTGTCGATAGGGAAAAATCACGTACTGCGAGATGGCGCTGATAATGAAAAAATGTCGGGCCAGGATGTGATCAAAATATTCTGTCATTTCTGTCTTTCATAACAAGTGAATCAAATATTTTTTATAAGATTGAGGAATTAATAATAATACCACTATATAGAAAATCATTGAAATTACGATAAAAAAATTGGGAGTGCTTGCTGCAAACTAACATAGTCTTTGAGATACGTTTCCCAATCTTTGAGATTGTCTGTCATTTTTAAACTGCTTTGGGATTCAACGGGAATTTATGTAAAGAAATTTCAAAAGTACTATATTGAAACGAACTTATGCCGGACTTGTCGCTCGCGAGCCTTCTAGATGCGTCCACGCCATTCTCGACAGACGTCGACGTTCCAAACCCTTCGAGGTCTATGAAGCCGATATACAACGACATGGACCCAAACGAAAGGAGTACTACGGTATAGGACTTGATAGTGTGTAGATAAATTACACAGGCCAACAAAATGAAGAAAAATTTTTGGTGCCGGAAATCCAAGTTCGAATGTTTTCAATGTGCTGATTTCAAAAATGCTACCAGATTTTTTCTATCAGCTCTAGTTTTTGAGATACGTGTCCCTCCCCTGCCAAGTCATGAACAACGTTCTTTGGTAGTACGTGACCCTCTCCCTGTGTACTTTTACATAACGGCAACAAATATGGTTCAATTCCTATTGGTCATTCTACCACCATGAAGGAGGAATATTAACCCTTTAGTGCCCGAATACTGAAAAAACTTGAATTCACAAATTTTTTTTTCTGTTTTTTGTTTTTTGAAGGGTTTTGAACACAATTCAATTTTTTTCAGAATTTTATTTTCATTTTTGAAAAAAAATCCAAAATATGGACTTTTAAGTACCTACCGTTAGGAATGATGTAATTTATAGTGCTAATGAAATGCTCTGTAACTGAAATATTTTATTCCTCATTTTCATTGAATTTTTCCACAAAATTCAGAATAACTACTGATAATACTAGGTATAAACCAAAAAAATTGAAAAATATCTATAGAATCGTTATTCCAAATCAGTATCCGCATTTTCAGAGTCACTCTCTTCTTCATCTGTTAAAATATTATTATCTAACGATAAATATTCGTTGAGGATCTTATTTGCAATGACCTCTATTTCTTTCGAATAAAGTGGTCTCTTACATACCACTGTTGAATTTTTCTGCTCGCCATATTTCCTGACGGTACTTCTGCGTCCTGATGAAAAATGGGAAATTTCCCAAGAAAAGATGTTTGAATGTTTATTATTGAATCATAAACCTACTGGGTATAGCCACCAGCAACGATATATATTAAATAAAAATAGCAGAATATAGAAAACTAAATTTTACGACGTGTTGAAATTACTGGTACTCAGGAGTACCGTCGGGCACTAAAGGGTTAAACAATTGCGCTAGTCTTATAAAAAATCAAATATGATGAACATCAATGGGTAATTTGTGTTGATTTAAAAATGGTTAACTCCTTGGACAGCAGAGTGGATATACAAAATATTCTTGTTTTTTATGCCTTTGGGACAGCAGATCTAAAAATGATCACTGAATTAAAAGAAATTGGCCTTCATGATTCAAGGAAAACATAACGTTATCAACAAAGCTTTGGTGGTGAGAGAAAAACTCTACTTCCGCCTTTGCATATTAAGTTGGGGCTGATGAAGCAATTTGTGAAAGCTTTAAATCGAGATGGAAATTGTTTTGGGTACTTGTCAGGCAAATTACTTGGGATTAGTACGGAAAAACTAAAAGCCGGTATATCTGCCCTCAAATATGTCAACTTGTTAAAGATCCTCAATTCACCACATCCATGAACAAGAGTGAATCTAATGCCTGGTGTTCATTTGTTCAAGTACAACAAAATTTTCTTGGAAGTTATAAAGCAGAGAATTACATAGAATTAGTGAAAACTATGCTTTCAAATTTTAATACTCTCCGTTGTAATATGAGCATAAAAGTTCACTACCTCCACAGGCACCTAGATCGCTTTCCAGAAAACTTGGAGGATTCAAGCGAAGAACAGGGGGAAAGATTGCATCAGGATATCAAAACTATGGAACATCAATATCAAGGACAATGGGATATCCACATGATGGCTGACTACTGTTGGAGCTTTCAGCGAAACTACCCTAGTAAAAATCATGCCAGAAGGTCATATAAGAGGAAATTCTTAAGTGACAAGTGACTAATGTTTGTGAATTTTGTAATAAATACTTAAATCTATATGTTTCTGTGAATAAATGTATTTTCAAACTAGCAAAAGTAATAGCTATAACGTGAAATATACACAAGTTGAGAATAAAAAATACTAAATGTACTTAATTAGAGAATAAAAAATACTAAATCTACTTAATTAGAGAATGCATGCATTCCATGATTTTACTTGAGAACAAAGCTGGATATTACTTTTAGGAATAATCTGAGATCAATGTTGGTGAATATACCTTTCTGTTCCATGAAAACCTACAATTTGGATGCAAGATGTTGATATACTAACACTCAACCATAATCTGATAATAGCAAAATTCTGAGATTTACAACCATTCAATAAATAATTTTAAAGAAAGTATATTTTGTTGGAATAGTTTTTTGTACCGAAATCATATCAGAACTTACCTATCAGTTTTATCAAGTATCTCTTCTTTCACATCAAAGCAGTTCATTTCTTCCATCTCAAATATATGTTGCTTTTCAAGAAGTCCCTACAAAATAATAGCAAATGTTGTAAGTGTTATCATCACATGAATGAAGCAGGTACGAAGTGATGAGGTCTATTAGTGGTATTTTGGTGTACCAAAGGAGCATTAAAAACGATTTGAGGTGAAAAAGGTAAAGAAGGAACAAACAAGATCCTGAAAAGAGCAGAACGAAACATTAATACGTCCAAAAAATTCATAAGTACACTAGGAATGCAGAGATGCTTTGAAATTGAAGTACGAGTGCACTTACGTTTCCGAATATTTGTATGATAACTTTCACTGACTTTCTTATATATTTTAATACAATAATTGAAAATTCCCAATATGACAAAAGCTAATCCAAAAATTAGACAACTCTTTGGCTAATCTAACCTTACTTTACGAAAATCAGAGAAGAGGGTTAGCGCAAAGATAACAAATTGTTATTCTTTGGTTAGTGGCCTGTCACGTCAAACAGAAGGCACTAGATTTATATTGCTCTGATTCTCAACGAAATAAGAGAATAATAAGTATAATTTAACAACAATTTAAGAACTTGAACCTTCAAACTAAAATACACGACCAGTTGTCTGTCGATAATAATTTGACATAAACATTAGCCAAAAGCTTTGAATAAAGAACTACAGGAAGGAGCATTAGGCTTGAAAAAGTGGTACCAAACGGGTTGTTGCATATGGTCGATTCGTATTTCCGGATTGCAGTGGCGTAGAGTATTTTAGCAGGATAGAAACTAGAAAACTTCCATTAATTTTCGTTGTTATTTATTAATGCTTTCAAACATTGAACAACCTAGAGACTTGAAATTTTCAGTGTGGGTTCAGTTCCTGAATGCCTCGGTTAAGTTCGTTAATGGGCCAAATTCCACCAGCGGTTCCGTAAATATGGCCGTTCAAAGTTTTGTTCCCCTGATTACTTGAAAACTACAGATTTGACTGAGATGAAATTTTGCACTCAAATGGAGAATGAGGTGTTCAAGCTACATGTGAAATTTTGTCCAGATCGCATGACCAGAACCATAGAAACCATAGAAAATTGTAACTTTTGAACGGAAACGCCTAGGGACTTGAAATTTTCAGGGTAGTTGTGGATCTCGAATGTCGTGATTACGTTCATCTATGTTCATCTAGGGGTTCCGTAAATATGGTCGTTTGAAATTTAGTTTTCTTGATAATTTCAAAACTACAGATTCGATCGTGACGAAATTTTGTATACTAATGGAGAATGATATATTCAAAATACATTTCTCCAGATCACATGACCAGAACCATAGAAACCATAGAAAATCATAACTTTCGAACAGAAAGGCCTAGGGACTTGAAATTTTCAGGATAGGTGTGGATCAGAAATGTCGCGTTCACGTTTATCAATGAGCAGAATTATACAAGGGGTTCCGTAAATACGGTCGTTTGAAATTCTGGCTTCCCGATAATTTCGAAACTACGGATTCGATCGAGATGAAATTTTGTATTTTAATCGAGAATGATATATTAAAACAATATTTTGTCCAGATCGCATAACCAGAACCATAGAAACCAAAGAAAATTGTAACTTTTGAACGGAAAGGCCTAGAAACTTGAAATTTTCAGGGTGGGTTTGGATCGCGAATATCGCGGTCACGTTCATCAATGAGCAAAATTAGACTAGGGGTTCCGTAAATATAGCCGTTCAAAATATTTTTTTCCTGATAGTCCCGAAAATACTGAGCGGATTGGAATGAAATTTTGTACCTAGCTGAGGAATAATGTATTCAAACTACGTGCAAAATTTTGTCCAAATCGCAACACCAAGACCATAGATACCGTAGAAAATTCTAGCGAATTATCGAAAAAAAATTGATCAGCTGAAGCACTGACATAAAGTCTGGAGTTTTGCCTAAGTTTCAGAATTTTTTTGACAGCTGTCGGAAATTCTTTCAATTGATTTCTAAAACTGGAAAATTCGAATATACCGAGAAGGTGCATGTACGAGCGCTCAAAAGCTCCTGCCTTCATGGCAGTGCTTTTCGTAATTTTTTTTCTGATAATTTCGAAAATACTTATTGGATTGAAATGAAATTTCGCACATATATGAAGAATAATGTATAATTTTGTCCAGATCACATTACCAAGACCATAGATACCGTAGAAAATTCTAGCGAATTATCGAAAAAGAAGAAGGTCACCAAAGCACTAACGTGAAGTCTGGATTTTCGCGTTGGTTTGAAATTTTCTTTGATAGCTGTCAAAAGCTTTCCAATTGGTTTCTAAAACTGGAGAATGCGAATCTACCTACAAGGTGCATGTACGAGCGCTCAAAAGCTCCTGCCTTCACGGCAGTGCTTTTCGTAATTTTTTTTAGTGAAAGAAATGCATGTATAAATTTGAAAGAAGTCATAGTCTATAAGATTTGTGTGATTATTCTTAGAATTTCATTAGATGATATAGATATAAACAATGTTGAATAGTTAATATGTAATTGGAATATTTGATGGAACTTTTGTTAATTTAATATACTTTGAGATTTGGAAACCATACAAAATGCATATCAAAATGTAGAGAAAAATATGGTCGAATTTTCTAAAGTACTTGTGGAGAAGGTAAACTTACCTCTGAAGAGAAAATTCCGAAAAACATCATATTCCAGAAAATTTGACATTTCGATTTTCAATTGTTTCGTAAAAAACTATATAAGGCAGAGGAAAATTCATATTCATAGATTTCAGTTGCTTTTTAACCTTCGTCGAATCCACGTCGCTCAGAAGTGAAAATCTCTCCATTTGTTCGTGAAATTATATCTAGAAAGGAGTATAAACACGTGCGATTTTGTTCTTCGAATGTTATTTTGAAAGTGCTTACGTGAATCAAAAGTTCAATAAACCGAAATTCAACTAGAATCCAGTAATTATATTGTACAAGATCCAAGTGATTGTCCCAAATATCAAGATTTTATCAACACTCGGTGGAAAAATCAAATAAATTTTGGATAATTCGACTATTTAGAGGTTAACACATAGAATTATATTTTGATGTCATATTTTTATAATAAATTTGTATTTTTTTTTATTTCATTACAATCTGAAGGAATTTCAGAATCGTCGAGTCAAACCTTGAACTCTCCCCGAGTGAGTCTGATAAATTTAAAACCCAAGTAAATAAAAATGAAAATATTTTATTAAAAGTTTATATAATTTGGAAGAAGTGAAAACTGGCGCCCATTCTCAAAATTTCATCTGATTAATAATATTATAAATAATTCAATTCACGAGTTTTCATAACAATATATATATATCAAAAGCAAGAGCAATATATTTCTAGATATAGAAGGAAAATGAGAAACATTATTGTTAAATGGACATGTTTATTAGTTTAAGAATTAAGAAGAACCATAGACTTATAATATTTATATATATAATAATTATTTGTCTATGAGAAGAACAAGCACAAACAATACGAGACATTCAAAGGTCAACAATTTCTTTTTATTTCCAAATGGGCTGATTTTATATGCCTTTTGAGATTGATCTTTTGAGCTGAAGCATACTCACATAAGTGACATTTTCGTTCCTTCATATTCAAATGCACTGAATTTATATGCGTTTTGAGATTCGATTTTTGAGCCGAAGCATAATCACATAAGTGACACTTATGTTCCTTCATATTCGAATGCACTGTTTTTAAATGCTTTTTGACATTGTTCTTATGAGCTGAAGCATAATCGCATAAGTGACACTTGTGTTCCTTTATATTCAAATGAACTGATTTTAAATGCGTTTCGACATTGATCTTTTGAGCTGAAGCATAATCGCATAAGTGACACTTATGTTCCTTTATATTTAAATGGACTGATTTAATATGTGTTTTGAGGCTATCCTTCCGAGCTGCAGCGTGATCACATAAGTGACACTTATATTTCTTTATATTCGAATGCACTGAATTTATATGCGTTTCGAGATAGCTTTTCCGAACTGCAGCATAAACGCATAAGTGACACTTATGTTCCTTCATATTCAAATGAACCGATTTTATATGCCTTTCGAGGTGAAACTTTGCAACTGCAGAGTAATCGCATAAGTGACACTTGTGTTCCTTTATATTCAAATGGACTGTATTAATATGTGCTTTAAGGTTATACTTCTGAGCTGCAGCATGATCACATAAGTGACACTTATGTTCCTTCATTTCCAAATGAACTGATTTTATATGTGTTTCAAGCTGTCTTTTCCGTCCTGCAGCATAATCACATAAGTGACACTTATGTTCCTTCATATTCAAATGCGCTGAATTTATATGCGTTTTGAGATTCATTTTTTGAGCCGAAGCATAATCACATAAGTGACACTTGTGTTCCTTCATATTCGAATGAACTGCTTTTATATGCATTGTAAGGGTAATCTTCTGAGCTGCAGCATAATCACATAAGTGACACTTATGTTCCTTTATATTCAAATGGACTGAATCTATATGCCTTTTGACCTTTTCCTTCCGAACTGCAGCATAATTGCATAGGTGACACTTATGTTTCTTCAAATTAACAATAAGATCACGGTGTTCGGGATCAATTTCCTGTTGTACTGCGAATTCACGTGAATCATTCCTATGTTCCTGTTCTTCAATGAAATTTCTAGTCGTTTCCATTTCGAATTTGGTAGAAAATGTTCCTTCCTGGATTTCCAGGAAATCACTCCTCTCATGCACTCCATTTTCATCAATGAATTGTTCAATAATGTCAATTTCTTCAATTTTTAAGCCTTCAGCTTTTCCCTCATCATCTGTATACCGAGCACTGGAACAGATCAAACAGTTACGAAAAATAGTTTTGGGCGTGCATGTTAGTAATAGTAATAATTTATTTCCATTTCTTCAGTTATTACAAATAATCAAGTAGAAATGAGGTTAAATAGAGATCAATAATTTACATTATTTGAAGTTCCTACAACCAATAAAAAATTCGACTATATTATTTATGCAGCGAAAAAATTAACTGGTAATATAAAACAAGCAAAATCAACAATAACCCATTCAAAATCGCCACATACATTCCCAACAACCAATTAGTGAAGAACATCTGAAGGAACTCGTGAAGAAACTGAAAAACAAGACCTCGAGTGGAATTGATGAGATATCTAATAGAACAATAAAAAATACCCTAGAAGAAATAAGCCAACCGCTCACATACATCATAAACAGAAGGAATCTTCCCCACTAAACTTAAAATAGCAGAAATAATACCTAAATATAAAACTGGCAATCCTGAAGACCTTGGAAACTACAGACCAATCAGCCTACTTACATCATTCTCCAAGCTATTTGAACTAGCATTCTGTGAACAAATTTTGGAATATTTCACACTACATACGCTTTTTGGCCAAGACCAACATGGTGGTCTGAAAGGAAAATCCACACAGACAGCAATATATCAAATCATAGAGGCTTTCGAGGAAGGCTGTTTGTCAATGGGATTGTTCCTGGATCTATCAAAGGCATATGACTGTCTGATGACATAATGCAGTACACCAAGATCTGGTTCCAAAACAACAATTTAATACTTAATAAAACAAAAACCAAAATGATTTTGTTTCAGCCCACTCAACCCAATATAGAGAAACCAGAAAAAATCAAAATCGGAAATCAGGAATTCAACTTATCAGAGAATACTAAATTTCTGGACGTCTATATTGATGCAGATATGAAGTGGAACACGCACTGAAAGTTTCGAAAGTAATATAAATAGTGTATTTGGTGAAATAGTTTATTATCGAACACGTGAAAAAAGTTAGGGTTATGTACGAAAATATTAGACAAATTCAGGCGAATAAAATAACAGTAAATACTTACTCATATTCAATTGACGATCCTTTAGTAGATTCATGGACATACTCTTCAATTTTCTCTTCTGTGTCGATCTCATTCTTTATATTATTATAATCAGATTCACACTTGTCTGCCATTTTTCAAAGTATTAAACTAAAATGCTCTGGAATCTGAAAATGAAGTATACACGATAAACAATCATCGAGTCATCGAGTATTTTATTTCTTCTTCACTCTTTTACAATGTGCTTGGTTTATTGTATTTTCTTCTTCTTCTCCATTCTTTTTCAATGTGCTTGGTTGGATATTGCATTTTCATTCAACGCTTTCAACATAGACAAATAATTGATTTATTATTCATCTATGGATATAATAAATAATACATTTTTATCGACGCATACGCGATTCCAAAGGTTTAAACGCCCCCTGCCGGATGAATCCCGAACCTAGAAATCGAGTATTGTTTTCATATTTCGCGTGCTTGTTAAACCAGATATTTTTATTTTATATCCAGTAACCAGGTATTCGTGAGGTATATTTAGGAATCTTCATCGTTTTCTGAGCAGAGTAATTGGTAATGAAAAAAAATAGTCGGTAAGGTATTTATAACAGTGTTATTCAGTTGAAATACGTTCAGAAAGTTATTGAATTTTAGGTTACAAGTTTGAGTCCAATTTTCTGGGTTTGAGGTTTGAGTGGTGATTTAGAAATCGACAAGAGTGTTATGAAACTGATCTTCGTATTGTAATGGTCGGTCCTAGATTAGCATCCTGCAAATGAGGCAGCTTCATATAATGCCGATTTCAAAATAGATTACTCTAAGTTTATATACTGACTAGACGAACACAAGGAGTCTGTACTCCGTCATTTTGGTTCGATGATTATTTTCTATGCTCAATAAGTGTAAGGTACCCAGCTAGGGTAGGTTCGCTCAATCGTTATGCAGTCGAGGGATGGTGAATAAAAGGTTTATTCTTACATCTAGAGTAGACTCTCATCTGAAGACTCTGATCTAGCCAAGATGTTAATATGTTTATATATTCATAAGATAGTTACATGTTTAATCGATTGTATCAAAACACCTTCGAGAATCGATTACATGATTGATAACATTACATATTCTAGTAAACACATCTGTTTACGTTTCAGGCACGCTTTGGCGACAAATCGAGGTAACAGATATTGCATCTCAAGATCGTTAATATACAGAGTGTTCGTACTGATACATACTACACCTTCCCCCTTTGAGAGAAAAAATTTTTCTATACAAGAAAAAAATTTTTTTTTTTTGACTTATCTATAGCTTATATATACGTTATACATAATTTTAATGGAACTTACATATACAAAGTTTTAATACCTAATCTAAAATTTACATCAGTCTTTTAATTCTAATCACTGGTTAGTAATCGTTACTCGTTATGAAAAATACGGTTTCACTCTGTTCTTGTGAACTTCTTTGAGTTTGTTCTTGTCCGTTTTCACAATAATGTTTGGGTTTCGCACTTCCACTATTTCGTAGGGACCGTTAAATAAGGGGTCAAGTTTATTGTCACTGTTCTTATTATTCAAGAGCACCTTATCTCCTACTTTATAGTTCATTTCATTACAATTTCTGTCGAAATTCTCTTTTCTTTTGTCTTCACTAAGTTTTCTCTAGCATCTTTCCATGCCGTTTGCACCCTATATTTCAGTTCTAGAGGATAGTTGTCAAAATTGTAGATTGGATCTACTTGGCTTTTTAAATTTTGTGGAAATCTACTAGGTTTTCCGAAAACTAGTTCGTCAGGAGTATAGCGAGTTGAAGAGTTCACGGTATTGTTGTATGAAAAGCACCAATATGGAACCCAATTACTCCAGTTGGTACTATCCTTAGCTGCCTGCATACGAAGGAATGCTCCTAAGTGTTTATGCGAATTTTCAAGCGCACCTTGTGTTTCGTGGTGATAAGCTGTTGAATTGAATTGCTTTATTTTGAGCAATTCGCACGATTCACTAAATATTCTTGATAAGAATTCTGTGCCTTGGTCTGTAACAACTTCAGAAGGTATACCATACCTTAAAACAAAGTTTTGAATAAAAGATTTCGAAACTGTTTCTGCCTCTTTGTTTGGTAGTGGGTAACACTCTACGAATTTGGTCAAGTCGCATTGAATAGTGAGAATATACTTATTATTTCCGGTATCCGTAGGTAATGGACCTACGAGATCTAAAAAAACTTTCTGAAAAGCAGACGAAGCTGTGGTGGTGATTGCCAAAGGTTCCTTCTAGGTAAGGAATGTTTATGACGTTGACAATCGTCACACTTCTTTACAAATTTTTCAACGTCAGATCTTAAACCATTCCAGAAATACTCTCTTTTGATATTGTTGAACATGCGTTCGATACTTGCATGTCCACCGGTTGGAAGCATATGAAAGTCGTTCAGAATAATTTGCCTTAATTCTGTGTCTTCTATTCGCGTTACATCTCTTATTATGTTAATCTTTAAGGATGTTCCTAGAATTTCATTTTTACAATTTCTCAACATATTCAAAAATTTTATATTGCTAGCTAGCTTTATGAGGAACAATTCTAATATATTATTTTCTGCGCATATTTTTTCCAGTATCCTCAACGATGTACGTTGATCAGATGTCTTGGTTAATGAAAATAATTTGTGAATTTACATTATATGGCCATGGCCAGAGTTAACCCTGAATTAGCAGAAGGAAGAAGCATAAGAAATAAAGTTATGAATAATTTTCGATATCGAAAATAACTTAAATAAACACCTTATAAAAAATAAATATTTTCATATTTTCAAACAAAATAAACTGTAACTAACAGTAACACATAAACTCAATATCAATCTATATTAATAAAAGAGGATCTATGGTTTATGTTTGTAAAAGCATCACGTTCAAACGACTGCACCAAATTTCATAATTCTTTTTTTGTTGTGTTCATTATTATCACGAAAACCTGTATACAACGAAATATTCCCGAAAAAAACGCACGGAAAAGGAAAAAAGGCTTCCTTTTTTCCTCCGACCAAGAGAACAATCATAGATCACTTATATCATAGATTTTGACACTTAGACAAAAAGTGAAGTTTATCGTGTTTCAAGAATTTGCTTAGAAGTTTATCACTGTGTTTGTTATATATCGTTGTGTTGTGGGATAGTTATTGTTGTGATTGATCAAAATGCCATCAGTGAGGCGTCCAAATATTGGTTAGCGGACGCGTAACTCAAGACGAGTTCGCAATGTTCGAGACAATGTGTCAGAAGAAGAGCGTAGGAATTGATTGGAGGCGAATAGAATAAGAATGTCTCAATCCAGATCTGCCCCAGCTCTATTATCGATCTCAGGCGAGATACAAGAAAATATGGAAACTAATGAAATGATCAACTTCGAGCGTTTGGCATTTAGATATGATCCCACAGTCGATTATGCTAGCAATGTATTGGTGTCTTTTGGAAACATGAGCACCAATTGTCAATTCTGCAATGCTCTGAGATATCGATACGAACCCCCAGGATTATGTTGTTCGAATGGAAAAATCAAATTGCCACAACTGACAACGCCACCTGAACCTTTGAATTCGTTGCTTTCAGGACAAGAACCTCTTTCCAAACATTTCCTTCAGAATATTCAGCGTTACAATAGTGTGTTCCAAATGACATCATTTGGTTCAAACATAATTGAGGAACGAGGTTTCAATCCAACCTTCAAGGTAATTTTTTTTCTATATCAAACATCTCACACATTGATCATAACATATACCTACCTACGAATATGAAAATTCTTTTGAGACCCATAAATAAGGCTGAGGATAAGGGTAAGGGTTATGGTAAGGGTAAGGGTTGGGTTAGGTTAAGGTTAGGGTTAATAATAATCCAATACTTTAGCCACAGCAACGCGTGGCCGGGTCTGCTAGTTAACTATAAAATACACAACATAACTCAGCTGACTATTTATTTATTAATTTTTCTAAGATAATCTTCTTTAGCTCTTTTAGTTCCGAAACTATATTTTCTTTTGATACAACATTCCTTTCCATAAACAATAATTTTTTTCCATAGTATTCTTTTTTCATCAACGTTTTTTCACGCAGCAGTTCCATTGTTTCTTTGCCCATGTCCACAGCTTTATCCAAACGCTGTGTAGCAATATTTCTTGTTGTATAAGTTTTTTTTGCTGGGTTTGGTTGAATTCCATCTCCAAGAGGTATCTCTTCTTCTTGCACATTCTCATGATCAATTTCCTGTTGTACTGCGAATTCACGTGAATCATTCCTATGTTTCTGTTCTTCAATGAAATTTCTAGTCGTTTCCATTTCGAATTTGGTAGAAAATGTCCCTTCCCGGATTTCCAGGAAATCACTCCTCTCATGCACTCCATTTTCATCAATGAATTGTTCAATATCTTCAATTTTTAAGCCTTCAGCTTTTCCCTCATCATCTTTATAGTGAGCACTGGAACAGATCAAACAGTTACGAAAAATAGTTTAGGCCGTGCATGTTAGTAATAGTAATAATTTATTTTCATTTCTTCGGTTATTACAAATAATCAAGTAGAAATGAGGTTAAATAGAGATCAATAATTTACATTATTTGAAGTTCCTACAACCAATAAAAGATTCGTCAAGTGAATAAGGTTCGATGTTAACTAGGAATTGGTACAATAGTAAATTCCTTACAGAACAAGAGTGAAGACAGAAATACTCCATGTAAAGCTGACACACATAAATTAGCAAATGAATTCAATGACTATATTATTTATGCAGCAACAAAATTAACTGGTAATATAAAACGAGCAAAATCAACAATAACCCTTCCAAAATCCACAGCCACATCATTCCAAACAACCAATTAGTGAAGAACATCTGAAGGAACTCGTGAAGAAACTGAAAAACAAGACCTCGAGTGGAATTGATGACATGTCTAATAGAACAATAAAGAACACCATAGAAGAAATAAGCCAACCGCTCACATACATCATAAATAGAAGGAATCTTCCCCACTAAACTTAAAATAGCAGAAATAATACCTATATAAATATAAAACTGGCAATCGTGAAGACCTTGGAAACTACAGACCAATCAGCCTCCTTACATCATTCTCCAAGCTATTTGAACTAGCATTCTGTCAATAAACTTTGGAATATTTCACACTACATACGCTTTTTGGCCAAGACCAACATGGTGGTCTGAAAGGAAAATCCACACAGACAGCAATATACCAAATCATAGAGGCTTTCGAGGAAGGCTGTTTGTCAATGGGATTGTTCCTGGACCTTTTCAAGGCATATGACTGTCTGATGACATAATGCAGTACACCGAGAACTGGTTCCAAAACAACAATTTAATACTTAATAAAACAAAAACCAAAATGATTTTGTTTCAGCCCACTCAACCCAATATAGAGAAATCAGAAAAAATCAAAATCAGGAATTCAACTTATCAGAGAATACTAAATTTCTGGACGTCTATATTGATGCAGATATGAAGTGGAACACGCACATTAAACAATTAGAAGGGAAAATAGCATCAACATGTTTCTTCAGAATAACAGCATCATATTCATATTTAAAACCTAAATCACTAAAAATGGTTTATCATGCTATGATAGAATCGAGGTTGCGATACGGACTGGTTTTCTATGGTTCGGGTAACTTATCTTCAACTTTTGTTTTACAAAAAAAAGCAATTAGAATATTATGCAATTTGAAACACAACCAAACATGTGGAGGCGTTTTTCGACAAAAGAAGATTTTAACACTATATGTGATGTATATACAAGAATGCTTACTATTCTTCCACAAGAACAATCACCTTTTTGAAAACATAAAAATATGAAGAATAGATATGAAACAAGGACACATAACTACAACTACCCTAAATGCAGACTAACAACAACACAGGTGTTAGAATAAAGATGCCTTCAGCTGTACAATAAATTACCAAAGAGAATACAGAGGATAGAAAGCTATAAAATATTCATGTGAGAAATATTTGGTCTGCTGGTGGAAAATGAACCATACTGCTTGGAAGAGTATGGGATGGACCGCAGAGTAATCACTAAACTTTTGACACTGTTCCATTTCATATCATGTAGACGTTGTATACATTGAGATGATTTGAAATAAAGATTTCTGTTATTATTATTATACTTTCTTATTCTGACAATTAAAAATCTTAGGGAATTATGTCCCAAATAGTTGATTTCAACTGACACCACAGTTATTAAGTCCCAGGCAGAAGTACTGAAAAACATTAAGTTGTGCACTGAATGTTTCGGAAAGTAATATAAACAGTGTATTTGGTGAAATTGTTTATTATCGAAGACGTGAAAAAAGTAAGGGGTATGTACGAAAATATTAGACAAATTCAG
Organism: Aphidecta obliterata; assembly: GCA_963966015.1. Classification (NCBI taxonomy): domain Eukaryota; kingdom Metazoa; phylum Arthropoda; class Insecta; order Coleoptera; family Coccinellidae; genus Aphidecta; species Aphidecta obliterata. The sequence continues at coordinate 12,112,135 of OZ014434.1, read as the reverse complement.
GCGAATAAAATAACAGTAAATACTTACTCATATTCAATTGATGATCCTTTAGTTGATTCATGGACATACTCTTCAATTTTCTCTTCTGTGTCGATCTCAATCTTTATATTATTATAATCAGATTCACACTTGTCTGCCATTTTTCAAAGTATTAAACTAAAATGCTCTGGAATGTGGAAATATACACTACACAGGCAACTGAGAGTACTGAGACAACACGAATAACACGGTAAACAATGGTCAATGGTCATCGAGTATTGTATTTCTTCAGTTCTTCTTAACTCTTTTACAATGTGCTTGGTTTATTGTATTTTCTTCTTCTTCTTAACTCTTTTTCAATATGCTTGGTTGATATTGTATTTTCAGTCAACGCTGAACCGATCTGGCGTCTGCGCCCGCCATTTTCATTATCCGTACAGAAACCCATATTATCATGAAGTTAGGAAGTAGGTTTGCTGAGTCCGTCCAAGGAAAGAATAACCACAGAATCTCTGAGAAGAGAATCGAAGTACGATGCTAAACTCGAAATCTAGAGCTCTATAGCTAAAAAAAATTAATCAAGACTTTGCCCAACGTTTGGAAATATATATATCGAGAATCTTTGGTCGCATTCCCCTCCCCTCGCACCGTGGGAGTTCATCAATCGTCAAATGATAGTTTGACCCCTGCGAAGTATAACTCCCAATTTACCGCCTTTAATCTACTCAATCATTTTTGAGCGCTCGTACTACTTACACGAGGGCTATATCATTTCGTCACGATGTCTGTATTTTTCGAATTTTGAGCCGAAATGGTCTCAATCGACCATGTCCGACTCACTGATGACGAATCCGTCGGAAAATTCGGGTCTGTCCGTCCGGCCGTCCGTCCGTAAGCACGATAACTCTCGAACGGAGCAACCTAGAGACTTGAAATTTTCAGTGTGGGTTCAGTTCCCGAATGCCTCGGTTAAGTTCGTTAATAGGCCAAATTCCACCAGGGGTTCCGTAAATATGGCCGTTCAAAGTTTTGTTCCCCTGATTACTTGAAAACTACAGATTTGATCGAGATGAAATTTCGCACTCAAATGGAGAATGGGGTGTTCAAGCTACATAAGAAATTTTGTCCAGATCGCATGTCCAGAACCATAGAAACCATAGAAAATTGTAACTTTTGAACGGAAACGCCTAGGGACTTGAGATTTTCAGGATAGGTGTGGATCACGAATGTCGTGATCACGTTCATCTATGAGCAAAATTATACTTGGGGTTCCGTAAATATGGTCGTTTGAAATTTAGTTTTCTTGATAATTTCAAAATTACAGATTCGATCGTGACGAAATTTTGTATACTAATGGATAATGATATATTCAAGCTACATTTCTCCAGATCACATAACCAGAACCATAGAAAATCATAACTTATTATGAAAATTATCGAAAAAAAATTGGTCACCTAAAGCACTGACATGAAGTCTGGAGTTTCGCCTAAGTTTCAGAATTTTTGTGACAGCTGACGAAAATTCCTTCAATTGATTTCTAAAACTGGAAAATGCGAATCTACCTACAAGGTGCATGTACGAGCGCTCAAAAGCTCCTGCCTTCACGGCAGTGCTTTCCGTAATTTTTTTCAGAGAGTCCAATAGCTCTTCTATATAGTGTTAAAGGATTATCCATTAATTTTGGGACACCCTAAGAAGGCTAGGCTTTGTTATAAGAGCGGTGTCGATAGGGAAAAATCAGGTACTGCGAGATGGCGCTGATAATGAAAAAATGTCGGGCCAGGATGTGATCAAAATATTCTGTCATTTCTGTCTTTCATAACAAGTGAATCAAATATTTTTTATAAGATTGAGGAATTAATAATAATACCACTATATAGAAAATCATTGAAATTAGGATAAAAAAATTGGGAGTGCTTGCTGCAAACTAACATAGTCTTTGAGATACGTTTCCCAATCTTTGAGATTGTCTGTCATTTTTAAACTGCTTTGGGATTCAACGGGAATTTATGTAAAGAAATTTCAAAAGTACTATATTGAAACGAACTTATGCCGGACTTGTCGCTCGCGAGCCTTCTAGATGCGTCCACGCCATTCTCGACAGACGTCGACGTTCCAAACCCTTCGAGGTCTATGAAGCCGATATACAACGACATGGACCCAAACGAAAGGAGTACTACGGTATAGGACTTGATAGTGTGTAGATAAATTACACAGGCCAACAAAATGAAGAAAAATTTTTGGTGCCGGAAATCCAAGTTCGAATGTTTTCAATGTGCTGATTTCAAAAATGCTACCAGATTTTTTCTATCAGCTCTAGTTTCTGAGATACGTGTCCCTCCCCTGCCAAGTCATGAACAACGTTCTTTGGTAGTACGTGACCCTCTCCCTGTGTACTTTTACATAACGGCAACAAATATGGTTCAATTCCTATTGGTCATTCTACCACCATGAAGGAGGAATATTAAACAATTGCGCTAGTCTTATAAAAAATCAAATATGATGAACATCAATGGGTAATTTGTGTTGATTTAAAAATGGTTAACTCCTTGGACAGCAGAGTGGATATACAAAATATTCTTGTTTTTTATGCCTTTGGGACAGCAGATCTAAAAATGAACACTGAATTAGAAGAACTTGGCCTTCATGATTCAAGGAAAACATAACGTTATCAACAAAGCTTTGGTGGTGAGAGAAAAACTCTACTTCCGCCTTTGCATATTAAGTTGGGGCTGATGAAGCAATTTGTGAAAGCTTTAAATCGAGATGGAAATTGTTTTGGGTACTTGTCAGGCAAATTACCTGGGATTAGTACGGAAAAACTAAAAGCCGGTATATTTGCCCTCAAATATGTCAACTTGTTAAAGATCCTCAATTCACCACATCCATGAACAAGAGTGAATCTAATGCCTGGTGTTCATTTGTTCAAGTACAACAAAATTTTCTTGGAAATTATAAAGCAGAGAATTACGTAGAATTAGTGAAAACTATGCTTTCAAATTTTAATACTCTCCGTTGTAATATGAGCATAAAAGTTCACTACCTCCACAGGCACCTAGATCGCTTTCCAGAAAACTTGGAGGATTCAAGTGAAGAACAGGGGGAAAGATTGCATCAGGATATCAAAACTATGGAACATCAATATCAAGGACAATGGGATATCCACATGATGGCTGACTACTGTTGGAGCTTTCAGCGAAACTACCCTAGTAAAAATCATGCCAGAAGGTCATATAAGAGGAAATTCTTAAGTGACAAGTGACTAATGTTTGTGAATTTTGTAATAAATACTTAAATCTATATGTTTCTGTGAATAAATGTATTTTTAAACTAGCAAAAGTAATAGCTATAACGTGAAATATACACAAGTTGAGAATAAAAAATACTAAATGTACTTGATTAGAGAATAAAAAATACTAAATCTACTTAATTAGAGAATGCATGCATTCCATGATTTTACTTGAGAACAAAGCTGGATATTACTTTTAGGAATAATCTGAGATCAATGTTGGTGAATATACCTTTCTGTTCCATGAAAACCGACAATTTGGATGCAAGTAGTTGATATACTAATACTCAACCATAATCTGATAATAGGAAAATTCTGAGATTTACAACCATTCAATAAATAATTTTAAAGAAAGTATATTTTGTAGGAATAGTTTTTTGTACCGAAATCATATCAGAACTTACCTATCAGTTTTATCAAGTATCTCTTCTTTCACATCAAAGCAGTTCATTTCTTCCATCTCAAATATATGTTGCTTTTCAAGAAGTCCCTAAAAAATAATAGCAAATGTTGTAAGTGTTATCATCACATGAATGAAGCAGGTACGAAGTGATGAGGTCTATTAGTGGTATTTTGGTGTACCAAAGGAGCATTAAAAACGATTTGAGGTGAAAAAGGTAAAGAAGGAACAAACAAGATCCTGAAAAGAGCAGAACGAAACATTAATACGTCCAAAAAATTCATAAGTACACTAGGAATGCAGAGATGCTTTGAAATTGAAGTACGAGTGCACTTACGTTTCCGAATATTTGTATGATAACTTTCACTGACTTTCTTATATATTTTAATACAATAATTGAAAATTCCCAATATGACAAAAGCTAATCCAAAAATGGCTAATCTAACCTTACTTTACGAAAATCAGAGAAGAGGGTTAGCGCAAAGATAACCAATTGTTATTCTTTGGTTAGTGGCCTGTCGCGTCAAACAGAAGGCACTAGATTTATATTGCTCTGATTCTCAACGAAATAAGAGAATAATAAGTATAATTTAACAACAATTTAAGAACTTGAACCTTCAAACTAAAATACACGACCAGTTGTCTGTCGATAATAATTTGACATAAACATTAGCCAAAAGCTTTGAATAAAGAACTACAGGAAGGAGCATTAGGCTTGAAAAAGTGGTACCAAACGGGTTGTTGCATATGGTCGATTCGTATTTCCGGATTGCAGTGGCGTAGAGTATTTTAGCAGGATAGAAACTAGAAAACTTCCATTAATTTTCGTTGTTATTTATTAATGCTTTCGAACATTGAACAACCTAGAGACTTGAAATTTTCAGTGTGGGTTCAGTTCCTGAATGCCTCGGTTAAGTTCGTTAATGGGCCAAATTCCACCAGGGGTTCCGTAAATATGGCCATTCAAAGTTTTGTTTCCCTGATTACTTGAAAACTACAGATTTGATCGAAATGAAATTTCGCACTCAAATGGAGAATGTGCTGTTCAAGCTACATGTGAAATTTTGTCCAGATCGCATGACCAGAACCATAGAAACCATAGAAAATTGTAACTTTTGAACGGAAACGCCTAGGGACTTGAAATTTTCAGGGTAGTTGTGGATCTCGAATGTCGTGATTACGTTCATCTATGTTCATCTAGGGGTTCCGTAAATATGGTCGTTTGAAATTTAGTTTTCTTGATAATTTCAAAACTACAGATTCGATCGTGACGAAATTTTGTATACTAATGGAGAATGATATATTCAAAATACATTCCTCCAGATCACATGACCAGAACCATAGAAACCATAGAAAATCATAACTTTCGAACAGAAAGGCCTAGGGACTTGAAATTTTCAGGATAGGTGTGGATCAGAAATGTCGCGTTCACGTTTATCAATGAGCAGAATTATACAAGGGGTTCCGTAAATACGGTCGTTTGAAATTCTGGCTTCCCGATAATTTCGAAACTACGGATTCGATCGAGATGAAATTTTGTATTTTAATCGAGAATGATATATTAAAACAATATTTTGTCCAGATCGCATAACCAGAACCATAGAAACCAAAGAAAATTGTAACTTTTGAACGGAAAGGCCTAGAAACTTGAAATTTTCAGGGTGGGTTTGGATCGCGAATATCGCGGTCACGTTCATCAATGAGCAAAATTAGACTAGGGGTTCCGTAAATATAGCCGTTCAAAATATTTTTTTCCTGATAGTCCCGAAAATACTGAGCGGATTGGAATGAAATTTTGTACCTAGCTGAGGAATAATGTATTCAAACTACGTGCAAAATTTTGTCCAAATCGCAACACCAAGACCATAGATACCGTAGAAAATTCTAGCGAATTATCGAAAAAAAATTGATCAGCTGAAGCACTGACATAAAGTCTGGAGTTTTGCCTAAGTTTCAGAATTTTTTTGACAGCTGTCGGAAATTCTTTCAATTGATTTCTAAAACTGGAAAATTCGAATATACCTAGAAGGTGCATGTACGAGCGCTCAAAAGCTCCTGCCTTCATGGCAGTGCTTTTCGTAATTTTTTTTCTTATAATTTCGAAAATACTTATTGGATTGAAATGAAATTTCGCACATATATGAAGAATAATGTATAATTTTGTCCAGATCGCATTACCAAGACCATAGATACCGTAGAAAATTCTAGCGAATTATCGAAAAAGAAGAAGGTCACCAAAGCACTAACGTGAAGTCTGGATTTTCGCGTTGGTTTGAAATTTTCTTTGATAGCTGTCAAAAGCTTTCCAATTGGTTTCTAAAACTGGAGAATGCGAATCTACCTACAAGGTGCATGTACGAGCGCTCAAAAGCTCCTGCCTTCACGGCAGTGCTTTTCGTAATTTTTTTTAGTGAAAGAAATGCATGTATAAATTTGAAAGAAGTCATAGTCTATAAGATTTGTGTGATTATTCTTAGAATTTCATTAGATGATATAGATATAAACAATGTTGAATAGTTAATATGTAATTGGAATATTTGATGGAACTTTTGTTAATTTAATATACTTTGAGATTTGGAAACCATACAAAATGCATATCAAAATGTAGAGAAAAATATGGTCGAATTTTCTAAAGTACTTGTGGAGAAGGTAAACTTACCTCTGAAGAGAAAATTCCGAAAAACATCATATTCCAGAAAATTTGACATTTCGATTTTCAATTGTTTCGTAAAAAACTATATAAGGCAGAGGAAAATTCATATTCATAGATTTCAGTTGCTTTTTAACCTTCGTCGAATCCACGTCGCTCAGAAGTGAAAATCTCTCCATTTGTTCGTGAAATTATATCTAGAAAGGAGTATAAACACGTGCGATTTTGTTCTTCGAATGTTATTTTGAAAGTGCTTACGTGAATCAAAAGTTCAATAAACCGAAATTCAACTAGAATCCAGTAATTATATTGTACAAGATCCAAGTGATTGTCCCAAATATCAAGATTTTATCAACACTCGGTGGAAAAATCAAATAAATTTTGGATAATTCGACTATTTAGAGGTTAACACATAGAATTATATTTTGATGTCATATTTTTATAATGAATTTGTATTTTTTTTTATTTCATTACAATCTGAAGGAATTTCAGAATCGTCGAGTCAAACCTTGAACTCTCCCCGAGTGAGTCTGATAAATTTAAAACCCAAGTAAATAAAAATGAAAATATTTTATTAAAAGTTTATATAATTTGGAAGAAGTGAAAACTGGCGTCTCAAAATTTCATCTGATTAATAATATTATAAATAATTCAATTCACGAGTTTTCATAACAATATATATATAATTACATAATGCCAACCCTGTATATTGCAGATGAACTCCTTATCTATTCTTATTCGAATAATTATATTACCTTGTTACATTTTGATGACACATCATTTTGAACACGCCACGTGTGTGGGTGTATATTTGTTCCATTGTTCGATACTGATTGTCGTAATTGACTTGAGATAAGGAATGTTATAAATACGTCTCAAGATGAATGTCCCCTTAATTAATTGAGTGCATTTCTTCCTAGCTTATTGTTAGAATAGGATAATCTTCCGTTGTAAATTAATAAATCTTATTTTTAAAAGATCGGCTTTCGCTCCAAAAACGTAATTGGCGACGAGGGTATGGGATTGTGCCGGTTTTCGTGAAGAACTGTGTTTCGAAACTTCGAGCGTGAAATCGTAGTTATCGCCGCGCTAAGAACTTCCAAAAACTTTCAGTTTCAACTGTTAAGGTGCAAAATCCAGCAACAACGAGGAGAAAAGCCGTTTGGAGCTTGATTGTTTGGGTAGCGTCTACAACGACTCCAGAAAAACAACGTGGTGAGAATCCTATCTAGAAACACTTTTTTAATTCCCAGTCACTGACCCTGGTCCAAAGTCTTCAATCTTTTCCCACGGTTTTGAGCGTAAAACTTGTGTGAGTTTTCTCTAGGTTTCTCATAAAAAACCGATTACCAGAGTTTTTCCTAGGTTTCTTAATACAAAAAACCGATTACCAGAGTTTTTCCTAGGTTTCTTATAAAATAAAAAACCGAATATAATTATTTTCTAAGTACAATACAATTTTTCAAGATTACTTCCGTAAAGCATTTCAAAGGCCGGAAGAATACGAATACGAATAAGATGGCAGTCGCACCAGAACCAAATATGTTTGATAGATTAAAATTAATTGATTTATTTTCAAAGTCAATTGTACCATTTGATGGTAATTCCGCGAATCTCGCAAGATTTTTAAATCACTGCGAAAGATTTTATAATAGGTTCCAATCTGCCGACGCGTTATTAAATGAAGCAATTATCGATATAATAAAGAGTAAATTGGTAGGAAATGCCAGTGAAATAGTAAGTTCTAATGAGAGAATTACAGATAACTGGTTTAACTTGAAGGAATTTTTAAAGTTAAGATTTGAGGAAAAAATAAGCCTCACAGTTTTGTTTTGGGATCTCCAAAATGCCCAAAGAATTCGTAATGAAAACGATTTAGATTTTCTAGAAAGAATAGTAGATTTAAAGAATAAATACGATTCGCAAGTCGAATTGTCGAATTTACCGATTCTTGAAAAGGATCAAGAAAAAAATATTGCGTCACGAGTAGCAACTAGAGTTCTGCTCTATAATATTAACCCCGAATTAAGAACAGCCCTTAGAGGTCATGGAATTATGAATTATGACGATATTGTAAACTTTATTCGTCAAGATTATTACTTTTACCAACAACCCTATATGCATTATAAAAACCAAAATAATCAGAGGAATTTTCCTCAGCAAAATCAAAGGAATGTCCCTCAAACTAATAAAAATAATTTCCCAAATAATAATCGAGCAAACTTCCCAACTAATAATTATAGAAGTTTTCCTCATAATAATCAATCAAATTTTCCCCAATCTAGTCAAAATAATCAAAGAAATTTTTATCCAAATAATTCCCAACCGAGATTCCCATCTCAACCGATTAATTTCCAACAAAAACAAGTGAAAACTTATTTCCCGACAAATCGTCAAGTCTTCGGTAATAATGAACGTAAAAACGAGAATGTTTTTAAACCTCATCCTAATCAAAGGATACAATCTCCCCCTGAAAAAATGTCGATTCAGACAAGAAATTATCCCCAAAAGAGATCTAATTATTCTACCCAATATCAACAAAGTCCTCAGAGACAATATTTTAATAATCAACCCAATCCAAATATAATGATTGAAGAATTAACTAATATTGCGTCTACTTCGAAAGACCCGAGATTCGAAAAACGTGATTTTAACGAACGTTCATATCCAGAACGTAATAATTCCAGTAAATATTTAAATGAAAATTTTCGAGATCGTGCCATGAACGACTCATTGACTTAAATAATACGTTAGATAACACGAACCAACTCCCCTATATCCAATTCCAAAATCCTAAATGTAAACTTTTAATTGATAGTGGATGCTCTGTTTGTCTTATTGATCCAAAATTCGCGTATAATAATTTCCCTAAAAATATTTTTAATGAATCTACGACACTAACTGCATGTTTCAAAAAGCAAACTGCAAATGAAAAAGTTTTAATACCTTTATTCCCTGAATTTCAAATTGATGATTTTCATCCCTTTGTCGTGTACAAGTTCCATAAGAATTATGATGGTCTTATAGGAGCAGATTTTTTGAATAAATATGGACTTAATTTAGATTTTAAAAATCAATTATTAACTAACGAATATTCTCAAATCCCCTTTTATTATCAACAAGTATGTCAGAAACCCCAAAATATTCCAATTGACCTTAGTCATTTAGAACCAGAAATTAGTACCCAACTAATGAAAATCCTTCAAACTAATGAAGATGTTTTACAGTTACCGGGTCAAGCCCTTAATTTTTCAAGCAAAATAAAACATAAAATTCGAACAAGTGACGAAGTTCCTGTTCATTGTAAAATTTATAGATACCCTGAAGTTCATAGAGAAGAAGTTCAGACTCAAATCAAAGACATGTTAGATAAAAAAATTATTAGACCGAGTATATCTCCATGGTCATTTCCAGTTGTAATTGTTCCTAAAAAAGAAGATTTATCCGGAAAAAAGAAATGGCGTATAGCAATTGACTATCGTAAATTAAATGATAAAACTATTGATGATAGGTATCCCCTTCCTCAGATTGAAAGTATCCTAGATAAATTAGGAAATAAAAAATACTTTACTACCCTTGACTTAGCATCCGGATTTCATCAAATTGAATTAGATGAAGAATCAATTGAAAAGACAGCTTTTACTGTAGAAAATGGTCATTATGAATTTTTGAGAATGCCATTTGGACTTAAAAATGCTCCAGCAACTTTCCAAAGATTAATGAATAATGTTTTGAAAGATCACATAGGAAAGATCTGTTACGTTTACATGGATGATATAGTTGTATTTTCCGATACGATCGAACAACACTTAGCAGATATCCATAATATTCTAGAAGCATTTAAAGCAGATAATTTGAAAATTCAATTAGATAAATGTCACTTTTTCAAAACTGAAATTGAATTCTTAGGACATATTATTACCCCTGAAGGAATCAAACCGAATCCGAACAAATTAAGAGCAGTCAGCAAATTTCCAATTCCTAAAACTCCTAAAGAAATAAAATCATTTCTTGGACTCGTAGGATATTATAGAAAGTTTATCCCTAATTTCGCAAAGATAACGAAACCATTAACTTCATGTTTGAAGAAAGATTCCAAAATTAATATTGATGATCCGAAATATATCGAAGCGTTCGAAATATGTAAAAGAAATTTATTGAATCACCCTGTATTGAGATACCCCGATTTCGATAAGCCATTCGTTCTTACAACTGATGCGTCAGGTTTCGCGATAGGCTCTGTTTTATCTCAAGGTGAAGTTCCGAACGACCTTCCTATAGCATTTGCAAGTAGAACCCTTAACCCAGCTGAGACTCGTTATTCCACAATAGAGAAGGAGTTACTGGCCGTGATCTGGTCGTGCAAAAATTTCCGCCCCTATCTCTATGGGAAGAGATTTACTATTTATACGGATCACAAACCCTTAATATGGTTATTTTCATTAAAAGAACCGAATTCCCGCCTTATGCGCTGGCGAATAAAACTAGAAGAATTTGATTATGAAATTCGTTATAAAAAAGGTTCAACTAATAATGCTGATGCTCTCAGTCGAATTATAATAGAGTCAGATAATAAATTGACTTATAAAGATTTTCTAAAAAATTATGAATTGAAAAATATTAAAGATTCCCCTAAGATAATTGAAAAAACAGGTGATTTATTTAAAGCCCCAAAGGATTATGCGTTAGCACATTGCGTTTCCCGTGATTTTCGCATGGACCGAGGTGTAGCCCTCGAATTTAAAAATAAATTTGGTCAAATAGATAATTTGAAATCTCAAAATAAGCTACTAGGAGAAGTAGCAATGATCCAAATAAATGATCGAAACATTTACTATTTAATCACGAAAGATTCGTATTTTCATAAACCGGAATATGAAACGGTTTTTCAATCAATATTATATCTTAAGGAATTGTGTCAGTATAATAATGACAAATACTTGGCTATACCAAGAATTGCATGCGGTCTAGATAAATTAGACTGGCATATTATTTCAAATATGATAAAATATATTTTTGCGGAATCTAATATAAAGATAATTGTATATTCCTTACCGAATCGGAATATCGGAGGAAATACTAATGAATTTGAAAATGATCCAATGATAGAGATCAATACGTTCGAAGAAACGAACAGAATCGATAATGATTCAATGGCAAATGCCACAGACATAGATTATTACGAAAATATTGAAATAAACGGAATCGAAGATGATTTGTTATCAATTGCAAATCAAATCACTACGGAAGAATTAGATGAATGTTTGGCCCTATTGGATCCAGACGATGATAATAATGATAATGATAATGATGAAAACGAAGATTTTATTGATTTAGAGACAGACGATATTACTGTCCATAGTAACATTGAGAATCCTATTTTAGAACTTCCCTATACAGAAAGAAGTTTAAATGCAGCCCCTTTGCAGATAATATTAAAATCATCCCCGAATTATAGTGTTACGAAAACTAAACCTTTCGGAGAAAAACTCAGATTTCGAGTCATGATAAACTCAATAGATACTGACTTATTCAAATTTGTCAAAGAGTATATTCAACCAAAAAAGTCGTATACTTTATATTTTGCTTCGCCCGAATTAGAGAAACCTCTAATAAATATTTTACAAAATAAATTTGATTATAAAACGTTAAATTTGAAAATTTCTAGAACATACGTAGAAGATGTTGAAGATAAGGAAGAACAACTTCTTCGAATTCAACAGTATCACGAGACAAAGTCTATTCATCGTGGTTTACGAGAAAATATAATTAGTTTAAAACGAAAATATTATTGGCCGAACATGAACAAAGATGTTCAAAGCTTTATAAATTCTTGTGAAATATGTCAAAAAAGCAAATACGAACGAACTCCCATTGAATTACAATTTAGACCAAACCCAATTGGATCGAAACCTTTCACTCACATTTATTGTGATACAATAAGATTCAATCAAACGTATTGTCTGAGTATAATAGATTCTTTTTCAAGATTAGGTCAATGTTACCCACTTCTACAAAAGACAGGAATTGAAATTGTAGATAAATTATTGATGTATTTTAGCCATTACGGCATTCCCAATAAAATAACGTGTGACAATGGATTAGAATTCAAAAATGGCGTAGTCCAGGATTTTTGTAAAATCCATAAAATTGAAATTCATTATATTACAAATTATAATCCCAATTCGAATGCATTAGTAGAAAGATTTCACTCTACACTGATAGAACAATTGCGAACAATTGAAAGTAGGAATTCAACTTTTCCAAGCAGACTTTCCCAAGCTTTATTAAGTTATAATAATTCGAATCATTCAAGTCTAGAAATGACACCTATGCAAATTATTAAAGCAGATTTAAATTACTCTTTACCAGTTGAACGTACACATAACGAACAAGTTCAAGATTACGTGGAAAATTACATAGACAATCTTAATGAGATTGCAAATCAATTAGAAAAGAATAAAGAGAAAAATATTGCGCGTTTGGAAAAAACGAATGAAAAGCGATCAGCAAAAGAAAGTCATCCCTTAAATAAAAATCCTACTTATATTAAAAATCCAATAACGAGAAAATTGGACCCAGCATTTAAAAAGGTTAATGCTCGTGAAATTGATAATTTACGCATTCAGGATAATAAAAATAAACACATTTATCATAAGAAAATTCTTAAGCAAAGAAAAAACTAGTTCAAAATTTTGTTGCAGATAATGGATCTATACGTCATCCTCGCGATATTATTCGAAATAATTATCGTATCATGTATGGATATCATTCCAATTGAAAGCAACATATTACCAATCGCATTAGGAAAAGCGTATGTCACACACAAAAATCTTCAATTGATATATCACGTAGATTTAAATAAAATCGAAGAATTGATTCTTAATTATCAGAAAGAAATAATTAAATTAGAAAAGTCAAAATCTAATTTTGCACAAACAGCCAATTTTAAGTATCTACAGCATACTAATGAAATTAATATCAATACCATGGAAGAATTGTTGAATGAAAGAATTAGAGTTAAAAGAGGACTCATTAACTTAGGAGGAAAGATTTCAAAGATTTTATTCGGAACGTTAGATTCCGATGACGAAGAATTATATAAAAACTATTTTGATAGTATTCAAAAGAATGAAAAAGTTTTGATAAGAAATCAAAAACAGATCGCAACAGTCGTAAATGACCTTAAAAATAAGTATATTGAAAAATTTCAGAAAATGTCAGAAAACCTTAAATTGCTTCAAGTTATACCAGCAATACAAGAAATTCAATACATGCATCTCCTGACATTTGAACTCAAAGATATCAAAAATATTCTAGATGAAATTGCAACCGCAGTGAGTTTTGCAAGATTACATCTTTTACATGAATCAATATTACCTTATTCAAAATTCCTTGAATTAATAAAAAATGTGACGATAATACCTTTACATCATCTGAAAGATTATTATCAGATATGTCATACGAAAGTAATTTTCAAAAAGAAAGCATTACTATTTTTAATATCAATCCCAACGGTATACGAAGAAAGTTATGATTTATACAAGTTTTACTATCTACCACAAAACAATTTATCCCTTCCATATACCGATCCCTATGTACTCTCACAAGAAGAAACCCTGAAATGGTCAACGAGATTTTGCCATCCAGTGGAGGATGATTATCTATGCGATCAAGACACCTTAGCTGAATCACCAGCATGCCTTCGAAATATTCTGAAAAACCACACCGAAAACTGTCCAAGAACGACAACGGTACTTTCCCCAGATTTAAAATTATTAGAAGATGGAAATATCCTATCCATCGAAAATAAAAATGTTTTAGAAAAATGTCTTCAGCAAACAAGACATTATTTTGTGCCTCCTCTAACAATTCTACGAACCAAATGTGCTGTAAGCAACACGAGAAAAGAAATCGTCCCAACTACTACATTCAATGAAGAAAAATACGTGATTTTACCCAAGATGACTTTATTCAACCCAAATTCCACAAATGAAGAATCCCGGAAAGATGAAGACATCCCGGATATCAAGATAGAAGACCTGGACCAATGGAATCTCCAGCCTTCAAGATTTACCCTATTATTTGTTTTTATAATAATCATTTTATTGATAATTACTTATTCTATTTTGAAATATTTAAGAAAAGATATTTTTTGTAAAGCTACACCTACTACAGGTGATACCTTTATTCAAGGTGGGGAGGAATTACATAATGCCAACCCTGTATATTGCAGATGAACTCCTTATCTATTCTTATTCGAATAATTATATTACCTTGTTACATTTTGATGACACATCATTTTGAACACGCCACGTGTGTGGGTGTATATTTGTTCCATTGTTCGATACTGATTGTCGTAATTGACTTGAGATAAGGAATGTTATAAATACGTCTCAAGATGAATGTCCCCTTAATTAATTGAGTGCATTTCTTCCTAGCTTATTGTTAGAATAGGATAATCTTCCGTTGTAAATTAATAAATCTTATTTTTAAAAGATCGGCTTTCGCTCCAAAAACGTAATATATATATCAAAAGCAAGAGCAATATATTTCTAGATATAGAAGGAAAATGAGAAACATTATTGTTAAATTGACATGTTTATTAGTTTAAGAAGAATTAAGAAGAACCATAGACTTATAATAATTTATTATTTGTCTATGAGAAGAACAAGCACTAACAATACGAGACATTCAAAGGTCAACAATTTCTTTTTATTTCCAAATGGGCTGATTTTATATGCCTTTTGAGATTGATCTTTTGAGCTGAAGCATACTCGCATAAGTGACACTTATATTTTTTCATTTTCAAATGGACTGATTTTATATGCGTTTCGACATTGATCTTTTGAGCTGAAGCATAATCGCATAAGTGACACTTATGTTCCTTCATATTCGAATGCACTGTTTTTAAATGCTTTTTGACATTGTTCTTATGAGCTGAAGCATAATCGCATAAGTGACACTTGTGTTCCTTTATATTCAAATGAACTGATTTTAAATGCGTTTCGACATTGATCTTTTGAGCTGAAGCATAATCGCATAAGTGACACTTATGTTCCTTTATATTTAAATGGACTGATTTAATATGTGTTTTGAGGCTATCCTTCCGAGCTGCAGCGTGATCACATAAGTGACACTTATATTTCTTTATATTCGAATGCACTGAATTTATATGCGTTTCGAGATAGCTTTTCCGAACTGCAGCATAAACGCATAAGTGACACTTATGTTCCTTCATATTCAAATGAACCGATTTTATATGCCTTTCGAGGTGAAACTTTGCAACTGCAGAGTAATCGCATAAGTGACACTTGTGTTCCTTTATATTCAAATGGACTGTATTAATATGTGCTTTAAGGTTATACTTCTGAGCTGCAGCATAATCACATAAGTGACACTTATGTTCCTTCATTTCCAAATGAACTGATTTTATATGTGTTTCAAGCTGTCTTTTCCGTCCTGCAGCATAATCACATAAGTGACACTTATGTTCCTTCATATTCAAATGCGCTGAATTTATATGCGTTTTGAGATCCATTTTTCGAGCCGAAGCATAATCACATAAGTGACACTTGTGTTCCTTCATATTCGAATGAACTGCTTTTATATGCATTGTAAGGGTAATCTTCTGAGCTGCAGCATAATCACATAAGTGACACTTATGTTCCTTTATATTCAAATGGACTGAATCTATATGCCTTTTGACCTTTTCCTTCCGAACTGCAGCATAATTGCATAGGTGACACTTATGTTTCTTCAAATTAACAATAAGATCACGGTGTTCGGGATCAATTTCCTGTTGTACTGCGAATTCACGTGAATCATTCCTATGTTCCTGTTCTTCAATGAAATTTCTAGTCGTTTCCATTTCGAATTTGGTAGAAAATGTTCCTTCCCGGATTTCCAGGAAATCACTCCTCTCATGCACTCCATTTTCATCAATGAATTGTTCAATAATGTCAATTTCTTCAATTTTTAAGCCTTCAGCTTTTCCCTCATCATCTGTATACCGAGCACTGGAACAGATCAAACAGTTATGAAAAATAGTTTTGGGCGTGCATGTTAGTAATAGTAATAATTTATTTTCATTTCTTCAGTTATTACAAATAATCAAGTAGAAATGAGGTTAAATAGAGATCAATAATTTACATTATTTGAAGTTCCTACAACCAATAAAAAATTCGACTATATTATTTATGCAGCGACAAAATTAACTGGTAATATAAAACAAGCAAAATCAACAATAACCCATTCAAAATCGCCACATACATTCCCAACAACCAATTAGTGAAGAACATCTGAAGGAACTCGTGAAGAAACTGAAAAACAAGACCTCGAGTGGAATTGATGAGATATCTAATAGAACAATAAAGAATACCCTAGAAGAAATAAGCCAACCGCTCACATACATCATAAACAGAAGGAATCTTCCCCACTAAACTTAAAATAGCAGAAATAATACCTTAATATAAAACTGGCAATCCTGAAGACCTTGGAAACTACAGACCAATCAGCCTACTTACATCATTCTCCAAGCTATTTGAACTAGCATTCTGTGAACAAATTTTGGAATATTTCACACTACATACGCTTTTTGGCCAAGACCAACATGGTGGTCTGAAAGGAAAATCCACACAGACAGCAATATATCAAATCATAGAGGCTTCCGAGGAAGGCTGTTTGTCAATGGGATTGTTCCTGGATCTATCAAAGGCATATGACTGTCTGATGACATAATGCAGTACACCAAGAACTGGTTCCAAAACAACAATTTAATACTTAATAAAACAAAAACCAAAATGATTTTGTTTCAGCCCACTCAACCCAATATAGAGAAACCAGAAAAAATCAAAATCGGAAATCAGGAATTCAACTTATCAGAGAATACTAAATTTCTGGACGTCTATATTGATGCAGATATGAAGTGGAACACGCACTGAAAGTTTCGAAAGTAATATAAATAGTGTATTTGGTGAAATAGTTCATTATCGAACACGTGAAAAAAGTTAGGGTTATGTACGAAAATATTAGACAAATTCAGGCGAATAAAATAACAGTAAATACTTACTCATATTCAATTGACGATCCTTTAGTTGATTCATGGACATACTCTTCAATTTTCTCTTCTGTGTCGATCTCATTCTTTATATTATTATAATCAGATTCACACTTGTCTGCCATTTTTCAAAGTATTAAACTAAAATGCTCTGGAATCTGAAAATGAAGTATACACGATAAACAATCATCGAGTCATCGAGTATTTTATTTCTTCTTCACTCTTTTACAATGTGCTTGGTTTATTGTATTTTCTTCTTCTTCTCCATTCTTTTTCAATGTGCTTGGTTGGATATTGCATTTTCATTCAACGCTTTCAACATAGACAAATAATTGATTTATTATTCATCTATGGATATAATAAATAATACATTTTTATCGACCCATACGCGATTCCAAAGGTTTGAACGCCCCCTGCCGGATGAATCCCGAACCTAGAAATCGAGTATTGTTTTCATATTTCGCGTGCTTGTTAAACCAGATATTTTTATTTTATATCCAGTAACCAGGTATTCGTGAGGTATATTTAGGAATCTTCATCGTTTTCTGAGCAGAGTAATTGGTAATGAAAAAAAATAGTCGGTAAGGTATTTATAACAGTGTTATTCAGTTGAAATACGTTCAGAAAGTTATTGAATTTTAGGTTACAAGTTTGAGTCCAATTTTCTGGGGCAGGTTTGAGTGGTGATTTAGAAATCGACAAGAGTGTTATGAAACTGATCTTCGTATTGTAATGGTCGGTCCTAGATTATCATCCTGCAAATGAGGCAGCTTCATATAATGCCGATTTCAGAATAGATTACTCTAAGTTTATATACTGACTAGACGAACACAAGGAGTCTGTACTCCGTCATTTCGGTTCGATGATTATTTTCTATGCTCAATAAGTGTAAGGTACCCAGCTAGGGTAGGTTCGCTCAATCGTTATGCAGTCGAGGGATGGTGAATAAAAGGTTTATTCTTACATCTAGAGTAGACTCTAGTTGCGTTCGATACTTGCATGTCCACCGGTTGGAAGCATATGAAAGTCGTTCAGAATAATATGCCTTAATTCTGTGTCTTCTATTCGCGTTACATCTCTTATTATGTTAATCTTTAAGGATGTTCCTAGAATTTCATTTTTACAATTTCTCAACATATTCAAAAATTTTATATTGCTAGCTAGCTTTATGAGGAACAATTCTAATATATTATTTTCTGCGCATATTTTTTCCAGTATCCTCAACGATGTACGTTGATCAGATGTCTTGGTTAATGAAAATAATTTGTGAATTTACATTATATGGCCATGGCCAGAGTTAACCCTGAATTAGCAGAAGGAAGAAGCATAAGAAATAAAGTTATGAATAATTTTCGATATCGAAAATAACTTAAATAAACACCTTATAAAAAATAAATATTTTCATATTTTCAAACAAAATAAACTGTAACTAACAGTAACACATAAACTCAATATCAATTAACTATAAAATACACAACATAACTCAGCTGACTATTTATTTATTAATTTTTCTAAGATAATCTTCTTTAGCTCTTTTAGTTCCGAAACTATATTTTCTTTTGATACAACATTCCTTTCCATAAACAATAATTTTTTTCCATAGTATTCTTTTTTCATCAACGTTTTTTCACGCAGCAGTTCCATTGTTTCTTTGCCCATGTCCACAGCTTTATCCAAACGCTGTGTAGCAATATTTCTTGTTTTATAAGTTTTTTTTGCTGGGTTTGGTTGAATTCCATCTCCAAGAGGTATCTCTTCTTCTTGCACATTCTCATGATCAATTTCCTGTTGTACTGCGAATTCACGTGAATCATTCCTATGTTTCTGTTCTTCAATGAAATTTCTAGTCGTTTCCATTTCGAATTTGGTAGAAAATGTCCCTTCCCGGATTTCCAGGAAATCACTCCTCTCATGCACTCCATTTTCATCAATGAATTGTTCAATATCTTCAATTTTTAAGCCTTCAGCTTTTCCCTCATCATCTTTATAGTGAGCACTGGAACAGATCAAACAGTTACAAAAAATAGTTTAGGCCGTGCATGTTAGTAATAGTAATAATTTATTTTCATTTCTTCAGTTATTACAAATAATCAAGTAGAAATGAGGTTAAATAGAGATCAATAATTTACATTATTTGAAGTTCCTACAACCAATAAAAGATTCGTCAAGTGAATAAGGTTCGATGTTAACTAGGAATTGGTACAATAGTAAATTCCTTACAGAACAAGAGTGAAGACAGAAATACTCCATGTAAAGCTGACACACATAAATTAGCAAATGAATTCAATGACTATATTATTTATGCAGCAACAAAATTAGCCTCCTTACATCATTCTCCAAGCTATTTGAACTAGCATTCTGTCAATAAACTTTGGAATATTTCACACTACATACGCTCTTTGGCCAAGACCAACATGGTGGTCTGAAAGGAAAATCCACACAGACAGCAATATACCAAATCATAGAGGCTTTCGAGGAAGGCTGTTTGTCAATGGGATTGTTCCTGGACCTTTTCAAGGCATATGACTGTCTGATGACATAATGCAGTACACCGAGAACTGGTTCCAATACAACAATTTAATACTTAATAAAACAAAAACCAAAATGATTTTGTTTCAGCCCACTCAACCCAATATAGAGAAATCAGAAAAAATCAAAATCAGGAATTCAACTTATCAGAGAATACTAAATTTCTGGACGTCTATATTGATGCAGATATGAAGTGGAACACGCACATTAAACAATTAGAAGGGAAAATAGCATCAACATGTTTCTTCAGAATAACAGCATCATATTCATATTTAAATCCTAAATCACTAAAAATGGTTTATCATGCTATGATAGAATCGAGGTTGCGATACGGACTGGTTTTCTATGGTTCGGGTAACTTATCTTCAACTTTTGTTTTACAAAAAAAAGCAATTAGAATATTATGCAATTTGAAACACAACCAAACATGTGGAGGCGTTTTTCGACAAAAGAAGATTTTAACACTATATGTGATGTATATACAAGAATGCTTACTATTCTTCCACAAGAACAATCACCTTTTTGAAAACATAAAAATATGAAGAATAGATTAGAAACAAGGACACATAACTACAACTACCCTAAATGCAGACTAACAACAACACAGGTGTTAGAATAAAGATGCCTTCAGCTGTACAATAAATTACCAAAGAGAATACAGAGGATAGAAAGCTATAAAATATTCATGTGAGAAATATTTGGTCTGCTGGTGGAAAATGAACCATACTGCTTGGAAGAGTATGGGATGGACCGCAGAGTAATCACTAAACTTTTGACACTGTTCCATTTCATATCATGTAGACGTTGTATACATTGAGATGATTTGAAATAATGATTTCTGTTATTATTATTATACTTTCTTATTCTGACAATTAAAAATCTTAGGGAATTATGTCCCAAATAGTTGATTTCAACTGACACCACAGTTATTAAGTCCCAGGCAGAAGTACTGAAAAACATTAAGTTGTGCACTGAAAGTTTCGGAAAGTAATATAAACAGTGTATTTGGTGAAATTGTTTATTATCGAAGACGTGAAAAAAGTTAGGGTTATGTACGAAAATATTAGACAAATTCAGGCGAATAAAATAACAGTAAATACTTACTCATATTCAATTGATGATCCTTTAGTTGATTCATGGACATACTCTTCAATTTTCTCTTCTGTGTCGATCTCAATCTTTATATTATTATAATCAGATTCACACTTGTCTGCCATTTTTCAAAGTATTAAACTAAAATGCTCTGGAATGTGGAAATACACACTACACACTACACAGGCAACTGAGACAACACGAATAACACGGTAAACAATGGTCATCGAGTATTGTATTTCTTCAGTTCTTCTTAACTCTTTTACAATGTGCTTGGTTTATTGTATTTTATTCTTCTTCTTAACTCTTTTTCAATATGCTTGGTTGATATTGTATTTTCAGTCAACGCTGAACCGATCTGGCGTCTGCGCCCGCCATTTTCATTATCCCTACAGAAACCCATATTATCATGAACTTAGGAAGTAGGTTTGCTGAGTCCGTCCAAGGAAAGAATAACCACAGAATCTATGAGAAGAGAATCGAAGTACGATGCTAACCTCGAAATCTAGAGCTCTATTGCTAAAAAAAATTAATCAAGACTTTGCCCAACGTTTGGAAATATATATATCGAGAATCTTTGGTCGCATTCCCCTCCCCTCGCACCGTGGGAGTTCATCAATCGTCAAATGATAGTTTGACCCCTGCGAAGTATAACTCCCAATTTACCGCCTTTAATCTACTCAATCATTTTTGAGCGCTCGTACTACTTACACGAGGGCTATATAGTTTCGTCACGATGTCTGTATTTTTCGAATTTTGAGCCGAAAATGGTCTCAATCGACTATGTTCGACTCACTGATGACGAATCCGTCGGAAAATTCGAGTCTGTCCGTCCGTCCGTAAGCACGATAACTCTCGAACGGAGCAACCTAGAGACTTGAAATTTTCAGTGTGGGTTCAGTTCCCGAATGCCTCGGTTAAGTTCGTTAATGGGCCAAATTCCACCAGGGGTTCCGTAAATATGGCCGTTCAAAGTTTTGTTCCCCTGATTACTTGAAAACTACAGATTTGATCGAGATGAAATTTCGCACTCAAATGGAGAATGGGGTGTTCAAGCTACATAAGAAATTTTGTCCAGATCGCATGTCCAGAACCATAGAAACCATAGAAAATTGTAACTTTTGAACGGAAACGCCTAGGGACTTGAAATTTTCAGGATAGGTGTGGATCACGAATGTCGTGATCACGTTCATCTATGAGCAAAATTATACTAGGGGTTCCGTAAATATGGTCGTTTGAAATTTAGTTTTCTTGATAATTTCAAAATTACAGATTCGATCGTGACGAAATTTTGTATACTAATGGATAATGATATATTCAAGCTACATTTCTCCAGATCACATAACCAGAAAATTCCTTCAATTGATTTCTAAAACTGGAAAATGCGAATCTACCTACAAGGTGCATGTACGAGCGCTCAAAAGCTCCTGCCTTCACGGCAGTGCTTTCCGTAATTTTTTGCACATCACTTTGCGTTTCTGTGAAACACACTCACAAATCAATCAGTTTCTTTATGGTGAAATATTCTCCAATAAAATACCATTAGATATACAGAAAACCGTAAAAATATCTGTTGTAACTTTTTGGGGATAAAAATCCAACTTCAAATTTCATCATAAAATGTGATGACCATTTCATTATGTGAATATTTATGGTGAAAAAAAAAGGTGAGTAAGCCTGAGTGGCCAACTTAAAAAAAAATATGCGCCTTTCATACAGATTCCAAAATGGTACAATGCATCTTCATAACTTATGTAAATGCGAACCTATTGCTATTTGTATACAAAAATTCGAATAGTTGGCGCGCGGTTCTCGATCAATTAAATGATGCGGTTGCCATGAGGCACTGGATAATGTTTGGCCGTATGGGTCCCATTTTATGGTCCCACGTTTTCCGGACCTGATTAGATTAGATTTTTTTTACTTATGTTGCCTAAAAGACGAGGTCTGTTCGGTGCCAATCAGAACTCTTGAAGAGTTACGTCGTCGTGTCCAGCAAGCTGCTTCAAAGATTTCCTATCAGTGTGAAGCGCGAAATCTGAAGAGAGCGTTCATTCGTAGATGTCGCGCATGTATCAGAGTAGGTGGCAGACATTTCGAACATTTGTTATAATAATGTGGACATTGCACATACTAAGGATCATATTAAATTATTAGTTCTTCCTCACGAATTCTTAATAACTAACTACTCAAAACATTGTAAAAAAACCATTTGATTTTAACTTCGATCAATATGATATTACTATGTAAAGTTGTTTAAAGCCCTTATCATCAGGTAAATACTAAGAGGTGAAAGTATCGAACCTTCAATATTTTATTATTCAGTCGAATTTGCTCCTTCTGTATACTAATAGCAATAACTTCGCATTTACATAAGTTATGAAGATGTATTATACCATTTTAGAATTTACATGAAAGAAGCATATTTTTTTTGAGTTGGCCATACAGGCTTTCCCAAATTTTATTTCCACCATGAACGATTAAACATTTTATGATGAAATTTGAAATTGGATATTTTTTTCCAAAAAAGTTACAACAGATGTTTATACGGTTTTCAGCATATCTATTGGTATTTCAATGAAGAATATTTCACCATGAAGAAATTGATGGATTCAATCCACTTGTGAGCGTGATACACAGAAACGCAACGTGATGTGTAAGAAATCATTTTTTTGAAAAAAAAAATATTTCTAGGGGGGGATAGATTTTTTTTTTGTATTTTTTTCAGAGAGTCCAATAGCTCTTCTATACAGTGTTAAAGGATTACCCATTAATTCTGGGACACCCTGTATATGCGAAATTTGAATGCAGATACCACAGTAACTTCGGCTATACTAGTGCCAATGTGGAGAATTTTTGAACCCTTTTTTATCCTTTTCCGCTGGACACTTTCTATCCCTCCATAATTGAAAGGTAACAAGGTCGTGAGTAGTAAATGAAAAACATTTTTTGTAATATTGTTTATTGGTTTTAGAAGAATCATATCATTTCAACACAATCATTCTGAGAGCACAAACAATATCAAGCATACATGAGTTGCTTAAATGAGCACAATAACATAAGTATCAACGATTCCTTCTGTTTTTCAAATGTACTGAAGCTATGAGCTTTTTGTGATATATACCTTCCGCCCTGAAGCATAATCACATGTGGGACACTGATATTCCTTCAAGTTCAAATGGACTGAATCTATAAAAACATTTCGAGGTTCATCCGGCCTTAAGTGTCACATACGCGACGTGACAATTATGTTATTTTATATTCAAATGGACTGATTTCATATGCTGTTTGAGATTAATCTTCCGAACTGAAGCATACTCACATAAGTGACACTTATCTTTTATGTTTCTTCATCTTCAAATGGACTGAATCTATATGCTGTTTGAGGTTAATCTTCTGAACTGAAGCATACTCACATAGGTGACATTTATGTTCTTTTATATTCAAATGTACTTAATCTTTATGTTTTTCGAGGTTACTTTTATTGACTGAAGCATACTCACATAAGTGACACTTATGTTTCTTCATCTTCAAATGGACTGCTTCTATATGCACCTTGAGGGCACTCTTCTGAACTGAAGCATACTCACATAGGTGACACTTATGTTTCTTCATCTTCAAATGGACTGAATCTATATGCTGTTTGAGGTTAATCTTCTGAACTGAAGCATACTCACATAGGTGACACTTATGTTTCTTCATCTTCAAATGGACTGAATCTATATGCTTTTTGAGGATACTCTTTTGAACTGAACCATAATCACATAGGTGACACTTATGTTTCTTCATCTTCAAATGGACTGCTTCTATATGCACCTTGAGGTAATTCTTTTGAGCTGCAGCATAATCACATAGGTGACACTTAAATTCTTTTATATTCAAATGGATTGCTGTTATATGCCTTATGAGGGTGATCTTCCGAACTGAAGCATAATCACATAAGTGACACTTATATTTCTTCATTTTCAAATGGACTGATTCTATATGCTGTTTCAGGTAAATCTTCTGAACTGATGCATAATCACATAGGTGACACTTTTGTGTCTTCTTCCTCAAATGGACTGAATCTATATGCGTTTGGAGGCTTTTTTTATAAAATGAACCATAATCACACAAGTTACAAATATGTTGTTTTATATTCAAATGTACTGAATCAATATGCATTTCCAGGTTTTTCTTCTTAAATGAAGCATAATCACAAAAGTCACACCTATGTTTCTTCAAATTGAAATGAACAGAATCATCAAAGTGTTTGAGATCAATTTCCTCATTTGGTTTATTTCTATGTTGTTGCCCTTCGATGAAATTCGGAGTCGCTTTCATTTCGCATTTGGAAGAAATGGTTTCTTCATCCATTTTTTGGGATTTACTCCACTTGTTCACCCTATTCACATCGATTAATTGTTCAACAATGTCCACATCTTCAATTTTTACTAATTTACTCCTATCATGTACTTCATTACCATCGATGAATTGTTCAACAATGTCCACATCTTCAATTTTTATGCTGTAAGGGGTATCTTCATCAGATGTATACTGAGCACTAGAACAGATCGAAGAGTAAAAAAATATTATCATGGGAATTCATTGCGAGTCATGTGTTTATCACAATCTTAGGGAATCAATGCAGCGATCTATGAATAATTTTTGGTTGTTGTAATCAATTTAATTCAATATCTCTTATAAATGTGGTTTCACTTGTGATTGAGGGAACACTGTTTCTGGCAATTTGTCCTGTTTGTGTTCCAGTTTGTAAATGAATTTGGAATTATCTCGAATAGATTAGATTTCAACTGATTCCACAGTTGTTAGGAAGCAGAAGGCAAAATTCTTTTATGACTACGACCAAAGCTGATGAATGTGTCCAAAATTTAATTTTTTTTTGGCTTACCTACATTTAAATTTCGGGCTCTATTAGGTGTTCTATCTTAAAGACGATTGGAATTCAAATAACGAAAATAGCATTTGAAGAACAGTATCAAGTCCACTTCGATTCTGGAGCAAAAAATTTAGAAAAGCACTGCCGTGAAGTCAGGAGCTTTTGAGCGCTCGTTCATCCACCTTGTAGGTAGATTCGCATTCTCCAGTTTTAGAAACCAATGGAAAAGATTTTGACAGCTGTCAAAGAAAATTTCAAACTAAGGCGAAAATCCAGACTTCACGTTAGTGCTATAGGTGACCAATTTTTTTTTTCGATAACTCGCTATAATTTCCTACGGTATTTATGGTCTCGGTAATGCGATCCGGAAAAAATTTCCCACGTAGTTTGAATACATTATTCTCCATCTACGTGCGAAATTTCATTCCAATCCAATAAGTTATTTCGAAATTATCAGGAAAAAAATACTTTGAACGACCATATTTACGGAACCCCTAATCTAATTTTGCTCATTGATGAAAGTTATCGCGAAATTCGCAATCCGAACCTATCCTAAAAATTTCAAGTCCCTAGGCCTTCCCGTTCGAAAGTTATGATTTTCTATGGTTTCTATGCTTCTAATCATGCGATCTGCAAAAAATGTAGCTCGAATATATCATTCTCAATTTAAATACAAAATTTCGTCACGATCAAATCCATAGTTTTGAAATTATCAAGAAAACTGAATTTCAAACGACCATATTTACGGAACCCCTAGTCTAATTTTGCTCATTGATGAAAGTGATCGCGAAATTCGCAATCCGAACCTATCCTGAAAATTTCAAGTCCCTAGGTCTTTCCGTTCAAAAGTTATGATTTTCTATGGTTTCTATGGTTCTGATCATGCGATCTGGAAAAATCTAGCTAAAATATATCATTCTCAATTTAAATACAAAATTTCGTCACGATCAAATCCACAGTTTTGAAATTATCAAGAAAACAGAATTTCAAACGACTATATTTACGGAACCCCTTGTCTAATTTTGCTCATTGATGAACGTGATCGCAACATTCGAGATCCACATTCGATATCCTGAAAATTTCAAGTCCCTAGGTATTTCCATTACAAAGTTATAATTTTCTATGGTTTCTATGGTTCTGGTCATGCGAGCTGGACAAAATTTTGCATGTAGCTTGAACACGTAATTCTCCATCTAAGTGCAAAATTTCACCTCGATCAAATCTGTAGTTTCGAAGTAATCGGTAAAACAAAATTTCGAGCGACCATATTTACGGAATGGGCGAATTTTGCCGCGGCATTCGAGATTCGAACCTGCCCTGAAAATTTCAAGTTCCTAGGACATTCCGTTCGAAAGTTATCGTGTATACGGACGTACGGTCGGACAGACTAGAATTTTCCAACGGATTCGTCATCAGTGAGTCGAACATTGTCGTTTGAGACCATTTTCGGCTCAAAATTCGAAAAATACAGACATCGTGACGAAATGATATAGCCCTCGTGTAAGTAGTACGAGCGCTCAAAAAGTTTTATCTCAATGTAATGTGTATTATGTCCAACATGATACAGATATGGCCGTTCAAAGTTTTGTTCCCCTGATAACTTGAAAACTACAAATTCGATCAAGATGAAATTTGGCACTCAAATGGAGAATGGGGTGTTCAAGCTACATGTGAAATTTTGTCCAGATCACATGACCAGAACCATAGAAACCATAGAAAATTGTAACTTTTGAACGGAAAGGCCTAGGAACTTGAAATTTTCAGGAAAGGTGTGGATCTCGAATGTTGTGATCACGTTCATCTATGAGCAGAATTATACTAGGGGTTCCGTAAATATGGTCGTTTGAAATTTAGTTTTCTTGATCATTTCAAAACTACAGATTTGATCGTGACGAAATTTTGTATACTAATGGAGAATGATATATTCAAGCTACATTTCTCCAGATCACATGACCAGAACCATAGAAAATCATAACTTTCGAACGGAAAGGCCTAGGGACTTGAAATTTTCAGGATAGGTGTGGATCTGAAATGTCGCGTTCAAGTTTATCAATGAGCAGAATTATACTAGGGGTTCCGTAAATACAGTCGTTTGAAATTTTGGTCGCTCGATCATTTCAAAACTACGGATTCGATCGAGATGATATTTTGTATTTTAATCGAGAATGATATATTAAAACAATATTTTGTCCAGATCGCATGACCAGAACCATAGAAACCATAGAAAATTGTAACTTTTGAACGGAAAGGCCTAGGAACTTGAAATTCTCAGGGTGGGTTTGGATCGCGAATATCGCGGTCACGTTCGTCAGTGAGCAAAATTAGACTAGGGGTTCCGTAAATATGGCCGTTCAAAATATTTTTTCGCTGATAGTTCCGAAAATACTGAGCGGATTTGGATGCACCTAGCTGAGTAATAATGTATTCAAACTACGTGCAAAATTTTGTTCAGATCGCACCTCCAAGACCATAGATACCGTAGAAAATTCTAGCGAATTATCGAAAAAAAATTCATCAGCTGAAGCACTGACATGAAGTCTGGAGTTTCGCCCAAGTTTCAGAATTTTTTTGACAGCTGTCGAAAATTCCTTCAATTGATTTCTAAACTGGAAAATGCGAATCTACCTACAAGGTGGATGTACGAGCGCTCAAAAGCTCCTGTTTCCACGGCAGTGCTTTTCGTAATTTTTACTTTAAAACAGATTTTGATCAAGATTTCCAAAGTGTGAATTTTAATAGAAAAGGTAGAAATCATTAATCAGCAGAAGAATCGGTGGTTCCCTTACTCTTCAGGGATGCTTTATATCCGATGAGTATTAAAAAATTCAAAGATTTTCGAAGGCTCTTGAAGTGGACTCCAATAAGACTTCACTGTTTCTTTCAGAACCTTTTACATGGGGAATCAGTTACTATGAATGAAACTACTGATGATTTGGTGAATGGTACATGGAATGATCACAATTCTGTTAATTTCTTATGAATGAATGTTCTGTTACTTTACAGCAATTTGTATCTTCTCTTTTGGTTCATGAATAAAATACATTCTAGTAACCATGATTTCACTATTATTGTTATTTTATTTGTATAGAAAAATATTTCTCCATCATAAAAATCAAAAAAAAAGTCAGTCATGAAATATTTCTGAAAATATTAGGTCCATTTTTTTCTGAAAAAAATGTATCATTGTTCATGTAGGAATATTACCTAAATAGAGCATGAATTTATGATTCAAATAGACTACAAAACAAGTATAAATAATAATTATTAATACTTGATTCGTAGCCTGTACGATTAAATCCTTGTATTTTACGCTCTTCTGTAAAATTTACATTTTGTGACTTAATACCCTTTTGCTCTGGTGTACAGATATACTAATCGTAATATGAACACGGTAAAACATTCCAGTTGTGCAATGCTGTTTATGAACTAAATGAAATATTCGAAAATTCCACAAACCAGGAACTCTCAACAGCAGAGCTTCTCAACAAATTTTCGATTGTTATGGTTTTTCACCAATGATTTTTTTTCATTTGATTTCTCGTTTTATAACCCTCTAAATTCATGGATCTGATTCTAGACGAAGTAGGTTCTATACTAATAAAGTACAGTAGACAAATGAAAAAAAAAATTATACATGGCTTTTCTCAGATTCTAATTGATAATTACATGAAATTTTGTATACCTACAAATCATTTGACATAAGCCAATGATCCTCCAAGCTCAGAACCTCATTCATGAATTTCAAAGGGAAAA
Source organism: Aphidecta obliterata (assembly GCA_963966015.1). NCBI lineage: Eukaryota > Metazoa > Arthropoda > Insecta > Coleoptera > Coccinellidae > Aphidecta > Aphidecta obliterata. Next base: position 12,082,505 of record OZ014434.1, on the reverse strand, counting down.
ACGAAGGATGATTCCTGTATTCTTTGTTATAGGAAACATGACCTATAAAACCTTTTTTTTGTTATAGACCAGGCAATAGAGATTTTTTCGGGGCAAAAATCGTAGAAGAAAACCGCGAGTGGGGGGTTACGTGGGGTGGTCCGTGGATATTTAGTGATATGTTTTTGACTTGCAAATATGATTACTTTTCTTGTAATTGCGAAGAAACACCTAAAAAAACACCGTTTTTACTTGTGTTTCTTCGCTATTACAAGAAAAGAAATCATATTTGCGAGTCGAAAACATATCACTAAACATCCACGGACCACCCCACGTAACCAAGAAACACCTAAAAAAACACCGTTTTTACTTGTGTTTCTTCGCAATTACAAGAAAAGTAATCATATTTGCGAGTCGAAAACATATCACTAAACATCCACAGACCACCCCACTCGCGGTTTTCTTCTACGATTTTTGTCACAGAATGACCCTTTTTCTGCTCTATTGCCTGGTCTATTATTGAACATACAATTATTGATGGCTCTTCTCAAGTTGGGGCCATTGAGATAAGTAGAATAATCAAGAAACAAGCAAATTACTCAGGCATTTAGAGATTAATCTTGAAAGAGTTCAGTTTGACACTGAACCCCCGCACAACACTTTCATATAGTAACACTGTCTTCATGTCAGAATGGAGATTCCAATCTATTACATATGTTGAAGGTTCTTGTTGGATCATTTATATTCTCAGAAAAAAAATAATAGCAAATACTCACTCATAGTCAATTGATGATTCTCCATTTTCATAGATATGTTCCTCAACTGTTTCCATCTCTTCTATTTTAATCTCTTTCTTTTCATAATTATACTTAGGTCTTTCAGCTGAATCTAGGGAAAAACCTTGATGTTCAGATTTGGCTGCCATTTTCGGAATTATAAAACTCAAATTATCTGGAAATAAGGCAAAAGTTACAAGGACACAATTGATTATATATATCTCGTAAAAAAATTGCTGTCAGCCTAAAGAGAAATAACTCATAGCTCACTATTTTGACGAAAATCTATACCTCTTCCAATTCAAAATCATCATTCATCATTGGCACTATTGGCAGTTGCCGTTAAGCCATAGATAAAGGAATGTATAGATGGGACACTTCCCTACCCCCACCTAGAGACACATTTCGAGTTCTGGATAAAGACACAAGCTCCGCCACCGTCGCTATTTTCAGCTGACATTTACGTTTAACGTCCGGCGTCCATTTTAATCATTATTTACTTTTTCAGTTGTTAAATAGTGCTTCAAAATGAAAAAGTGTTGTGTAAAAGGTTGTGACAATAAAAATAAAACGATACATTCCTTTCCCAAAGATGTACAGTCTGCTGAAGTGTGGATGAAAATCAACTATCCGGATGATTGGCAAAAAATGATGGATACAAAAATTTACTCTTAAAGTAGAGTTTGCCATGCACATTTTTCGGTAGAGGTTCATTTACCCGGAAGCAGAAGAGGTCTCACAGTTGGCGCAATTCCAAGTAGGTTATGCTTTTATTTATGTATGTACGAATAATAATATAGGATTGATATAGGAACCGTGTTGAAAAACCATAATTAATGATTATTAATAACCTTTTTTTTTTCAGATACAGGAAATTATAGTACTGAGATGCTGGGAGCAGTTGTCAAGTTGTCATGGGAGGAAGTGTTTCAGTATCAAGGCAAAATGTTATACCAGGCCAGAGATAGGATTTGTACTTACCAAGAACGGTTAGCTGAGGCAGAACACATGATGTCAACGGATAATTTTCATCAATACTGCAATTAGCCAACGTATCAGTTTATCAAAAGCCAGATATCTGATTGTTAAGAGGATTTAACAACAGGTTGCTAGACAACTTGAAATCTTTTTTGACAATGGCCCAAGGGAATGTGCTTTTTATACCAAGTATAGTTCTCCTGAAAAGATTGCATGGAATAGGAAATCGAACCTCACCAGGTGCACCCTTGTTCACATGAGTGGTGCAATATGCAAAATAATTTTGAAAAATGAGTCATTCAAAACATGCAAACTTTGTAGGAATAACTTACTAGCTCATAATAGTGAATCAAAAGATCTGATGAAAAAATTTCAAAATTTTTATCAACAAATCCAGAAAACGACTTCATAGATCAGATTAAACTTCATACGAAACGGAAATTTGATTCAAAAATAAGAAGGTTAAGTGGGGTTTAATGCAAACTTTGTAGGAATAACTTACTAGCTCATAATAGTGAATCAAAAGATCTGATGAAAAAATTTCGAAATTTTCATCAACAAATCCAGAAAACGACTTCATAGATCAGATTAAACTTCATACGAAACGGAAATTTGATTCAAAAAGAAGGTTAAGTGGGGTTTAATATGAAAAATAGTGCTTTTTTTGTTGAATGTTATTGTATTGTCCCTGTGGTCAATAGTGCATTCAATTATCGTTTCTTCTTAGTATAAATTTTTTTCAATGTTATGTACAGTCCCTGTGACTAGTAGTGGTTTTTCTGTGAGATTCTGATAATTTTATTTTTTTTTTTCGATTTATTCATTTAATGTCTTGTTTAGTTTTTGTCAATGCATTTGCACTTTTTTGGGGTCATTAATGAATACTACTATTGTCTCATATATTCAATTGATTTGAATTTATAGGTTCTATTTTCATTTGCACCCTTTTTTGTTATTAATCTTTCTAAAATACTCCTTCATTTGGCATTGTAATCACTAAAGAACTATATTATAATTTCAATTTCAATACAGAATTATATTGAACTATATACCTATATCAAACTATTGTATTATTTCTTTGTACAAGGGCATAATTTATATCACTCATGAGCTGAAATATTTAGATATACCTTAGACTGTTTTTCCTTTGGTAATTTGTATGAATTCATCAAGTTACTTTCAGAGGTTAACATATTCGAAGGATTATCTAGATATTTCACAGAATGGGTGATATTATTATGCTGTACAGAATACCCCACTGAAAAATTCAAATTTCGCGCCAACCAAGGCACTCGGTAAAGCAGGAAACTGCATTACCGACAAGTTATTAGTACTGGATATAAACACCAGGATTCAAATCAAAATCGAACCTGCCGTTTACGAGGCCAGTGTCCCATCTATACATTCCTTTATCTATGGATTAGACAACAAGATGGATCACTCCGCTTTTACAAAGGCGAATTCAAGCGAGTAACAATCTGTCTAATCTTTGGCTTTTACGCCTGTTCACTATCCTATGACCTTGAGTTCATCTGAAAATAGAGAGGGGTGGATCGGAGAGAGATAACCACTTCTAAGTTTATTATGATTTTTGAATTTTCAAATAATCTTAACCTCAACATTTCATACGTTAAACGCAGCAATATGTTTATTGAAACAGAATGAGGACATTTTCAGGATTTCATTCTATTGAATCTATATCCCCAATGTATTAATGATACAACTTTTATGTTGGCTGCTTTTTTTACATAATATTTTCATAAATATAATATCATTACTGGTAAGGGATTTGTGCCTAAATCGAGAATCTCAGACGTATTTATAGTTCGATTTACAGATTACAAAAGCTGATTCTAGAAGAAATAATTTGCCAACTTATAATGAGCCCTATATCAGTGGCTATCTTATGAGAAAATGTATCATCATGGATCAGAGGTTATTCGAGAGAAAACTTTGGGGAGACTGTTATATTGAAAACCTCATCACATGTCTGGTAGAAATTTATGAGTATCTAATATTCAAAATCATGTTTATTCAAGAAACAGAAGACTACAAGTTGCATTTAAATAAATGAAAACAAAAGAAGTTTTATTATGACTTACTTACTATTTTTAATTCCATAGATGTGAAATTGAAATAATTATTTGTATACATTTATAGATAAATGGTTGAAATACATGACTAGAGAATGAAAAGGATCTGATAAAATATAGATCTAGATATAGTTTCTTTTCAGAGAGAAATTTGTTTCTTGTATTTTATATATTATATATTTTTGATTTGAAATACATATAAGCTATGTAAGCAATATAGACCTGAAGTCTGCAGTAATAAAATTAATTTTCAAAATCTTCTATTTGTAGTTGCCATCAGATATCGAGGGACAAAACCAAATTCTGCATAATCAAAACTAGTTGAAATCGTGAACATACAAATTGTGTTTTTTAAAAAAGTAAGATGTCATTATTGGAGGTAATGATCATGAACGCAGTTCAAAATACATACTTGCAGGTTCTCAGTTATCAGAAAGTTGAATTTCCTAGATATTATGTTTGTTCAAGGAAACCATTCTACACTAACCACTGAGAGTTATGCGATATAAACCATTCAGAAGGGGTGAAAAATGCAAATTTTAATATAAGAATTATGAAATAGGATATGAAGAAAATGAGCAACTCATTCATCTAGAAAACCAGGAACCAGTGGCTAGTTGTATTCCATTAAGTTGAAATTTTCTCGAATGTATTATATTCATAGTAGGTACCTAGTTATATTGAAAAATAAAGATTGTAGATAGTTGTAAAGTGATATCGAATAAAAAAATTATTCATTATGTTCTAGTTATGCACCTACACTATGGAAAATTGAATTTAGAAGTTCAAATACATGATAATTATTTCTGAATATTGCTGTACTTCCTCGAAGGGATTTCGATAATCTGGCATTATAGATTTTTGAAGTAGAAACTAGATTCTTTAAACATTTCATTTGTGATCATATTGTGATAATGTATTGAAGAAAGTTTATATTTCAGCCTTCCAGTATTTTAGTAACAAAATCCAGTTTCCAAGATTTATATCCAAAGTAACTAGGTATATCCATCAATAACTATTGTCTTCGAGTATAAAACAAATTCCATTCATTCAGCATTAGTATCACCATGGTAGACAATTCAAAATTCAGTATTTTCCCCGGATATTATCTGATCTTGGCGATATAATGAACACGAACTGAAGGAAACTATTCTATTGTTCATATAGCACGTTCACAGCAACAAAATCTAAAAATTCTAATTTTATGTTACAAGTAGCAATCCTTCAATTTTCATTAGTCGTATGGAATAAACATTAAATATAATTTATTTAGCAATATATTCATCATCGATTACGATACTAATTTCATTTTTTATCGAAAAAATTACACATTTTCATTGAATATTCATGTCAACAGCACCAGAATTTGATATTTTTATACATTGAAAACTCCCTTATACTCAATTCACGAAGAAATTTCTAGATTTTCCGAATAGTTTTTTGCCTGTGAATTCATTTAAAGCACAAAATATTTCTACCTCCATTTTCATCATGAAAATCGACAAACGTCAGATTTCAAACCTTCAATCTTTGGCGCGGTCCACCAGATGTGATGTGATTGGCTTGCCCAACGCTTACCCAGCGCTTACCCAACTCCTCCATCAATAGCGTTCGAGCAGTTTCAAGGTCACCACCACTTTTACGGGCGATTCAGTACTAATTTGACAGAGTGATCTCTCTTGTTGTTACTCTTTGGTTAAGCCAAAGAGGAACAAGAGAGACCACTCTCGTAAATTAGTTCCTGCTCTCTCGTCAACTAACCATTGACCTTCGACTGAATCTCCCAAGGAAAGGCACCGCAGTCAATACACCGCGGCACACGCTAAAACGGCGGTCCAATCAGAATGCAGATAGCAAACACGAAGTATCACGATAACCGATCCCTCGTGCATCGTCGCGATGGATTTCAAAACAACAGAAATGTCAATTTCATTGTCTATTTGTCAAGTTAATCAAGAAAATAATGTTTTTCTGAAAATAAATCACAAATTATGCATGTATTTCAAAAGAGTTATAGAAAATCTATGCATATTGTTTTATATTTTCTTACATTTCAGAAGATATTTGAATCATCCAATAAATGGTACGATTTTAATTACATCCAGCATATATTTCTTTGAGTAACTAATAGGTTTCATTGATGATCAGCATGCAAACAACTGTAAATTAAAACTTGAAAATAAACTATTATCCCAGAAGAAATGGCTGCAAGTAGAAATTCTGTAAAAAATCAAGAAAATAAAAAGCCTATGTGATCGTTTTGAAAAAAACGTATTCAAACTGCTATTTATATCTGATAAATCAAGATCAAAGAGAAGATGAATCTTAGTCAAGATTTAAGAATCGTTTCGATAACAGTAACAATTTCAGGTCAAAATAAAACTGAAAGTTAAATGGAAATATTTGAATTCAAATTTCGGCAATTTCGCGCCCATCTCCCCACTAAAATCCTGGCAACCCAAGGTCAATTCGACGGATTCGGCTCAGATTTGCGAGTGAAACGTCTTTATAGTCTTTGGTTAAGCGGTTAAGCTGCAGCTGCACAGAATAAATAAGGTTAGAAGTAAGAATGCAATAATGTATAGTCCATTTAAGAATTATTGACATCGAAGCAGGCCATGAACGTCCAGTCGAGGCTTTATTTCTAGTTACTAAAAAGTAACTAAATTTCATCATAGAACATAAATATAACCTAGAAAAGTGTTGAGTATACGAATATTACGAATTATCGAATAATTAAGCCGGAATATTTCGATTGCAGTTCAAACATGGGAATTCAGGTTTGAAAGCGCAAAAATATCGTGGAATACTTTCATATGAAATTATCTGAACTTATCGTTCATATAAAAGTCAACCATGGAAATTTGAAGATCATTCAAATAAATATTTATTTTCACTCAGGACCATGCAATATTTATTGGTATTGGAATTCTTGCAAAATTCTAACCATATAACTATAAGAGTACCATTTTATGTCAGGATTCAAGAAGGATAATTAATGGAATTCTAGCAGATAGCTAGTGCTGCAACAGAAAAAAATTTTTGGATACTTCGCAAGCACAGGCCCAAAAGAATGGATTGGAAAAACGTTAAAATGTATTAAGAAATAAGAGAGAAACAAAAATTAAGAATCTATGTAGTACATGAAGAATTTTGACATTAATTTTGTACCGAACTATCAATATATGAACCAATTTGTGAATTATTTATTGCTCGGTGTTGAATACTTTGAGAAAGTCAATTTTTATTTTCATTCATTAAAACTGTCCATGAATTATTGAAAATATTATAATTGATGAGCAATTTTACAATTATTCAGTATACTTTTGAATTGGGAACAATATAGCTTGTGAACAGGGTACCATACAGTATAAGTATAATAAATAAACTTAAAATATCTATGAATGATACAGGAGCAAAGATAAAATTATCATTGAAAACTTTGTTTCCTCGTAGTGTAGTGATTTGGATGTGTTTATTGAATAAGCTGACATAATCCTATTGATTGGCATCCTTTTGCAGGGAAGGTTTCAATAACCCATTTATGAAATAATTCAAGTAATCCTTATCATTAATACCACTGTCAAGAATCAGATCACATCCATGTAAAAATCCATCAATTGTTCCAGCATTCAAAATAGTGCACCTTCTGCCTTGAATATACTCGGCATACCTTTTGGATTATTTTCTAGTGTCCACTGCCGAATTTGAATAGCCAAATTTCATCTAGATAAATGAATTTTATGTTTTGTTCTATGTATTCTCGGTATTTATCACAATATCGTACTATTTTTATTATATTTTTCTGTTTATCAGTAGGAATTTTCCTTCGATCAACTTTTTTGTATTTGTATCCAATTTTTTTTATGATATAATATAATGTTGACTTCGATCAATTGAAATCTAGGTGCTCTTTGGCCAGTTCGAAAAGGATATCTAAACTGATATATTCATTGTTTTTAATTCTAGCAAAAACAAAGTCATTCAATGTCTCTTTGAAGGAATAATCATATCGCACAGGTTTTCTTCCACTGCTAATTCCAGGCTATAATAACATGCTAATATTCTACGGACAGGGCTATGTGAAATCTGAAAATTTAAGAGATATGATCAATCAGAATACACTTTGAGTCGGTGAATAACAGTTTACCTGAAACACTAGCGGAAATATATGCCAAATCTTTGAAAAACTCGAAGTAACATCGACAAACTGCCTGGCGTTCTCTTGTTAGGCGCGATGTATCCTGGTCAATTCCAGCCATTTTAATAGCATAAGACAAAAAATACTCAAATTCAGAGCAAATTTTTATAATTACATATTCACCAATATCTTCGATAAAATCATCAAAGCAAGATTTCTATGGGTAATGTTAGTGTTATTCCTATACCAACCTGAATTCAGCAACCCAAAATATTACTGAATAGTCTATTACCAACTTAAATTCGATTTTTCACAGCCAACCGAGATGTCAATAATTCTTAAACGGACTATATAGATAAATAAATTTTCCTTTATCTATGATAGAATGGACACTACCATACTATGAAACACTGCTTTCAGCGCTATATGGGGAGTTTTAAGGAACTATCGTAGATATCTACCACTTGCGATACAGTGACTAGATTAAACACAGTGGCGACAATATGGCTAAGCCCCGCCCCATCCTTCCTAAATTTGAATGTGAATCCATAGGATTTGAATGGAAATCGTAATATAAAGCTTATGATAATTAAACAGAATGATTTTTTTCCTAATATTTACTGGTCAATCGTTGTAAGGACGTAATAGAATATCCAGATCATAAATTTTTTTACTTATAGTACTGTATTGCAGTCTTATAATGAAAAGAATCTTTTGGATTTCACGTTCATTCATTCCCTTTGGAAGGATACAAATCACAATAAGAAACAAATTGAAGACTTTTGATAAATGATTAATCGAAACATAAATAATTCACCAAGCACTGTCCGTAGAATATTAGCATGTTATTACAGCCTAGAATTAGCAGTAGAAGAAAACCTTTGCGATAAGATTATTCCTTCAAAGAGACATTGAATGACTTTGTTTTTGCTAGAATTAAAAACGATCCTTTTCGAACTGGCCAAAGAGCACCTAGATTTCAATCGATCAAAGTCAACATTATATTATATCATAAAAAAAATTGGATACAATACAAAAAAGTTGATCGAAGGAAAATTCTTATTCATAAACAGAAAAATATAATAAAAATAGTACGATATTGTGATATATACCGAGAATACATGGAACAAAACGTAAAATTCATTTATCTAGATGAAACTTGGATATTCGAAAACGGTACTCAAATTCGTCAGTGGACACTAGAAAATAATCCAAAAGGTATGCCGAGTATATTCAAGGGTAAAGGCAGAAGGTGCACTATTTTGAATGCTGGAACAATTGATGGATTTTTACCTGGATGTGATCCGATTTTCGACAGTGGTATTAATTATAAGGATTACTATGAATGGTGAATTATTTCATAAATGGGTTATTGAAATATTGAAGCCTTCCCTGCAAAAGGATGCCCATCAACAGGATTATGTCAGCTTATTCAATAAACACATCCAAATCACTACACTACGTGGAAACAAAGTTTTCAATATTTTTATCTTTGCTCTTGTATCATTCATAGATATTTCAAGTTTATTTATTATACTTATACTGTATGGTACCCTGTTCACATTCCCTCTGCTAATACACATGCTATATTGTTCCCAATTCGAAAGTATACTGAATAATTGTAAAATTGCTCATCAATTATAATATTTTCAATAATTCATGGACAGTTTCAATGAATAAAAATAAAAATTGACTTTCTTGAAGTATTCTATACCGAGCAATAAATAATTCACAAATTGGTTGATATATTGATAGTTCGGTACAAATTTCATGTCAAAATTCTGTTGCACCTGCTAGAATTCCATTAATTATCCTTCTTGAATCCTGACATAAAATGGTACTCTTATAGTTATATGGTTAGAATTTTGCAAGATTTCCAATACCAATTAATATTGCATGGTCCTGAATGAAAATAAATATTTATTTGAATGATCTTCAATTTTCCATGGTTGACTTTTATATGAGATAATTTCATATGAAAGTATTCCACGATATTTTTGCGCTTTCAAACCTGAACTCCCATGTAGAAACTGCAATCGAAATATTCCGGCTTAATTATGCGATAATTCGTATACTCAACACATTTCTAGGTTATATTTATGTTTTATTTCTATGATGAAATTTAGTAACTTTTTGTAACCAGAAAAAAAAGCCTCGACTGGACGTTCATGGCCTGCTTCGATGTCAATAATTCTTAAATGGACTATAGATAATCTGACCATCGATTTGCTGGTTTTTTCATTCAATCTGACAGATTGAAAAGTATCTGAGACGTTCGAATTGTGCGTCAATTTTATTATAAATACTTCATCGAAAATAAGTAGATTATGCAGATCGAAAGTGATGATGAATTGGTCAGTACTCCACCAGAAATCAGAGATGCTGCAAAAATCATTGAAATGGAACTTCATCCGGAGAAATCACGAAATCTATACCTCTCAGTATTCAATAATTTTATGGATTGGAGAGCGGGAAATAAAATTGGATAATTTTCGGAGTCAGTTTTACTTCTATATTTATCAAAATTATCAGCAAAATACAAATCTTCAACATTATGGTTACCAAAGCTTAGTTGTTACTCTTTGATCTTACCTTAATTATTGTATCGTATTGTTGGTGAACTGAACCTGTTCAGAATTAGTGTTTTCGTAAAGCCATTATTGTATAGCAGTCAATAGAAACAAAAAAAACTTATTCTTTAAAAAGTTATATTTCAATATATGAATTATTTGCCGCAGCATGATCACAATGATTAATGTTTTTATATTGCTTCAAGTGCAAATGAAAAGAATCTATATATTGTTTCAGATTGCCTTCTTTGTTTGTCGCATGTTCACATAAGTGACACTTATGCGACTTCAAATTCAAATGAACAGAATCTATATGTTTTTTCAGATCAACTTTTTTGTTTGTCGCATGTTCACATAAGTGACACTTATGCGACTTCAAATTCAAATGAACAGAATCAATATGTTTTTTCAGATCCTTTTTTTTGTTTGTCGCATGTTTACATAAGTGACACTTATGCGACTTCAAATTCAAATGAACAGAATCTATATGTTCTTTCAGGTAACATTTTGTGTTTGTAGCATAATCACAAAAGTGACACTTATGTGGCCTCGAATTTATATGAACAAAATCTATATGTTTCCTCAGATCAGATTTTGAATTTGTAGCATATTCACATGAGTGACATTTATGTTGCTTCAAATTCAAATGAACTGATTCTACATGAAGTTTGAGTTTGTCTTCACGATCTGATGCATATTCACATAAGTGACACTTATGTGGCTTCAAATTGAAATGAACAATATCTATATGTCTCTTCAAATCAAATTTGAAATTTGTCGCATGTTCACATAAGTGACACTTATGTGGCTTCATATTCAAATGGACCAAATATATATGTTTTTCCACATCACGTTTTTTGTTTGTAGCATATTCACATAAGTGACACTCATGTGGCTTTAAATTCAAATGAACCGAATCAATATGTTTTTTGAGATTAAATTTCCGATTTGTAACATAATCACATTGCTGACACTCATGTTGATTTAAATTTATTGCATACTTTTGTTCAGATAAGTTACTGTCTTCATACTTGGCCAAGTATTCTGTCCTGTCATAAATTCCACTTTGATCAACAAATTGTTCGGAAATGTTGACATCTTCGACCTTCCCCAGATGAGTCGAAAAGTTCTCACTTTTTTTTGGATCCTGTGTACTGAAAAAATTAAAATCATCCAAATTTAAACAGCAAAATTGGTTTGATCAATTGAATTGAATGAGTAAGAAGAGTGTAGAGTTAATGTTATTGAATGAATTGTAGATTCGAGAAATTTAATTCAGTTGAGTTTCTTGACAATGGGATAGGCGATTTATTTCGGATAACATTGTTTTATATTAACAAAGTGCCACACTTGCCTCCTGGTCGCCCCTTAGAAGGCTAGGCTCTGTTATATGAGCAGAGTCAATGAATCTACTCAATTAGCAAATACTTGCATTTCATGATTTTACTTGAGAACAAAGCTAGATGTTACTTTTAGTAATTATCTGAAATCAAAGTTCCATGTGCTCGCATGAAACTCAAACAATTTGGATGCAAGTGGTTGATATATACTGACTCTTAACCATAATCGCATAATAATAAAATTCTGAGATTTACAAATATTCAATAAATAATTTTGAAGAAAGTACATTTCATTAGGAATAGTATTTAGTACCGAAATATCAGAACTTACCTATCAGTTTTATCAAGTATCTCTTCTTTTAAATCAAAGCAGTCCATTTCTTCCATCTCAAATATAAGTTCCTTTTCAAGAAGTCCTAAAAAATAATTGCAAATGTTCTAGGTGTTATCATCAAATGAATGAAGTAGGTGCGTGGTGATGAGGTCTATCAGAAGTATTTTATGAATTTAGGGCATATTAATAAAATCAAATGGTGTACTAAAGGAGCATTGAAAACGATTTGAGGTGAAATGGGAAAAGAAGGAAGAAACCAGATCCTGAAAAGAGAAGAACGAAACATTGATACGTCCAAAAAATGTTATGAAATTGAAACTATGAGTGCACTTACGTTTCCAAATATTTGTATGATTACTTTCACTGACTCGTTTATATATTTAAGAGCAATAATTGAAAATTCATAGTATAAAAAAGCTTATAAAAGATATTAGACAACTCTTTGGCTGATCTAACCTAACATTACGAAAATTAGAGATTCAGAGAGGAGGGTTAAGGGCCTGTCAAACACAAGTCACTAATAATATATTACACCAATTTTTAACAAAATAAGTAAATAATAAGAATAATTTGTAAACAATTTAAGAACTTGAACCTTCAAACTGAAATACAAGAGTCAAGACGGTTAGGATTTGATAAAACAAAAACAAAGCTTCTTAGCACATTAAATCCATGGTACAAGAATTTGGATGTAAAATCATAGAGAAGAGTATTCAATTCAGGTTGTTTTTATGGACGACAAGCTTTCAGTAGCGCCCCTCTTGGTGACAGGAGAAACTATTCAAAGAATCATTTTCCCGGGATATTCGAATAAGGAAGAAGGTTTCATTCGTTGGCGTTTTTGGAATAATTTTATATATTCGTAGATGAATCTTTAAGAAAAGTGATGAAACAAATCAAAGAGACAATCTGTATCTTGAATGAATTCTGCCAGATAGATGGCTTCACTTGACAATTTATCAAAGCCGATGATTGCGTCTAGAGCAGCTGCAACAGTGTAGCTCAAAGTTCTAGCAGCAACAGACACCCTCATTTCAATCATCCGATACCCATCCAAATTAAAATAAGCTTTCCTTATTTTTCTTAAGAATTGGAACCTTCTCATATTATCCATACGAAAGCACTGGAATACATGACTCAATTTTACATATTTCCAGTTATTTAAGAAGTGCATTTCTGGTAGACCTCAACAAATGATGGGGGTCGAATAAACCGAAAATCATCTGATTATTCACGATGAAATGGTAATCCGAGCATAACGATTTAATTGCTGCCAAATGTGTTCATCGCATCGTTCCCCTCATCTTCGAGGTCACTGGGAGGGAAGCCATGTGGCGGCTCTCCCCTCGTCCAGAAGATGGCGTTGTCGGCAAAGCCACACCGCGTTGTCTAATCTTTGGCTGTACTGTAATGGTACTTTTATGGGGTCAAACTATAACCGACATTACAGTTTTATACTGAAAACGGCAACGAACTAGAACTCTACCTAAAATAAGTTCAAATTAACGTGAAATTATTACTCTAGATAATCTTTGGCCAAGATCGTGATCATATAGTGCTTTGAGGACTCTACGTTGTGTATGCAACTCGAATTACGCTTGATTCAATAGAAGAGATTGGCAGGAAGGTAGGAAATACAAAACATATTTCTAGCTCTCAAATCAAGAAAATAACAAGTTTATTTCAGAGTGCCAAAAAGAAGCGGGAATCCACAAGTAAAGGATATTCAGAAACAGCAACAGGTCGACTGGTGAGAATTCTCTCATATGATGTTAAAGAAGGGTTGAGTGAGTTAAAGGCTGCACTAATAACTACTTAACCTTAATTGGTGATGATTTGAGAGACCAGTGATGTGAGGAACTTGTCAGGAAAACAACTATCATTAGACGATGATGATTTCCCTCGCCGAGGAAAGGGGGACAGCGACCAGTCTCCTTGATGATTTATATTTCCCACGGCGGATGATAGTTAAGCAGATAGTTAGCGCATTGTTGCGTCTACGATAGTTGTCCCCCTGGGCAATAATCCCATCTAGGATTATTGTTAACCTATAATGATAAGTTAAGGGTACAAAAAATTTAAAGTTCTCATTCATGTGAGGCTCTATTCCACGATCCAGTTGATCAATGATAATTAAAGATGATGAACATAATGACGACTCTGAAGCTATCTCTGGATAACCGTTATATTAGCTGAAAGCTACAACGATTACATATAGTATAGAGTTATTCGACTAGTATCATTTAGAGAGTATTGCATAAACCCAGATATGATTAGAAACGGTGGTGATTAAACAAGTATCGTTAATACAAGAAGTTCTCTAGAATTTACTAATTATATTGGCACTTATACTCGTGTGAAGCACTTAAGAATTTAATAGAGATGAGCGGTTAGAATCATTAAATAATGTTGAATAGACTCAACGCACTACTCTAATTCAATGAAACGTATCAATTCCAATTGAAAATTGCATAGGAAAAAATCACGGAGCGGGCAACATCTACTTTTAATCGTTCGAACTACCCGAGTGATGAACAACAAACTAACGTGTGTGTTTATATGGGAAAAGTGTGAAATATTTGTATGATTTTGAGTCATTTATGTATCGAAAGTGATATATTTGGGTGATAATTTATGGACAATTGTTTCGAATAAACTGTATACGAGCTGGATTGTAAGAGGAAATGTGGGAATAAGAACACGAAAAATGTGCTCTGTTCCTCAATGCTCATCACATAGTTCTTCGGGAATTCATTTGCATAGATTCCCGTTGAATCCCAGTCAGTTAAAAAATGGCTGACAATCTTGAAGATTGGGAAACTTATTTCGAAGAATATGTTACTTTGCAGCAAGCACTTCCTGAAAGATGATTTTTTTCATCGTAAGTTCAATAATTTTCTTTTATATGGTGGTCATTTGCTATCACATTCACTTTCACTCACATGATCAAAAATGTCCGAAGTGGTTATCTCGACTTTCACAGGTATTATTATCAATTCCGCAATCTTATAAAAAAATATTTGATTTACTCGTTATGAAAGACAAAATAATTTTGATCATCATTCGACCCGACATCTTGTGATTTTCAGCGCCATCTAGCGGTGCGTGATTTTTCCCTATTGTTTACTCTCTTGTGACGTCATGCGACAACTGAATGATATTTCGTCCACTGAATATCTTACCAAAGATTAGTTGTTACTCTTTAATCTTACATTGTATCATTAGAATCTGTGTTTCCGTAAAGTCCTTTTGAATAGCGGTCTATAGAAACCAAAAAAAAATCTTATTCTTTGAAAAGTTATATTTCAAACTGTTACAAACTTGTCTGCCTTGTAGAAAGATGAGAATGTATCTAAGAAAAAACATATTTGCAGTGTTTCCGTAAAGCTCTTATTGTATAGGCGTTGGCAGTTCATAGAAACCAAAAAAAAATACTTTTTTTTCAAACGTACACAAACAACGTCATATTTCGACAGGATCATCGAAAAGTTCTACTTCTCCTCCGCCAGAGGGAAAGGTGTTGCAATGTCAACGATGAATTACATTTCCGTACGCCGTAGGGAAAAATGTAATTAACTATCAAAATTAATTTTGCGAGACAACCGTAACTAGGCAAACTTTCTATTGATCACTAAATTCGTCGCTAACAAAACGAACTGGCGTAACTCAAAAAAAGACATTTTTCAGTACGATGTTGGAAGGATTATTTCTGCCCAATGTGATCAAGTATTACAGATTTAATTATTGAGTTGCAATTAATCATATTGCAACTCAATAACACAGTAAATAAATCTGTAATACTTGATCGCATTGGGCAGAAATAATCCTTCTAACATGGTACTGAAAAATGTCTATTTTTGAGTTACGCCAGTTCGTTTTGTTAGCGACGAATTATAACGATCGTAAATATAAATCTTATCTTCAGATTTTAATGAATTTCAAAGCGTTTGAAAAAAAATGACATATTCCATTCGGAGGAGCTGTGACTTTTCATGGCTCGCTTTCAATTACACAAGCTCGCCATGAAAAGTGACACTTTTCCTCCTTATGAAATAATATACTATAATTCTTTAAAAAGTTGTATTTCGAACTGATGTTACAAACTTGTTAAATAAACCATATTTTTCAACCTTGTGGAACGATAAGAACGTATCTAAGAATCTAATTTAATATACAGCCCCCATTTTGAATTCAAATGATCCAACCGAAGGGGTCGTATTGATAAAAAAAAAGCTTTGCTTATACTTGCAAAAAATGAACGAAATTCTTTAGCTCGCATTCATAATATTCCGAGTAATACCTCATACTTATAGAGTAGAAGCAAATCCTTCACAAAAAAGTATTTGGTTATTCATAAAGGTCTCCTTTTACTCTAAATAAAAAGGATATCCTTCATTTTTTGCAAGTATAAGCATAACCTTTTTTATGAATACGGCACAGTAAGAAGTTTGAGTTGAAGTTTATGATTTGATTCACATAAATCACACTTATGTTGCTTCAAATTTCAAATGAACTGATTCTATATGAATTTCGAGTTTTTCTTCAAGATTCGAGGCAAATTCACACAAGCGACACTTATGTGGTTCCAAATGAACAGAATCTATATGTTTTTTTAGATCACCTTTCCTGTTTGTAGTATGTTCACATAAGTGGCATTCATGTTGCTTCAAATTCAAATGAACGGACTCTATATGAAGTTTGAGCTTGTATTTATCATGTGATGCATATTCACACAAGTAACACTTATGTGGCTTTAAATGCAAATGAACCGAACCTATATGTTTTCTCAGATTACGTTTTGTGTTTGTAGCATATTCACATGAGTGACATTTATGTTGCTTCAAATTTAAATGAACTAATTCTACATGAAGTTTGAGTTTTTCCTCACGATTCGAGGCAAATTCACAAAAGTGACACTTATGTGACTTCAAATGAACCAAATCTATATGTTTTTTTAGATCATGCTTCCTGTTTGTAGCATGTTCACATAGGAGACATTTATGTTGCTTCAAATTCAAATGAACTGATTCTATATGAAGCTTGAGTTTGTATTTATCATGTGATGCATATTCACAGAAGTGACACTCGTGTTGCTTCAAATTCAAATGAACTGATTCTACATGAAGTTTTAGTTTGTCTTCACGATCTGATGCGTATTCACATAAGTGACAATTATGTGGCTTCAAATTCAAATGAACCGAATCTATATGTTTTTCCAGATCACGTTTTGTGTTTGTAGCATATTCACATAAGTGACACTTATGTGGCTTCAAATTCAAATGAACAGAGTCTATATGTTTTTTCAGATCACAATTTCTAATTGTGGCATATTCACACAAGTGACACTTATGTGGCTTTAAATTCAAATGAACAGTATCTATATGTACTTTGAGATTAATTTTCTGATTTGCAGCATAATCACACTGGGGACACTTATGGATTTTCAAATTGAAGTGAACAGAATTTACATGGGATTGGACACTCGATTTCCGAGTTGCAATATAATCACATTGATGACACCCATGTTGCTTCAAATTCGTTGCATAAATTTGTTCAGATAAGTTACTGTCTTCATGCTTTGCTAAGTATTCTGTCCTGTCATAAATTCCACTTTGGTCAACAATTTGTTCGGAGATGTCGACATCTTCAACCTTGCCCAGATGAGTTGAAAAGTTTGGATCCTGTGTACTGAAACAAGTTGAATTATCTAAATTTAAACAGCAAAATTGAATTGAATAAGTAAGAAGAGTGTAGAGTTAATGCTATTGAATGAATTATGAATTCTGGCAATTTTATTTAATTATTTTCTTATTGTTGGGATTCTTTTGCATCCCATCGTTTTATATTATATAAGAAGGCTAGGCTCTGTTATAAGAGCGGAGTCAATGAATCTACTTAATTAGCGACTACGTGCATTTCATGATTTTACTTGGGATCTAAGTTGGATAGTACTTTTCGTGATAATCTGAAATCAAAGTAGGCGAATGCTCCTATTGTGTTAATCCCTTTCTGTTCCATATCCTCACATGAAACTAAAACAATTTGGATGCAAGTGGTTGACATACTAACATTTAATCATGATATGATAATAGGAAAATTCTGAGATTTACAAATATTCAATAAATAATTTCAAAAACAGTATATTTCATAAGGAATATATTTTTGTACAGACATCATTTAGTACTTACTTATCAGTGTCATCAAATATCTCTTCTTTTATATTAAAGCAGTTCATTTCTTCCATCTAATATACCATGTGTTGCTTTTCAAGAGTCCTAAAAACATTATTGCAAATGTTGTGATGAGGTCTGTCAGTCGTAGGTATTTCAACAATTTGGGGCATAATAATAATTATAATTCATATGTACATTAGAAATGCAAAATTGATTTGAAATAAAAACTATGGTAGCCCTTACTTTTCCAATAATTTGTATGATAACTTTCACTGACTTTTCTATATAATTTAGTGCAACAATTGAAAATTCACTGAATTCACAGAATGACAAAAGCTAATCTAACCTTAAAACCTTACTTTACGAAAATCAGGGAAAATACAAATACATACTCGATACTTTTCACCGATACGAAGTACTTTTAGTATCGATACTTTGAAATTAAGTATCGAGTAGGTATCGGTCAAAAGTACTCATATCAGTATATCGACACCTCAGATCAATAAGGAAAATCACGAACCGCGAGATGGCGCTGAAAATAACAAAATGTCGGGCCGAGTAATGATCAAAATATTCTGTTATTTTTGTTCTTCATAAGAAGTGAATCAAGTATTTTTTATAAGATTTCGGAATTAATAATAATGCCTGTGAAAGTCGAGATAACCACTTCGGACATTTTTGATTATGTGGGTGAACGTGAATGTGTTCACAAATGACTACTACATTATAGAAAATTATTGAACTTACGATAAAAAAAATCATCTTTCAGGAAGTGCTTGCAACAAAGTAACAATTTCTTTGAGATACGTTTCTCAATCTTCAAGATTGTCTGCCACTTTTCAACTGACTTGAGATTCAATGGGAATTTATAATTTAATCAAAGAAATTTAGTAGCTATTCGAGTAGCTTCTCTCTGTTTTTTGTTGGCTCTGTTTTCTTAGTTCTGGCTTTTAAGTTCTACAGTGATATCTTTCAAAGATAAAACCGGGTTGGTTTTTGAATAGGTTGAAACCTTCGAAGGTGGAAGAGATACTTGGTGTTGAACATGTGAGTAACAACATATTTATAATTACAACTTTATCATTATTCATATACAGGCTTCTCCTAACTTTCTGCACTTGTATTCAACAGTGTCCATTATTTACCCCATGTGTTTATCTCATATAATTTACCTTTAATTGACAAGACGGATATTTGCTTTTACGCAACGCTAGTTAATGTTCCTAACTGAGGAACTGTTGTACTTCATAGGATAACCTATTTTACCATGCTTATTTGCTTCTTATGTATTGTTTTGTATCCATTTTTCATACTTCATTATCAAGTCTATTCCACATTATTCAATGATTCTAACTGACCATGTGTATTGAATTCCTCAGTGCTTCCCACAAGAACTTTCATGTATTAACGAATGTTTAATCATCACCTTCTCTAATCATATGTAGGTTATGCAATATTCTTTAGATGATACTATATGTGATCGTTGTAGTTTTCAGCAAATATTAAGAATATTCATAAGCACCAGGTCGACATTATGTTTCATCATCTTATCTTAATTGAGGACTTTAAAGCGACTCTCCACTCGTTATTATCCGTTATGGTTTATCGTTTACTGTTTATATCGTTTACTGCTTATATCGTTTTCTGTTTATATCGTTTACTGTTTATATCGTTTACTATTTATATCGTTTACTGCTCATATCGTTTACTGTTTATATCGTTTACTGTTTATATTGTTTACCTAATACTTGATGGGGCTACTTCGCAGGGATACAACTATCGTAGACCCACCGTTAACTAATATCTCTCCCACTAATTACTTTCCACAGCTAGGTATCATCATACTTTCAATTTATTCTTCGAAGGGGACTATACTCATTGACTCTCCCCCATCGTGGGAGAAGGGACTGTTCTCTTTGAATATCACCCCAACGTGCTTCAAAGGAGACGGTTCTCTTTGGCCCTCTCCTCACCACAATCGTCGAATGATACTTGTTTTCCTGACAAGTTTCCTCACCTCACGGGAAAGTCATATCAGCACCATTTAAGGTGAAGGAGTCATTAGTACCGCATTTAATCTACTCGATCATTTTTAAACACCATGAGAGAATTCTCACCAGTCAACCTGTTTATGAATATTCTTTACTTGTGGGTTAACGGTATTTGAACGAGAAAAAGAGAGAGGTCTCTAGGTTTTAACTTTACCAGTCTATCTATTGTTATACATTGTACAGAATCAGGATTTCTCGCAGGTCTTTTCCCTGATTCTTATTTTCATTTTAATCGGACTTGAAGTTGGGGAACCTTCCCCAACGGCACAAACGAATAAACTTGTTATTTTGAGTGCTAAAAATATGTGTTTTGAATTTCCTATTTTACCGTCGATCTCTTCTATTGAATCAAGCGTAATTTGGGTTACATACTTACATACACAACGTAGAGTCCTTTAGAACCACTATACGAGCACGATCTAGGCCAAAGATTATCTAGAGTAATATTTTCAGGTTAAAAGGACTCACTTAAGGTAGAGTTCTGGTTCTTCACGGATTTCAATACAAAACTGTAATGTCGGTAAGGTATATCATTTAAAAATCATAAGTATCGATACTTTTCGAATGATACCAAGTAAGTATCGATACTTGACGACCGATATAGTATCGAGTAAAAGTATCGATCCTTCAATGGTATCGTTTCATCCCTATTCAGTTCTTTTCATTATTGGGAGACTATATGAATATAATATGAATGAATATTTCCATATAGAAAGAAATTATTTTATTAAACAAAAAAGGAATATGGAACAGTCTTACTACAAAAACTTAGAACAATACTCGAACATTTGATATACAACATTAAAAAAAAATCGAGAAAATATTTTGGATAACTTGCTATCTTCTCACTTTTCTGCTTTCTTCTCTTCAACCTTCTTCTGTTCAACCTTAGCAGGATGGCCGGTCTTGACTATTGGTATGGTTTTGTGATCAACACTCTCATCCACATTAATTCTGGGGGCGGTTATAGTGAGCACACCATCAGAAGACAATTTAGATTCCACCTTCCCATAGTCACAATTTTTGGGGATTACGTACTTCCTCACGAACTGCCTGGAAATGAAACCATGATCGTCTTCCTTCTCCTCGTGCTTTCCCTCGATGGTGATGATGTTGTTTCCGGTAGCTTTCACCGTTATATCTTCCGGATTGAACTGCTGAACGTCCAAATTGGCCTGGAACTTATCCTTGTCGACGGAGATGGTCGAACCTACGTCTCTCTGGGACAACGACGTTCTCCAGGGGCGGATGTAACCAAGTGCCGGGTGGGCTTTCAGACGGCTACCAAGGATGCTGGGATCGGTGATGGGGCTCAGAAGATCGTCGGCGTCCAGAGTCAGTCCGAAATGTTGGTCCAACAGACGGGAGGGTCTGGTGTAGGCGTCCAGAATGTACGGTAGAAGAGACATATTTCAATAATTTAGTGTTCACTCTTGAATACTTTGCTCTTTAAGGATAAGGATTGCTTCGAAGTCTGTATACGCGAATGCAACAGGATTTTTCCCAATACTAAACCTGTTAATGCAGTTCTTCGTTTAAATAAAGCCATAGAATTTTCCAGACTTTTACGCTTGCGCCTTCTAGAATACTCGCGAATTTACGATGCGACTGCCAATCAGATTCAAGGAACGATCGCGATTGCTCCACGGATATTATCACAGCATAATGAAGCATTTGTTCGTTCTCGAGTTGGAAAGTTTCTTTATTAGACTAAGGATTATAATAATTCAATTGGCATGATTGAATTATGGGGACAACTTTTTCCAACAAATGAGAACTATAATAGTAGAATGATTGTATCGTTTATGTTTATAACATAAAAAATAAATTCAAAGTCGAACTCCCTCAGCTTTATATGGTCCTATTCTTTATAAATATTTGTCTACTATCTTTTAAATTTCTTCAAAAGTCTTCTTCCTTCCGCATTTCAATTGGCAAAGCATTGAAAAATTCAATACATCTTCATTCCACTTGGTTCTGAATGTTAGTTAAACGAATCTTGGGATATTAGTTATTGCTATTCCTTATGCAGTATTTTGACTTATTTTTTCATTGATGTGATTTATGGAAAGTTTCTTTGTTTTTATATAGGGTGTTCCTAAATTGGAGGTACAAACGAAGAGAGGTGATTTCTTGAGAAATAAAAAAAAAGTCCCATAAACATGGATCACAAACGGTTCGTTTTCGAGATTGAATTTTGTTTTTTTTTTTCTCATAGTATCTACACTTCACAAGATATTCAACTGAAATTTGCATAGATAGAAAATTGGGAGTTTACACCATGTGACATGCCAATTTTGATAGCAAATCTACAGGGTGATATTTTTTCTGGAATACCGTCCTCTGTTTTTCTCCAGAACTTTTTTTTTGTGAGCCACTGTTCATTTGAAAAAATATAAAAAGCAGTTCTGTTGTTATACTGAACTTTATGATCTCTTGTAGTTTTGTCGTATCTGCTACCGATTTCGAGAAAAAAATTTTGAACGATTCTCGCGAAATCCTCAAAAAAATCCAAATTGTCATGAAAATTCAGTTAGTTAGCTGTGGTGAATTAACTTATTGTTTGTTTTGACACATTAAATTGAACTTTTTCAGTTGAAAATCTTGTGAAGTGTAGATACTATCAGAAAGAAACATTAACACCATGTATCTCGAAATCGAAATGTTTCCGATCCGTGGGACTTTTTTCTTTAATTCCCTAAGGAATCTCCCCTCTTCGTTTGTACCTCCAATTTAGGAACACCCTGTTCTGCATATTATTTCGAAATTTCATTTCTTTTGTAGTTCCCACGGTATGATGTAATTCTACTTGAAACTCTTCTTACTGCCTTTTTTCTTAAAAGTGAGAAGAAAAGAATATTTATTGATCCAAAAAATATTATAATATGTTGTACGTACAATTTGAGTGGGAAACAACACTACAATTCAATTTTTAACTTTGACATAAAAAAAATGTCAACAATTTTTGGTCACTATGAGAGTATGGATAATATCCGATGAACTATACGGGAATCGAGAGAATTCGAGAAATTTACCGAATGCTGTCGAACGCCTCCAGAATTTTCGCGAACTCTTCCGTGGATACCTAGAGCCCTTTACAGCGTTGCCGCAATTTAATATCAACAGAGTAGTTTGTCCTTTTCTTTGAAATATTTATGGACCTTGTAAATTTTTCCTGAACTTGAGACAACCAATATTTCTGAATAAATGAAGATTTATCATAGGAAGCACATTAGTTATCATTTATTTATTCATAATGGGAAGAATTTCGACAAATTGATTGAAAAATAAAAATAAATGTACCTTCCCTCATTAAATTTGAAAATAAGAATTTAATAAGTAGCTCTGAATTATGTGATTAGATAAAATAAAAAAAAATATATACAAATGAAGGAACAAACGAAGACGGGAGATTCCCTAGGTAATTTTAAGGAAAAAAAGTACCATGAACATGGGATCGCAAACGTTTCGTTTTCGAGATACAGGATGTTAAAGTTTAAATTTTTTTCAAGTTTTTTTCTGATAGTATCTACAATTCACAAGATATTCAACTGAGAAAGTTTAATTTAATGTGTCAAAACAACCAATGAATTAATTCACCACAGCTCACTAACTGAACTTTTATGACAATTTGAATTTTTCTGAGGATTTCGAGAGAATCATTCAAAATTGTTTTTCTTGCAATCGATAGCAGATACGACAAAACTACAAGAGATCATAAATTTCAGTATAACAACCGAGCTGCTTTTACATTTTTTCAAATGAACAGTGGTTCACCAAAAAAAAGTTCTGGAGGAAAACAGAGGACGGTGTTTCAGAAAAATCACCCTGTAGATTTTCTATCGAAATCGGCATGTCACATGGTGTAAACTCTCAATTGTAATATCTATGCCAAATTTCAGTTGAATATCTTGTGAAGTGCAGATACTATGGGAAAAGAAACTTGGAAAAAATTCAAACTTTAACACCCTGTATCTCGAAAACGAACCGTTTGTGATCCCATGTTAATGGGACTTTTTTCTCAAAATTACTCAAGAAATCTCCTTTCTTTTTTTGTACCTCCAATTTAGGAACACCCTGTATATTGATTGACTTCTATGATTGAGGGATGTATATTTCATTTCACATCGTACTATTTAACCTAAGCTTACATGAAGGGTGATTGTTTATATTTTACTCAATAGCTATCTCAGTAAATATTGGTCCTACAAAAACGTTTAAATGGGCAAATATGAAGTATTTTTTATGGGCATTCAGAATTCAGTACTAGAAAATGCAAAAGAACATCATTAACCTAAAAAATTTATCTAAGTTTTTCTAGAACGGAGTCTACTAAAAATACACGTTCGACTGCGCGAGAATAATCTGTTCTGAGGACAATATCCGTGGAACTATATCGTCGAAAAGTCTAGATCCAGACAATCGATCGAAAGTGAAACGGTCTTTCATAACAATCCCGACCAGCGCAATTAAATTTTATCAATTCAAATTCGAGGCCAAGGATGTAAATATAGAATTTATTCCAGATAAGCATAAATGAACTTGTCGTTATTAGAAATTGCATGGAAAATTGAGGAAAATATGAAGAATTATAGATTTTATTGGTACCTGTATCTGATTCTTATTTAGCAAAAAATCATTACTCAACATCAAACGAATGTCTATCCATTTAAAGTTGTCGAATCTAAAAATGTGATAGAAGGTAAACAAATTATGTACAGGCTACAGGATGATTGTTTATATTTTACTCGATAGCTATCTCAGTAAATATTGGTCCTACAAAAACGTTTAAATGGGCAAATATGAGGTATTTTTTATGGGCATTCAGAATTCAAAATTCATTACTAGAAAATGCAAAAAGCATCATTAACCCTAAAATTTTATGTAAGTTGTTCTAGAACGTAGTCTACAAAAAATACACGTTCGACTGCGCGTTCATCAGATGTTATCACTGGGTTCGATAGAATAATCTTTTCTAAGTTTATTCAAATGAATGATGAAAGGACAATATCCATGGAACTTTATCATCGACAAGTCTAGATCCAAACAATCGATCGAAAGTGAAACGGTCGTCTTTCATAACAATCCTGACCAGCGCAATAAAATTTTATCAATTAAAAGTCAAGGCCAAGGATGTAAATATAGAATTGACTCCAGATAAGCATAAATAAACTAGTCATTATTCGAAATTGCATGGAAAATTGAGAAAAATATAAAGAATGAATGAAGAATTATAGATTTTATTGGTACCTATCTGATTCTTATTTGGCAAAAAATCATTACTCAACATCAAACGAATGTCTATATATTTAAAGCTATCGAATCAAATGTAATAGGAGGTGATCAAATTATGTTTCACGTCAAAGAACTTTCATTGAATAAACAAAACATTGAATGTAATTAAATGGTGGATGCGCTATAATGTATAATGTTCTGAGATTGTAAAACTAAAATTTAAAATCAAAAATTTATTCCAATCCAGAAATATCAACACCCAAATTCTATATCAAACTTAAAGTAGCTACTTGATAACATAATACAAATAAAATAATTCTTTTTGAATGATTTCTTAATTTATTTCTTCTCCACATTCTCCTCTTTCTTCTGCTCGATCTTGGCCGGTTGTCCAGTTTGCGTTATGGGAATCGTTATATTTTCCGACTCTTCTGGTTTGTTCCTGGGAGCGGTAATGGTGAGAACTCCATCCGAAGATAATTTCGATTTTATTTGGTTGACATCGCAGTCCTGTGGCAACACATATCTCCTCACGAATTGCCTGGAGATGAACCCATGCTCGTCCTGTTTTTCTTCGTGCTTTCCTTCGATGGTGATGGCGTTCCCGTTCACTTAAACCGTGATCTCCTCAGGTTTGAACTGCTGCACGTCCAAGTTCGCCTTGAAACTATCCTTGTCGATGGCCAAAGTAGATCCAACGTCGTTTCCAGAGACGGTTTTCCAA
Organism: Aphidecta obliterata; assembly: GCA_963966015.1. Taxonomy (NCBI): domain Eukaryota; kingdom Metazoa; phylum Arthropoda; class Insecta; order Coleoptera; family Coccinellidae; genus Aphidecta; species Aphidecta obliterata. Next base: position 12,056,111 of record OZ014434.1, on the reverse strand, counting down.
GGTCGTATATATCCGACTGGGTTCCTCAAGTAGTTAATCATGGATCCTGGATCGACTACGGGAGCCATCAGGTCTTCGGGATCCAAACACAACCCGAATTGCTGGTCCAAAAGACGGGTTGGCCGAATGTAACTGTCGAGCAAGAACGGTATTAGCGCCATTTTTACACTGGATATTTGCTTGAATCTCAATTCTTTCTATTTTCTGTGTATTTGCGTCGAAATGTTCTGAATGAACGGAGTTCTCCTCCTGTTTATATTACAGCATGGAATTTTCTGGATATGAGCGAGAGAGAGAGAGAATTTCTCTCTCGAAGATACAGAAAGTTCCAGACGTTCTAGAACGTAGCCTACTAAAAATACACGTTCGACTGCGCGTTCATCAGATGTTATCACTGTGTTTGATAGAATAATCTGTTTTGGGTTTATAATAACAATCCCGACCAGCGCAATAAAATTTTATCAATTCAAATTCAAGGCCAAGGATGTAAATATAGAATTGACTCTAGATAACCATAAATGAACTAGTCAATATTAGAAATTGCATGAAAAATTGAGGAAATTATGTAGAATGAATGAAGAATTATGGATTTTATTGGTACCTACCTGATTCTTATTCAGCAAAAAATCATTACTCAACATCGAACGAATATCTATCTATTCGAAGTTATTGAATCTAAAAATATAATAGAAGGTAATCAAATTATGTTTCACGTTAAAGAACTTTCATTAAATGAATAAACAAAAATTTAATAAAATGGTGGATGCGTTTTTCGCACCTATTATAATGTTCGTTCTGAGATAGAAAATTTATTCCATTCCAGAAATATCAACACCAAAATTTCATATCAAACTTGAAGTAGCTACTTGATAAGAATACCAATATTTATTTTTTTTTGTGTTTTTACTCTTTATTTCCCAAGAAATTACCAGTACTTATACTTTTTTGCGTTTTTGAGCGCTCGTACAACTTACACGAGGGCTATATCATTTCGTCACGATGTCTGTATTTTTCGAATTTTGAGCCGAAATTGGTCTCAATCGACTATGTTCGACACACTGATGACGAATCCGTCGAAAAATTCCGTCCGTTAAAACAATATTTTGTCCAGATCGCATGACCAGAACCATAGAAACCATAGAAAATTGTAACTTTTGAACGGAAAGGCCTAGGAACTTGAAATTCTCAGGGTGGGTTTGGATGGCAAATATCGCGGTCACGTTCATCTATGAGCAAAATTAGACTAGGGGTTCCGTAAATATGGCCGTTCTAAATATTTTTTTGCTGATAGTTCCGAAAATACTGAGCGGATTGGGATGAAATTTTGCACCTGGCTGAGTAATAATGTATTCAAACTACGTTCAAAATTTTGTCCAGATCGCACCACTAAGACCATAGATACCGTAGAAAATTCTAGCGAATTATCGAAAAAAAATAGATCAGCTGAAGCACTGACATGAAGTCTGGAGTTTCGCCTAAGTTTCAGAATTTTTTTGACAGCTGTCGAAAATACCTTCAATTGATTTCTGAAACTGGAAAATGCGAATCTACCTACAAGGTGCATGTACGAGCGCTCAAAAGCTCCTGCCTTCACGGCAGTGCTTTTCGTAATTTTTACTTCTGATTTTCTAAAAACTATTCGATACGAGTAAGTATAGATACATTTCAAATGATACCAAGTATCCATACTTGATGACCGATACAGTATCGAGTAAAAGTATCGATACTTCAATGGTATCGTATCACCCCTAGGGAAATGGGTTAAGGGCCTGTCAAACCCATAGACTAATAAATAATATCATTATTTTATTATTAGTCTATGGTAAAACCTTAGAGTATAGAATATTCTATATTCAATAGAAAAACTACGGAGTGGGCGACATCTACTTTTAATCGTTTGAACTACCCGAGTGATGAACAACAAACTAACGTGTGTGTTTATATGGGAAAAGTGTGAAATATTTGTAAGATTTTCAGTAATTTATGTATCGATATAAACACACACGTTAGTTTGTTGTTCACCATTCGGGTATTTCAAAGGATTAAGAGTAGATGTCGCCCACACCGTGATTCATCCCTATACAGGGGTTTCTATGTTGTATGGATTACAGATTACTAATTCTATTACATAGAGTGTTAAATGTGGCCTTCGATTTAGCTGTCTGAGCTCCTCCGCTCTCCAGTGCACGAAATATGACATTCGCGCATTCGATTTGCTTTGAAAAGCGTGCGCAAAACAACGAAAACCGAGCCCTCCGGTGCACGAAACCCTAAATCGAAAGCACCTATAGATATGTATTGTCATATATAGTAGGGTTAGGCAGAGATAAAGGAATGTAAAGATTGGACACTGGACTCGTAAACGGCAAGTTCGATTTTGATTTGAATCCTGGTGTTTATCCCCGGTACTAACAACTTGTCGTCGGTAATGCAGTTTCCTGCTTTACCGAGTGCCTTGGTTGGCGCGAAATTTGAATTTTTCAGTGGGGTATTCTGTACAGCATAATAATTTCACCCATTCTGTAGAATATCTAGATAATCCTTCGAATATGTTAACCTCTGAAAGTAACTTGATGAATTCATACAAATTACCAAAGGAAAAACATTCTAAGGTATATCTAAATATTTCAGCTCATGAGTGATATAAATTATGCCCTTGTACAAAGAAATAATACAATAGTTTGATATAGTTCAATATAATTCTGTATTGAAATTGAAATTATAATATAATTCTTTAGTTATTACAATGCCAAATGAAGGAGTATTTTAGAAAGATTAATAAAAAAAAGGGTGCAAATGAAAATAGAGCCTATAAATTAAAATCAATTCAATATATGAGACAATATAGTATTTGCCTATAATACCATTCATTAATGACATTCCTTTATCTAGGGCTGCTATTACATTTTTCAGTGAATGAACGAATTATTGAACTTTTTGAAGTTGAATAAAATCTCATTTGTGCTCATTATTATTCTCAAATTTATCGAGTAATTTAGAGGAAAATGGCAGAACAAGAAATGTAAGTACTCAGTGAAAGATAAATCCTTTAACATCCACTTTAAGTTTTAAGTGTATGTACAGACAATATGAAATCTGCAGGGTAGCAGAATCTTCATCAAGAAAAATTTCGGCACAGCGCATCATCTGCCCTTTGTGTACGAATGTGCAAGGATTTTCGTTCCATCGATTACTCCTGAAACATTTAAAAGATTTTCACGAAGTTGAGATAACTCGATCCAGTCAGCAATTTTCGAATTTCGAAGAATTCACAGTCTGGAGAAACCTAGGAAACAGGGAAGTGGATTATGCTTGCCAGACAACCAGAAAAGATAAGAAAGGAGAGAAAATAATTATTTATAATTGTAATAGAAGTGACACAAAAGGTATAATTTTTGCATTCACAATGTGGGAGAATCTTATATATATGATGAATTTTTTTAAGGATATATTTCCAATAGCAAATATCGTAAGCGTAAAATTGGGGGTACTATAAAGATTAAAGGAGTGTGTCCATCAAGAATCGAAGCTAGAATTCTGATTAATGGTGAATATTTGAAAATGCTGGATCTAATTTTAACCGTTTGATCATTTTCACTTTATAGGGCAGGTTACCACTGATTTTATAGATTTTTATAGGACATGAGGATGAGCTTCGTACCAAGCGATTGAAAAAAACAGAGGAATTGCAGATTGTGGAGAAGTTGAAAGAAGGGGTTCCCAATCGCAAAAATTCTTTATAATTCTCTCCATTCAAGTAGTCAGATAGTAAGGACCTATCAAAAGATTAGCTATTGCTTCCATCCAAAAATTAACGCCAAATCACTATTATTTTACGCCGAACATTCAGAAGGTTGTTTATAAAAAAATAAGCTGAAACGAAACTAGTACCTGCATTCTAACGAAAACTTTTTTATGAAATAAAGAAGGAATTTGGCAAATTTTAAAAAAACTTTTGTCATACATAAATTGTAGAGTTCCAAAGTTGCAGGCGAATTGATATTAGAAATTGACCATTTTTTTCTTCATATACCAACTTTCAAATCATACAAATTCTTTTTCAACATATATTACAGCATATTTTCGCTTTTTTCATGTAAATCACATCCTTCTCTGATAAAAATAATCCAAAATCATAATTAAACTTGATCAACGTAGAAAACATTGACGAAAAATGGAGTAAGGTGAGTAATTTTTCAAAAAACACAAAAACTTGTAAACTATTGATTTTTGGATAAATATAGCCCAAATGTCCTCAAATGAGCCATACTAACACGTCCTTCAAGCATCCCGTCAAATTTGGAATCAACCTGTGTAAAGCTCCTGTTCTCGCAACTCCAAAAAAAAAGTAGAACATTTCAAATCGAATGTTGCCGAGCAGGTTCAGATTCTCATTCTGTTATAAGAAGGAGAGCTTGGAAAACTTACAATATACGAAAACTTCTCTCTCGTACTCGTGAAAATGGTAGGGAAGTCTTGGGGAATTCAAACAAAATGGTTGCAAACCCAATTAACAATAGTTTATTGGTTCGGTTGGGAACGGCTCCCAACTTCAGGTAAAATCATTCGTTCACAACTAAAAAAAAAACGAATGTAAATATTTTGTACACAGTTCAAATCCAATTTAAAAAAAATTGCAAAATTATATTTGAAATTTTCAATCAAACATTTAATGCAATATTTTTATTATGCTTCAAGTTCAAATGAACAGTTTCTATATGTCCTTCAAGGGTCTGTTTCCTGTTCGAAGCATAGTCGCACAAGTGACACTTATATTTCCTCAATTTCAAATGAACAGTTTCTATATGTCCTTCAAGGTTCTGTTTCCAGTTCGAAGCATAGTCACACAAGAGACACTTATATCTCCTCAATTTCAAATGAACAGAATGTGTATGACCTAAGAGGCCGTTTTTGGTATTCGCAGCGTAGTCACACAAGTGACACTTGTTTTTCTTCAGCTTCAAATGGATGGAATCTATGTGGGTGTCGAGACAATACTTGGTTTTTGCAGCGTAGTCGCACAAGGGGCACTCGTGTTTCTTCAGATCCAGATGAACGGAGTCGATATGCCGCTTCAGAGATTTTTTGTAGTTCGAAGCGAAGTCGCATAAGTGACAGTTGTGTTTTTTGATATTCAAATGAATCGAATCTACGTGGATTTTCAGTTGTACTTTCAAGTTTGTAGCATAGTCGCACAAATGGCACTTGTGTTTTCTCAGATTCAAATGAACCGTCTCCTCATGGTTTTTCATGTCTCCTTTTAGGTTTGTAGCATAGTTGCACAAGTGACACTTGAATTTTTTTATCTTCAAATGAACAGAGTTTATGTGAATTTTGAGATCGAATTTGTCGTTAGTAGCATGTTCACACAAGTGACACTGATGTTTTTTCAGATTCAAATGAACAGAATCTATGTGTCGGTTGAGATGACCCTTTCTATTAGATGCATATTCACACAAGTGACACTGATGTTTTTTCAGATTCAAATGAACAGAATCTTTATGACTTTTCGAATTAGATTCACTTATCGACTTTTCTTCATTCGAATTATTCTTGTGATTATTAGTTGAATTCACTATTTCTCGTTCCTCAGCTTTGTTAGATCCAATATATGATTTCATTTCATTTAAGTATATTTTCCTGTCATAAATTCCATTCTCGTCCACAAACTGTTCGATAATATCCAATTGCTCTGCCTTCCTCTGCCTTACTTCTTCGTGATTTTCAGTGCTGAAATATTAATTCAATTGAATCAATTGGACAAATTTTAGGATATAACTTTAGTAGATATCAAAATTAAACAAGTATTGCTATGAGAATTAAATAAAATTTCGCACTTATTTTCATCATTTTCATATAAATATATTTTTATGAACTTCAAGAGATGAAATCACCCAATTTCAAATATTCTCTATCATGAGTTCTATTTTCATCCTCAAAAAAAAAGTAATATCTCAAGTTTCACCGTTTGGCGTGCTGAAAGATCAATTCAATATAAGTAAAAAGAATGATAGAATAGATACCTCTCCATTTTGAATAACAGAGTACGAAATAAAGTTAAAACTCTGGTTCGAGATTTGAGTCAACATGGATACAACTAAAAGGCAGAAAATAATACTGAAATCAATTTTAAGCGATGAAAATTTTATATACTCACAATTGATTCCCATATATTGCAGGTTTTTCATCCATTTTTTCTAACGTGTAACTAGTTACCATTGGTTATTGATATCTCTTGAAAAACCTGATATTATTCTCTTGAGACACAGTTCTCTACTTACGAATAATTACCTCCTTTCAATTTTTCAACATAACCTCCACAGTCCACTTTCATCGTAATCGGCCACAACATTAAAAAACATAGATAAAGGAAAATTCTTCTTCTCGCTCACAACCACCGCAGCTACCCTGGTCGGTCTCAGCGGGGGCCGAGAAATTCGAAACCCTCTTCTACTTTGTCAAAAGAGCTTCTGTGCTTCGAAGCAAGACCACAGATCTCTTCTTTTGGGCGGAATCGAGTAGGTTACTGTAAACTAGTGTTGCGCAGATGTAAGTTTTGCACAATGTCTTTATCAAATATTAGATTGTGTCAGCGTTGCCGAACCTACCGATTTTTCGGTATTTCTACCGATTTGAAGAGTGATCTCCCGAAATACCGAAAACTGAGAAAGATCTACCGATTTTTCAATTTCATCGATTTTATGTCGAAATTGAATATTTCACCGAAAAATGAAAATTTTCTAATAATTAGATAGGTAGACAAGATATATGTACGCATCGCAATTTAGTTCGATCCACTTTATTGGTCCCAATGAGATCCCGCGTACCTACTTGCGATTTAGGTACGTAAAATAGGGTTTCCCAGCGTCGTTCCGTCGTTCTCACTCGATTCACATATTTATGAAAAGAGGGATGCTCCTTCCACGTTCCTTTTTGACGATTGTTATTGTTAGGCGGAGGCAATAAAAAGGGCAATTAAGACTATTAAGAGGCTTATCTTTGTGTTCCGAGACGGTTTAGAAGTAAAAAAGGAATAGGGATAACCAAATAATATTTGATAAGGTTCTCGGAATAGAGATGCCAATAAATAATTTGGGAAAACCCAAAACCCAGTTTTCCAAATCTTGGAGACCAATAATATTCTGTTATTGGTCAGTATTCTGAATTTAACAAACTTTTTTGTATGAAGAGTGGGAGGAATTTTTCACCTTACACACAGATTTGTTCAAATAAGTCAGTTAAACACCGTTTGAAATTGAGTCTTGAGTATTGTATAGAAAGAAATTGTATTTTATTTAAGTATACCTATGTTATTCTTGTTTCGAATAAAATGCATTATTGTATAATTAAATTTTCCTTTGTTTATGTTTGGTGTTTATTGAAATTCTTGGAAAAATCTTCATTCTACCGATTTCCCCCCAAATCTACCGATTTTGCGCACTCATTTCTACCGATATTGGGTTCAGGTTTTCGGCAACGCTGGATTGTGTTTGTTCATAAAATACCTACATTGGACGAGTTTATGAACTCGTTGATATTAGAGTAACATCTTTTATCTATGCTCAGCGCTGTAAACACAGCTTTGTTTACGAACTCTCCCATTTGTTGTAGAATAATGATTTGAAATTGAACAAGAGTTATCAAAATTTCTGTTGGTTTTTTTATGATATTTCTTGAACAATCCAGAAAATACAGATGAAAAATTAAATCTTCGTCTCTCTCTTCTTTAAATCGTTGAAACGCTATAAGGTGGCAAGTAATGGGAAAATAAAAAACATTTTTGTAAAATTTCCAAGTTTATTGGTTCCAAATCGAAATCTTATCATTTCAATCAAACATTCGGAAAGCATATAAACAATATCATTCATACACGAGTCACTAAATGGACTGATTTCAAATGCTTTTTGAGGTTAGGCTTTAGAACTGCAGCATAATCACATAAGTGACACTTATGTTCCTTCACATTCAAATGAACTGATTTCATATGTGATTCGAGATGGCTCTTTTGACCTGCAGCATAATCACATAAGTGACACTCATGTTCCTTCATTTTTAAATGCACTGATTTTATATGTTTTTTGAGATGGCTCTTCATAACTGAAGCATAATCGCATGAGGGACACTTATGTTGTTTCATATTCAAATGAACCGCCTTTAAATGGTTGTTGAGATACGTCTTCTGATTCGCAGCATAGTCGCACAAGTGACACTTGTGTTCCTTCATATTCAAATGAACTGAACTTATGTGCCTTTCGAGTTTACACTTCTGAAATTCAGCGAAATCGCATGAGGGACACTTATATTGTTTCAGTTTTAAATGAACTGATTCGATATGCTTTTTGAGGGTAGCCCTCTCAGGGCAAGCATAATCACATAAGTGACACTTATGTTCTTTTATATTCAAATGGACGGATTTTATATGCGTTTCGACATGGCTCTTCCTAGCTGAAGCATAATTACATAAGTGACACTTATGCTCCTTCGTATTCAAATGGACTGAATCTATATGTCTTTTGAGGTCCATCTTATTAACATAAGAAAGAATGCATAAGTTACACTTATGTTCTTTTATTTTCAAATGAACTGATTTTAAATGCACTTTGAGGGAGCCCTTCCGAACTGCAGCATAATCACACAAGTGACACTTATGTTCTTTTATTTTCAAATGGGCTGATTTTATATGCATTTCAAGGCCATTCTTCAGAACTGCCGCATAATCACATAAGTGACACTTATATTCTCTCAATTTCAAATGAACCGATTTAATATGCATTTCGAGGTTATTCTTTAGAACTGCAGCATAATCACATAAGTGACACTTATGTTCTTTCAATTTCAAATGGACAGATTTTATATGCGTTCTAAGGGTGGTTTTCCTAGCGGAAACATAATCACATAAGTGACACTTATGTTCCTTTAAATTCGAATGATTGGAATGATCATGGTGATCGAGATCGATTTCCTGTTTTGCTTCATTAGCATGTGAATTCTTCCTATTTTCCTGACCTTCAATGAAATTCGCAGTCGCTTCCATTTCGAATTCGGTAGAAAATGTTTCTTCCTGGATTTCCAGGAAATCACTCCTCTCATGCACTCCATTTTCATCGATGAATTGTTCAATAATGTCCATTTCTTCAATTTTTAAGATTTCAGGTTTTCCCTTATCAGCTGTATACCGAGCACTAGAACAGATCAAACAGTTTCGAAAAATAGTTTTTGGCATGCATGTTATGAGTTCATGTTATTATGACAGTTAAAAATCTGAACGAATAATTTCCCGATTTAAATTATATGAAATAGATTATTATATTTCAACAGAAGCAGAAGTACTACTCAATCTGAAAAATATGAAGATTGTACACTTAAACTGAAAAAAGTGAGGGTTGTGTACGAAAATATTAGACAAAAATTCAGGCGAATAAAATGATAGAAAGAGGCTTTTTTCATAATCTTCTAATGATAAAAGATAGGGATTAAATTTAAAGATAGGGAGCAGAGCCAAAAACAAAGATAACCTTGTATTAGCAGGACTACCGAAACAAGATGATGAAAATACTTAAGAAATGAATGAAACAAAAAAAATGGCAGAAAGGGAATATTATATCAAGATAAAAAATGGGAATGATTGGATAAACAAGGAATATATTGATCAAAGAACGGGATAAGAGCTATGTTAGATCGAAAAAAGTGAACAATGAATATACAAAAGAAATGTTTAATAAGTTGAAAAACCAAGCAAATAAACTACGAAATGAACAGTAAACAAAGTGTTTAGGGAGATAACTAATGAAGCAAAGGCAAACAAGCGACAAGACAAAATATGATAGAAAAGGTTGAGGACCTAAATGGAACAATAATAACTGATAATGCAGACATAGTTGAGGAGTTTAATAAACATTTTACCGAAGTAGTTCCTGAGTTGGCAACGAAAATACCAGTTTTCAGTAGGATCAAAAACAACAAAGAATATAATGCTAAAAGTATATTCTTCAAACTAGTAGAAATGGCGGAACTATATAATACAGTGGTTGAATAATGAATTGAATAATTCGCTAGATTTTTCTACGGTTTCTATGGTTTTGTTAATGCAATCTGGATAAAATTTCGCACGTTGTTAAAATACATTAGCCTTCATCTACATATCTGCGAAATTTCATTCCGATTGAATCAGTAGTTTCGAAATTGTCGGGAAGAAAATATTTTGAACGGTCATGTTTACAGAACCACTAATTTTGCTCATTGATAAACGTGACCTCGACATTCGAGATCCAAACCTACCCTGAAAATTCCAAGTCTCTAGGCCTTTCCGTTCGAAAGTTATAATTTTCTATGGTTCTGGTCAAGCGATCTGGACAAAATTTCGCATGTAGTTTGAACACGTCATTCTCCATTAAAATACAATTTCGTCACGATTGAATCCGTAGTTTTGAAATTAACACAAAAACAAAATTTCAAACGACCATATTTACTGGAATTTTGCCCAATGACGAACTTAACCACTTGAGATTCGAACCTATCCTGAAAATTTAAAATTTCTAGTTCAAGAGTTATCGTAAATACGGACGGACAGACACGACTTTTTCGACGGATTCTTCATCAGTGTGTCGAACCTTGTCGATTGAGACCATTTTTGGCTCAAAATTCGAAAAATGGAGACATCGTGACGAAATCTTGTAAGTAGAACGAGCGCTCGAAAAGGTATAGTTGCGTTTTTTGAAATTATGGGTGATAGAATGTTGGCTTTGATCAACAGAATTTTAACAAGTGGTATATTTCCTGAAGAATTGAAAATAGCCACGGTTGTGCCAGCATCCAAAAAAAAGGAAAACATTTGATTTGAATATCTACAGGCCCATATCAATACTTTCGAATTTCTCTAAAATGGTTGAAAACTTTTTAAGATTATAGTTGAATTAGCAGCTCTGGTGTCAGTAAAGTCAGATGGCCATAATTAAGACTTATTCGATAACATTTTTCATGACTTTTTTTCACAATATCTTTTGACATCTGTAGAATTTTGAAAGTTTTTAATCTTCTTCGTTAACAAGTCATTCTGAAGAAAAATGCCTATTAAAGAATCGGAAAGATTCAGGATCCCTCTAAAAAAAATTTCATTCATTTTAAATGCCTTTTTGGAAAAACTTTGAATGTTTTACCACGTCGTTCAGCTCAAAATTAACCCCAACATTTGTTCAAAGTAAACAAATAGAAAAGCTTCGAAACCAGATGATTTACTATCGAGCACTATGTGAATCTTTGAATTGCTTTCTGTTGCTGAAATTCTAATAATTTTCAAGAACTTACCTATATTCACATGATTCATCCTTGAAATTTTTCGAATTATAGGATGCTACCTCTTGATTAGAATTATATCTGCTTACACTTGAATTATCTATTTCTTGTTGATCAGCTTTTATCCCCTCCATTCGGATATAATTTACCTCTGCATCAGTTTTTCCAGATCCAATTACTGACTCAAAACCTTTAATTTCATCTGAATATATTCTTCTATTATAAATTCCATTTCCATCCACAAACTGTTCGGTCACATCTTCAGTCTTTATTTCAACTGTTTCATCCTTCAGCATGCTAGAAGTAGAATTGAATACAACCATTTAAAAAAATTTTGATATCAGAAAAAACGTTCCACTAGTAAAAATGATAATGCTAAAAGCCTAAAAATACAACAGAGCACGAAATAATAACAAAACTTTGGTTCGACTTGAATCAACATGAATAAAAAAATGTGAGTGAGTGAAATCGATTTTAAGCGTTGAAAATTTAATATACCCACTATTTATTCGAATAGATCGCTGGTTTTTCATCCATGCTTGGCTCTGAACCTGAACTATCCATAAAAGAATCACTCTCCATTCCTTCAGCATGTTAATACCTTTTGCTTATAGTTCGATACATTTTTGAATTCAATTGGCGTAATTCCGTATTATATTAAAGCGTTTCACAGAATAAGGGGGATTTTTCCTCGTTTCACACAACAAATTTACGGAAAATATGCCTGAATTCTTCCCTATTGTCACCTTGATTTTTTTCTGCTCTATGAGTGGATCAAAAATTAGGTTATTCCACAGAGTAACCAAGAAGTTGTCTTGTCAAATGTGTACAACATTAACAATTATCATTAATAATTCTGCAGGCCCCAAATGGCCATCATAATGAATTAATATAGAAAGGAGGTAAGTTATCTATAGAAATAGAGATCTCAAAAAATCGAATCGAAGTTTTCAAGTGATATTAATAACCAATGTTATTCAATTTTGTTCTTGCAAAGTTAGGTGCTTTTTATGGTTTTTCCATTTAGTACTAGTTTCTAAGAGTAAGAAGGTTAATCTACAATGTACTGATTGCCATTGGGGTCTTGGTAACTTTACATCATACTTCATTTCCAGAGCATTTGAGTTTTATACTTTCGAAAATGGCGGACAAATCTGAATCTCATGTTTCCACGCTAGATTCAGTTGAAAGTCCTAAATATGATTATATACCTAAAAGGATAGAAACGAAAGAGATGGGACCAGTTGAACAGTATATCAATGAAACTAAAAAAACATCAATTGAATACAAGTGAGTATTTTCTGTCATTTTATTCTCCTGAATTTGTCTAATACTTTCGTACATAACCCTCACTTTTTTCATGTGTTTGACAACAAACTACTTTGTTCAAAAACCATTTCTTCCAAAACATAGTGACATGGTGAATTTGACGCTAAGCAGGACAGTACCGGTAGTCGGACAAAACTGGTATTATTTGAAATAACTTGAGAAAATCCAATAAAAATTCCCTAAATAATTACGAATCAGTAGAGCCAATGTGCCTACACCATACTGGTTAATTTTTTGTTTAGCACTTGCTACCATCCTAATGTAAAAAGCGCGCGATTTTAGTGATATGCCAGCCGGTGTTAGCTTGTAAGTAAGTAACTACATAACAAGTCCAGAAAATACTGTTTTTTTTTGGACGAGTAATTCCACTTGCCTCCGGCTCGTCCTGTAAGTCTGCGAGTCCAAAAAAACTGTTTTTGGAAATGTTACGTACGTTATTTTTTCGTCAACCGTGTAGAATAACAAATCAATGGGACACATTTCTTTATTATATTTCTTTGTAGAACAAAATTTCGAAGTTTCAAAAATCCAAATGTAATTTATTTTTATGGAGTTTGTTTTAATTTATTGCCAAATGTTATATGTCCATATTATACCTACTATTAGAGGTATTCTTATGTATATTTTATGAATAATGCTTTAAGTTTTTCGTTTTAGTTAATAAATTAACGTGAAGATCATAAGAAATTCCCTAGATGTGGCCCTGTTGAAAATTAACCTATCATAAGCTGTCCGACTACTAGCGACTGTGTGGTCGACTACTGGCATAAACTGTCCGACTACCGGTGAAAATGGCCTTTTTTCATTATTTCTTTGTAGAAAATTCATACAGATTTGAACAATAGTAATTCACGTAACAAGTCCGGAAAATACTGTTTTTTTGGACGGGTAGACAAAATTTGCGAGTCCAAAAAAACTGTTTTTGGACGTGTTGCGTACACTATTTTTTCGGCAACCGTGTAGAATGACGAATCGATGAGACACATTTCTTTATTGCGATAAATGCGACCAAAAACACTCCAAACTTTCAAAAATCAAATAAATCAATGGCAACTTATTTCATGTTGGTATTTCGTTGCTATGGTAATGATCAATTGTATTTATCGAAATCGGACCAACCAAATTTTTCATATAGCCAATGATAACCACATAATAGGTGTCAGTCGTAATTTGGTTGCTAAGGGAAACGTACTTTCCGGCCTAGTCTGGAAAGTACGTACTTTCCGGACTAGGCCGGGAAATGTTACTTTCTCAAAGGAAAAGCGTCTGGGAAGTGAGTACTTTCCGGACGGTTGCCGAAAAAGTATTTTTTGTGATTATATGTGTGGCCATATTCTCAATAGCTGACCTAAAGAAAGAATTAGTATGATGACTCTAAAACTATAGTTTCTAGACGAATTTCAAGTTCATATTTGCTCAAACTGACGGACCACTGGCGATCTCACCCTACACTGTTTATATCACTTTCCGAAACTTTTTGTGTACAATTTTCATATTTTTTAGACTCAATAGTACTTCCGCCTGGATATTAATAACTGTGGTGCCAGTTTAAATATAATCTATTTGGGATAATTTGAATCAGGAAATGATTTCCTAAGATTTTCAACTGTGATAATAACATTGACCCATAAAATGCTAGCTCTAAACTATTTGATCTGTTCTAGTGCTCAGTATACAACTGATGAGGAAATCCTGGAAAGGTTAAAAATTGAAGAAGTGGATATTATTGAACAAATCGTCGATGAAAATGGAGTGCACGAGAGGAGTGAATTCTTGAAAATACAGGAAGAAACATTTTCTTCCAAATTCGAAACAGAAACGACTAAGAATTTCATTGAAGGACAGGAAAATAGAAAGAATTCACATGCTAATGCAGCAAAACAGGAAATTGATCTCGAACTCCATAACCATTCCCTTCATTCGAATTTAAAGAAACATAGGTGTTGCTTATGTGATTATGCCTCCGTTAGTAAAGGTAATCTCGAAAGGCATAGAAAATCAGTACATTCGAGTATGAAGGAACATAATTGTCACTTATGTGATTTTGCTTCTAATCAGAAGGTGAACCTCACAAACCATATAAAATCAGTCCATTTGAATATAAAAGATCATAAGTGTCACTTATGTGATTATGCTGCAGCTGAGATGAGTACCCTTAAAAAGCATATAAGAGCGGTTCATTTGAATATAAAGGAACATAAGTGTCACTTATGTGATTATGCTGCAGCTCGGAAGAGTGACCTTAATACGCATATTAATTCAGTCCATTTGAATATAAAAGAACATAAGTGTCACTTATGTGATTATGCTGCAGTTAAGATGAGTGAACTTGAAAGGCATATAAAATCCATTCATTTGAATATGAAGGAACATAAGTGTCACTTTTGTGATTATGTTGCAGCTTGGATGAGTGACCTCAAAATGCATATAAAATCAGTTCATATGAATATAAAGGAATGTAAGTGTCACTTATGTGATTATGCTGCAGCTAGGAAGAGTGACCTTGAAACACATATAAAATCCGTTCATTTGAATATAAAGGAACATGAGTGTCACTTATGTGATCATGCTGCAGCTCGGAAGAGAGACCTCAAAACACATATTAATACAGTCCATTTGAATATAAAGAAACATAAGTGTCACCTATGTGATTATGCTGCATTTCAGAAGTGTATCCTCAAAAGGCATTTCAAATCTGTTCATTCTAAACTGAAAAAAATATAAATGCAACTTATTTCCATTTGAAAATAAAAAAGGAATAGTTGAATGTCATTTAAGTTATTATGCTAATTCAAGCAACTCTTGTATGCCTCATATTGTTTATGAGCTTTCAGAATAATTGGTTGAACTGTGATTCTTCTAAAACCAATAAATATGGAAATTTTACAAAAATGTTCTTCATTTTCCCTCTACAACTATAGTGATGTTGCTCTTGATTTAGATATGTTTATAGCTTTAATTCATAGTAAAAAATGGTTTTCTGGCAGGTCTTTTCCGTTTCTTATGCTTTGAGCTATGGCATTGGAATCCGTATCCAATGGAACCAAGAAACGATTGTTATTTGTGTTTAAAACTAGTTATTTGTAAATTACCTTAACTTCCTCAACATCCATAAATTCGCTTTATGATAATGAATAATACATTATTGAACTAGCACTTACTCTCTCATACACGTCGGCGGAGTGGAAGTGGGCTTGTCCCATGATATGAAATACATGTATGCTGTTGCGCATCCGGAAGAGAGATAGAGATGGCTCGGAGTGACGTTATGCTCGCGGCCGACCAAGATAAGGCCAGCATGCTCCCACTCCGCCGACGTGTATCAATGAGAAGTGCTAGTCAGTTTTAGATCAATAATGAATTGTTCATTATCATAGAGCGAATATATTCCCATTCTTGCACTGTTCGACTGGATGGTTGGGCTATCTTTCTTATGCATTATCCTATACATCCAATGTAATTTTCCAGACCGTTATACGGGGTGTCTCGGGAGTAACTGTACATACACTTACTAGAGGTAGAGTAGGACTTGACGAGTATGAATTGACAGTAAAAAATTTCAGACTTTCCACAGAAATCTACAGGGTGATTTTTCGAATTCATATAAATACTATGACTATATCATTTAGACCAAACTAATCGACGTTATTTATTGAAACTCAGGACGTTGTTGACGCATGTTGGGATCAAGAGAACGAGATATTAATTATTTCGATACTCCAGGGCCGGACACGTTATTCCTCATTCAACTTGCCCAGGTAAAAGGTCCGGTTATGGCCTCCTCGATCTCCAGATCTGAACCCAGTAGATTCTTTTCTGTGGGGAAAATTGAATGATATATGGTTTATCCAGACGAGGAAACAATTAATGAACAGAATAATAAACTGTTGTGATTTATTGAAACATCTTATGAGAAATTTCTCTTCTTACCTATTCATTCACGATACTTTTATATGGGTAAATTCAATTTTTCGAGCTTCTTCCAATTCATTGAAAAAACTGTAAGTGTGACACACTTAAAGAATATAATAAAGCACATTGGAGGGAAAGACCTCAGATGAATTAGTTACCATGAACAATTATTATACTTCATGTCTGTCCAAATTAATTTTGCATTACAACCGCAACTAGGCAAATTTTCCATTGATCACTCAATTATAACGATCGTTAATATAAATTAAATCTGAATGAATATTGGTCGTCTATCTGAAGTTTTCAAGTTTCAAAATGAGACAAGAAAATATGTATTAGATAGACTAATAAAAGCAAGCCAACAAATCAATACATGTAACCCCATGAAACATCGAAGTTTATCCTTTGCATCTGCAGACCGGTTTGGCCGTTTTACATGCATCTTGTAGGTGGATTCGCATTTTCCAGTTTTAGAAATCAATTGAAGGAATTTTCGACAGCTGTCAAAAAAATTCTGAAACTTAGGCGAAACTCCAGACTTCATGTCAGTGCTTCAGCTAATCAATTTTTTTTCGATAATTAGCTAGAATTTTCTACGGTATCTATGGTCTTGGTGATGCGATCTGGACAAAATTATGCACGTAGTTTGAAAACATTATTCCTCATCTAGGTGCAAAATTTCATTCCAATCCGATCAGTCGTTTCGAAACTATCAGGAAAAAAATATTTTGAACGGCCATATTTACGGAACCCCTAGTCTAATTTTGCTCATTGACGAACGTGACTGCGATATTCGTGATCCAAACCCACCCTGAAAATTTCAAGTTCCTACGCCTTTCCGTTCAGATGTTACAATTTTCTATGGTTCTGGTCATGCGATCTGGACGAAATATTGCTTTAATATATCATTCTCGATTAAAATACAAAATTTCATCTCGATCGAATCCGTAGTTTCGAAATGATCGAGAAAACAAAATTTCAAACGACCGTATTTACGGAACCCCTAGTATAATTCTGCTTATTGTTAAACGTGAACGCGACATTTCAGATCCACACCTATCCTGAAAATTTCAAGTCCCTAGGCCTTTCCGTTCGAAAGTTATGATTTTCTATGGTTTCGGTCATGTGATCTGGAGGAAGGTAGCTTGAATATAAATTTCTCCATTAGTATACAAAATTTCGTCACGATCGAATCTGTAGTTTTGAAATTATCAAGAAAACTAAATTTCAAACGACCATATTTACAGAACCCCTAGTATAATTTTGCTCATAGATGAACGTGATCACGACATTCGAGATCCACACCTCTCCTGAAAATTTCAAGTCCCTAGGCGTTTCCGTTCAACAGTTACAATTTTCTATGGTTCTGGTCATGCGATCTAGACAAAATTTCACATGTAGCTTGAACACCTCTTTCTCCATTTGAGTGCAATGTTTCATCTCGATCGAATCTGTAGTTTCGAAGTAATCAGGAGAACAAAATTTTGAACGGCCATATTTACGGAACCCCTGGTGGAATTCTGCCAATTAACGAACTTAACCGAGGCATTTGGAATCTGAACCTACACTGAAAATTTCAAGTCTCTAGGTTGATCCGTTCGAGAGTTATCGTGCTTACGGACGGACGGACGGACAGACTCGAATTTTCCGGGATTCGTCATCAGTGAGCCGAACATAGTCGATTGAGACCATTTTGGACTCAAAATTCGAAAAATACAAACATCGTGACAAAATGATATAGCCCTCGTGTAATTAGTACGAGCGCTCAAAAATCGTTAGTTCACTTAATCCTTGGTTAGTCCATTTGTACCACGTATCATATAGTTTCGTCATTGTTTTCTATGAATAACCTAAATTATTTTCCGCTGAAGTACTGTTGAATGTGTCGACTGTCGAGGAGTATCAGTATATAGAACAATATTTGAATTTGGATGATTTATATTTATTTTGATGATAATAATCCTGTTTACCTTAAATTGAAAGGAGGGTAAGTTTTTCGTAGAAATATGGAACTTTGTCTGAAAAGATCGATATCGAAGATTTCAATCAATGGTATTCAATTTGATTCTTGCGATGTTGGGTGCTTTTTATGTTTTTTTTTCATTTAGTTGTAGTTTCTAAGTGTAAGATAGTCAATCTGCAATGTTCTAATTGCTATTGCGCCCTGGTAATTTTCCATCATACTTAATTTCCAGAGCCTTTGAGTTTTATACTTTCAAAAATGGCAGTCAAATCTGAATCTCCTGTTTCCACGCTAGATTCAGCAGAGATACCTAATTATAATTATGTAAAGGAAGAGATTAAAAGAGAAGAGATGGGAACAGTTGGACAATATTGCCATGAAACTAGGCAATCATCAATTGAATATGAGTGAGTATTTACTGTCATTTTATTAACCCTCACTAACTTGTTCAAAACCATTTCATTTAATTCATACAACTGAAATTTGTAACGCTGTTAATATAACTTTCCAAAACTTTTAGTGTACGATTTTCACATTTTTTAGACTCAGTCGGACTTCTGCCTCTTGATAACTGTGGTGTCAGTTGAGTCATAATCTATTTGGGATAATTTTAATCGGGAAAAGATTCTCTGAGATTTTCAATTGTCAAAATAACATGACTCGACATACCCAAAAATATTTTTCAAAACTGTTTTATCTGTTCCAGTGCTCAGTATTCTGAAAGCTTGAAAATTGAAGATGTGGACATTGTCGAACAGTTCACCGATGAAAATGGGGTACACAAGAGGATAGAATTACTGAAGATAGACGAAGAAACATTATTTTCTGAAATGGAAGCCACTCAGAATTCCGTTGAAGGACAGGAACACAGGAATAATTCATGTGCTAATGCAGCAGAACAGGAAATTTATCCCGAACACCATGATCATTCCGTTAATTCGAATTTAAAGAAACATATGTGTCACTTATGTGATTATGCTGCAGTTCTGAAGACTAACCTCATAAGGCATATTGACTCAGTTCATTCGAATATAAGGGATTATAAGTGCCACTTATGTGATTATGCTGCATTTCGGAAGGAACACCTCGAAAGGCATATAATTCAGTTCATTTAAATATGAAGCAACATAAGTGCCACTTATGTATGTTTTCTTCTGTTAATAAGATAGACCTCAAAAGACATATAGATTCAGTCCATTTGAATGTGAGGGAACATGAGTGTCACTTGTGTGATTATGTTTCAGTTCAGAAGATAACCCTCAAAATGCATATAAAATCAGTTCATTTGAATATGAAGGAACATGAGTGTCACTTATGCGATTACGCTGCAGGTCAGAAGAGCCATCTCGAATCACATATGAAATCAGTTCATTTGAATGTGAAGGATCATAAGTGTCACTTATGTGATTATGCTTCAGTTCTCAAGGTAAACCTCAAAAAGCATATAAAGTCGGTTCATTTGAATATGAAGGAACATAAGTGTCACCTATGCGATTATGCTTCGGTTCAAAAAAGCCATCTCAAAAAGCATATAGATTCAGTCCATTTGAAAATCAACAAGAATCGTTGAATGTTACTTATATAATTATTGCTAATTAAAGCATAATATTTGTATGTCTGATATTGATTTAGGCTAGGTTAGGAACCAATAAACAATTGTTATTTGGGTTTCAAACTAGTTCTTTAGTTTTTCCTCAACTTCCCTATCATTTTCATAAGTACAAGAGTAAGAATTCTATGGTATCTATGAAACACAGAGTCCCTACATTAAAAGATCATCGACGCTGCTGTTCGTATATATAGCTCGTTCGTAACAGAATATCTGAACACTTTGAATGAAGAACCACAGGAAGGAGCATTCGACTACTTTTCTTCGAATAAAAGCGAAACGGATACAGCCATATTGAACGACCCCCGAGCCGTGTATGGTCTCAACTGATAAAGTTGGAGCTGCTAGCTAATAAAGTATACGCGGAAAATTGATTAAATGTGTCTGTATGGCATACCCAGTGGCGGATTAACCGGTACGCTTAGTACGCTTAAGCGTAGGGCCCCGAGGTCCACAGGGGCCCCCGATCGGAATCAAAATTTCTTCAGAATGAAAATTCGTCTTGCAAGTGAATATAAATAATAATGAAGAATAACGTGTAGAGCAAAATTCAGCTGCCAGTAAAAAAATAACATCAAATCAAAGGTTCAGCATCCGCATGTTTTCTCCAATTATTCTTATCGGCCTGCAATAAACTCCCGCAACGGTGGCAGTAAAGTTGTCGGCATCCCTTTCAAGTATAGGTACATACCACCGTCGATATTAGAGGGATGCGAGACACTTGTTCTGCATTTCTTAGTTTTAAATATTTGTCATATTCATTTTATAACCCTAAGGAAGATAGGAATAGTGATGAACGAGTTCTATTCTTCGTTCTACTTGCTTTCATAGAAGATAAATAAAAGTATTGTGGTAAACTGAACAGTGTTGGTGTAAATGAACAATTTCTTTTCATCTATGGACTTCTAATTCGAGTGATAACATATTCTTTCTGGACTATAAAAAGAAAGCTTTATGGTTTCAGTTTCATGTTTTTGAAATCCCATTCTTCCATATTGTTCTCGGCTTCTCCGATTTCAAAAATAATTGTTCATTCTCCAATGAAGGAATTGTTTTCTAAGAGGGTTTCTTTCTACTAGAAATGTTCTATTCTGAAGAAACAAGTATTCGAAGCCGAGTTTTGGAGTGTTTTCAGCGTTACATGTATATTCGATATAGGGGATCTTTCGCAAGACATTGAAACGAACAGTTTCAAAGCGCTCTTGGAGAATTATGAAGACGATCTTGATGAAGGAATTATCAGTGAAGCATCTCAGTTCGAAGAATATCTAAAACTATTAAAACATGAAAAAAAAACGAGTTGTTCGCAGATGTTAAAAATAATCTATGATAAGGGAATGATAGGAGTTTTTTCGAACTTATAGTTATTAGTTATTTTTAACATTGCCAATAATAACGAGTTGCGAAGCAGAGCGTTCATTTCATTTTATAAATATAGAACAGTTATGAAGGAAAACAGACTGCAGTTCTTAGGAATACTTTCGATTGAAAGTGATATAACGAAGAGTCTGGATTACGATGCTGCAATAAAAGAATTTGCTGAAATGAAAATAAGGAAAAAAATTACGAAAAGCACTGCCGTGAAGGCAGGAGCTTTTGAGCGCTCGTACATGCACCTTGTAGGTAGATTCGCATTTTCCAGTTTCAGAAATCAATTGAAGGAATTTTCGACAGCTGTCAAAAAAATTCTGAAACTTAAGCGAAACTTCAGACTTCATGTCAGTGCTTCAGCTGATCAATTTTTTTTCGATAATTCGCTAGAATTTTCTACGGTATTTATGGTCTTGGTGGTGCGATCTGGACAAAATTTTGCACGTAGTTTGAATACATTATTACTCAGCTAGGTGCAAAATTTCATCCCAATCCGCTCAGTATTTTCGGAACTATCAGCAAAAAAATATTTTGAACGGCCATATTTACGGAACCCCTTGTCTAATTTTGATCATTGATGAACGTCACCGCGATATTCGCGATCCAAACCCACCCTGAGAATTTCAAGTTCCTAGGCCTTTCCGTTCAAAAGTTACAATTTTCTATGGTTTCTATGGTTCTGGTCATGCGATCTGGACAAAATATTGTTTTAATGTATCATTCTCGATTAAAATACAAAATTTCATCTCGATCGAATCCGTAGTTTCGAAATTATCGAGAAACCAAAATTTCAAACGACCGTATTTACGGAACCCCTAGTATAATTCTGATCATTGATAAACGTGAACGCGACATTTCAGATCCACACCTATCCTGTACAATTCAAGTCCCTAGGCCTTTCCGTTCGAAAGTTATAATTTTCTATGGTTTCTATGGTTCTGGTCATGTGATCTGGAGAAATGTAGCTTGAATATATCATTCTCCATTAGTATACAAAATTTCGTCCCGATCGAATCTGTAGTTTTGAAATTATCAAGAAAACTTAATTTCAAACGACCATATTTACGGAACCCCTAGTATAATTTTGCTCATAGATGAACGTGATCACGACATTCGAGATCCACACCTATCCTGAAAATTTCAAGTCCTTATGCGTTTCCGTTCAAAAGTTACAATTTTCTATGGTTTCTATGGTTCTGGTCATGAGATCTTGACAAAATTTCACATGTAGCTTGAACACCTCATTTTCCATTTGAGTGCAAAATTTCATCTCAATCAAATCTGCAGTTTTCAAGTAATCAGGGGAACAAAACTTTGAACGGCCCATATACGGAACCCCTGGTGGAGTTTGGCCCATTAACGAACTCAACCGAGGCATTATGGAACTGAACCCATACTGAAAATTTCAAGTCTCTAGGTTGTTCCGTTCGAGAGTTATCGTGCTTACGGCCGGACGAACAGACTCGAATTTTCCGACGGATTAGTCATCAGTGAGTCGAACATAGTCGATTCAGACCATTTTCGGCTCAAAATTCGAAAAAAACAGACATCGTGACGAAATGACATAGCCCTCGTGTAAGTAGTACGAGCGCTCAAAAAGTTTACTTGATTAGTTTTTCAGCATTTCATATTATTTTTCAATTTCCAATAATTTTTCATGTTCATGTTTATTTGTTTTTTTGTAAAAAGAAACATTGATTTCTATTTTGTACCTGATACATATACTTCTTTAAGTTGTTTACATTATGTTGATTTAAATTAATTTTTTTTATTTGAATTGATGTATCTTATATTTCATCAATAAAATTTATGTTTGTAT
Source organism: Aphidecta obliterata (assembly GCA_963966015.1). Classification (NCBI taxonomy): domain Eukaryota; kingdom Metazoa; phylum Arthropoda; class Insecta; order Coleoptera; family Coccinellidae; genus Aphidecta; species Aphidecta obliterata. The sequence continues at coordinate 12,032,816 of OZ014434.1, read as the reverse complement.
TGAAAAAACCGAATTCGGATTGAAAAAATTTTTTTGAAGAAGAAGTTGAGTGGGGGCCCCGAAAGTTTTCAAGCGTAGGGCCCCAGAAATCGTCGATCCGCCCCTGGGCATACCTCACAACGAGAATCATTTATATTTCAATTTGTGGCAATGCATTAGGAGGTAAAAATATCAGAAATATGTATACAAAATTAATTTTATTCAGAGGGCAATAAATGTATTGTAATGAATATTGTCCAAGTTCTTCTTAAATAATTTATTTACAATTCACTATTCTCTAATTTATTTATAACGACAGGTCCGGCATAAGTTCGTTACAGTATCTTCATATATTTTCTTTTCTTTTGTTCATCCTCCTCCTTTGTTTTCCATTTCATTCCATGTTTGAAACTGTCCATTACATCCTCGTAAATGAAAATTAAATAATTAAAAATTACGAAAAGCACTGCCGTGAATGCAGGAGCTTTTGAGCCTTGTAGGCTCGATGATTCGGTATTTTTACGCAACGAAGATTTGCCATTCCCACCCCTAGATATGCTACTCCGCTCTGGTCACAATCTACTCCACTTTTAATCTCGAATCTACTACTATTTTTCGGCCGTCTGTGGCAACCCTGGTTCACCTAGTTTTGAAGCATGAAACTTATAGGGTTCCTCTTCTCAAACTCTCAAGTGAGAGAGTTCTCTACAGTGTCTACAAGTGAATTACCGATATTGTGGAATTATTTTATCACGAGAGTAATGATGGATAAGTACCTTGTAATGTTTTTCAGTTTTAGGTACCCATTCTGTTATCAGAACGAGAGCTCGAAACACTTACAATATACGAACACGCGGGATCGCATACTAATCCTACCTATTATTGGCCAGCGCAATGATCGATCTAGTAGAAAGAACTCTACGTTTCGTAGAAACCATAGATTTCCTATTCAGATAAACAGCCGTATATTATTCTTTAATCAATTATTTTGACGAATAATGTAATGGATCGGTCCTAGATTAACATCCTACGAATGAGGAAACTTCATATAATACCGATTTCAGGGTAGATTAAAAGAACACGGTCGAATATTCTGAACACGGTCAAATAACTCCGTGATCTTTATTTTTTTTACACCGTGATTCTATTCGATGGTTTTTGGAGGTTATAGGAAAAAAGGATTACTTTTGAACTTCTTGAGCACGAGAGTGTGGCTCGGCTCTGATATTCAGATACACAAAGCGAAGAACACTGGTAAGGTTGTTAAGCATTAGTCGTAGAATTCAGCAAATTTACGAAACCAAAGGTTTCCATTATCCCTAGTATTTTATTACCGTTTTCTTTGATAATCGTATGCAAGTAAGTGAATTTCTTTTACATGGAAACATATTATCATTTATTCTTGATTGTTGTCTATACTGGTACTATTTCTCCATTTAATATTTATTACGTATTTGTGCTTGTGATATTTATTCATATTTCAGGTACTTGTGTACCCCCATTCAATACCACTATTTCAATTCTCCCACTTGGGAAACTTGGTAGATGGTTCATTAATATGTTGGATTCTTGAAACTTAATTGGAGAGATAAGTGCCTGCTAAACATAATGACGCGGTATAGAGATTCCCCCATGGGAGATATACCAAGAATTGTATCTCTTTGCATTGTGTAGTTGTTGAACCTTCCTCCCTGTTGAGCACTTAATCACTGCTCGAACTTGCAGGATTCCCTGAATTTATTTCACTGAGATTACAGCCTGTTAAGATGGTCTCGGTCCCTATCTGCCCTTACCTCATTTAGTATTTAGTCATTAAGGGGATAGAGAATGCAATTCTGGAATAATCTTTCCTTTGTACCGTTCAAGTTGTTGGTGTGGACGTAACACATATCATTCTGAAGGAAAGTCCCTCTTGAATCCAACCCTTTTCTGTGTATATTGTTATTTAGTGAACAGTTTTTCACTTACGATACATGATCTTTGCACCCACCATTTGTGATATCTTTTACCATTAATGCTATCTATTCTACAGAAAGGGTTTTCTCGTTCGGTAGTATCTATTTTTGATTGTGATATATTTCCCCATTGCTCTCTATGACTGACTTTTGATTTTGATATATTTTAATACTCTCATTATTACCTGATTTTGATATATTTAAATACTCTCATTATTACTTGATTTTGATACATTTTACCACTCTCATTATTACTTGATGTTGATATATTTTACCACTTGATTTTGATATATTCTACTATTCTCATAATTATTTACTATTTTATTATTTGCCTCTGTTTAGGAATATTCTTTACTTGCGAGGTTGTTTTTTTTCTTCCCCTTGGGGTTGCTTTTTTTTACCTTTTGGCACTCTGAAATAAACTTGTTATTTTCATATTTTGAGTGCTAAAAATATTGTGTTTTAATTGTCTTAGACTTCCCGATAAATTTCCCTAGTACGATGAGAAGGTCCTGTGGTTTCTACGAAATGTAGAGTCCTTCCTAGATTGATCACTGCGCTGGCCAAAAATAGTTAAGATTAGTTTGCGATCCCGCGTGTTCGTGTATTGAAAGTGTTCGGAACTCTCGTTCAGATAAAACAGTCGGTATTTAAAACTGCAAAACATTACAATAAGGCTTTAGCTTGAATCCGTTGAATTCCTTGTGTGATTATTTATGCTTGTAATGTTTACGGCGTTGTCATACATGTGTATTTCGTTTTTGGAGAGCCGATAAAACAGTTTATGATCTGCAGATATTTGAGACAGTTGGCGTGATTTGGGAAATTTTTTCAGTACCACGTTGCCTTATGTTTCAAGGTCTTCTGTTTCTCACATCGAATTTATCATATTGCTAATCGCACTGATGAGATCTGATATGGATCGAAACCGGTCTACGACTGCAATGATGGATTTCGTTGGTATCTGGGATACATGAATTGTTTTGTTGGCTTGCTTATAAGTTTATCTAGTAAAATTTTTCAATTTTCATTCTTGAATTCGATCAAATCTGACTTCATTCGATGCTTAAGATCGCTCGGAAATGTGCGAAGGTTCGACGATGTTTCACGTTTCTCCGGGTATGTTTACATTCGTCGCGATAAAAGGACCGTAACACCTATATATGGTGAAACTTTGGGATTCTTCGAGATTTCTATCGCTGCCTGCGACCGCTCTCAAATTGTCGCGGGAAGAAAGGATATCAGAATAATTATTAAGTATACTTGTATTTTGTTGAGTCAGAAACTTACCAGTCAGAAAGATTTACCAATTGAAACATAATTTTAAACAATTGGAAAATTTATACACCAAATACCTAAATAGTCTAATTTTTCTACAAGATACATTTCGAAAACGATACAATATTTCTCTAACTTGAAATGAACAAAATATCGCACCTGTCATAGAATAAGGGTACAATTCGAAAATTGATTTTGTTGGGAAATCGTATTTGAAGTTTTGGTTCACCGAAGTTTTCGTTCTATACTTTTTTGTACTTACTCAACTTACTTAACATGCTGAACATTTGTAATTACTGCAGCAATCCATTTGAACATTTTAACTCTAGCATCCAATATTCAATAAATGTAATGTTAATGTTGCCTTTTTTCACAAACAGTTTCTTATGTGGCGGAGAGGCCAACTAGAGTTATTCCGATATTACATGTACGAAAAGGGTTACTTTCCGAGTTTAATTCCGTTGCTAACACAAAACTGACCTTCTTTGAATTGTCTCCTTATTTGACGACGGGTGCGATATACAGGGTCTTTCACGAGGAACCTCACCCATATTTACACGGGAAACTACTAAACGTATTTTCATGAAATTCAGCACTTATAAGTATTTCACGATGCTGATGAAATCTAAAATATTTTCAAGGCATGAGCACCTCCGGTTTTTCCGGAAATGACGTCAACTTCCGTTTTTCAAATTAGAACACCATTTTTTTATTGCAGAAATAGATTCCTTAGAAAATTTCAAGTTATTTTGATGTAACATTTTTCAGTTTTGGTTGGAAAATTCTCTCTGAGCGGGAAAATTCGAAAAAAAAATCGAAAATAGAGCTCCGCTGAAACAAGAATAACTTCGAGGTTTTTGGATGGAAAATTTTCATTTTTGGGATTTTTCAAGATGTAAGATTGATGTATCCACTTTAAAAATCGAAATCGCGATTCATGATACAGGGGGTGAAAAAATCGCTTTCAAAGTTAGGGATGACAAAATCGTGAAAAATCAATTTTTTCAAATCAGAACCCCATTTTTTTATGGCAGATATTGAATCTACGTTAAAAAATAATGTGAGTGTATGCATCACACCCTTGCCCTAAAATGGATATTTTCTGAGTTATTCACAAAAAACTGTTTTTCGTCTTGAATTTTCAGCTATTTCTTTTCCCTTCATGCCAAAAAAATGAAATTTTCAGGAACTGTTACTTAAACCATGTTTTAGATTTTACTACCCTAATATGCGAGAGAAAAAAGTTACAGGTTGTTCCTAAATAGATGGCGAATTTGTATCGGAAACCTCTTTATTTCAACTAATCGGCCATCGGTTTTCTCTCCAGTGATAAATAAATAATTCCTTATGAACCATATGCAAAAACTTACCATCTATTTAGGAACAACCTGTAACTTTTTTCTCTCGCATATTAGGGTAGTAAAATCTAAAACATGGTTTAAGTAACAGTTCCTGAAAATTTCATCTTTTTGGCGTGAAGGGAAAAGAAATAGCTGAAAATTCAAGACGAAAAACAGTTTTTTGTGAATAACTCAGAAAATATCCATTTTAGGGCAAGGGTGTGATGCATACACTCACATTATTTTTTAACGTAGATTCAATATCTGCCATAAAAAAAATGGGGTTCTAATTTGAAAAAATTTATTTTTCACGATTTTGTCATCCCTAACTTTGAAAGCGATTTTTTCACCCCCTGTATCATTTATCGCGATTTCGATTTTTAAAGTGGATACATCAATCTTACATCTTGAAAAATCCCAAAAATGAAAATTTTCCATCCAAAAACCTCAAAGTTATTCTTGTTTCAGCGGAGCTCTATTTTCGATTTTTTTTTCGAATTTTCCCGCTCAGAGAGAATTTTCCAACCAAAACTGAAAAATGTTACATCAAAATAACTTGAAATTTTCTAAGGAATCTATTTCTGCAATAAAAAAATGGTGTTCTAATTTGAAAAACGGAAGTTGACGTCATTTCCGGAAAAACCGGAGGTGCTCATGCCTTGAAAATATTTTAGATTTCATCAGCATCGTGAAATACTTATAAGTGCTGAATTTCATGAAAATACGTTCAGTAGTTTCCCGTATAAATATGGGTGAGGTTCCTCGTGAAAGACCCTGTATAATTCAAAGAGGTACATCTTCAAATAGGATATATATTCACTTAAATGGCTTCAAATTCATATGAACCGATTCTATATGCCGTTTGAGTTTTTCTTCACGATGTGATGCATACTCACATAAAAGACAGTTATACGGTTTCAGATGAACAGAATTTATATGCACTTTGATATGTGATTTCTTAGCAGCTGTATAATCACACTGGTGGCATTTATGTGGCTTGATATTCAAATGAACAGAATCTATATGTGTTTTAAGATCACATTTCAAGCTTGTTGCGTATTCACATAAGTGACACTTATGTGGCTTTGACTTCCCATGAACAGATTCTATATGGAGTTTGACTTTGTCTTTACGAATTGATGCATATTCACATAAATGACATTTATGCGGTTTCAACTTTAAATGAACAGAATCCATATGCACTTTGATAGTTGATCTCTTAGCTGAAGAATAATCACACTGGAGACATTTAAAGGGCTTCAAATTCAAATGTACAGAATCTATATGTGCTTTGAGATCACATTTCAAGTTTGTTGCATATTCACATATGTGACACTTATGTGGTTTCGCATTCAAATGAACCGATTCTATATGGAGCTTGAGTTTGTCTCTACGCTGCGATGCATATTCACATAAGTGACACTTATGCGGTTTCAGATTCAAATGGACAGAGTCTATATGTGCTTTCATATGGGCTTTCTTAGATGAAGTATAATCACACTGGTTGCATTTATATGGCTTCAAATTCAAATGAACAGAATCTATATGTACTTTGAGATTGGATTTCTGATTTGCGGCATAATCACAATGGTGACACTGGTATTTCTTCAAATTAATTGCAGGTAAGTTACTGTCTTCGTCCTTTGCCAAAAACTCCCTCCTTTCATAAAATCCATTTTTGTCCTCGGATTGTTCGGAAATCTTGACATCTTCGACCTTCGCCAGGTGAGTCCAAAAGTTCTCACCAGTTTCTAGATATTCTGGACTGAAACATGATATTTAAATCAGTCAGATTTCAACAGGAAAATTGAATTGAAGTAAGAACAGTGAATATTATATTATAACGGGTTTTCCAACAGGAATGATACAGTTTAAAATGGCTACACTGCGTATTATTTTTTGACATTTCTTATGTCATTTGTGTTCAGTAGGTTATGCCATTTAATCATGGAAAGATACACGTTTGAACAACGTTAAATTATTTTATCAAAATCAGAGCTCATTTGTGAATACTGAGAGGAATTTGTGAATTCATGGACGACTTTATTACAGCTAACCAACTCACTAGTCGTTGTATTGTGGACAATTTCGAAAGTACATTTTTTTTATACGATAAAAGAGAACCAGTACGACAAAGAAGTGCATGCACACAAGAAAATATTGATTTGGTAGCAGCAAGTGTAAGAGAAAATTCAAATTTATCGGTTCCACGACGTTCCCAACAATTAAATCTCAGACAAAAACATTTTGAGAAAAGATTTGGGTTTACATTCTCACAAAATTCAACTGAAGCCATAAACGTCGTTTATTTTCTGATTTTTGTCTTGACTTGAAAATAATGAACATTTTTATCAGGAATTTTAATTCAGTGATAAAGCTTTTTTTTGAGTAAATGGTTATGTAAACAAACAGAATTTCAGAGTTTGGAGTGATGAAAATCCACAAAAAACTGTTCAGACACCATTACATCCAGATAAATTCACTGTGTGATGTGCAGTTCATGCTGGTGATTGGTCCATATTTCTTTGAAGAAAATGGTCGAAGAGTAACAGTCAATGGAGAACGATACAGAACTATGTTGAATGTATTTTTTTTTCTGATGTTGTTGAGAATAATCTTGAGGATATGTGGTTTCAACAAGATGATGCCGCCTGCCACACAGCTACCTCAACAATCGATATATTGAAAACAAAATTTGGTTTATTGTTTATATCTTGACTCTCCTAGGTGGTGAAATTATCTCAAGAAATGGTCTAGTTAATTATCTCCCCAGGTTGTGTTATTCAACACCTTGTGATTTCTTCCTTTGGGGACATGTTTAACCGAAAATTGATGCTGATAATCCAACAACTGAGCAATTAAAAATCAACATTGAATGTGTTATTGATGAAACAAGGCCAAATTTATGTGAAATAGTGATGAAAAATTGACTTGGTGGTCATTTGAATGATGTCATCTTCGATACATAATGGCATGACGTAACCTTTCAATTAAAAAAAAGTGTCTCATTACTCTTACTGAATAATTTAAGTTTAAATTGTATAATTCCTATTGGAAAATCCTTTATAATGAATTTTTCCATTTTCAAAGGAGAAAGGCAAAATTCATTCATTCAGTTGTATTTTACGAAACTGTCATTTGGAGCTTGAAGAAGATACAAGTTAAAGCATCCATCTGTCTATCAAATTATCCGGTTGCATTAATACATGCATTTTTGAATCCATATAAAGCTTAGCAAAATTGAATGCTGTCTAGAAAGAGACAAAACGAACATGCGTCCCATATCTTTTATGCAGGACATTGAAAATCAGCAATATGAATTTTAAGAAAGACAACTCTAAACGTTCAAAGGTTCTCAAACTGTATCCACAGCTAGAAAGAGAATGCTCAGTTCTTGCTTGGTTAACTTTTGAGGGAATGGGCTAGTTTCAAATGCCTCAAGTGATGAGAACGATTAATAACAACAGTTGAAATATTAACTAAGGTTGTATTAGAATTATACAGAGGTACTCACACATCAGGTTCATCATGTATTTCTTCTTTTATATCATAGCAGTACATTTCTTCCATCTCACATATACGTCCTGAAATAATAGTTGCAAAAGTTGGAAATGTTTTCATCAAATGAAGTAAGTGGGAAGTAATGAGGGCTAATCCTCATGAGTTTAGGGCATAACAAAAGAATGAAATTTAAAGGAAATAAACATTAAAAAAATTCATGGGTATACTAGGAATGCAGAGCTGGTTTGAAATTGAAATAAAGTGTGTACTTACACGTTCCCAAATATTTGAATGATTACTTTCACTTAATTTCATCCATAAAGTAGTCAATTAATAAAAATTGGCAGTATTCTGAGTATTCACATCCAATATCCAATTTCCTCAAAAGAATTTGTTCCATTTGTTGATTGATGACAAATGACAAGAAAACAAATCTAAAATCTAACCCATAGATAAAAATAATTCTTTTATCCATGGTGTTCCTATCTTTGATCGACAGAATGCTGTAATACCGACATCAGTTCAATAGGGAAGAACCACGGAGTGGCCGACATCTACGTTTAATCGTTTGAAATACTCGAGAGGTGAACAACAAACTAACGTTTATGTGTGTTTATATGGGAGGTGGGTTTTGCCGACTTCACTGTCCTCCACTGTTGTCTGTCGCTCATAGCATCGAGTGGATTTTAGATGCCCATTGCCCTTAGGCCTTTGGCAATATTGCCTCTCCATCGGAATCGTGGGTGGCCCAGGGGTCTTTAAACCTCTGGAGCTTCTTCCCATACAAGCCTGACAGTGCGATTGTCCGGTAGTCTTCTCATATGTCCCATGTCCCGCCCACTGTAATTTATTTCTCGGACTAGATGATACTCATTAAACAGAAACCAGAATTTTATTGATCTATAAAGACATTTACAATGTATTGGAAAAGTCAAATAAATAAAAGATGAAATTGAACGAATCTTAATTTTATTGTGTATGGCAAAAGTACGACAAAAATTTGACTCTGTGAAGCCAGTTCTGTGATTAGAATAATGTTCAAGGTTATGGTTTTGTCTCTCTTCTTCTTTATTCCGAAATTTTTTTGGGAAATCTTGCGCTCGTCTCTTGGACATGGACCCAGTATTGTACTTATATGCCGTAAAACGCGGCATTACAGTTCTCTGTTGAATGCGACAAAGAACTAGAACCCTAATTAACGTGAAAATATAATTCTAAATAATCTTTGGCCAAGATCGTGATCGTGGTTTAAGAACTCTACGTTGTGTATGCAACCCAAATTACTAACCGGCCATGTGTATTAAATTCTTAAGCTTCACACGAGTATGTCATCCGCCATGGAAAATAAATCATCAAGGATATTGGCCGCTGTCCCCCTCTCCTCGACGAGGGAAATCATCTAATGATGGTTGTATTCCTGAGGAGTTCACACATCACTGGATTCTCGCATCATCACCAATTAAGGTAAAGGAGTTATTAGTGCAGCATTTAACTTACTCGACCATCTTTAAACATCATATGAGAGAATTCTCACCAGTCGACCTGTTGCTGTTTATGAATATCCCTCACTTGTGGATTAACGGTATTTGAACTGTATAAGGAGGGGGTTTTTGTTTTTGGTTGTTTCCCCCTTCTTTTTGGCACCCTGGAATAAACTTGTTATTTTTTTGTTTTGAGTGCTTAAAATATGTGTTTTGAATTTCCGTCAATCTATTCTATCGAATCAAGCGTAATTTGGGTTGCATACACAACGTAGAGTCCTTAAACCACTATACGATCACGATCGTGGCCAAAGATTAACTAGAGTAGTATTTTCACCTTGATTAGAACTCATTTAAGGTAGAGTTCTAGTTCTTTGCTGTTTTCAGTAGAAAACTGTAATGTCAAGCTACAATCACGCAGTGGGCGACATCTACTTTTAATCTTTTGAACTACCCGAGTGATTAACAACAAACTAACGTGTGTGTGTTTATATGGGAAAAGTGTGAAATATTTGTATGATTTTAAGTCATTTATGTATCGAAAGTGATATATTTAGATGATAATTTATGGACAATTGTTTCTAATAAACTGTATACGAGCTGAAAATGTAGCGGATTGTAAGAGGTACTGTGGGAATAAGATCACGAAAAATGTGCTCTGTTCCTCAATGCTCATCATATGTTCTTCTGAAATTTCTTTGCACAAATTCCCGTTGAATCCCAAGTCAGTTGAAAAATGGCAGACAATCTTGAAGATTGGGAAACGTATCTCAAAGAAGTTGTTACTTTCCCTGAATGATGATTTTTTTTTATCGTAAAAATATTTGATAGCTTGTTATGAAAGACAGAAGTGACACTATAATTTGACCACCATTCGGCCCGACATCATGTGATTTTCAGCGCCATCTAGCAGTACTTGATTTTTCCCTATTGTAAAAGATGAAGATTGAAGGTTAAAAGGAATCTATTACTTTATCCTTTCAATAAAGAACCACAGGAAGGAGCATTCGGTTATTTTTCTTCGTATAAAAGCGATACGGAAACAGCCATATCGAACGGCCCGTTATGACTCATCAGTAGGGTGTTTCTCGAACAAAATCGTAAACAAACGAACATGGATAAGGTTGAGATTGGTGTCCGTTATTTCTCAGTTTTCATAATATAATTATAATAAATCGTATTTTGTAAATTCTGGGCCGAGAATGGTCTCAACTGATAAAATTGGAGCTAAGAAAGTATACGCAGAAATTGTCGATTAAATGTATGGCAAACCTCACAACGGGAATCAATTATATTTCAAAGAAGGTTTCTCCGCACTTTGGGGTACCGATACAACTTGAGTCTGACTCGGGGAGATCCCAGGAACTACTCCACTAGATTGAAGTACTTTAATATGATAAGCCTCGGTGATCGCAGAGTTGTTGGCGATGTTGTTTTTATCTCTAAGTTATTGAGCAATCGTGTGGACTCTCAAGACATCACTGGGTTGATTAACTTGCATGCGCCAATTCGAAGATCTAGGTGGTCAGAAACCTTCTATTTACCCCTAGCGCACTCCAACAGCGCAAAAAATTCCTCAATTTCCAGGATGCTACGTCACTGCAATATTCTAAAAGATCAAATCGATGTATTTTTCCAAAGCGAAAAAACCTTGAAAAATTCACTCAAAAGGTATTTTCTATCCCGCTGTTGAACTGCCTCACCTCTGGCTCTATATCTGTTATTTTTTCTCTTCCAATTGTCAACTTGTTAATAGGTATATATATTAGGTATTAGAAATAAAGCACTTTTGTTAATTTTTTGTATTTTTAATTTGTGAACACTGTTTTGGGTATTGGGTTACCTGTTTGTGCTCCTTGTGAATAAATAAATAAATAAATAAATCAATTTGTGGGAATGCAATAGAGGAGGAGGTAAAATAACAGAAATATGTATACAAAATATTCAGAGGGCAATAAATGTATCTTCATATATTTTCTATTTTTTTTATTCATCTCCTTTGTTTTTCATTTTATTTCATGTTTGAAACTGTACATTACATCCTTGCAAATGAAAATTAAATAATGTTTCAATTCATCTGGCTTTCTCGTAAAGTTTTATTGATTTTCGAGAGAGCTCACACAAAAAGCTTCAGGAAATATTCTTTGATCAATGTTTGAAAGCATGACGAAAGCACAACGAAAATGAATGGAAGTTTTATATTTTCTACCCTACTAGAATACTCTACGCCACTGCAATCCGGAAATAAGAGTCGGCCATATGCAACAACCAGTTTGATACCACTTTTCAGGCCTAATGCTCCTTCCTGTGGTTCTTCATTCAAAATTCAAAGACTGAAGACTTTATCAATGGTGGTCAATAGCATCAAATAGGAAGTCTTTGCTAGCATGCTGTGGTCACTGAAGCAGTTCATGCAATTTATTTCTCTGCTCGTGAGACGTTATTCTTGTAGTCCTTGTAGTGACCATAGATAAAAGATAAAATAAAAACATTCCTTCATCTATGGTAGTGACTAGTGAGTGGCATAGATAAAGGAACAAGGAACTTTCCTTTATCTATGGTGAGTGGAAACACTGGAAGCGTCAAGCGTCGAATATCATTACAAATTTTCCTAGTGTCTAGTTGAACTATATCATTGGCCATTATATCCAGAGAATTCAAATTAGATACTTTTGAAAATGGCGGAGAAATCTGAATCTATTGTTTTCACAGTAGATTCAGCTGACAACTATAAGAAGGATTATTTGAAGACAGAGATTGAAACAAAAGATGTGAAAAGTGTTGTAGAATTTGTATGTAAGAAAGGAGAATCATCAAACTACGAGTGAGTACCTATCATTGCTAAAAATGCATGATTATTCAAAATTTTACATTATTCTGAAACAAAAGTGTTCCACTAATCTGGCAGTCTAGTGTTATGCTTGGGGTCTCGACCTCCTCCCAAATAAAACACATTCAATCTATTGTAACAATGAATGTAATTCCACATCAATGAACTAGTGAGTAGTTTTAGTAGTTCATTGCTATCGAGATTTATTAGGTTTGTTTGCAGTGACTTCTGATGTCCTAAATCTGACATGAACTGTTTACTCCATGAACAAGAACACCACAAGAGGTCATTTCACTCATTTGCTTTCACAACCCTTTCCTTCAAAGAACTGTTTGGGATGTGTCCAAAATCATCGCTGCAAGCAGCATACTCGTTAGTTGTGAACCGAAATTGCCTACATTGAGATAGTGAGAACGCCAAAATAATATGTTTTTTTTTATTAAAAAATACCAGCAATCAGAATATACATTCTATGAGCTAATTTAATAACGATTATATGACCAGACAAGTTTTCCCCCATTGAGGGAATCTCCTAGTTTTCCAGAAAGTCAGCTTGGCCATAGTCTTCTCAATCTTCCTGATTGGTTATCCGATAATAGTAGTTGCAATAATGCATCTGTGTGCCCTTTCAATATTGTATGATGGTTGCTGTTTTTTGTTTTTGGTTTTTGATTACTTCATTGACATCTAGACTAGATCTTCATGTAGCATTCGGTTGGTTACATACCATGGTGCGTTGGCTATCATTCGCAAAGTTGACTGACATCTTTGTACAATAGCTATATTGTACTGTATCAAAAATTAAATGTCAGAAATATCCGTGACGAATTGAAGGGGGACAGCTATTTCTTGATTTTATTGAAGAATATATCAGAATTCACTGAAATTAGCTATATTTTCTGCACGCTGAGGTAATGTTTAATTTCAGCACACTAAAAAATGAAAGTGTTAAATTACTCAAAATGTAAACTACCGAAATTTCAGAGGGTATTAGAAATGTTTCTTCTTTGAGTAGATGTATTCTTTTGATATTATCGACGCTGGTCTGTTTCTGGAAAATATAGAATCAACGTGGCTGATACTTGATAAAAATCCATGATATACTTAGTATTGTTCAGGTGAATGAGATAAGACCCCATGAAGATGCTATTGTATGGTGAAACACGTGTCGTGTTTTAGTAAACCCTTGATGGGTGCAAATCGTTGATTGGTGCAAATCGTTGTCTAATTTATAACTGAATACTATTATAATTATTTGATCTAAGGTAGTACTGTATACTAAGTGTTCATGGAAAGTTATTTGACTCAGATAAACGTCTATTGAAATAAAAATGCAGTTCATCATCTATTGAGATGGCCTCAATCTATGTCTATGCGTGTAGCATTTCTGTTATTTGCCAATAATTCAACTTTTGTTAAGGAAGTTCGTGCTACATAATTATTTGTATAGGTTCCGCTGAAGGAAATTTAGGGGATTTAAGATTATACATTTATTTTATGTTAAAGAAGGGTAAGTTTAGTATAATTTTTGTGGGTGTCCAATAATTGATCTCTGTAGGTTCCTTCAAGTTTTTCACCCCGATTCTATAAATATGAAATATGCTGGAATATTTCTATTTCAACTAGTTATTGGACACGTGTCCAATAAATGAAGTAATGAGTCCAATAACTGAAATTTCCATTGAATTCCTTTATAAATAATGCCACGAAAGAGCGCATCTGATTCCAAATCAGAGTTCTGCTATAAATGACTTCAAAAACAATAATATATCATTTAGAGTAGCGGCAAAAAATATGGTGTGCTAAAATCAACACACAATCGACATGGTTTTTAAGTGAACAAATTTTTCTCAAGGTCGATCGAGGAACTTGCAATACGCGGATTTCCGTTGAAAAAAGACGATATTTTGAATAGTGCTCAACATTTATATAAATATATACAGGGTGTTGCGTAGTGAATGGATAATATGGTACCATGTGGCGGTTCAGAAAAATATGTTTTATGTTTAGTTTATGTTATTATATTTTTGAGAATTCTCGAAAATTTATCCTTCGACACTATTTTTCGTGGCAAGACTCCAAATGAAAGAATTTTTTCAATCTGTTTTTTGGATAGTATTCCTGGACATAGTCGTCATCGAATGTAAGCTATGATTTTTAGGGCGCATCCATAGTTTTTTTTTTTAACTATGATTTAACTCAAATTTCAAGTTTTGCTTATTTTATTTTTTTTATTTTTCTGGACCGTCACGACGTCCTTTTAACGCAGGAACGATATCATCCATTCATTACACCACATGATAATAAAAATTTCATGGATAAAACCGAAGACAGGGACGCGAATGAACAAAATTACGATGAAAAGCTGGAAATTGAAGAAAATGAGGAGAAGAAATAGATGAATTATTGGATATGTAAAAGAATGAAAATGCCAAATATAAGTAAATAGACCAAAAAGTATTAATTATATCCCAACTTCCATCCCTTATTGCTTTTCTAAATGAAAAATATTGAAACACTTGTTTGTCCGATAACTGAACTAACCCTGTCCAATCACTGAAAAATCGTCAAGAAATTTTTATTATTATTACTGTTTTATCTGTTCTAGTCCTCAGTATGCAGCTGATGGAGAGACCCCAGATAGCCTGAAGATTGAAGATATGGAAATTCTTGAACAATTTATAGATGGAAATGTAGTGCATGAGAGAAAGGCATTCATTGTTGAATGTGAAGCTCAAAACAAGAAAGCAGAAATGGTAGCATCCCCAAATCTCATTGAAGAGAAGCAACAAAGAAATAATCTATGTGATAATGCGGACAATCAGGAAATTGATCTGGAGCGCCATGGATGTCGTGCTCATTTGAATTCCAAGAAACATAGGTGTCACTTATGTACATATTCTTCTGCTAAAATCAAGAAACTCAGAAAGAAAAAAACAAAAGAAAAAAAATTTGAGTGTCACCTGTGTGATTTTGCTTCAGTTCTGAAGAGTGCCCTCAAGGTGCATATAGAAGCAGTACATTTGAAATTAAAGGAACATAAGTGCCACCTGTGTGATCATGCTTCAGCTCGGAGGGAACACCTCAAAAATCATATAGATTCAATCCATTTGAATTTAAAGGAACATAAGTGCCACCTGTGTGATTATGCTTCAGCTCGGAAGGCTCTCCTCGACCTACATATAAAATCAGTCCATTTGAATAAAAAACAACATAAGTGTGGCTTATGTAATTATGTTTCAGCTGAGAAGAAACATCTTAATATGCATATAGTTTCGGTCCATCCGAAAAATAAGTGTCATTTATGTGACTATGCTTCAGTTTGGAAGCAAAGCCTTGAAAGGCATATAAAATCAGTTCATTTGAATATGAAGCAACATGAGTGTCACTTATGTAGTTTTTCTTCTGTTAATAGAATAGACCTCAAAAGACATATAGATTCTGCCCATTTGAATGTGAGGGAACATGAGTGTCACTTGTGTGATTATGCTTCAGTTCAAAAGAGATACCTCAAGAAGCATATAGAATCATTTCATTTGAATATAAAGGAACGTAAGATGGCGACGGCGAGTGATGAAATCACCTTGAAAAATCATTTTTATTGCTGTAAAAATAAAATCTCGTCGCAATTTGTGTGCGTAAAGTGTGGAAACATATTTCACTCATCGTGTTTGAAAAGAAACTTCCCCAAAATTAAGGTTGTGAATGATGCAAGAATAATTTGCTGTGAAGAAACCCAAGGTGACCAAGTAGACAAGACAAAGGTTAGTCTTGAATTACATTACTTAAAAAAATTGTTGAAAGAAAGTCAAGAAAAGAATGACCTATTAATTGAAAATGATAAATTGTTGAAATTGAGGTTAAAAGATCTTGAAGAAAAAGTAAGAATGAAAAAGCATATTATAGAATCAGATCATTTGAAAATAAAGGAACGTAAGAAGGCGGACAATGAAGATGAACAGTCGAACTTCTCCTTAAAAAATAGTTTTTATTGCTGCAAAAATAAAACCGCGGCGATATTTTTGTGCGCAACGTGTGGGAACATATTTCACTCAAAATGTTTGGAAAGAAGCTTCCCCCATGTTAAGGTTGCAAATGATGCAAGAATAATTTGCTGTGAAGAAACCCAAGGTGACCGGGCGGAGCACACAAACCTAAATGATATATCAGATGTGCGTTATTTAAAAAAACTGTTGAAAAAAAGGCAGGAAAATAATGACCTATTAATTGAAAATAATAAATGGCTGAAATTCAGGATGAAAGATCTTGAAGAAAAAGTTAGAATGAAAAAAAGAATTATAATTTCCAATAACATGAAAAAAAAATCATGCAAATAAAGATATCGATAACACCATTCATAGATTCGGGACTTCCAGTGAAGGAAGGAACAATGCTGTCAAGCAGATACAACAGTAAATGTCAACTCGGTCAACGTCAGCTGACAACACCAAGAGCAATTTGAAATGGAGTGATATCTGCACCCAAATCGCAATATCGCAAAATAATGTAGGAGATATTCTTGATCGTGATCTGAATGAAAAACAACCCGGCATGAAATTGAATGAAAGACGAAATTAATCTGAGCATAATCCAGAAGTGCCAAGTAAGGACAGAATGGACTCATGGAAGCTGGTCAAATATAAGAACAATAAGCAACGGAGGATCACGTGAAGCATAATATGCACTGGAAAAAATAAACCTTGCAATGAATAACATGGATCGAATAATCGTGGAGTCAAGGGGAGGAAATGGTTATACGTTGGCAAGGTGATCGGAGACGTCTCTGAGGGAGATATCAAGCTATACCTCTCTACAATGGGTATCACTGAACAAATTCAGATGAAAAAGTGCTGCAAAAAAGTTTGATTTCTTCTTTCCACAGCGCATGTAAAGAGCGCGGCAACCGAAGATACACTGTTTTATTAGTTTACGCGTTGCTCGAACTCGCCCAGTCTGTCACTATATGTATGTATTTCTTTTTCTTTTCACTGTATAAAATAGCATGTATTCATGTATTTTCACCTGTTGCATAAATCTAATTACGGTCCATTTTTCATGAATTAAGATTAAGTCTAGAATCCGATTTTTACCTTTTAATTCAGTTTTCTTTCTATTATGTAACTTAATCTGTCCGCCTATCTGTGATTGCAGTCAATTTTGATCCAATAGAATAAATTTATTGTTGAAACTCGAATTTTTAACTATTATCACTACCACCCTAGATAACCCGAATCCTGTCTTCAACTTAGCAGTTGCCCTGGTAGTTTTGCTATTTTTCCCATTTTTGAGCGCTCGTATTACTTACACGAGGGCTATATCATTTCGTCACGATGTCTGTATTTTTCGAATTTTGAGCCGAAAATGGTCTCAAACGACCATGTTCGACTCACTGATGACGAATCCGTCGGAAAATTCGAGTCTGTCCGTCCGTCCGTATACACGATAACTCTCGAACGGAATGTCCTAGAGACTTGAAATTTTCAGGGTAGGTTCGAATCTCGAATGCCGAGGTTAAGTTCGTTATTGGGCAAAATCCGCCTTAGGGTTCCGTAAATATGGCCGCTCAAAGTTTTGTTCTCCGGATTACTTTGAAACTACAAATTCGATCGAGACGAAATTTTGCACTCTAATGGAAAATGAGGTGTTCAAGCTACATGCAAAACTTTGTTCAGCTCGCATCACCAGAACCATAGAAACCATAGAAAATTGTAACTTTTGAACGGAAACGCCTAGGGACTCGAAATTTTCAGGATAGGTGTGGATCTCGATTGTCATGATCACTTCCATCTATGAGCAAAATTATACTAGGGGTTCCGTAAATATGGTCGTTTGAAATTTAGTTTTCTTGATAATTTCCAAACTACAGATTCGATCGTGACGAAATTTTGTATACTTATGGAGAATGATATATTCATGCTACATTTCTCTAGATTGCATGACCAGAACCATAGAAACCATAAAAAATTATAACTTCCGAAGGAAAAGGCCTAGGAATTTGAAATTTTCAGAGTGGGTTTGAATCGCGAATTTCACGGTCACGTTCATCAATGAGCAAAATTAGACTAGGGGTTCCGTAAATATGGCCGTTCAAAATATTCTGTTCCTGATCATTTCGAAACTACCAATTTGATTGGAATGAAATTTTGCACCTAGCTGAGGAATGATGTATTCAAACTACGTGCGAAATTTTGTCCAGATCGCATCACCAAGACCATAGATACCGTAGAAAATTTTAGCGAATTATCGAAAAAAAAATTGGTCACCTAAAGCACTGACTTGAAGTCTGGATTATCGCCCTCGTTTGAAAATTTGTTTGACAGCTGTCAAAAATTTCCTCAATTGGTTTCCAAAACGAATAATGCGAATCTACCTACAAGGTGCATATACGAGCGCTCAAAAGCCCCTGTCTTCACGGCAGTGCTTTTCGTAATTTTTTTTAGAAAGAATCGCTGGCGCTCGAGAACCATCACAAAATGGTGGAGAAAAGCCCATTACAGTTCTGATTCAGATGAAACATTTCACAAGATCTACAGGTGTCCGGGAAAATGTGGGAAATCTCTCGGATTCATATAAAACATAAAAGTAAAAAGAATAAGATGACAAGTTCCCATAATTTTTTTTCCTATCGGCCCTCCCTACGGAGATACGGCCTCCTAAATGACGCTACTGGAAATTCATTTTACTGGAATAAATTTTAATAAGAAACAAATTTTGTCGGATGCAATAACATAAACTAAAACTTTTTTGTTCCTTGAATAACTTTCGTAACACACTTTGTTGCAGACAAAAAAAATTAGAATTTATGGTTCTTTTCAATAGAAATAAAAAAGATACTTCTTTTATTATTTTGTTTTTAGAATACGGTTCATTTTTTCGACAATGAACAAGAGTACCTTCTCTTTAGCTTAATGTTCAAGGTATCCAAATTTGTTTTTTTTAACTCCTTATCGTACAGGGTGTTTAAAATGTAGGCATTAAAATGTACAACCTAGTCCGCCTCTGGTAAACTAAACGAGCTAATTTAAATTTAAGGGCAGTATTTCAAGAGGTCCTTACTACTGTTTATTTTATCAAATTTTCATTGAATTATACTAAGTAGTTTAAAATTTTTTCCAGTGGCGTCATTAAGGAGGCCGTATCTCCGTAGAGAGGGCCGCTAGGAAAAAAAAGATGGAAACTTGTCATCTTATTTTTCTATGTTTTATCTGAATCCGAGAGATTTCCCACATTTTCCCGGACACCCTGTATAATGCTGATTTTTGGCCTGACGGAATTGCTTCTCCCAGGAGAGAACTACTGGTCAGGAGAAATAAATCAACAAGACGTACAACATACCAAGCTTAACCCATTACTAGCCAAAACTCGAATTGGATGAAAAAATTAGATTTTTTTTGCATAAACTAGTCGCGAAGGGCTGTTTAAAGACGATTTCACTTAAATTTCGAAAAAAAAACTGTCAATTCTCAGAAAAATAGCGTCCCATTTTTGGGACGAAAAAGGGGGTAAAATGCTGAAAGAGGGTGAAATGATTGAAAATAACGATGTGGTTCAAATCAATGTCGTTTCCGTATCGAAACAAAACACATTTCAACAATAAAACTGCAATTATACAATTATAATTTTCGAGATAGAAATATATTCAAATCACTATAATGTATAACAACCTCAATGCGCCTGACAAGTGCCGACTTGTTGAAACTCGCTCGTTTATGTTTTCCATTGAAGGAATATGGCAAAAATGTTGCGTCGCAAAAATGGGACATTGGCTGGTATTGGGTTAAATCGGCAGGAAGCAGTGGTCAACCTGGTAAGAACTACTAAGTCTTGTGACATCTGCTTAGTAACACAAAACGTACGATCACTGGGTAATGAACTTAATGATTGATTGATTGCCAATCATGGAACACTGGAAATGCCAAGATGAACTTGAGATATGCCACACAAGTGTCGTGATAAAGGACAGCATGATGGAAGTGCTCTGTTTTTCAAGGACTCTCTTGAATACTTTGAAAGTAAAAGTGTAGAACTACAAAACGTCAATCTTGATTTCTCGCTAAAATGTTGCAAAATAGAAGAAAATTACGTGCAAACATGACCAAAACCTGCCGAACGCTGGATTGCCGTCAAGTAGGGGGTATAAATGTAAAGATTCGGGCCCGGCCACAGCGCGCTTTTATTAATACGCACTTCCCCGCGTCGGCCGGCTACCCCCACTATTCGTCCGCGATCGAGCACTGGGCCGGTTTTCGTCATATTTCCACGAATTTTTCTCCTATTTTGCAACATTTTAGCGAGAAATCAAGATTGACGTTTTGTAGTACTATACTTCCAAAATCCGTTTTGAAAATTAAAAACGGACAACTTCCGACGCATCTAGCCCTTCCGGAAAATAGTGCCTAAAATAATTCAAATCGCAATTACGCCAAAGCTATTTATCCGTCAACTTCCGGGTTATGCACCCTCGAAATACCTATTAACCACTACTTTCATCCGGAAAACCAGCGCTACAACTTTGAAAATTACCGAGTTGACCATTTTTTGAAAAAACTGGTTTTTACGGTTTTTCCGGCTTTTCTACAGTAATAATGACCCGATTGAGTTGCACTATCACTTATTTTCTTCGTCTTTTCATGCTCTACAATTCTGTTGTTGAAAGTGTCAGCATCGCAGAATTGGTTCAGATTTTACAAGCAAAAGACTGACAAAAACTCCGTTTTTTTGGTGGTTTTCCGAAATTACAAGAAATGTAATCATGTTTGCGAGTCGAAAACATATCACTAAACATCGACAGACCACCCCACGTCCCCCCCCTTCACTCGCAGTCCTCTTCTACGATTTTTCTCACGAAAAAATCTCTATTGCCTGGTCTACGTGTTTAAACATCATATGAGATAATTCTCGCCAGTGGACCTGTTCCCGCCTATGGATATTCTTCACTTGTGGTTCAACTGTATATGTACGAGATGAGGAGAGGCCTCGCCTCACTAGATTTTTTCCCTTCCTTTTAGTACTTTTGAATAAACGTGCCGTGTTTTTATTTTGATTGCTAAAAATATGTGTTTTGAATTCCTTTCTTTCAATCTCTTCTTTTTAATCATGCGTAATTTGGGTTGAATACAGTATAGTCCTTTAACTACTTGACGATCACGATCTTGGCCAAAGATTATTTAGAATAAAAGCTAAGGGTTTCCGAACAAACTATATATGTACAGGGAAAAATCACGTACCGCGAGATGGCGCTGAAAATCACAAAGATGTCGGGCCGAGAGGGGATCAAAATTATTCTGCCATTTTTGTCTTTCATAACATCATAGCAAGTAAATCAAATATTTTCTATAAGATTGCGAAATAAATAATAATGCCTGGGCATTTTTGATTATGTGGGTGAACGTCAATGTGATAACAAATGACCACTATATTATAGAAAATTATTGAACTTACGATAAAAAATCATCTTTCAGGAAGTGCTTGCTGCAAAGTAACTTATTCTTTGAGATATGTTTCCCAATCTTCAAATTTTTTAACTGACTTGGGATTCAACGGAATTTTTTGCAAAGAAATTTAAGAAGAACTATGTGATGAGCATTGAGGAACAGAGCACATTTTCCGTGATCTTATTCCCACATTACCTCCTATAATCCGCTGAATTTTCAGCTCGTATACAGTTTGGTTCAAACAATTTTCCATAAACTATCCTCTTAATATATCACTTTCGATACATAAATGACTTGAAATCATACAAATATTTCACGCTTTTCCCATACAAACACACACACGTTAGTTGGTTGTTCACCTTTCAGGTATTTCAAACGATCAAAAGTAGATGTCGCCCACTCCGTGATTCTTCCCTATTGAAGGTTGAAGGTTAAGTGATGAGTTTGAAGACTGATGAGTGTTCTGGTCATCATCATCATCCATCATCTATAAATTCATTAAATTTTATTGTTTTGCACGTGAACAACTTCAGCATCATAGACAAATAATAAAATTTTATTATTAGTCTATGGTCAGCATCATAGACAACTTAACGATGAACGTCAATGCCGACCGGAAACGTCGAATGTGATTACAAAATTTTCCTAGCATTGTGTCCAGTTGATATATAATTGACCATTATATCCAGGTAATTCAAATTCGAAAATGGCAGAGAAATCTATCGTTTTTACGGTAGATTCAGCTGACAACTATAAGAATGATTATGTGAAGACAGAGATTGAAACAAAAGAGGTGGAAAGAGTTGTAGAATTTATATATGAGAAAGGAGACTCATCAATTAACTATGAGTGAGTATTCATCATTGCTGAAAATATTAATAATGCAATAGAGAATAAAAAGTCCAATATATACATCGTGTAAGCATGATTATTCAAAATTTTGCATTATTCTGAAACCAAAGTGTTCCACTCATCTGGCAGTCTATTGTTAGGCTAACTCTCAAACTTCTGATGTCCCAAATCTGTCATGAACTGTTTACTCTGAGAACAGGAAGACCACAAGGGGTCATTTAACTCATTTGCTTTTACGAAACCCTTTCCTCCTACATTGTCGCAACTTGGGATTCCAAGTTCAAAGCTTCTGTCATGGATTTTAAGACCTGTTTGGGATGTGTCCAAAATCATTACTGCAAACAGCATACTCGTAGTTGTGAACTGTAATTGCCTAAATTGAGATAATGGGCCGTATTCATAAAAAAAGGTTGTGCTTATACTTGCAAAAAATGAAGGGTATCCTTTTTATTTAGTGTAAAAGGAGACCTATATGAATAACCAAATAGTTTTTTGTGGATATGCTTCTACTCTACAAGTATAAGGTTTTACTCGGAACATTATGAATGCGAGCTGAAGAATTTCCTTAAAAGTGTAAGCAAAATAACACTGCCCAGTCTCTGTATTGTATTGTTGAAATAATCCACATATTGAATTAAATTTCATCATATAGCAGTGATATAACCTGAAGAATTTTTTATTTGGTTTTCGGATTTCAACCCTCAACCATAGACACCCATTATTTTTACCCTAATACTCAATACTGATGTGGATTCCCCCAAACAAAATTTTAATGTCAGAAATATCTGTGTCAAATTGATAACTCGCATCTATTTCTTGAATTTATTGAAGAATGTATCAGAATATACTGAAATTAACTTTGTATATTTTATTGCATGCTGAGGTTTGTTTGTTCAATTTCAGTACACTCAAAAATGAAAGTGTTAAATTACTCAAAATATAAACTGCCGAAATTTCAGGGGGTATTAGAAATATTTCTTCTTCGAAATGAAGATGCTATTGTATAATGAAACACGTGTCCTGGTTTAGTGAACCCTTGATTGGTGAAAATCGTAGTCCAATTCATTACTGAATACTGTTATTATTATTATTATTATTTGAACCGAGCTAGTACTGAAGTGTTCATGGAGAGTTCTTTGACTCAGATAAACGTCTATTGAAATAAAAATGCTTATATAAGTAGTTGAAACAAGATCTGGGTTAAAATGAGGTAGAATATTTGTTGAAATAAGTATTTGGGATCATTTTCAATTATGAAATTACCCCCAAAAAATTCCGAAAAATATTTTTTTTTTCTATTTTATCTGTTTTAGTCCTCAGTATGCAGCTGATGAAGAGACCCCTGAAAGCCTGAAGATTGAAGATATAGATATTCTTGAACAATTTATAGATGTAAATCCAGTGCATGAGGGAAAGGCATACATTGTTGAAAGTGAAGCCGCTAGTGAATCTCGGAACTCGAACACAGAAATGGTATCAGCCCGAAATCTCATTGAAAAGAAGCCACAAAAAAATAATCTATGTGATAATGCGGAGAATCAGGAAATTGATCTAGAGAGCCATGAATATCCTGCTCATTTGAATTTTAAAAAACATAGGTGTCACTTATGTATTTATTCTTCTGCTAAAATCAGAGAACTCAGAAGGCATATCAAATCAGTCCATTCGATTTCGGAAGAACATAGGTGTCACCTGTGTGATTATGCTTCAGTTCAGAAGAGAAACCTCAAGATGCATATAAAATCCGTTCATTTGAATATTAAAGAACATCAGTGTCACCTGTGTGAATATGCTTCAGTTCGAAAGGCAAACCTTGACAAACATATAAAATCAGTCCATTTGAATATAAAACAACATAAATGTCACTTATGTGAATATGCTTCAGTTCAGAAGATTCATCTTAAAATGCATATAGATTCAGTCCATTTAAATATGAAAGAACATAAGTGCAACTTGTGTGATTACGCTTCAGTTCAGAAGAGAAGCCTCAAAATGCATATAAACTTGGTCCATTTCAATATAAAAGAACATAAGTGCCATTTTTGTGACTATGCTTCGGACCAGAAGAGTGTCCTCAAAACACATATAGAATCAGTACATTTGAATCTGAAAAAACATAAGTGTCACCTTTGTCATTTTGCTTCAACTAATAAGGGAAACCTGAAAGAGCATATGGATTCAATACATCTTAATATAAAGGAACATAAGTGTCACTTATGTGATTATGCTTCCGTTCAGAAGAAATACCTTAAAATGCATATAGATTCAGTTCATTTGAATTTGAAGGAACATAAGTGTCATCTGTGTGATTATGCTTCAGTTCGGAAGGCAAACCTTGAAGCACATATAAAATCAGTCCATTTAAATATAAAAGAACATAAGTGTCACCTATGTGATTATGCTTCAGTTCGTAAGACTAGTCTGAAAACGCATTTAGATTCAGTCCATTTGAATTTAAAAGAACATAAGTGCCACTTATGTGATTTTGCTTCAGTTCAGAAAAAAAACGTCAAAATACATATTGAGTCGGTCCATTTGAATATAAAAAAGAAATCTGTGTCACATATATGATAATGCTTCATTTCTTAAAGGATTTATTCAGTCCATTTGAATATCGAGGAACATAAGTGTCACTTATGTGTGCATGCAACAGTTAGGAAAATTGGCCTCAAAAGACATATAGATTTGGTCCATTTGAATGTAAAAGAATCGGAACATAGTGTATGAGTATGAATGAACATTCTAGCTCACGAAGAGATGTTTTCATTTCATTTTCAATTGGATTGAGTACTTACTAACTTGAATTTAAGTATCAGTTGTTTCCAGATCAAGTTGAAGGGGTAAAGAAGAATAGTAGTATTGAATTCATGTTAAATATATTAATGAAATAAATATTTCAAAGAAATATCAATAAAGGATTGCAACTTGTTAATCAATATTTATACCCTGAAAATAAGCGTTATTATTCATTAATTTTCATATACTTTTCTTCAATTTTGTCACATTGTCGATTTTGATGGGAAAAGAATGAACTATAAAACTACTTGCTCGGATTCACAAGACATTCCTTTGCATTTCGTAGTGAATTAATTCTATTCAACATAATTTAATGTTCCTAACTGAGAAACTATGGCTTTTCCATATCTAGTAAATCCTAAGTGCTTCTCACACGAAATTGTGCTATTATCTAGAGAACTTCTTGTATTAACGATAATTGAAAGCCACATGCTTTAACACTCACATTTTCTGATCATATCTGGGTTTAACCAATACTCTTTCATGTATCATTGATCAACTGTTTTATCCAATAGAGGCTCACTTGGATGAGAACTTCAAATTGTTTCGTACTCTTAACACTGTTAATTGTTTACCCAACAGTGAATGGTGGAACCGTGCTCCAGGTCAGAAAATTTCTATAGGTTATTAGATGGGATTACTTAGTAGAGAGACAAATATCGTAGACGCACTCGTTAATAACCTCTATAACACTACAACGTTTCATTCTTTGAGGACACTGTTCTCATTGGCTTTCCCCCAACGTTGGGGAAGGGACTGTTCTCTGGAATATAACACCAACGTTTTATTCTTCTAAGGGGATGGTTCTCTTTGGCCTTCCTCTATTCGCCGCTATGGGATTTTACTTTGGGCATCCCCGTCTAACGGTAGTTGTATTCTTGAAAAGTACCTCACATCATCCCCATTTAAGGTTAAGGAGTTATCAGTGCAGCATTTAACATCATATATGAGAGATTTCTCACCAGTCGACCTGTTGCCGTCTATGGATATCCTTTACTTGTGGATCAAATGTATATATTTGTACAAGATACGGATGGATTTTCGATCTAGCCTCACAAGGGTTCTACCTACCTTTTAGCACTATGGAATAAACGTTTAAAATCCTTGTTTTTATTGCTAAAAATATGTGTTTGAATTCCCTATCTTCCCGTCAATCTCTTCTGTTGAATCAAACGTTCTTTGGGTGGCATACACAATTGAGAGTCCTTTAATCACTATACGATCACGATCTTGGCCGAAGATTATTTAGAGTGATATTTTCACGTCAATTAGAACTCATTCAAGGAAGACTTCTAGTTCTTTGCTGCGTTCAACAGAGAACTGCAATACCGATAATAGTTTCAGCACATAAAAAGTAAACGAAAAAAACGTCCGCAAAAAAATTTAGGGTTTTGCCAGAGCCACTTTACGATCACGATCTTCGCCAAAGATTATTAAGAGTAAATGCGCCCCACAGGGAAAAATCACGGAGTGGCTGACATCTACATTTGAACAACAAACTAATGTCTGTGTGTGTTCATACGGGTGAAGTCTGAATTTTTTGTATGATTTTAAGTCATTTATGTATCGAAAGTGATATATTTGGATGATATTTTATAGACAATCTGAAAATGCAAAGAGGTAATGTGGGAATGAGACACTCAATGCTCATATAGTACTTTTGACATTTCTTTGCATACATTCCCGTTGAATCCCAAGGCAGACAATCGTGGAGATTGGGAAACGTATCTCAAAGAATATGTTAGTTTGCAGCAAGCACTTCCTGAAAGATGTTTTTTTTGTCGTAAGTTCAATAATTTTCTATATTATGGCCATTATGTTCATCATCTTTAATTATCATTGATCAACTGTATCATGGAATAGAGCCCTCACTCTTCACTCATTATTATCAGTTATACATAATCCTTGATGGGATAACTTCCCAGGGAGATAGCTATCGTAGACGCAAAATTGCGCTAACTAACTATTTAACCATCATCCACCTAGGGAAATAAATCAACAAGGAGACTGGTCGCTGTCCCCCTCTCCTCGACGAGGGATATCATCGTCTAAAGATAGTTGTATTCCTGAGAAGTACATCACATCACGGGATTCTCACATCATCACCTATTAAGGTTAATGAATTATTAGTGCAGCGTTTAACTTACTCAACCATTTTTAAACATCATATGAGACAATTCCTACCAGTCAAGTTGTTGCTGTTTATGAATATCCTTTACTTGTGAATCAAATGTATTTGAACGAGATAAGGAGGGAGGTTTCCCTAAGGGTTTCTTCCCACCTTTTGGCACTATTGGAAATAAACTTTTTATTTTCTTGTTTTGAGTGCTGAAAATATGTGTTTTGAATTTCCTATCTTCCTGTCAATCTCTTCTATTGAATCAAGCGTAATTTGGGTTGCATACACAACCAAAGATTATCTAGAGTAATATTTTCACGTTAATTAGAACTCATTTAAGGTAGAGTTCTGGTTCTTTGCTGTTTTCAATAGATTACTGTAATATCGGTGATAGTTTTAGCGCATAAAAGTACCAATACAGTACAATGTCTGATATTTCGCTGAAATCAGCTGTTAGTGAAAACGTTTAACCGAAGCGGTTCAGGATCAGGGTTTTTTTTTATAGATGAAAGAATACGTTAGTTATTTTTCTATCTATGGTGTTTTTGTAAAGCCCAAGCCAAAAATAAAAAATAATATTCTATACTCGAAGCTATTGTCATAAAAAAGTATTCTATGGGTTTTGTCGTTTTGTACAGTTGAGTTTCTTCGTTGTCAATGGTCAATAGGTCATTATTTTCTTTTAATTTTTTCTCAATTCAAGAGCCAAAACCCAAATAAAAAAAGATTTACTCTCCTACGGACTATAACTTCAACCAGCAGGAATTTGACCAATCAATCCAATCATCCTCTTCTTCGTTGAATGTATGATCTGCTGAAGTAATGACTTACTCTCCCCTTTCGTTATAGAAAGTGTATCGAGATATAAACAGAGATAACTTCTGATATAAATAACGAATAATGGTATTGATTCCTGCCCAGTTAGGTTAGGTCTCCTAATTACCGTTCATTTTCAGAGTATTTGAATTATATAATTTAGAAAATGGCAGATGAATTTGAATCTCTTGATTATACGCTAGATTCAGCAAAAATTCCTGAGTATAATTATGTGAAGAATGAAATCGAAACAGAAGAGATGGGGATAGGGGCAGATCACCACGAAGTTATTTCGAAAGGAGGTGAGTTTTTCGCAGAAATAGGGAACTAAGTCTCTAAAGATTGATATCCAAGTTTTTACGAGATATTAATAACCTATGGTATTGAATTTGTATCTTTTACAGTTCAACTCAATATCTGCTTTTTATGGTATTGTTTTCATGTACTTGTAGATTCTTAAAGCAATGGACTAATTCGGTATGGTCCTGATAATATTTCATTATCTTTCATTTCCAGAGAATTTGAGTTATATACTTTCCAAAATGGCAGATGAATCTGAATCTCTTGCTTGTACGCTTGATTCGGCTGAAAGACCTTTGTACAATGATGTAATGATAAAGAGAGAGATTGAAACAGAAGAGGTGGGAACAGTTGAGGAATATATCTATGAAAACACAGATTCCTCAATTAAATATGAGTGAGTATTTTCTATCGTTTTATTTCTGAAAATATGATCTAATAAAAATTACGAAAAGCACTGCCGTGAAGGCAGGAGCTTTTGAGCGCTCGTACATGCACCTTGTAGGCAGATTCGCATTTTCCAGTTTTAGAAATCAATTGAAGGAATTTTTGACTGCTGTCAAAAAAATTCTGAAACTTAGGCGAAACTCCAGTCTTCATGTCGGTGCTTCAGCTGATCAATTTTTTTCCGATAATTCGCTAGAATTTTCCACGGTATCTATGGTCTTGGTGATGCGATCTGGACAAAATTTTGCACGTAGTTTGAATACATTATACCTGAGCTAGGTGCATAATTTCATTCCAATCCGATCGGTAGTTTCGAAACTATCAGGAAAAAAATATTTTGAACGGCCATATTTACGGAACCCCTTTGCTCATTGATGAACGTGACCGTGAAATTTGCGATCCAAATCCACCCTGAAAATTTCAAGTTCCTAGGCCTTTCCGTTCAAAAGTTACAATTTTCTATGGTTTCTATGGTTCTGGTCATGCGATCTGGATAAAATATTGCTTCAATATATCATTCTCGATTAAAATACAAAATTTCATCTCGATCGAATCCGTAGTTTCGAATTTATCGAGAAAACAAAATTTCAAGCGACCGTATTTACGGAACACCTTGTATAATGTTGCTCATAGATGAACGTGATCACGACATTCGAGATCCACACCTATCCTGAAAATTTCAAGTCCCTAGGCGTTTCCGTTCAAAAGTTACAATTTTCTATGGTTTCTATGGTTCTGGTCATGCGATCTGGACAAAATTTCACATGTAGCTAAAACACCTCATTTGCCATTTGAGTGCAAAATTTCATTTCGATCAAATCTTTAGTTTTTGAGTAATCAGGGAAACAAAACTTTGAACGGCCATATATACGGAACCCCTGGTGGAATTTGGCCCATTAACGAACTTAACCGAGGCATTCGGGAACTGAACCCACACTGAAAATTTCAAGTCTCTAGGTTGATCCGTTCGAGAGTTATCGTGCTTACGGCCGGACGGACGGCCGGACGGACGGACGGCCGGACGGACGGACAGACTCGAATTTTCCGACGGATTCGTCATCAGTGAGTCGAACATAGTCGTTTGAGACCATTTTCGGCTCAAAATTCGAAAAATACAGACATCGTGACGAAATGATATAGCCCTCGTGTAACTAGTACGAGCGCTCAAAAACTCCCCCTTTATATCTGCATTCCTCTAGCTATATTTCTGGAATTTAGAACGTTGAATATGCTGAGTAGTCGGCACTTTTTGGCATATTTTTATTAATTTATCAGAAAAATTCGTGTTTTTTTCTGTGTACCAAAATGATCTTTAATTTTCCATTCAATTTCTCCCATTTTCTAGTGTGAATGTCCCTATTTTTCCTTCAAATCCGTTTCACTGGCCTTAACACTCCGGCGGTCGCTCCGTATCTGTGAGATACATGTATTGCCATTTTGGACCGAACGTAAACAGCGAAGGGTCTGCGCAAGTACAGTTTTGAGTATTCTTCTACCACACGGCAGTGCATGTAATAGTTCGTACTTATGTTTGCAGCACTGTGCATTCCAATGTCCAGAAGAATGCAAGAAAGAAAACTAATTTTGTTGTTTTGAATGTTTTCTATTATTGTTGTTGTTTTTTGTCTTGAATGTTTTTTATTTCTGTTGAAATTCCATGAATTATACCTTACTCATAAGTAATTCCCATTTTTTCCTCAAAATATACAAAGATTTCAATTTTTAATACATTTGCAAAATAAAAAAAACGAGGTACAGCGCGACTACTTTTGTCCCGCTGGGGGCGCGACCGCTGGAGTGTTAAATCATGCAAAGATACACACTTCAACAACTTTTAGGAATTGTTGAATTATTTTATCAATATCAGTGCTCATTTGTGAATACTGATAATCCAACAACAACTGAGCAATTAAAAATTAACATTGCCAAATTTGTGTGAAAAAGTGATGAAAAATTGGGTTGACAGAATGCAGTATGTATGGAGAAGTTGTGGTGGTCATTTGAATGATGTTATCTTCCATATATAAGGATTGCATGATGTAACCTTTCAAAAAAAAATCCTTTTTATCTGTGGTATCAGTTAAAATATAATCAATTTCACATAATTTCTTCACAATAATTTCAAAAGGTCAAAAATTGATTGAAAGTAACCAAGGCTGGATCTTATTCCTAGATCACTTTCAATTATGAATTTATTCCCACATATTCTCAACCGTACTAAAAACATGACATGATGTACATACCCCAAATTATTTCAGGATTTTTGATATGTTCTAGTGCTGATGAAGGGAATCCTGACAGCCTGAAGATTCAGGATGTGGACATTGTTGAATTAATTAATGTGAAGGACAGAAGTAAATCACAAAAAATGGAGGAAGAAACAGTTTCTTCTAAATTCGAAATTAAAGCAACACCGAATAATTCATGTGCTGATGCAGAAAATCGGGAAATTGGCCTCGAGCAACATCATCATTCTGTTCATTTTAATTTGAAGAAACATAGGTGTCACTTATGTGATTATGCTTCAGCCAAGAAAATATACCTTAAAAGGCATATAGATTCAATCCATTTGAATATAAAAGAACATAAGTGTCACTTATGTGAATATGCTTCAGTTCAGAGGAAAAATCTGAAAATGCATGTTGATTCAGTCCATTTGAATATAAAACAACATAAGTGTGACTTGTGTGATTATGCTTCATTTCATAAAAGAAATCTTAAAATGCATATAGATGCAGTCCATTTGAATATAAAAGAACATAAGTGCCACCATTGTGATTATGCTTCAGTTCAGAAGACTACTCTCAAAAGGCATATCGAATCAGTCCATTTGAATTTGAAGGAACATAAGTGTGAGTTTTGTGATTATGCTTCAGTTCAGAAGATAAATCTGAAAATGCATATAGATTCTGTCCATTTGAATATAAAAGAACATAAGTGTCACTTATGTGCTTACGCTTCAGATCGGAAAATAGACCTCAAAATGCATATAGATTCAGTCCATTTGAATATAAGGGAACATAAGTGTCACATATGTGATTATGTTTCAGGTCGGAAGAATACTCTTAAGAGGCATATAAATTCAGTCCATTTGAAAATCACAAGGAATCATTGAAGTTTTTTATGGTGCAAGTCTGATTTAATAAACTTTTTTTCAAATCTTCACTTTCTGATTAATTATCCAAGTCTTGTTTGTCTCAATGATCAATTTGCTATTAGCGTGGCTGATACTTCAATCAACAGGGGACTGTTCTCATTGGCTTTCTTCTATGTGGGAGAAGGGACTGTTCTCTGGAATATAACCCCAACGTGCTCCAAAGGAGAGGGTTTTCTTCGGCCCTCTCCTCATTGCTGGAAATAATCCCCGTCTAACGATAGTTGTATTTCTGAGGAGCACATCATCACCAATTAAGGTTAAGGAGTTATTAGTGCTGCATTTAACTTACTACAACCATATTTGAACATCATATAAGAGATTTGTCACCAGTCGACCTGTTGCTGTCTATGGATATCCTTTACTTGTGGATCAACTGTATAAGTACGAGATAAGGAGGGGGTTTTTGCCTAGGGTTTTCCCCTACCTTTCAGCTCTCTGGAATAAACGTTTAATTTCCGTGTTTTGAGTGCTAAAAATGTGTGTTTTGATTTCCTACCTTCCCTTCAATCTCTCCTATTGAATCAAACGTTTCTTTGTTTGTTTGGTCTCGTCCTATTTTGATACAAAAAGAGGATTATGGTGATCTTTTCGCTTATTATCCGTACAATCTTTATTCACTTTTATTTATTTTCTCAAATTTCACTTACAAGTCCACATAAACCGTCCAACATTCACAATATTTCAGTTGCTGGATGTTAACATCAAAGAGAACAGGACGAACAGGTTCAACGTTTAATCTTCCCGTTAACATCCGCCATGCTGTTTTTAGAGATAAAACGTCAGCAAGAAAAAAATCAACCTGTTTCCTCGCTGACGAACTCTTTTGAATCAAACGTAATTTTGGTTGCATACATAACTTTATCCTCATACGATCACGATGTTGGCCGAAGATTATTTAGAGTTATATATTCACGTTAATAAGATCTCTTCCAGTTCTTTGTTGCATTTAACAGAGAATTGTAATGCCGGTAATAGTTTCAGCGCATAATAGTACAAGTTCCTTCTTTGTCATTAAAAGATAAGACATAAAGAGGAAGTATGTGAATTCTATGGTCATGGAGGAGAATCACGGAGTGGGCGACATCTACTTTTAATTGTTTGAAATACTCGGGAGGTGAACAACAAACTGAAGTGTGTTAGTGACTTTATTCAAAATCCTGTATAAAGTCACTGTAACGGTAACGTGTGGGGAAGAATCACGGAGTGAGCGACATCTACTTTTAATCTTTTGAAATACTCGATAGGTGAACAAAAATCTAACGTGTGTGTTTATATGGGAGAAGTTTGAATTATATGTATGATTTTAAGTCATTTATGTATCGAAAGTGATATATTTGGATGATATTTTATGGACAATTGTTTCAAATAAACTGTTTTGGAACTGAAAATGCAGCGGATCGTAAGAGGTAATGTGGGAATAAGATCACGAAAAAATTACGAAAAGCACTGCCGTGAAGGCAGGAGCTTTTGAGCGCTCGTACATGTATCTTGTAGGTAGATTCGCATTCTCCAGTTTTAGAAACCAATTGGAAAGATTTTGACAGCTGTCAAAGAAAATTTCGAACCAACGTGAAAATCCAGATTTCACGTCAGTGCTTTGGTGACCATTTTCTTATTCGATGATTCGCTAGAATTTTCTACGGTATCTATGGTCTTGGTAATGCGATCTGGACAAAATTATACATTATTCTTCATATATGTACACTTCAGTCCAATAAGTATTTTCGAAATTATCAGATAAAATATAGTTTGAACGGCAATATTTAATTTGGCTCATTGATGAAAGTGATCGTGAAATTCGCGATCCGAACCTATCCTGAAAATGTCAAGTCCCTAGGCCTTTTCGTTCGAAAGTTATGATTTTCTATGGTTTCTATGGTTCTGATCATACGATCTGGAAAAAAAGTAGCTCGAATATATCATTCTCAATTTAAATACAAAATTTCGTCAGGATAGAATCCATAGTTTTGAAATTATCAAGAAAACCGAATTTCAAACGGCCATATTCTCGGAACCCCTAGTCTAATTTTGCTTATTAATGAACATGAGCGCGAAATTCGCGATCCGAACCTTCCCTGAAAATTTCGAGTCCCTAGGCCTTTCCGTTCGAAAGTTATAATTTTCTATGGTTCCTATGGCCCTGATCATGCGATCTGGACAAAATGTAGCTCGAGTATATCATTCTCAATTTAAATACAAAATTTCGTCACGATCAAATCCATAATTTTGAAATTATCAAGAAAACTGAATTTCAAACGGCCATATTTACGGAACTCCTAGTCTAATTTTGCTCATTGATACACGTGAACGCTACATTCACGATCCACACCTATCCTGAAAATTTCAAGTCCCTAGGCCTTTCCATTACAAAGTTATAATTTTCTATGGTTCTGGTCATGCGAGCTGGACACAATTCTGCATATAGCTTGAGTACGTAATTATCCATCTGAGTGCAAAATTTCACCTCGATCGAATCAGTAGTTTAGAAGTAATCAGAAAAACAACATTTCGAGCGGCCATATTTACGGAACCCCTGGGCGAATTTTGCCCAATAACGAACTCAACCGCGGCATTTGAGATTCGAACCTACCCTGAAAATTTCAAGTTTCTAGGACATTCCGTTCGAGAGTTATCGTGTATGCGGACGGACGGACAGACTCGAATTTTTCGACGCATTCGTCATCAGTGAGTCGAACTTAGTCGTTTGAGACCAATTTCGGTTCAACAATCGAAAAATACAGACATCGTGACGAAATGATATAGCCCTGTAAGTAGTAAGTAGTACGAGGGCTCAAAAATGTGCTCTGTTCCTTAATGCTCATCATATAGTTCTTCGCATAAATTCCCGTTGAATCCCAAGGCAGACAATCTCAAGGAATATGGTAGTTTGCAGCAAGCACTTCCTGAAAGATTTTTTTTTTATCGTAAGTTCAATAATTTTCTTTAATATAGTGGTAATTTCACATTCACGTTCACCTACAAAATCAAAAATGCCCGAAGAGATAACCAATCTCGAATTTCACAGGCATTATTATTGATTCCGCAATCTCATAAAGAATATTTGATTTACTTCTTATGAAAGACAGAAATAACAGAATATTTTGATCACCTCTCGGCCCGACATTTTGTCATTTTCAGCGCCATCTCGCGATTAGTGATTTTGCCCTATTCTATGGTGTACTCTGTGATTAGACAATATTGGTTAACCTGTTCCCTGTTCTGTTATATTTCGTGAGTGAAAATGTGGAATCAGCGTTGCCGAACCTACCGATTTTTCGGTATTTCTACCGATTTGAAGAGTGATCTCCCGAAATACCGAAAACTGAGAAAGATCTACCGATTTTTCAATTTCATCGATTTTATGTCGAAATTGAATATTTCACCGAAAAATGAAAAATTTCTAATAATTGAAAGGTAGACAAGATATATGAACGCATCGCAATTTCGTTCGATCCAATTTATTGGTCCCAATGAGATCCCGCGTACCTACTTGCGATTAAGGTACGTAAAATAGGGTTTCCCAGGGTCGTTCTCACTTGATTCACATATTTATGAAAAGAGGGATGCTCCTTCCACGTTCCTTTTTGACGATTGTTATTGTTAGGCGGAGGCAATGAAAAGGGCAATTAAGACTATTAAGAGGCTTATCTTTGTGTTCCGAGACGGTTTAGAAGTAAAAAAGGAATAGGGATAACCAAATAATATTTGATATGGTTCTCGGAATAGAGCTGCCAATAAATAATTTGGGAAAACCCAAAACCCAGTTTTCCAAATCTTGGAGACCAATAATATTCTGTTATTGGCCAGTATTCTGAATTTAACAAACTTTTTTGTATGAAGAGTGGGAGGAATTTTTCACCTTACACACAGATTTGTTCAAATAAGTCAGTTAAACACCGTTTGAAATTGAGTCTTGAGTATTGTATAGAAAGAAATTGTATTTTATTTAAGTATACCTATGTTATTCTTGTTTCGAATAAAATGCATTATTGTATAATTAAATTTTACTTTGTTTATATTTGGTGTTTATTGAAATTCTTGGAAAAATCTTCATTCTACCGATTTCCCCCCAAATCTACCGATTTCGCGCACTCATTTCTACCGATATTGGGTTCAGGCTTTCGGCAACGCTGTGTGGAATAGAATGTGAATACAAAATTTTCTAAGCATTGTGTCCTTGTTATTTTTCTCCAGAAAATTCAAAGTGGTTATTTTAGGCAATGGCAAAAAAATCTGAATCTATTGTTTTTACGCTAGCCGAAGTATATAAGAATGATTATGTGAAGAGAGAGATTGGAACAGAAGAGGTGGAAAGATTGGAAGAATA
Source organism: Aphidecta obliterata (assembly GCA_963966015.1). NCBI lineage: Eukaryota > Metazoa > Arthropoda > Insecta > Coleoptera > Coccinellidae > Aphidecta > Aphidecta obliterata. The sequence goes on along the minus strand of OZ014434.1, from coordinate 11,996,204 downwards.
TATATATGAGGAAGAAGAATCGTCAATCAATTATGAGTGAGTATTTACCCTTCCTGAAATACCAAATGATCGTATAAAAAAATCCAACATACAGTCTGATTATGTGAGCATAATTATTGAAAAAATCTTACATTATTCTGAAACAAAAAGGGGTTTACTTTGTGGATAATACCCTTTCTATATTGAAAGTTCATTTGAACATGAGTCGCGGTTTGGGATTTCAACTTCACAGCTTCTGTTGGGGATTTTCATATTTTTAAGTATCCAAAACTGACCAAAACCTAAATTGTAAAAATTTCAAAGGCTGTTACAACAATTTTTTCTTCAAAAGTTCCAAAAGTTTATTGGAAATAAAAACCAACATGTACCAACAATACAAATTTAACTACTTTATAAGATAATTATGAAGAACACCAACTGCATTCTCTTGATATTATTGACGCTGATCTGTTTAAAGGAAAGGTAGTTCAGGGAATTTTTTTGACGTTGCCATTCATTAAACTCAGATAATCATTTGTCAAGATTTTTGTGGTGAAGCCACTGTTCACTTTTCAACTGCGTGATATGAGGAATGAACACGAAAAATTTAGTTTTTAACTACATATTTGATCTGTTCTAGTCCTCAGTATGTAGCTGAAACCCTGAAGATTGAGGATGTGGACATTCTCGAACAATTTATAGATGGAAATGGAGTTCACAAGAGGAATACATACATTGTTGAATGTGAAGCTGCTTGTGAATCTGAAAATATGGACGAAGAGAATTTTTTGTCCAAATTCGAAAGGAATATCATTGAAGAAGAACAACACATAAATAATTTATGTAATAATGCTGTGAATCATGAAATTAATCAGGAGAGCCATGAACATCCTGCCTTTTCGAATTCGAAGAAACATGAGTGTCACTTATGTGACTATGCTGCAGGTCAAAAGATACACCTTAAAAGGCATTTAAAATCAGTCCATTTGAATTTAAAGGAACATAAGTGTCACTTATGTGACTATGCTGCTGCTCAGAAGATACACCTTAAAAGTCATATCGATTCAGTCCATTTGAATTTGAAGGAACATAAATGTCACTTGTGTGATTATGCTTCAGTTTGGAAGAGATGCCTCAAATTGCATATAGATTCAATTCATTTGAATAAAAAAGAACACAAATGTCACCTATGCCATTTTGCTTCAGTTAATAAGGGAGATCTCAAAATGCATTTAGAATCGGTACATCTGAATATAAAACAACATAAGTGTCACTTATGCGACTATGAGGCAGTCCAGAGGAGATACCTCAAGAAGCATATGGAGTCAGTCCATTTCAATATAAAGGAACAAAAATGTCATTTATGTGACTATGCTTCAGTTTGGAAGCAAAGCCTCAAATTGCATATAGATTCAGCCCATTTGAATATGAAAGAACATAAATGTCATTTATGTGATTTTGCTTCGGTTATCCAGAGGGACCTCAAAAGGCATATAGATTCAGTTCATCTGAATATAAAAGAAGAAAAGTGTCACTTATGTGATTATGCTGCAGCTCGAAAGAACCACCTCAAAAGGCATATAAATTCGGTCCATTCAAAAAACAGAAGGAATGATTAGTGTTACCCTGCTTTCAGAATGAAAGGTTTGAATGATATTGTGGATAAATATAATACATTATAGAACAGATGAAATGAACAGTAAACGGAACATTGATATCCCATGCGAAGATTCTGAAACGAATAAACTCACAATGTTATGAAATTGTTTTTTATTTTTGAATCGCCTTTCAAGGTTTTCTATATTTGGCTTATTGTCAGAAGTGGGCCTTTAGCAATAGGTACTGACTATTCACTGGGTTCAAAATAGTAAATTATCCAATGATCATGTAATGATTTGAAATTTAGTTTTCTTGATAATTTCCAAACTAGGGATTCGATCGTGACGAAATTATGTATTCTAATGGAGAATTCAAGCTACATTTTTTCCAGATCGCATAACCAGAACCATTTCAAATTCCAACGAATTATTGAATGGAAAATCCTTATATTTCTGTAACAGCTGATTCGGCATAATTGAAAGAGAGCTACTGTCAATTTTTTGACAGCTGTCGAAAATTTCTTCAATTGGTTTCTAAAACTGGAAAATGCGAATCTACCTACAAGGAGGATGAACTAGCGCTCAAAAGCTCCTGACATCACGGCAGTGCTTTGCTCGCTTTTTATATTTACATATTGAACAAAATAATTGTAATTAATATGATTCCTTGAAAATATTAAGAGGACTGTGCAATAAACAACAAAATAACTAATTATACAAACCATCCTAACTCGCACAAGCTCTGAGCTTCTGAGGGGTTTCACAGAGACCTAGGAGAGTCGGGGTATAAACAATATACAATACAATCAATCCATATCGAAAATAAGTTTCCAACCTTAAAATATGTAAAATCGGTAAAAATTCGGGAGGTACCTCTTAGAGCCGCGAGGCCCCTCGAGGCCATGGGCGGTCTTACACGTCGCCCACGTCCTCTGCCGCCTCTCCGATTGTTGTCGCATGTAATCTCATTTAACGCCAGACAAAATCAGTTCTTGTGAAAAGGACTATTTAACACAATGGAACGAACCGAACATCCAGACTGACACATGCATCAGTCTGGACGTCGGAGACCAAATTTCACAAAAAAATCGCCCAATGAAAGTTGGAGAATAATTGTAACATTAACTTGTGCAGCAATTCAAAAACTCGCCTTTCAGAGCGCACTCTGTATATATTAGACAGTTCGATGGAACAGCAATTATGCGAACGTTCTGTGCTGTACCAAATTCAAGAAGACTAAAAGAAGATTTTCAGAGCCACTGATTATTTCCGGTGAAAGTGAAAGAGGTAATTTTACATCTAATGGGACCAATTAACTGGAAATGCCGTGATGCTGAAGATTGTCTTATTATCAAATTGGAGATATTTTACAATACTGCACTGTAAAACCACTACTAGATTAAATTTCTAGTATATTTTCAGACGTGCACAAGTGTCGAAATTATTTGTTGCAAAAGGGGAAATTATATAGTCCGTTTAAGAATTATTGACATCCCGGGAGGCTGTGAAAAATCGAATTTAAGTTGGTAATAGACCATTCAGTAATATTTTGGTTTGATGAATTCAGGTTGGTATAGGAATATCCCTAACATAACCCATAGAGATTAGAGACCTGCTTTGATGATTTTATCGAAGATATTGGTGAATAATTATAGAAATTAGCTCTGAATTTGAGTATTTTTTGTCTTGTGCTATTGAAATGGCTGGAATTGACCAGGACACATCGCGCCTAACAACAAGAGAACGCCAGGCAGTTTGTCGGTGTTACTTCGAGTTTTTCAAAGATTCGGCAGATACCCTGTTCACAAGCTATATTGTTCCCAATTCAAAAGTATACTGAATAATTGTAAAATTGCTCATCAATTATAATATTTTCAATAATTCATGGACAGTTTTAATGAATGAAAATAAAAATTGACTTTCTCAAAGTATTCAACACCGAGCAATAAATAATTCACAAATTGGTTCATATATTGATAGTTCGGTACAAAATTAATGTCAAAATTCTTCATGTACTACATAGATTCTTAATTTTTGTTTCTCTCTTATTTCTTAATACATTATAATGTTTTTTCCAATCCAATCTTTTGGGCCTGTGCTTGCGAAGTATCCAAAAATTTTTTTCTGTTGCAGCACTAGCTATCTGCTAGAATTCCATTAATTATCCTTCTTGAATCCTGACATAAAATGGTACTCTTATAGTTATATGGTTAGAATCTCGCAAGAATTCCAATACCAATAAATATTGCATGGTCCTGAGTGAAAATAAATATTTATTTGAATGATCTTCAAATTTCCATGGTTGACTTTTATATGAACGATAAGTTCAGATAATTTCATATGAAAGCATTCCTCGATATTTTTGCGCTTTCAAACCTGAATTCCTATGTTTGAACTGCAATCGAAATATTCCGGCTTAATTATTCGATGATTCGTAATATTCGTATACTCAACACTTTTCTAGGTTATATTTATGTTCTATGATGAAATTTAGTTACTTTTTAGTAACTAGAAATAAAGCCTCGACTGGACGTTCATGGCCTGCTTCGATGTCAATAATTCTTAAATGGACTATATATTCCCACATATTATATGAGAAGTTATTCATGTGTTTTTCTACAATCGATATCCAAAGTAGGCATTTGCGCTCGTATTTGACAACGCAAACATCATATTTTTCGAGGAATGTCACTTTGTCGCTTATAAACGACAAAATGGAAAAATCGCTCGCTTTCCCAATTATTAACTATAAATCGAATATGCATTGCTCAAAGTATCCAATGACAACGAGTAAATGACATCTTTAATTTGGGTGAAAAATTTCCTAGATAATAATCGTATGTGAGCGTGAAGCATATTTTTGGAAATATGTGAACTGCTCGATTGTAGAAAAAATCTTGTGCGCAAGTCGAGTGCAAATTCATTGTCGATTTCAAGAGAGCGTTCTCAATTTGCCCAAATTTTGAGCCGAGAATGGTCTTAAAAGATTAAATTTGATGGAGAATACAAGGTCAAATTCAATTCTGTCCGCCTGTCCGTCCGTAAAACCGATAACTCTCGGAAAAAGAAGCCTGGAGATTTGAAAATTTCAGGGTATGTTAGAGGTCTGAATGCGCCGGTTAAGTTCGTTAATGGGTGGAATCCGCCGAAGTTTTCCGTATATTAAGCCATCTGCATTTCTGAGCGCTCGTTCTACTTGCACGAGCTATATCATTTCATCACGATATCCGTATTTTTCGAATTTTGAGCCTCAATCGACAAGATTCGACTCACTGATGACAAATCCGTCGAAAAATTCAAGTCTGCCCGTCCGGCCGGCCGTAAGCACGAAAACTCTCGAACGGAATGTCCTAGAGACTTGAAATTTTCAGTTTGGGTTCAGTTCTCGAATGTCGCAGTTAAGTTCGTTAATGGGCAGAATTCCACCAGGGGTTCCGTAAATATGGCCGTTCGAAATTTTGTTCTCCTGATTACTTCGAAACTACTGAAATTTTGCACTCAGATGGAGAATAACGTGTTCAAGCTACATGCGAAATTTTGTCCAGATCGCATGACCAGAACCATAATAACCATAGAAAATTATAATTCTCGAACGGAAAAGCCTAGGGACTTAAAATTTTCTGGATAGGTGTGGATCTCGAATGCCGCAGTCGCGTTTATGAATGAGAAAAATTAGACTAGGGGTTCCGTAAATATGGCCGTTCGAGATCCTGATAATTTCGAAACCACTCATTGGCTTGGAATGAAATTTTGCACTTAGATGAGGAATAATGTATTGAAAATTGAAGTCTGTCCGTCCGGCCGTTCGTTTGTATACTGTACGCGATAACTCTCGAACGGAACCACCTAGAAATTGAAATTTTTAGGGTAGGTTCGAATCTCGAATGCCGCGGTTAAGTTCGTTATTTGGCAAAATTCCACTAGGGGTTCCGTGAATATGGTCGTTTGAATCTTAGTTTTTTTGATAATTTCAAAACTACGGATTCTATCGTGACGAAATTTTGTGATTTAATGGAGAATGATATATTCAAGCTACATTTCTTTCAGATCGCATAACCAGAACCATTTTGAATTCCAACGAAATATTGAAGAAAAAATCCTCATATTTCTGTAACAGCTGATTCGGCATAATTGACGAAGAGCTGCTGTAATTTTTTTGACAGCTGTCAAAAATTTCTCCAATTGGTTTCTAAAACTGGAAAATGCGAATCTACCTACAAGGTGGATAAACAAGCGCTCAAAAGCTCCTGACTTCACGGCAGTGCTTTTTATAATTATTTTCTTCGCAATTAATGATTCGAAAAATACCGATCCGATCGAACTGAATCTTTGTAGTTAGTTGTAAGATGATGACACGAAGGTTCATGTGACCAGAAGATTTAAAAGAATTTTTTTTTTGAAACTTGCATATCTCAGCAAAAAATCGCCATATCCTTTCGAAATTTTGTGTCTACATAATGAAGGCATCGATTAAATAAGTCATGTGGAAATTCAGCTTTCTAGCTCTTATCAAAAATTGACCATTATTCGACAAAAGTGAGCTAGTGCGGAGAACACAAATATCCTTCGAGGTTTCCCTCGATAATTAATTCTAGCTTTGACGGAGTCTTGATTCCTCTCTAAACTCGAGCGGATTTTAGAAAAAATAGACCGATTCATTTTCCTCATTCCGTATTCCGTCTATAATGCAATCGAAAATTGATGACATCGAAAATGGAAAGAAGTGAATTCGAATAAGAAATGGAGGTAAGTAATGATTTTTTACGATTTTCTAGCCTCATAATATGTTTTGTTTCAAATTTTCAGGTTTTTAGAACCAACCTTTCTTCCACTTCACCATAGAGGTTATGAATGAATATTTTCGTTCATTCTGGCCATTGAAACGGATTTGAAGGAGAAATAGGGAAATTTTCACTTGAAAATAGGCGAAACTGATGATTTTTTTCTGACCCACCATACATTTTTGAGCGCTCGTACTACTTACACGAGGGCTATATCATTTCGTCACGATGTCTGTATTTTTCGAATTTTGAGCAGAATTATACTAGGGGTTCCGTAAATACGGTCGTTTGAAATTTTGTTTTCTCGATAATTTCGAAACTACGGATCCGATCGAGATGAAATTTTGTATTTTAATCGAGAATGATATATTAAGGCAACATTTTGTCCAGAACGCATGACCAGAACCATAGAAACCATAGAAAATTGTAACTTTTGAACGGAAAGGCCTAGGAACTTGAAATTTTTAGGGTGGGTTTGGATCGCGAATACCGCGGTCACGTTCATCAATGAGCAAAATAACACCAGGGGTTCCGTAAATATGGCCGTTCAAAATATTTTTTTCCTGATAGTTTCGAAACTACTGATTGGATTGGAATGAAATTTTGCACCTAGCTGAGGAATAATGTATTCAAACTACGTGCGATTTTGTCCAGATCGCATCACCAAGACCATAGATACCGTAGAAAGTCTGGAGTTTCGCCAAAGTTTGGGAATTTTTTCGACAGCTATCGTAAATTCCTTCAATTGATTTCTAAAACTGGAAAATGCGAATCTACCTACAAGGTGCATGTACGAGCGGCGAGCGCTCAAAAGCTCCTGACTTCACTGCAGTGCTTTTTGTAATTTTCTTTCCATGTTTCAGTAATCAAAAATAAAAAATTACGAAAAGCACTGCCGTGAAGGCAGGAGCTTTTGAGCGCTCGTACATGCACCTTGTAGGCAGATTCGCATTTTCCAGTTTTAGAAATCAATTGAAGGAATTTTTGACTGCTGTCAAAAAAATTCTGAAACTTAGGCGAAACTCCAGTCTTCATGTCGGTGCTTCAGCTGATCAATTTTTTTCCGATAATTCGCTAGAATTTTCCACGGTATCTATGGTCTTGGTGATGCGATCTGGACAAAATTTTGCACGTAGTTTGAATACATTATACCTGAGCTAGGTGCATAATTTCATTCCAATCCGATCGGTAGTTTCGAAACTATCAGGAAAAAAATATTTTGAACGGCCATATTTACGGAACCCCTTTGCTCATTGATGAACGTGACCGTGAAATTTGCGATCCAAATCCACCCTGAAAATTTCAAGTTCCTAGGCCTTTCCGTTCAAAAGTTACAATTTTCTATGGTTTCTATGGTTCTGGTCATGCGATCTGGATAAAATATTGCTTCAATATATCATTCTCGATTAAAATACAAAATTTCATCTCGATCGAATCCGTAGTTTCGAATTTATCGAGAAAACAAAATTTCAAGCGACCGTATTTACGGAACACCTTGTATAATGTTGCTCATAGATGAACGTGATCACGACATTCGAGATCCACACCTATCCTGAAAATTTCAAGTCCCTAGGCGTTTCCGTTCAAAAGTTACAATTTTCTATGGTTTCTATGGTTCTGGTCATGCGATCTGGACAAAATTTCACATGTAGCTAAAACACCTCATTTGCCATTTGAGTGCAAAATTTCATTTCGATCAAATCTTTAGTTTTTGAGTAATCAGGGAAACAAAACTTTGAACGGCCATATATACGGAACCCCTGGTGGAATTTGGCCCATTAACGAACTTAACCGAGGCATTCGGGAACTGAACCCACACTGAAAATTTCAAGTCTCTAGGTTGATCCGTTCGAGAGTTATCGTGCTTACGGCCGGACGGACGGCCGGACGGACGGACGGCCGGACGGACGGACAGACTCGAATTTTCCGACGGATTCGTCATCAGTGAGTCGAACATAGTCGTTTGAGACCATTTTCGGCTCAAAATTCGAAAAATACAGACATCGTGACGAAATGATATAGCCCTCGTGTAACTAGTACGAGCGCTCAAAAATTATCAATCAATGAATAATATATTGACGGTTCATCTAATTGAAATAATTCAAATGAAAAATAATTTTTCGGAAGGAAAATTTTTACTAGATATCTAATAAGCAGACCAACAAATAGATCCATGTTACCCCAGAGAACAGCAAATCTAGACCGGTTTCGACTTAGTAAGTCTCATCAGTACAGTTATTGCGATGATAAAATTCGAGTCTGAACAATTGTTCGGACTCGAATAAGGTCGAATAGCTCAAAAATAACTATACATGGGATCAGGATGATCGTGTTGTTGTTTTGGGGGGTCAATAAAAAATTGAGGTTTTCTGATATACCTAATCAATATAATACGGTGATTCAATTTATTGGAGTTCATAAAAAAATTGACAGTACTTGTCATACTAACAATGAACACTGAAGGCCGTTTTGTTTTGGTACACAGAAGAAAAATTGAGTTGTTCGGATATATTCAATATAATTCGGTGATTCCATATTTTGTAGTTCATAGAAATAAAATGACAGCACTTGACATACTGAACACTGGCCATTGTGGTACACAGAAACGGGTGCGCAAAAGCTCAGTGTTTTTCAAATTTCAACTCTTGAATTACTCATGTAGAGTAGATCATAAAAAACCAAGGTCTCGAGCGTCAGTTTTACCAGCAAGAGATCATGCTCATTACGGATCACTTCCCAAACCATGATCTCTCATCCTCATCGACCGTCGAGTGATGTCGCCTGCGATTGGCATACATTCAGTCGCCGTCGATATTTTTCTTGTAAGCTGAACGGGTTTTACTTTTGCAACTGTATGACCGCGATTTTTCGGTCGACCACGTCACTCCAATGCGGCAATTATAGCCGGAGAAATTCGATATGACTGTTCACCAATTGTTGGGAAATGATTCATGATTGGATTGGAAGCATCGACTGAATATGTATTTCCGAGAATATTTCTTATCGTCGTTATTAAGAAGAAAAATAGGGCGTATCTTCATGCAATTTGGAAGAATTATGAGGAAAATAATTAAAAGTTTCGTTTCGATATCTGCCGAAATTTCGATACGAAGCATGGTGTGACCTCACAAATAATAATATAATATTTATTGCGAATAGGCGAACATGGAGAAAACTTGAGAACTTTTTGTGGGAAGACATTAACATAAAAACTCATTCGACCTCGACCTCGTACGTACCCCGAAAATTTCAAAAATCTAAGCCTTCTTTTCGAAATTTATCTTGTTTACGGAATGACGGACAGAACTGCATTTGACCACCGAATTATTCATCTGATCTTTTAGACCATTTCTCGGCACAAAATTCCTCCAGTTCTCAAAGTTATTCGGGATTCACTTCCCACATTTTGAAAATATTAAACATGATTAAGCATCTGGCTCAGAATAAAAAGAATTTCTTGAGTTTCTGGTCTTTCCGAAACGATTTTCTTGATCAGCCTAGATAAGATTTCATGCTTCATCTATTTATGTATAAAATGGTCGAGTCTCTGGAATGAGGAAGTTATATTTCGGTATTTTTCGAACGGTTTACACCGATAATAGGTGGATATCGAGAACAATTTCGTTTCATTTTCTTCGTCAGATCATTATCGGAGCAAGGCATTCATATCCCATCGGGCATGCTTCAATAAGCATGTTGTTATTAGATGTAGTTAGTATTGCTCGTTATGAAATCCAACAGAATCCTGGGTTCTTGCAGGATGGAAAGGAGTACGGACGGTGTATCACAATGTTCGATTTAAGGACCGATATTTTTGTTGCAATCGGGTTGAATAAGTTCGCTACCTTTATCTGGAACGTCGGCCAAACATCCTTCTGTGTGAAAGCAATATCGAAAATATTACGCTCATAACCTAAATTTCCGACCGTTTCGATAAGTTTGATAATGTTCCCTTCCCAAAATGAAGATATATAATTCTTTAACAAGAGCAACTTCTATCTGACAACGTTGGCAAATATAACAGATGTCGTACATTAAATCAACTGTGTGACAACAATAACGAAAATATTACGCTCATAACCTAAATTTCCGACCGTTTTGATGAGTTTGATACTAATTTCCTTCCAAAGTGAAGCCAAATAATTCCAACTTGAAAATATTAACTCAGAGAAACTTCTATCTGATAACATCGGCAAAATATGACAGATGTGATACATTAGAACTACGATGTGATACTAGAACTACTAATATCGAAAAATATTACGCTCATAACCTCAATTTTCGACCGTTACGCCGAGTGAAGATAAATAATTCCAACTTAAAAATCTTAACTAAGAGCCACTTTTATCTGACAACGTCGGCCAAATATGTCAGATTAGATTCACTGTGTGACAGCCATTTTAAAAATATAACGCTCATAATCACGACTTCCATTCGTTTTGTTGAGTTTGATACTGCTTCCCTTTTCGAAGTGCAGATGAATAATTCCAACTCAAAAATATTAATTGAGAGCAATTTTTATCTGACAACGTCGGTCAAATATGACAGATGTGGTACATTAGATCTACTATGTGACAGCAATATCGAAAATATTACGCTCATAACCTCAATTTCCGCTCGTTTTGATGAGTTTGATACTGCTTTCCTTCCCAAAGTGGAGACGAATAATTCCAACTTGAAAATCTTAACAAAGAGCAACTTTTATCTGACAAAGTAGGACAAATATGACAGATGTCGTATTTTAGATCTACTGTGTGACAGCAATATCAGAAATATTATGCTCATAACCTCAATTTCCGTTTGTATTGATTTGTTTATTGATACTGTTTCCCTTCCCAAAGTAGAGATGAATAATTCCAATCCAACTCAACAAAGAGCAACTTTTATCTACATAAGACAGATGTGGTACATTAGATCTACTGTGCGATAGAAATATCGAAAATATTACATCAATTTTCGAAATATTACATCGATTTTCGAACGTTTTGATAAGTTTGATACAGCCCATTTTTCTCAATTGAAGATGAATAATGCAAATTTGAAAATTCAAACTAATAGCAACTTATACCTGGAACGTAGCCACATATGACAGATGTGGTACATTAGATCTACTGTGTGGCAGGAATGCGGAAATATTAAGCTTATTACGTCAATTTTTGACTGGTTTGATTGCTTCAGACTGTTTCTCTTCCCAAAGTGAAGATGAATAATTCCAACTTAAGAATCTTAACTGAGAGCTACTTATATCTGGCAACGTCGGCCACATATGACAGATGTGGTATATTAGATCTACTGTGTGACAGGAATGTCGAAAATATTACGTTCATAACGTCAATTACCTACTGGTTTGATTAGTTTCATACTGTTTTGAGCGCTCGTACAACTTAGACGACGGCTATATCATATCGTCACGATGTCTGTATTTTTCGAATTTTGAGCCGAAAATGGTCTCAATCGACTATGTTCGACTCACTGATGACGAATCCGTCGGAAAATTCGAGTCTGTCCGTCCAGCCGGCCGTCCGTCCGTAAGCACGATAACTCTCGAACGGATCAACCTAGAGACTTGAAATTTTCAGTGTGGGTTCAGTTCTCGAATGCCTCGGTTAAGTTCGTTAATGGGGCAAATTCCACTAGGGATTCCGTAAATATGGCCGTTCAAAGTTTTGTTCCCCTGATTACTTGAAAACTACGGATTTGGTCGAGATGAAATTTTGCACTCAAATGGAGAATGAGGTGTTTAAGCTACATGTGAAATTTTGTCCAGATCGCATGACCAGAATCATAGAAACCATAGAAAATTGTAACTTTTGAACGGAAAGGCCTAGGAACTTGAAATTTTCAGGGTGGGTTAGGATCGCGAATATCGCGGTCACGTTCATCAGTGAGCAGAATTAGACTAAGGGTTCCGTAAATATGGCCGTAAATATTTTTTTCCTGATATTCCTCTATCTGAGGAATAATGTATTCAAACTACGTGCAGAATTTTGTCCAGATCGCACCACCAAAAAAAGATTCTAGCGAATTATCGAAAAAAAATTGATCACCTGAAGCACTGACATGAAGTCTGGAGTTTCGCCTAAGTTTCAGAATTTTTTTGACAGCTGTCGAAAATTCTTTCAATTGATTTCTAAAACTGGAAAATGCGAATCTACCTACAAGGTGCATGTACGAGCGCTCAAAAGCTCCTGCCTTCACGGCAGTGCTTTTCGTAATTTTTTTATTCCTTAACTGAGTGCATTTTAAATCTGGCAACGTCGGCTACATGTGACAGATGTGGTACATTAGATTTACTGTGTGACAAGAATGTCGAAAATAATAAGCTCATATCGTTAATTTACGACTAGTTTGATTAGTTTCACACTGTTTATCTTCCCAAAGCGAAGATCAATAATTCATAAAGAATCTTGACAGAAGGGAGAAGTTCAGAAAGTGCAGAAAGAAAAACAAATTGGAAAACCTCGATTAGATATAAAATTGAAAAAAAAATTGATCTTCGTAAATTAATTTTGAGTCTGAACTGTAACGAAATTAATTTGCTTCTTTCACTTTTGAACTATAAAAACGAAAATTTAGAGGTTAAATTCACGTCAGCCATCAAAAAATGTCATCGAATGACACTTAAATCTAAGAGGTAGATTTCCTAGGCTTGAAAGTTCGACGTTTCATGTGACAAACTAGAAATAGTGACCGTGCACACCGAATGAGAAACTCACAACTGAGTTATAACAGTGGTGTACCAGAAAGTCTATACAACGATCAATTAATTATTGTATTATCTGAAGAAATTATTCGCCCAAATATGGCGAAATTTGTCTACGTTCACAAAGTAAACCGTTAAAATTTAAATAACCACAATGCAGCTACTTATCATTGAACGTTCACAATAACATCCTGGTAGGTCAAAAAGGATATCATCGTAATCAATTTCACATTCAATTTTCCGAATTAACACCGATGAAAATTGACTGTCATGCAAGCCACAAAACCAACTCGTGAGACATTCCGCTTGCGCAAACAATAATATGAAACATAATTCGTTATTTGTATGTAATCGATTTCGTAGTACATAGATATAATGAAGAATATTTTTACTTTCGAGTACCAAATATGGCGAGTTATTTTCTCCTCTGCCCTCATCGTACATTGGCAGTGCAGTTGGCTGTTTCCTCTTCCTATTAACATTAACTCATCGTATGAAGGAGAACATGAACTGAATTAGTAAACAGGCAACAGATATCGCCAAAATTGAGCATTATATGTTTTGTCCTTTGGTTTTCAGTAAATCGTACGAGTAAAGCAAAATTTCGACGATCTGAGAGTTGTTGAAAAAAGAAAATCCATTCTTTTGCCCTTACTATGCTGTAACTTATATATATGAGGTTCAACCTGTTGTTGAAGAAGAAGATTTTTTTCAATTGCGAAAATATAGTATCAGACTAATCAAAACAGTCTGAAATTGGGGTTATGAGAGCCATTCTATGTCAAGACAGTCTCTAATCCTTCACTTCCTAATCCTTTCCTCCCTGTTGTCGAAGAAGAAGAAAATTTTTTTCAAAATATAGTATCAGACTAATCAAAACAGTCTGGAATTGGGGTTATCAGAGCAATTTCATCGATATTCCTTTCACACAGTAGATCTAATGTATCACATCTGTCATATTTGGGCGACGTTGCCGTATATAATTTCCCCTTAGTTAAGTTCTAGTTGATTCGAACTTGTGCGAACGACAAGATTTTGAAGTAGAACCTTAAGTTATGGAGGAAGTTTTGGGGGAAACATGTGCGAACGGCTGTTAGTATATTATGTTATCCTTGGATAAATTCGAAAACTCTTGGGGAGATTTGTATCTATGATTTATAGGTTACATTCATGTCAACCCTCAAGAAATGTCATCAGGTGTCACTTCTGTAATGTTTGGGCGACGTTGCCATATATAATTTACCCTCAGTTGAGTTCTCATTAATTTGAACTGGTGCGAACGGAAAGATTTTTTAGTAGCATCTTAAGTTATTGAGGAAGTTTTAGGGGAAACCTGTGCGAACGGCCGTTAGTATGTTAAGTTATCCTTGGATGAATTCGCAAACCCTTGAGTAGATTTTTATCTATGATTTTATGGGTTACACTCATGTAAACCCTCACGAAATGTCATCAGGTGACACTTAGATTAGATAGACTTCTTCTTGCAATAACTAGTGAACGTGCAACCCACTTGATGAGTCAAGTTATTTCCCTCATAAGTTTTTTTTCCATTCTATGTCAAGGCATCAGTTTTTAATCCTTCACTTCCTGATCTTTTTCTCCCTGTTGTTGAAGAAGAAGATTTTATTCTGAATCGTTATTTTTTATTGGGAAAATATAGTATTAGACTAACCAAACCAAGCTGAAATCGGGGTTATGAGAGCAATTTTCTCGATATTCCTGTCACTCAGTAGATCTTATGTGTCACATCTGTCAAATTTGGTCGACGTTGCCATATATAATTCACCCTCGGTTAAGTTCTCGTTAATTCAAACTGGTGCGGACGAAGAGATTTTTGAGCGCTCGTACTACTTACACGAGGGCTATATCATTTCGTCACGATGTCTGTATTTTTCGAATTTTGAGCCGAAAATGGTCTCGATCGACTATGACGAATCCGTCGGAAAATTTGAGTCTGTCCGTCCGTCCGTCCGGCCGTAAGCACGAAAACCCTCGAACGGAACAACCTAGAGACTTGAAATTTTCAGTGTAGGTTCAGTTCCCGAATGCCTCGGTTACGTTCGTTGATGGGCCAAATTCCACCAGGGGTTCCGTAAATATGGCCGCTCAAAGTTTTGTTCCCCTGATTACTTGAAAACTACAGATTTGATTGGGATGAAATTTTGCACTCAAATGAAGAATGAGGTGTTCAAGCTACATGTGAAATTTTGTCCAGATCGCATGACCAGAACCATAGAAACCATAGAAAATTGTAACTTTCGAACGGAAACGCCTAGGGACTTGAAATTTTCAGGATAGGTGTGGATCTCGAATGTCGTGATCACGCTCATCTCTGAGCAAAATTATACTAGGGGTTCCGTAAATAAGGTCGTTTGAAATTTAGTTTTCTTGATAATTTCAAAACTACAGATTCGATCGTGACGAAATTTAGTATACTAATGGAGAATGATATATTCAAGCTACATTTCTCCAGATCACATGACCAGAACCATAGAAACCATAGAAAATCATAACTTTCGAACGGAAAGGCCTAGGGACTTGAAATTTTCAGGATAGGTGTGGATCTGAAATGTCGCGTTCACGTTTATCAATGAGCAGAATTATACTAGGGGTTCCGTAAATACGGTCGTTTGAAATTTTGGTTTCTCGATAATTTCGAAACTACTACTACGATTCGATCGAGATGAAATTTTGTATTTTAATCGAGAATGATATATTAAAACAATATTTTATCCAGATCGCAGACCAGAACCATAGAAACCATAGAAAATTGTAACTTTTGAACGGAAAGGCCTAGGAACTTGAAATTTTCAGGGTGGGTTTGGATCGCGAATATCGCGGCCACGTTCATCAATGAGCAAAATCAGACTAGGGTTTCCGTAAATATGGCTGTTCAAAATTCCTGATTATTTCGAAACTACTGATTGGATTGGGATGAAATTTTGCACCTAGCTTAGGAATAATTAATTAAAACTACGTGCCAAATTTTGTCGAGATCGCACCACCAAGACCATAGATACCGTAGAAAATTCTAGCGAATTATCGAAAAAAAAATGGTCACCTAAAGCACTGACATGAAGTCTGGAGTTTCGCCTGAGTTTCAGAATTTTTGTGACAGCTGTCGAAAATTCCTTCAATTGATTTCTAAAACTGGAAAATGCGAATCTTCCTACAAGGTGCATGTTCGAGCGCTCAAAAGCTCCTGCCTTCACGGCAGTGCTTTTCGTAATTTTTGAGTAGAAGCTTAATACGTTTTTGGGAGAACCTGTGCCGTCAGTATATTAAGCTATATTTGGATGAATTCGCAAACTCTTGGGGAGATTTTTATTTATGATTTTGTAGGAAACATTCATGTCAACCCTCAAGAAATGTCATCATGCGACACTTGAATTGGATAGACTTCTTCTTGCAATAAATAGTGAACGTGCAAACCAACTTGATGATTCGAGTTATTCCTCAAAGTTTTTTTCCATTCTATGTCGAGGCAGTTTCTAATCCTTCACTTCCTGATCTTTTCCTCCCTGAATATTTTTTTCTGAATTATTTTTTTTTTCATGGGAAAATTAAAGTATGAGACTAATCAAAACAGCCTGAAATTGGGGTTATGAGAGCCATTTTCTCGATTGTCACACCGTAGGTCTAATGTATCACATCTGTCATATTTGGGCGACGTTGCCATATATAATTTTTAAGTAGAACCGTCTGTTATTATATTAATTTATCCTTGGATAAACTCGAAAACCCTTGAGGAGATTTTAATCTATGTTTTCATGGTCTTTTTTTGGGATAAAAAGTATTGGGCTCGTCCGGGATTTGAACCCGGGACCTCCCGCACCCTAAGCGGAAATCATACCCCTAGACCAACGAGCCTGTGTGAGAAAATGTTTAAACATACTGCAGTCCAATCGATGAAATTTAAGGGCAAAAACTGAGGAAATTCATTGCGGGGAAAGTATCCAACAAAGAATTACGAAACTCGAAATATTCTCTGGTATGCAGTTACTTAATCGATATTTCATTGGTACTAATTCCAATAGTTCGTGAGTTACGGAATTTTGGATTATTGAATTGAATGACTTATCAACCATACCCTCATTAGTAGTATTAGTAGAGTTGATGATTTAAGAATTGGAATGTATAAATTTTCGCGGTTCTATCCTCGTTGGACATCATTCTTAAATATAACACTTATTATTTCGTCATGTCACAGCTATTTTACTCGGAAACTATTGTGGCTGTGGAAATAGAATAAAGAGAGCATGTGCCTTCTTTGCCCTGTTTTGCAATGGTCTAGTCAAATAATGGAAAAAAATTAAGGGAGACACTCTTCCTACTGAGGAAAAAAAATGTTACTCCAACGGAGATAAGTTGAGAAGTTTTTGAGATATGTCTAAGATACTTTCGATTACACACTATTATTTTATGCATCAACCTGTTTTCGAATGCATCATAGACTTATTTTGTTTAATTAGCTTCAAGAAGAAAAATATATGACCAATATTATGGACCAATCCAGGCAATTGAAAACGAGATTTTTTGAAAATAATTCCGATGTGTCGAAAACCACAATATTATCTACGTAGTTTCTAGCGATACTACCTCCATGCTTAAGTACCTTGTTCTTCCCCCACCAATGCCACATTCTCTAACTTACCTGTTCTACCTGCAAGTAGACCGCACGTCAAGCTACGTGGATGACCCAGCGTTGTAGTCGCCGCCGAAGTCCCTTTTTCAACATTTTTCGACCTTACCAGTGATCGTTCCCTTCAAGAACCGTGATCAGAGATTTCGCCGACAACTACCTGTAGTACATATTTTACTCTAATTTCTTGTGAAAAACGTTTGTGACAGTGCGAGAAACGACTCTTCGAAAACTCGTTGTGTAATTTGTCCAGTAGTGTTCTTTGGAATTTAGGTGTGTTTCTTGGTCAAATTCCAACGTTCGAGGACGATTTTCGTTGGATTTGGCGAAAAAATGGTGTTCAGCTGGTGAGTTCTCTAATAAAGTGTTGTATTTGGAAATTTTGATGCTCGGTTCTTGAAGGAATTCCTCAGATAGTTGGTGCTGGGAGTGTGTTTGTAACCTGAATATTTCGTTGAAAGGAGTCATGTGAGAAACTTCAGACTCGTTTTTCGGCGAAAGATATTGTAATATTTTCATACGATGGTTGATTGGAAGCTCAACAGCAAATTTCAAGAATATACTCAGTTCCATATGAGCATTGAAAAACCAAGAATTTTCCACCGGATAGTTCAAAAGTCGGCAACTCCAGAAGCTTATATCTCACTTACCATTGACTTAACTTTCAATCATTTTTGAAGACCTATTTAATGATATCCCACACGGTTATGTGCGCTGGAATTTTTGTTCATCCTAAAGTTTGCATATTTTTGTTTATACGAACAAGAATGTTATCATCTTCCCCCGAATTCTCGAGCCGAGATTGGTCTTAAACGATCAGGTTGGATACTCAGATGGAGAATTTGTGGCCAAATTCAATTGTGCCTGTTCTTCCGTCCGGCCACAAACAAGATAACTTTCGAAAGAAGGGGCCTACACTTTTGAAATTTTCAGGGAACGTTCGAGGTCCGAATGTCCGGTTAATTCCGAAAATGGGCGAAATATATTGCAGGGTTCCGTAGATATAGTCGTCTGAAACAAAAATTCTCGAAAATTCGAAAAATACAGATCCCATCGAATTAAAACTCAAGGCTCAAGTGTAGCCTAAAGGATCGTTCCCCATTAGAATCAAAAAAATTCTTGTCAAAAACTTTGATAGCTCAGAAAGTGCTATTTGCACTATACATATAAGGCATGGATAAAAAGACATATACAGGGTGACCCAGGGTTAAACCGTCAAAGGTTCAGGTTGGTTTTTCAGGAATAAATAAGATTTTCCATTCTCATAATCATGTGTCCTAACTTGCTTCGTTTCCGAGACACAGGATGTCAAAATTTTCAGAAAAAAAAATTACGAAAAGCACTGCCGTGAAGTCAGGAGCTTTTGAGCGCTCGTACTCCACCTTGTAGGTAGATTCGCATTTTCCAGTTTTAGAAATCAATTGAAGGAATTTTCGACAGCTGTCGAAAATATTCTGAAACTTAGGCGAAACTCCAGACTTCATGTCAGTGCTTCAGCTGACCAATTTTTTTTTCGATAATTCGCTAGATCTCTCTACGGTATCTATGGTCTTGGTGATGCGATCTGGACAAAATTTCGCACGTAGTTTGAATACATTGTTTCTCAGCTAGGTGCAAAATTTCATTCCAATTCAATCAGGAGTTTCGAAACTATCAGGAAAATAATATTTTAAACGGCCATATTTACGGAACCCCTAGTCTAAATTTGCTCATTGATGAACGTGACCGCGATATTCGCGATCCAAACCCACCCTGAAAATTTCAAGTTCCTAGGTCTTTCCGTTCAGAAGTTACAATTTTCTATGGTTTCTATGGTTCTGGTAATGAGATCTGGACAAAATATTGCTTTAATATATCATTCTCGATTAAAATACAAATTTTCATCTCGATCGAATCCGTAGTTCCGAAATGATCAAGAAAACAAAATTTCAAACGACCGTATTTACGGAACCCCTTGTAAAATTCTGCTCATTGATAAACGTGAACGCGACATTTCAGATCCACACCTATCCTAAAAATTTCAAGTCCCTAGGCCTTTCCGTTCGAAAGATATGATTTTTTATGGTTCTGGTCATGTGATCTGGAGAAATGTAGCTTGAATATATCATTGTCCATTAGTATACAAAATTTCGTCACGATCGAATCTGTAGTTTTGAAATTATCAAAAAAACTAAATTTCAAACGATCATATTGACGGAACCACTAGTATGATTTTGCTCATAGATGAACGTGATCACGACATTCGAGATCCACACCTATCCTGAAAATTTCAAGTCCCTAGGCGTTTCCGTTCGAAAGTTACAATTTTCTATGGTTTCTATGGTTCTGGTCATGTGATCTGGACAAAATTTCACATGTAGCTTGAACACTTCATTTTCCATTTGAGTGCAAAATTTCATCTCGTTCGAATCTGTAGTTTTCAAGTAATCAGGGGAACAAAACTCTGAACGGCCATATTTACGGAACCCCTGGTGGTATTTGGCCCATTAACGAACTCAACCGAGGCATTCGGGAACTGAACCCACAGTGAAATTTTCAAGTCTCTAGGTAGTTCCGTTCGACAGTTATCTTGCTTACGGCCGGACGGCCGGACAGACTCGAATTTTCCGACGGATTCATCATCAGTGAGTTGAACAGTCGATTGAGACCATTTTCGGCTCGAAATTCGAAAAATACAGACATCGTGACGAAATGATATAGTCCTCGTGTAAGTAGTACGAGCGCTCAAAAAGAGCTTTTTATGAATTGCTCAAAAATATTTTGGTAGATTTTGATAAAATTTGGCATGCTTATTTTCGGCAATAAGTGGCTTATTTCAATATCATAAGAATTGAATCATTGATTCCAATGGCGACCTTCGATCTGATTCTTGTTGAGATGAGTTTTTTCCTGTAACTTACATGGGAGCGGTTTTTAATTTGTTTCTCAAAAACAAAGTGAGAATTATCATGAGCAAAATGTATTATTTTTAAATAATTGTTCAATGTAAGAAAATAATGAACCCATGAAAAAAACGGTGGTCTGTCATAATATCAATTATAGATTACCCTCTGGACCGTCACTGGAAATAATAATTTCACTCTCATCACATTGAAAGGATGCCCCCATTGTCTCAAACGAGCATGTCAAGTTACATCAAAATCAACCGAAAGGTTTTCGAGTTATCAATAAAAAATTGATTTCGTCTAAAAACTTTGACACCCGGTATCTCGAAAACGAAGCAGGTTAGTGCACATGATTATTGATTATTGTAATAAAAAATCTTATTTTTTCCTGAAAAAACTATCCTGAAGGTTTGAGGTTTTAACCCTGGACACACTGTATAAACATTCAGCTTTACTGCTGTCCCACGTAAAAAGAAAATTGAGTTTTTCTGATCTGGTGTTGGTAAATTCGATAATAATTGGGTTCCATTGAAGTTCGGTTCAAACAATCTTTTTCTAGAATTCTATGAATTTGTCGAAATCTGACCTCTCGTATTTCGGATGGAAATATCGTGAAATAGACCGAGTTAGAGTGTGTAAAACAATTAAATACGTCTCCTTTCGATAATTTCAAAGCATTTCGAAGTTCCTGCATGGTATTATATTATAAGGGTTCCGGTTTTTGTCATTTTGGCTACGAAACAATAATGCTGCATTCACACCGGGTCGGAACGGCGCAGTTCTCCATGGGGAATAAGCGACCTCACCAATTTCTGGAGAATATACCGTATTCTCCAGACGACGAGAAAAGTAGTTTTTTTCAATTTTTGAGCGCTCGTACTACTTACACGAGGGCTATATCATTTCGTCACGATGTCTGTATTTTTCGAATTTTGAGCCGAAAATGGTCTCAATCGACTAGGTTCGACTCACTGATGACGAATCCGTCGGAAAATTCGAGTCTGTCCGTCCGGCCGTGAGCACAATAACTCTCGAACGGAACAACCTAGAAACTTGAAATTTTCTGTGTGTTCAGTTCCCGAATGCCTCGGTTAAGTTCGTTAATGGGCCAAATTCCACCAGGGGTTCCGTAAATATGGCAGTTCAAAGTTTTGTTTTCCTGATAAATTGAAGAATACAGATTTGATCGAGATGAAATTTTGCACTCAAATGGAGAATGAGGTGTTCAAGCTACATGTGAAATTTTGTCCAGGTCGCATGACCAGAACCATAGAAACCATAGGAAATTGTAACTTTTGAACGGAAAGGCGTAAGAACTTGAAATTTTCAGGCTGGGTTTGGATCACGAATATCGCGTTCACGTTCATCAATGAGCAAAATTATACTAGGGATTCCATAAATATAGCCCTTCAAAATATTTTTTTTCTGATAGTTTCGAAACTACTGATTGGATTGGAATGAAATTTTGCACATAGCTGAGGGATAATGTATTTGCATTTTGTCCAGATCGCATCACCAAGACCATAGATACCGTAGAAAATCCTAGCGAATTATAGGAAAAAAATTGGCCAGCTGAAGCACTGACATGAGGTCTGGAGTTTCGCCTAAGTTCTAGAATTTTTGTGACAGCTGTCGAAAATTCGTTCAATTGATTTCTAAAACTGGAAAATGCGAATCTATCTACAAGGTGGATGTACGAGCGCTCGAAAGCTCCTGACTTCACGGCAGTGCTTTTCTAATTTTTTTCGAAGTAACTTTTCAAAAATTAAATCCCAAAGGAATCATCCTGTTTGAATATTGCGGAAATCGCTCTTGCTGCTTTGTTGATTTGCCAATCAGAGCCCAGATACTCATAACGTCACAAGAAGCCGTCATGAATCTGTTGTTTGAACGTCTCCCTAAACTGGAGGGGTTTTAAAGCGCTGTTTATTCGAGTATCTCATGATTTGAGATTGAAAGCTGTCAAGAACGATTTTTCGACAATCCTTCGAATTATAGTGTTTTATCGAAAATGTTTCAATTGTCTGGATAATATCAAAAGCTGCTTAATCGAAAATTCAATATCTCAAGAACTAATAGTTTAAATGTCGTCAAATTTTAACACGTATCTTTTGAAAGTAAGTACTACTTCAAATTTTTACTAGTTCGAGCGTTTTCTCTCATCGCGTGAGCATATTTGAGTTAAAACTGAGCTTCATCATACAGGGTGTTTTTTGACAGGTGCTAGAACCCTCCTTTGAAAACACCCTGCATACGTGTCATCGGGTGTTCAACCGACTATCGCTCGCTCGATATTTTATGTACAATAGGCTTAAATTTGGTTCAAATGTGCTTGCATGTAGTTGAAATAAAGTCATATCTTACTACGTATGCATAATTTTTGCTACAAAAAAGTTATAAAATAGTCCAATAAACGGCGCTTTAAAACCTCTTCAATTCAGCCTGACATTCAAACAACAGCGTTTTAGCGGTTTATTGTGACGTTATGAGTATCTAAGCTCTGATTGGCAAATCAACCAAACAGCCTACAACATTCTGTGAAGTAGTTGGCTTGGTAAGCGACGATTGGTCAACACTGGTTACGTCATATCCAGGCGAGATTTCCGCAAAGTTAAAACACGATCAGTCCTTTGGGATTTTTTTTCGTTGAAACTACTTCGAAAAAAATTTGGAAAAAACCTTACCACTTTTCCCATCCTTCTGGAGAAATTCGTGATCCCGCCTATCGTAATTACTCGATAGATGAGCGTCTTCTAACATCCAACTGAATCGAATTCCTCCAGTAAACGTGAAATATCATCATTTCCTGCTTAAGGCTCGATTTCATGCCCGGATTTTTTCGCTCAAGAACTCTCGGACCGACAAATCCGTTCTGCAAGGTCGACTGAGTCACCGAATCTGCACTTTTAAGAGTTCATAAGTTACCCCGGCTGTCGGTGAATGTGATATCGACACAATATCACTCTCCTTCACTATAAAAATTCGAAAGGTCCTCATTTTCGAAATGTTAATGACATCTGTTCGAACAATAGAGAGAGGGTCGCGTTGTGAAATCGAGACCTAACAGATTCGTTTAATGTGATATCGTTAATCAAGTACGGGTTCTTGGTAGTAAACGGAATCGTTCTTTCATTTCCAATTGACAATCTTATAGAAACCCCGTTTCTTAACTCAATTTCAAATAGCAAGAAGAAGAGAGTCCTATGAAATTCAAATTCATAGGTAACACAATAATCACACGATAAAGATCGTGAAAGAGATACAAACAAGAAGTGTCAACAGGTTAATAGGTAATAGGTAATAAATTCCCGGAATCTAAAACACCAGGTTAGGTTTAGTTAGAGTAGGTCGTGCTCGCACTGTTCTATCTATCGGATACAGAACGTCCCTGAGGATACCCCTGACTAAAAAAAAAAATTTCTTTCATTCCAAAACTCGAACGCAGCATCTTTGTTTATCTCTCGTGCGATCAGCATCCGATGTAGGTACATATTTCCGTTCTTGATCTTGAATATCTCATAATGCTGAGGTGAAATTATACGAAACGGCTTTATCTGTAAATCTCACATCCTCGGTTAACTGTTCTCATTGTACCATCACGTAATTTATCGCATCTTTTTATCTACAATCTACAAGTACAATCGTTTCGGCAGAAGTGGATTTTTTTGCGGCTATTGTAGGCGATTCGATGGAAATAGACGAAAATAATATAAAAAGCGTTTTCTACACTTTCTGATTAAATGAAGGAAAATGTGGTAATAGTTTGAAGGAAAATGATCGAACGGAATCGCTACCGCCTAACAAGGCCGCTCGAAATTTTGTTTTCCTGATTACTTCGAAACTACAGATTCGATCGAGAAGAAATTCTGCAATATAATGGAAAATGAGGTGTTCAAGATACATGCAGAATTTTGTCCAGCTCCCATCACCAGAACCATAGAAACCATAGAAAATTGTACTTTTGAACGGAAACGCCTAGGAAGTTGAAATTTGCAGGATAGGTGTGCAACTCGATTGTCGTGATCACTTTCATCTATGAGCAAAATTATACTAGGGGTTCCGTAAATATGATCGTTTGAAATTTAGTTTTCTTGATAATTCCAAAACTACAGATTCGATCGTGACGAAATTTTGTATACTAATGGAGAATGATATATTCAAGCTACATTTCTCTAGAACGCATGACCAGAATCATAGAAACCATAGAAAATCATAACTTTCAAACGGAAAGGCCTAGAGACTTGAAATTTTCAGGATACGTGCAGATCTGAAATATGGCGTTCACGTTTATCAATGAGCAGAATTATACTAGGGGTTCCGTAAATACAGTCGTTCGAAATTTTGTTTTCTCGATAATTTCGAAACTACGGATTCGATCGAGATAAAATTTCATATTTTAACCGAGAATGATATATTAAAGCAACATTTTGTCCAGATCGCATGACCAGAACCATAGAAACCATAGAAAATTATAACATCCGAAGGGAAAGACCTAGGAACTTGAAATTTTCAGGGTGGGTTTGGATCTCGAATTTCACGGTCACGTTCATCAATGAGCAAAATTAGACTAGGGGTTCCCTAAATATGGCCGTTCAAAATATTGTTTTCCTGATAATTTCTAAACTACTGATTTGATTGGAATGAAATTTTGCGCCTAGCTGAGGAATGATTTATTCAAACTACGTCGTCCTACGATTTTGTCCAGATCGCACCACCAAGACCATAGATACCGTAGAAAACTCTAGCGAATTATCGAAAAAAAATTGGTCAGCTGAAGCACTGACAAAGTCTGGAGTTTTGTCTGAGTTTGAGAATTTTTTTGGCAGCTTTCGAAAATTCCTTCAATTGATTTCTAAAACTGGAAAATGCGAATCTACCTACAAGGTGGATGTACGAGCGCTCAAAAGCTCCTGACTTCACGGCAGTGCTTTTCGTAATTTTTTTATGATTGAAATGGCGTCAGCATGAACCACTCAAGTTTTATCCCTCCGTCGACTTCGGCGTTGGAAAGGGGAGGGGGAAGTGTTAGTCAAAAGGGACAGTTTTTGCGGTGTCTCCTGAAATAATTAGTTTTCCATGAAAACATTATGGGTACAAGTTATAGAGCATCAGATTCTGCTTCCAATTAAACTAACCGCAAGATTTAATGAGCTGCAGTAAGTCGAAATTGGACCAATTTTGGACGTTACAGCAAAATCATCGTTTTTTCGACAGTTTGTTCATTATATCGCCTATAATGTCCTAGAAATCCTCTGTCGAATTAGACTAACCGCACCTTTTTCGGACTGCCCGTTTCGGAGCTACATCAGATTGAAATTGGACCACTTTTCTCTGATTGTTCTTCGGTGTTATTATGTTGGTTTCATTGCTGCCCGATTATACAAATATTTAACATCTGTGTAGTAGACACTGTTTTGAACATGTCGCCTGTGATAATATAGTCATATAAACTACTCCACAAAAGTTAAGTAAGTTACGATATTTTGAGACTGTGTCAAAAATTTTCCTTTTGAGCGCTCGTTCAGCGTTCTACTTAAACGAGGGCTATATAATTTCGTCACGATATCTGTATTTTTTCGAATTTTGAGCCGAAAATGATCTCAATCGACAAGGTTCGACTCACTGATGAGGAATCCGTCGCAAAATTCTAGTCTGTCCGTCCGACCAGCCGGCATACCGTATACACGATAACGCTCGAACGGAACGACCTAGAAACTCGAAATTCTCAGGATATTCAGTTATTGCTCCAAATTCGACCAGAGGTTCCGTAAATATGGTCGTTTGAAATGAAGTTTTCTTGATCATTTCAAAACTACGGATTTGATCGTGACGAAATTTTATATTTCAGTGGTGAATGATATATTTAAGCTACATTTTTCCAGATCGCATAACCAGAACCATTTTAAATTCCAACGAATTATTGAATGAAAAATCCATATATTTCTGTAACAGCTGGTTCGGCATAATTGACAAAGAGGTGCTGTAATTTTTTTGATAGTTGTCAAACATTTCTTCAATTGGTTTCTAAAACTGGAAAATGCGAATCTTCCTACAAGGTGGATGAACGAGCGCTCAAAAGATCGTGACTTCACGGTAATGCTCTTATTTTTGAGCGCTCGTACTACTTACACGAGGCCTATATCATTTCGTCACAATGTCTGTATTTTTTTAATTTTGAGCCGAAAATGGTCTCAATAGACTATGTTCGACTCACTGATGACGAATCCGTCGGAAAATTCGAGTCTGTCCGTCCGTCCGTCCGTCCGTAAGCACGATAACTCTCGAACGGAACAACCTAGAGACTTGAAATTTTCAGTGTGGGTTCAGTTCCCGAATGCCTCGGTTAAGTTCGTTAATGGGCCAAATTCCACCAGGGGTTCCGTAAATATGGCCGTTCAAAGTTTTGTTTCCCTGATTACTTGAAAACTACAAATTTGATCGAGATGAAATTTTGCACTCAAATGGAAAATGAGGTGTTCAAGCTACATGTGAAATTTTGTCCAGCTCGCATGACCAGAACCATAGAAACCATAGAAAATTGTAACTTTTGAACTGAAACGCCTAGGGACTTGAAATTTTCAGGATAGGTGTGGATCTCGAATGTCGTGATCACGTTCATCTATGAGCAACATTGTTCTAGGGGTTCCGTGAATATGGTTGTTTGAAATTTAGTTTTCTCGATAATTTCAAAACTACAGATTCGATCGTGACGAAATTTTGTATACTAATGGGGAAATATATTTTCAAGCTACATCTCCCCAGATCACATGACCAGAACCATAGAAACCATAGAAAATCATAACTTTCGAACGGAAAGGCCTAGGGCCTTGAAATTTTCAGGATAGGTGTGGATCTGAAATGTCGCGTTCACGTTCATCAATGAGCAGAATCATACTAGGGGTTCCGTAAATACGGTCGTTGGAATTTTGGTTTCTCGATAATTTCGAAACTACGGATTCGATCGAGATGAAATTTTGTATTTTAATCGAGAATGATATATTAAAACAATATTTTGTCCAGATCGCATGACCAGAACCATAGAAACCATAGAAAATTGTAACTTTTGAACGGAAAGATCTAGGAACTTGAAATTTTCAGGGTGGGTTTGGATCGCGAATATCGCGGCCACGTTCATCAATGGGCAAAATTAGACTAGGGGTTCCGTAAATATAGCTGTTCTAAATTATTTTTTTTCTGATAATTTCGAAACTCATCATTGGATTGGAATGAAATTTCGCACATAGATGAAGAATAATATATTCAAACTCGTGGGAAATTTTGTCCAGATCGCATCACCAAGACCATAGATACCGTAGAAAATTCTAGCGAATTATCGAAAAAAAATTGGTCACCTAAAGCACTGACATGAAGTCTGGAGTTTCGCCTAAGTTTCAGAATTTTTTTGACAGCTGTCGAAAATTCCTTCAATTGATTTCTAAAACTGGAAAATGCGAATCCACCAACAAGGTGCATGTACGAGCGCTCAAAAGCTCCTGACGTCACGGCAGTGCTTTTCGTAATTTTTTTAATTAAATTTGTCATTATTTGATGGGTAGAAATTTTCGTCTTATTTTCTTTGGTTATAGACATTTGAGCCCCCTTTGCAAAGGTGGGAGAAAGGGTCAACATTCTATGCATATTTTGTAGAGAAAACTCAGTTAACATTACAGCTTAGATAAGATACCAACATTTTATTGTACCGGTGTAATGAAAGATTCTTACAATATGAGGTTATGTATATGTTGTTTAGAATGTTCAGAATCAGAAGAAATAATAGTTCATGAAATAGCTGTGTTAATTCCAGAAGCATCGCAGGACAGAGTAGATTGCGATAAAAAAAGTTATCATATGAAGAAAGTATCCTTCATTATTGGCAAAAACTTTGTGTCATGAATTTGAAATTTACCATTGACCAATTATGATGTTGACCATGGAATTTGATCATTGCGAATTATGTGCGCCGTCGTTTTGACTTGTCAGCCTCTCGTCGTCTGCGCCAGTTTCTGCACCACTCACTCCAGTGCACCTCCTAGTCCTCCTCTTCTTCAATGTCTTGAAGAGCAGTCATGACGTTGGTGCAATATGTGCCTATGTAGGTTGATCAAATGGCAGAGCTCTAAATGCCTAATTTCCTGCAAGTGCACCAAGGGCTGTGTGCGTTGCTAGCAAGTCCTGAGGAGCTGGTTTTTGGGTGATAACTACAAGGGAAAGGCCATTGGTCAAAGAAACCCACCCACCTGGAGCAGATCCAGGGTGTTCCCCAGCCACTATTGTCCCTGGAGGAACACCCCCAGAAAGAACTGTTAATCTGCAGTTTTTGTGAGAGTTGGCAGGAATTTTTGTTTAGCCGCCAATATCTTTTCCGGTGTTGTTATTTATTTATGATATCTCTGATTTTCGTGTTTAGTTTTCTAGGACGACCATGGCATTTTTGCCTCGATTTATTTTCACTTCCAATGCTAATTTTCTTGGTCTATGAGCGACACTGTTTCACTGTATAAGGAAACTATGTTGATGAATTATTTGGACTTTTCGCCAACCATACGTTACATTATATCACTGAAGAAATATGGATTGCAAAAATGAATAAGAAACATACATTCATAATTTTGCCATTTAATAATATCATTAAAACACATCGGAATTCCACAGATGCCTACTTAACACCAAAGTCAGCCATGTGAGGTGGTAAAAATAGCTCATTAGCAATGGTTATCGAATTTTCAACGCGATTTACCTAACAATTCCTGAATTGCGTCATAGCCCTGAGATGGAGTGCGAAGTACCATCATCTAATGACTGAATTGAATAATCATCGATAAAAAGATTCACCATGAAAAATTTCGCAAAACAACAACGTCTGTCGCAATGTCGGTTGTTGGATTTATGGTGTTTTTGTTGGGGACTTTGCACAATTGACGTGTTGAGGAAATTCATACAGGTATTGATCAAGATGGAATCGAATTCATGTTCTGAACCCACTGAACGCTGGGCGTCTTGTCAAACTCACCCCCGATTCAGATAGACAGATCAAACCGTAGTTCAACTGACACAACATTTCACTTGGCAGCGATGTCAAATCGGTTTGGGTTCCTGAAATGTTGTTTAGTGAAAGATAACTAATTTATGATCATTTTGATTTGACATAAAATGACACTATTCAGACTATCGAACCAAAGATTATGATAAATCATGTAATTTTATACAAGCGCTATTTCAAGAGATGGAATCACAGAATTATATAGAATATATTAAATTTTATCAACACCAGATCTGAAAAACTCAATTTTCTTTCCACGTGGAAAAGCGATAAAGCTGAATTTTTATATAACTTATTTCATCAAAGACAAGCAAGAAAGTCTCCTTGCGTCAACACTCAATATTCTGAGCAATTATTTCTCTTGGTGAATCCTTGTTTTGAATTGAGTTTGAAAACAAAATTACGTCATTCGCTTTGATTGGAGTTCCTCAGAACATGGCGGATTGTTGTATTTTATTTCTTTGTTTTGGGAATTATCTCATCAATCCCTCTCTGAAAATAAACATGGGTACATTATTCAGAATATGTTTAGCCAATTTCATTACTTGAAATTAGTATTTTGACTCTTTTTGTCATCATTTTCCTT
Source organism: Aphidecta obliterata (assembly GCA_963966015.1). Taxonomy (NCBI): domain Eukaryota; kingdom Metazoa; phylum Arthropoda; class Insecta; order Coleoptera; family Coccinellidae; genus Aphidecta; species Aphidecta obliterata. The sequence goes on along the minus strand of OZ014434.1, from coordinate 11,965,990 downwards.
TATGAATGTCGGTTGTATAAAATGGAGATGTATGCATCCATAAAACAGTAATCACAATAAAACGGTTCCAACAATTCAGAATTCTATTAACTTTAGGTACGAGTTATTACATAAAGATAATAAAAATATTTTTTATTATTCACACCAATGCAACTTGGAGATTAAATTATTCGGTTTTTACGACATTTTCCACATTCCTGGTCGATTTTGAAGCTACGTTCTAGCGAATTTAAGTAATAGAAAGAACGCGGTGAAACTTAAATTTTTTTTGCGACTTATATGGTTGCTTTCACAACACATCCACCATTACAGTACGCTCGACTCTTATCGATATAAGGTGTGTTATAGATGGCGTTGAAAACTGAGGTTTTACAGACGCGCAGCAAATTGTCTACAAAATTTCGATATATTTATATCACTCTGTCTTCTTACAATATACTGTCAAATGGGGTAACATCAGTTGCTTTTTCACATAAATTGTTAATCAAAACTAAGACTACACTTTTTGCCTAAAATGTTTTTTTTTTACGATTGCCTTTTTCCTGGATAAAAGTAGAAAACATAACCATATAGATTTTTCCAGAATTGAAAATCCCTAATGAATACGTAAAGCTGTAGTTTTTGGACGATACCCTAACAAACAAACAAACAGCCAAGTCACAATTTTGAACTATGATGCAGATGAAATTCATAACTCGTAATCAAATGCAAATAATATACAAATCAAATCTTATTCCTCAAGTCGATCGTTAAGATTTACACAAGAATTTCCGTCACACCTTCTTCGTAGAGGTTGAACTCTCTGGTATCTACTTAGCATTGGAATGAACTTCGTTAAGTTGATTCAAAGCAGACTGTGAATGACTGATGAATATTCCACGTTATTTCTTTCGACTGAAGAATGTAGAAGACGCCCTAGTTTGAGCGTGAATGTTATGCATTGTGAAAGACATCGATCTCAGATATACAAGGTGATCCAATTTAATGAAATAAAAATATATAAATACATTTATAATAAGGTTGGTATTAGATAGGTACCAACGTCGACATGCGCATTTTATCGAGCAAAGAATATATACAGTTCATATGAATTAAACAATTCTTTTCTGGACACTTATATCCTCGCTTCTTATTCGAAGCACATATTATTTTCTTTCACATTTCATTTCGAGTTATGATTTATCCAATTAGCAACAATCCTTTCATCTGACAATTAACTTTTTGAACGTATTCGCTTTGGAGGTAATTCTCGAGATGTTGATTAGAAAAAAGGGTTACAACAATATCGTAAGCGATTTCGTAAGATAATGACAATTACATAACAATTAAATACACAATCGATTTCCTTTGAAAACCTTGATTTCTTTACCATAAGATCACGTCTGTAGGTAATACATCTGATCTGATTCCGAGTGAAATCAGTTGTGAAATTGATAAAAATATTTACCGCTTTGCGGTGAATTAATAATTGTAGGATAGGCTTAAAATATATCAGGAGGATGAATGAAATGTAAATGAACTTGGCGGTTTTTTGGTCATATGATTTCTGAGAAATACCTCGAAGGCAAATGTACGGGAGCAAGAGTCCAACGCTCCATTTCACCTGAACATAGGGAATATTACCTTGTGTCAAGTACAGAAAAATTCAAATTATTTTCACGAACAATATTGAAATTGTGAATGTAAATGGTCATTGCACATAAATAACACATAATTCTGTGATAAATTCCATCCACATTCACTGATGAATGAAAAAGTTATTCACAGTTGGGCCACTTTTCCGGGCTAGAAATCACATTTCAAGATAAAAAATTGGTGGACATAATTTCCACATAATTCCTGCGTTCATTCTCATAAAAATTTAGTGATAAATAAGAAAGTTATTTTGAGAATTGGTGAGCACTCAGAAAAAACCAGCTTCGCACATAAACGACACATAATTCTGTAAAATAAGAATTTTAAGAGTTGTGATAATTTGCTATGAAAGGTAGCACAATTCCTGATGAAGAAATGGGTAGGCCAACAGGAAAAAATGCTCCCACATGAATTACGCGTAATTCCAGAGTTCAGTCTAATAAAAATTGATGGATAAATCAGAAAGTCATATTGAGAATTTGTGAGAACCAAAAAAAACCAGCTGCGCACATAAACGACACATAATTCTGTGGAAAATAAGAATTTTAAGAGTTGTGATAATTTGCTATGAAAGCTAGCACAATTCCTTATCAAGAAATGGGTAGGCACGCGGAAAAAATGGCCTCCCACATGAATTACACGTAATTCCAGAGTTCAGTCTCATAAAAATTGATTGATAAATCAGAAAGTTATATTGAGAATTTGTAAGCACCAAAAGAAACCAGCTTCGCACATACACGACACATAATTCTGTGGAAAATAAGAATTTTAAGAGTAGTCTAATTTACTTGAAAGCTAGCACAATTTCTGATCAAGAAATGGGTAGGCGCACAGAAAAAAATGGCCTCCCACATTAATTACACGTAATTCCAGAGTTCAGTCTCATAAAAATAAGTGATAAATCAGAAAGTTATATTGAGAATCGGTGAGCACCCAGGAAAAACCAGCTTCGCACATAAACGGCACATAATTCTGTGGAAAATAAGAATTTTGAGAGTTGTGATAATTTGCTATGAAGGCTAGCACAATTCCTTATCAAGAAATGGGTAGGCACACGGAAAAAATGGCCTCCTACATGAATTACACGTAATTCCAGAGTTCAGTCTCATAAAAATTGATTGATAAATCAGAAAGTTATATTGAGAATTGGTAAGCACCAAAAAAAAACCAGCTTCGCACATAAACGACACATAATTCGGTGGAAAATAAGAATTTCAAGAGTAGTGATAATTTGAAAGCTAGCACAATTTCTGATCAAGAAATGGGTAGGCGCACAGAAAGAATGGCCTCCCACATGAATGACATATAATTCCAGAGTTCAGTCTCATAAATATTGAGTGATAAATCAGAAAGTTATATTGAGAATTAGTGAGCACCCAGAAGAAACCAGCTTCGCACATAAACGACACATAATTCTGTGGATAATAAAAATTTTAAGAGCTGTGATAATTTGCTATGAAAGCTAGCACAATTCTTGATCAAGAAATGGGTAGGCGCACAAAAAAAATGACCTCCTACATGAATTACACATAATTCCAGAGTTCAGTCTCATGAAAATAAGTGATAAATCAGAAAGTTATATTGAGTATTGGTGTGCACCCAGAAAAAACCAGCTTCGCACATAAACGACACATAATTCTGTGGAGAATAAGAATTTTAAGAGTTCTGATAATTTGCTATGAAAGCTAGCACAATTCCTTATCAAGAAATTGGTAGGCACACGAAAAAATGGCCTCCTACATGAATTACACATAATTCAAGAGTTCAGTCTCATAAAAATTAAGTGATAAATCTGAAAATTATATTGAAAATTGGTGAGCACCCAAAAAAAAACAGCTTCGCACATAAACGACAAATAATTCTGTGGAAAATAAGAATTTTAAGAGTAGTGATAATCTGCTATGAAAGATAGCACAATTCCTCATCAAGAAATGGATAGGCGCCCAGAAAATGACCTCCTATATGAATTACACACAATTCCAGAGTTCAGTCTCATAAAAATAAGTGATAAATCAGAAAGTTATATTGAGAATTGGTGTGCACCCAGAAAAAACCAGCTTCGCACATAAACGGCACATAATTCTGTGTAAAATAAGAATTTTGATAGTTGTGATAATTTGCTATGAAAGCTAGGACAATTCCTGATCAAGAAATGGATAGGCGCATAGAAAATGACCTCCTACATGAATTACACATAATTCCAGAGTTCAGTCTCACAAAAATAAATGATAAATCAGAAAGTTATATTGAGAATTGGTGAGCACCCAGAAAAAAACCAGCTTCGCACATAAACGACACATAATTCTGTGGAGAATGAGAATTTTAAGAGTTTTGATAATTTGCTATGAAAGCTAGCACAATTCCTTATCAAGAAATTGGTAGGCACACGAAAAAATGGCCTCCTACATGAATTACACATAATTCAAGAGTTCAGTCTCATAAAAATCAAGTGATAAATCTGAAAATTATATTGAAAATTGGTGAGCACCCAAAAAAAAACAGCTTCGCACATAAACGACAAATAATTCTGTGGAAAATAAGAATTTTAAGAGTAGTGATAATCTGCTATGAAAGATAGCACAATTCCTCATCAAGAAATGGATAGGCGCCCAGAAAATGACCTCCTATATGAATTACACACAATTCCAGAGTTCAGTCTCATAAAAATAAGTGATAAATCAGAAAGTTATATTGAGAATTGGTGTACACCCAGAAAAAAACAGCTTCGCACATAAACGGCACATAATTCTGTGGAAAATAAGAATTTTGATAGTTGTGATAATTTGCTATGAAAGCTAGCACAGTTCCTGATCAAGAAATGGATAGGCGCACAGAAAATGACCTCCTACATGAATTACACATAATTCCAGAGTTCAGTCTCACAAAAATAAATGATAAATCAGAAAGTTATATTGAGAATTGGTGAGCACCCAGAAAAAAACCAGCTTCGCACATAAACGACACATAATTCTGTGGAGAATAAGAATTTTAAGAGTTTTGATAATTTGCTATGAAAGCTAGCACAATTCCTTATCAAGAAATTGGTAGGCACACGAAAAAATGGCCTCCTACATGAATTACACATAATTCAAGAGTTCAGTCTCATAAAAATCAAGTGATAAATCTGAAAATTATATTGAAAATTGGTGAGCACCCAAAAAAAAACAGCTTCGCACATAAACGACAAATAATTCTGTGGAAAATAAGAATTTTAAGAGTAGTGATAATCTGCTATGAAAGATAGCACAATTCCTCATCAAGAAATGGATAGGCGCCCAGAAAATGACCTCCTACATGAATTACACACAATTCCAGAGTTCAGTCTCATAAAAATAAGTGATAAATCAGAAAGTTATATTGAGAATTGGTGTGCACCCAGAAAAAACCAGCTTCGCACATAAACGACACATAATTCTGTAGAAAATAAGAATTTTAAGAGTTGTGATAATTTGCTATGAAAGCTAGCACAATTCCTTATCAAGAAATGGGTAGGCACACGAAAAAATGGCCTCCTACATGAATTACACATAATTCAAGAGTTCAGTCTCATAAAAATTAAGTGATAAATCAGAAAATTATATTGAGAATTGGTGAGCACTCAGAAAAAACCAGCTTCGCACATAAACGACACAAAGAATTTTAAGAATGGTGCTATGAAAGCTAGCACAATTCCTGATGAAGAAATGGGTAGGCACATCGAAAGAACTGGCCTCCCACATGCATTACTCATATTTTTCATAATTCCAGAGTTCAGTCTTATAAAAATTGAGCGATAAACCAGAAAATTATCTAGCTTGCCAAGGCACATAATTATATTAACACATAATTTTGGCATTAATCTCATCGAGATTAGTTAATTGCCGCCCAGCTGGCACAATTCTTAGTGAATGAATTTGAGAAGCACTGACGTGAAGTCAGATTTTTTTGAGTGCTCCTTCAAATTCATCACCAGAGCGGTCACCCAACTGGAACTGAACCCGCGCAATGCTGCTTGCCTTCAAATCATACTCACCACCGGTTTCTGAAAGACTGATAATTACAACATAAGGTCGGGACTAAAATATGAAGTTTTTCATTTGATTTTTGTCCAATAAATCCTTCAGAATTCATAAACATAATCTTTATTTAGCGAGTATTACTAGGAAGTTTGACCTTATTGTTGGATCTTGCTCCTTTCTTTCTTCTCCATGAACGCTTGGAGTTCGTGGTAAAAATAATTGAAACGACCTGCTCAAGACAGCTCTATAGTCCCACCAATCCACCGCCCCTTCAACGCACCAAATCACGAAAGAAGGAATGAAAAACTCTTCATATATCTCGAAGGTATCAAGTAAAAAGTGTGTTAATCTTTTTCATTAACTAGTTGAGCCGAGTAACTGCTGGCTCACCTCGGGCCGAATATTTTCGACGTCGTTATTAATAATGTGGCTCCTTAATCGTTGGCCCATCTCAATTCGTAGATAGCGGAACTTTTGATCATGAATGAAGCACCTGTTTAGTCGAAATCAATCTCGGTGATGGTTCTCTGTGTTTAGCTGTCGAAGAAGTGGAATGTGGGAAGATTCCAAGATAAAATTAACTCGTTTTCTTCGTTGGTATTCATACATTTATTTGATGAGGGACAGCTTAAGACTTATGGAGTTGTCGAAAGATAAATCGCAACTTTATATCGCTCTCAAAAAGAGAAATTGCGCAATGAGATACCACCTATAGAGAATCCTCTAAAAGAGCTTCGCTAGCACTTACTATGCAAATGCCTAACATAGGGGATGTTGGGAGGCGGGGATCTAATGCCTGCAGAAAATAGCCGCGAATCCTCAACAGTAATCGTCGACTACCCTCAAGGGCTTCAGTAGTGAAATGGTGACGCCCAAAAATCAGATGGTCGAAGAAAGGACCTTCGTGGTCTAAAATGCTCTGTCATCGAGATACAAAGGTGTTGGACTTATTGTCAAAAATAATCTCAAATTTCCAATCCTGGTTAAATTTTTGATCATCTCACTATCTGAACGCAGCTCAATGAAATGTTTCACTAATCTCAATGCATTTTGTTACAGATTTCCGATACTGCCATGTGTGCGACATTTCCTGTTTAGCGTAGAAATAGAGAAAAGAAGAAGATGACTGAAACCACACCAATCTGCAGATGCAGGGTGCTGTACCTTGGCAGCTCGGTCCCACAACAAACCAAAGATGGTCTTCAAGGGATCCAAGAACCTCTACAGGAGCTCTATCCGGACCAGGGTGCCACGGGAGCTAAAGGAATAGACAGTTGGTTGAGTGTTTGGAGTAATGGCATTCTACTGGAGAATGTTGACGAGAATCACAAGGCGGTTACTCGGTTTTTCCCCATAGAAAGTTTGCACTACTGTGCGGCAGTAAGGTGAGTGTCATGGATTTCTTCTTATTTCAGTCGAAGTATCGACAGAATTTCTTCGAAATTGTTTTGCCGCAGTCGATACGCCCTTTATACAGTCGATCCAGAAAGATGTAATGTATATCCTGCAATTGAATGGTAATTACTGGTTCTGCAGGGAGAAACTAAACAACTACTACCCCAAAAAAGGGACACAATTATTTTACTCTTATAGGGAGCTTCTGCACCGAGTTATTATGTTGAGCTGGCACATATCATTCTAACAAAGTATCGAGAATCCAAAATATTAACGAACTATCCACCAATTTAGGTACGAAATCGTAATTCTTAGTAAAGAGGCTGAAACATTATAAATATCATTTCCCTTGAGATGGGGATTATACCTAAGAACAGCAAGCATCTGACATAAGGGGAGTAGTAATAGTTGAACTGAGAAACCTAAAAAGAACTCATAATACGTGGTACCTAAATATTCATAAAAACATGGGATAGACAACAAAGAATAATCTCGCAGTAACGTTTCAATTTAAAGAAAGAGTAACAGTCGACTTTCGTGAAGAAAATAGCTATGATGTTCTACTCGGAATATTGAAGCCCTTTCTTTCGTTTATTTTTTGAACTCTCGCCTCTACGACTAACACTTCGCCCTTTCCAACAATGGCGATTTATTTCATTATCAACGTGAAGACTAAATTACGTTCTTAAAACTTCTTACCTCAACAGTTACCGGCATTCTTAAAATCATAACAAAACTCAAAAACCATCGAAAAATAAAAATGACCCAAGGAATACAGAATATTCGTTTGTGTTCTTCTAGTCAGTACATACCCTTGAAGTAATCTACCCTGAAATCAGTATTATAGGAAACTTCCTCATTCGCTGGGTGATAATTCAGGACCGATCTATCACAAAGAAGTATCGGTTTACAGTTCACCCATCCCTACCTCGAACAGTGCTCGCGGGTAATAAATTTCACGCTCCTGCCGACGTGATTGGGACAATTCGAGTTATTCTCAATAGCCATTCCTTTAATTTGAATGCTAATCCATGGCTTCTTCATGATAATTTCTACCGTTACGAAGTGAAATCGAAAAAATAATATTGCCTCTCCGCAACTACTGAGGAATTCTTGTAAAACCTGAAACCTCGGATTTTACTCGTATCTCTTCAAACAAGCTACAAGATTATGGTATCACACATCGCATGTACAGGTATGACACATAACTCCCACATAACGGTGGCATTAATTACAATACCGTCGTTTAAACGTCGCACTAAACGCTACCGATAAATTTAAAAGTAAATATAACTGTGAGGAAGTTAACAGTACCTTATATCGTATGTCCACACATGACTAAACTTACCGAAGAATAGGTGTAGATTTTAAATATTATTCACGATGAGGGAACGATAGTCTTATGCGATTGCAATGAATGGAAGAGTGAAGACAATGCGCGTAGTAATTCGTCACCGATTAATATTCACTACATTTCAAAAAAAGACTTCAGTATTTTTTTAAGGCATTGTTTATTTCTTCATACATACTCACAATCATAAGCTTGTGGGGAATTTCATTTTTATTTTTGAAGACTTTGGCTGCTGATTTCTCGTATGCAGTAGCGGCTCGTCAGAGGAGGCAAGGAATGCTCAACCTCCCCTAAAATTTTCATTGATGTTATTATATTCTCAATCAAAATACTTATTTAAAAAAACAGTACATTTAAGCGCGCGTAATCTACGCCTTACGCCTACCATCTTACTAGAGGGACAGGACAGGAGGCAAATCTCCCGATAAACACGTCCAGACATACCGGCCTGAAACATTTGTAGGCGGAAGAGAAAAAAGAGATTCATCTTGCAAAACTGTACTTTTCCTCGCACAAAATAGCCGGTTTGTCCTTGCTGGGCAATAGAATATATCTTCGGAAATCATTCACAATGAGCATAACACTCAGCGTTGTGTATGGTCATTTACCTTGAGTATATGCCCCAGAGTACACTTTCACGTACAGCAACGAAGTTTTCAGCAGACCTTTCGTTTCAGTGACGTACATCGATTCAGGAATTTTAACAGCTATCTACAGAAAAAAAAAAACAATTCGAACGTACACAATAACAATCGGAATCAATTAAATGAGAGCAATTGATGTCGATGAAGACACTTCCCCGATCTAATTAAGCGAATTAAAGGTGTTTCCACGATTTTATGATTCATAAATAACGCTTGATTCTCCAACAATATATTTATTGTCTTCTACACGAGCATTGTATGTATGTTCACACAGGAAATGGTTATTTCTATGGGAGCTCCATGTGAATAGTACGGTCTTTGTATTTCTTACGGCGTCTAGAGGAGTACACAAAAAAGAAAAGCTTGTTCAGGTAAACTTGGTTCGAGGAAGTTCTCAGAAAGTATACAAAGAAAGTAACCACTAAAGATTGCGCACTTTAGGAAGAATGGTGTCATCAACCTGTCTCAAATCTTAATCTGACCTTCTTTTAGATGATCATCTGAGCGATGCGAACACAAATAGCATTGCCGGAGGAAAAAAAAATCTATCAAAAATTTCGTCATAAGCTAAAGCACTCACCCATCCAGGTAATGAACCCGCACAAAGCTGCTTAGCTTCGAGTCTTATCAAACATCCCACGAGTTTCTGAAATATTGAGATCCAACCGAAGTTTAACTGGCAGCGATGTCAAATCAATTTGGGTTTCTGAAATGTTGTTCGAAAAAAAAAATAACTAATTTATGATCATTTATATATCAGTTGGGTTTTCATTTCCAAGCCGAGGAGCTATATGAAAATCAGAGATATCAGAGCGTGCAGAAAAAATTCGATATGACTCCTCGATTCTTAGTAAATATCACGATTCGAGAATAATCATGAACATTATTATAGAGGTAATTACTGATAACCTGCAGGAAAACAAGATACAATCGTATACAACAAGCAAATAATTCAATTGATTTTTTCCCGGTGGGATATTGTTCGAACTAAAGAAATGACTCACCGAGAGTATAAGGTTATAAATTTCGCCAACTTTATTTACGGAAAATTCACTTTTAAAAGTGAATGACTGCGGACAGAATGATCGAAAGACCGATATGTTTTTGTTTAGAAAAAAATTTAAGATAATTTATATCTCAGGTGGGTTTTTAACTCCCACCCAAAAAACTAAGTCAAAATCATAGATATCAGAGCGTGCACAAAAAAAAAATATAACTCCTTCCCGATTCTTAGTTAATATCATGATACAAAAATAATCATGAAAATCATAGAGGTAATTAGTTATATATGAGGAGGAAGGAGGAATTTTGTTCTGGGACATAAGAATAACAAATCAAAAATTACGAAAATTACGTACATGCACCTTGTAGGTGATTCGCATTTTCCAGTTTCAGAAATCAATTGAAGGAATTTTCGACAGCTGTCAAAAAAATTCTGAAACTTAGGCGAAACTCCAGACTTCATGTCAGTGCTTCAGCTGATCAATTTTTTTTCGATAATTTGCTAGAATTTTCTACGGTATCTATGGTCTTGTTGGTGCGATCTGGACAAAATTTTGCACGTAGTTTGATTTTCGGAACTATCAGCAAAAAAATATTTGGAACGGCCATATTTACAGAACCCCTAGTCTAATTTTGCTTATTGATGAACGTGACCGCGATATTCGCGATCCAAACCCACCCTGAGAATTTCAAGTTCCTAGGCCTTTTCGTTTAAGAGTTACAATTTTCTATGATTTCTATGGTTCTGGTCATGCGATCTGGACAAAATATTGTTTTAATATATCATTCTCGATTAAAATACAAAATTTCATCTCGATCGAATCCGTAGTTTCGAAATTATCGAGAAACCAAAATTTCAAACGACCGTATTTACGGAACCCCTAGTATAATTCTGCTCATTGATAAACGTGAATGCGACATTTCAGATTCACACCTATCCTGAAAATTTCAAGTCCCTAGGCCCTTCCGTTCGAAAGTTATGTTTTTCTATGGTTCTGGTCATGTGATCTGGAGAAATGTAGCTTGAATATATGATTCTCCATTAGTATACAAAATTTCGTCACGATCGAATCTGTAGTTTTGAAATTATCAAGAAAACTAAATTTCAAACGACCATATTTACGGAACCCCTAGTATAATTTTGCTCATAGATGAACGTGATCACGACATTCGATATCCACACCAATCCTGAAAATTTCAAGTCCCTAGGCGTTTCCGTTCAAAAGTTTCAATTTTCTATGGTTTCTATGGTTCTGGTCATGCGATCTGGACAAAATTTCACATGTAGCTTGAACATCTCATTTTCCATTCGAGTGCAAAATTTCATATCGATCAATTCTGTAGTTTTCAAGTAATCAGGGGAACAAAACTTTGAACGGCCCTGGTGGAATTTGGCCCATTAACGAACTTAACCGAGGCATTCGGGAACTGAACCTATAATGAAAATTTCAAGTTTCTAGGTTGTTCCGTTCGAGAGTTATCGTGCTTACGGACGGACGGACAGACTCGAATTTTCCGACGGATTCGTCATCAGTGAGTCGAACATAGTCGATTGAGACCATTTTCAGCTCAAAAATCGAAAAATACAGACATCGTGACGAAATGATAATATATAGCTCTCGTGTTAGAAGAACGAGCGCTCAAAAATCAGAAATATCAGAGCTTGCAGAAAAAATTTAATATAACTTCTTCTCGATTCTCAATAAATATCATGATACAAAAATAATAATGAACCAGAGGAGGAATCTTGTTGAAAGACATAAGAGCAATAAATCCAAAAAGAAATGAAAACGTGCAGGAAAACAAGATGGAACAATCATAGACAACAAGCAAATAATTCAATTGATTATTTTCTGCTGGGATATTGTTTGAACTAAGGGAATAACGACTTACCGAGAGAATTAGGTTATAAATCTCGCCAACTTTGATTACGGAAAATTCACTTTTTCATCTTTAAGTGGGTGACTGCGCATAGAATTATCTGAGGTACGATATGTGGCATCTTGTTCGAAGAAACAACGAGAAGAAGGACGTTTTGAGAAATTATCTCACGAACCTCAAAAAAAATCACTTCTCTGTGGGTGTCAGCGGCAGTGGGAATTTTCTTTTTCAAATTGCTGGAAAATCTTTTTGGAGAAATTATTCCGTCTAGGTGTTGCACTTCTTATATGACTGAGTATATTTCCTATTCGTCAGATAAATTCCTTACATATTTTCTCTCCACTGGTTTCCATTGGAACAAACAACATAATATTCATTGGGCTTCACTAGGAAATTCTTGCGATACTTAAGGTCGAAGAATGCAGTCCAAACTCATTTGTTTGCGGCTAGATGTTTCTGCAGAAACTCGAGGAATGTGTTGAAAAGTCGTATTTCCTCTGTTTATCTAGAACTAGCTGACATGCCTCGGCTTGGAACGGCAAAGAATTTGGAAAGGAATTAAGAATGAGAGACCTTTGGCTGCCACCTTGAGTGTTTGTCTTTTCTAGACCCATCATATATTTTGGCCAAGTGAGGAAAGAATATTTTCTCGAGATGTTGATGATACTCCCTAGTATCCAGTGCAGAAATTGAAGACAATCATCTTAAATTCTTTCGCGTTTCTTGCCGTAGGTGTTGAATGATCTAACGGACGGATGGTACGCAAATCAGCAAGGAAATTATCAATTTTCTTCGGCGGATATTAACGTCTCCCATAAAAGCTATAACTTGAAATATCGAAGTATTTCGAACTGAATTACAGTTTTAATCGAGCCCATTCTTCATTTCCTTTTTCCACAAACAGCAGAACCTGCAGTGTGATATAATTGCGTTGGATTAGTTCGCGAGTCTTATTACACGCGATTTGTTAGAGCACAGGGGTGTACCAGAAGAAACTGGTTCTTTTCACATCTGAAAAGTGCCGACAAACCGAAAGGCGTTCTCTAGAGCGATATCGTCGCTGAAAGAAGATCGAAAAGCCATATAGATTGTAACGGTTCAATTGTCCAATCTGTGTATAGGCTCCTTTACGTATCGCTGCGTTACAGAGTATGAAGTTCTGCGATGTTCAATGTTTTGGCAATTTTTGTTTTTCGGGCACTGTGCTTGGGCTAAATTCCGCTTTATCCCCTTTTTTGCGTTTCAAATTACTTATTATTTAAACCTAATATACGATTCATGTACCTAGGTCACATTTTTCTCATGTACACCACACCCTATATAATTATTACATATATTCCTCTTTCATGCTTCTGGTGTTCCTGTCTGCTGTCAATACGTCTCTGACCCTGAAAGAAATTAGCTCGAATAATGTAATTATAATCTACGCTTGGAGGCCTTCCAAGTCCAAGCAAGATCGTGCATGGTCTCACCACACATAATGAGAATACCTGGATGGAATTATCTGTTTCCTTTCTCCAATTACTTCGGATATGTTGGGACAAATCCCTTGAAGGATGTCTAATCGTTTGATGTCCCTTGATTAATTACCTTTCATCTTTAATGTGAATGAACTTGGGGATATAAAACTGGTGCACATCTGATGTAGTTACTCGTAATAGACTAGTTACGAATGTATGATATACTCAGTGTTAGAGAGAAGGAATAATTTCTTCAACTCGAGTTTTTGCCTGGTACGAGCTTACGGATAGCAACGACCGGGCAGCGACTGCCATGTACACTCAATATCGGTAGAAATAGCATACAAATAAAATACAATATTTTTCAATATAAAATTACAAAATATGTTGGACAAAGTTCAATTGTTCTTATGTGCGAGCAAAATGATTTAATCTTGTTCTTGGATTATAATGACACTATATTGGAATAATATATTATTTTTATTCTCCAATACAAAAACACCAACAAATATATTATAATTTTGAGGGCATGCAATCCTCAATACACATTAGAATTGTAGATAGTGTACAATTCTTCAGCAGCGCGACCATACTGCTTCAGATGCAGTCACCGGTAGACTAAGACCCCTGTGTAGTGCTGCACAGTCGCTTGCATCTGTAAGAGTTGAACTAAAATCCCAAGTAGCAGTATTCCGCTTTCAGGGGCTGCAGAGTCACCGCCAACGGATCGCGACTGCTGAGATCCGAATGCTACCTTAAAAAGAATTTGAGGAGAACAGGTCGAATGAACCTATGTCCTAAACCTCTGAATTTTTGACCTACAGGGTGTTAAAGTTTTGATGAAAAATTGTGGCGAAACCTGTGGTTTCTACCCTCATTAATCGTATTCCGCTGTCACCAATTTTCTTATCTATTTTTCCGAAAAGGTCTAGGTTCGTGCTCTCTGCTCGAAGAGAAATTCTTTTGTCTTATATTTTCTGAGGAACAGGTATTCAGGAAAAAAAAACCTCGAAATTCTAAAAGAACATATCATATTTTCGAAAAATGATGGTAAAATGCGTACATAAAATCGAAATTTTCACAGACATCAAAAAGAACATCCAAATAAAGCATCTATCGTTCACTTAGTTTCTCACAATCGTAATTGAATCAAACAATTCAACTGTTACTTCCCATCAACATACCAATCGAAATGTACGAGGGAAGAGATAATCAACTACAACTAATATTCAAATTTCGTACGTAAAATCGAACATACATCAAATCAACTTCGGATCGAGATATCAATAATATTGGGGATTACAATTACACCATTCACATTCATAGGGGTTAAGCTTTGAACTGAATTTTCCTACCTTGGTCTGCAAACCACCTAATTTCTCTTTTGTACCTATTTGGTAACAAAACCACCCACACACGATATTGGCTTTTATTTTTATTCGCACTCGAAACACAAAATACGGTTTTTGATTCTACTCAAAATAACACTTCTCAAACACTTATTTCCACGATCTAACACAATAACTCCCTTAATCCGAAATCTAATAGAATCCTCCCTTGAACATTTCTACACTATTTTCCTCTAACCGAAACCGTCGTCCGATAATTCCCTTCATCCCCATGATGAGTCCCCATTCCCCGAGCAACTCCCTATTCGCCGAGTAACTGACTCTAATTTTTCCTCCTTCTCCAAAGGTAAACTCTACCCCCCTTTTCGAAAAAAATCTACAACTCCAGAGTGGGTGTCCAGACGCTTACTCAGCAATTATGCTTGCTTCAAAAATTTCCCGTGAGACCGATATTCGTAATCTACGGTAGACATAAACGATTTCAACGACTGCGAATTGTAGCCGTGGTTTATTGTGCTCATGGGTGGTCTTTTTCGAACTTATCACGTCGATTAAAACTAACGACATCCTTTCTGATCCTACAGACTAATTCCATGCATATACGAAAGTCTGGCGTATTTTCCACTTGAGCAATGCATTTGAATTTAAGTAATCCATGTAATTTTGAATAAGTATTCCCCGATTATTACAAAACAATAATAGCACTGCCGTGGAGTCAGGAGCTTTTGAGCGCTCGTTCATCCACCTTGTAGGTAGATTCGCATTTTCCAGTTTCAGAAACTAATTTAAAAACACACACAGCTGTCCAAAAATTCTCGAAATGAGGCGAAACTCCAGACGATAATTCGATAATTCGCTAGAATTCTCTACGGTATTTATGGTCTTGGTAATGTGATCTGGACAAAATTTGGCACGTAGTCTATTATTCTTCCGCCATGTGCAAAATTTCATTCCAATCCAATCAGTAGTTTCGAAATTATCAGGAAAAAAATATTTCGAACGGCCATATTTACGGAACCCCTAGTTCAATTCTGCTCATTGATGAACGTGACCGCGACATTCGCGATCCAAACCTACCCTGAAAATTTCAAGTCCCTAGGCCTTTCCCTTCGAAAGTTATAATTTTCTATTTTTTCTATGGTTCTGGTCATGCGATCTGGAAAAAATGTAGCTTTAATATATCATTCTCCATTAAAATACAAAATTTTGTTTCGATCGAATCCGTAGTTTCGAAATTATCGAGAAAACCAAATTTCAAACGATCATATTCACGGAACCCCTAGTATAATACTGCTCATAGATAAACCTGACCACGACATTCGAGATCCACACCTATCCTGAAAATTTCATGTCCCAAGGCGTTTCCGATCAAAAGTTATGATTTCCTATGGTTTCTATGGTTCTGGTCATGCGATCTGGACAAAATTTCAAATGTAGCTTGAACACCTCATTCTCCATTTGAGTTCAAAATTTCATCTCGATCGTATCTGTAGTTTCAATGTAATCAGGAAAATCAAAATTTTGAAAGGCCATATTTTCGGAAGCCCATCAACGAACTCAACCGCGGCATTTGGAAGCTGAACCCACACTGAAAATTTCAAGTCTCTAGGTTGTTCCGTTCGAGAGTTATCGTGCTGACGGACGGACGGCCGAACGAACAGACATGAATTTTCCGACGGATTCGTCATCACTGAGTCGAACTCTGTGGATTGAGACCATTTTCGGCTCAAAATTTGAAAAATACAGACATCGTGACGAAATGATATAGCCCTCGTGTAGGTAGTACGAGCGCTCAAAAAGCCTTCAATACCTTTCTAGATATTTTTTATGGAATTTGGCTCAAGCCCTCTAAGCTTCCATAGCTATTTTCTAATGTAGAAGATTGTTGAATGTTCCAACCAATGGCGTCCGTACGGTATGTGGATAGATATTTTTGGAAGAATATCATGTACGTCTCTGCGTTTTGATGAAATAAAAAAAATGTTTGTGATCTTCATTCAGTTTAGGGAAAATTTGAACTTTTTTTCTCACCTGATACGCGTTTTTCGCTCAAAAAATCGAAACTATATTTATGCTTGAAAATTATTGGTAATAAAATGAAAATAGTCCAAATTCTTAACTAATTCATTGACAGTTCACTACCACACTAATTTATTTACACACTATCTAATTTATCTTGACGCTATCTCGTACGGCACTGCCCTAATATTGGCCGATGTCGGGGATATACTGGGATGGAACTCTCGCGATGTCTCCAGAAAGCCGTTCGAAGCGTCTCGCCGTCTCTAGAAGATTCGCGGTCCCGACTGTCGCAGAGGTCGGTTCTAGAAAGCTCGGAAGCTGCGACAGGTCCGGCTCAAGTTCGTTACAGTAAAAACTTAATACCTACCTATTATTTGGCCCTATTCTTATTGAGACTGTTTTAGTTACTTTGTTGAAATTTGATAGGCACCCATCATCCACCATCTATTTTTCTGAATCTAAATCTATCTAAATTGATTAATATTTGCAGGATGAAAGTTATCTATCACATTCCAACACAATAACTGGAGCAATCTCAATGAGAATAAGGCAAAATAATAGGTAGATATTCACTGATAATTTGAGGATGCATCGTTCATATTTTTGTACCCAAAAGTCACCTATCGGATGGAAAACTGTCTAGAACTGCAATCCGCCAGTATCCTTGGCAACACACATCTATGGGTTTTCTTTACACTATCCTTCAAAAGATCAAACAACTGTCCCAAATCACTCGTTCAAGTTCAATAGCTTAATTTTATAACCCCGGAATCCCTTTGCCGTGCGCTCGAAACATCGAGAAATTTTGGATCACCTCAAACCGTGTTCGTCCGTGGCAAAATGCTTTTTTTTTCGAGCTGGAATATCGGCTCCATCAAGCGAGGCTGCCCCACAGTCCGATATTTGAGAGTAAATTGAGACTCGATTCGAGAGGAATCGGTAGATATTCCCAGTCATAGCCCTAACAGTGTTCGAGGGTCTTCCAAGTAAATACTTGGTCAGTTAAACTTTTATAAATAAGGGAAAAGCGAAAAGTAGTATTTTTTTGGACGATTGTAGAAATTAGCTTTATCGATTATCTACGATAGATCTCGCCAGAAGGAAATGAAGACGCGAACGCCCATGACATCATTAGATATCTTCAGATTGCCAGCGAGGTGTGTAGTAACTGATGTCGTGTTGCTATTCTTCTTCTTCTATTCACCAATTAATAATTCATGGGGAATATCGAATACCTTGTTGAATTATTCGACGAAGATATGAAGAAACTGGTCTAAGCGAACTTGTATAAATATATAGATAATTTCACCGATACGGGACGGGAGTATTAATTACATACACGTTTATCGGTAGAACAACTAGATTTTTAATTTGCTGCAGTCTAAGTTCACTCTGAATAGAGTATTTTCCACTTCTGCAGTGTCGACTGATGTGGCAGAATTTCAGTAGGTTATAGCGACCTCTTACCTTGAAATTTGAATAGGTGAGATGAGTCATGGTAAAGACTTTTTCTCCGAATACAAACTTAAAAACAGAATCGACCAGTTTGCCATATTACCAAAGGAACCGAAAGAATTAGAAGTAAAACAAGCTTCAGAAGTTATGCATCCCAAATTTTGCAGGAAATACCTGTTATCCGGTTTGACAACGTCGCTTCTTTACTTGGAACGACTTGTATGAAGTTCTAGCGGTACTTGTATTTCCAAGGCTGCTTCGAGAGACCACATTCTTGATTGGATAAATATACTATCGGAGGAAAAACACGTTCGAATCCGAATGGGAAGGATTTGCTGATTTTTTTTGCGGATGAAAGAAACTGAGTTGATGCGGAAGATTTGTAGGAGAGATCGATGTCTTTCTCTCTTCAAGTACTGGATATTTATCATCAAACTTTGGAAAAATGAAGTAGACCGAAGTTTCCGTGAATTTTCTTACAACATAATTCATTCAGATAATTTTGTTTTCTATATTTTTCATCTAAGGGTGACCCTTGGTTCCTTGGAAACCTAACTACTACAATAAGTAGAATGTGTTGACGAAATCTCAATTTGTTCTTTCATTTCCAGATATGTTCTAGTCCCAGAAAAAAACACCCTACACAGCCCCAGCCCAAGGTTTCTGCCTCTGGACTCTCCATTTGCCCGCACACCAAATCCAGCACACCCCCCACTGTTCGCAGCCATCTTGAGAAGAACCACAGGCATCAAAGTGCTGGAATGCCATGCTTTCATATGCAAACGAGAGGTGGCAGCAAATGCTTTGGTGCGGTGTTGCTTCCACGCTTACGCCGACTCTTCGTATGCCCGACAAGTGGACACTGCTGGCAGTATCTATGGTACCCTGGCCTCTGAAGGGATCAGCAATAGAGATAAGGTACGGGCTCCTCTTTATCTGAATGTAAGAAGACTTATTTCATCTCACAAATCACACAAAATCTTCATCCCTTTTTGCAGTTACAGGAATGGAAAGCAAACAGATCGTCCTCCGGATCAACGATGACGATAAACACCATAGGAAATAACCAGGAAGACGACGAAAGTATATATAACGAAGATGAAAATCACAAAGTTTGGGGAGGATCTCAGGATAATATCGACGGCATATATGATGTCTACAACAACACATCTACCATAAGCAGGCCGTCAAGACCAAGACAAATCTCACAGCCTGTAGCTGTTCCACCGCCGCCGATCAAAGAAAAGAAGAAGAGTAAGGACAAGAAGAAGAGTCTGGGTAGCTCCAGGGAGGACCTTTATCATCCGCTAATGAACGGGAGGATGCACAATCCTGCAAAAGCTAGCAGTATAGCCGGTACTATGATGAAATCGTCTCGAGGTCCTCCAATGCCCCAACAACCAATATATATCATGGCGCCACACCCAGGGACTCTACCGAACCCCAAGTACCTCAAGCAGTACGGCAACACCTTTTCCCAC
Source organism: Aphidecta obliterata (assembly GCA_963966015.1). NCBI lineage: Eukaryota > Metazoa > Arthropoda > Insecta > Coleoptera > Coccinellidae > Aphidecta > Aphidecta obliterata. The sequence goes on along the minus strand of OZ014434.1, from coordinate 11,946,317 downwards.
AGACCAAGAGGAAAAATGCTCATACCTGCCCGTCCTGTTCCACCACCTTTGGTACCAGTAGGACCCGTCATCATCCCCACAACCCTCCAAAGGAACAAGAAGAAGTCGAAACACATGGAAGAGCCAATCTACATGCCCAACAACAGGGCCATGTCTCCAGTGGCCAGCTACCAACCGGTAAATTTTCCACACGAAGCCTACCTGATGCAGCAGTACGCGACTATGGAGTCGCAAACTGGCAAGTCTAAAAAGAAGGACAAGAATCAGAAGATGAACAAGAAACTGACTCAAAGTATGAACGGGTTGGACGACCCGAATCTTGGGGACGAGAGTCCTTTCAATACTGGAATATACAAGAAGAAGGGGCATCTGAATGAGAGAGCTTTTTCTTATTCTATACGACAAGAGCATAGGAGTAGAAGTTACGGGTCTTTGGCTAACTTGAAATTTGCTACGCCCATACCAAATGGAGTTCATGATGTGAGTATTGGTTTTGTCCTTTTTACTGAGACTTAGTCCTTCTTTTTTGGAGGGTCTTTCTCATTGCACTCTGGTCTACTCTCGTCAATTTCTGACTCTGATTTTGAGGGATCATTTGGTCTCTCCTATAAATTTTCTTTCTAGCACACTCACTGAATCACTGAGATCTAACCAAATAAACTTAATTAAGCTAAATATAATAACACAGGACTACGATGAAGAGAGATCACGAGAGTATCCAGGCAGTGATACACAAACATTTTTAAACGATAAGTATCTTATATCCATGAAGATATCTTGTTCTTTTTGATGAATGTTCTCCATTCTGTATAAGTTGTGGTCAAACCTGGAGAAACCCCTGAATCTCTTCATTATTTGCAGTTGTATTCTCCTTCTCCTTAGCCATCTTAGGATTCTTTCAGGATCGACATTCAACTTTTAGTTAAATGTTCATTAACGCTATTTTTTATCTCAAATGTTTCTTCGCAGGTGGAAGACAGAGAGGACATAAAAAAAGAAAGGGAAATAATGCAGATGGTGCAGGATTTGGACCTTTCGGGTGACGAAATTGAAAGATCTGAGGTACCTAGAGGGATGTATGAGCCAAGAAATATACCCCCAGCGCCTGTCATGATGACAGCTCCTCCACTTAACGGGATGAATGGTAGGAGCTACAAGAGATGAAGAGAAGGGAGTGAAGGCTGTCAGATACCAAACAGTTGATATTACTCGAGGAAAGATTGAAGAAGAACACGTGGGTCAGGCACAAGTGGACTGTATTTTAATCCAAACAGATTACGTGAAATATTTTTAATGAAAGATTTTTGTATATTCAATTTTATCATTTTATTTTTTATCTTCTTGTACTTCTATTACCATTTTATTTTGGAAGAATCGAAAATAAAAGTTTGTGGTTGGAGTTGGAGGAGGATTAGCCAAATTTGGTCGGGAATTCTTCCGAGATAAGGGTGGTCATTGGGGTAGGAAAAAATGTCACCTGTTCATTCATAATTTTTATCGTCGTTTAAGTTTGTATATTATCTTAGTTTCATTGACATCAGAACAACTGAATAATATGTAAGCATTTATGAGATATACTTGAATCTCTTCGCATCTAAAGTATGGATATTTCTTCTTAGTATAATGATTAGTTTTAAGAAATTCAAGTTTGTAAGTAAATTTTCCTCTCGTAAACACGTGAGAATGAACATATGGGTGACTTGTATAAAATTTCCTCAAGTGCCATTTTAGTTCTTGTTTTTCATTTTGAGGAACTTTTCTGTACTGCAATGTGAAGAAAGATTGAGATAAACGTGGGTATCAAGTCATAATGTTGTGAGTCTGTAATTTTAACGACTTATACAATTCGAAGGTTTTATCATTCATTTAACTGATTGTTATTTTCTTGTATATAATAAATAATTGTGAGATCCTACATCTTTTACTATTAGATGGAATTACCGCTAATTTTTTCCTTGTGTGGCAATCAAAACAATTATTGTCAATTCACTATGAAGGTGGCATTCGGATCTCGGCAGTAGCGAGCTGGCAGCGGCGACTCTGTGCAGCGCTGCTACGAGGTTATGGATAGCAACGACCAGGCAGCGATTGTCACGTACCCTCAATATCAGTAGGAATGACTGCGCAAAATCGGTAGCTTTGGGGAGGAAATCGGCACAAGGAAGATTTTTCCAAGAATCCCAATATTTAGAATAAAACATAAACAAAGGAAGATTTAATTATGAAATAATGCAATTTTCTTCCAACCAAAATAACATTCAAATAAAATAAAAATTTTTTCAATACAAAATAACAAAATATGCTGTTGAAAGTTCATTTGAAATTGTTTTAATGTGCGGGCAAAATGATAACATAATCTCCTTCTTGGATTATACGGACACTATAATGGAATAATTCATTATTTTTATTCTGCAATACAGAAACACCAATAAACATATTATAATTTTAAAGGCATGTATCTTAAATACGCATTGGAGAATTGTAGGAAGTGTATAATTCTTCAGCAGCGCAACCATACTGCTTCGTAGTCACCGCCGGGTCACGACTGCCGAGATTCAAATGCCACCTTAAGGTTGTACACTACTTTCATTTGCCCTATGCATCACAATAATTGTTTCAATGATTTCTTATAAACGGCATGTTGAATTCTTTTAATGTTTTGAATGTACATTGAGGCGTGTATGCAAAAGACTTTCCTCGAAAGTTTTCGAAAAAATATTCAATATTTTTGCGTGTAATCCAATCCATCCAAGGCGGGTAGTTTGAACTAACTTCAACAATTACTGGCGATAAATACGAAAAACATTGAAAATTGATATTTGTTTCGATATCAGAAAGTTGTCCTAATTTGATTTTTGATTTGATTTTAATCCATCACCTTTCAAATCGGATATATGTTCATGTATAAATATTCGGAAGGTTATGGATTAAAATCAAATTAACAAATCGATGGCTAATGAGGTCAACTTTTAGATACTGAAAGAAATTACAATTTCTTCTTTTCCATCGCCAGTAATTGTTGAAGTAAGTTTGAATTATCCGCCTGGAATGGATTGAATTACACGGAAAAATATCGAATTTCGATTCTTAAACGTTCGGAGAAAGTCTTGTTCATACACGCCTGAATGTACATTCAAAAAATTAGAAGACTTCAACGTGCCGTTCATGAGAAATCATTGAAACAATTATTGTGAAGCAATGAAGCCTTAAGAACCTTAAGAAGTGGTTTGAACAAATCTCCCACAAAGGTTACTCTTCAGTATGTAAGTGCAAATAGCGATTCGTTGATTTTGCTATTTTTACTGAAGCTATATTTTATTTCTCCAAAATCACACCGAAGAAAAATGTTCTGGGAAAGGTCTCCTTTAAGTGACTTTTTCCGAGTCCGCCTATTTGGAGGGAGTGACAAGTTTATTGTTAATTTAGGGAAAAGTTCCAAATGATTTATAGAATTTGGATGCGAGAAAGAGAGTGTTAATTGGCAGCTTAGGGAAAAGCAGAAAGGATTTTGTACGGGTTCACCTACGTGAGGTGGAGAATAAGTTTACGTGAGTCCTGAAATTGGAAAAGGGGTTGATTTTTGAGGAGTCTGAAGAGAAGTTTCACAAGGCCAATGTTAGGTAATGGTAGTTGATTTTGGAGGAACTTGCGTGAATTGTATTCCAGAGTCTTGAAGTCTTTCTCAATTTGATGATCATTTTAATAATGATTAATGATGGATTTATGTTACATTAAGGGTTGTGACATGATGCATTTCTTTGGAATCATTGTGATTCAAGTGTGATGAACGTAGGTGGCAAATGGTCATACTTGACCAAATTGTGGCGGGATTATTTTTTTATCGTTAGTTCTAAAATATTCAGTAAATTCTTTGCATTTTTTATTCCTTATGAAAATCCATTTCCTTGGAGACCCCAAATTAAACACAAAGTCCAGTTCCTAGTGCGACATATACAGGGTGTTTTCAAAGGGGAGGCTTTTCCTCGTCAAAATAAGTTGAGATTTCAAAATTCCTTTATATGAAATATTCTCCAGGGCCGAGTATTTCGAAATCAAAGTTACATGCCAATCTGAGAAATTCCCAGAACTGGTCTGAAGGTACGTGTAGTCATCTAAATGTGTTTATTAAATGCGTTCAGTTTACGGAAATCATCGGACAGGGCGTTTGATTTTTGCGACTTTTCCGAGTTTCGTAATGTGTTTTTTAATAGGTGGATTGGACGTGGTGGGTCGGTTTCCTGGCCTGCACGCTCCCCGGATCTCAACCCCTGTGATTTCTTCTTTTGGGGTAATTTGAAAACATAAGTGTACAGTAACGCCGAGGCAAATAGTGTTGAAGCACTAAAACAACGCATTGATAATGCTTGTGACATTATTCGTGAGCAAACTGATGTGAAAGTTGCTGCATGTAAGAATTCGCTATGAAGCCAGGCAAGACTTTGTGCACATCAAACGAATGGTGACTATTTCGAACAATTTCTGTGAACAACTTGGATCAATTTTATCGGAGATTGTGACTTTCTAATTTTTTTATAGGACCTTTTCAACCAGTAAGTTTTCCTCTGCGAATAAAATCCCTCAGTTCCATATTCACTTGCTGGAATGCATATGGCACCGTGATTCATAGCAGATCTCCTAACAGAGAGATAACACGATCCAGAGTCTTCTTAAGATCTTGATGCGCAAGATTTTTTGCACTTTTTCCAAATTGAATATTTTATATGGTCAACTTTCGGCGAAATGATTTCTTTTGATGTGTTCTAGCACCTGTCAAAAAAAGCTTCACCTTAAAAAACTGTATATGTAAGTAAATTCTGGTTGAAGGATATAATATAATAAAACAAAAAAATAAATTTATGATAGTGTAAACATAATAAACTCTGTTCTGCTACCCATCTCGCGAATAACAAAAATTATGAAAGTACCTAATGCGACCACAAAGCCCAGATATGAAAATAAAAAAAACATAATAAATAAGAATATTATATTGAGGCAATACCTACTTCGAGGAACTATATAAACACGAGCCAGGATGCTTTCCACCATTCCAAGAAACCGTGCGAATATTGTTCGCCTGTCGCTCTGTCGCATTGGAACAGTGGTTTACTTTTTGAGAAAAAAAAATTATGATAAATCAGTTCGTTTTATAAGCTCTTAACATCAAACCGTTGTTATCCCAATTTTTCTGTGTTCCAAACTGTAGATCAAGTAATCATTTATCTCATAGTTGTGTTTATTGTCTCTGAAACAAATGAAGTTTCTTTTTAAAAATGGACTTTTGGAACGGAAACATAATTATTTGAACATTTGTGTCTACTTCACACTTGACGGAGGGATCTATCATAATTCGCTCAAATCGTAAAAATTTCTTTAACTATTATTATTATAGTTTGTGGCGGCTCCTCGCACGTCCAGAAGATGGCGTTGTCCGCTACAGTGGTCATCTTCGCGAGGTTCACTCGACGTGCGGAAAGTACGAGAGAAGGACCTCTCCAAGTAAACAACAAAAATTATATTGAAGGCGAAGGGAAGTGAGTTCCTCGCGTTTTCAAATACCAATTCATGTGCAGTGAGTACCACTTCTCTTGAGCAGGGCAACAGTTTCTTGGTCAGCCCTACTGAGTCCACCAGAAACCATGAGATCAACACACAACAGTTCTCATCAGGCAGCTGCTTCAGAACGTACCCGTTCTATCAGCATCCGCCGCATCGTTTTTCCCCTCATCAAGGTCACTGATAGGGGAGTCATGTGGAGACTCTCCGCTCGTCCGGAAGATGGCGTTGTGGGCTACGTCACACCGCGTTGCCTGCGGTCGTCTTCTTCATGTGCAATTAACGTGCGGTGAGGAACACTATTCGACGGTATACCAACTGATCAGATTAACAGATAATGAAAGAAAAAATTTAGAAAAGCACTGCCGTGAAGGCAGGAGCTTTTGAGCGCTCGTACATGCACCTTGTAGGTAGATTCGCATTTTCCTGTTTTAGAAATCAATTGAAGGAATTTTCGACAGGTGTCAAAAAAATTCTGAAACTTAGGTGAAACTCCAGACTTCATGTCAGTGCTTCAGCTGATCAACTTTTTTTCGTTAATTCGCTAGAATTTTCTACGGTATCTATGGACTTGGTGATGCGATCTGAACAAAATTTCGCAAGTAGTTTGAATACATTATTCTTCAGCTAGGTGTGCAATTTCATTCCAATCCAATCAGTAGTTTCGAAATTATCTGGAAAAAATTATTTTGAACGGCCATATTTACGGAACCCCTAGTCTAATTTCGCTCATTGGTGAACGTGACCGCGATATTCGCGATCCAAACCTACCCTGAAAATTTCAAGTTCCTAGGCCTTTCCCTTCGGAAGTTATAATTTTATATGGTTTCTGGTCATGCGTTCTGGTCATGTGATCTGGACAAAATGTAGCATTAATATATCATTCTCGATTAACACCTCATTCTCCATTTGAGTGCAAAGTTTCATCTCGATCAAATCTGTAGTTTCGAAGTAATCAGGATAACAAAATTCTGAACGGCCATATTTACGGAACCCCTGGTGGAATTCTGCCCATTAACGAACTTAACCGAGGCATTTGGGATCTGAACCTACACTGATAATCCCAAGTCTCTAGGTTGATCCGTTCGAGAGTTATCGTGCTCACGGAAGGCCGGACGGACGGACAGACTCGAATTTTCCGACGGATTCGTCATCAGTGAGTCGAACATAGTCGATTGAGACCATTTTCGGCTCAAAATTCGAAAAATACAGACATCGTGACGAATTGATATAGCCCTCGTGTAAGTAGTACGAGCGCTCAAAAATGAACCTATCTACAGATACTGGAGTCGTTTTCCTAGATATTGAAAAGGCATTCGACAACATGTAGAAGATGAAGATGTTGAAGTTTACAGCCGAACTGACTAGATTAATACAAGCATACTTGAAGGAAAGAAAATTTAAAATCAACATAGATGGTACGAGATCAACCACCAGGAAAATTGAAGCCGGCGTACCACAAGGATCGGTCCTAGGACCGTTCAACATATATATGTCGGACATACTGATAATTGGAAGATGTAAGATTGCCCAGTTTGCAGATGACACTGTTGTATACTACTCCAGCAGAATTAGGAATTCCCTAACGAATAAGTAACTCCAGATAGACGTAGACATACTAATGATATATTTCAAGAAATGGAGGTTCAAGAGTAATGCGAAGAAAACAGTTGCCATATACTTCGGCGGCACAAATTTGAAGAAGGAAAAAGCAGGGAACGTCATGATAGAAAACCAGAAGATAGACTGAGAAGATGAAGCAAAATATCTGGGCGTGACCCTAGATGAAAAGTTGAAATTCAACAAACAAATGGAAGAAATCAAAAATAAGACCAGGCAACTAAAAGGATGGTAATGTTACCAGTCAGAACCACAGACAAGAAGAAATATCTCTTGCAAAGAACCCAATGACGAATAGCCAAGAACCACGCAGAAGAGAGGAGGACCTCTCCAAGTAATCAATAGAAGAAAAAAGGAAAAATTATATTAAAGGCGAAGGGAAGTATATTCCTGTCCATTTCAAAAACCAGGACCACCAAAAGTTCATGGAACATTTCAATAACAATTCGTGAAGAGGAAATTAATGGATCAGTGTTAAGGAGATCCGAGAAAGTATTGTGTAATTAACGGTTCATTTATAGGTATGTTGTTGAAAATTTCATGAGGTTAAAATAAATTTGCGCGATTTCACTTTTATCACTATGGTTGTGATGGTATGAAATAAAATGTGAACTTTGGGTGCAGAAATAAAATTTTATTTCCCAGGAAATATTATTGAAACTAACATAAATTTTAAGGTCATTATTTCAATTTTACTTTGTTTCAAAGATATTAGATAATTGAGTTTCTCAGTTATCCAATTTGGATCAAAAAATTAGACTCATTCCATATAATTCTGTGGTTGGACCTGGAGTTTCTAGAAGAATTATTTTGACGAGAATGCAGTTGAAATTTATTGGGTCGAAAATCTTCGAAAGAAAAGATTTGGTGTAAGAAATAGAGGTGATGATGACCTAATCTCATAATATGTTTTCTCCAGAATTCCAAAAAAATTCTGAAACTTGGGCGAAACTCCAGACTTCATGTCAGTGCTTCAGCTGATCAATTTTTTTTCGATAATTCGCTAGAATTTTCTACGGTATCTATGGTCTTGGTGATAAGATCTGGACAAAATTTTGCACGTAGTTTGAAAACATTATCCTTCAGCTAGGTGCAAAATTTCATTCCAATCAGATCAGTAGTTTTGAAACTATCAGGAAAAAAATATTTTGAACGGCCATATTTACGGAACCCCTAGTCTAATTTTGCTCATTGATGAACGTGACTGCGATATTCGCGATCCAAACCCACCCTGAAAATTTCAAGTTCCTAGGCCTTTCCGTTCAGAAGTTACAATTTTCTATGGTTTCTATGGTTCTGGTCATGCGATCTGGACGAAATCTTGCTTTAATATATCATTCCCGATTAAAATACAAAATTTAATCTCGATCGAATCCGTAGTTTCGAAATTATCGAGAAAACAAAATTTCAAACGACCGTATTTACGGAACCCCTAGTATAATTCTGCTCATTGTTAAACGTGAACGCGACATTTCAGATCCACACCTATCCTAACAATTTCAAGTCCCTAGGCCTTTCCGTTCGAAAGTTTTGATTTTCTATGGTTTCTATGGTTCTGGTCTTGTAATCTGGAGAAATGTAGCTTGAATATATCATTCTCCATTCAAATACAAAATTTCGTGACGATCGAATTTGTAGTTTTGAAATTATCAAGGAAACTAAATTTCAAACGACCATATTTACGGAACCCCTTGTATAATTTTGCTCATAGATGAACGTCATCACGACATTCCAGAACCTCACCTATCCTGAAAATTTCAAGTCCCTAGGCGTTTCCGTTCAAAAGTTACAATTTTCTATGGTTTCTATGGTTCTGGTCATGCGATCTAGACAAAATTTCACATGTAGCTTGAACACCTCATTCTCCATTTGAGTGCAAAGTTTCATTTCGATCGAATCTGAAGTTTCGAAATAATCAGGAGAACAAAATTTTGAAGGGCCATATTTTCGGAACCCCTGGTGGAATTCTGCCCATTAACGAACTTAACCGAGGCATTTGGGATCTGAACCTACCCTGAAAATTTCAAGTCTCTAGTCCGTTCGAAAGTTATCGTGCTTAAGGACGGCCGGACGGACAGACTCGAATTTTCCGACGGATTCGTCATCAGTGAGTCGAACATAGTCGATTGAGACCATTTTCGGCTCAAAATTCGAAAAATACAGACATCGTGACGAAATGATATAGCCCTCGTGTAAGTAGAACGAGCGCTCAAAAAAGCTCGTGAATTCACATCAGGGTTTTTTGAATTTTTTATTCTCCATCATCGATTCTTTTGTCATGAAAATTAATATTTGGCGAAATTATGACGCTTTGGTTCATAAATACAAGCGCAAATAGTCAACAACCACACCTCTTACTGAGAAGTTGAATCGTTAGCACAAACAAAAAGTTTAGCCCTGTTTTACAGGATAGTTTTTCAGCAATTTGATACATCGATTTTTAGCCTCTCAAAATTCATGGATCGGATTTTCGATAATCCCGGGCAATAGTTCATTTTTGTACCAAATCTAAAGCAATTAGCCCTTGTGTAGTTTCCGAGAAAAGCTCTGGAACACCAACGGATTTTGTTTTATTATTGATAGTTCAGTTATAAGTTTCGGTGAAGCGAAGTGTTCAGTGTTCGGTTGGCCAGGCTCCTTCAGAGTTGACTGACATGAGCCCAACATTCATGCAACCTCAATTCAATTATTCAAGTTTATTTCTAAACATGAAGATGAAATGGGATCATATTAATCCTTCATTCGGAACCGAAGTTTATGCTTCAAGGATGAGATATCGCTAATTTATTCAATCGGTAGACGAACTCGTACTAATTTCTATTCATCATCTCATAACTCAAACCGTTACGAGAACCTGTCGCCGATTGGATCGTCCAAATGACAATGCCATTCTTTCTTTCATTGTCATGGGGCATTAATGAATGAAAACAGGTGAAATCATTTTGACGAACAGATGGAACGAACCATAAGGCGCACTTGTTCGATTTCCCAGCATGAAGTTAATATCGATAGTGTCGATAATGACAACATAAACTTTGACGAACACCAAAAGGAAAACTGGAGTTTCGGGAAATCTTAAAAAACTCTGGAACCGCAAGTCGGATGTCCTGGGGTCGTCGACCCTGAAAATTTCGGACCGATCTCTTGAAAATTGCGACGTGGGTACAACAAATACTCTGAAAAAACATTTTTTATCGGCATAAGCCCGAGTGAAATCGGCTAGACTGGCGCGGAGAGTCGTTCCTTCACGCCTTCCAAGGCGCTGATTATTCGGGGTATGAAAAACGAATCTCCTGTTCGTATTACAAAACGGCTGGACCAAATTTGATGAAATAACTTTCTTTTTCTAAGCAAATCGATAACATTTGCACTGATGAAGGTGTGTGGTACCAAAAAAAGTGTGTGTTTCTCCAAAAGTAGTGGAGTGACTTAAAGAATAATATTGAAGTAAGAAGGTACAATATCGAACTTTTCCCCATTAATAATTAGTTTTTCCAGATCTAAAGAATTCATTACTGCTCTATCTACTCAACTTGAACCTCGTTCAAACGGCGTTTGATATAAATTGGATTGTGAACCATTTACTATTTGTGTACTTCTCCTTGTAAGGAATATACGGTACAAGAGAAATACTTGGTATTTCTCCCATTACTCCTGACCGTTAATGGACGTCGTTAAAAATTCTTTCATGCCTATCCACTATCGATGAATTCTTGAAACCTATTGGAACTATATCACTAGTAGAAATCACATATCTACAGGGTGTTTCGTCCCGCCGACCAATTCGTTCAGAGTTCGTTGCTGAGATCTTTTTTGAGCGCTCGTACTACTTACACGAGGGCTACATCATTTCGTCACGATGTCTGTATTTTTCGAATTTTGAGCTGGAAGTGGTCTCAATCGACTATGTTCGACTCACTGATGACGAATCCGTCGGAAAATTCGAGTCTGCCCGTCCGGCCGTCCGTCCGTCCGGCCGTAAGCACGATAACTCTCGAACGGAACAACCTAGAGACTTGAAATTTTCAGTGTGGGTTCAGTTCCCGAATGCCTCAGTTAAGTTCGTTAATAGTTCAAATTCCACCAGGGGTTCCGTAAATATGGCCGTTCAAAGTTTTGTTTCCCTGATCACTTGAAAACTACAGATTTGATCGAGATGAAATTCTGCACTCGAATGGAGAATGAGATGTTCAAGCTACATGTGAAATTTTGTCCAGATCGCATGACCAGAACCATAGCACCATAGAAAATTGTAACTTTTGAACGGAAACGCCTAGGGACTTGAAATTTTCAGGATAGGTGTGGATCTCGAATGTCGTGATCACGTTCACCTATGAGCAAAATTTTACTAGGGGTTCCGTAAATATGGTGGTTTGAAATTTAGTTTTCTTGATAATTTCAAAACTACAGATTCGATCGTGACGAAATTTTGTATACTAATGGAGAATGATATATTCAAGCTACATTTCTCCAGATCACATGACCAGAACCATAGAAATCATAGAGAATCATAACTTTCAAACGGAAAGGCCTAGGGACTTGAAATTTTCAGGATAGGTGTGTATCTGAAATGTCGCGTTCACGTTTATCAATGAGCAGAATTATACTAGGGGTTCCGTAAATACGGTCGTTTGAAATTTTGTTTTATCAATCATTGCGAAACTACGGATTCGATCGAGATGAAATTTTGTATTTTAATCGAGAATGATAAGAATGATATATTGAAGCAACATTTTGTTCAGATCGCATGACCAGAACCATAGAAAATTATAGCTATTGAACGGAAAGGCCTAGGAACTTGAAATTTTCAGGGTCGGTTTGGATCGCGAATTTTGCGGTCACGTTCATCAATGAGCAAAATTAGATTAGGAGTTCCGTAAAACTGGCCGTTCAAAATATTTTTCTCCTGATAGTTTAGAAACTACTGTTGGGATTGGAATGAAATTTTGCACCTAACTGAGGAATAATGTATTCAAACTATGTGCGAAATTTTGTCCAGCTCGCATCACCAAGACCATAGATAGCGTAGAAAATTCTAGCGAGTTATCGAAAAAAAATTGGTCAGCTTAAGCACTGACATGAAGTCTGGAGTTTCGCCTAAGTTTCAGAATTTTTTTGACGGTTGTCGAAAATTCCTTCAATTGACTTCTAAAACTGGAAAATGCGAATCTACCTACAAGGTAGATGTACGAGCGCTCAAAAGCTCCTGACTTCACGGCAGTGCTTTTCGTAATTTTTTCATTTTGGATACTCAAATTTTAGTGTCGTAGAACACTTCGTGTTCAAAAAGATAATTGTGGAAATGAAAGGAAGTTTTTGTTAGACAGGTACCTCGAGATGAAAGAGAGTCACTCATGCTATGTTAGTGTAACTTTATTGTTTAAATCTACACCGGTGCAACGTGGGGCTTACATCTCTTGTTTAAGATTTTCAAATACGACGTTAAAAATTCGAAAAATTTGAGAAGCCCTGACGAAGTCAAGAGTTCAATGTCAGTATGACAAATACTGTCATTTTTTTTTATAAACTTCAATAGATGGAATCACCGAATTATATCGAATATATCAGAAAAACATAATTGTCTGTTCCAACTGGCAATTGTGTCTTATTGCTGGTTTAAATTTACAATTATACATAGATGCGGGTTGAAAATCACAATCATGTATAATTACCAGTTGGAACTAGAACTTTTTGATGATTCCCAGTGTGCACTGACCACTTTACATAATTTATAATTGCCAGTCCAATCTGACAATTATGTGTAGTTGCCAGTTTTAACTGACAGTTATACATAATTTCCAGTTTCAACTGGCAATTATTGATAATTTTCTGTTTCTCTGAGTCAACGTCTAGGAGTTTAGTAGTATCCGAAGGATATTCAATTCAGAATGCCCCCAATCTTAATGAAATCTGTAAGTTGTTTCGAAAAAAAAATACATTGTTCTAAAATGATGTACGAACCTTTCGGGAATGTTATCTCAATAAATAAGATGAATTTCAGGGGTGACGGTGAAACCTAGTACACCCTAAAAAATATTGCCTTCTTCTGGCGAGTCGATAGCCAGTGAAAAAATTGAAACATGCCAACCATTGTCTGCTCTCTCCCCGAAGTTATTTCGAATATATTATTCCATGATGAAAGTTTAGAGGAAAATTCGAACACCTGTTGAACTCTAGAGCGTAACTCCGGTACACTTAATCAAAATGGGAATAATCTTTCACGTGCACTACCTAGTCTTGGTCAGCGAGGTGTAGGCAATACAAGGTAGTACCCACTAAATATTGAGGTAGACGTTCACGAGCGACGATAAAGTACCAGTGAGATACGCGAGTTTCTATTTGCGCTTTTACTGTCGAATAGAATACTGTGGAAATTTGGTGGAAAGTGAAAATGTTGGACTTCTTCTGTGAAATGAATTATGTGCTTTGCATATTTGGATTGTGGCAATTAGGAATTGATGATTCCCTATTTTCTAGTGGTAAGAATATTCATTAATTTTCCCGAGAGCTATGGAGATTATTTTTACATATTCATTATTTTCTCATAGTTGGACATAGGCATCATGTAACAAACAAAAACTCCTATATTTCCAAAAATAAAGTTCGAAATAATTCGAATAGAGTTATTTGAATTGTACGTCATGTAATATATGGAACTATTGAATCACTCATAGAGCTGGCAGACAGTAACATACTTACTTTAGTTTGCTTTACCGCTTAAAAAAAGCTCGAACAATGTTTATCGGAACGAGACTCTCATGGCGGTTGACGCCATCCTAAGTAAGGGACGAAGTCGATGAATGGGAAAGAAGCAGAAAAATGTTGAATAGAACATAACCAAGCCTTTGTTACTATAAGGACATCAACATCGATGGGGGTATTACGCTTATTTTATTTCTTATCGTTGTTCCTTTATAACTGCTACTATGGGTTTGATCAGGTCATTCCATATACCATCAATATATCTCCCACCATATCTGATTGTTATTTTGGTCCTAAACTAGTTTCTTGAATCACCTAAACTTCACTACCATTTTCATTAATACAAAAGAAATAATTCTCTCTCTCTCTCATGATAATCATTTTGACGTCTTCGAAATCGGTTTAATCAACGTCTTAACAAAAAATTGCCCATCGAATTACGGGGAGTTTCAAATAATTTTGATTGATACACAATACATATCTATATTTAATGTTTTCTTCATTATATCGAAACTTGTTTGACCATTCAAAAGGGAATATCGTGCTTATTGGTCCATCATGAGTCGTTTCCTTTTTCCTTGAAGTCATTGTTTTTTCATCGATAACGATCAGAATTCTTCTAAATGGCTAGAATGTCAGGTAATTGTTCGAATAATTCAACAAACTAGAGGGTTGAGAAAGAAATTAAAATGTTATTTTAAGGTTATGTAATTGTGTTCAGAACAATTACTTTGATGTCGAAAGATATGTTGCGAAAATCAAATAAATGATCAAGGATCAAGGATTAATAGAATGATGATTAATCTTTTAGTGACTGTTTCTACTTCTTCATTTGATTAATCTTTTCACTTCCTTTATGTGTTGATTCTGTATTTGGTTTACTTTATTCGAGAACTTTGTAAATTTATTCATCAAATTATATTTCCTTCAATTATTCATTTGTTCATTGAATATAATGATGTGAAATGAAAATAATCTCTACAGGAGCTATATAACAAAATACCTAAGGAACTTTTTAGCACAGTAACTGAAAAGATCTTTCGATTCTTTCAACGAATAGAAGGAATGATAATCCAACTAGAAATAAATTCCGATATAAAAATAACTGAAACTATAAAACTAATTCCACGTTAAAGTAGAAGAGTACTACGGCGTTTTTAACTATGAAGGTAACTTTTAACAGGTATTTAAGGCGATCAATCAAGAATAATTATTGGTAGGTGGACTAAATCGAGAAGGTTCGACTCACTGATGACGAATCCGTCGAAAAATTCAAGTCTGTCCGTCTGAAAAATGCGAAGCTACCTACAAGGTGGATGAACGAGCGCTTAAAAGCTCCTGACTTCACGGCAGTGTTTATAAATTTTTTTCATCAGAACCAGTTCAAACTTATCGTAGATGGTGTGAAAATAAGTTCCAGTTCTTATTTAATTCGGTCCAAATTTCCAAACGAAGTGGAATCTCATATGTATTGTTGCATCTTCAGATGCATAAAACTCATTACAGATAACAGTTAAAATACGAGTGAAATTAACGAGCGGATTGGCTGATTTATTTCGTCTTTCTGTGTATGAGAGATTATGTAAAATAAGGAGCATATGGTCAATGCGTGAAATTGGAAACTGCTTCGGAG
The DNA here is from genome assembly GCA_963966015.1 of Aphidecta obliterata. Lineage (NCBI taxonomy): Eukaryota > Metazoa > Arthropoda > Insecta > Coleoptera > Coccinellidae > Aphidecta > Aphidecta obliterata. The sequence goes on along the minus strand of OZ014434.1, from coordinate 11,930,809 downwards.
TTTTTTGAATTATAGAATGCAAATCAAGAACCCACGTTCTCAAAAACTCAACCCAATTATGAGAGGATTATTTTCTGATTATTGATAGGATATTGGTCGAATTTAATTTATGAATTAGTGTTGAAATGATTACCATTTTTCACTACTTTCTTATCGAAAACCGTTCTGGAAATGCACTATATTTATTCATTTCGAATAGCCCAAAAATCATTTCATTGCACAGTCCATCGTCAATAAGATAAAGAGAGTAGAGGGTGTTTCTTAAGGGGAGGCTTTTTTTTTACAGCTGCATTCAAAACGTAATACGTACCTACATCAGATCCACGCTTTGAATTTCTCACACTCGCGGATTTTTGGAATTATGACTAATTTTGATGAGTTCTAGCACCTGTAAAAAAAAGCCTAAGCTTTGAAAACACCCTGTATATTCGAAAGAACATTCTTCAACGCTCAATATTCACCGCATAAAATACTCGAATCCTTCTCCTGAAATTGTTTGAAATTTGGGAATAAAAAAGAAATGAAATTCTAACGATAGATATTTATTGAACTCAAAATTTCATATTTCAAAAAGTATTATCTCACTTCTTAATGAATTGCTGAAGAAATCTATACTCAATTATATGTGAGAGTTATTGATTTGTTTGCTTCCAATAAACGTATGTATTGTATGTATTAAATATTGTAACTTTAGTCTGTGAAAATCGAATTTCTGACCTGACCACTCAATTATAAATCTGAATATTTAGTGGTATAAGGATAAGAATTATGGTTTTCAAGTCAATATGGTTTTAATTAACACCTTGAAAATCCCTACCGATTATATTTCCGTAAATGGAATGAATCGACCATTTTAGAATAAAATATGCGCATGATAATCAACTTTATAATAATTAATCCTGACATTCATAATAATTACATTTGGATCTAATTTAAATGAAACTATACTTTACAAATCGAAACAACACCACCTAATATGTCGACTCTTTGAAACCCAAAATCTTTCAATAATGCCAGTCAGTAGCCCAACAAAAATAAAATCGAAAAAACGTTCCGACACTTTATATAGTTTCTCCCTTTGCGCGTTGAAGAATATTTGAACTGAAACAACCAGCCTGCAATTTATTATTTCAAATTGATTTTTTGGCATTTAAGCAGACTCACATAAAAAAAATTACGAAAAGCACTGCCGTGAAGGCAGCTTTTGAGCGCTCGTACATGCACCTTGTAGGTAAATTCGCATTGTCCAGTTTTAGAAATCAGTAGTTTCGAAACTATCAGAAAAAAAATATTTTGAACGGCCATATTTACGGAACCCCTAGTCTTATTTTGCTCATTGATGAACGTGACCGCGATATTAGCGCAAACCCACCCTGAAAATTTCAAGTTCCTAGGCCTCTCCGTTCGAAAAATACAATTTTCTATGGTTTCTATGGTTCTGGTCATGCGATCTGGACAAAATATTGCTTCAATATATCATTCTCGATTAAAATACAAAATTTCATCTCGATCGAATCCGTAGTTTCAAATTTATCGAGAAAACAAAATTTCAAACGACCGTATTTACGGAACCCCTTGTATAATGTTGCTCATAGATGAACGTGATCACGACATTCAAGATCCACACCTATCCTGAAAATTTCAAGTCCCTATGCGTTTCCGTTCAAAAGTTATAATTTTCTATGGTTTCTATGGTTCTGGTCATGCGATCTGGACAAAATTTCACATGTAGCTTGAACACCTCATTCTCCATTTGAGTGCAAAATTTCATCTCGATCAAATCTGTAGTTTTCAAGTAATCAGGGAAACAAAACTTTGAACGGCCATATTTATGGAACCCCTGGTGGAATTTGGCCCATTAACGAACCCAACCGAGGCATTTGGGAACTGAACCTACACTGAAAATTTCAAGTCTCTAGGTTGATCCATTTGAGAGTTATCGTGCTTACGGCCGGACGGACGGACAGACTCGAATTTTCCGACGGATTCGTCATCAGTGAGTCGAACATAGTCGATCGAGACCATTTTCGGCTCAAAATTTGAAAAATACAGACATCGTGACGAAATGATATAGCCCTCGTGTAAGTAGTACGAGCGCTCAAAAAAGGTGTATTTTGAACGGTCACCAAAATAATTATTGTACTAAAACAATGAGTGCCAAGTTTTAAAACCCTGTCTCCAAAATAATATTTGGCCACCAAAATTAATAAATGAGCACCTCAACCAGAAACAGAATTTATGAGCACCGAAAAGTTGGCATAAATACATATTACCTAATGTAAAGTGTGAACACCAAAAACATGAAATAATCTATAAAATTTTTGTATTATATCCAATAAAATTCTATGAGCTGAAAATAAAATTAAACGAAAACCCAAACTGAATAATGTTTCCCAGAAAGTATCAGTGCACACAAAATATACTATACAAACCCCATATAATGATGGTTGAGAAAATATTTACTTATTTATTTCAGGCAAACATATGATATGAGAGATTGATAAAAAATAATATTCATTTCGATTTTTTTTTAACTAAGACTTTGCAACTAAATATCCGTTTCAGGCTTGAGAAATGTATTAATTTATTTTAGGCAAACTTATAATATATGTAGATTAATAGAGAATAATATTAATTTGTCATGTTTTAAATACATAGGGTGAATGTTGATTAATACTTTTGCAACTCTTTCAGATCAGAGAAATTTATTTCAAGCAAACGTAACATATACGTGAGATCCATAGAAAATAATATGGATTTTAATTTTTTTAGATACGGGGTAGTATTGAAAGCTTTATAAGTACGAACTGAATTAAAATCAGAGGCGTATCAATGTGAACAATAAATAATCCTTGAATGAAATAAAGAGAGGACAACCGACGAGAGCCTTATACTTATTGTATCGTTAAAAGTTAAAATGTATTTTTAGTTTTGGTGATAGAATGTTTAATATTTTATGCCTGTGTTGTTGGGACTCAAATACATTATTATGATGCTGATTTTTGTTTCCTTTAGTGCTCAAATATTTTGTGTTCAAGTAAGATTTGGGAGATTTGTTGCTGCTCAAATATTTGAATAAACTTTAGAGCTCAAAAATAGATAATTTGGTAATTAAATTTTGGTGCTCAACTATTATTTTTGGTAACACAAGATAAATATTTTATTGGGAAATCATTACTTTGGTGCTCGGTTAAATACAACCCCATAAAAAATGCAAAGATAGTTTTTGCAATCTGAAAAAGAATCAATAATAATCAAACGGTCGATGTCTGCTCGTGGCACCCTGCTCAGGTACTGAAACACACATCACTGCTTGTCTTCAACGTTATCGAATTCGTCACTGGTAGAAATAAGTATTTTTTAATTCACCAAACAATTGGCTCATCCAAAAACTCCCGACTACTGAATTGTTACAAAATAATCACAAAAATGCAGGGGCGTAAACTCCCCCCTCCTTGGAATATATTGACGTTAAATCCGGACATCCTGTATAAATAATTCATTGCAATACGAGGATTTTTCCTTTGCGATTATACTGTTGAAAATGATGTTGATGACAACACGATCTTACGAAGGATTGAATAAATGAAGAAAACGAGGGGTTCTCATAAATATAATTGAATAATATGAATACAGAAAATACAAATATAGAGTTTATTATATCATATAATCACATTTTCATCTATGGAGACGTATATCATTACAAAATATGATTCTTTGAGTGAAAAAGCTTTAATTCTCGAAAAATATATAAGAATATTAATCCCAAACAGAATTATTAATATCTCGTTAAGAGTGATACAGTTAAATATCTGATGCTATCACCTTGAGAAAAACATCCTATCGCAGCAGAGTTTGAATCAGCAACTCACAACAAATTCAATACAAATTTCCATCTCTACATGCGATCTTCGATGTTTTCCATTCTTCAGTTCATTTCAACACATGTCAACGAGGAAATTAAAATCACGTCAAAAATTGGATTTAAGGATACACCCTCATCGAAAAATTCAATTCAAAGGTGCACAGGCAGTACCTCCTTCTTCTTGGAAACCAAGGAAAGAATAAGCACGAATAGAATCAGACATAAAGCAACAAGCACCAATCCTAAACCTGTCCAAAATGTTGCTTTCGTGATGATGAGGCTTTCGTTCTGCGTGGAAGACAGTGAATTACGTTTATCTTTTTCAACAGTGGCGTTATGGAAAATTTCCAATAATTTATCCATTTTTTCGGAATTCTTTTGGTTCTGCTTGATCAATGAGAAGGATGCCATATTAAATTTACTGTTGGTATAATTTTTGGCCGAATCCACGCAACAGATGCCCCTCAAATTTTCCCTTTCTTCACAGTCCCCCTTACCAACTTCAACACCGTTATTATCGAAGAATCTCAATGTTTCTACCAAATTCTCGCAAAACAGGGAATTTTTGTCTATTTTGATTGTCTTCAAGTTTGGAATGTGTAAAGCCAGGGAAAAATAATCGATAATTTCGATTTTGTTGTTGCTTATATCCAGAATTGATAGGGACTCTAATGGAATCAATCTTTTTACGTGGAAATCCACAATTTCGTTATTAGAGAGGTCCAAATGTTGCAAACGGTTTAATTTTGCGAATGTTCCTGTTCTCAAATAGGACAACTTGTTGTTGTTGATCTTCAACGTCTTCAAGGATGGGAACCATTTGAGGAAGTTGTAGGGTATTTCATCCAGGGAATTTTTTCCCAAATTCATTTGTTCGATCTTAGAATTTCTGTAGTTTTCAGTTGTTGGAATGAGTTTCCTCAACTGATTAGCTTCGATTGAGAAAACTTTCAGTTTCGGGAAATTGAATAATATTCTAATAGGAATCACTTCAATGGAGTTGTGGTCGAGAAGGAGTTCTTCCAGATCGTCACGCTCATTTTCGAAATATTCTTCAGTTATCTTAGGTATAATGTTGTTTGTGAGGTTTAAAACTTTAAGATTTGGAAAATGTTCTAATCCAGACAAACTCGTGATTGAGTTATGAGAAAGATCCAGGAATTCAACATTTATTAAAGTTTGACCAAGGGAAAAATTCATAATATTATTCTCATACATCGATAGTTCTTGTAAATTATCGAAAACTTTGAGTTCGTTAGGCACCGTATCCAGGCGATTATAATGCAGATCAATTTTCGTTATTTTTTTACTTTCAGTTTTGAAGAAAGTCAAGTTGCTCAAACCGTTTAGGGATAAGTCGAGTACCTCAACATTTTTAGAGAATCCCCCTTCACCTTTGAAAATATCTGACTTATCAAGATGGACATTAGATAGTTTGAGATACTTCAAAGACCTCAATGAAGACATACTATCATCGTCTAAGGCATGGAGTTCACCTGTTATCTGCAATATTTTCAGGTGATGTTTAGGTAAAAGATCCATAATTTTTTTCGTAAGTCTTCCGTTTGGAGGTAATCGAAGGTTAAGCGCACATTTGTCGGAAGTCAGTCTTTTGATGTCATTGTCATCTTGGATGATCTTCAGGTCCAATTCTGTCCAGTTGTCTGACCCACATATTTTTTTGACGTTCTCCGTTGTCAAATTGAATCCACCCACTAGCTGGAGCAAAATTGGAAACAAGGGGAAGATATAGATGACCCACATCTGCAAAATATTTCTAGTTAGTTATCTGGAATTATTTTCTGTTAAAATTTTTATGGGGGGGTTGAACATTTTTTCGCTCGAATGAATTCTAAGGACTTTGTATTGGAAATAATACCAAAAATAACTCTCTCCAATCATTCGATCTTCGGTTTTTATTCATCGACTCAGTCTTGTATATCAGTCCACAATATAATTGAATCACATCAATTGAATGATTCATTCACAGCCTTGAACAATAACAGTTGGTATCGATATAGAATAACATTTTATATTCTAAACAGGTTGTTTTCAAATGTGAGACTTTTTTTTTTGATAGTTTAATATTCACCAGGGTCGAGTATTTCGAAATCAAAGTTACCCGCGAGTCTGAGAAATTCTCAGTCCGGATCTGACTTAGATTCGTATGGATATCAAGATGTGTTTATTAAATGCGTTCAGTTTACGGGAAATCATCTGACAGGAAATTTTCAGGATAGGTGTGGATCTCGAATATTGGCGTCGCATTCATCAATGAGCAAAATTAGACTAGGGGTTCCGTAAATATGGCCGTTTGAAATTCAGTTTTCTTGATAATTTCAAAACTATGGATCTGATCGTGACGAAATTCTGTATTTAAATTGAGAATGATATATTCGAGCTACATTTTTTCCAGATCGCATGATCAGAACCATAGAGAATAATAACTTTCGAACGGAAAGGCCTAGGGACTTGAAATTTTCAGGATAGGTTCGGATCGCGAATTTCGTGGTTACTTTCATCAATGAGCAAAATTAGACTAGGGGTTCCGTACATATAGCCGTTCAAACTATTTTTTTCCTGATAATTTCGAAACTACTCATTGGATTGGAATGAAATTTCGGACATAGATGAAGAATAATGTATTCAAACCACGTGAGAAATTTTGTCCAGATCGCATTACCCAGACCATAGATACCGTAAAAAATTCTAGCGAATTATCGAAAAAAAAATTGGTCACCTAAAGCACTGACGTGAAGTCTGGATTTTCGCCTTAGTTTGAAATTTTCTTTGACAGATGTCAAAATCTTTCCAATTGGTTTCTAAAACTGAAGAATGCGAATCTACCTACAAGGTGGATGAACGAGCGCTCAAAAGCTCCTGACTTCACGGCGGTGCTTTTCTAAATTTTTATAGGACCTTTTCAATCAGTAATATTTCCTCACCTCAGTTTGAACTTTGAGAACTATACCGTTCAGGAAAAATCTCCTAGTGGAAGTTGAAAGAGATTATACAAATTTGCGATCAAATCCAGCACTTTATTTAATCCTGGAATGCATATGGCACTGTGATTCATGGCAGATCTCCTAACAGAGACATAACACGATCCAGAGTCGTCTTAAGATCTTGATTCCCAAGATTTTTCGCCCTTTTTTCGAATTGAATATTATATGATCCACTTCTGGCAAAATAATCTCTAGACGAGTTCTAGCATATGTCAAAAAAAAAGTGAAAAACACCCTGTATAACCTGTAGAGAACAAGGGGAGCCGCCTCCCCCCACCGAAATGAAAACTTAAGGGAAACATTCGCAAAATCAATAAAGTTTTTTCAACAGAACACTTTGTTGGTTATATTCATTCGAACACATTCATATTCTGACAATAATTTGAATTCGACAATTTGAAGTACATAAATCCGTTTGAACACCATTAATAATTCACAACTCGACCTGTTTGATCTACATCATAAGATTTGAACGAGAGGATTCATAGCATAGCTCATGGCCAACAATCGACATAATATTTTATTGGGTTCAATGTTGACGTCGTGGGATATTTATGGACACTTCTTATTTGGCCCATAAATCGGAAACAATACTATAATTTGATAAACATTAGATGTTTTATGTTTTCAATCAGTTATTATGGAAAAAACTTAATCTTCCCATACAGATTGATCGAGAAAAAAAATTTGAAACCCCTGAAACTTAATATTGCAGAAATGTTCTTCCCCGAACGATTATCATTGAAGATAATCAACCAGCAGTGCTTTCAAATTTCAGAATTTTGAGATATAATACATGACAGTACCTACTGTAGCAATCAATGAAAACCTCAATTGTTTACTTACATTGTTGTATGTAATTGTTTATCGAATCACTTCGCAATACACTGCCGAAATATCGATATCACCCCGTTAACTGCGTGAAGATCCAAATCAGGCTAACATTTTTGTGTGACTCGTTTCTATACTACATACTACGTTGAGATCGACGCGAAGTTTGAAGGTTATGTATTAAAGCAGGATAGTTTCGGGGCTCGACGGCGCCAATCAGACTGTCACGTAATGGGGAGAATTAATTCTCTATTAATCAGGAAGAAGGCGTTTCCATTATTTTCATATACTCCTAGAGAGATTCGTTGAAAATTTCTCCGGCGATTTTCTCTAGTAGGAAATTATTTTTTGTTCTGGTTGCTGGTTGCTGAATGAATTATATCGGAGAATAACAGATTGCTCAGAGGAATTCCAGAATAAGACACATATCATAATGTACCTTAACATCTCCCAACCATAAACATAGTAGTGGGAAATCTAGAATAGTCAGAATTGTAGCATGTCATGGATTTCATTGAATTTTTCATTTATAAATGGGGATGGACTTTATCGAGTTATACTCCATCAAAATCCATAACATTAGAACACGTCAAATAAAGTAATGTTTTAGAATTTTTATCACAACTAAGAAAATTTGTTCAATTTTTTAGGCAAAAATTTAAAATTGATTATGATGTTAGAAAGTGTTGAAATGCGCCTAGTCTATTCAACTTGAATTTTTTAAAATATGAATAAAGATAATACAAACATAGAGTTTATTATATCATATATGTGATTATATATAATCCCATTTGCATCCATGGAGACGTATATCATTACAAAATATGGCGCTTTGAGTGAAAAAGCTTTAATTCTCGAAAAATATTTTAGGATATTAATCCCAAACAGAATATGGAATATCTCGTGAAAATACAGTTCAATATCTAATGCTCATATCATCTTCAGAAAAACATCCTATCGCAGCAGAGTTTGAATCAGCAACTCCAAATTCAATCGAAATTTCCATCTCTACATGCAATCTTTGATGTTTTTCCATTCTCCTGTTCATTTCTACACAACATGTCAATGAGGAAATCAATATCACGTCGAAAATCGGATTGAAGGATACACCTTCTTCGTAAAAATTCAATTCAAAGGTGCACAGGCAGTACCTCCTTCTTCTTGGAAACCAAAGAAAGAATAAGCACGAATAGAATCAAACATAAAGCAACAAGCACCAGACCTAAACCAGTCCAAAATGTTGCTTTCGTAATGACGAGGCTTTCGTTCTGCGTGGAAAAAAGTGAATTACGTTTATCTTTCTCAACAGTGGCGTTATGGAAAATTTCCAATAATTTATCCATTTTTTCGGAATTTTTTTGGTTCTGCTTGATGAACGAGAAGGAGGCCATATCAAATTTATTGTAGGTATAATTTTTGGCCGAATCCACGCAACAGATGCCCCTCAAATTTTCCCTTTCTTTACACTCCCCCTTACCAACTTCAACACCGTTATTATCGAAGAAAATCAAGGTTTCCATCAGATTCTCGCAAAACAAAGAGTTTTCGTCTATATTGAATGTCTTCAAGTTTGGAATGTGTAATCCAAGAGAAAAATAGTCGATAATTTCGATTTTATTATTGAATATATCCAAAATCGATAGGGACTCTAATGGAATCAATCTCCTAACGTTGAAATCCACAATTTCGTTATTGGAAAGATCCAAATGTTGCAGACGGTTTAATTTTGCGAATGTTTCTATTCTCAAATAGGACAACTTGTTGTTATTGATCTTCAACGTCTTCAAGGATGGGAACCATTCGAGGATGTTGTAGGGTATTTCATCCAGAGAGTTTTTCCCCAAATTCAAATGTACGATCTTAGAATTTCTGTATTTCTCAGTTAATGGAATGAGTTTTCCAATTGATTATCTTCGATTAAGCAAATTTTGAGTTTCGACAAACAGAATATTGCAAAGGATTAAAGAAATTAACAAAATAAAGGCATCTCATGAATTTATTGAAACAATATGAATACAGAAAATACAAATATAGAGTTTATTATATCATATAATCACATTTTCATCCATGGAGACGTAGGTATATCATTACAAAATATGGTGCTTTGAGTGAAAAAGCTTTAATTTTCGAAAAATACTTTGGAATATTAATCCAAAACAGAATGATGGAATATCTCGTGAAGAGTGATACAGTTAAATATCTAATACTATCATCTTGAGAAAAACATCCTATCCCAGCAGAGTTTGAATCAGAAACTCCAAATTCAATCGAAATTTCCATCTCTACATGCAATCTTTGATGTTTTTCCATTCTCCTGTTCATTTCAACACAACATGTCAATGAGGAAATCAATATCACGTCGAAAATCGGATTGAAGGATACACCTTCTTCGTAAAAATTCAATTCAAAGGTGCACAGGCAGTACCTCCTTCTTCTTGGAAACCAAAGAAAGAATAAGCACGAATAGAATCAAACATAAAGCAACAAGCACCAGACCTAAACCAGTCCAAAATGTTGCTTTCGTAATGATGAGGCTTTCGTTCTGCGTGGAAAAAAGTGAATTACGTTTATCTTTCTCAACAGTGGCGTTATGGAAAATTTCCAATAATTTATCCATTTTTTCGGAATTTTTTTGGTTCTACTTGATCAACGAGAAGGAGGCCATATCAAATTTATTGTAGGTATAATTTTTGGCCGAATCCACGCAACAGATGCCCCTCAAATTTTCCCTTTCTTCACACTCCCCCTTACCAACTTCAACACCGTTATTATCGAAGAAAATCAAGGTTTCCATCAGATTCTCGCAAAACAAAGAGTTTTCGTCTATATTGATTGTCTTCAAGTTTGGAATGTGTAATCCCAGAGAAAAATAGTCGATAATTTCGATTTTGTTGTTGCTTATATCCAAAATCCAAAATAGGGACTCCAATGGAATCAATCTTCTAACGTTGAAATCCACAATTTCGTTATTGGAAAGGTCCAAATGTTGCAGACGGTTTAATTTTGCGAATGTTTCTATTCTCGAATAGGACAACTTGTTGTTATTGATCTTCAACGTCTTCAAGGATGGGAACCATTCGAGGATGTTGTAGGGTATTTCATCCAGAGAGTTTTTCCCCAAATTCAAATGTACGATCTTAGAATTTCTGTATTTCTCAGTTAATGGAATGAGTTTTCCAATTGATTATCTTCGATTAAGCAAATTTTGAGTTTCGACAAACAGAATATTGCAAAGGATTAAAGAAATTAACAAAATGAAGGCATCTCATGAATATATGAGAACAATATGAATACAGATAATACAAATAGGGGAAGGTGGGGGAATATCGACCCCTTAAGGAGAATTGATCATAAATCAGTTTTTATAGCTTTGATAAGTTTGAATTTTTTTCTCAAAACTCGTCGATTATTCCTTCATTGAATCCCGGTTTTAAACGTCTCTTAAAATGGAAAGAATTTCCTGAAAAAAAATATAAATACACCTATTACAAAGTCGGGCAAAATCGATCAGTCGGGTAATATCGATCATGCCGCTGGGTAATATCGATCATGGTGGGAATGATCGATCAGGCATGGGTATTGTAATCATACACGAAATTTGCGTAAAGAACTCATATATTTTAAATTTTATACTTGTATACAACTAACACAAATATATTTCGCAGCACTGTCTGCTCCTGTGCAATCAGCATGTGCCCACAAGCCACACCAAATTTTCATCTCTTGCACTTCCACTACTTTTCTTCACAACTTTCTTTTTTGCAGCTCCAATATTTCTTTTCACTTTCTCGGCTTTATTTTTCATTTTCTGCTGTTTCTTCAGTTCTTTATTTTCCAGTTCGTCTTTTGAAGGTGTTACAGTCATGATCGTTGAATGCTGAGTTCGTGTGCGTGTCGTTTTAGGGAAACCATGAGTTGGCGTTGGTAATTTCTTGGCATCTAAAAAATAACGATAACCAGATAATCAGATAAGGGAAATATCGATCAGGCCGGGGTAATATCGACCGCCTTGGTCGATATTACCCAAAACTTCATATTTCATTTCCGAACGCATGCTGCCAAAACAGATAACCTCAAATTCCAATGCATACGGCCACTATCTTTTGAAGACGTAGTTTTACATGTACAACAAGCAAAATCGTTAAAACAATTGAAAAAGAAGCTCCTTACCTTAATATTCAACTCGATAGAGTAATAAGAAATCCAATATACACACAATTTTTCACCTCATCCGTTCTTTGCGTGATTTAGCGGGAAACTTTGACCACGATACCATCTACCATAGACTGTTCAAGCATGTATTACAGGGATCTCGCTCTGTGGCGCCAATTATTCGAGATTTGAATGTGATCGATATTTCCCGCCGGTCGATATTCCCCCACCTTCCCCTATAGAGTTTATTATATCATATAATCACATTTTCATCCATGGATATCATTACAAAATATGGTGCTTTGAGTGAAAAAGCTTTAATTTTCGAAAAATATTTTGGAATATTAATCGAAAACAGAATGATGGAATATCTCGTGAGTCGTGAAGAGTGATACAGTTAAATATCTAATACTATCATCTTGAGAAAAACATCCTATCGCAGCAGAGTCGAAAATCGGATTAAAGGATACACCTTCTTCGAAAAAATTCAATTCAAGAGTGCACAGGCCGTACCTCCTTCTTCTTGGAAACCAAAGAAAGAATAAGCACGAATAGAATCAAACATAAAGCAACAAGCACCAGACCTAAACCAGTCCAAAATGTTGCTTTCGTAATGATGAGGCTTTCGTTCTGCGTGGAAAAAAGTGAATTACGTTTATCTTTCTCAACAGTGGCGTTATGGAAAATTTCCAATAATTTATCCATTTTTTCGGAATTTTTTTGGTTCTACTTGATCAACGAGAAGGAGGCCATATCAAATTTATTGTAGGTATAATTTTTGGCCGAATCCACGCAACAGATGCCCCTCAAATTTTCCCTTTCTTCACACTCCCCCTTACCAACTTCAACACCGTTATTATCGAAGAAAATCAAGGTTTCCATCAGATTCTCGCAAAACAAAGAGTTTTCGTCTATATTGATTGTCTTCAAGTTTGGAATGTGTAATCCCAGAGAAAAATAGTCGATAATTTCGATTTTGTTGTTGCTTATATCCAAAATCGATAGGGACTCCAATGGAATCAATCTCCTAACGTTGAAATCCACAATTTCGTAATTGGAAAGGTCCAAATGTTGCAGACGGTTTAATTTTGCGAATGTTTCTATTCTCAAATAGGACAACTTGTTGTTATTGATCTTCAACGTCTTCAAGGATGGGAACCATTCGAGGATGTTGTAGGGCATTGCATCCAGAGAGTTTTTCCCCAAATTCAAATGTTCGATCTTAGAATTTCTGTATTTCTCACTTAATGGAATGAATTTCCTCAATTGATTATCTTCGATCAAGAAAATTTTGAGTTTCGACAAACAGAATATTGCAAAGGATTAAAGAAATGAACAAAATGAAGGCATCTCATGAATATATTAAAACAATATGAATACAGAAAATACAAATATAGAGTTTATTATATCATATAATCACATTTTCATCCATGGAGACGTAGGTATATCATTACAAAATATGGTGCTTTGAGTGAAAAAGCTTCAATTTTCGAAAAATATTTTGGAATATTAATCCAAAACAGAATGATGGAATATCTCGTGAAGAACGTGATACAGTTGAATATCTAATACTATCATCTTGAGAAAAACATTCTATCGCAGCAGAGTTTGAATCAGAAACTTCAAATTCAATAGAAATTTCCATATCTACATGCAATCTTTGATGTTTTTCCATTCTCCTGTTCATTTCTACACAACATGTCAATGAGGAAATCAATATCACGTCGAAAATCGGATTAAAGGATACACCTTCTTCGAAAAAATTCAATTCAAGAGTGCACAGGCAGTACCTCCTTCTTCTTGGAAACCAAAGAAAGAATAAGCACGAATAGAATCAAACATAAAGCAACAAGCACCAGTCCTAAACCAGTCCAAAATGTTGCTTTCGTAATGATGAGGCTTTCGTTCTGCGTGGAAAAAAGTGAATTACGTTCATCTTTCTCAACAGTGGCGTTATGGAAAATTTCCAATAATTTATCCATTTTTTCGGAATTTTTTTGGTTCTGCTTGATCAACGAGAAGGAGGCGATATCAAATTTATTGTGGGTATAATTTTTGGCCGAATCCACGCAACAGATGCCCCTCAAATTTTCCCTTTCTATACACTCCCCCTTACCAACTTCAACACCGTTATTATCGAAGAAAAACAAGGTTTCCATCAAATTCTCGCAAAACAAAGAGTTTTCGTCTATATTGATTGTCTTCAAGTTTGGAATGTATAATCCCAGAGAAAAATAGTCGATAATTTCGATTTTGTTGTTGCTTATATCCAAAAACGATAGGGACTCTAATGGAATCAATCTCCTAACGTTGAAAGCCACAATTTCGTTATTGGAAAGGTCCAAATGTTGCAGACGGTTTAATTTTGCGAATGTTTCTATTCTCAAATAGGACAACTTGTTGTTGTTGATCTTCAACGTCTTCAAGGATGGGAACCATTTCAGGAAATGGTAGGGTATTTCATCCAGAGAGTTTTTTCCCAAATTCATATGTTCGATCTTAGAATTTCTGTATTTCTCAGTTGTTGGAATGATTTTCGTCAATCGATTATCTTCGATTGAGAAAATTTTAAGTTTCGGAAAATTTAAAAATATACCAGTTTCAATCACTTCAACGCTATTCTGGTCGAGAAGCAGCTCTTCCAGATCGTAACGCTCATTTTCGAAATATTCTTCATTTATATCAGATATAAAGTTTTTGGTGAGATTTAAAACTATAAGATTTGGAAAATGTTGTAATCCAGACAAACTGCTTATTTTGTTATGAGAAAGATCCAGGAATTCAACATTTATTAAAGTTCGATCAAGGGAAAAATTCCTGATATTGTTCTTATACATCGATAGTTCTTTTAAATTCTTGAAAACTTTGAGTTCGTTAGGCACCGTCTCCAGGCGATTATCATGCAGATCAATTTTCGTTATTCTACTTTCAGTTTTGAAAAAAGTCAAGTTACTCAAACTGTTTCGGGATAAGTCGAGTAGCTCAATATTTTTAGAGAATGCCCCTTCGTCTTTGAAAATATCTGATTCATCAAGATGGACATCAGATAGTTTCAGATATTTCAAAGACCTGAATGCAGGAAAAGAAGCATCGTCTAAGGCATGGAGTTCACCTGATATGTGCAATAATTTCAGGTGATGTTTCGGTAGGAGATCCATAATTTTTTGCGAAAGTCTTCCGTTTGGAGGAACTCGAAGGTTAACTGCACATTTCTCGGAAGTCAGTCTTTTGATGTCATTGTCATCTTGGATGATCCTCAGGTCCAATTTAGTCCAATTGTCTGAACCACATATTTTTTTGATGTCTTCCGTGAAAGTAAATCCACCCACTAAGTGGAGCAAAATTGAGAACAAGAAGAAGATATTGTCGATATTGATGATCCACATCTGCAAAATTTTTTTTGTAATTAGTCATCTGATAATATTTTCTGTGTGGAACGTGAACTTGAGATTTTTATGGGGGGTTGAACATTTTCTTCTCTAATCATTCGATCATTACTAATCGACAGTTTTGTATATGATTCCACATTAAATTTTATCACATCAATTGAATGAATCATTACTTAACTTTAACAATAGCGGTTGGTATCAATATGGAAAAACATTTTATATTCTACGGGGTGTTTTCAAAGGTGAGGCTTTTTTTTGACAGGTGCTAGAACTCATCAATTAGTCAAAATTCAAAAAATCCTTCATGAAAATATTCACCAGAGCCGAGTATTTCGAAATCTGAGAAATTTCCAGTCCGGATCTGACGTATTGAGATCCAAATGTGTGGATTAAATGCGTTCTGTTTACGGGAAATCATCTGACAGAGCATATGATTTTTGTGACTTTAGGTGGATAGGACGTGGTGGGTCGATTTCTTCGCCTGCACGCTCCTCGAATCTCAACCCCTGTGATTTCTTCTTTCGAGGTCATTTGAAAACATTAGTGTTCAGTAACGGAGAGATGAATAGTTTTGAAGAACTAGAACAACGCATTCAAAATGCATGTGACATTTTTCGTGAGCAAACTGATGTGATAGTCGCTGCATGTAATAATTCGTTATTACGCCGGGCAAGAATTTGTGCATATCAAACGAATGGTGACCATTTCGAGCAATTTCTGTGAACAATTTGGATCAATTTTATCGGTGAGTTTGTTAAATTACTTTTTTTTTCCTAGGACCTTTTCAATCAGCAATCTTTCTTCAACTTAGTTTGAACTTCAAGAACTATACCGTTCAGGAAAAATCTCCTAATGAAAATTGAAAGAGAATATACAAATTTGCGATAAAATCCAGCACTTTATTTACTTGCTGGAATGCTGGAATGCATATGGCACCGTGATTCATGACAGATCTCCTAACAGAGAGAAAGCACGATCCAGAGTCGTCTCAAGACCTTCATATGATCAACATCCGGCGAAATGATTTCCTTTGATGAGTTCCAGCAAAAAAAAGCCTCACCTTAAAAAACACCCTATATAACCCTAGATAACAAGGGACCGCCTTCCTCCCACCGAAAAGGGAAAACATTCGAGTATTCTGAATCATCAGGTAATGCATGAATTTAATTAACCAATTTCTGAGGGTGTTCTCCCCCAATTTCTTTTTCTATACTTATACTTTTATGCCAGACAAGAAATAAAATTTCAATTTTCAAAGTTCCCGAATCTTCTAGGAAAAGTAAATTTCAACACTCCTGGAACTTTGAGTTTGCATTTTGGGGAAGTATTTCCATGAGAACTAATTGCATAAAATTAATAACTACACGGTATTGATCTTCCAGAATTCAGAATTGTATTTCGCAGATTGAAAATCGCGAAATCAATAAAGTTTCTTCAACAGAATACCTTGTTATATTCATTCGAACACATTCATATTTTTCAATTTAAAAAATGTAGGTAGTTTAGTTTTTGGACAATTCGAAGTACATAAATCCATTTGAACTCCATTAATAATTAACAACTCGACCAGTTCAATCTTCATAATAAGATTTGAACGAGAGTAATGCATATAGCTCATGGTCAACAATAGACAGAATATTTATTAGGTTCAATGTTGCTGGGATATTTATGGACACTCAATTTCGTCACAAATCGAAAATAATACTATAATTTGATGAACATTAGATATTTTATGTTTTCAATCAGTTATTATGGAAGAAACTGAATCCTCCTATCAAAATTGGTCGAGGAAAAAAAATTAAAACCCCTGAAACTGAATATTTCGGAGAGGGTTGAAATGTTCTTCCTCGAACGATTATCCTTGAAGATAATCAACCAAAAGTGCTTTCAAATTTCAGAATTTTGAGATATAACACATGACAGAATTGCACCAATCAAAGAAAGGTCGTAAATTGTTTACTTACATTGTTGTATGTAATTATTTCTCGAATCACTTCGTAATACACTGCCGAAATATCGATATCACCCCCGTGAAGATCTAAATTAGGCCAACATTTTTATATGGTATGACTCGATGCTATTCCTGTGCTATACTACGTTATACGTTGAGACTATTTGAGATCGACGCGAAGTTTGAAGGTTATGTAGTGAAGCAGGATAGCAAAGATTAGACAAGATTGTTACTCTTTGAGGATAGTTTCGGGCCTCGACGGCGCCAATCAGACTGTCACGTAATAGGGAGAATTAATTATTAATTATTATCATTAATTAATATTATTATTACTATTAATCAGGCAGAAGGCGTTTCCATTATTTTTATATACTTCCAGGGAGATTCGTTGGAAATTTCTCAGGCGATTTCCTCTAGCGAGGATTTAACTATTTTTTATTCTTGTTGCTGAATGAATTACATATATCGAAAAATTACTTTTTGATCAGAGAATTACGCGTATGATACACATATCATAATGTACCTTGACATCTCCCATCCATATAATAGGAGCGGGAATTCTCTCCAGGGACGTAGCTACAGGGGGTGCCGCGCACCAGGGCCTGGCGCGACTTTTTCAGCATGGGAAAATTAACATTATTCAATGCATGCATGCGAAAGATTTAAAAATATGAAAAATATCAGAGCGATCATAATTATTCATCAGTACCTATTTCTCGCCAAGACGAACAACGAAAATTTTTCCATAAAAATGAACCAATAATCTCATTTCATTTTTCTTTAAAATTGGAACGCAGTAAAAATCGGAACCTTTTAGAGTTTATGAGTTTATTATCGCCGCCAGTCTGATTTTCTTTATTCATTATTGTCCTTTATCTATTCGCTTTGTCGCCCTGGGTTTTGCCATATTATGGTTTTTGTATTCGTCATCGGTATGTTATTTGTTGTATTATTTTCGTCACGCAAACTGCGTGACGCGATTTCAATAGTGCAGTTCAAATTATTGTCAAAGAACTTCGGAATCGAGAAATAGTCTGTGCTGTGTTGTATAATTTAATGCGTTTCATTTAAACTGCAATTTAATTGCGAGGACATCGGTTATGAATTGAGTTCCTTAAATATATGCTTATATTTAAAAAAAAAACTCCCTATGAACGTATGTCCAGAAATTCTTAACTTTTGAGATACAGGGTGATAAAATTTCGAAAAAATTACGAAAAGCACTGCCGTGAAGTCAGGAGCTTTTGAGCGCTCGTACATCCACCTTGTAGGTAGATTCGCATTTTCCAGTTTCAGAAATCAATTGAAGGAATTTTCGACAGCTGTCAAAAAAATTCTGAAACTTAGGCGAAACTCCAGACTTCATGTCAGTGCTTCAGCTGATCAATTTTTTTTCGATTATTCGCTAGAATTTTCTACGGTATATATGGTTTTGGTGGTGCGATCTGGACAAAATTTTGCACGTAGTTTGAATACATTATTACTCAGCTTGGTGCATTTCATCCTAATCCGCTCAGTTTTTTCGGAACTTTCAGCAAAAAAATATTTTGAACGGCCATATTTACGGAACCCCTAGTCTAATTTTGCTCATTGATGAACGTGACCGCGATATTCGCGATCCAAACCCACCCTGAGAATTTCAAGTTCCTAGACCTTTCCGTTCAAAAGTTACAATTTTCTATGGTTTCTATGGTTCTGGATATGCGATCTGGACAAAATATTGTTTTAATATATCATTCTCGATTAAAATACAAAATTTCATCTCGATCGAATACGTAGTTTCGAAATTATCGAGAAAACAAAATTTCAAATGACCGTATTTACGGAACCCCTACTATAATTCTGCTCATTGATAAACGTGAACGCGACATTTCAGATCCACACCTATCCTGAAAATTTCAAGTCCCTAGGCCTTTCTGTTCGAAAGTTATGATTTTCTATGGTTTCTATTGTTCTGATCATGTGATCTGGAGAAATGTAGCTTGAATATATCATTCTCCATTAGTATACAAAATTTCGTCACGATCGAATCTGTAGTTTTGAAATTATCAAGAAAACTTAATTTCAAACGACCATATTTACGGAACCCCTAGTATAATTTTGCTCATAGATGAACGTGATCACGACATTCGAGATCCACACCTATCCTGAAAATTTCAAGTCCCTAGGCGTTTCCGTTCAAAAGTTACAATTTTCTATGGTTTCTATGGTTCTGGTCATGCGATCTGGACAAAATTTCACATGTAGCTCAAACTCCTCATTCTCCATTTGAGTGCAGAATTTCATCTCAATCAAATCTGCAGTTTTCAACTAATCAGGGGAACAAAACTTTGAACGGCCATATTAACGGAACCCCCCATTAACGAACTCAATCGAGGCATTCGGGAACTGAACCTACACTGAAAATTTCGAGTCTCTAGGTTGATCCGTTTGAGAGTTATCGTGCTTACAGCCGGCCAGACGGACGGACAGACTCAAATTTTCCGACGGATTTGTCATCAGCGAGTCGAACATAGTCGATTGAGACCATTTTCGGCTCAAAATTCGAAAAATACAGACATCGTGACGAAATGATATAGCCCTCGTGTAAGTATAACGAGCGCTCAAAAACATCTATCATTCACCTAGTTTCGCATAATCCTAAATAAATCGAACAATTAAACCCCTATGTTCCCTACTTCATACAAACATACCAATTCAAGGGTACGAGGTGGTCAATTAACTCGATACAAAATAAATACAATTACATCTTCGACACTTACTTCCAAGAGCTATCACAGATTTTTGCCTAATCCGGGCGCTAAAATTCTCGACTGAAAATACTAAAGCTATTTTCCTACAACAGACTACTACCTCAATTTAGTCCCTACACCGGCCTCGAACCGAAACTAACAATTCTGTACCTATCTTGGTACCTACCTTGGTACCTCTCTGACTTTCAACTACACCGACCTCTAACCCGAAACCAATCCCGTACAACTAGCTCTTAACGAGTCCCCGTCTTGCCGAGCAACTGCCTCAACTCTTCCAGAGTACCCCAAAGGTAAACTTTTTCCTCCTTCAAAAACCTTATTCCTGAGTGGAACTTTTTCGTAGTGCCCCTTACTTGGCTTGGGGACACCCACGCTCTTAAATTCTTTCTCCGAAATTTTGCCATGATCCACCGTAGTTGCATATTCTCCCCTTTTCTTGACCTTATCTCGCCCTTTAGTCACAACATCCATGCTACAATGTAGTCGAAGAATGACTTGCCTCTACTAAATTTTCTTGCATCGGTTACCTGGTTCCAAATTAACGACATCTGTTGATTATACAAAGTATACAAAGTAGTCGACGGCAGGACATCGCGTCCCTACTACGCCCAATAACTCGACAAGAGCGATAACGTGCGAGTAGTGATGCCAAGTTTCTGGATCTTTCCAAAAACTGAAGAAATTTAGAACTGTTTGAGAACTGGGGTATAACTTGAAAAAAATCAGGTATAAGGTATACGTCTAATTAGAAGTATACCTTAGCCACATCAACGGGTCGCCGAGTCTGCGATGATACATAAAACCTTTTTAAAAACTCAGTTATTCACTACTAAAACGTAATTCATGCAACCTGCTTGGGGTTGTTAAGTGATCAATGAGTCTTCCTAGAGAAGAGAGAAGAGCAGAGAAGTGGGGATGGTTTCTGTTGGAGCGGACAGGTGACGTTGATGAGTAAAAGTTATCTGTTCGTTTTGAAGCATGCCCTCCTCCACGTTAAATTCATCATGACTACACTGCACTGATGGGGCTCAAGAAAGCCGAAATCAGTTTCGAATTATTCACAACCAAAGCATGCTCCAAAGAGACATTTTGTTTCAAAAAAAAACAAAAAATTATTACTTCTAGGTCTAACACTTCTCATGTCACTGAGTATATCTCATTTTTAAGCACACTATCTACGTCACTGGATCTAATTATAAAGGGTGATTTTTTAAGAGCTTGAGAACTTTTTTAAATAAAAAAACGCATAAAATTTGCAAAATCTCATCGGTTCTTTATTTGAAACGTTAGATTGGTCCATGACATTTACTTTTTGAAGATAATTTCATTTAAATGTTGACCGCGGCTGCGTCTTAGGTGGTCCATTCGGAAAGTCCAATTTTGGGCAACTTTTTCGAGCATTTCGGCCGGAATAGCCCGAATTTCTTCGGAAATGTTGTCTTCCAAAGCTGGAATAGTTACTGGCTTATTTCTGTAGACTTTAGACTTGACGTAGCCCCACAAAAAATAGTCTAAAGGCGTCAAATCGCATGATCTTGGTGGCCAACTTACCGGTCCATTTCTTGAGATGAATTGTTCTCCGAAGTTTTCCCTCAAAATGGCCATAGAATCGCGAGCTGTGTGGCATGTAGCGCCATCTTGTTGAAACCACATGTCAACCAAGTTCAGTTCTTCCATTTTTGGCAACAAAAAGTTTGTTAGCATCGAACGATAGCGATCGCCATTCACCGTAACGTTGCGTCCAACATCATCTTTGAAAAAATACGGTCCAATGATTCCACCAGCGTACAAACCACACCAAACAGTGCATTTTTCGGGATGCATGGGCAGTTCTTGAACGGCTTCTGGTTGCTCTTCACTCCAAATGCGGCAATTTTGCTTATTTACGTAGCCATTCAACCAGAAATGAGCCTCATCGCTGAACAAAATTTGTCGGGCGTAAAGCGCGAAACACATTTCGAACCGAACACTGATTTTGGTAATAAAATTCAATGATTTGCAAGCGTTGCTCGTTAGTAAGTCTATTCATGATGAAATGTCAAAGCATACTGAGCAAATACTAATGCATGAAAATCCTAACCTCAAAAAAATCTGAGCAAATACTAATGCATGAAAATCCTAACTTCAAAAAAATCACCCGTTATAAGTGCCTAATTACACATATCATCTCAAATGTTTAAAATTAGAAGACTTCGACAGCAAGAACAAGATACATACTAACGATTTGTTATAGTATAACGGTCCTTTTGCTTGTACTCAGGAACTCAAGACCGTGCAGATGCTCAAACAGTCGATAAATATTGTTCAACTCTTGAAATTCCAATGAAGATCATATAGCGGTCTTCAAGGATGCTCTCAAACAAATGAATGTTGAGTATGTGTTATGGTCTGAAAGAAATGACCCTGTAGTTATTTCCTTGGTATCTGTGATAAAGTATTTGTTTTATTGATAATAACTTATAATAATAAATTCACTCTACTTTCCATTTGATAACTGTGAAAACCGATAGTTAATTTCGTATTGTTATAGCACCAATATTTCGTGCGTTTCGAAATTTTGCGATGAGTACAAATTTTTTTTTTGGGAATTAGTTGGAAAATTTCAAGACATTTTAATTCAGTTAGTGTGGGCAGAGGGCAGAACTGAGTATGTGGCCCCCTTCTAAGATAAGGGCTTTTGTCGAAAAATTCTTTAACTTATATATTTGTATGTGAAGGGGAAATCATCTCTGATTAATGGATTCAATTGTAACAATATCGTTATAGGGGTTCTATCTTTACTTTATAAAGAGTATAAAAATCGTCTTATTCCTCGAAAAAACCCCAATGAAGATATTGTTACAATCATATATATTTGTATATAAATAAAATTTACCCTTTCAAAACGTACAATAGGAGAATCAATACAGCTGATAAGTTAGTAGCAATAATTAAAAACATTATAATTTTTTCGTACTCGTTTAACAGCATTTGTGATGCCAATTCAATCTAACTGTGCTTCATTGAAATCGAATGAAAAGTGGAAAACGTTTCTATTTTCGTTCTAATTCTTTGGAACCCTTAATCGCCATAATGTTCCAGGGGCGAGATCCCTGAACAATATTTTGTCCAGATCGCATGACCAGAACCATAGAAACCATAGAAAATTGTAAGTTTTGAATGGAAAGGCCTCGGTACTTGAAATTTTCAGGGTGGTTTTGGATCGCGAATATCGCGGCCACGTTCATCAATGAGCAAAATTAGACTAGGGATTCCGTAAATATGGCTGTTCAAAATATTTTTTTCCTGATAATTTTGAAACTACTGATTGGATTGGAATGAAATTTTGCAACTAGCTTAGGAATAATGTATTCAAACAACGTGCCAAATTTTGTCCAGATCACACCACCAAGACCATAGATACCGTAAAAAATTCTAGCGAATTATCGAAAAAAAATTGGTCACCTAAAGCACTGACATGAAGTCTGGAGTTTCGCCTAAGTTTCAGAATTTTTTTGACGGCTGTCGAAAATTCCTTCAATTGATTTCTAAAACTGGAAAATGCGAATCTACCTACAGGGTGCATCTACGAGCGCTCGAAAGCTCCCGACTTCACGGCAGTGCTTTTCGTAATTTTTTTCAATGTTTCAAGTAATCACATCCCCTGTATTCGTAGAAGTCAATTGATCAAAATCATACTTCAAATCTACTCCTATTGCAGGAAATTTTTCACTCTTCTCGAGAACGTTTTATTTCCATGGCCAATTCATCGAATATCTCCGTGATAATCATTAGCCTGGTCGTTCGACAACAGTTTCAAACCTAGAAATTATACGAAATCCTGAAAAAACACACTCATCTAGATCATAAACCCAAATTTCCGGATACCAGCAACGTAAACCGTTAAAGTGCTCGAATTGCTACGTCGAATATTAGGAAAACGAAGATTTGAGAAAACGGGTTCGGCAGATCCGAAGGGACCAGCTGTTCTTCTTCTCACATAATGTAATGAGAATTGCATAAAGTTACAGAACGAGTTCGTATTATTCAATTCGAACTCAAAGCTTGACGGTGACCTTGAGGAGACCTTCAGAATCATCCGAAATGCAAAACTTTTGAACTACCTTCTAACATATACATAATATGTTTAGGGGAAGGTACACATACACTCAAAAAACCAACAGGAATTGATCATTTGAAGAGCCCGTCCGCTAAGTTGGCCCAACTGTCACTTTATCTTGCTTTAACGCCCACTTACCAATTTTAAAAATATTTTATTCGTTATAATGTTTCCATGTGACAGTTTTGAAGAGAGTTTTCCCGAGAAAATCGAAAAATAAAGGAAGTGCCTGATATTCAACGTACAATAATTTCGAAATACGGACGTTTCTTACTGATCTGATCATATGATGACTTATTCCAGAACATTTATATATATTAGGTCATTGTTGAAACGGTTCTTGAAATGAATCAATATTTAGGTTAGGTAAGGTTAAGGTAGAACAGTGTTGAAATAATTCTTAAAATGAACTAATATTTAGGTCAGGTTAGGTTAAGTTAGGACTGTGTCCCATATACTTTCTTCTTCTTCTATTTTTTACTTTGTGGCGGGCTATATACTGAAGCGACTAATGTCGAAAGAAAAAAATCCTTACTAGTTGAGATCGAGGTGCCGGAGGCACCGAGCTGTTTTGAGAAAATAGCTATCGGCCTCGTAAGGGCGCTTCGCCTTCGACCTTCGACCTTCGAGAAAAGGTCGAAAAAAGGAGAAAACCTTTAAATGTTGTCGTTTTCTGGAAAGAAAGGGGCTTTCGCGCGTCGTCTATTTCAACCCCGAAATATAATATATGAAATCCGAAAAGGTCGAAAAAGGGAGAAAACCTATAAATGTTGTGGTTTTCCTCTCGTATAGGCTTTTTTCCCGCGACGTTTCGGTCGTCGCTGATGGTCGATATCGCCCTTGGCATATAGTAGATTTATTATCTCTTCTTTGTATGCCCAATCTATCATATTGTTTAATTTAAGTTGATTATTGATAGGTCGATAGCAATAGGAATATGCGCCAAAAAAGGCAAACTTTGTTCATCTTAACTGATTCCAGTCCCGGCTTCAGGGTCGCCTATCTCGATTAACAATGATCATTTTTAGAATGAAACTGATGAGAACAGGTTTGAAGTTAGGTTAGGAAAAGATTGAAATTTTGTCAAATATGTTTGTTATTTTTTTGAAACATAAAAAAACATTTTGAATGATTTTCTATGATTTTCAATGATGGCGAAATATTCTCATGCAGGTTTTTCACGTTTTTTGCGATTAAAAAAAAAGATGTTTTCAAATTTTTTCAACTGTTTTTGAGAGTGTCGTCATCCTTTCTTACATTCTTGACATTTCCTTGATTGAACGTGCTTTGAAATCACTATTTTCCTAACGTTTTTTCAGATTCTCACCTAGCCAAATATTCAAAAATTGAAGAATTCGAGTGAGCGTTAAAGTAAAAATTTACCTCCAATTGTGTTTTACGATTTGTACAGTGGATAAATATATCGAAATATATGTCTTGAATTTTGTATTGTAATGAAAATAAAGTAAATGATTGTGTGTTAAGTCAGGAGCATTTGAGCGCTGGTTCATCCACCTTGTAGGTAGATTCGCATTTTCCATTTTTGAGCGCTCGTACTACTTCACGATGGCTATATCATTTCGTCACGATGTCTGTTTTTTTCGAATTTTGAGCCGAAAATGGTCTCAATCGACTATGTTCGACTCCTTGATGACGAATCCGTCGGAAAATTCGAGTCTGTCCGTCCGTCCGTCCGGCCGTAAGCACGATAACTCTCGAGCGGAACAACCTAGAGACTTGAAATTTTCAGTGTGGGTTCAGTTCCCGAATGCCTCACTTAAGTTCGTTAATGGGCCAAATTCCACCAGGGGTTCCGTAAATATGGTTCTCCTGATTACTTGAAAACTACAGATTTGATCGAGATGAAATTTTGCACTCAAATGAAGAATGAGGTGTTCAAGCTACATGTGAAATTTTGTCCAGATTGCATAACCAGAACCATAGGAACCATAAAAAATTGTAACTTTTGAACGGAAACGCCTAGGGATTTGAAATTTTCAGGATAAGTGTGGATCTCGAATGTCGTGATCACGTTCACCTATGAGCAAAATTATAATAGGGGTTCCGTAAATATGGTCGTTTGAAATTTTGTTTTCTTGATAATTTCGAAACTACAGATTCGATCGTGACGAAATTTTGTATACTAATGGAGAATGATATATTCAAGCTACATTTCTCCAGATCACATGACCCGAATCATAGAAACCATAGAAAATCATAACTTTCGAACGGAAAGGCCTAGGGACTTGAAATTTTCAGGATAGGTGTGGATCTGAAATGTCGCGTTCGCGTTTATCAATGAGCAGAATTATACTAGGGGTTCCGTAGATACGGTCGTTGGAAATTTTGTTGTCTCGATAATTTCGAAACTACGGATTCGATCGAGATGAAATGTTGTATTTTAATCGAGAATGATGTATCAAAGCAATTTTTTGTCCAGATCGCATGACCAGAACCATAGAAACCATAGAAAATTGTAACTTTTGAACGGAAAGGCCTAGGAACTTGAAATTTTCAGGGTGGGTTTGGATCGCGAATATCGCGGCCACGTTCATCAATGAGCAGAATTAGACTTGGGGTTCCGTAAATATGGCTGTTCACAATATTTTTTTCCTGATAATTTCGAAACTACTGATTGGATTGGAATGAAATTTCGCACCTAGCTTAGGAAGAATGTATTCGAACTACGTGCCAAATTTTGTTCAGATCGCATTACCAAGATCATAGATACCGTAAAAAATTCTAGCGAATTATCGAAAAAAAATTGGTAACCTAAAGCACTGACATGAAGTCTAGAGTTTCGCCTAAGTTTCAGAATTTTTGTGACAGCTGTCGAAAATTCCTTCAATTGATTTCTAAAACTGGAAAATGCGAATCTACCTACAAGGTGTATGTACGAGCGCTCTAAAGCTCCTGACTTCACAGCAGTGCTTTTCGTAATTTTATTAAATTTACTGGCACTGGCGCATTTGAGGTATATCACAGTATAACCTAACTATTCACACATTATCTTATTCTTCTAAGTCCATTTGTCTTCACGCTCATACTTCATATGTAGCATTATAACCAATAAGTATTAACCACTTTCAAAGAAGTGGATATGTAAGTCAACAAAAACTCAACAGCGAAAAACACGTTAATGCGGCCCTGCGTTATACCCAGTGACTTAAAAAGCACTCTCTTCTTCTTAAAACGTACCCAACAACGGTTCATATCGTTTCGAGGAACGATTACAACTTTTACGGCAATCGCGACAGTTTGAGCGTGGAATTAATTGAACCCATCCAGCAGATGGAGGAACGGTGGGAGATGCAGAAATTTTGAATTCAACACCGCTCAAGAGTTCCTCCTGCGATCTGCGGCGTACCATCGCGGCGCTCCGCGTATAATTTTTTTCTTCAGCGACGGAGGTGAAAAGAGCGCGTAACTTTCTGTCGTTGTTCGCGGTGTTTGTTTATGAGGAAATTGAAGGTGTCGGATTATTTTTGTGTCGTGCATTTAAATGAGTTGGTGAAGGAAGAAGTGATCTGTTGCTTTATTGTTTTCAATTGGTAAGTCGTTTGTTCGATTCATAAGGAATGTTTTGAATGTGCTCACCGTTAAATTTGAATCCGCCGAAAATTATAGAATGAGAAAAAGTTTTTTTGTAATGATTATTCAGCCAAGAAGTGCAATAAGTGAATTTATATAGAGTGTGAAATTTTGATCAATTCCAAACCTGTCTTGCCCGAAATTGTATTTATCATCATTTTATTTGCGTCAGGCTCAGTCGAAATTGAAAATTTTCCACAAATGTTTATTATTTCCCATTCGCTTTTTACAAGCTTTCAGAAGGACTAACAGGCATTCCCTTTGAAAAAAAATTTTCGTGAAATCTGTTTTAGGGTACGTAGATTCCGAATCCATGAAAAAAATTGTCTGTATACAGGGTGTGCGGTTAACACTTTTCAATGGTGAATGTGTTGGCACTCTTCTAGAATTACATATTTTTTTCTCCATAATTTTATTCATGTGCATCAATAAATTTAGAGAAATGAGGAAACGTTGAGGTTGCTCTGTGATCCCCTGAAAGAGTTTATTATTTTTAATTAGTTTCTTATAATAATTATTCGGAATCGTTCAAGGAAAACTCAGAAATTACTGAAGAAAAAGTTTGAGAAATTCATTTGAAAATAAACTTATGCAACTCCTCAGTTCAAACGCGAACGTGTAATAATCTAATAGAACCTCGTTATGAATATAACCATTACATATCAAATTTATGAATATTAATTTAATCATCAGAAAATGTACATATCTACATAATTTTCTACATTGGATTCAAATCATTAAAATAATGTCAATAACTTGAAAGAAAACAAGACAACAATATCATTTCAGATAAATTCAAATTATAGCTTGATTGATAAACATATGAGTTAGGTAATAAAGTGAATAATAGAGATAAATATTCGAGAGTTATGCATTTATGAAAATATTGAATCTCCATATCGGGAAGTCGTTGCTATGTAGATAGAAAGGCGTAAGAGTCTTAGAAGATCATTCTGGATGATTGGGAGAATTGAAAGCTTCCAGGTTGAATGGAATAAATTTTCACAAATTAACGTGAATAAAATACAGTACGTTGATAATTGAGAGAATCTGAAGGAACAGAAGTGTTTGAGGAAAATTAGGAATTTAGAAGTCGAAAAGTTGGATGGAAGTATTGATTATACTTGGATAAAAGAAATTTGGATAGAAGAAATTCGGAAAGCGATCGAATTAAAGAGAACATTTTTTTTAGATAAAATTAGTTTGTTGAATTCAGATAATATAAAAATTCTGAAATTCACATTAAATAATAAATTCAATTCAACAAGACCATAATATTTTCCCCCTCTCCAATTTCATTACCGAAGGACTTCACCAAGCAATAAAAAAAAACATCTGAAAACAACAAAAATAAAGATTATTTATAATATTTCGAATTGTTTTCAATTATTATTCAGATTGAAACAGAATCTTTTCTTCCTCTGCTATTTCATTAACAAGAGACTCCTCCAGACACCAAAAAAACAAATCTGGGAAAAAAAAGGCGAGAGCAAAA
Source organism: Aphidecta obliterata (assembly GCA_963966015.1). Classification (NCBI taxonomy): domain Eukaryota; kingdom Metazoa; phylum Arthropoda; class Insecta; order Coleoptera; family Coccinellidae; genus Aphidecta; species Aphidecta obliterata. Next base: position 11,901,678 of record OZ014434.1, on the reverse strand, counting down.
AACACAAATAAAATGAAAGATTACCCATAATATTTCGAATTGTTTTGAAATTGACCATGAGTTTCAAAAATCAATCAGAACTAGAAGATAACCCATAACCTTTCAAAACATTTCTTTCACGAATATTTCCCTCTGTTTTTGTCCCTCGAAATAGAATCACCTTTACCCCATGCCCGTTTGCTAATTTTGAAACATAAACGCTTTTATCCTTCGAAATTCTTTCAATATTTGAATTTAAAATACAAAACGTTTCGTACTTTACATGTTTAGATACAACCACAGGGCTTTAATTAAAGGCAATCATCTCCTGTAGATGAAAGAGAAATTTTCAGCTTTGAATAAATTAGAAAAAAATTCTTCGAATAAAAATATCGTGACTCATAATTAATGTCAACTTGACATGTAGGTGAATCTTTCAGGAATTCAAGATAAATAGCACCTAAGACTACAAAAGCAAATCCATGTATTGGTTAAACTTTAGTACAATGTCCAGGAATCATTTTAAATGAATTCAAATTAGAGATTGATTGAAGAAGTGTAAAGTAATAAATTAAATAATAGAGATAAGTATTTGAGAGTTAGAGATTCATGAAATTTTGGATCAACATACCAGGAAGGGGTTGTTATGTAAACGGAAAGGCGTTAGAAGGAGTCTAGAAGGATGAAATTCTGTATGTTGAGAATTGAGAGATTTTGAAGAAAGGGGAGAGTTCGAGGAAATTTTGGAGTTTTAAAACGTCGAAGAGTCGGATAAAATATTGATTATATTCGGATAGAAAAAATTTGGAACAGGAATTGAAATAATTGAAAAAAAAATTTATAAAAAGCACTGCCGTGAAGTTAGGAGCTTTTGAGCGCTCGTTCATCCACCTTGTAAGCAGATTCGCATTTTCGAGCTGTCAAAAAAAATGACAGCAGTTCTTTGTCAATTATGCCGAATCAGCTGTTATAGAACACTCGACGAAATTTTCCAGTATATACAACAGGAATTCGGATACTTCTACTGGAAATTCTCCCTATATAAGTGGCATGTTAGATTGCAAGTACAGATTGTTCTCAAAACAGTATTTTCTTATTGTAATAAGAGAACAACTTTTTGATATTTAAAGAAATTTAAATTTTTTCCCTTTCATCGCCAGTAATTGTTGAAGTAAGTTTGAATTATCCGCCTGGGATGGATTGGATTACACGGAAAATTATTAAATTTTTATTCGAAAACGTTCGAGGAAAGTCTTGTGCATACACGCCCGAATGTACATTCAAAAATTAAAAGAATTCAACATGCCGTTTATGAGAAACAATTATTGTGAAGCAATGGAAGTACTGTACACCTTTAACCGGAAATTCCGGGATTTTCTTCAGTTATGCGATCTGAAAAAATGAAGCTTGACTAGATAATTCCCAATTTTTGGCTCAAAATTAAATATAAATATTATAAATTAAAATAAAATACCAACATCTTGAGTATGAATACATTATTCTTCATCTATGTGCAACACTTCATTCCAATCCATTCAGTAGTTTCGAAATTATCGGGAAAAAAATATTTTGAACGGCCATACTTACGGAACCCCTAGTCTCTAGAAAATCCTGAAAATCACATTGAATGATCATTATTCAGATATAATTTCTTCAAAGAAGTATATTTAATTTGCAATAGTCTTCCGAACTCTTAAATGAAATGATCTGACAATAAAAATCCAAAACTAAACCTTCAAAATATTTGATACATTGGTCTTTGCAAACCCATTTGATAATGAACAAGACCGTAAATCGTGCCATTACTCATGACAATATTATAAATAATGGATTGCATGAAAGAAATGATTGATTGTTACGTTTGTATATCGAACACACATGTCCGATGGGACTTGAATCCGGTGAACTGGGTGGCCACGGCAAATTACAAACGCCTGCTGTATAGTTCGCCGAGCACTATCGGGACGTGATGTCTTGCTGAAATGGACGTGTGTTGACATGGTTTTGAATGATGTCATTCTGTTGCAAAATAACTATAGTTCAAGCAATTGTTTTTACATCAACTAGTAAGCGCGTAGATCATGAAAATGGACGTGTGTTGACATGGTTTTGAATGATGTCATTCTGTTCCAAAATAACTATAGTTCAAGCAATTGTTTTTACATCAACTAGTAAACGCGTAGATCATTTAAATCATATAAAGTAGATAGATCAATATAATAGAAGATAATATGACGGATTAACCTTACCTAACTTAAAAATAAAATCATCTTTTTTGAACATAAGCTGAGCTAACCTAACCTAAATATTTATTCATATTAAGATTATATTTATCATTTTCCAAACGTTAAACTTACCTGATGAAGGTGAATATTTATATTGATATTCTCCAACTGGGATTTGAATAAATTTTTTCCATCGCTCAAAACTTGTCAATAAATTCGATTGATTTTTTGGTATTGTCTTAACCTAACCTAAGCCTGAATATTAATTTATTTCAAGAATTATTTTCAACACCACCATAACCTAACCTAGCCTGACCTAAATATTAATTCATTGGAATAACTATATTAAACACTGTCCTAACTCAAGCTGATCTAACCCAACCTCAATATACTTAATCATGATTAATATGATATAATTCCCTTCTTAGTATTGAGATGTGAATGACCTGATCGAAGAACTGAAAATTCATCCAGTGCCGAACAATACGTACTTCATTTTTTCCATCAATTCCCCACTGTACCTCTATGGAACATCTCGAAACAGAAATATCGCACAAATCTTGATTACCTAACTGTATCGGAATCGGAGAATGCATTTGGCTCCGATAAAAAATGGAAGAAATGCCTGCTTTCTTCATGCCATTCTACCAGTAAAGAGACATATGCTACTGTTACTCGAGATTTCTAGCGAAGACATATGTCTACCGCTAATAGCTCAATGTTGACCATTATTTCAAGTTGTTCCTATACTAGTTTTTGTCTCTTTCGGCCGAGTATTCAACTCATGGTCAAATTAGCAAGTCAACATTTATTTATTGCTTTGCCGGTGGAATTCGGTGAACTAATGAATATATAATTAAATTTCTTATGGTCAAATGAAGATATCTCTCTTTGATGGCTACTGTATTCATTTCCATCTTTCCTCCAACATTTTGATGCATGGACTAGGAGCCAAAGTTCCATCACCTTAAAATCTAGTTATCCCAGCCAATTCAACACAAATCATACGATTCCGTTAAGAAATAAATCAACTCCAACATTTAGAATCATTGCGCCACATAAGTCTCAGATTGCCATCCAAGTTCCACCGACAATATTTCATAAACCAATAAACAAATTGTACGTCATTAAGTGCGGCAGCAAACCAATTAGTGTTCCACTGTTACCAGCGACTGGCAGAAGAAGTGTTGAATAATGTATTTTATGCGGACAGTCTGATTGTCGTTATTTATTTCCTAGATTATTTTATTGTTGTTCGGCGCAATCCTAAAAAAGTTTAATCTAAGCGTTGACATTTGAATTCATTCTTCTTCTCAACGATGGAACTGTCGATAATCTTGTTTTTTAGTTATGTAACAGTGATTTAATATGAATTCGAACCGATGTGAAATGTGTAATAAAACTTTTCTTTGGTGTATGTGTATGAATATGCATTCATTAGAATGATGACAACAACTTTCAATCAATTATACCATAAAAGAATGGGATTATAATTGTTTTTTGACATGGACCACATCTTTCACAGACTTCAGTGCTCTTATATTTGAGAAAGTGTTGTAATAAAATTACGGATGATGTGCGTATGTAATTCTTATGTGGAGAGTTTATTGCATTTCAAGTGAAAAATTTTATGTTGTGGTGTATAAAGCATTTCGCAAACACCTCTCGAATGAGGAAAAGGTTGACCATAATACCTATCAGGATTAATAATGAAGAGCATTTTCTTTCGTGAAAGCCACAAATTTCAAGTTTTGCCATTTCAGCTAACGGCGCAGAAAGATATTGATGTGAAAATCTTGAGCTTTATCATTCAAATAAATGGATGTGATAATCTGCTCCACAAAAGTTAAGGAAGTTCAGAAATTTGGTCCACCAAATGTTCATTTATGAGAAATCAAATGTTTATTCTCTTTTATCTGAATGTTTTTTGTTCCACATTTATTAAATCTTTCAGTTTCAGGTTGATTCTTGTAGTTTGCGTTTCTAAGAATTTTGGATCGGTTATTGTTTTACCTTCTTTCAATCCACATTGATTCGAAATCTGAAAATTTGTTTTGCAATAATGCCTAGATGTAAACTTAGTTTGAAGCCAATAGGTTTATTGGTATGATCGAGGCAGGACGAAATCAGAGAGATTTCTTTCAAGTGAGGAAGTGAGTGAAATCGTAGTTTCTCGGCTCGTCCATCGATATTGAGAAACAGAAAACATGGCATTAAGACCGAGAAGTGGACGCCCAAGATCTACCACTTCTGCTCAAGATCGGTTTCTGACTGTTCCTACCCGTAGAGAGCCTCTGAGTTCTTGTCAAATCATGCTGTCGAAAGCCAGTTTGTATAAGCCAAATTGAACATGCGAAGTGGAATGTAGCTAAATATATATTTTTTTGGTACCTTTTTGAGCGCTCGTACTACTTACACGAGGGCTATATCATTTCGTCACGATGTCTGTATTTTTCGAATTTTGAGCCGAAAATGGTCTCAATCGACTATGTTCGACTCACTGATGACGAATCCGTCAGAAAATTCGAGTCTATCCGGCCGTCCGTAAGCACGATAACTCTCGAACGGAATGTCCTAGAAACTTGAAATTTTCAGGGTAGGTTCGAATCTCGAATGCCGCGGTTAAGTTCGTTATTGGGTGAAATTCGCCGAGGGGTTCCGTGAATATGGCCGCTCGAAGTTTTGTTTTCCTGATTTCTTCGAAACTACAGATTCGATCGAGATGAAATTTTGCACTCTAATGGAAAATGAGGTGTTCAAGCTACATGCAAAGTTTTGTCCAGCTCGCATCACCAGAACCATAGAAACCATAGATAATTGTAACTTTTGAACGGAAACGCCTAGGGACTTGAAATTTGCAGGATAGGTGTGCATCTCCATTGTCGTGATCACTTTTATCTATGAGCAAAATTATACTAAGGGCTCCGTTAATATGGTCGTTTGAAATTTAGTTTTCTTGATAATTTCAAAACTACACATTCGATCGTGACGAAATTTTGTATACTAATGGAGAATGATATATTCAAGCTACATTTCTCTAGATCGCATGACCAGAACCATAGAAACCATAGAAAATCATAACTTTCGAACGGAAAGGCCTACGGACTTGAAATTTTCAGGATACATGTAGATCTGAAAAATGACGTTCACGTTTATCAATGAGCAGAATTATACTAGGGGTTCCGTAAATACAGTCGTTTGAAATTTTGTTTTCTCGATAATTTCGAAACTACGGATTCGATCGAGATAAAATTTTGTATTTTAAACGAGAATGATATATTGAAGCAACATTTTGTCCAGATCGCATGACCAGAACCATAGAAACCATAGAAAATTATAACTTCCGAAGGAAAAGGCCTAGGAACCTGAAATTTTCAGGATGGGTTTGGATCGCGAATTTCGCGGTCACGTTCATCAATGAGCAAAATGAGACTAGAGGTTCCGTAAATATGGCCGTTCAAAATATTTTGATGTTAATTTCTAAACTACTGATTTGATTGGAATGACATTTTGCACCTAGCTGAGGAATGATTTATTCAAACTACGTGCGAAATTTTGTCCAGATCGCATTACCAAGACCATAGATACCGTAAAAAATTCTAGCGAATTATCGAAAAAAAATTGTTCAGCTGAAGCACTGACAAAGTCTGGAGTTTCGTCTAAGTTTGAGAATTTTTTTGACAGCTTTCGAAAATTCCTTCAATTGATTTCTAAAACTGGAAAATGCGAATTTACCTACAAGGTGGATGTATGAGCGCTCAAAAGCTCCTGACTTCACGGCAGTGCTTTTCGTACTTTTTTTTCATTAAACACAAAATTTATTCCTTCTCTGCAATTTCATTAACGAGAGACTCTTCCATCAAATCTGAAAGAGAGAAACAACAGCATAAAAAAAGAACAAAAATTAAAATTATTTATAATTTGTTAAATCGATTCAAAATTGACCACCCATTCGAAATATGAACACTTCTTTCGTAGAGATTTTTCTCTGTTTTCGTTTGGGTCACTTGAAGGAGAATCACCTGAACGCAATGCTCGTTTTATAATTTCCAAACATGATCGTTTTTATCCTTCGAAATTCCTATCAATATTTAAATTCAAAATATAAAACTTGCTGCTTTTATTTGACCGGAAGGGTTTTTTCGACCCGATTCTTTTCGGAACTTAATATGTTTGAAGACCACCACAGGACCTTAATTGAAGGCAATCATTTTCCATAGATGAAACATTCTTGAATTATTCAGAAAAAAAATTACGAAAAGCACATTTTCGACAGCTGTCAAAAAAATTCTGAAACTCAGGCGAAACTCCAAACTTCATGTCAGTGCTTCAGCTGACCAATTTTTTTTCGATAATTCGCTAGAATTTTTTACGGTATCTATGGTCTTGGTGATGCGATCTGGACAAAATTTTGCACGTAGTTTGAATACATCATTACTCAGCTAGGTGAAAAATTTCATCCCAATCCGCTCAGTATTTTCGGAACTATCAGCAAAAAGATCAGATATCAATGGTTCTGGTCATGTGATCTGGAGAAATGTAGCTTTGAATATATCATTCTCCATTAGTATACAAAATTTCGTCACGATCGAATCTGTAGTTTTGAAATTATCAAGAAAACTAAATTTCAAACGACCATATTTACGGAACCCCTAGTATAATTTTGCTCATTGATGAACGTGATCACGACATTCGAGATCCACACGTATCCTGAAAATTTCAAGTCCCTAGGCGTTTCCGTTCAAAAGTTACAATTTTCTATGGTTTGTATGGTTCTGGTCATGCGATCTGGACAAAATTTCACATGTAGCTTGAACAACTCATTCTCCATTTGAGTGCAAAATTTCATCTCAATCAAATATGTTGTTTTCAAGTAATCAGGGGAGCAAACTCTGAACGGCCATATTCACGGAACCCCTAGTGGAATTTGGCCCATTAACGAACTTAACCGAGGCATTCGGGAACTGAACCTACACTGAAAATTTCAAGTCTCTAGGTTGTTCCGTTCGAGAGTTATCGTGCTTACGGCCGGACGGCCAGACGGACAGACTCAAATTTTCCGACGGATTCGTCATCAGTGAGTCGAACATAGTCGATTGAGACCATTTTCGGCTCAAAATTCGAAAAATACAGACATCGTGACGAAATGATATAGCCCTCGTGTAAGTAGTACGAGCGCTCAAAAATGTATTGTTATACTTTTTGTTCGACTCACTGATGACGAATCCGTCGGAAAATTCGGGTCTGTCCGTCCTTCCGTCCGGCAGTAAGCACGATAACTCTCGAACGGAACAACCTAGAGACTTGAAATTTCAGTGTGGGTTCAGTTCCCGAATGCCTCGGTTAAGTTCGTTAATGGGCCAAATTCCACTAGGGGTTCCGTAAATATGGTCGTTCAAAGTTTGTTCCCCTGATAACTCAAAAACTTCAGATTTGATCGAGATGAAATTTTGCACTCGAATGGAGAATGAGGTGTTCAAGCTACATGTGAAATTTTGTCTAGATCCCATGACCAGAACCATAGAAACCATAGAAAATTGTAACTTTTCAACGGAAACGCCTAGGGACTTGAAATTTTCAGGATAGGTGTGGATCTCGAATGTCGTGATCACGTTCATCTGTGAGCAAAATTATACTAGGGGTTCCGTAAATGTGGTCGTTTGAAATTTAGTTTTCTTGATAATTTCAAAACTACTGATTCGATCGTGGCGAAATTTTGTAGAGCAATGGAGAATGATATATTCAAGCTACATTTCTCCAGATCATATGACCAGAACCATAGAAACCATAGAAAATCATAACTTTCGAACGGAAAGGCCTAGGGAATTGAAATTTTCAGGATAGGTGTGGATCTGAAATGTCGCGTTCACGTTTATCAATGAGCAGAATTATAATAGGGGTTCCGTAAATACGGTCGTTTGAAATTTTGTTTTCTCGATCATTTCGAAACTACGGATTCGATCGAGATGAAATTTTGTATTTCAATTGAGAATGATATATTAGAGCAATATTTTGTCCAGATCGCATGACCAGAACCATAGAAACCATAGAAAATTGTAACTTTTGAACGGAAAGGCCTAGGAACTTGAAATTTGGAAAATGCGAATCTACCTACAAGGTGGATGTACGAGCGCTCAAAAGCTCCTTAGTTCACGGCAGTGCTTTTCTCAATTTTTAACAAATATAATAGCTTCACTAGTTTACATTAAGATTTACGACCACACAAAAATATGTTTCAAAGAGTTTGGATTTCTTAATCAATATAATCTAGATAATAATATGAAACGCAAGTAGCAGTTAATTGAAGTTTTTGTTGATAAAAGTAATTAACATAAAACCTTAACTATTTTTCTTGCTTCTGCTTCAAATATCTTCATATTTGAAGCAGAAGTCAAAGTAAAGATCCGCACTGTACATCGCTAATCGGAATGAAAACGAGACGTGCGTTTACCTTGAAAGGATGATACACAAGCGATCTCTATACATAAATCAAATCTGACGATAAACTGTTCAAAAAGTGTAATTAAACTCTCTTTACACGGAGATCTTCCGCAGATAAGTGAGAATCGCTTTAATAAAATCCATTTCAACGATTGAGGAGTAGAAGTGGGTCGCCCATCTAGGTCTACCATGGAACGATATGTTTCTTTCTTTTCGACTCGACCGAAGCTTTGGGCGACAGACTCGACAAGAGAGTTCGTCTTAAACGGAGTGTCTGGAATATTTATGGATTCGAAGGATGGAATTAACGAGTGGTTAGCTCTGTGTCACGTGAAGACAGGTTGTTGAATTTTCAAGTATTGACAAACGATTCAAGGGAACCGTTCTGATCATTTCTGGACAATTGGTTCGAGGAAGCAGACGTTAATGACACGATCTAGTATCCCTCAAACGTTACCTCTAGGTCAACCGAATATGTGCTCTTTAACTACACAGCCCTCAACATTTATTGAAAATGTTAAAAAAATTTACTTTTATGGTCACGGTATTAAACCAAATACAATAACACAGTGCTCCGAAATAGAGCATAAGACTATCCTGGCAGTAAGACACTTCTTTTGTTAAAAAAAATGTCCACAAAAATTTGCCAAAGTTTGTCACACTGTGCAGATAGTGAGAGACTCTTAACGATTTTTTCAGAAAACCGTGAGAGTAACCGCTCGTTACCTCTCACCTGCCATCTACCCAAAAGCACAGATGGTCATTTGGAGCGACCTGAACGTAAATTGAACGATCACCTGGGGCTTTCCTTGCATTCGCAACAATGAAAAGTACATTTCATACACGGTATATAGAGGAGCGTACACCCGAGATAATCTTCATAGCCCATAACCATCAGGACCAAACCGTTATGCAACGAGAACCCGCCAGCAGAAACGCGGACTGCTGCCGAAGTTCTTTCAGTAACCGGTATATAGGTAACATTTTGAGCATCTGTTCAGCAGGAATCGTGTCGGACAGTTAACGCATTCAGCTGGTTCAGTTGAAAATTAGACTCCCAGATAAAGCAACTATATACTGTTACTTTGCCTTATTATGAATTATTGTTATTCTGGTTATGAGTGAGTCTTCATTATTCTAGTTGAAGGTTTGCAATTAAAGAGTGTAATGAGTTATGGACAACAACGTGATGTATCATGCATACTCATTTGTTTGGTGGCAGCAGGAGTCGACGCGCAGTTTCTGCCGAATTCGTAGATGTAGTTCCATTGTCTCAATCGTTTGGATTTAAGTCTGCTTTGTTCATGTCAGCCTTCGCTGGTTAAATTTCGGGAGTTCTCCAGGGGAGCCACCTGGGTCTTTTGTATTCTTGATTTTATACATGAGAATAATTCGCATTGATTTCTTGTTTATGTAACGAGTGCGAAAAGTTGTTATTAGATCACAGCTCGGGACGAAGTGCTGATTAAAAGAAAAATGCGTTTTTCATGATATGACGAGAATTCTATTGGTGAAGTTTTTTACAATAGAAATATTATCAGTTTTCAAAATAGTTCAAACAGTTTAAATTTATAAAAATTTCGAAAAGCACTGCCGTGAAGGCATGAGCTTCTGAGCGCTCGTACATGCACCTGATGGTAGGTAGATTCGCATTTTCCAGTTTTAGAAATCAATTGAAGGAATTTTCGACAGCTGTCAAAAAAATTCTGAAACTAAGGCGAAACTCCAGACTTCATGTCAGTGCTTTAGGTGACCAATTTTTCTTCGATAATTCGCTAGAATTTTCTACGGTATCTATGATCTTGGTGGTGCGATCTGGACAAAATTTGGCACGTAGTTTGAATACATTATTCCTAAGCTAGGTGCAAAATTTCATCCCAATCCAATCAGTCGTTTCGGAATTATCAGGAAAAAAATCTTTTGAACAGCCATATTTGCGGAACCCCTGGTCTAATTTTGCTCATTGATGAACGTGGCCGCGATATTCGCGGTCCAAACCCACCCTGAAAATTTCAAGTTCCTAAGCCTTTCCGTTCAAAAGTTACAATTTTCTATGGTTTCTATGATTCTGGTCATGCGATCTGGACAAAATTTCACATGTAGCTTGAACACCTCATTCTCCATTTGAGTGCAAAATTTCATCTCAATCAAATCTGCAGCTTTCAAGTAATCAGGGGAACAAAACTTTGAACGGCCATATTTACGGAACCCCTGGTGGAATTCGGCCCATTAACGAACTCAACCGAGGCATTCGAGAACTGAACCCACACTAAAAAGTTCAAGTCTCTAGGTTATTCCGTTCGACAGTTATCGTGCTTACGGCCGGCCGGACGGACGGACAGACTCAAATTTTCCGACGGATTCGTCATCAGTGAGTCGAACATAGTCGATTGAGACCATTTTCGGCTCAAAATTCGAAAAATACAGACATCGTGATGAAATGATATAGCCCTCGTGTAAGTAGTACGAGCGCTCAAAAAGTATGTATAATTCGTGGGGAAAGCATGTTCCCGAACTCACAGTCGTTTGGGAATATTATGCTTTTCCACTAATTATACAATATACCATTTCCTCCTGGTAATGAAATAGTCAATAATTCGAGAAAAACTCACCGCTTATAGAGCCTATAACGAAGGAAATATGAGATTAATCACCCGATAGCTTCTGAATTATAAATTCCTCACCCCGCTCCAAGCAAAAAACACTTTCTTCTAAAGCAAAAGAAGCGAATGATACACGTCTACTTCAAAAGCTTACGTATATTTCACTCTTTTCTGTAGCAAAAACCGAATTCATGTGGGTTGAATAACTGTTGCCTCCAAATGCTTCCTAGCATTATTCGAACTCGTATAGTTCCAAACTATACTGAACAAGCTCAAGGCGATTCTAGGGCTTTCTAAGATGGATGGTAATACTTAATGATAAACACTATTTTCATCCTTTTAAAGTTTTTTATTGTAAAATTTTTCCACTAAATTAAGAAACATCTTCATCTCAAATGATATCAATATCTCTAAATAATGATTAGGAATATCTTCGTATATTTTTTTCAATCTGACTTAACCAAGTATCTCCAGATTGCTTCATTGACTTCATGCGATGAAAAACTTCTTCAAATGTCATCTTCACTGTCTATTGAAAACGTTTAAATCTTCAATTCCTCTTGAATTTCCCTCAAACTCTTATCTTTGGTTTCAGTCAAACCTACTTTAACGTAAAAAACGCCGAAGAAACAACTCGCTGAATATGTGAGAAATAAAAAACCCATATCGATTTTGGCGAAGGCAAAAGAAGAAACTAGCATAAACATCCAGTAGGCAGAACCTGAAGCTGTAGTTCCAACAGATCTCAAATGGGGAGGGTAAATTTCCCCGAAATACACCCAAGGTAAGGGATCCAACCCCGAGTTATAAACAATAACGAACGATACCAATGCAGCCAGAGGAATCCAATCGAAACCAGTTGAATTGTCTGCGAAAAGGTAGAACACGCCCAGTATCAAATCGAAAAAACCTGAGCCTAACAATGAAAATATCAATAAAGATTTTCTGGAGAATTTTTTTGATGTGAAAGTTATAGCAGTGGCTGAAAGAACCTGGATGATCCCAACCAATATCGAACATTGTTCTGACGGTAAAATTCCACTGCTCTTCATGAAGATCTGCTGGCTGTAGGCCATCAAAATACCAATGCCTGAAAATTGTTGCAGAAAAAGTAGCGTCGTTGCCATCATGAAAGGCTTCATCTTTTCCTTGGATTTAAATAAGTCGAAAATCGACATTTGTGTCTCCTTTTTCACATCCTCTTCGATTTGCAGTAGTTCTTTCTCCACGTCTGCTGCTTCTAACTGTTTCAATATATTCAATGAGGCTTTAGCACCCTTGGATTCAAAGGTAAAAAACGGGCTTTCAGGACATCCATAAGCAATCAAAATAATCACCAAGAACGTGATGAAGAATATAAGTCCGTTAAATACGGCAACAGAAACATAAGGACCAACTGTATAGGAAACCAGAAATCCGATTTGTAAAGCTGGAGAGTTGATTGCCAAATACGGCCCACGTTTCTCAACTGAAAAAATAATTTCTGATATATACGACTGCGATAACCCGTTAATAGAACCTGTGGTTAACCCGTTCAATATCCTTGCTGCATAATACAGCTCAACTCTTCTTGCAAACACTAAAATGGCGTAACCTAACAGATATGGAAGTAGGCATAACACTAGTGTCCGTTTCCTTCCTAGGATTTCCGAACTTCTCATGAAGAGTAAAGGTCCAGCTGCTGCTGCGACAAAGAGTAAGGATCCCACGAGTTCGCTCTGTTGGGGAGTCAGTGGTTTCCCCAATGGGTTATCGTCGAAACTGCTGAGTTTCACTAGAACTGGAGAGGTCCAAGCCAGTGTAATTCCACTAAGGAATACCGAAAGATTCACTGAAAAATACAAAGTGTGAAGAAAAGAGTAGAGAGGAAATTTAATAACGAAACAACGACTTAACTGTTCCAAAAAAAGACTTACCTGTCATAACAATAAAAAAAGTGTAGTAAGAACCAAATAACTGTGCAAAATAATTCCAGATAGCCATTATAAGCTAGACGAATCAATCTTCGGTAATGAAAGAGAGGTATGTTTCCCACAAAAATATAGATATAATGGCAGTATGGATACATATTTAATTTAAAATTCGGTTACCTACCTCGGGCTGCATATTCGAAGTCGAGTGAAAAGGTAGTTATCAGCGGATGTCGTTACGTTTCGGAGCTGTGACTGTGATAAGGAGAGCTTTAGTTTCAAATGAAGCGTAGTTTTGACGAACGGAGGTATGTAGGTAACAAATAAAACTTTGTATGAGCGACTGAAGGAGTCCTCGATTAGATGAAAAGACGCAACGTAGGTTCACCATGAGAAAATTTCAGAGAAAGAATTTGAAAGTGTGGGAGACGCTGCGAAAAGGTGTCACCTCAGGAATTACGTTTCCGAAGTGGGAAGAAGGTTTTTACCTTTGAGGGACCCTGGGAGGGCGAGTGGCAGTGGTGATCTGTCGCGGACCACGGGTGGTAGCCGCGAGGTCAAACTCGGGAATTAGTCGGGACTTGGGTCCCGACTAATTCCCGAGTTTGTCCGTTGTTCGGAAGGGAAAAAAAGCCGGTTAGAGGCCGGGGTAGTTTTCGGTCGTGGACCGCAAGGGTTATTGTCGGTTGGGGGTGGCTCGGTCAGGGATCGGGGGTGAGTTGTGTGGAAGAGGAGAACTCGGGAGAGTTAATTTGTGTTGAGTCCGGGACTCGCGTTAGGGGTAGTTGAAAAGAGCCACGATAGGTACAGAGTTGCTCGCGGAGTGGGAACCAAGAAGGGTTAAATCGTACGGAGTTCGGATTAAGGGAGTAATTGTCTTAGATCGTGGAAATAAGTGTTTAAGAAGTTTCATTTTGAGTAGAGTTAAATGCCGTATTTCGATTTCGGGAGTTCGAATAAAAATAAAAGTCACTATCGCGTGTGGGTGGTTTTGTTTCGAAAAAGGTACAAAAAGGAATTAGGTGGTTTGCAGACCAAGGTAGGAAAAATTCAGTTCAAAGTTTTAACCCCTATGAATGTGAATGGTGTTATTGTAATCCCCAATATTATTGATATCTCGATCCGAAGTTGCTTTGAGGTATGTTTTATGATTTTACGTACGGAATTTGAATATTAGTTGCAGTTGATTATTCGACCCCTCGTACATTTCGATTAGTATGTTGATAAGAAGTAACAGTTGAATTGTCTGATTTAATTACGATTATGAGAAATTAAGTGAACGATAGATGTTTTAGTTCGATGTTCTCTTTGATGTCTGTGAAAATTTAGATTTTATGTACGCGTTTTACCATCATTTTTCGTAAATACAATATGTTCTTTTAAAATTTAGAGGTTTTCTTTCCTGAATACCTGTTCCTCAGAAAATATAAGACAAAAGACTCCCTCCTCGTGCAGGGAGCACGAACCTAGACCTTTTCGGTAAATAGATAAGAAATGGCGACAGCGGAAAAATTTAGAGTAATAATAAACAAGAAAATTCCATCTTAATATTTTTTACTATCGATGAGTGTACAAGGCATTTTTCTAGCCGAACAACTCAGGTTATAGTAAATTGGTGACAGCGGAATACGATTGATAAGGGGTAGAAACCCCAGGTGAAGTATAATAAATAGTATCATATCTGTAGGAAAATAAATGTTGATGATATTCATCAGGAAATACCTATTGATGAACTATTCGAACTATTCGTTCGAATTCATAGAGGGAAAAGATTAGCCAACTTAATAGTAAAAATATTCTCTCACTGATAATGACAAATATATTAAGCTAAAGTGGGTCAAAACAATGCTTTTAAAATAATTGATATCTATTCGGAAACTTACAATAGAATAACTAATGTGATTTCCACTACATTGGGTTTAATTTCACGACACATGTTTCGATTAGTAGGTAGCTTTAGAGCTTAGAGATTTAATTTAGATATATCTTAACCACCTGAAAATGATGCTTCGCATCGAAACACGTGGAATCTAACCCAATGTAGTGGAAATTATATTGGTTATCCTATTGTAAGTTTGATTATGGATTTCAACCAAGTATCGGCTAATTCTATTAGCATCTATTAGGAATTGGCGAATGCTTCAATATATACAAATTGTCATTAGAAGTGTTACACCAAGAAGGAATATTTTTTTCAACTAAATTTTTTGGCAAAGGGTTAGTCCTATTATACACCAAAAACGAAACGATAAAATTCGCGAAAAATTTTATGAAAACAATAATTTCTGTAGACCGGTTTCGATCCATATCAGATCTCATCAGTATAGTTAGCAAAATGACAAGTACGATGTGAGAAACTGAAAACCTTCGAAAAATAAGGCAGCAACGTTGATCGGAGAAAATTTCCCAAATCACGTCACATGTCCGTTCCAAAAGCAACTGTCTCAAATATCTGTAGATCATGATTCGCCTTTTCAACTCTCCAAGACAAATACACATGTGTGAAACGCAGTAAACATTATAAGCTCTTGTTGGCTTGCTATTAGTTTATCTAGTAGGTATAATTTTTCTAATTTCATTACTGAACTGGTTGAAGGTTGAAGCTTGAACCCGTAATTTCCATGTGTGACCATATGTTTACGTCGGTTCACACATGTGTCTTTGTCTTGAGGAGTTCAGAGGGCGATTCATGATCTAGAGACATTTGAGACAGTTGCTTTTGGAACGGACAAGTGACTTGATTGGGGAAATTTTCTCCGATCAATGTTGCCTTATATTTTAAAGGTTTTCTGTTTGTCACATCGAATTTGTTATTGTGCTAACTGTACTGACGAGATCTGATATGGATCGAAACCGGTCTACAGGTGCAAATAATAAATTTGAGGCTTTTTTAACGAGTGCTAGAAATGAAATGAAATGAAAATAAGTCAAAATTCAAAAAATCCTTTATATAAAATATTCACCAGGGCCGAGTATTTCGAAACAAAAGTTACACGCGAATCTGAGGAATTCGCAGACCGGATCTGATTTAGGTACGTATTAGGTTTAAGTGGGTTCAGTTAACGGGAAATTATCTGACAGAGCGTATGTGACTTCAGGTAGATAGGACGTGGTGGTTCGATATCTTGGCCTGCATGCTCCCCGGATCTCAACCCCTGTTATTTCTTTTGGGGTTATTCGAAAACATTGGTGTACAGTGACTGTGAGGTGAATAGTGTTGAAGAACTAAAAAAATGCATTTAAAATGCTTGTTACATTATCCGTGGGCAAACTGATGTGAAACTTGCTGCATGTAACCATTCGTTATTACGCCAGGCAAGACTTTGTGCATATCAAACGAATGGTGACCATTTCGAACAATTCCTGTAAACAATTTGGATCAATTTTATCGGTGAGTTTTTGAACTTCCTAGTTTTTTCAGTTATTTCTCTTCCCTAGTTTGAATTTTGAGAATTATAACGTGCAGGAAAAATCTCGTAATAAAAGTTGAAAGAGAATTTACAAATTCGCGATAAATTCTAGTGCAGAGAAAAGATCGCAGAGGAAGTCCAGCACTTTGTTAATTTACTTGCTGGAATGCATATGGCACAGTGATTAATGGCAGAGAGATAACACGATCCAGAGTTGCATTAAGATATGAATGCCCAAGATTTTTTGCACTTCTTTTCAATTGAATATTTTATATGATCATCTTCCGGCGAAATGATCCCTTTGATGGGTTCTAGCACCTGACAAAAAAAAGCCTCACATTTTATATTGTATCTTTCTTCTTCTGGAATAGTTTTTTCTTATCATACATGCATCATGATCCTTTTACTATGAACGAAAAAGCATGCGAAATCTCAAGATTACAACACAGTATTTTTGAAGGTTGGTGAGAACCAAAAAAAAAAACAACTTTTCATTTATGCGTCAAATTACATCAAAAATATAAAACAACAAGGGACTCGGGTCTCTGGTTATGGACTTCCCAAAAGCTACTGTCTCTCAAAGATACATGAACATCAGTCCTCCAAGTAACAATCAATAAATCAAATGAAGAAACTTAATCAAAACCAATTGTGCAAAAATCTATCAAGGAAGAAGCTGCATGGATTACATACAAAAAAAGGGAACAGAAAACACTGAGAACGTTTTGAACCTGAAAGTTCAAGGATTTTTTCTCATGGGGTAAGGAAAGAGTGAATAATTCAACATGAACTCACCGCCTTTTGCGCCTTTCAGATAGTGAAGATGAATTATTATGTACACATTCAGAAATAAGACAATCAGCCAATGTTACCATACAGAATTTATTGCCCGAAAAATCCAAAAACAAATATGAAGGTGTATACAACAATTTTCAAGATTGGTGTAGCAGTAAGAAGCATCGCCCCTATGGACTTTCTACTACATGCTAAAAAGCACAATCAACATGAATAATGCATTGTTATAGGTTCATTAAGATTTGTCAATTAAGTTCTTTCTCGGTACTTGTATCTTAGTATTTATTGTTATAGTCGTAGATGAAGTATAGTATTCAACTTGCGGTAATGCTCATAACTCACTTGGTAAAATACAGCACTTGCCTTCTGCTTGTGCTGCAAACTTCATCTGCGTGAGTTATGACCTACATTACCGCTCGTTAAATAATATACTTTTACTCTTTTCTGTAGCAAAAACCGGATTCATGTGAGTTGAATAACTTTTACCTCCAACTGCTCTTATAGTAGCATTATTCGCACAGCGTTCCGAATCCATTCAAAACTCTACTGAGCAAGCGCAGAGCGTTTCTAGGTTTGCTAAAATAGATGAACGCATGCTCTGTCTAGTTCCGAATCGACTCTGAATGCTGTGCGAACAAAAGTAATATAAACGATAAACACTATTTTCATCCTTTCAAAGGTTGAAATTGTGAATTCATTCCACTACTTCAAGAAACATCTTCATCTCACATATTTATAATTACATCTATGATATCAAGATCTCAAAGATAATGATTAGGAAAATCTTTCAAACGTACTTATCCAAGTATCTAAAGAATCCTCTGTTAACTTTGCTGTTAACTTCTTTATATGTCATCTTCACTGTCTATTGAAAACGTTCAATTCTTCAATTCCACTTGAATTTCCCTCAAACTCTTATCTTTGGTTTCAGTCAAACCCACTTTAACGTAAAAAACTCCGAAGAAACAACTCGCTGAATATGTGAGAAATAAAAAACCCACATCGATTTTGGCGAAGGCGAAAGAAGAAACCAGCATAAACATCCAGTAAGCAGAACCTGAAGCTGTAGTTCCAACAGATTTTAAATGGGGAGGGTATATTTCCCCGAAATACACCCAAGGTAACGGATCCAACCCCGAATTATAAACAATGACGAACGATACTAATGCAGCCAGAGGAATCCAATCGAAACCAGTTGAATTGTCAGCGAATAAGTAGAACACGCCTAGTATCAAGTCGAAAAAACCTGAGCCTAACAATGAAAATATCAATAAAGATTTTCTGGGGAATTTTTTTGATGTGAAAGTTATAGCAGTGGCTGAAAGAACCTGGATGATCCCAACCAATATCGAACATTGTTCTGACGGTAAAATTCCACTGCTCTTCATGAAGATCTGCTGGCTGTAGGCCATCAAAATACCAATCCCTGAAAATTGTTGCAGAAAAAGTAGCGTCGTTGCCATCATGAAAGGCTTCATATTTTCCTTGGATTTAAATAAGTCGAAAATCGACGTTTGTGTCTCCTTTTTCACATCCTCTTTTATTTGCAGTAGTTCTTTCTCCACGTCTGCTGCTTCTAACTGTTTCAATATATTCAATGAGGCTTTAGCACCCTTGGATTCAAAGGTAAAAAACGGGCTTTCAGGACATCCATAAGCAATCAAAATAATCACCAAGAACGTGATGAAGAATATAAGTCCGTTAAATACGGCAACAGAAACATAAGGACCAACTGTATAGGAAACCAGAAATCCGATTTGTAAAGCTGGAGAGTTGATTGCCAAATACGGCCCACGTTTCTCAACTGAAAAAATAATTTCTGATAGATGCGACTGCGATAACCCGTTAATAGAACCTGTGGTTAACCCGTTCAGTATTCGTGCTGTATAATACAGCTCAATTCTTCTTGCAAACACTAAAATGGCGTAACCTAACAGATATGGAAGAAGGCATAAAACTAGTGTCCGTTTCCTCCCTAGGATTTCCGAACTTCTCATGAAGAGTAAAGGTCCAGCTGCTGCTGCGACAAAGAGTAAGGATCCTACCAGTTCGCTCTGTTGGGGAGTCAGTGGTTTCCCCAATGGGTTATCGTCGAAACTGCTGAGTTTCACTAGATCAATGTAAGAGATGTATGTTTCCCACAAAAATATAGATATAAATATTATCATAATATCTGTAGGAAAATAAATGTTGATGATGTTCATCAGGAAATACCTATTGATGAACTATTCGTTCGAATTCGTGGAGGGAAAAGATTAACCAACTTAATAGTAAAAATATTCTCTCACTGATAATGACAAATATAGTTAGCTAAAGTGGGTCAAAACAATGCTTTTAAAATAATTGGTATCTATTAGGAAACTTACAATAGAATAACTAATGTGATTTCCACTACATTGGGTTAAATTCCACGACACATGTTTCGATGCGAAGCATCATTTTCAGGTGGCAAAGATATAACTAAATCTCTGAGCTCTAAAGCTACCTACTAATAAAACCCAATCTTATCACTAGGGGGTAATGGTCAGTCCTATGCGTAACTCCTTGCGTGGGATGAATATTTAATGATATCTTAATGACGCTTCCAACAGATCTTCTCACTTAATGGCGGTAAGATAAGCATAATTTCATCCTTGGAAGCGTCATTGAGATATCATCAAATATTCATCTCACACAGGAAGTTGTGCATAGGATTGAACATTACCCCCACCTAATGATAAGATTGGTTTTGTATTAGTAGGTAGCTTTAGAGCTTAGAGATTTCATTCAGTTGAATCTTAACCACCTGAAGATGATGCTTCGCATCGAAACACGTGTCGTAAAATCTAACCCAATGTAGTGGAAATCATATTAATTATTCTATTGTAAGTTTGATCATGGATTTCCACCAAGTATCGGCTAATTCTATAAGTATCTATTAGGACTTGGCATATGCTTCAATATATACTAATTGACATGAGAAGTGTTACATCGAGAGGGAATATTCTTTCAACTCAATTTTTTTGCTACATCAAGAACGAAACCATAAAGTTCGCGAAAAATTTTATTTGGCACTCCGCGTCAGAGGCATAGACAAAATAAGGTGGTCGATGTCTGCTTGTGGCACCTCGTATCAACCAACTCGAAGTCCTCGCATTAACTTTGTCCGAGTCTGTTTAGGATGTTGCAATGTAGACCGTCTCCTACCCATTATATCCTAAACATTTTCGATGGGATTTGATTCCAGTAAATGGGTAGGCTACTGCAATACATTTGTATACAATACAAATAAATATCTACCTGAACATATAAATAGTAAATCAGGACTAAGTTGGGGAAATAAAGAACATGGGACTGTCCTGGCAGTAAGACACACAAATATTTGAACACGTATATATAAAAGATACAACCGTCGAATAATTTCGCCTGTGCCTCTAAAAAATTCGCAGTATTCTTTCTTCTTTCTGACACAGGCGGAACCCTGAAGGTACCCATAGATAAAACTTTGCAACGTTACAATTAATTGTCACGTCAAACCGTTTAATTGAATTGACGACTGCGTTTATCAATAACCAAGGTTGAATCACTCTTATAGCAGCTATGCTCGTATAGATTACGCAAGAGAAATTTTTTCTCACAGTATTACCAAAGCATTTTATCAGTTAACAATAGTGAATATTCTACAATTTCCCATTTAGTCACTTTCTAGCACCATGAAATCGAAAGTTCATCGTTTACCTACGCGAAACAAAAGGCTATAAAACACCACAATGATAAGCTTCATAAATTAATCAAATAAGCGTGAAAATTATATATTTGGAGCCGTCAAAATGGAATGTCGATTGTGAATTAAAAGATGGGATGCTATCCGAGATATAGATCTTGTCGAAGATGGAAAAAATGCTAATGACTTCGACTTGGTATATATACAGGATGTTCCACTTTTTTGTAGGATAACTTCATAACCAAGCTAATGGGTGTTTAAGTTTTCAGATTTTTCTTCTCAATAACACAAGTTTTCGGATCAAACTTGGAAGATGAGGGGACTTTTGGGATTCAAATGGACTTATAATCAGAATTGTTAAGAGAATCTATAGGTTACTTTCTCTTTTTAGCTTGAAAACTTTTTATCTTGCGCCACTGATCCATTTCCCATTTTACGTTTCTTGTGCAAACATTTTTGTATCATTCCTTCTTGATTTCAATCCTTCTATATCATCGTGGCTAAAATAAGTTCACTTATTATAAAACCTTTAAATTCTCATGACTCTTAATATACAACCTCAAACCTAGAATATACACCTATCAAACAAAAATCTTTATTGTTTCAGATATCAAACACTAGACCATGCAGAACTCTGATCCAACGATCCAGTGATGCTCATGTGTACCATGGAGACTGTTCTCATCCCCAGGCCACCAGCACCTCCAGTTCCTGGATTCACATCTTCACCCCCTCCACCGCCCCTCCCCAAACCAAACCAACTGAAACCTCCAGGAGTTCCTTCGAAACCACCGACGGTTCCGCCTCCCCCAAAACCTCCCAATCCAACATTACCAGTGAGTTATCCGAGGGAATCTTCCTCTAAGCCTCCCCCAACTCCACCCAAAACTTCTTCGATCTCCAGCAGACCTAAGGACTACTTCAAAATACCCTCAAAGTCCCACGACTATTCGAGTGTGAAAAGTAGCAAGAGTACAAGTTCCAATGGGTTCAGACTTGTGGACGATAACTGTGATTCCGGTAGTGTTTATAGTGCGTACAAGCAGAAGATTGATCAGATGTTTGACTCTGACACTAGTTTGAACACTAAAAATAGTGCGCAGGTTAAGATTGATAAGATGTTTTCGGGGGTTCCTAATGATGGCAAGATTGAAGAAGACAGTATAGGTGTGCATAGTTTCACTGTTGACTATTTAGGTTCGGTACCGCTCAACGATAAGGTGACTAGTCTTGCTGGTCTTCAGGGGCCCTTGAAGGATCTTTATTTCGCGTATAAGAAGATAACCAAACCTAGGAAGAAGCTCTCTGGGAGGTTGGAGATATCTAGTCAGGGATTGAGAGTGCAATATCAAGGCGAAAAAGGTAAGATCACTTCAGATTTAGGAGTGAATAGTATTTCATTGACCCTTCCAGGTGACTTGGAGCAAATGAACTCGTTTCCTACGATTGCCGTTTGGTCAGCTGTGAAATTTGTGATAAATGACCACGATGCTTCGAGGATATCATACGCTTTCCTTCCCCTCATCACCGATCCAGACAACATCGATAAGAGAACCCTCTTCAGAAATTTGGACTCGCAAGAGGAAAAATACATAAATGTCGATGCCCATTCTCCTCTTTTCGCTGTGGTAATGAGGAAAATCGGCGTTCAAAAGCAACTGGAGTGCCATGGGTGAGTATGCAAACAATGATCCAAGCAAAAGAGTTTATGGTGAATGATGAAGTGATAACTACCACTGGTTACATTTGTTTAAATCTCTTTTTTCACCTCGATTATGAGTTTATGGGTAGTGGATAGAAAGGGATCGTTTAGCAGGATGAGATCTGTTTAGGGGCAAACATATCCTAAAGAAGACCACTTCCCTCAAGGTTCTATTGAAGTCTCCTCCAACTATCGAATGATTTGCGTCAGCTTCATCCTTTTGGATTGCTCTAAATGTGCTGGCGAAGGCTTTTCGGCACAACTTCTGCGCTGGACATTTTTGACCTTTCAGGGGAAATCTAACTCTCGTCAATGCTTTCCACTGTCAGCTCAGCAGACTCCACAGACTTCCAATAAGTCAATAGTTTGTGCTTCGGAGGTCATTGAAAGTGCGCCCCTCCTTTAACTTTTCGATTATAGGGAACATTGAGGCTAGGAAAACTTGAAGAACACTTTGAATTGAACTGAAAGTCTCAACGCTTCCTTACTTATTTATTTTTTCAACTCGGTTCAGCTCTATCTGAACACGCATTGTCTAGGGGAAACCATCCATTAATGTTCTGTGCAATACCAGACGAGAAAATTGAAGAAAAAATTGGAAAATTGTACCGATTTCCTTTTTATAGCAGATACGATATCGCGAAATTGCACGAATTGCCTCAGATGAAAGTGCGCATCAATTCAACCATTAATGTACAGATTGTATCGTTATTACAGCTCATTTAATGATTGAAGTTATGCCAGATACTCTCTTGATTTTACGGACTTCTTCATACTTCAGGAAAAATTCGTTCACGCACTGATTTCTAGATGATCGCTACTGAATAATCAGCGAGTTAAATCATCGTAACTTCGATCCGCTAAAATGTACAGTCTGTTCTGCACATTGTTCATATTCATCAGACTATACATAGATCGTAAACTCCAGACTCTTAATCGATATCCGAGATGGTAATAACCCTCTTACCAGATTCGCACAAAAATGTGAACTTACATTGACATTCACACATACACAGACACACACCTACACACACGCATACACACAAACATATACAGAAACGCACTCAGTCTCACAAACACTCACATATTCTCGCGAATACACATTCACACATTATCACGCAAACACACACACTCTAGTATAAACACACACATTCACACAAACACAAACATTCTCACAAACACACACATTTTCACAAACACACATTCACACAAAAACACACATTCTCACAAACGCACGAATTCTCACAAACACACACATTCTCACAAACACACATTCACACAAAAACACACATATTCACACAAAAACATACATTCTCACAAAGACACACATTCACACAGAAACACACATTCATAAAAAACAAACATATTCACACAAACACACACACACACATTTTCACGAACACGCATATTCTCACAAACACACACTTCATCACAAACACACACAAACACAAACATTCACACAAAAACACACATTCATACAAAACACACATTTTCACACAAACTCACTTATTCTCACAAACTCACACATTCTCACAAAAACACACATTCACACAAAGACACACATTCATACAAAAACCCACACACACACACACACACATATACACAAACACATACACACACAAACACACTCATTCTCACAAACAAACAAATTCTCACAAACACACACATTCTCATAAACACACATTCACACAAAAACACACACTCACACAAAAACACACATTCACCCCAACACACACATTCACGCAAGCACACACAAACACACACAGTCTCACAAACACACACATTCTCTCAAACACACACATTCTCACAAACACACACATTCACACAAAAACACATATTTCAAAATTTTTTACCGATTCTTCAATTTTCAGTTTTGTTTGCCAAACGTCCGAAGATGCAATTGTCATAGCAGCAACTTTGTATAAATCCCTGATGTCCCAAATGAAGGCCAAGGAGAAGAAACCGAAGAATAGAAACGGAGTAACTTGCATGTCGATAGCTTCGAGTGTATACAATGAAAACGGTAGCAATGGACCACCTGTCAGACCACCTAGAAGAAAAAGAAGCACGACGTCGTCTATTATAAGCGACACGGAAACGACCAATTTGGATGTGAGTACAAAGTACATAATCTGTCTTTAGAAAGAAATTCCAGTAGATGATGCATTTTAATTAAAGAGACTAAGCAACTGAACGACGTAACACGAGGTATCAATTATTTGATGATTTTAATGAACATACACCATACATATAATTATTATGTATATTTTACTTTCACAGGCAAATTAAAGTCTTTCGTATCTGACTTAATTGCACTTCGAAATATCAGTGAAATCAGTGTAATTCTAGGTGAAATAATCTGAATAAATTTACGAAATTACCGAATTTCACTATATAAACACAACTAATGGGGACGCACTGACCATTGAGGGTCTGATTCAATTATAATTCGATTTAGATTTATATTAGAGAAGGTCATAAAATGTTTAGGCGATAAGGGGTAGTAGGTTTTAAACAAGGCATAATTTAATTGCGAGTCCACCTGTTTGGAGGGAGTAAAGACTACTTAATGCCTTAAGTCCGAAATCAGGAAAAAGCTCCAAATGATTTCCTTTTCGGGTCGAACAATGGAAGATGGAGAGTGGGGTTGAATACAGGGTGTTCTTTAAGGTGAGGCTTCTTTTCTACAGGTGCTAGAACTCATCAAAAGAGATCATTTCAATTCCCAGGTATGATCTGTTGAGGGATCGCTCATTTGAATGATATTTCTAGCTTTCTCCCTCTGGGATCTGAAACCGGAGGCGACCGTTCATCTCACTCATTCTCACCATTAATCTGTTAATATCCACCGCAAATGTTATAATAATAACGCTTTTTCTTCATGAATTGGCACGCGACAATAATGGGGCCTTCAACGTTGCTTGCATCCATTTCAAACGCATTTCCGATTCGATGTTAAACGGATGTTACCACCGGTCGCGTGTCGTCTGCAAGAAGTTGTTATAGCGGAGTTTCTGAGTTTATGCATGTTTTTCCTGGAACAGTATGCTCCTTAATGTTTCGAGTTTTTCGACAAGATCCTGTTGAGTTAACGTTCCCTTTTCTCGTTTTACTATGTATAATAAAACCGTCTAATGGTGATTGCTCTCTGAAGATCGAAGTGTTCATTAGCTTTTTCACCGGTAGAGAATTCATCTCTACATCAAACACAGGTGACCATATTCTACACCTTTGCCTAAAATTTTGTTCCAGCAATCGTCAGATACTCAACCTCTACTACAATCATCAACGAAAAGGCTTCCGAAGAAAAGTACAAA
Organism: Aphidecta obliterata; assembly: GCA_963966015.1. Lineage (NCBI taxonomy): Eukaryota > Metazoa > Arthropoda > Insecta > Coleoptera > Coccinellidae > Aphidecta > Aphidecta obliterata. The sequence goes on along the minus strand of OZ014434.1, from coordinate 11,875,593 downwards.
GACGAAAAAGGCTCCCAGAGTTCCTTCCACGAAACAAGAGGACTTGGACGCTATTACACCCTACGAGGAACCCTTAAAAGTGTCTGAGATGAACCAAAGCGACAAACTTGACGGTTGTTCAAACGAGATTGACGAATTCAAGGAGATCAAACCTCCAACTTTCACAGGTCAGATAATTTTTCAGGAAATTGTTCTCGTTGCAAAATTTCATCTACTCAATTTCAGACAAAATCAGCACGTTCATGAGTCGAGAACAGAAACAGATCACAGCCGAGATAAAGCAGATGATGGGTGGGAACAACGATACCCAGACAGGTCTGAAGAGACTGCAGAGTCTGAGGAGAAGAAACAACGAGATCGTGAGGAAGAAGGAACATTCTGGAGATATACTCACTAAAGTCACGATTCCCAGATCAGGCAGTTTTCTCAACGCTGGTGGACTCACCAGATACAAATCGAAGGTTACGAGGTGAGTTGCTATTCCTTTGAAATCCGACACTTTCCACCCACAAGAACCACTGCCATCCAGGGTTGTATCTAAGGGGTGGTGAATAGAACCCTATTCCTGGTGAGGGTCGCATCATCACCTCGCTACGGCTCTGGTACCACCACCATATTATAAAATATTTTGTTACATTGTAGAGGAACCCCTTTTTCCAGAGCGAACGGCCAGGCTAGCGGTGGATCCCCCATAGGGTTCAACGAGCTCTTCAGCGAGTTTCGCCAGCATGAAGGCCTCCACTCCATGGACGAAATACTCGGGGTCATTATAGACTCCAACGGGATGTCCTTCAACGATCTCAAGCCCATATACAAGGAGTTCCTGTTGAAACTATCCGTAACGCTGACCAAAGACGAGCTGTATCAAAGATCCAAATCCATTATGCGACGGCAGAAGAAGAAGATCCTCAAGAAGACGCATCAGGTCAAATCTCACCGCTTGAAAATCGGCGGGAAGTTCAGAAGGTTGAAATTTATACTTCGGAAGAATTTCAGGGTGAGACTATGCAGGAGGTCGAAGAAACATAAACTCAACATCGAAGCCGTCCAGACCAAACTACCAGAGAGTACAATATCTTCTTCGTCTTACGACACCAGACATTTCACACCTAAGGAAGAAACGCAAATCGCGAAGAAGCAGGTGCAGAAGAAGAAATCACTGGACTCCAGAGCCAAAAGGGACAGGTTGAGCACATCGGAAGAAAGCGATTTCTTGTCGGTGAGAAGGACTAAAGTTCCGATTTTGCACAACGCCACCCAACATCGGAACTCTTCTAGCGGTTACGTTTCCTGTTCAGATTGTTCCTATGACAGTGATAGTTGTACGTGCACCTCAGCGGATAAATGTTACTGTAGTTTGGGAAACAAAGAGTACAACAAGAAAAAATGCAAACCAAAACAAGAGATTATACTTGGTGATAATTGTCACTGCCTGGATAGTAGCCTGTCGTTTTGCGGCTGCGATACAGACAGTTGCACGGAAAGCAACAAGTGTTACTGTCCAAGACCCCAGAAAAACACACCAATACTCGAACAACTCAAACAGAAAGGCATCGTGCCCCAAAACGAAAAACATAGGAAATTATGTAAGAAAAGCTCACACACAAAGAGCAGCAAGAGTCTGGAATACATGCGCTACCCTGGTGACGCTTACTACGACAGACTGAAGACCTTATCCAGACCAATAGATCCGTACTATAGTTACAATTACAGCAAGGAAGGCGGCAGAGAACAAAGATACAGTGAGCATGTACAGTACGACCTATTTTCTAATTATGAAGACTTCCGGAAGTACAGAGGTGGTGGAATGTTTCCTAGAGCTTTGAGCGAATCTGAACACGTTGGATTGCTTAAACAAAGTTCTTCGAGGGCCTACAAGTCGACCAAATATGGATCCAGCAGAAGTGAGTTTAAAAATTCATTAAATGTAATGTAAAAGTATTCGGCGTCGCTGAACCAGAAGCCGAGATAGATATTATACCAATACTTTTTTATCTTTGACCCCCTTTTTTTCTTCCAGGAGAAAAGGCATTACAGGCTACCACTGTTGCTTCTTCAGCAACTTGCCACGAAGCTCTGTCAGTCAAGAAGACCGCCGAAATAGCAGCGCTATTCGCCGACTTGAAACTGAATCAAACAACCGACTTCAGACACTTGGAGAGGCTAGAAAGATCACTGAACCCTTCTGTAGTATCGCATAATATGTACAACAGCTTCAAAAGCCATGGTTCGGTACCTTGCAGAAATTTGACATATGCTGACATCAAGACCAACGCACACCATGATCGTATGATACAGAACACCCTGTACAGCAGCGGTAGAAACTTCTACAAGTCAACAAACCCGCAGTTGTTCAATTCAAAGAATGGTTTGTATACCATTCAGAGCCAGTCTGATGACTCTAGGAGGTCGAGTGTCGGTAACAGGAGAGAGGATGCTAGAATTTTTTTTGATGGTACTCATCATCACCATGCTATGGAAGGTGACATCAATAGTTTGGAGAATTCCCTTGGGTACTTGCCATGATATACTATTAACTTCGTGTTTGAGTGATATATTTGCTCCATTATTGGGGACCATGTGCTTGTTATAAGACACTGGATTAATTCTATAGATCTATTTCGAATAATGTAATCCAGTATTGAAATTCCTGAACTCCAGGATCATTTCAATTCCAAATTGAACTATTGATCACTATCTGGAGTGGCATATCTTTATTGATATTTTAATCAATGTTAATTGCATCTGAGAAATATATTTTAAGAATGTTTTATGGAGGTTGTATATAGGAATTGGGGGGATTCTTGGGTGATTGATGGGATTTTTACACCATATAATCTTTCAGGTGATTGAAAATGATATTATATTTACAGTAATTATGATCTCTCTGTGCGTTATTGTTAATAAAGATTCTTCAATTATGATGATCATTCTTCAATTTGAAGAGCCTTATTCATTTCGTTTGGGTGAACGGAAATAAACAGTACATATAGAGAAGTAACATTTTATTTCACATTCTTGTTTTTTTCATGAAACAAATTATATTTTTTCGAACAGATTTTTTGTAAGAATTATTATTATTTTCTGTACCATATTTTTGAATGATTCCTCATATAATCTTTGAAATATTCGAAGAGATTTGTTTTTGTTTCAGAGTATACTACTTTTATTATATATTATGCCAGTGATAATTCTACTATGTGCAATGTTAAAACAAAGATTGTTATTCTATTTCGAATTTTGGGACAAGTGCAATTTTTTGTCAATATTTTCAATAAAGGTTGAATTTAATTTTTTGCCTGCTTGTTTCTATGAATAAAAGCCTAATCATTTCCGGACGGACAGACTTAAATTAGTTTGAATACATTATTCTTCATTTATCTGCCAAATTCCAATCCAATCAGTTGTTTCGAAATTATCAGGAAAAATATTTTGAACGGCCATATTCACGGAACCCCTCGTCTAATTGTGCTCATTGATAAACGAGATCGCGACATTCGAGATACCAACCTTTTCTGAAAGAAGTCCCTAGGCCTTTCCGCTCGAAAGTTATAATTTTCTATGGTTTTTATGGTTCTGGTCATGCGATCTGGACAAAATTTGGCATGGACACATCATTCTCCATTCGTGTGCAAAATTCATCTCGATCGAATTAGTATTTCCGACGTAATCAGGAGAACAAAATTTCGAACGGTCATATTTACGGAACCCCAAGTGGAATTCTGCCCATTATCGAACTTAACCGCGGCATTCGGGAACTAAACCCACACTGAAAATTCTGTTGTTCCTTGTCGTTTGGGACAATTTTCGGCTCAAAATTCGAAAAATACAGACATCGTGACGAAATGATATCTCGTGAAAGTAGAACGAGCGCTCAAAAATTGACCACGTCCAATAGCATATTAATACTTAAGTACAAAACTCCAAAATTTCAACTAACTGTTCAGATTCTTCCAGACCAACTGTATATTGTGTATATACACAACTGGACTTTCGCACCCATGCTATCTCAAACTCAACCTCAGAAACTTCAAGTGGCTCTGATTCGTATTTTCGCTAATGATATAATAATATTTATTCAAAACCTATCTAATTGTCTAGTCTAGTCGTATTCCTAGTAGAAGGTAAACCTGCGACGTAGTCATGTGCATTATATTCATCAAAACAAACCCAAATCCCAAAAATGGGGAATACAGGCTGATTATAGCTTCAAACAGGGATGAATTTTACAAAAGACCGGCGAAAGAAGCCTTTCTCTGTACCGATTCCAAAATTATCGGAGGTAAGTTTGAATTAAACTTTTTACTTCATTATTATTGGTTTGTCGATTTAGGAATAGGGATTTTATTGTTATACTTCTTTTCTCTTTATGATTAGGAAATGTCTAATGGTTATCATATGCAGTATTTTTTACTTACTCATTCGCTACTTCCGAATACAACTGAACTAAAATATAATAAATACAACAAAAAATTCCAAATGCAAACATTAGAATTGAGGTTAGGATTTTCTTGTTTATTCAACCTACGGATGCTGTCGTTTCGTAGTCCATAATCCATAATATATTTGAGTATAAAGCTGGTCCATAAGTTGTTACTTCAGAAAATTGGAAAACAAAATTCAGATCCTTAATTTGGTTTTATTTTGAAAATGAGCGGAGAAAATAGTGACGTATCGTGAAACCTAGAACAAATTTCAGAAAATTGATTGATTTGATTTAAAAAGTACGAATCTATTATTTACTCATCTGTATTCGCACAAAAAATATTTTTTGTTCAAACAACCGCTAGAACAGATTCATTTTTGATTTGTTATTTTCAATAGGGAAACCTCGAGAGGAAAATTTATCCTGGCAATATATCCTAATTTTCAACAATAAAAAAAATATTTTTTTCGTGGAAAAATTATTTGAATATTATATTCAATATATTCTATATTATATATAGAATGAAATTCGTTTTTCAGGAAGGGACCTCGAAGAAAATCGGGAAAATGGCATGTGGTTGGGTCTGAGGGTAGATGAAAAGAAGCAAACCCTACACTTCGGAGTCCTATTGAATGTAACAGGAGAGGAAAAGAATACCAATGTGCAAAGCAGAGGATTTATCGTTCCAAACTACCTAAAAACAAAAGAATCTCCTATACAGTATTTCGAAAATTTATTGAAAAACGCAGAATTTAACGCTTTCAACTTGGTCTCCGTAGAATTGAAGTAAGCTTATATCGGGTTCCATACCTCTTTATATACTTATTCTTTCAACATCGCTCTCGAATTTTCAGCAAAAAAGAAGTATCCACTTATTTCCTAAGCAATACACCAAACCAAGTCTGCAAATTTTCTGGCGAACAAACACTTGGCTTTGGTAATTCACCTGTTAATCGCCCTCTGTCAAAAGTAAGAAACGGTAGACGTAAGTTCGAAGAGGTAGTACAAACTTCAAAATCGAAGGAGGAACTTAGAGATGGTCTATTGAAATTATTGAAATCTAATGAGAAGTAAGTAGAATGAATAATTTGTAAAAAAAAATTACTGATGTTTCCTTCCTCAAAGAAACCTGCCAGATCCTGAATTACAAAGGAGAGCTCCCCAAGCCTTCGAACAATTATCATCCGTCTATGTAGAAATAAAGAAGATGTATGGTACAAGGTATGTTGGAAAAATGAGAATTTCGGAGAATTTTATTTTTTTTTTTTCAGAACGCATTCCATCATATTGGTGGATAAAGATTGGAATGTAGAATTTTATGAAGACACCATGGAATCGCCGATAAACCCTGAAAATACAGTTTGGAAGAATTCCGTAATTAAAAGTAGTTTGTGAAATGTGTGTTCGTTATTAATTTCTGTTACCATAGAACTGATAATAGCGTTCCTTTTAAAAAAATATATATATAAGAAGCACTGCAGTGAAGTGAGCGCTCGTTCATACACCTTGTAGGTAGATTCGCATTTTCCAGTTCTAGAAACCAATTGAAGAAACTTTTGACAGCTGTCAAAAAAATGACAGTAGCTCTTTGTCAATTATGCCGAATCAGCTGTTAAAGAAATATAAGGATTTTTTATTCAATAATTAGTCGGAATTCAAAATGGTTCTGGTTATGCGATCTGGAAAAATGTAGCTCGAATATATCATTCTCCATTAAAATACAAAATTTCGTCACGATCGAATCCGTAGTTTTGAAATTATCAAGAAAACTAAATTTGAAACGACCATATTCACGGAACCCCTGGTCGAATTTCGCCCAATTACGAACTTGACTGCGGCATTCAAAATTCGAAACTACCCTAAAAATTTCAAGTTTCTAGGTCGTTCCGTTCGAGAGTTACAGTGTATACGGACGAATAAAAATTTCAAACTAAGGCGAAACTCCAGACTTCACGTCAGTGCTTTAGGTGACCAATTTTTTTTTCGATAATTCGCTTGAATTTTCTACGGTTTCTAAGGTCTTAGTATAATGCAATAAGGACAAAATTTCGCACGCAGTTTGAATACATCATTTTTCATCTATGTGCAAAATTTCATTCCAATCCAATCGGTAGTTTCGAAGTAATCAGGAAACAGATATTCTGAACGGCCATATTTACGGAACCCCTAGTCTAATTTCGCTCATCGATAAACGTGACCGCGACATTCGAGATCCATACCTATCCTGAAAATTTCATGTCCCTAGGCCTCTCCGTTCGAAAGTTATAATTTTCTATGTTTCTGGTCATGTGATCTGGACAAATTTTGCATGTAGCTTGAACACATCTTTCTCCATCTGAGTGCAAAATTTCATCTCGATCAAATCAGTAGTTTCGAAGTAATCACGAAAACAAAATTTCGAACGGCCATATTTACGGAACCCGTCGTGGAATTCTGACCATTGACGAACTTAACTGCGGCATTCGGCACTGAAAATTTCGAACTCGAATTTTTCGACTGATTCGTCATTAGCGAGTCAAACCTTGTCGATAGAGACCTTTTTCGGCTCAAAATTCGAAAAATGCGGACATCGTGACGAAACGATATAGCCCTCGTGTAAGTAGAACGAGCGCTCAAAAGATTGGACTGATCACCGATTTTTCAGACCCATTTGCTCAACATCGTTTACCCCCCTTAGAATCTAAATCTAGGTCGGCTGCTTCTGGGATCTCCTTCGTAGATAATTCGACAAATGAATGAAAAACTTGCTAACAATATAGGTACAAGCTTTATTTATGAAATGGCACCATAATTACAAATACAAAATATGAAAATATTATGTAAAAACCTTTGAACATTTTAGATCCTGTTCATATCGAATCGACAAACTTCAAAGTATTCAAAAATGACGAATTTATACTAAAAATTTTTTAAAAAGCACCATGATAGTTCAAGATCCCCACATGCTCGTGAAACACAGACCTAAACAGATAAAATCATAGACTAGGCGAATAATTTCATTACATAACCTTAACATTTATAATACAAAATCTGCAACAATATGTAATATCAATACATCGAAAAACTTACAACTTCCAGGGAAATTGCGGACAAACTCTCAGACCTACAAACTATCAAAATATTTCTTAATCACCTGAAACCTCCAGGTTCGACTGCAATTTCCCCGAACTCCTAGAATACTAATATAAAATCGTCAAGATTCAAAATCAAATTTTACATTCTTTGGTGTAACTTAAAAACGAAAAAACCAGATTTTCACAATGCCACCATTTATAACAATATACACAATATAGAGGCTTGATCACAAACATTGCATCATATATAATAGTAGTTATTATTTATACTTTCACTTTATATTAATATAAAAGTTTCAAAATTTATTGTTTGTTTTTTTAACTATATTTTTATTGAAAGTTATCGATAGTAATACTTTTCCACTGAATTATCTCATAGGAAACCTTAAATATGAGAATATTAACATCCTGTTTCAGACAAATTTGAATAAATGATTTAAAATAATAACAATCTAACACAGCTGGAATCTTTCAACTAAGACTAAAACTAATAATAGAAACCATAATATGTAATCTCATGACAACGATTAAAAACTGATTAAAATTATACTTAACTGAGCAACTTTGTTCGGTATAAACTTTCAGAACAAACGATCTAAGATCCAGCATCGGGTCAATCTTTACTTTACTCCCATTGTTCTTCCTGTGTGGAAAAAAATAAGGCTGGTAGCTGTGTATTAATTTTCATTCGAATAACAGATAGGGGTAAGGAAGACCTTATGCTGTATCTTAGACCAAAAACTATTAAATAATGACAAAACGTCGGACAAAATCCCAATGAATTGCCAACCGTTCTACCATTTTCATCAAACAAACACAAGCGACGATCGAACTAAATCGCCGACACTAAAATTCCCTAGATACAACAATAACATTTTGATAATAAATAAACTGTCATAGAGGTATTCAATACTAATAATAACGAAAAGAAAAAATGGATTAAAAGAATCGATAAACTGCACGTATACTTTTAAAGCAGTTGAAAAAAATGGTAGCGGATACTAGTCGATATCGCAAGAATGTTCCTTTATATTCATGTTTTCTAGTCTCCAGTACAGTTGAAACTGGGTGGTCTCTCTTCGAGTCATATCCAATGATATTATTTAGGTTAGGTTTGATTTCATTGACTATGATATTTTTGTGGGAGGAATCGCATGATATTGAAAAATGATCGATGAACTGAATTATTTCGATTCAAGAAGTGATTCGAAAAAATTTCCCCGCCAACTCTAAGGGAGACTTGTTTCGTCTAGCTCTGGAAAGAAATTCTTGTGACGTCTGCTGGTGTCTTATTTACCGAAATAATCAACCACTCCCAACAATCTCGAATAATATCGCGATAATAAGCCTACTTATCTCAAAATCAGACTTCTACTGTATAGCGCACAACTGTTTGCGCAGCTCAGATTCGTTCTCGTCTAGCTCCACTTCCTGAGGGAAGTGGGGCTGCCCGTTGCTAACCACCTCCGGCAGGTACGGCTTATAATCCAGACCCGACCTTTCGTAAAAAAGAATATAGGCGGAACTTGTGTCTATCTTGGGAATTTTAGCATCGCTATAGGCACATTTATACGTGTTTATCGAGGATTTCGAACCGTGCAAGGAGGACCTCGACCCCGCCCTGTCCCTGCTCGAGCTCAAAGACACGGTTTCGGTTCTCGTCAGGTCGGCCTCGGAGCCCAGAGGGGTACCCTTGGCCGATCCCGGGTTGGGCACGTTGGGGGTTTCCCGGATTCTGGAGGTGCCCTCGTCCGAACTGTCGGCGTCGGCGAACGTTATCTGGGTGTCCGATTTGACCGATATGGAATCCAGGTCTTTATCAGCGAGATGCAAGTTTCTTCTTCGAGATAAGGGCGTGCATCCGGTCCTGTCTTGCGGCAAGGTTCGTATCTTGCTGGAATTCTCCATGTCCGCCAATACTTCTCTGCAGGAACTATCGTTGTAGCAATACCAGTTGCCGTTTGGATTGCAAGCGTAGGATATGTAGTGGCCGCTCGTTAGATTTCCGGAATGACTCTGAAAATATTACAACCAACGGTAAATTTGCAATTCCAATGTTTCATAATATATTTTATGTAATATTAATTAATTTCTGTGTTTTTATTGCTGAATTTTGAACTACATAATAGGCACAAAATGACTTCCCTTGAAAATGACAATGGACCATATCGGATAAGAGTCGCTTTGGTGGCAAACTTGATTTACTTGCGTTGGCACCTCTTAATTCAACTTAAATATAAGATTGCGGCGTTAAATCATGTGGAGCTTTCGAAAACGAATCATTCTGGAGTAAAACTATCAATGGTTAAGGTACAGAATATGGTCGGATTTCAACAAAATTTCCACATGAGCTGAAATATGCTGTGGAATGAATATTAAACATTGAACTTAGCCGATGGTTTTTTCGTGAAAAAATTACGAAATGCACTGCCGTGAAGGCAGGAGCTCTTGAGTACATGCTCGTACATGCACCTTGTAGGTAGATTCGCATTTTCCAGTTTCAGAAATCAATTAAAGGAATTTTCGACAGCTGTCAAAAAAATTCTGAAACTTAGGCGAAACTACAGACTTCATGTCAGTGCTTCAGCTGATCAATTTTTTTTCGATAATTTGCTAGAATTGTCTACGGTATCTATGGTCTTGGTGATGCGATCTTGACAAAATTGTGCACGTAGTTTGAATACATTATTCCTCAGATAGTTGCATAATTTCATTCCAATCCGATCAGCAGTTTCGAAACTATCAGGAAAATAATATTTTGAACGGCCATATTTACGGAACCCCTAGTCTAATTTTGCTCATTGATGAACGTGACCGCGATATTCGCGATCCAAACCCACCTTGAAAATTTCAAGTTCCTAGCCCTTTCCGTTCAAAAGTTACAATTTTCTATGGTTTCTATGGTTCTGGTCATGCGATCTGGACAAAATATTGCTTTAATATATCATTCTCGATTAAAATACAAAATTTCATCTCGATCGAATCCGTAGTTTCGAAATTATCGAGAAAACAAAATTTCAAACGACCGTTTTTACGGAACCCCTAGTATAATTCTGCTCATTGATAAACGTGAACGCGATCCACACCTATCCTGAAAATTTCAAGTCCCTAGGCCTTTCCGTTCGAAAGTTATGATTTTCTATGGTTTATATGGTTCTGGTCATGTGATCTGGAGAAATGTAGCTTGAATATATCATTCTCCATCAGTATACAAAATTTCGCCACGATCGAATCTGTAGTTTTGAAATTATCAAGAAAACTAAATTTCAAACGACCATATTTTCGGAACCTCTAGAATAATTCTGCTCATAGATTAACATCATCACGACATTCCAGAACTTCACCTATCCTGAAAATTTCAAGTCCCTAGGCGTTTCCGTTCAAAAGTTACAATTTTCTATGGTTTCTATAGTACTGGTCTTGCGATCTGGACAAAATTTCACATGTAGCTTGAACACCTCATTTTCCATTTGAGTGCAAAATTTCATCTCGATCAAATCTGTAGTTTTCAAGTAATCAGGGAAACAAAACTTTGAACGGCCATATTTACGGAACCCCTGGTGGAATTTGGCCCATTAACGAACTTAACCGAGGCATTTGGGATCTGAACCTACACTGAAAATTTCAAGTCTCTAGGTTGATCCGTTCGAGAGTTATCGGATGGCCGGACGGACAGACTCGAATTTTTCGACGGATTCGTCATCAGTGAGTCGAACATAGTCGATTGAGACTATTTTCGGCTCAAAATTCGAAAAATACAGACATCGTGACGAAATGATATAGCCCTCGTGTAAGTTGTACGAGCGCTCAAAAAGACTCACCTTTGAAAACCCCTGTATATTCAGATATTTTTATTTGCCCACCTGGTTGACCTTATATATTCAGATATTTTCGTATTTATCTACAAAATCAATTTTTGTTTCCGAATTTTTCAAGTATTCATATCATGGAAGATATAACGAAACTGTACGGCATAAAAGTTTGTATGCACCGCCGCTATCGAAAAAAGAGTATTCCCTCGGGCGACTTACAAATAAGATCATCAACCTAAAGGCAAGAACATCCCCTCAAACCCTTGGTCCCTAACCTAACCTAAATATGTATAATCTCAAAATACCCTTAATTGGACAATAACAAAACTCACCACGACTGCGTACAGTTGGTACTTGAGATCGAACGGATCCTGCCCCGGTAACATTTTGTGCTGATGATAATCTTTGAGATGCTCATCGATGATCGGAGTTTTCAACAGACTCGTCGACTCCAACCTCGCCCTAACCTTACTGGCGGCGTTGGCGTGGGGTCTCGCCTTGTGCGCACCCGCGCCCGCTTTATCGCCATCTCTTGGCGAAGCGTCGGACTTCACCGGATCGTCGTTCAGCAGCTTCGAATGTTCGTCCTTCGTCTCCTCCGCCGTCTCCTCCACGATCTTCTCGTTGTTCTGATTCTCGCCGTTCAGACAGTCTTCCAGCTCCTTGTTTTTGCGCTGCTCCAATAGTTGCCTGTGTCGGAGTATCGTCTCTTGCGGTATGGAGGCCAGGTAGGCGGTGGGATCGAAATTCTTGAAGGGGAAGTTCACCACCTTCTGGGTTTTCACCCATTTGCTGTTCACGTAGTCGAATCGTTTTAGGTGGATTATCTGCGGGGGAAAATGTCGAGTGTTGAGGCATAAGCCTTTTTCTTGGAAGTAAGGAAGAAACAATTCATTTCAGGCCAAAATACAAAAAGTTCACTCACCAAAATAGGTGGCAGTCTCCAAATTTGCAATTTCTTAGTTGCGGGTTGTTTATCCTGGCAGTTCGAACAATGATATTTAGCCTCTAACCTCTCCTCCGAAGTGAATGCCTTCAAACAGTAATCTAGATCGATTGGTTCTGTGTGCAGTTTTCTACACACTTGCACACTCTCATCTTCCAGCCACACCTTTTCCCTATTACTCTGATACCTTTGAAATAAAGCAATCGTTAATCGCATCATCACCATTTGCATTACACCATAAATCACCTTAAATGAAGGGCTGTTGGGTCCCAATCTATAGCAATTCTCATAACATTTTGTCCTCCTCTGCAATAATCAAACAAAAGGTCTTCCGTACAAGGCAAGGTGCAACCTCTACAAAATTGCGTCCAATGACACAAAGCGCATATCTGACCTCCTTGCAGGACAGCTTTCAATGTGAAAGGAAATTCGTATTTCAATGAATCGTCACTGAAAAGAAGTTATATTGTCAATAGATTTACCTTTACAGGTCGAAAAAATCTAGGGAAATTCCTTAAAGTACAAGGCATTCTCAGGAATCAGATGAATCCATCAAAATAATTTATATATTTGTTTATTCAATATGTTGAATAGGAGCACCCCAAAAATGAACTACTTACCAATCCATAGCGTGATTTGTTTGATCCGACTGCGGCAACGGACTCAACAACCTGGTGACCTGCTCCCAAACAGTCTCATACATACTTTGGCACGTACTCCTTGGCCCGCATCCTAGAAGTAGAGGCACGCCAAATAAACTCGGCTTACTCTTCTGTTGAGAAAGGAAATAAGCTTCTTGTCTCACACATTTTCTATGCACGGCTATCAGAAAATTGGGATATTTGGAAAACGAAGACGAACCCTCTGAAAACAAAAGGATTAAATTCAATAGACATTCATAACAAATATCGTCGGCCTAATTCGTTAACCTGCCAAGTCCATTTCGGCATAGTTTACAGGAGAGAGAAAAAACTGAAAGAAATCATTTCTATTTTACATGTAAAGATTATGAAAATCTCTTTGGCTCCTATAATGGTTCTACTTATTCTGTAAGTTTTAATTTTAGAATATCTTAAGCACAGTTCACAGAATTCAGGAAAATAATCACTTAGCAGCTTTTCGTTATGAAGTTTACATTCGATTGAGGATATAGCAGTTTTTCCAAAAAGTGATTTTGCGTCGGTTTTGGTGCAATTGCGTTAAATCACTAGTCTCACAAGGATGAAATCGTGAAGACCTTCTCTGCGGTGAAAGTTGCCAGTCATCCTTATAAAAAAAAGTTAAAAAAAGTAAAAGTTTTATGGAGAATGGATCCACTGCTTTCATAACGTAACACTGAATGGAAATATACCCACGTGCGTAGTTTCCTTATTTTTAGTCCATTTTTTAACATTTTTTCAGCAAACTGTAGATACAATTATTAATTTCAACTCGCTCATTCGGTCTTTTGTAAAATGTTGGCTTGTTAGTTATTATAAAGGGTTGATTAAAAGTTTGTTGTTAAACCCTAATTTCAAAACATCCTGTGGAATAATTTCGCGGTCAAATTTTTTAAAAATACCAATTTAGGTTAAAAACCAGTCATTTTCAACATTTTCTTTTTGGTTCATGTCTTCAGGTGCACCAAGTTGATTTTCAAGAGGGAAATGAACTCCGAACAACAGTTTACCCAATTTTAAGAAAAAAAAATCTTTCTCCGTTCCTTCTCCATACTCTCTTCCATTCATCTGGAGAATGTGAATCTGGATTCGACAATGAAAAGAACCAAGTCCAATGTAAATGTTCAGTAAAGCTACTCGATGACGCTGAAGTAATTTGGGTCCAGTTACTGGTCTGCAAGCTTCGACTACTCTTTTGACGGTAGAGCGATGAACATGAAGAATTCTTGCAACATATTCATAATTACGTTCATCTTCAACAAGAGCAACAGCCTTTGTGCAATTTTCCTCCCCCAATTCACCGCTTCGAAAAATCACAATTCTTGAAGCAAACCGTTAATGACAAGTTCATTTCGTTCTTGAAAATGAACTAGAGCACTCAAAGGCATGAATCAAAAAAAAAATGTTGGAAAGGAATAGTTCTCAACGAAAATTGGTATTTTGAAAGAATTTGACCACGAAATTATTCCACACGATGTTTCAAAATTAGGGTTCAACAACAAACTTCTAATTAACACTGTATAATGACTTATAAGCCACTTTTCAACAAAAGAATGAATGACCAAGATGAAATTAATAAATTTATCCACAGTTTGCTGAAAAAATTTGAGAATTGGGTTAAAAATAAAGAAACAACGAGACCTCAAATTTCACAAAAAAATATTAACTTGTTGTTTTTTTTCTTGCACGGGAGTGTATATCTTAAATGATAGAACAAAAGAGACTTGACTTGTCTATAATTTTGGCCTTCACTAACACTATGCAAATGAAAACTCGATCAAAACATTGTCTAACTTCGAGCGTCAGTACAAAACTGAGTCCCCAATGGGATTTAGCAGGTTTTCCATGTGTAGATTTGCTATTGAGTAGAAAGCAGTTTTTCGTGCACGGCTTTTTTACCACATTGAATACTGATATCAACCTATTTCTTATGCCATAAGGTAGGTAATCGTCTGAACTTTATGATTAGCTCAAAAAGTAAAATTCACCAAAAAATGGACTTAGCAGGTTAACGAATTAGGCCGACGATATTCCATAAACCGACATTCTATGAACAAGAGTGTCATCATTTTGCCAAATTGTCTGTAATTTTCGAATTTTGAGCCGAGAATATTTCCAAACGATAAGGTTGGACTCACAGATGAATAATTCGAGATCAAATTCAATTATGTACTTCCGGTCGGCCGTAAATAAGATAACTCAAGAAAGAAGAGAACTAGTTTTTAAATTCGATCCGATCGAATTGTAGTAGCTTGTGAGATGGCGACACAAGGGTTTATGTGAAATTGTGGAGGATTGCATCAATAGAGGATTGAAAAAAATTTTCTTCGCCATATCCTGCTGAAATTGTGTGCCTATATGAGGCATCGATTAAATGAGGTATGTGGAAATTCAGCTCTCAAGCTGTTCCAAGTGAGAAGAAAGAGCATTTTCTGACAAACTTTACACTTTACAGATATCCTCTGACGTTTCTATCGATAATTATTTCAAACTTTGACGGAGTCATGATTCGAAACTCAAGATGATTTTGGAAAAAAAAATATACCAATCCGATGACTGAAACGAATCTGTATACGTTTCTATAACACCCACGTGCAGTTTTCAGGAATTGTCTATCAATTTTGGCACATTGTAAACGTAATTCCAATGACAGTGTTTCTGGCCAGTGAAAAGAATTTGAAGGACAAATGAGGATATTCACACTCGTCAAAGGGAGGTGATGATTTTTTCCAAAGATTTTCGAGTCCCACGATACGCAGTATGTGTCATACTGGCAATCAACACTGAAGTCCGTTTTGGTACCCTGAAGAAAAATGAGTTTTGTGACATATTCAATATAATTCAGCGATTCCATCTTTTGAAGTTTCAAAAATAAAATGACAATACTTGCCATACTGACAATGAAGACTAATCACCGTTTTGGTGCACAGAAACAAGCGCGCAAAAGCTCCCTAAGGTCAGTGCTTTTGAAAATTTGAGGCCTTGAATAATTTCAGAAAAGGAGAACATTTTCAATTAGAAATACCATGTTGTCAAACTCACCAGAGGCCGTTGTTGCTGATGAATTGGAATGGATTGAAACAGAGGAACTTTTGAAATTGAGACCATTGGGTAATTTCCTCAGTTCACTTTTTGATTTGGTCTGAAAAATATAACTGACCTTGAGTTAACCGAAGAAAATAAAAAATTTGAAGATATTTACAATAAATTTCCCACTATAGAATTATATAATCCTTGACATCAACTACTGAATTTGACAAATATTTATAATGGAAACAACAAATCTCAAAACTTAACAATTAGTTATGCAGTATAAAACACATTCTCATTAATCACTGCCACTTTGATTTTGCAAACAAAGCAAAATGTAAAAATAATAAAGGTTAGTTGAAATATAAAAAAAATCAATAGATGAAATCTACAAAATGATTTTGTTAATTAACTACTGTACACACAACTATTTTACCCTAGTTCTAATGTAAATGCTATTCATTCCAAATAATATAATTAACACATTATAAAAACCCTAAAACTATAATGCCCGAAGTTTTACAAACTCCACATATATCATTTAAAAAAACAGCCCTTTCAAATCTTCCAACAAATAATTGGTGAAACAATGCTGAGTTTATTATTCAAAACAGAATAAAAGCCCCACAAAAATGCGTCGAAAAAGTTTGAGTGTACACTATTTGTTCGACAAATAAAATGACACGTTCATTTTCAACCATCAACTTTATGAAAGTTCGAACACTGAAATGAAATTGAAATAACCGATAATGAAGAATGAAAAATCAGTTGGGATATTTCCATCATCTAGAGAATTTTCACCACAAACGTTTCGATCTGCTTACTATGGCTTTCTTGAGGGCGGCTATGAGAATAGCTCTCCAAGAGTGCTGAGCCATGCTTGATTTTATAATATTACATATGATATAATGTGAATTATAATATTCCATATAATAGAATTGGCAACGTCGCAATCCTTCATTTCAGTTGTCTGTTGTGCAGTTGATAGAATGACTTGATAAATTTCATAATAATATTTCGTGTATGAAAAATTTATAAGATACACTGCTTTCGAATGATAGAAATATCTGAAACAAGCCATTCTAACAATGTCTCTCGAAATTAGTAACGTCATACATTTTTCACGAAAAAAACAGCAAAAATGCGATTTTATAGCATATTTCAGCTCCTGCAAAACCCTCATCTAAATTCGAGTGGTAACCATATTATACAACTTTATCTAGGCGTTTTCCTTAGGATTACGGTTAGATAATTTATAAACGATTCATATTGTATGATGTGAAGAAAGGAACTTAGAATTTCTAGGTAAATTGCATTCTCATTTCTTTTTACTTTCATCATTTCAAGTCATCCCCACCAGATTCCTTAAAAAACTTCATTTCATGATTCATTCAACGTTGATTTCTCTATTTTATATCATTTTTGCTTGGAAATCTGCATATTGATGTATCTTTGAGTCCCTTGAAAAATTTTGTATTTACGACATCGATATGTAGAATTTCTTAGAGAGTGTGGTGAGAGACATCCCTTAGATTTGTATTAATTGGGACGGAAAGCTGCAACCATCCTCCTGGGAGCCAAAGAAGTAACTGTATTATCTTCTTCAATCTCCATCAGACCTTAACGTTCAAACATGAAAATTCCATAGACGATGAAATAGTCCATTTAATTTTTCATTAAACAAACAATTGTCAACAACATTGAGAGAATTGATAATCAACACTTGCCTCCATTTCATAGGAAACAGCCATGTCGAATTAAATACTATTAAAATATTTTTATTTACCACTTTACAAACCAACAACTGCCAGAAATTACTGGCCTTTTCATTTTGAAAACCGTCTCAAACCTGAAATGACTCAAAGAATAATTCATAACATTATCACTCCACCTGATAAAACTATTTCCCAAATAATTCAATAAATAACTAGAACATTCTGAAATTGACCCTTTTGGAAAAAATATCTCTCTATTCAACAAGAAATCCAAACATTCAGGCCCTCGCATTATCAATTAAAAAAATAAATATTAGACTAAAAGCGACCACGTGAAAGCACACGCGGCAGCTTCTGGAACGCGTGCATACCTTAAAGCAAAGTATGTTGGGCATGCAAAGGGCCGAACCACCTCTTACCTCTGGACTATGGGACAACGGTAGCTCAGAAACTGGCAAATCTGCCTCTGAAAACCAAAATTTATTCTTATAGTAATAGAAATAGACTAAGACCAAGAAAATTTTATGAAAAAAAAATTGCCACTGAATGAAAAGAATATAAATATATATCGACCAAACTGATTATTCTGGGACTTGAAGAAAAATGTACACTATGACAAAACGATTGTTTTACCACAGAGCAGAGAGACGACGATTCTGAACAAAAATAATTAAAAATTCACTGTTTGTTTGAACATCCTTATCCGATCAATTCTGAATCTTACCTGAGTTGCCATCTAAGCTATTCTGTTCAGATTCTTCTTTGCATTCTGGCAGCTCGTAAGCATACAGTTCAGTAGCCGTTAAAGTACTTATTTTGGTTTCATCGCCTAATATTTGTTTGATCTGGGAATAGGCCACTTCGGCTAATAAGAGCCTTTCCGGTTCAATATCACAGAGAACCCTCAGTTGTTCCTTAAGCTCAAGATATTTAGCCTCAGAATTCAACCGAAGTCCATATTTGATGGGGGTTTCCCCACTAAGACGTATCACTGAAATTAACTTAATCGATATACATTCCGAAGGACAACAAGAGATAATCGAGGATACTCACCAAGAACTTCACATAAAGTATAACTTTCCATCGGTAAAGGTAAACTCAACAAATTGAAAGGATCAAATCGGACCGATTCATGGCCACAGGTTTGACAAGTGACCTGAAACGTTGAAAATGGGTGATGTCCAATTTCCAAGAGATCTCAACTTTTTGCGCGCTTGTTTGTTTCTATGAAAATTTTGGCCAAGGTTTGACTCGCAGATGGAGAATTCGTGGTTTAATTCAATTCTGTCCGTTCGTGAACACGATAACTCTCGAACATTCGAATTTTCATTTTCCGCGTTTTGTCTAGAATGCAGTCGACGATATCGAAAATGCAAAAAGTGAATTGGAGTGAGAAATAGAGGTAAGTAATGATCTCTAACGATTTTCTAGCCTCATATGTTTTGTTTTACATATGTTCAGTTTTTTACAACCAAAATTTCTACCCCGATAGCATAGAGGTTATGAAAAAATTACGAAAAGCACTGCCGTGAAGGCAGGAGCTTTTGAGCGCTCGTACATGCACCTTTTAGGTAGATTCGCATTTTCCAGTTTAGAAATCAATTGAAGGAATTTTCGACAGCTGTCAAAAAAATTCTGAAACTTAGGCGAAACTCCAGACTTCATGTCAGTGCTTCAGCTGATCGATTTTTTTTCGATAATTCGCTAGAATTTTCTACGGTATTTATGGTCTTGGTGATGTGATCTGGACAAAATTTTGCAAGTAGTTTGAATACATTATTCCTCAGCTAGTTGCATAATTTCATTCCAATCCGATCAGTAGTTTCGAAACTATCAGGAAAAGAATATTTTGAACGGCCATTATTACGGAACCCCTAGTCTAATTTTGCTCATTGATGAACGTGACCGCGATATTCGCGATCCAAACCCACCCTGAAAATTTCAAGTTCCTAGACCTATCCGTTCAAAAGTTACAATTTTCTATGGTTTCTATGGTTCTGGTCATGCGATCTGGACAAGATATTGCTTTAACATATCATTCTCGATTAAAATACAAAATTTCATCTCGATCGAATCCGTAGTTTCGAAATTATCGAGAAAACAAAATTTCAAACGACCGTATTTACGAAACCCCTAGTATAATTCTGCTCATTGATAAACGTGATCGCGACATTTAAGATTCACACCTATCCTGAAAATTTCAAGTCCCTAGGCCTTTCCGTTCGAAAGTTATGATTTTCTATGGTTTCTATGGTTCTGGTCATGTGATCTGGAGAAATGTAGCTTGAATATATATTTCTCCATTAGAATACAAAATTTCGTCACGATCGAATCTGTAGTTTTGAAATTATCGAGAAAACTAAATTTCAAACGACCATATTTACGGAACCCCTAGACCAATGTTGCTCATAGATGATCGTGATCACGACATTCGAGATCCACACCTATCCTGAAAATTTCAAGTCCCTAGGCGTTTCCGTTCAAAAGTTACAATTTTCTATGGTTTCTATGGTTCTGGTCATGCGATCTGGACAAATTTTCACATGTAGCTTGAACACCTCATTCTCCATTTGCGTGCAAAGTTTCATCTCGATCGAATCTGTAGTTTCGAAGTAATCAGGAGAACAAAATTTTGAACGGTCATTAACGAACTTAACCGAGGCATTTGGGATCTGAACCTACACTGAAAATTTCAAGTCTCTAGGTTGATCCGTTCGAGAGTTATCGTGCTTACGGCCGGACGGACGGACAGACTCAAATTTTCCGACGGATTCGTCATCTGTGAGTCGAACATAGTCGATTGAGACCATTTTCGGCTCAAAATTCGAAAAATACAGACATCGTGACGAAATGATAAAGCCCTCGTGTAAGTAGTACGAGCGCTCAAAAATACTCTCGTTCATTCTGGCCAGCGAATCGGATTTGAAGGAAAAATACATTACATACATTACATTACATTTACATTTGAAAATGTGAGAAAGTTGTTTTTTTTTCGAAGATGTCCCAGCACACAGAAACAAGCGCGCAAAAGCTCCTGACTTCACGTCAGTGCTTTTCTCGAATTTATCTTAAATAAAACAAAAGAAAATATATACTCACTTTACTTTTCAGCTGTCCGTAAAACAGATCGGTTATTATAGAGTGGTCCCTTGCCAAGTGCTGCTGCCAGGCTTCATCTGCTACTATTTCGTCAGGTCTTCCACCTGAATCTTTCAATTCACTGTACAATTTTTTTGGTACCCTGTTCAGATCTTCATGTAAAGAATCCAATAGCCACGCCAGAAGTTCCTGGAAACATACGTCTCAATGAAAATTGAGACAACTTCCCACACATATATTATAATATCCTCCAAATTATACCTAATGCTCTAAGATCAACCCCAAATCAAATCAATCCCATTTCAAAAAGCGTTATAAGTCATAAACTCGCTTACCTGCGAGTCGTGCTGCCCACCGCCGCCCAAATGCGGCGCGTGCTTGGTAACGCAATACCGGAGCTTCAGCGGCGCGACGCTCCTGGTCGAGCCGGCCCACAGTTCCCTGCAGAGCTCGGCGTACCTCCTGGCCACCATGCCCTTGGTTCCTAGGGGGTTGGTGCTGTTCAGTTCGCACAGCTGGGCGTCCCTCTGAAAATAGAGGGTCAGGGGTCTGGTGTTGGAGACGGCCTGCAGGGCGGAGTTCATGAAACACGTGTTCCCCAAGTTGTGCAGACCGGTGGCGCCTGAAACAGTTTCGAAAAATATCCTTCAACGTGTGGTCCGAAAGTTTTGGGAAAAAAATCACCTGGTGTGATTGAGTGACAAAATGCTTTTAATGAAGTGGGCCATAAGAATAATAGCTCACATGTTATATCAGGATTATTTTAACAGGTATAGGTCGAAAAACATCAAAGGCCTATTTAGAAAAAATGCCAACGTTTCGATTTATTTAAAATATTCCCCAGGGCTTTGAAATATTCACAATTACAGTCATGGAACAGAACACATAACGTATATAACATAGTTACAACAAAAAAAACATAGTTACAACCAAAATGAGATTATGAAAATGAGACTACAAACAGTCTACATTTTCAGTTGGCCTCCTTGGTCACAAAAAAGGTAAAAGTCAAATTTTACGATGTATAAACAAACAGAGCGATACATGCCTACTCGCAGATACAACTTCAACCAACTGTCGAAAAACTAGGTGAGATATCAGGGAAAACAATGAATGTGACAGATACTGGATGGATGCGAGAGGGGAGACTTCAAATTCCACTGTTTACTCAACCCTTTTCTTTCAATTTACCATTTAGACTGAAGTACGCCGTGTTAAGGATATCGATATCGGTTCTTTTATTAATCGCCTTGCAGTTTTGTCTAATTGGCACCATTTCATGGATCAACCGTTTCTTAAGGTTGTTTTGAGATCCTATAATGGATGTATTTGTGAAGTCAAATGAGTGTAGTTCATTTAAAGAATGTTCCGCTAATGCTGTGCTATTCTCTTTTTGAGCGCTCGTACTACTTACACGAGGGTTATATCATTTCGTCACGATTTCTGTATTTTTCGAATTTTGAGCCGAAAATGGTCTCAATCGACAGAGTTCGACTCACTGATGACGAATCCGTCGGAAAATTTGAGTCTGTCCGTCCGGCCGTCCGTCCAACCGTAAGCACGATAACTCTCGAACGGAACAACCTAGAGACGTGAAATTTTCAGTGTGGGTTCATTTCCCGAATGCCTCGGTTAAGTTCGTTAATGGGCCAAATTCCACCAGGGGTTCCGTAAATATGGCCGTTCAAAGTTTTGTCCCCCTGATTACTTGAAAACAACAGATTTGATTGAGATAAAATTTTGCACTCAAATGGAGAATGAGGTGTTCAAGCTACATGTGAAATTTTGTCCAGATCGCATAACCAGAACCATAGAAAATTGTATCTTTTGAACGGAAACGCCTAGGGATGTGAAATTTTCAGGATAGGTGTGGATCTCGAATGTCGTGATCACGTTCATCTATGAGCAAAATTATACTAGGGGTTCCGTAAATATGTTCGTTTGAAATTTAGTTTTCTTGATAATTTCAAAACTACAGATTCGATCGTGACGAAATTTTGTATACTAATGGAGAATGATATATTCAAGCAACATTTCTCCAGATCACATGACCAGAACCATAGAAACCATAGAAAATCATAACTTTCGAACGGAAAGGCCTAGGGACTTGAAATTTTCAGGATAGGTGTGGATCTGAAATGTCGCGTTCACGTTTATCAATGAGCAGAATTATACTAGGGGTTCCTTAAATACGGTCGTTTGAAATTTTGGTTTCTCGATAATTTCGAAACTACGGATTCGATCGAGATGAAATTTTGTATTTTAATCGAGAATGATATATTAAAACAATATTTTGTCCAGATCGCATGACCAGAACCATAGAAACCATAGAAATATGTAACTTTTGAACGGAAAGGCCTAGGAACTTGAAACTTGAACTTTTCAGGGAAAATTGAAAATTGAAATTTTCAGGGTGGGTTTGGATCGCGAATATCGCGGCCACGTTCATCAATGAGCAAAATTAGACTAGGGGTTCCGTAAATATGGCTGTTCAAAATATATTTTTCCTGATAATTTCGAAACTACTGATTGGATTGGGATGAAATTTTGCACCTAGCTTAGGAATAATGTTCTTAAACTAAGTGCCAAATTTTGTCCAGATCGCACCACCAAGTTCTAGATACCGTAGAAAATTCTAGCGAATTATCGAAAAAAAATTGGTCACCTAAAGCACTGACATGAACTCTGGAGTTTCGCCTAAGTTTTAGAATTTTTGTGACAGCTGTCGAAAATTCCTTCAATTGATTTCTAAAACTGGAAAATGCGAATCTACCTACAAGGTGCATGTACGAGCGCTCAAAAGCTCCTGCCTTCACGGCAGTGCTTTTCGTAATTTTTTTAAGGGGGTTGTGTATATTTATACTATCTCTACGATGTTCGAATATTCTAGTTTCCAGATATTGCCCAGTTTTCCCGACAATGAAGCTTATAAATAACACCAGACATCATCGATTTAGTTGTAGGTGGCTTTAGTTTTGAGAAAAAATGTTTTTTTACTGTGTTCAGGGCCTGAGTGAAATGTTCTACGAATTAAGTAAAGACCGGATTCCCTCAGACAAACCCTGAACGCACGGTATTGAAAAATATCTGGTCGGTTCGTTTGAATTTTCAGGCGGACTCCTTTGATCATTTGCTCTGCCGAATAGCACTCTTCTGATATTGGTGAGGGGATAGTTATTTTTCAGGAGATAGGACTTGATTTGTTCAAGTTGTCATCATGAAACCTATCATCAGACAAAGGAGTTGCTCTATGTTCAAGATTTTCTGTTACATTAATTTTGTACGAAGAAGGATGTTGTGAATTAAAATTGATAAATCTTTCTGAAAAAGTAGGTTTGTGTTACCAATTAGTCTCCAGTTTGTTGCCTGTTCTCATCACTAGAACTTCAAATAAGGGGACTGTCTTATTTTTCTCAACTTCAGCCGTAAACTGTAATTGTTCATGAAAGTAGTTGAATGCGCCCAACATAACATCAACACCGTTTGCTGGTACCAAGGCGAAAATATCATCCACATATCTACGATACAACAGAGCCTGAAAAGGAATCCTAGCAAGTGCAAATTCCTGCAACTCCGCCATAACAATATCTGCAACCACTGGGGCCAAGCAACTGCCATACCAAGCCCAAAAATCTGCCTATAATATCGACCATCAAAAAGAAAAAAATTTAGAAAAGCACTGCCGTGAAGGCAGGAGCTTTTGAGCGCTCGTACATGCACCTTGTAGGTAGATTCGCATTTTCCAGTTTTAGAAACCAATTGAAGGAATTTTTGACAGCTGTCAAAAAAATTCTGAAACTTAGGCGAAACTCCAGACTTCAAGTCGCTGCTTCAGCTGATCAATTTTGTTTCGATAATTCGCTAGAATTTTCTACGGTATCTATGGTCTTGGTGATGCGGCCTGGACAAAATTTTGCACGTACTTTGAATACATTATTCCTCAGCTAGATGCATAATTTCATTCCAATCCGATCAGTAGTTCCGAAACTATCTGGAAAAAAATATTTTGAACGGCCATATTTACGGAACCCCTAGTCTCATTTTGCTTATTGATGAACGTGACCGCGATATTCGCGATCCAAACCCACCCTGAAAATTTCAAGTTCCTAGGCCTTTCCGTTCAAAAGTTACAATTTTCTATGGTTTCTATGGTTCTGGTCATGCGATCTGGACAAAATATTGCTTCAATATATCATTCTCGATTAAAATACAAAATTTCATCTCGATCGAATCAGAAGTTTCGAATTTATCGAGAAAACAAAATTTCAAACGACCGTATTTACGGAACCCCTTGTATAATGTTGCTCATAGATGAACGTGATCACGACATTCGAGATCCACACCTATCCTGAAAATTTCAAGTCCCTAGGCATTTCCGTTCAAAAGTTACAATTTTCTATGGTTTCTATGGTTCTGGTCATGCGATCTGGACAAAATTTCGCATGTAGCTGAATCACCTCATTTTCCATCTGAGTGCAAAATTTCATCTCGATCGAATCTGTAGTTTTCAAGTAATCAGGGAAACAAAACTTTGAACGGCCATATTTACGGAACCCCTGGTGGAATTTGGCCCATTAACGAACTTAACCGAGGCATTCGGGATCTGAACCTACACTGAAAATTTCAAGTCTCTAGGTTGATCCGTTCGAGAGTTATCGTGCTTACGGACGGACGGACGGACGGCCGGACGGCCGGACGGACGGACAGACTCGAATTTTCCGACGGATTCGTTATCAGTGAGTCGAACATAGTTGATTGAGACCATTTTTGGCTCAAAATTCGAAAAATACAGACATCGTGACGAAATGATATAGCCCTCGTGTAAGTAGTACGAGCGCTCAAAAACTGTTATCAGTACATAATCTAAATAATTGTAAAAATTCATCAACCTGAAGTGATATATGGGATTGGATTCGATTCCAATGTTTGTGGAAAAGATCACATGCAAGTTCTAGTGGAATATTCGTGAACAGCGATATGACCTCAAGTGAAATCAATATATAACCATCGGGCAACTGCACATTCTTCAGACCGTCAACCAATTCAAAAGAATTTTTTATGTATCTATCATCTCTTTCAAGAACAAATGACGAAAGGTTAGCTAGAAACTTTCTCAAATTATAAAGGGGATTCCCTATGTAACTTACAATTGGTCTGAGTGGAATAATGTTTTTATGGATTTTTGGCAAAAAATATATCCTTGGACATTTGCCATTGCTGCAACGGAGGTATTTGAAAGTTTCTTCAATGTGCTTCGATTTGTATAGCTGTCCAAAAATCTTATTCAGCTTGTTTTGAACAGTTTTAGTTGGGTCACCCGATAGTTAAACGGTCTCAGGCCCTCGAACAAAGTAAAAAAACATTTTTCCTCAAATCTAAAGCCACCTACAGCTAAATCGATGATGTCTGGTGTTATTTATAAGATTCCTTGTCAGAATTGTGACCACGTGTACGTTAGACAAACATCTTGAAACTTGAATATCCGAACATCGTAGAGATAGTATAAATATACACAACCCCCTTAAAAAAAAGGAAATAGCACAGCATTAGCGGAACATTCTTTAAATGAACTACACTCATTTGACTTCAAATATACATCCATTATAGGATCTCAAAACAACCTTAAGAAACGGTTGATCCATTAAATGGTGTCAATTAGACAAAACAACAAGGCGATTAATAAAAGAACCGATATTGATAAGCTTAACACGGCGTATTTCAGTTTAATTGGTGAATTGAAAGAAAAGGGTTGAGTAAACAGCGGAATTTGAAGCCTACCCTCTCGCATCCATCCAGCATATGTCACATTCATTGTTTTCCCTGATATCTCACCTGGTTTTTTGACAGTTAGTTGAGGTTGAATCTGCGAGTAGACATGTATCGCTCTATTAGTTTATACGTTGTAAAATATGACTTTTACCTTTTAAATGTGACCAAGGAAGCCAACTGAAAATGTAGGTAGTTTTTATATTCTCATTTTGGTTTTGTTGTAACTATGTTGTATACATAATATATGTGTTCTGTTCCATGACTGTAATTGTGGATATTTCAGAGCCCTGAGGAAGATTTTGAATAAATCGTAACGTCGGCATTTTTTCTAAACAGGCCTTTGATGTTTTTCGACCTATGCCCGTTAAAATAATCTTGATATAATTGGAGAAGGTCATCAAGCACTATTCTAAAGTCACTTGTTATGTTATTTGAATAAACAAAGCAAAAGGTTTAGGTTTCTGCTTTGCAAAATGTCTCATAAAATTGATCTTCATTGAGGTGTTTATAATCTGGTTGGGCGAATGCCAAACCGTAACATTGTCGATATTTATTGAGGTCACAACATAAGCAAATCAACAATTTATCATACAATCAAGGGAAGAAGGGCTACCATGTGTAAACTTGCCTAAATGCGGTCGACAGGGGGTTTTGAACCAAAAGAAGGAAGACAGATTGAAGCAGCTAAACATAAAGTTGGAGTCTCACTGCGAAGTGTGAACAGTATGCATAAGAAGCGGCAAAATAGAAATATTTCCAAGCCCACTGCGATGTTACAATTATATATAAAGACCCTTCATATTATAGTACACAATAATAAATTGCCATGCATCACTTAAAACTAGAAAATGACTCAACCAATTTTGATGCGCTCCCAGTTCCAACATTTAAATGGCCCTTTTCTCACTTAATTAAGCAGATTGTGTCCTTCGCCGTGTTGTCATAATATGTCGATGCTTCCCTATTACAAATAACAAAATTCTCACCTGGTGGTAAAGAAATCGTTGGCCTCCTCTCCGAACTGAGCATAGTCCTTTCCGAATTACCAGCTGCCAAGGCTCCCAGTTCCTCCGGCCAAGTCAAATCCTTATTTCTAACCTCCAAGAGTATCTGATCGCAGTCCACTATCCCCAGATCCTGCAACATGGCATTCTCGTCTTCCAACAATATGGTCTGGGAGTCCTTGATGTGCCACAACCTCACGTCTTCGATCTTGAGGGCCAGACGAGAACACAGAAATTCCATGACTTGACGAATGTTGGCCAACCTGCTGAAGGCAGCCGTGTGCGCGAGGTATCTGCGCGGCGAGGTTACGGGTCCTGTTGTTAAGCCCGCCGTGCTCAAAGCCGCAGCCCCGTAGCCGCCCACAACGGTGGTCCAGTTCGACTGGTTGTTCACCAACTGCGTGTGGTGCCTCAGTACCTGAAGGTTGGGGGGGTAAAGCTCGATTTCCACGTCGTGTCTACCCGGAGGCCTTATAACTTGCCTGGGTAGGGGCAGCGGGCCTCCGTACCATAAGGCCAGGGCTTTCCATAGGGAATCTGGCACCAGTTCGAAATCTCTGTGCTGCACTAGGGTAACGTCTCTTTTCAGTCTTCCACCTGGAATTTTTAAGCGTTAACGACAAAGAGGCGCCAATATAATGGATATCAACTTACCTTCTCCTGTAAGTGTTGTAACCTTCACTGAAGGTTCCACTACCAAATTAGAATTATCGATTGGACCTGGGGTGCTCTGGCCCTTTTTCGACCCAGTTCCCGAACTGCTTGATACTCCAGAACTGGATACTGACGTTAAACTACAACTACAAAAAATATTCCACAATTAGCTACCATGCAACATTCCTTGATTTGAATATCACATACCTATCACCCCTACTCAACAAATCACCCATCGATTCCATACTGTTCGAGTTGAATTCATTCGATGCGGAAGTATAGTCCGTACAGTTACTGAGGAGGCTCTCGTCACAAACAATGCCCTCTTCGATCGGTATCCGCGAATCCAATCGACAATTACAGTGGTCAGTGTTTGTCTTAGGGTTGCTGGTGTAGTTTTGCCAGTTCTGCCACCATTCCGAAGATACGAGGTACCAGAATTGGCCCACGTGGAATCCCCTTCGCTCTTCGCGTTCCAACCATCCCATAACTGATAAAAAATAAGAATTCGGGGTCAAATTCAATTATGTCCGTCCGCCTGGCCGTAATTACAATAACTCTCGAAAGAAGTGGCCTAGAGTTTCGAAATTTTCAAATCAATAATCAAAAAAATTATCATTTTAACTTCACGTTTCTCGAGTTGTTGATGTTGGCATAGCGTCACTTGACGTCATGTTCAAGAAATTTTAATAACTCAAAAGGAGGCTGTCAGAGCCATCCGCCAAATCGGAGATATTGGTAGTTGGAGGAAAAGTTACTTCATTTCTCGCCAAACGGACGATTTCATGCATTAGACGAATATCGAAAAATTCATTTAGTTGAGATGTTGCAACTTTTTACAACACCCGAATCGATCGAATCAGGCAAATCGGATATATTGGCAGTTGAAGGAAATGTTACTCCATTTCTTGTGAAACGATCGATCGAATCGGGCAAATCGGAGATATTGGAAGTTGAACGAAAAGTTACCCCATTTCTCGCGAAACGAACGATTTCATGCATTAGCTGAATATTGAAAAATTCATTCAGTTTAGATGTTGCAATTTTTCCATTACACTTGGAACGATCGAATCAAGCAAATCGGAGATATTGGGAGTTGAAGGAAATGTTACTCCATTTGTCGTGAAGCGGACGATTTCATGCATTAGCTGAATTTCGAAAAATTCATTTAGTTCGGATGTTGCAACTTTTTCACTACACCTGAATCGATTGAATCAGGCAAATCGGAGATATTGGCAGTTGAAGGAAATGTTACTCCATTTCTCGAGAAACGAACGATTTCATGCATTAGCTGAATATTGATGAAATCATTTAGTTGTGATGTTGCAACTTTTTCACTACACCTGAATCGATCGAATCAGGCAAATCGGAGATATTGGCAGTTGAAGGAAATGTTACTCCATTTCTCTTGAAACGGACGATTTCATGCATTAGCTGAATATCGAAGAATTCTTTTAGTTGGGATGTTGCAACTTTTTCACTACACCTGAATCGATCAAATCAGGCAAATTGGAGATATTGGAAGTTGAAAGAAAAGTTACTCCATTTCTCGAGAAACGAACGATTTCATGCATTAGCTGAATATTGAAAAATTCATTCAGTTTAGATGTTGCAATTTTTTCATTACACTTGGAACGATCGAATCAAGCAAATCGGAGATATTGGGAGTTGAAGGAAATGTTACTCCATTTGTCGTGAAACGGACGATTTCATGCATTAGCTGAATTTCGAAAAATTCATTTAGTTCGGATGTTGCAACTTTTTCACTACACCTGAATCGATTGAATCAGGCAAATCGGAGATATTGGCAGTTGAAGGAAATGTTACTCCATTTCTCGAGAAACGAACGATTTCATGCATTAGCTGAATATTGAAGAAATCATTTAGTTGTGATGTTGCAACTTTTTCACTACACCTGAATCGATCGAATCGGGCAAATCGGAGATATTGGCAGTTGAAGGAAATGTTACTCCATTTCTCTTGAAACGGACGATTTCATGCATTAGCTGAATATTGAAAAATTCATTTGGTTGAGATGTTGCAACTTTTTCACTACACCTGAATCGATCGAATCAGGCAAATCGGAGATATTGGCAGTTGAAGGAAATGTTACTCCATTTCTTGTGAAACGGAAGATTTCATGCATTAGCAGAATATTGAAAAATTCATTTAGTTGTGATGTTGCAACTTTTTCACTACACCTGAATCGATCGAATCGGGCAAATCGGAGATATTGGCAGTTGAAGGAAATGTTACTCCATTTCTCTTGAAACGGACGATTTCATGCATTAGCTGAATATTGAAAAATTCATTTGGTTGAGATGTTGCAACTTTTTCACTACACCTGAATCGATCGAATCAGGCAAATCGGAGATATTGGCAGTTGAAGGAAATGTTACTCCATTTCTCGAGAAACGAACGATTTCATGCATTAGCTGAATATTGAAAAATTCATTCAGTTTAGATGTTGCAATTTTTTCATTACACTTGGAACGATCGAATCAAGCAAATCGGAGATATTGGGAGTTGAAGGAAATGTTACTCCATTTGTCGTGAAACGGACGATTTCATGCATTAGCTGAATTTCGAAAAATTCATTTAGTTCGGATGTTGCAACTTTTTCACTACACCTGAATCGATTGAATCAGGCAAATCGGAGATATTGGCAGTTGAAGGAAATGTTACTCCATTTCTCGAGAAACGAACGATTTCATGCATTAGCTGAATATTGAAGAAATCATTTAGTTGTGATGTTGCAACTTTTTCACTACACCTGAATCGATCGAATCGGGCAAATCGGAGATATTGGCAGTTGAAGGAAATGTTACTCCATTTCTCTTGAAACGGACGATTTCATGCATTAGCTGAATATTGAAAAATTCATTTGGTTGAGATGTTGCAACTTTTTCACTACACCTGAATCGATCGAATCAGGCAAATCGGAGATATTGGCAGTTGAAGGAAATGTTACTCCATTTCTTGTGAAACGGAAGATTTCATGCATTAGCAGAATATTGAAAAATTCATTTAGTTGTGATGTTGCAACTTTTTCACTACACCTGAATCGATCGAATCGGGCAAATCGGAGATATTGGCAGTTGAAGGAAATGTTACTCCATTTCTCTTGAAACGGACGATTTCATGCATTAGCTGAATATTGAAAAATTCATTTGGTTGAGATGTTGCAACTTTTTCACTACACCTGAATCGATCGAATCAGGCAAATCGGAGATATTGGCAGTTGAAGGAAATGTTACTCCATTTCTCTTGAAACGGACGATTTCATGCATTAGCTGAATATTGAAAAATTCATTTAGTTGTGATGTTGCAACTTTTTCACTACACCTGAATCGATTGAATCAGGCAAATCGGAGATATTGGCAGTTGAAGGAAATGTTACTCCATTTCTCTTGAAACGGACGATTTCATGCATTAGCTGAATATTGAAAAATTCATTTGGTTGAGATGTTGCAACTTTTTCACTACACCTGAATCGATCGAATCAGGCAAATCGGAGATATTGGCAGTTGAAGGAAATGTTACTCCATTTCTCTTGAAACGGACGATTTCATGCATTAGCTGAATATTGAAAAATTCATTTGGTTGAGATGTTGCAACTTTTTCACTACACCTGAATCGATCGAATCAGGCAAATCGGAGATATTTTCAGTTGAAGGAAATGTTACTCCATTTCTCGAGAAACGAACGATTTCATGCATTAGCTGAATATTGAAAAATTCATTCAGTTTAGATGTTGCAATTTTTTCATTACACTTGGAACGATCGAATCAAGCAAATCGGAGATATTGGGAGTTGAAGGAAATGTTACTCCATTTGTCGTGAAACGGACGATTTCATGCATTAGCTGAATTTCGAAAAATTCATTTAGTTCGGATGTTGCAACTTTTTCACTACACCTGAATCGATTGAATCAGGCAAATCGGAGATATTGGCAGTTGAAGGAAATGTTACTCCATTTCTCGAGAAACGAACGATTTCATGCATTAGCTGAATATTGAAGAAATCATTTAGTTGTGATGTTGCAACTTTTTCACTACACCTGAATCGATCGAATCGGGCAAATCGGAGATATTGGCAGTTGAAGGAAATGTTACTCCATTTCTCTTGAAACGGACGATTTCATGCATTAGCTGAATATTGAAAAATTCATTTGGTTGAGATGTTGCAACTTTTTCACTACACCTGAATCGATCGAATCAGGCAAATCGGAGATATTGGCAGTTGAAGGAAATGTTACTCCATTTCTTGTGAAACGGAAGGTTTCATGCATTAGCAGAATATTGAAAAATTCATTTAGTTGTGATGTTGCAACTTTTTCACTACACCTGAATCGATCGAATCGGGCAAATCGGAGATATTGGCAGTTGAAGGAAATGTTACTCCATTTCTCTTGAAACGGACGATTTCATGCATTAGCTGAATATTGAAAAATTCATTTGGTTGAGATGTTGCAACTTTTTCACTACACCTGAATCGATCGAATCAGGCAAATCGGAGATATTGGCTGTTGAAGGAAATGTTACTGCATTTCTCGTGAGACGGACGATTTCATGCATTAGCTGAATATCGAAAAATTCATTTAGTTGAGATGTTGCAAATTTTTCACTTCACCTGAATCGATCGAATCAGGCAAATCGGAGATATTGAAAGTTGAACGAAAAGTTACTTTATTTCTCGCGAAACGAACGATTTCATGCATTAGCTGAATATTGAAAAATTCATTTACTTTTTCATTACACTTGGAACGATCGAATCAGGCAAATCGGAGATATTGGAAGTTGAAGAAAAAGTTACTCCTTTTCTCGCGGAACGAAAGATTTCATGGCTTAGCTGAATATTGAAAAATTCATTTAGTTTAGATGCAACTTTTTCACTACACTTGAATATATCGTTTAAATATTGGTACTACAAAAACGTTTAAATGGGCAAATATGAAGTATTTTTTATGAGCATTCAGAATTCAGTACTTGAAAATGCAAAAAAGCATCGTTAACCTAAAAATTATGTAAGTTGGTATTCTTCAGATGGTATTTTATTTGTATTTTATGTTCCTAATCGTTGGATCTCTTTCTTCTGATTTCAATTATATATTCTTTATTGAGGTTATTTTTGTAAGTTTTCGAAAAATATGAATGTTTTCGACTAAATGAAAGGCAGCTGTAGAACGCCACATGACAAAAAAAAATTACAATATGTGGATTGGGAGAAACGGAATCATTCTCTGGCCTCCGTACATTCCCGACTTGACCCCATTGGATACTTTCTTATGGGGATATTTAAAATGTAAAGTTCATATGGACCGTTCTCAAAATATTGAAGATATTCTAATCAGAATGAAGGAAGGACGGAATCTCAACAACCAACCAGAAATATTAAGGAGAGCCGTCGAAAAATCAATAAAGAGAAATCGATTGTGTGTAAGTAAATGGGGGCCGTTTGAACACTTGATTTAAATTTTTGTTAATAAATTGATGAAACAAATACCAGTTGTCCTATTATTCACAGTTGCCTTAGATTTAGACGAATATCTATATTTTTCGAAAACTGACACAGATAACCTCAATAAAATATATATATATTTGAAATCAGAAGAAAGAGCTCTACCGATTAAGAAGATAAAATACAGGGTGTTCCATTTGAAAAATACCAACCTAAATAAAATTTTTAGGTTAACGATGCTTTTTTACATTTTGTAGTACGTAATTCTGAATGCCCATAAAAGATACTTCATATTTGCCCATTTAAACGTTTTTGTAGAACCAATATTAACTGAGATAGCTATTGAGTAAAATATAAACAATCACCCTGTACATTGTATTTTCCTGACGTTGTTACTATGTGACCTTATCAAATATCTATCTATCTATCTGAATAAATGAATTGCAATAAAAAAAGTACTCCTGACTTCACGTCAGTGCTTTTCAGAAATCATCAAAGTGGAAATTCTCACCTATCTCGCATTCGTGATGCCTGCAGTTAGGTTTCAGCCCCAAAGAGACGTGGCACACTTGAAACAGCAGCTCCAACAGCGGAGCCACCAACGTGTTGTCCTCTACGCTCCAGACCAAGAATTCCTCCTGACTCAGTCCCCCAAATTTATCCAGTCTTTTGCTGAGAGAATTGAGGGTTCTCTCGTGTACGTTGTTCCTATTGGACGTGTCCATCTCGCCGATGAGGGAATTGTCGGGGGTAATCTTGTCCAGGGACGTCGAGGATTTCGAGTGTAGATTGCTCTCGCAGGCGACGTATATCAAGGTTTGGATCATGTGCTTCAGTTCCTCCGGATCGAGATAGCAGTCTCGGTCCATGTCGAATATTTTGAAACAAACTGGGGAGAAAAGAGGATGTTAGGTGGACATTCTTTACATTCACGGGTATTATCAGGGTGAGCCTCGATTTTTTACTTACACTTCATGCGTTCCGCTAGAGGTCCTCTACAAGCAGCCGATATGCCACAACAAAGCTCCTTAAAATCAATATGTCCATCTCGGTTAACATCTAAAGCTAGAAACAACCTGAAATTGAAGAAAATATCAATCATCACTCCCGAATCCAAAAGAATTTACTCTTATTACCCTTCGCAAGCTGTGTGAGGAACTGGCGGGCATACCAGAGACCTTATACAATTAATATCGAGGTGTCCTGTAGGTGACGAACTCTGCAGTGCCCAAAAACACTTTTCCAATTCGCAGATATCTTGCTCCTCCAGATGCGTCACCCCGGCCAATGTTTGATAGAAGGTGGGTGTTTCGACTTCTGAACTCAATGATACACACGGATTTGACAATAACCTAGGACGAATAAAAAATTATTCTAACATCAATTTTTTCAATTTTAAATTAGGAAATTTGCAAAATTTCTTACCATCTCGAGAGTATTGTTGCTTCTTTGTTATACTGAATCCAAGCACGAAAATGATCGAAGCCTACCCTATCTTGTCCGAAACCGAATAGAGATACAATCGTTCGATCAAGAGCAAGATTTGGCTTATTCGACGGCTCGCAAGGTAGTGTCCCTTCCGTTTGTAGAGCAGCTTGGAACTCACTACGGATGATGTGTGTTCCGGAGTCATTGCAGTATAAAGACCAGAGGAATCTTGAAACAAGAAAAAATTGAAGATAAGATAATTTTGACAGAAATTAACAGTTATGGTAGAAGTAGTAATTTTTTTACAGCTTTTTAGGTAACAAGTGGAACTACGTTTTATTTTTTTCTTTTTTTTTGAGGAGAAGTTCAAAATAATTACATTACCACATGGTCCGTTCTACTCAATAGCGTCAACATTTTTTTTTTCTAGTTTCGCCTTCGAGAAGCCATCATCAACTTAATTTCTTTTGATACGGCCCTCTGTTGTTTTATCACAAAACCTAAGATCTTTTTGTGCGCTCGTTCTCACACTTACACGAGGGCTATATCATTTCGTCACGATGTCTGTATTTTTCGAATTTTGAGCCGAAAATGGTCTTAATCGACAAGGTTCTACTCCCTGATGTCGAATCCGTCGACAAATTCAAGTCTGTCCGTCCAGCCGGCCGTAAGCACGATATTTTTCGAACGGAAAGACTTGAAATTTTCAGTGTGGGTTTAGTTCCCGAATGCCGAGGTTAATTTCGTTATTGGGAAAAATTCGACCAGGGGTTCCGTAAATATGGTTGTTTGAAATTTAGAGAAGAAAAATATTGGGTATTTTGTGCTACCCCCAATAGATATTGTGAACCGTAATCAGAAGAAATTTTGAATGCATTAACAAAAATAAGTTAAAAACCTATTAAAGCTATCACAAAAGTTGATATCAACTAATTCGGAACTATAAAGTAAGATTTTGTCATAAAAACAACATGGTCCTATAAAAAAAATAAAGTGTATGATGGCCCTCGGAGACGAAAAGTCGGATCACAAAAACGTTGACCCCATTAGATGGAGCGGAAAAGGTGGCAATATAAATGTGCAATTCATTCTGAAAATCGTTTTAAAATGAAACCAGGAAAAAACAATACGATTTTACAAAATTTCCCCGGATATCTTTAGAACTAGTAATTTGAAAAATTTCCGAACGCTATACAGGGTGTTTAATTGGTAAGTGTACATACGTTAACCTGTGGTAGAGCTACCCTAGACGAGTCCAAAAAACCTATATATGATAGGTCTAATCAACTTCATAGCCAAGATACATATTTTTAATTGCTTATAACTTTTGAACCATCAAGTATAATCAATTGATATTTGGAACGTAAAACACACTTCCATGGATGTCTTTCCATGGTTCATCTTTGAAATTATTAAAAAATCCAGGTCCGTATTAGAAAAATATGGGAGTTTTTGCAAGCTGAGATTCAATATGACGGAATATTGGAATTTGAATAGAATATTCAGAAATAGCAGAAAGTTTTCGATGGGGATCAGTAAATTCCAGTGTCCCGCACGACATTTGACCCATCAAAATTTTTATCGAAAGATTTAATTCGATAGTGAAATTCCACTTACTTCACAAAAATGTCGCTCATTGTTATTGAATTCGAAAAACTGTCTGTTGGACTGATGGAAAATTTGTAATTTTTTTTTCATATTCTAATGAATAATTTCAAGAACTTTTCAGAAAAATATGGAATTTGAATAATTCATTCAAAATGATCAACAGTGAGAAAATAAATGAACTAATGAGTAGAGAAGACTGCATGTGGATTTTATTTGGCCCATCCATCTCCTACAACATATCGAAGTTGCCCGCAATAAGATCCGTAATGATCCAGAAATGATCAAAAAGGCTATAAGACATAATTTGAAAAGAGTAAGAATATGCATTGGGCAAAACGGTGGCACTTTTGAGCTAATTTTATGATTCCTTTCAAATGTTTCACTTGTTAACTCATTTTTTTAATTATTTTCTCATTGTTGACCATTTTGAATAAATTCAAAATCCATATTTTTCTGAAACATTCTTGAAGTTATTTATTAGATTATGAAAAAAAAAAACAAATTTTCCATCAGTCCAACAGACAATTTTTCAGATTTAATCTCAAAGTACAACATTTTTGTGAAGTAAAGTAAGTGGAATTTCACAATCAAAATAAATCTTTCGACAAAAATTTGGATGGGTCAAATGTCGTACGGGACACTGAAATGTGATTAACATCGAAAATTTTCTGCTTTTTCCGCATATTTCAATCAAATTCCAATATTCCGTCATTCAGGGTGTTACATCTCAGCTTGCAAAAAGTCCCATATTTTTCTAATACGGACCTGGATTTTTTAATAAATTCAAAGATGAATCGATTCACCCATGGAAGTGTGTTCCAAATATCAATTGATTATACTTGATGGTTCAAAAGTTATAAGCAATTAAAAATATTGACGAATACACAAATCTCGGCTATGAAGATGATTAGACCTATCACATATAGGTTTTTTGGACTCGTCTAGGGTAGCTCTACCTCAGGTTAACGTATGTACATTTACCAATGAAACACCTTGTATTGTTGGGTATAGAAAAAACACAACTTTTTTCTTATTCAACTGTGCCTGTATCTCTTCCTAGATCCTAATGATATCCCATCTTTATTACAGACAGACACTATGAAGAAAGTATAACATAAAAGTTAGACGGTACCAGACAGGCCATGTTGCATTTTTCGTCATAGCAAAAAAAAACTGTTTAGTTTATTAGTTTATTTTTCTGTCATTGATATGTTCCCTACTCAACATTGAATTTTTCCTTTTTAGTCCACTTAGTTTTAAGAACACCCTGTATATTAGTTTGTCTTCTGGTTTTACATGAAATTACCTATCTGAAGATACCAACATGTAAAATGTTATTCCAAGCAGTTCATCAATTATTTGTGTTTTTCTAATAATTTTCACGAATTAAAAAAAAGGTTATCTTTTCAAATTTTTTTGTTTAAAAAAACCCTTTTCAATACATTTTCTGATATGGACTATCTTTAATTATCCGCATTTCAATAAATTATGCCTTTTTATTTGAGCACAGTGACAACAAATTTCATGAAGAGATTGAGAAGATGTATTGAACATGTATTATAAGTGTAATTATTGTTTTTCTTTTTGTGTCAAATAAAAATAAAACAGATAATTTTTTAATTGTATAAAAATTGTTTGAAAACCACCAATAATTTTTTGAGTTCAATTAAACACACATTTTTTTATTTGATTGAACCTCCTACTGGATGTTCCGTGGTTTTGAGTCATTCTATTAAGCAACCCTGTATCTTAACTGTTTCCAAGAGTAAAACGCAAAACCAATCAGCAAGACAACAATAAATCTTTTCATATGTATTGAGAAGCAGTATCATCTCATGGACATAAATTGAACCAATTACAACATTCAATTATGGGAATGGGATGGCTGTAATACCGCTGAAACATTGTAACCTTTATCATCGTTAACAGTTGATAATTATTCAAGAATGCTTCAATATATTTCCATTAGTGTTAAAACATTGATTATACAAACGAACATACCATCACTATAATTGATATATGTATATAATAACTATTTTCCCAAATAACCTTTGATCTTGAAAGGTGAATTCAAATAATTATATGTTCACTCTACAAGATAGGAGAATTTTTTTCAAGGGATTTACTTGAGAGTAGTGAACCTGCTGAATTTCTTTCTGGTTTATTAGTAATGTTCTTTTGAACTGAGCGAAGTGATTTATGTAAGTTAAATCACATAGATCAGTTTAAGCGATCGTTCTTTCGTTTTCAATCAGTTCCCCCTTCTACAACTCCAAAGTGATCGCAAGTGATTATTCTGATCGCGAAATTTCGTATTTCAATTAGATCCCATTGGTAAAGTCAAAATTTGAAGTTTGTCATAGAAGTGAGCGTATTCTTTCGGGCTTTAAGTGAATGAATGTGTTCTGATTGCAAAATCGCTTTCACTTAAATCACATAAGTTCCATCAGTTGAATCAGTTCGAAAGAACACTACTATTATTTCCAATAATAAAACATAAGAATCATTCAAAGAAAAATATTTTAATTTTTTGTGTGTAAACACAATGTATAACAATGTAGAGCGCCATTTAAATATTTTTCATTCATAATATCGATACCTTTTTGCCAAATTATCGTAAGCCTCAACGTACTACGTACTACGTTGAGGCTTACGATAGTTTGGCAAAAAGGTATCGATATACCATTCTGTTAATATTCACCCAATTCTAGTGTTTGAGCTGATTCACAAAACTTATTAAATCAAAATGCATACAAAAAAATGTGGTTCAGACTAGAAATCACATTAATCACTTTTAGAAAAGTTAATTCATTGAACAGCAACTGCATTAAATCTGGTAAGATTAATAACTTACTTAATTTTTTCATCTTGTGTGCCTTTAGTTAGAAGAACCAGCCCACATACCAAGTCTTTCAGCACAATACCCCTAGGTCCCCCTCCACAAGCTGTATATAACCATTCTGCAATGGTACTTGGTACCCCATCCCCAAGAACATTCTGGGTAAAAGCTGATTTACTCAAATACTGACTTCCTCCGGTTAATCTCTTGAATGCTTCACATATCCTTTTGAATTCAACATCTGACACTGAAAATTTCAGCATTTTGTTATAAATAGAAAAAACGTTATCTCAATTCTTTTGTTCCTTATCAACTTTCAAATTGTTTCAAATTATAAATCATATATGTTTGTTTATATACCTTTTTAAATATACCTTGAAAATGCATCTGTAATATTTACCTACTCTGATATAGGTATTAAGATCAAGATCACTATTGAAACGAAATAATAGACATTTAATACGGACATAATTAATTCCTATGTTATCAAGCTTCACACGTTAGTCACTTGAATTGAGAACAATTAAAATTATTGAGTTGAATAACGATAATTCTTGATTCAGCAACGTATTAAATAAGTGAGGAAGTAGGACCCTGAACAGAGGTGGAATGAAAGGGAAATGCCCTATGACTGCGACAATTACATGATCAATTAAATAATAAAGAAATTGTTTATTATTTACGTGTATGAAATATCACATGACATAATAGAAAAACTGTCAAAAGTTTAATCAATTTCTTATAATCAAGGTACATACTTCGTTTAGCTGCATCTTCGTAGCTTAAACATAATCTTTTTGAATCTTTAGCACCCATTTTTACGAAATCTTGCTATTCCTTGACATGTTATCAGCTTTTAACACTGGAAAAATCGATTCATGAACGTAACAACATTCCCAATTGGAAACAAATTTTCATTATGGAATGAGTGACGTTTGACATCTCGAATCTGACAATTCTGACAAAGGACACTGGATTTTTTCTGATCTTTCGTCCTTGCAACCATAGAAGTATCGCAAATTTCAATTTGTATTTTGAAATATTATTTAATTTTCATGATTGAAGATCAAATCAGATTAGAAACCTCTTTCAATTGAATTTATTCATATTTGTTCCATATCACAAATTCAATACGGAATACGGCTATTATTTTGTAGTCCACTGACACTGCATAGCTGTCAATAGTGTCAATGTCATATAAGTTTCGTAATAATTTTCAGAAAGGAGTGATTGCAAAGCCGAAAAGTTGAAGCAAATTTTCCATTAAAACTTGTAAAAATGAGTTTAGGAAGTTCAATTTATAACTTGGTCTTCAAGAGGACATCCACTTTTGCGTTGACCTGTGCTGTTTCTGTGCTGTTCTTCGAAAGAACCTTTGATCTAGCTTCAGAGACACTGTACGATAAGGTTAATGAAGGGGTAAGGAGATTCTAAAAATATTTTGATTGTTATTTAATATAATAATCTTCTTTGTGAAGTGTATAAATATATATTCTTTATTTCAGAAACTGTGGAAGGACATCAAGCACCGATATGAGCAGTAAACGAATTTGAGGCTAGCAATGTATATAATTTATAATTATAGATGAAATCAGTGTAGTGTAACTATCTCTGTTCGTTAGTTTTCCCGAATTTGAACCCTTATTTCCTTATTTGATAGTTCACCATATTGGGTATGATTTTTGGTTTATGATAGATCGAGATCTGGGTCAGATGAAAAGTAGAAATGATATCTTCTTCAATTTCTCATGCAATCAACTGTTACGAAAATTTGATATTCATTATCTACCATAAAAGAAATCTTTCATAGATTTACTTTGATTTTTTATTCATACAGCTACAGCAGCGAAGATAAAATTCATCTTTGCAAATTTCTGGGAGGAGTGGGAGGTTAATCAATTTGGCGAACGCGCTCGTCATACAGAATAGGTCAAAACATTCACCAAATATTTTAATAGGGAAAAATCCTTATCGCGAGATGGCGCTGAAAATGACAAAATGTCGGGTCGAGAGGTGGTCAAAATATTCTATCTTTCATAACAAGTGAATCAAATATTTTTTATAAGATTGGGGAATAAATAAAAATGCCTGTGGAAGTCGAAATAACCACTTCGCA
Source organism: Aphidecta obliterata (assembly GCA_963966015.1). NCBI lineage: Eukaryota > Metazoa > Arthropoda > Insecta > Coleoptera > Coccinellidae > Aphidecta > Aphidecta obliterata. The sequence continues at coordinate 11,833,954 of OZ014434.1, read as the reverse complement.
CATTTTTGATAACGTAGGTGAACGTGAATGTGATAGCAAGTTACCACTATATAGAAAATTATTGAACTTACGATAAAAAATCATCTTTCAGGAAGTGCTTACTGCAACCAACAAATTCTTTGAAAAACGTTACCCAATCTTCAAAATATTGTCTGCCATTTTTTAACTGCCTTGGGATTCAACGGGAATTTATGCAAAGAAATTTAAAAAATACTATATTTATGATGAGCATTGGGGAACAGAGCACGTCATTTTTCGTGATCTCATTTCCACATTACCTCTTACAATCCGCTGCATTTCAGATCGTATACAGTTTATTTGAAACAATTGTCCATAAAATATCATGCATATAAATCACTTTCGATACATAAATGACTTAAAATCATACAAATAATTCACACTTCTCCCATATAAACACACACACACGTTAGTTTGTTGTTCACATCTCGAGTATTTCAAACGATTAAATGTAGATGTCGCCCACTCCGTGATTCTTTCCTATAGACACATTCTGTGGATTTTATGAAAAAAAAACAATTTTCATAAATTTCTATTAATAATTGAAGAAACGTTTGCATAGCATGTATGAATATATCTATATACAATGCTTTCACTAAGCTAGCTGATACGATTTCACTTGGTTTGGGTTAAATGGTTCTAGAGCCGAGTCTACAGCAGCTAGAAGAGCATCTGCTTCAGCTTCAAGAAAACGCAAAGAATCAATTTTCATAGAAAAAAATACTACTTTATTTATGTTTTTGTTCTGTAAGAATTGTTTTATTTCGATTATTATCTCATTAATTTAAATGATAATTTGTTAAGAACACTTAAATAATGAGAGATGCGTTGAGATGTTGCATTTGCTTAGTAGAAAAGGACCCTCTCATTGCTTTGGATAATGAGGATAACAAATTGATCTCCAAACTAGAAAATATTATTCCTGAATTGGTAAGGTATAATAGTGTATTTTCTACGGCTCTTCTGATTTGAAATTTTTAGCAATGGCTTAAAACTTTTCAAATATGTGATGAATGTTCTAAGGAATTAGATGTTGCTTTCAATTTCAAAACAAAATGCTTACAATCGTATGAGAAACTTGTATCTGCCACTGATGGTGAATGTAAGGATACCGATGAGTCGGTAAAAGAAGAATGTTATGCTAATGATATTATTGACCAACCATCTCCTCTGCCTGAATTTGATGGAAATGACGATGTACAGGATGTTGATAATATACAAAAAGATGTTGAACAAATTAGAAAAACTAAGACAAGAAACAAGCAAAAGAAAATAAAAATCGAAATTCCCAAGGGGACTAGAATTAGAACCAAATTGTTGTATTCCTGTCAAGAATGTGAAATTACTTGTAAAAGTACTACAGAATTGATCAAACACTGTGAACATACTCATAATATGGTCAAGAAGGACGTCAAACCTTATTCATGTCAAAAATGCGATAAGAGATTCAAGACTTCAACTAACCTTAAGCAACATTTAAAGTATCACAGAGGGACACGTTCTGAAATTTGTACATACTGCGGTAAAGGATTTATAACAAAACCAGACCTTTTTGTACATGAAAAAATTCACTTCAATCAAAAAACATATTCTTGTGAGATTTGCCCCAAGAGTTTCAATACACATAAAAATTTGGGTACCCATAAACTTATAGTGCATACTGATCCAAGTTTATGGAATTACGTTTGTGGTTTTTGTAATAAAAGATTTCCGCAAAAATCGAATATGACGGCTCATGTGAGACGCCATAAAGGTGAAAAATTATTCGAATGCCATTTGTGTCAGAAGAAATTCTGTGAAAATGGTACATTGAAAAAACATATCGTAACACATTCCAATGTTAAAAATAATAGATGCAGTGAATGTGGGAAAGAGTATAGAGAGAGGAGAGTGATGGAAATTCACATGGCAAAAGTTCATGGAATAGGTGATGTTGTGATCCCTGTTAGAACTAAAAAGTACATTTGCCATATCTGCTCGAAGGCATATTACGATAAGAATAAATTAACGAGGCATCTATATACTCATACTGGGGAAAAACCATTTCGATGTGAACTTTGTGATAAAGGTTTTATCGACAAAAGTTATTTAGCAAATCATTTTAAAAATACTCATACGAATAAGTCTGTTACCACTGTTCCCATTCCAGTGCAAGTTTGATGTTCCGCTTAGTATTTTTTTATTATATAACATTTTTGTAATTTCAGATATTTATTCTAAATAAATAATTATTTACAGTAGATATTCAATTTTCTACGATTATAAAACCCATGATGCGCCTCTGAACTTAGAGCTTCATGTCGAACGATAATCAGAGAAAGTAGGGGTGATGCCAGAAGATTTTGACGTATTTTGGCGCCTGCTGGTTAGACAGTCCGGAACCTTGTATATATTCAATGTTTTTTTATTCGAACTAGAGTTCAGATATTATATTTGAGAAAGAAAAGTCAAAATTAAGAGCCTCGGAGAGAATAATAAATGTTTTATTCGACGAAATACATATAAAGCCTTAAATTGAATATCGGGGAGGTCGTCTGTTTGGGAAAACCAATGAAAATCAGGTAGCTACAAAAATTCAAGCCTTCATGTTTACTTCACTTCTTTCTAAAAACCGAGATATTATTGCACTTTTCCCGTAAAACAATGTTCATCCGGAATGCTTAAGGATTTGACCCTGAAAATCATCGAAACTTTAAATGATGTTGGTTTACACTATTGTTTCTCTCATTTGTGATAACCGCAGTATGAATAGATCCATGTATTTTTCACTCGCTGAAGAATTTTGTCCCAATGAACCAGTTATCACAAATATATCCCAAAAAACTTTGAACCCATTCATAATTAATCCTTTTAAATCGGATGAAAAAATTTTTCTACTGTTTGACTCCGGTTCACCTATTCAAATAAATAAGAAACAACTGGCTAATCAAACAAATGCTGAAGAATCTCTAATTTTCCCACATTTTGACGATTTCAATTTACTTTTGTATGCTAATTTTACAGATTTGAAAAAAATGTATTCTAAAGAATCTAATAATATTAGACGCCAAGCGCCTGCTCTATCGAAAAAAGTTTTGTATCCATCTTCATTAGAACGTCAAAATGTTTCTTTAGTAGTTAAATTGTTCGATGAAAAAAATATTGCGGCCCTCCAGATGAGCAATGGAGAAAACTCCAACCAAAACGATATTATTATTAGAACAGCAGAATTCATAAAATTAATTCTCTCTTGGTAGAAAATCGTCAATGTCCGTTCGGCGAAAAGCAGTTATTTTTTGGAAGATCCTCTTAGAAATCCGACCAATAGTCCTTCGCATGACCGCCTTTTATTTTTATCGAAATTTGCGGATTTGTTAGATGTTTGGCGAAAGAATGACTATAAAAATTTACTAGAAGAGGACACACCGGAAAGCTCTCATCAGATACATTTTTGAGCGCTCGTTCTATACTTACACGAGCGCTATATCATTTCGTCACGATGTCTGTATTTTTCGAATTTTGAGCCGAGTTCGACTCACTGATGACGAATCCGTCGAAAAATTCGAGTCTGTCCGTCCGGCCGTATACACGATAACTCTCGAACGAGACAACCTAGAAACTTGAAATTTTCAGGGTAGGTTTGAATCTCGAATGCCGTGGTTAAGTTCGCTATTGGGCAGAATTCGATTAGGGGTTCCTTAAATATGGCCGTTCGAAATTTTATTCTCCTGATTACTTTGAAACTACAGATTCGATCGAGGTGAAATTTAGAACTCAGATGGTGAATGACGTGTTCCAGATACATGCAGAGTTTGGTCCAGATCGCATGACCAGAACCATAGAAACCATAGAAAATTATAACTTTGTAATGGAAAATTGTGGATCTCGAATGTCGAAGAATGTAGAAACCATAGAAAATTACAAACGATACGGAAAGGCCTAGGGACTTGAAATTTTTAGGGTAGGTTCGTATCACGAACTTCGCGGTCACGGTGCATCTATGAGCAAAAGTAGACTATGGGTTCCGTAAATATGGCCATTCAAATTATTCTTTTCCTGATAATTTCGAAACTACTCCTTGGATTGGAATGAAATTTTGCACATAGATGAAGAATAATGTATTCAAACTACGTGGGAAATTTGTCCAGATCGCATTACCAAGACCATAGATACCGTAGAAAATTCTAGCGAATTATCGAAAAAAAAATCACCTAAAGCACTGACGTGAAGTCTGGAGTTTCGCTTCAATTTGAACATTTTTTGACAGCTGTCAAAAATGTTTCGAATTTGTTCCTAAAACTGGAAAATTATCTACCTACAAGGTGAATAAACGAGCGCTCAAGAGAAAATTCAATAAAATAATTTTATCGTGATGAATATAGACCACTCTGCAGCCAGGAAGGATCAATTGGCAAAAAAATAGTCGCGGTGCCGTTGATCTGTAATGATCAAAGAAAAATGATGAGATCTCAAAAAGACTCTGCATGAGAGTGATTGAAAAATCATTTTATATCAATCCAGACAATTTTGACTCATTCAGGGTATGAACTTTGAGTTGACTGATGTTTTGCAGCTTGTTCAAACAGATGCACGATTCTGTTGGATATATATTTGCTCTAAGCCAAAATGGCTATAACAACCTGATGATCGGTATAGTAGGTTATTCAATTCTAAAGGTGAGAATGACTTTTAAAAATTACGAAAAGCAAAAAACAAAAATATTGTTTTAATATATCATTCTCGATTAAAATACAAAATTTCATCTCGATCGAATCCGCAGTTTCGAAATTATCCAGAAACCAAAATTTCAAACGACCGTATTTACGGAACCCCTGGTATAATTCTGTTCATTGATAAACGTGAACGCGACATTTCAGATCCACACCTATCCTGAAAATTTCAAGTCCCTAGGCCTTTCCGTTCGAAAGTTATGATTTTCTATGGTTTCTATGGTTCTGGTCATGTGATCTGGAGAAATGTAGCTTGAATATATCATTCTCCATTAGTATACAAAATTTCGTCACGATCGAATCTGTAGTTTTGAAATTATCAAGAAAACTAAATTTCAAACGACCATATTTACGGAACCCCTAGTATAATTTTGCTCATAGATGAACGTGATCACGACATTCGAGATCCACACCTATCCTGAAAATTTCAAGTCCCTAGGCGTTTCCGTTCAAAAGTTACAATTTTCTATGGTTTCTATGGTTCTGGTCATGCGATCTGGACAAAATTTCACATGTAGCTTGAACACCTCATTCTATATTTGAGTGCAAAATTTCATCTCAATTAAATCTGTAGTTTTCAAGTAATCAGGGGAACAAAACTTTGAACGGCCATATTCACGGAACCCCTAGGCGAATTTGGCCCATTAACGAACTCAACCGAGGCATTTGGGATCTGAACCTACACTGAAAATTTCAAGTCTCTAGGTTGATCCGTTCGTGAGTTATCGTGCTTACGGACGGCCGGACGGACGGACAGACTCGAATTTTCCGACGGATTCGTCATCAGTGAGTTGAACATAGTCGATTGAGACCATTTTCGGCTCAAAATTCGAAAAAAACAGACATCGTGACGAAATGATATAGCCCTCGTGTAAGTTGTACGAGCGCTCAAAAATGAACGACATTTTCGGTTTGACCGATTAATTTTGAAGTTGGGAAGTGTTGAAGTGTACCTCACTTCATGCAGTTTGCTATATGGATATTCGCGCAATGGATCTCATGTCATTCAGGCCAAAGACTAGAGAACGCAGTGAGTAATTCATTTTCCCTACGACATAAAAAATATTTTTTAGGGCACTGACGTGGAGTCAGCAGCTTTTGGGCGCTTGTTTATGTGTACCAATGATCATTGTCAGTATGGCAAATACTGTCATTGTATTTTTATAAACTTCAATAGATGGAATCATATAATTATGTATAATTACATAATCATAACACCAATTCCTCAGAAGAACAATTCATCTCATATTCATTCAGATGATATGCATAACAATGTAACATTATGCAAGATTGCAATTTCTATCTACGTGTTCAACCTTCAGATTATTTGTTTGTTATTTTCCTTCTAGATAAGGCTGGGTTGTAAATACCTATTCGAATAATTATGCGTCAATAAAAATTGTAGTTTGATCCTAACTGTATCATAGATAGGTCGGATAATCATCCGTTGTAAAAAAAGTTTTTCTTTTAAAAACTTGGTTTACCATTTTAATTTTTAAAATTATAATTATATGTATAAGATTTTTCAATATAAATGAAATTTTCAGAGTTTATTACTCAGAAGAAAGGTATATACGATTTATCATGGTATAATATCGACCCATCGTTGAGGAGTACGTTTAGTGGTTTTCAATACAATGTGGATGTGACACTACAAATGAAAATTCATCCAATAACGAAAATGAATATGAATAATTTTTCTTCGGTGAGTAGATTTATAAATAATTGGTGGAATTTTATAAATGGGTCTCTTAATTTCAGATCATCAAAGGGGCGTTTTCATTTCTGATGTTTCTATTGAAGTATTGAAGATGTAAAGAGAGTTTCAATATGGAATAGTTCAACGCATCACTGAAATTTATCGCACCATATGTACCTTTTGTTCACAAATAAAATATCGCACCTGCATATACCTTCTCAAATTGGCGACGCGCTCTCTCCCTCTAGCTGATATACCAGTTACGTCGGGCGTCCCGCAGGGATCAGTCTACGAGCCTATACTTTTGAAATTGTCTAGCTGGCCTTTTGCGGATGGCACCAAGCTATAAAATAATCCTCTTTCCAACTTTACCAACAGACCAAAACACTTCTAACATAAGTCTTTTTACAGCTACGTCGACATGATTCAATTCGACCTCAATGAAATAAAGTCTGAAAGCCAAAATAACAAAGGTTTCACAGTGTTCGTAAAAAGTTATGATTAATTATAGTTTTTATTGAATTACGCAACTGGTATTTAGGCAAAATGATAACGCTTTTGTTCGGAGAAACAAGGGGAGCAAAAAAATTGAACTAGAAACATGTGATCATTTTTATTTGGGAACAATCAGATACATTGAGTGCAAAAACAATTTTATTCATCTGGGAGTGGAAATTTTTCTTCAGATCTTCAGCAAATACATCAAGAAGGAATACGTCCCTTTGAGGATCTGAAATTAATCAGTCAGTCAAAAAGGCCAACAATTATTCATTATTCTACATACCGTTGAAAAATTATTCATGTTCATGTACATTATTGGTTGAACTTTCAAGTGTAATGTCAGATCCACATGGGCTTGAAATATTTTGAAGGTACTTCTCATGGATGGGTCCATATGATGCCATGTTAAACCAAAGATGTCTTCCCTGAGTGATAAACTCTGAAACGAATAATATTTTGGCTCTTCGAACAAAATAAAAGAGAAACAATTTTTCTAGAGAAAACTGGAATGAATTGGAAGACTTAATAAGATTTCGGTACATGCAGAATTAATCCAAAGAGTCGGGAATAGAGATAATTTCTTTTGGCCTAATCGATACAAGAAAAAATCAAAGTCGTGGGAACGCCTAGAAATTTGAAGAATTAATGTATTAATTCTAGTATTTGTTTAGTCTACTCACTCAGCGTTGAAATGTTGATAACCCAAACTCAAGAGTTTTAAAGGATCATGAATGTGCCTAATACGCGTTTGATGACCAAAAAAATTAAGCGTTGGGATTTATAATTTCTCTTTGTCGATTTCACGAATTAAGCACTATTAAGTGTTTAGATGGAAAATTGCACATCCTACCACAACTGTCGGTAATGAGAGAGCTTTCAGACCAAAAATTGCCGATGTTTGGTTCTCGAACCGCCCTAAAAAGATAATAGAAGGGGGTGAAAACATCATTTGGAACCACCCAGAATGGTAGGGTTTTGAGACGAAATGAAGATTTGGGACTTTATCAGGAGTTGTTTGCGGGAGTCGGACGAAACAGTTTTTTCTAGGGGAAAGAACAAGTAATTCGGGAACTTATTTGAATTGATAATACATTTTCGGGAATTTCAGTCAGAAAGTAGTTTTCGAGAAGTAGGCACGAATAGCTTTTTCAGAAAAATAACACGGAATCTATCGGAAATTTAGATGAGTTGAGAAGCGAACAAAATTGAATCGAAACGCCGAAAGAAAGTACGGGTCGGTTCTGGGTCGCAGTGAACTCTCGGCTTTATTAAGTGTGAACAACACGATTTCGACAAGGGCTGTATTTCTCGACCGCCAATGGCGGAGCATAAGAGAAGGTGATTCTAAAATAACGCATGGCATTATTTGAGTTTTACTAGTCCCGAGTCTTGAAATATCTCACTCAAGATTGGATTACTCTTGAAATTCAAAGTTATTTGGATAATTGTTATTCTGAGATAACTAATCAAACCTTGATTTGACATTTGATAAATTTGTCGAGATTTATTCTATCTGGTGAAGGCAGCATACGTGTCTTTGATGCATTAGTGTATAGTTTGTTAAGAATCATTTAATTTTTTTTTTAATATATACTTTTTGAAAGTTCATCTCCGTTTTATTTCTATTCACCAGTTGGAGTTTTCAGGGAAAATACAGTAAACTCGATGTCCTCACTTTGCTCAAGGCTTGAGTCCAATGCCCTATCCAATTAACCGTTTATGAGATTTTTTTTGAAGTTTTTAGATATGCGTCTGCGCATTACAATACGGCGATCATTGTGTTGTACTCACTGCGTTCTCTAGTCTTTGTCCAGAATAACAGGACATCCATTGCACAAATATCCATACAACCAACTGAAATCCGTTAGTTATACTTCCTATCTTCAAAGCTAGATACGCACAGATACCCATCATGAGGTTATTATAGGCATTGTGCGTTGGAGCAAATACATATCCAATAGAATCATTCATCTCCTTGACGAGGCTAGAAAACATTAGTCAATTATTGAATCCAACCTCTTTTTTAATCGCCCTATTCACAACATTTTTTGAAATATTTCAAAAAGCGGTTGCTTTTAGAAAGGAAATGTGGCGTTAGTGGAGAAGTTTTCTCTGATCTACACAGCAGTTCGTTTTTAAGCATGCCCTTCCCCACGTCCAAGACTTTCATTTGCTTTTGTAGTGAGTTATTTCTATTCAACGTTAGTTAATGTTCCTAACTGTGGAACTATTGCAGTTCATAGGATAACTTATTTTACCACGTGTTTCGTCATGTCTTGTTCACTCTTTACTCTTGTTCAATACTTTACCATGTTTATTCGCTTTTTGTTTATCCTTTGTATTCATGTTTCATACTTAATCATCAATATTATTTAATGAATTAATGATTCTAACTGACCATGTGTATTACATTCTTAAGTGCTTCCCACGAGAACTTCTTGTATTAACGATAATTGTTTAATCATCACCTTTTCTAATCATATCTGGGCTATGCCATACTCTTTGAATGAAATTAGTCGAATAACTCTATACTAAATGTAATCGTTGTAGTTTTCAGCAAATATTAAGGATATTCATAAGCAGCTTCAGTGTCATATCCTTATTTATTTATTTATTTTTTTTTATTTCTATTGACCCTCTTATGAAGTGTAACTGGAATCTTTCTTTTTTTCTGCTTGTGATATATTTTACCATTAATGCTATCTATTCTACAGAACAGGTTTTGATTGTGATATATTTCCCCATTGCTCTCTATTACTTATTTTTGATTTTGATATATTTTACCATGCTCTTTATTACTTATTTTTGGTTTTGATATATTTCCCCATTATTGTTAATTATTACTTATTTTTGATGTTTGATTTTGGATCTATTTCCCCATTATTGTTCATGATTTTTGACTTCGATATATTTTACCATTCTCTGTATTACTTAATTTTGTAGGTGATATTTTCTTCCTATTTATTCTATTCATTGCACAAGAACAGGTTTTCTCGCAGGTCTTTCCTGATTCTTACATTCTTATTTCGTGACCTGAAGTTGGGGAACCGCGCCAACAGAACCAATGAACACTTGTTCTCTTGGTTCTAATCATTTTGTTTGAATTCCCTAGACTCCCCCTCGATTTTCTCTAGTACGATGAGAGAATTCTGTGGTTTCTATGAAACGTAGAGTTCTTCCTAGATTGATCACTGCGCCGGCCAAAAATAGTTAAGATTAGTTTGCGATCCCGCATGTTCGTATATTGTAAGTGTTCCGAGCTCTCGTTCGGATAATATAGTCGGTATTTAAAACTGCAAAACGTTACATGTGTTTTCCAAACTCACCTGCATATTTCCTGGTAGTATACAATACAAGCCCGGATTTTTTTTTCAACAACCTCTTTATTTGCTTTCTCGAAGTCTATTTCTTTCAGTTTCTCAGTGAATTTTCTAATCTTCAATAGAATGAACTCAACTGAACCTAAATATAGAGAAGCAGCAGAAGCCATAGTTGGAACTTGTGCCAAGATTAAGCCAGTACTGTATAGAGCACAAACTGGTTTGAGTAGTGGATAGTTCTCTTCCAAAGGAAACCATAGTGGTATCATAGTCCCACACACATAATGTGGATCGTTCAAAAGCTCCTTATTGTTGCAGAAATTCTCTCTGAAATAACTCTCTAACGTTTGACCAATTAGCACTAGTATGCAGCTGTAATACAAGATATTTGTTAATTTCTCGACAAATTGGGCGGTTTTTTCGTAATTACTGAGACCTTCTTCCTTCATTTTAGACAGACTGTCCAGAAATGTGAGCACCTCAGTACCTCTTAGAAAGAACACTGTACAAGCAGAATAATACATTACCGCAAAGTTGATCAAATATATTACAGAAACAGCTTCGAAAGTGTGCCCTTCTGGAAAAAAAATAAATTGAAATGAAGGTATGTAGTAAGACAATGACAGGAAGGCTCATATATAATTGAGTGGAAACTTCTGATTCGATCGAGATGAAATCAAACTACACGCACAATTTTGTCCAGATCGCATGACCAGAACCATAGAAAATTATAACATTCGAACGGAAAGGCCTAGGGACTAGAAATTTTCAGGATAGGTGTGGATCTCAATTGTCGCGGTCACGTTCATCAATGAGCATAATAAGACCAGGGGTTCCGTAAATATGGCCGTTCATGAACAAATTTTACTGATCATTTCGAAACAATTGATTGGATTGGAATGAAGTTTTGCGCATAGATGAAGAATAATGCATTCGTGCGAAATTTTGTCCAGATCGCATTACCAAGACCATAGATACAGTAAAAAATTCTAGCGAATAATCGAAAAAATAAATTGGTCACCTAAAGCACTGAATTCACATATATATGTCCGTTCGTATACACGATAACTATCGAACGTTACGACCTAGAAACTTGAAATTGAGTTCGTTATTGGGCAGAATTTAACCAGGGGCTCCGTAAATGTGGTCGTTTGAAACATAGTTTTCTCGATCATTTCAAAACTACGGATTCGATCTTGACGAAATTTTGTATTTTAATGCAGAATGATATATTCAAGCTACATTTTTTTCCAGATCGCATAATCAGAACCATTTTAAATTCCAACGAATTATTGAACAAGAAATCCTTATATTTCTGTAACAGCTGATTCGGCATAATTGACAAAGAACTGCTGTCATTTTTTGACAGCTGTCAAAAATTTCTTCAATTGCACTCATGGAGTGAGTAATGAAAGTAAATATATTCTTCAACTCGCAAACATGAAGTTATATTCACTTACTCATGACAGACTGGTACAAATGGTTGATCATTCCGAATACAAGAGGAATTGAGAAAAACAATTTTATCAAAAGAAACTTAGCATATAACTTCAAAGTGAAGCTGTGTCCATCTTCTGGAAATGCTGAAATGATATGTCCTCTTCGAATTAATGCTTTACATACGTATACCGCCTTCTCATTATAAATCATCGTGTTTCAGTTCGAGAATTTCGATATTTGATTCAAAGATGACTGTCAGAAATTCTCATTCTCCAACCAAGTTATAGAAACAATTGTATGAATCTTTCATCAAAAGTCCAATTAATTCCAATTATAATAACTAGTGAAAATGACAACAATTCATGAAGAATAGTAATTAACTCGAAACTTTACTTTAACTTTATTATTATTACACTATAATTACAGAACAAATTGCAGAAATTCGACTTTTTCGAAACACAATAAAAACGAGCTGTGGGTTTGTTCGAACGTAGGTGTAAGAGGGTGGGACTCCATTAATTCGATTTCATCAGTAGTTTTATTTATTTATTTTTTATTTTCATATTTGAAGCACTGATTTCCAAAATTCACCCTGAAACTTTCCCTTTCGTTGTCCTCGAGCTACATGCAAAAATTTTTCCAGATCGCATGACCAGAACCATAGAAGTCTTTATTCATGAAATATTTTGAGGGTACTTGGGATTTTTATCAATGTTCTCTATGTCAGCAACCTTCTACAGTTTTAATGAGTATATTTTCTCAAATTTTGTGTAATATATTCCTTAATAATTATTCTAAAATGGTTCGTGATAGAATTCCAAGAACTTCTATTTATTTTCAGTTTGAATTTTGAAGTTATTTTTTCAGAGTTTATTTTTGTTGGCTTTGTAGAATTTATTTTAAGTTCAAGGTCAACAGTCAGAATACAATCGTTTTCGAGAACAAAAGTATTTTTCCTTTTCCGGTATTTATTCATGTTCCTTATTTTACCGCATTTTTGAATGCCGTGCAAATTTTGTACAGATCGCATAACCAAGACCATAGATACGAAAATTCTAGCGAATTATATAAAAAAAAATTGTTCACCTAAATCTCTGACGTCTGAAGTTTCGCCTTACTTTGAATTTTTTTTTCGACAAAAGTCAAAAATTTCTTCGATTTGTTTCTAAAACTGGAAAATGCGAATCTACCTACAAGGTGGATGAACGAGCGCTCAAAAGCTCCTGACTTCACGGCAGTGCTTCTTTAATTTATTAAATACTCAATTCCATCCTCCACTTTTTATCAATAAATTATTGTTAAACTTGAAGGAAGTTTTAGAGATAAAATAAATACTCCCATATGTACTATGTTAATGTAACTTTTACGTTTCAAATTGAACTTGCTTGTAACCTGAATGCAGTGAACGTTAGATGGAAGGTATTTTTATAATTTTCCATAATCGAGTGTTGTATTTTGGTTATTCTTTTTGAGCGCTCGTACTACTTACACGAGGGCTATATCATTTCGTCACGATGTTTGTATTTTTCGAATTTTGAGCCGAAAATGGTCTCAATCGACTATGTTCGACTCACTGATGACGAATCCGTCGGAAAATTCGAGTCTGTCCGTCCGTCCGTCAGCACGATAACTCTCGAACGGATCAACCTAGAGACTTGAAATTTTCAGTGTAGGTTCAGATCCCAAATGCCTCGGTTATTTCGTTAATGGGCCAAATTCCACCAGGGGTTCCGTAAATATGGCCGTTCAAAGTTTTGTTTCCCTGATTACTTGAAAACTACAGATTTGATCGAGATGAAATTTTGCACTCAAATGGAAAATGAGGTGTTCAAGCTACATGTGAAATTTTGTCCAGATCGCATGACCAGAACCATAGAAGATTGTAACTTTTGAACGGAAACGCCTAGGGACTTGAAATTTTCAGGATAGGTGTGGATCTCGAATGTCGTGATCACCTTCATCTATGAGCAACATTATACAAGGGGTTCCGTAAATACGGTCGTTTGAAATTTTGTTTTCTCGATAAATTCGAAACTGCGGATTCGATCGAGATGAAATTTTGTATTTTAATCGAGAATGATATATTGAAGCAATATTTTGTCCAGATCGCATGACCAGAACCATAGAGACCATAGAAAATTCTAACTTTTGAACGGAAAGGCCTAGGAACTTGAAATTCTCAGGGTGGGTTTGGATCGCAAATTTCACGGTCACGTTCATCAATGAGCAAAATTAGACTAGGGGTTCCGTAAATATGGCCGTTCAAAATATTTTTTTCCTGATAGTTTCGAAACTACCGATCGGATTGGAATGAAATTATGCACCTAGCTCAGGTATAATGTATTCAAACTACGTGCAAAATTTTGTCCAGATCGCATCACCAAGACCATAGATACCGTGGAAAATTCTAGCGAATTATCGGAAAAAAATTGATCAGCTGAAGCACTGACATGAAGTCTGGAGTTTCGCCTAAGTTTCAGAATTTTTTTGACAGCAGTCAAAAATTCCTTCAATTGATTTCTAAAACTGGAAAATGCGAATCTGCCTACAAGGTGCATGTACGAGCGCTCAAAAGCTCCTGCCTTCACGGCAGTGCTTTTCGTAATTTTTTGTATCGAATATATCTCCACTGGACATTGAGAAGATGTTTCTATCGGATATCGAATTTGGAACATCCAGTACAAAATTACTAAACACCTACAGTTTCATTTTAATATTCCTCATTTCATTGAGTTTTAAGTATTTCTTTGTTACATGTGTTCTTTTTCAATACATAACTCAATTGCTCATTGAAATAATAATTTGAAATAAAAATAATGATTTTTAACTAATAATTCCTTTCTTCTGGTTTTTTATAAGGAAATTGTATATACTCAAAAATTTCTTCTTCAGAGTGAATCGGTACAGCTTCGCCAGGAGTTCCTGAAATAGAGCAATAAAATTTCATATTTAAAGTAAAATAAGGATGTAAAAGATGCCAGGGCCCGATCTAGGGGGAAGACAAACCCGGAAATTGCCCAGAGCGGCAAAATTGAAGGCGGTTGCCTCTCAGTTTTTCCACTAGAACAAAATAATTCCTGAATGTTTGCTGGTCGCCTTAGGAATATGACATAAGCTAAAGAATAACAATAATACATTCATCAAATGAGATTGGCCGGAAAAAGTATCAAAAATATTGTAATTAATTTGATCTCAACTTTTGGAAATATAGATATTCAAAGTACGCAACGAAAATGCAATAAGGTCAGAAAAATAAGAGAAATATGGTCCTATTATTATTGGTGCGCACTCTGACCATAAATATTACTGCCGGCATGCGATTCCCTGCATAGCCCTCTCACGAGTTTTTACACTACATCTCTTCAAGATTGCTCGAAGGGCAGTGTCTTTGATGATAGTTCATAATGATATGTTTTTCCAGGCGACATTCGTGATATTTAAAAAACGATATGTATTTTCAATTCACCATCAATCAGAATTTTGAGCGACAGGAGAAAAATTGGGGAATCTGATTAATCATTCATACATAAATATTTCCATATTCCTTCCCTTAATGGTGATGAGAAAAGCAAAAAATTAATATTTCAATGTTTGTTGAGTGCGTGTCCAGGTTGAGAGTGTTATAAGTTTTTTTTTCATATTCCGACTTTTTGAACATTGTATTGGATTTGAGCATTATAAATTGTTATTATTATTATTGAAGGTAAGTTGTACTATATTTTATTTTTAAGACATTATTCCGACACCAGATATAATCCCTCATTCGCTGATATAATAATATTGTTTCGTTCAATTCGAGAAGAAATTGTTGTGTTCCTTTCTGCGGAAAATATGGATTTTCAAACTTGAGTTGTTTTTTAACTCGAATAATCGATAACTCAAATCCTAGTGTTACTTTCATAGTTTTCATTGAATCTTCAGTTTCATCTGGCAGAATCATTCATTATCCAGAGATTAATCTTCCTTATGAAACTTGTGAGCAAATTCTCTGAGTGTGAAAGGATCTTTTCTAAATCAAAATCAGAATGGCTACATCGGGCCCTGTCTGGATAGCAGAGTCTTAACTCTTGGCTTTTTGCCTTATTTTTGATATTATTTGATTTCAAAGACTACTTTTATTGTTGTTACATTTAAACTCAAATTAATCTCGTCTTATCTTATCTAATTTCATGCAGAGAACCCATTATAATTTAAATTACCTAAACTTCCAATTGGCCTAACACAATATTCATTAATTGTATGCCCATGTTCCAATGCATGAGCTCTCATAGCCTTATTAAACATGTCAGATCCTGTGAAATACAAAACTCCACAATAATATTGGTCTTGCGGAAGTAGTCGAATATCCAATCTTCTCGTTATGGAACCCTGACGCAGCCTACAGGCCCCCTAAAATAAATTTTCAATAGGCCATTTTAATGCCATCTGAGGGAAAAATTTTCAACGCTTCCGTTTTCAATATATTTGCCATTTCTCTTCCAGAGCTTTTCTCAGAAACGATAAGAGCTAATCGAGGCATTCATTCAATTTATTTTGACACAAATATAAACTAAAGAGAATAACTTAGGTACCTACCATAAATTTGGTTTCTCCTAGAGATAGAGTATCGGTTACGAGGCCACATTCTTTTAGATTATCCACTATTTTATGGAGTAGACCACCTGGTTCAGTTTTCTTCCTTTTTTTGGTGTTAGAATAAGAAGGATGGGTTATAAGGGTATCTATATCACCACTTTCAGGTTTTCCCCTCCTAAAAGTTCAATATTCGTTCAAAATTTTGGATACATTCTCTAGATGATATATTATGAAAACAGAAAGTTCAAAAGGTATTCACTAGAAATCATTTCTTCAACAAACCTGTAACTACCGCAAATAGTTATAACAAAATCTTTATCAAGTTCTAAAACATGTTTACTTATGATAGCTTCAATCTGTTGAATTTCTTCTCTTGGAATCTTTTTCTGGAAATCTTCATAGTATCTTAAACATAAGAATTTGAAAAACTAATCAACCTGATAAGGAGGTCCTTTACTTCAACCCTATCTGTTGGTGATGGTTCAATTTATCGATGTTTTGTCGCAACTGTTCAATTGTTGTTATGCCATCATCAACTAAACTTTGAGCTTTAGCTGGGCCTATTCCGGATACATTAGCAAGAATATTAATAGCTTGGCTTCTGCCATCTTTATGTATCTATAAAGATTTTAGTTTTAGGAGTTTGTTCCGACAGAAATGAAAACATACATTCTCTAGCTTTTCCAATTTTCCAGTTTCATAATATTCATCGATTTTTTTTGCAATTTTAACACCAATTCCCTTCAGTTTTGAGGCTTCAGCACCAGAGTTTACTCTTTTTGAATGGGATGCTAATACTGCAGCTGCTTTTTTATACGCTTCATATTTGAAAATATTTCTACTAATATTTTTTTCATATTCCGCCAACTCTAAAAGAAATTGAAAACATTCTGAACCTGAACAGAAGGATAAGATATTTCCAACAAAAACCGTACCCAACAAAATAGCACAAATTTCTTTATTATAATTTTCGCCAGTTCCTATGGAATCAACCGTTACTTTTTTATTGTTCATGTCTATTCGTGAAAAATACAAAATACATAATTTGAAAAACTATAAAATCAAATTATTTGAATTTTTTGACAGCTTTGTCCTTGACACGTAGTTCTAATGTACCATCATTACTTTCATGTGACCTAAAAATAAGGTTAATTTTAGTATTTCGAGGTTAAATTTTATAAGTTTATTTTCATTTGAATTTTATGTTAATTTAATTTGTACAATTTCCTGATCAAATTGAGTTCAATTTCATCCTGAAATTACGTAAGGTGCTCGAACAAATTCATCAAGACCCTCCATTTTATAAGAGTAGAATGCTAGAAAATGTTTAAACTTCTTAGAAGACTGATTTCAAATAATATATATCTTATATTAGGATTTTTTATTGGTGTTTACATGCAATTATCTTATTTCAATGTAGAATACTATTGTGAAAGTGAAACCCCGAATATTGTTCCGAATAATGCAGTTCCACAGGCAGAAAAAATTATTCCAAAACCACTCGTTATTAATGATACAAAGACAAACTCTACAGTTGCCAAGAAAAAAAAGAAGTTGATAAGACCACGATATTATTCAACTGAGTTGGGAATACGTGAGAAATTATTTGTTGGAATATATACATCAGAGGAAAAAGTGAATACTCAAGCTATTCATATTAATAGAACGGTTGGTCATTTAGTGGACAAAATAAAATTTTTCATCACAGCCCAGTATAAATTGAAAACGAAATTTAATCTTACTGGATTAGTGGGTTTCACAGATACTAGATCCAAATATAGACCTTTTCAAATATTCAAATATATAGGGGATAACTTTGGACAAACATATGATTACTATTTATTGGCTAGTGATTATACTTATTTGAATATACACCGTATTAAGGATATAGTGAATGCTATAAGTGTTAGCATGGATGTATATTTAGGAACAAAAGAATCTGATAGTAGTTTTTGTAGTTTAGGTAGGTTTCTTCATTTTATTCTCCATCTCATGATTATTTTGGGTATATTTAGTTTTATATTTCAGATGCCGGTATAATCATCAGTAATTCTGTTTTGAAAGCGGTAAGAGAAAAGTTAGATTGGTGCGTCCTCAATGCTGTCTCCGATAGTCACAGTGAAAATATTGGAAGATGCATTTACCACAGCATCGGACTCAACTGTCAAAAAACTGTACAGGTAAGCTAATCTAATGCCTATTTTTTATATGGATAGCAAGTACATCATTTTATTTTGCTTGTGTTGTGGCAAATTTTCTTGAATATGATATTATTTCAATTTTTTTTCTACAGCCAGAACTTAACAGCATTTAGAGTAAAGCATTTCAACTGAAGCACTGACGTGAAGTCTGGAGTTTTGCCATAGTTTCAATTTTTTTTTGACAGCTGTCAAAAATTTCTTCAATTGGTTTCTAAAACTGGAAAATGCGAATCTACCTACAACGTGGATGAACGAGATCTCAAAACCTCCTGACTTCACAGAAGTGCTTTTCGAATTTATTAAATACTCAATTCCATCTTCCACTTGTTTTAATTGATTATTGTTGAACTTGGAGGAAGTTTTAGAGATGAACTAAAGTCTTTTATATTATGTACTATGTTAATGTAACTTTTACGTTTCAAATTGAACTTGCTTATAACCTGAATGATGACAGATGGAAGGTGTTATCATAATTTTCCAAAATCAAGTGTTGCATCAGTTATTTTTTTTTTTGTATCGAATATATGTATCTCCGCTGGACTTTGAGAAGATGTTTCTATCGGATATCGAATTTGGAACATCCTGCACAAAATTACTAAACACCTACAGTTTCATTTTAGTATTCCTCATTCTTTCCTCTTTTCATTGAGTTTTGAGTATTTCTTTGTTCATTGTGGTCTTTTTCAATACATAACTCAATTACTACTTGAAAACATAATTACATATATCATAAATATTAGATCGTTTACCCATTGAAAATAATAATTCAAAATAAAAATAATGATTACTCTTATGCCCATTTCTTATATAGATAGCAAGTACATCCTTTTATTTTGCTTGTGTTGGGGCAAATTTTCCTGAATATGTTATTATTTCAATTTTTTTTCTAGAGCCAGAACTTAACAGCATTCAGAGTAAAGCATTTCAACCTGGACAAATCCCTTTACAATTTGTCCCAGAAGAAAGATTTCAACAGTGCAGCTACTGTATATCCTGTCCTACAAGGAAAAGACTTCTATTTGTTAAACGTTCATTTCATAAAGGTTTGTGAATTATTTTCATTAAATGAGAAAATATTTGTAGTAATGGATTTAAAACACAATTCAATTTTTAATCGAATTTGCAGCAAAGATTAACAGAACTAGAAGAAGTAGAAAAAGTATTAGCAGAAGGTTTAACGGAATCTTGGCCGCCAGGACACAAACCAAGAGCAAAACCGGCAACAAGGTTCGATCTTCCTCGTCAGTTATACTTCAACTTAACTCATGTTTTCTTCCCCGATGACTTTACTACCATTAGAAAACACAAAAACGATGAATTACTAGATATTAAAGTAAGTAGAGATATTAAATAAAACATTAAAGAGTGGTATTTGGAAGTAATGATACTGTTGATATATGAGTTTTTTTCAGAATATTCTAAATAAAGTCATTGAAAAAGCTGTGACGGATAATAAGAACCTCAAATTCAAGAGATTATTAAATGGCTACAAAACCTTTGATGCCAGTAGAGGAATGGATTATATAATGGATGTAGAATTCATTGATGAACACTCATTGAAACTCAGAAAAAAGAGGTAATTTGTGAATTTTACGCAAAGTTTATCATTTCCATTATCTGAGAGTGTTCAGGTGAAGGAAAAACCGAAAATTTCACTGAAGGTTATGTTAGGTTAGGGGAGAGGTTCATTTGAAACATACTTTTCCTCGTAACTTCTTATATTGTTGACATAAAAGGGTGAAGTTCCTAGCAAAATTTGGCGATAGTCATAATCTCAGTACTTTTAAATACATAGCAATATTTTTTTATTGGAACCTCTTTTACCTCTTTTTGTGATTTTTGTTGTTTTTACAGATTTGAAGTTTGCAAGCCTCTAAGTAAAGTTGAATTTGTGCAAGTGCCTTATGTGACAGAAAATAAACGGGTAACGATCTTCCTTGTCCTTCAAGAACACGAAGTTAAAGAAGCAAAAACATTTTTAAATAATTTCCTTGTTATAATGAACGACAAGAGAGACGAAAACTTCCTTATGTTGGTCCTCTTCTACCAAAACAACTCGATAAGTCAAGGAAAGAACGATGTTTTCGTGGAAATAAAAAATTTCGTAAAGAAAACGTCAGCAATGTTCAAGGATGAAACTAAGGTTGCTTGGGTGTCAATAAGATTGCCGAACTTAGCTTATGTAACGAATGTGGAAGCAAAGTCTTTGAATTTTGTTGCTGTGGATCTCGCCTTGAAGAAAGTTGGAGTAAATAATCTTATACTGATATTAGATTCTTTCTGTAATATATCGAGGGAATTTTTGAACAGGGTGAGTATGGAATTTGTTGTGCTAAAGTTTTTTTAATTTTTACATTTATTATAAAACTATGATTATTTGAAACAAATCAATTTCTACAGGTTAGAATGAATACCATTGAAAAATTCCAAATATTCAGTCCGATACCATTCAGACAATATAACCCAAAGGTTAGTGATTATTTGAAATTAGAGGTGAACAAGAATGCTGGACATTTCGATAGGGAGGAATACAAATATATATCTTTCTATGGAAGGGACTATGTGGAAGGTAAATATGATATCTTTACTTTTCATTTCGAGTTGATCATTAATTTTATTTATTTGAGCTTCTGTAAAAATTTAATCAAAATCCGAGTGGTGAACATATTCTACACATTCACCAGACTGATATACGAACAAAGGATTTCATTTGTATGGTTTCCAATTTTTCAAATTTATTTTCAGCTAGGAAAAAGTATCAACAGAAGATGCCGATCATCAGAGCAGACACTGATATAGCAGCAGTTCTTAAAGAACCGTTCAAAAGTCGAGGAAATTTACTTGAAATGTTTGTGGAAACCTTGAAGGACGTCAGGCACATGAGAGCAACTGATATGAACTTTCTGATTCGATATCATGTAGAACTAGACCAAAGAAGATGCAATAAGTTCATCGGAAGTAAAAGTCAGTTGGCCAAGTTATTGTTGAGTATGAAAACCAAGATTCCTATGCTTCAATGAGGTACGTGTATTTTGATATGGAGATGTATTGCTACTCTATCTTCAGGATATATCAGAAAAGGTTTTCTACTAACAGTGAGACATTAGGTCATTCATGAATTTTTTTATTTATTCGAAAATTCTAAATGCATTTTTTTAAAATTTTCCAAATTAGATGTGAACCTTGGAGGAAGTGAAAGTATCACTCATTTGCTGTCGTTTGAGCCATATTTATTGATAACCGAAAATCAATAGTTTCCAAGATGTTTGAGTTCTTGTGTTCTTTCAACAAATTTTCACCTTACTTCATTTTTCGTCAATTTTTTCTACGTTGACCAAATTCGATTAAAATTTTGGATTATTTTCATCAGAAAAGGATATGATGTATGTATGAAAAAAGCAAAACTATCCTGTATTAGATATTGAAAAAAATTAGTATGATTTGCAAGTTGGTATATGAAGAAAATAAAAATCAATTTCTAATATCAATTTGCCTGCAACTTTCGAATTCCACAATTTATGTACGAAAAAAATTATTTTAAATACTTGCCAAATTCCTTCTTTATTTCCTAAAGAAGTTTTCGTGAGAATGCAGGCACTAGTTTCGTTTCAGCAGATTTTGATTTGAAAGGGGATATAAGCCAAGAAAGAAAAGTAACGAATTAAATATTTTTTTTTCGCAAATAAATCAAAATTTCATTAGAAAATTCATTCATAAATTATGTTCGAAATGTCCTCCACCATTCCTCTTTCTAATTTCTTCAGTCCTGAAATGTACTCCCAATCTGGCTGCTCTGTCTATTCTCTCTGCAAACTGTGCACGTGTATGAATTTCCCTTTCATAACTCGTAAACTGTTGATTTTTGGTTAGCTCAAACGACAACAAATGAGTCATACTAACACGTCCTCCAAGGTTCACGTCTAATTTGGAAATACCCTGTATACATGAATACTGAATACAGGCGAACCAAAAATTACTACATATTTTCTGCTTCCCAAAATCAAGAAGTTAGTCAGACCAACGCACAATAATAATAAACTGGTCCATTACTATGTGAAATTTTATTTTAAAAAGAAATTGGAAGTTTCTTGGTTTACTATTCTCTCTTCTTCAATTAAAAGTGATATTAAAAGAAGTAATTCATTTATTCCATTTCGATTTGTTTTTCACATTCATAGTGGGTCAAGTTATCCTTTTCTCCTGGTTATTTATATTGCTGGTAATATTTATTTGTGGAACGATAGCAATTTTCCAATTCTTCCAGGGAAATTATACTTGAAAATTATTTTTTATCGTTCTTCTCGTTTTTATCTTCGTTTATTTAATGACTCAAGTCATGTCGAAAAAAATTGAAAATAATGATATCAGTCCTCTAAACAGCTTAATTATATTGAATAATGTTCTGATTTCTAATAATGAAAAATCAAAAAATATTTACCTTGTCCGCGAACGATTCGATATAAGCGCATTTTTGCATATTCATAAAAAACGTGTAGGTACACGATATATTATTAATTATATAATTTTTTTATTCATCTTTCTGTTCATTTAGGAATTATGTTAATGTTGTTCACTGTTGTGTCTTGCCTTCCATGATATGAATCGATGTTTAGTTTCTAGTCTAATGCTTAAGGTTGTGTGGCAAAAAGTGAGAAAAACCTTCATGACAGCTCAAGAGAAAGTGAAATGTTTTAATTTCTGAGATTAGTATTATTGCTCAAGACAATATTTTAACAATTATTATGTTTTAGATAATTACCGAGTTTTAGCTAGTTATCAATATTTTAGTTCCTAGACTTGGAAGAGGATTTTTTATACAATTCTTAGAGTTATTCTTTATTTTCACAATGAAAAGTGCAATAAGATATTTATTATATCGAAGAAGTATAATTTTATGTGAGAAAATCAAAATTATTTCAAATATGCAGCAAACTGGTTGATTCAATATTTGATCTTTATTCAGTATGTTTTTTTTTTAAAAATATCTTCTTCACGTAGATTAAGTTTTCGCTCAAAAAATCTCATTATTGATAATTTTTTTTTGTAATCTTCAAATTTTTATTGTAGTATATACACTTGCATTTTTTTTTAGGAAATAGAATGAATGTGATAAATATTGCATTTTACCATTATTGTGCCTTATCAATGACATTTTCAGAGTTGTTATGCTTTAAAAATATCTGTCCAATAAATGTTTTCCTATTCCTATTGTATTTTTTTATTGCAATCCTTATCTCTTGAAAATTACTTATTTTCATGATAATTTTTCCAACATAAGACATTACAGCTTTATTTCTGTTCTATGAGAAAAAAGCTTGAGTTGAAAGTTTACCATTTTTAAAAACGTGAACTAGTCCGAAGATCACAGATGTCGTCTGACGTTTCCCTTGATGATTATTTCGAACTTTGACGGAGTCATCATTCCTCTCGAAACGTGAGCGGATTTTGGAAGAAACTAGAGCGATCCTACACGGCTTGTAGGACAGAAGAAAAACCCCATTTTGATTGAAAATATTCTAATAATAGATACAATAACAAAATATCAGTAAATACATTTAGCAGCTTTAAATAAATATGGGCCAGATCAATTGTCCATATCTGAAGAAGATAAGGCACAAAGAAATGAGGAATAAATTTATTCAGTATAACACATGTTCCAAAAACAAATAATCTCAATTCATGACCATAAAAAACAGTACTATTTTTTATAGTAAATTGAAGCACACGACCCTGCAACAGAAAATTTACAATAAGACTAAAATTTCACTTTGTGAAGAGTGAATATAAAATTTCCGTCAGACGTTTCGCATATTCCTTACCGGTTTTCAATCAGAATCGGATCCTGATTCTGAAAGGCACAGATCCTCTTTGAGCAAGCGGCTTGTTGGCACAGAGTTGAATTTCGGGGGAGCGGAGTTTTGGATTCCATTGCAATGACCGTTACTTCTGTCGTTGCTTGTGAGATTCCTTTCCAGCACAGTAGAATTGGCCTCATCCTCTGAATCGCTGTCTCCGTCGCTGCTAGACGAGGAACTGTCGCTGATCTCCCCAATCTCGTCGGGCGTTATTTGGAAAGTTGAAGGTTTTTCTATCGGCAGGCTCGCGTTATTGAGTTGGGGAACGCTCAGATGGTTGGAATTGTGGTGGGAACTATTGACCGGTAAGCGAGGTTCGGGGAATTCGTCTAGACCTATCATTGGCAAACTCGCAGATGCACTTGTGTGATTGCTGTGGAACAGTGGTTTGATTATTATTTATTTCTATCAAATATATGTAATTTTTGTCTCCTTCACAAGATTAGTCAAGAGAAGAACTAGGCAGTTCATAAGTTTTGAACAAGTTATTATTATCGAATATTGACTCTACCAAACATTACTTTATCTAACCTACAAAAAATGATTTTGACAACTGAAACAAAAATAAATTTGTTTCAGTTGTCAAAATTCTTAGAATTGTCAGTTGTCAAAAAATATGGAAATCATCAATTTTAATTGCATATTGAATACTCTTGAATCGGGAAAAGACTGAATGATCAATACAGTGAATACTACTTACTCATTATTAAAGTTGCGTAACTCATCCTTGGGACTTTTGTTCTGCTGATTTGGAGATGGGTAACGAGGACTGGACTGTAAAGGCGAGTGTTTCGGTATCAAATTTGTGATTGGTCTATCAGGTCTTCTACTACCACTTGTCACCTTGGTTTTGCTTGAAACGCGTTGCCCGACTGGCGGCGTTTGCGATCTCGCAGCAAGGCTCGAGGTACGTTCATTAGAATTCTGACCTAACTTGTCTGCAAAATTGAAAGTTGGTTATTATACTAGCAAACTATCAATCTTTACATCAAGAAAAACAGAATTACTATAAGATACAATGGCAACAAATTTTATATTATATTTAGACTTACCTGTAGGATGGGGTATTTTGGAAGATTCACTTCTTGTTTTTTTGAGTTGTATGTTACAAGATAATCTTTCTAGAGTAATTTCGCCTGTTCTTTTATCTATAACTAAGACACATTCTTTCGTATATGGCTTTTGTGAACCTTTAAATACTGTATGGGGAACACCTGATGAATCTAGAATAAAAATGGGTATGATGAACGCTTCATTGAGCTATTTTTAATATACAAATAAAACATGGAGAATATTCTTTAAATAACCAAAGAGCACATGGTGGTTATTACTATTGAAGTGTAGTATCACCACAAACTTATCTAAATAAAGCAAACAAATTTAAGTATATTTAGCAAAGATCAGCTTCATAATAATAAAATCCTAGATTGAGCAAAATGAATCCAAAAGTGACATGAAGTGTCTTTCTCAAAACTTACCCAAATGGGGAACAGTTACTGCGACCTGATGATTGTTCCCTACGTCTACTGTTGAAATTTTATTTTTGTCAACTGATGCAGGTTTGAAGTCATCTAAAAAAAATTATTAATATTACGTATATGATACATTTGAGTAGTTAAAATTCAACTTACATTTTATGGTATGAAATGATGTTGATTTTGGATTTGTGAAACTCGTCCCAATCTTCAATTCTCTCACTTCATTTCCAATCTTGATTCCTAATTTTTCTGCCATATTTCAATCTTCCCTTCCAGTTTTTGGTTATCAGTGAATCTGCGAAATTTTCGTAATTGTAAAAGCCTCACTTCTACATATCGATGCCAAAGTTATAATTCATTCCGGAGTCATTTTGAATCGGTAATTATACGGATATATTCAAATCAATTCGAAACATATGAAAACCTGAAAACACGTATTGAAAAGTGGTAAATTATTGACCTACTTCTCAACGAATTTGACACTTTGATGGTATCCAAGGGGCAGGGGGAAGGCAAATGGAAACACACTGGCACTACTGTTGCTATAAAAGTCAAAATAGAGCAAATGTACTTTCACCTTATAGTCTAGTTATAAGTTATCAAAATGCTAATTCATATTTGATTAAGAAAATGAACCACATTCACCTTATTCTGCGGAAGTCATACTTCGATTGATAGAATATAATAAAAGTATTATTATTTGAGCGCAAGTCATATATGAAACTCTGTGTTGGGTGTTCTAAACCACAGAGCACTCTCATCTTTTCTTTTGGCATCTTTTCGAGTTTTTGACCTTTTCCGAACGTTATTTTCGATCGTTTGGATTTCGAAATAGGCATCTTTTCGGGTACCGTAGGAAAGCCCGTTTCTTCCTCTTGAAAACGCGGGGGCGCTTCGCGGCTCCGGTTTCTTTCTTTTTTTGCAATTTCAAAATTTATTCAATGAGATAGGTCGACAAAAATCACAGAGGTAAATCTAAATAAAAATTATAAAAAGCACTGCCGTGAATTCAGGAGCTTTTGAGCGCTCGTTCATCCACCTTGTAGATAGCTTTGCATTTTCCAGTTTTAGAAACCAGTTGAAGAAATATTTCACAACTGTCAAAAAAAATTTCAAACCAAGGCGAAACTCCAGACTTAATGTCAATGCTTTAGGTGACCAATTTTTTTTCGATAATAAGCTAGATATGTCTACGGTATCTATGGTCTTGGTGATGCGATCTGGACAAAATTTCGCACGTATTTTGAATACATAATTCTTCATCTTCTTCTTCTTTCATTTCATTTCAATCCAATCAGCAGTTTCGGAATTATCAGGAAAAAAATTATTTGAATGACCCTATTTACGGAAACCCTTGTCTAATTTTGCTCATTGATGAACGCGACCTCGACATTCGAGATCCAAACCTATCCTGAAAATTTCAAGTCTCTAGGTCTGTCCGTTCGAAAGTAATAAATTTCTATGGTTTATATGGTTCTGGTCGAGCGATCTGGACAAAATCGCATGTAAATTGAACAAGTTCAAGTAATTCTCCATCTGGTTGCAAAATTTCATCCTGATCGAATCAATAGTTTAGAAGTAATCAGGAGAACAAAATTTCGAACGGCCATATTTACAGAACACCTGGTCGAATTTCAGCCCAATAACGAACTTAACCGCGGCATTCGAGATTCGAACCTCCCCTGAAAACTTCAAGTTTCTAGGCCTAGGGACTTGAAATTTTCAGGATAGGTGTGGATTGTGGATCTCGAATGTCGAGGTCACGTTTATCAATGAGCAAAATTAGACTAGGGGTTCCGTAAATATGGCCGTTCGAAATATTCTTTTCCTGGTAATTTCGAAATTACTGATTGGATTGGAATGAAATTTTGCACATAGATGAAGAATAGTATTCAAACTACTTGCGAAATTTTGTCCAGATCGCATACCAAGACCATAGATAGTGTAGAAAATTCTAGCGAATTATCGCAAAAACAGCTGACAGCTGTCAAAAATTTCTTCAATTGGTTTCTTAAACTTGAAAATGCGAATCTACCCATACAAGGTGGATGAAAAAGCGCTCAAAAGCTCCTGACTTCACGGCAGTTCTTTTCTCGATTTCATTTATCTCTCAGTTTATGCATGATATCGCCTCTGAATACTCAGAAATGTAAAAAGTGGCTGACATAAAAGTTGAATTGAATTCTGCCCTGAATGAGAGCAAAGGCAACGCAGAATTCTGTAATATTTGGGAATATGAATATTTAATTTCAAATTCGGTTACCTACCTCGGCAAAGAGTCTGTATATTCGAAGTCGGGTATACATTGTAATCAACGGATAACGTATTGTGGAGCTGTGTGACTGAGATTTGATACGTAAACCATAGATAAGGAAAGCTTTGGCTTCAAATAAAGCTTTGTTTTGACAAACGGAATGGAATAATTCATTATTTTTTTCTCCAAGAACACCAAGAAATATATTAAAATTTTAAGGGCATGCAACCCTAAATACACATTGGAGAATTGTAGATAGTGTATTATTCTCCAGCAACGCGACCATACTGCTTTAGATGCAGTCGACGACCCTGCAGCCTGCAGGGTCGTCGCCGCCGGGTCGCGACTCCGAGATCTGAATGCTACCTGATGATATAATAACTAACATATTAGTTCTTCCATTTAGAGTTGGATTATGGATTTCAATTCAAGTATCGGCCAATTCAATTAGAATTTCTTTATTGTAAATACAGTAAAATTATAATGTAAGAATATAACAGGCTGAAAAACTTTGGCCGTGGACCATTTGGAGGGGATCCAATAAATACTACATACTTATTATTATTATGATACATTCCTAAAATAAGCTTCTTATAAACCTGTACATCCATTGATATCTGTATTTTTTCTGACTAAGTGTTTTGTTGATGAAATCTACGAAATACGGAACCCTCGTATAAACTCCTGGATTATCTGGATTGCCACAATCGAATCCCCATGACACTATCCCATAAATAGTTCCGTTGATTATGAATGGACCTCCAGAATCTCCCTGAAAGAATACATGCAAACTCATGAAAGTTATGGATAGGTATTCATACACAGGGTGTCCCAGAATGAATGGATAATCCTGTAACACTGTATAGAAGAGCTATTGGACTCTCTGAAAAAAATACAAAAAAAAATCTACCCCCACTTGAAATATTTTTTTTTCAAAATAATGATTTCTTGCACATCACGTTGCGTTTCTGTGTATAACGCTCACAAGTGGATCAAATCCATCAGTTTCTTCATGGTGAAATGTTCTTCATTGAAATACCAATAGATATGCTGAAAACCGTTGTAGCTTTTTTGAAAAAAAATATCCAAGTTCAAATGTCAAAATGTGATTAATATTCCATAATGTGAAAGTTTAATCGTTCATGGTGGAAATAAAATTTGAGAAAGCCTGTGTGGCCAACTCAAAAAAAATATGCGCCTTTCATGTAAATTTCGAAATGGTACAATACATCTTCATAACTTATTTCACCATGAAGAAACTGATTGATTTGATTCATTTGTGAGCGTGTTACACATAAACGCAACGTGATGTGCAAGAAATCATCATTTAGATTATTTAGATTTTTTTTTGTTTTTCTTTTCAGAGAGTCCAATAGGTCTTCTATACAGTGTTACAGGATTATCCACTCATTCTGGGACACCCTGTATAAGAAAAATTCACAGTGATCAATTTATCTCCAAAAGACCCGAACACACTTGACCTTGGTCTGTTTTTCCGAAAGGTTAGCGGAGCGAATAAAACTCTTCGAGCAACGCGTAGTAAGTAGTGATTTTATCGTATTGAACAGATAATTTTTGAGCGCTCGTACAACTTACACGAGGGCTATACCATTTCGTCACGATGTCTGTATTTTTCGAATTTTGAGCCGAAAATGGTCTCAATCGACTTTGTTCGACTCACTGATGACGAATCCGTCGGAAAATTCGAGTCTGTCCGTCCGTCCGTAAGCACGATAACTCTCGAACGGAACAACCTAGAGACTTGAAATTTTCAGTATGGGTTCAGTTCCCGAATGCCTCATTTGAATTCGTTAATGGGCCAAATTCCACCAGGGGTTCCGTAAATATGGCCGTTCAAAGTTTTGTTCCCCTGATTACTGGTACTCGAATGGAGAATGAGGTGTTCAAGCTACATGTGAAATTTTGTCCAGATCGCATGACCGAAACCATAGAAACCATAGAAAATTGTAACTTTTGAACGGAAACGCCTAGGGACTTGAAATTTTCAGGATAGGTGTGGATCTCGAATGTCGTGATCACGTTCGTCTATGAGCAACATTATACTAGGGGTTGCGTAAATATGGCCGTTTGAAATTTAGTTTTCTTGATAATTTCAAAACCACAGATTCGATCGTGACGAAATTTTGTATACTAATGCAGAATGATACATTCAAGCTACATTTCTCCAGATCACATGACCAGAACCATAGAAACCATAGAAAATCATAACTTTCGAACGGAAAGGCCTAGGGACTTGAAATTTTCAGGATAGGTGTGGATCTGAAATGTCGCGTTCACGATTATCAATGAGCTGAATTATACTAGGGGTTCCGTAAATACGGTCGTTTGAAATTTTGGTTTCTAATTTCTATCTAATTCTAATCTAATTTCGAAACTACGGATTTGATCGAGATGAAATTTTGTATTTTAATCGAGAATGATATATTAAAACAATCTTTTGTCCAGATCGAATGACCAGAACCATAGAAACCATAGAAAATTGTAACTTTTGAACGGAAAGGCCTGAGAACTTGAAATTTTGAGGATGGGTTTGGATCGCGAATATCGCGGTCACGTTCATCAATGAGCAAAATTAGACTAGGGGTTCCGTAAATATGGCCGTTCAAAATATTTTTTTGCTGATAGTTCCGAAAATACTTAGCGGATTGGGATGAAATTTTGCACCTAGCTGAGTAATAATGTATTCAAACTACGTGCAAAATTTTGTCCAGATCGCACCACCAAAACCATAGATACCGTAGAAAATTCTAGCGAGTTATCGAAAAAAAATTGATCAGCTGAAGCACTGACATGAAGTCTGGAGTTTCGCCGAAGTTTCAGAATTTTTTTGACAGCTGTCGAAAATTTCTTCAATTGATTTCTAAAACTGGAACATGCGAATCTACCTACAAGGTGCATGTACGAGCGCTCAAAAGCTCCTGCCTTCACGGCAGTGCTTTTCGTAATTTCTTCATTTTCTAATCATTGAATCTTTATTTCTGTCAGATTGAGATTGAGATTGAGAGAGGGGGAAGGTGGATCTTTTTCGCAATAGACAAACTTGGGATGAGTGTTGTATGCACAGTTAAAGTAGAAAGATTCAATCTACCTGACAG
The DNA here is from genome assembly GCA_963966015.1 of Aphidecta obliterata. NCBI lineage: Eukaryota > Metazoa > Arthropoda > Insecta > Coleoptera > Coccinellidae > Aphidecta > Aphidecta obliterata. The sequence goes on along the minus strand of OZ014434.1, from coordinate 11,802,788 downwards.
GAATCCTTGGCACCTTTATCATCCTTCGCGCAAAACATCCTATCCGTCACCAAACCTTTTGGATAAGATCGAACACATTCCTTATCGTCTATGATGGGTATATCAACTGCTCTCAGACTATCACTAGCTCTTCCTCCAGATTCAGTAGCACCCCAGCCCAGAACAGTGCCGTTCATCAAAGGGATCTCCTTAGACAAGGGCGGTAACTTCACCGCCTGTATCTTCTTGGAGACCTTCACCGGTTTCCTCAGCTGAGCAATGGCTATATCGTAATCCTGGCTCATGAATCTGTATTGGGGGTGCAATATCACCTTGGAAATTGGCACAACGCATCCTCCGGGACCTTCCAGTCGTTCCGAACCAGCCAGTATGACGTAATTACCCGCGTTGCGGAAGCAATGTGCGGCTGTTAAGATCGTGGTTGGCGATATCAGTGTTCCGCCGCAAATGTGCATCCTTTGGCCAAGGAAGATCCTCTGGAGGGACACAACGTAGGGGTACTTCTCGATTTCAACGTTGCTTCCTCCTAGGATTCGGAAGATCGGCACCGCCCCATCGGCATCTACTGGAATTTATCAGTTTATTTTTATTGCTTCGACAGTTTATTTTTATTGCTTTACTAGCAGACCCGGCCACGCGTTGCTGTGGCTAAGGTATACGTTGGATTATTATTAACCCTAACCTAACCTTACCCTAACCGTTAAACTAACCCAACCCTTACCCTTACCATAACCCTTACCGGCCTTACCCTTATCCTCAGCCTTGTTTATGGGTCTAAGAATTTTCATATTCGTAGGTAGGTATATGTTATGATCAATGTGTGAGATGTTCGATATAGAAAAAAAAAATACCTCAAAAGTTGGATTGAAACCTCCTCCCTCAATTATACTCGAACCAAATGATGTCATGGAATGTTTAGATAGAGGTTCTTGTCTTGAAAGTAACGAATTCAAAGGTTCGAGTGGCGTTGTCAGTTGTTGCAATTTGATTTTTCCATTCAAACAACATAATCCTGGGGGTTCGTTTTGATATCTCAGAGCATTGCAGTATTTCCAAATGACACCAATATATTGCTAGCATGATCGACTGTGGGATCATATCTGAATGCCAAACGCTCAAAGTTGATCATATCATTGGATTCTATATTTTCTTGTATCTTGCCTGAGATCGATAATATCGGTTCTTCCGGAGCTGGGGCAGATCTTGATTGAGAATCTCTCATTTTGTTTGCTCATTGTCTCGATCATTACGAACTCGCTCACAACACAACGATATATATCAAACACGATAAACTTCACTCCCACAAGTGTCAAAATTCTCATGAAATATAAGTAATCTATGATTGTTCGCTTGGTCGAAGGAAAAAAGAAAGCCTTTTTTCTTTTTTCGGGAATATTTCGTTGTATAAAGGTGGTGGTGATAATAATGAACACAACTAAAAAAGAATTATCGAATTTGGTGCAGTCGTTTGAACGTGATGCTTTTACAAACATAAACCATAGATCCTCTTTTATTAATATAGATTGCATCTGACTCCTGAAAAGTTATGGCCTTGAAAATGCGAATATTGGTTTATATTTAGGTTTGCAGAGAATTGATCAGAAACTAGTCTTAATTCGACCTAAACATGAAAATGAAAAAACTTCATTTCAACTTGGGAAATCAAAAAATTACGAAAAGCACTGCTGTGAAGTCAGGAGCTTTTGAGCGCTCGTTCATCGACCTTGTAGAGGTAGATTCGCATTCTCCAGTTTAAGAAACTATTTGGAAAGATTTTGACAGCTGTCAAAGACAATTTCAAACAAAGGCGAAAATAAAGACTTCCTGTCAGTGCTTCAGGTGACCAATTTTTTTTCGATAATTCGCTAAAATTTTCTACGGTATCTATGGTCTTGGTGATGCGATCTGGACAAAATTTCTCACGTACTTTGAATTAATTATGCTTCATCTATGTGCGGAATTTCATTCCAATCCAATAAATGGTTTCGAAATTATCAGGAAAATTATGCTCATTGATGAACGTGACCGCGAAATTCGCGATCCAAAGCTATCTTGAAAATTTCAAGTCCCTAGGCCTTTCCGTTCGAAAGTTATGATTTTCTATGGTTTCTATGGTTCTGATCATGCGATCTGAAAAAATTTAGCTCGAAATTATCATTCTCAATTTAAATACAGAATTTCGTCACGATCAAATCCATAGTTTTGAAATCATCAAGAAAACTGAATTTCAAACGACTATATTTACGGAACCCATAGTCTTATTTTGCTCATTTATGAACGTGACCGCGACATTCGAAATCCACACCTATCCTGAAAATTTAATGTCCCTAGGCCTTTTCATTACAAAGTTATAATTTTCATTGGTTTTTATGGTTCTGGTCATGCGAGCTGGACAAAATGTTGCATGTAGCTTGAACACGTAATTTTCCATCTGAATGCAAAACTTCACCTCGTTCGAATCTGTAGTTTCAAAGTGATCAGGAAAACAAAATTTCGAGCGGCCATATTTACGGAACCCCTCGGCGAAGTTTGCCCGATAACGAAATTAACCGCGGCATTCGAGATTCAAACCTACCCTGAAAATTTCAAGTTTCTAGGACACTCGTTCGAGAGTTATCGTGTATACGGCCGGACGGACGGACAGACTGGAATTTTTCGACGGATTCGTCATCAGTGAGTCGAACATAGTCGTTTGAGATCATTTTCGGCTAAAAATTCGAAAAATACAGACATCGTGACGAAATGATATAGCCCTCGTGTAAGTAGTACGAGCGCTCAAAAAGGTTCGGAATGAGGAAAATGGAAAATGACAATTCTGTCGAAAGGTGCACAAAAAAATAATGAAAATTTACTGCAGTATGTTTCAGATCACTGCAGGAACCATCTCGAAATCAATTTTCACCCTTACAATGTTGTCAAATCGAAAATTGCTTAGGTACTCACCCGAGACGAATGCGATTGAAATGATGCATAACCATAACATTTTTTATTGCAAATAATCAGGTTGAATATTTCGACAGGAATTTATATATGGAGGTAGGTTTTGAGAAGAATACCTTCCATAACAGGTTCGTACTAGCGGATGAACGCTTCTAGAATTTCATGGTTCTATGAAGTAGGTAGAGTTTTCCAGCAATTGATTAAAAAAATTCGAAATTCATGGATCGGATTCTCAAGCTCAAGAAAAAAATGGAATATTGCTAATTTTAATTATGTGAACCAAATTATTTTGCATGTAATATACTTATTAATTGCACTATGAGCAACTCATCAAATTTGATTTATAATTTACAACTTGACAACTTCAACCGACATAATAAAATTTCAAGTAGAGTAATTTATTGGCAATGGTCAACAATGGTCCAAAAATATTGTTTTGTTGGGGTAATCAAATATTGGCACATCGTTGATACACCTTTGAAGGTGTAAATTTTAGTGGTCATTCAATGAATGTCAATTTTTCAACGGAATTGGAGAGGTTCATTCAATTAGAAGAATTTTCTTCGTTAATATTGATTCCTGGCAAATTCCGCAATTACTCGAAAATAAATTTGTTAGTTTTCACATTATATCAAAGTGTAAAATACTGACCTGATATTATGACACTGACGTCTAATCATACTGTCCCATATGCTTGTAAAAATGGTTATTGGCAAATCGTGCCGATTAGAGGAGCTATTAAATTCTGATAGTGAAAATCTACATATTTTTCTTTGTTCGATCTCATTTTATCTACTTTTTGATGTTTTTTTACAATCAAACGTATGGGTGGGTTCACACCGCTTTTATGCTCTGAAAACTATTCGAAAAATTGTCTTATTCATTCAAGCATTCTGTCATCGTTTCCTTTTTTGAGCGCCCGTACTACTTACACGAGGGCTATATCATTTCGTCGCGATGTCTGTATATTTCGAATTTTCAGCCGAAAATGGCCTCAATCGACTATGTTCGACTCACTGATTACGAATCCGTCGGAAAATTCGAGTCTGTCCGTCCGGCCGTCCGGCCGTAAGCACGTTTACTCTCGAACGGATCAACCTAGAGACTTGAAATTTTCAGTGTAGGTTCAGATACCAAATGCCTCGGTTGAGTTCCTTTATGGGCAGAATTCCACCAGGGGTTCCGTAAATATGGTCGTTCAAAATTTTGTTCTCCTGATTACTTGAAAACTACAGATTTGATCTAGATGAAATTTTGTACTCAAATGAAAAATGAGTTGTTCAAGCTACATGTGAAATTTTGTCCAGAACCATAGGAACCATAGAAAATTGTAACTTTTGAACGGAAACGCCTAGGGACTTGAAATTCTCAGGATTGGTGTGGATCTCGAATGTCATGATCACGCTCATCCATGAGCAAAATTATACTAGGGGTTCCGTAAATATGGTCGTTTGAAATTTAGTTTTCTTGATAATTTCAAAACTACAGATTCGATCATGACGAAATTTTGTGTACTAATGGAGAAATATATATTCAACCTACATTTCTCCAGATCACATGACCAGAACCATAGAAACCATAGAAAATCATAACTTTCGAACGGAAAGGCCTAGGGTCTTGAAATTTTCAGGATAGGTGTGGATCTGAAATGTCGCGTTCACGTTTATCAATGAACAGAATTATACGAGGGGTTCCGTAAATACGGTCGTTTGAAATGTTGTTTTCTCGATAATTTCGGAACTACGGATTCGATCGAGATGAAATTATATATTTTAATCGAGAATGATATATTTAAGCAATATTTTGTCCAGATCGCATCACCAGAACCATAGAAAATTGTAACTTTTGAACGGAAAGGCCTAGGAACTTGAAATTTTCAGGGTGGGTTTGGATCGCGAATATCGCGGTCATGTTCATCAATGAGCAAAATTAGACTAGGGGTTCCGCAAATATGGCCGTTCAAAATATTCTTTTCCTAATAATTTCGAAACTGACGATTTGATTGGAATGAAATTTTGCACCAAGCTGAGGAATAATGTATTCAAACTACGTGCGAAATTTTGTCCAGATCGCATCACCAAAACCATAGATAATGTAGAGAATTCTAGCGACTTGAAGTCTGGATTATCGCTTTAGTTTGAAAATTTCTTTGACAGCTGTCAAAAATTTCCTCAACTGGTTTCCAGAAGTGAAAAATGCGAATCTACCTACAGGGTGCATGTACGAGCGCTCAAAAGCCTTCACGGCAATGCTTTTCGTAATTTTTTATTATTGGAAATTGTGAATTAAAAACACAACAAAATTCTTTTTGTTTTTAAGGACTCCAGATGAATTCATCTATGGTTTCTATTGAAAAGTATGTATCATAAAATTTTCTTCGGAAAAAAGGGGCTTTTATTGTTTTGAAATACAGGGTGTTTTCAAAGGTGTGGCTTTTTTTGACAGTAATAGAACTGATTAAAATGAGTCAAAATTCCAAAAATCCCTTTTATGAAATATTCACCAGGGCCGAGTATTTCGAAATCGAAGTTATCCGCGAATCTGAGAAATTCCCGGCACGGATCTGATTTGGGTACGTATTGAGGTTTAATTGTGTTTATAAAATTCGTACGGTTTGTGGGAAATAATTTGACAGAACGTATGATTTTTGTGACTTTAGATGGGTCGATTTCTTGGCCTGCAAGCTCCCCGGATCTCAACCCCTGTGATTTCTTATTTTGGGGTCATTTGAAAACATAAGTGTACAGTAACGGTGAGGGTAATAGTGTTGAAGAACTAAAACAACGCATTGTGACATTATTCGCGAGCAAACTGATGTGATAGTTGTTGCATGTAATAATTTGTTATAACGCCGGTCAAGACTTTCGGCACATCAAACGAGTGGCCACCATTTCGAACAATTCATTTGGATCAATTTTATCGGTGAGTTTGCGAACTTCCTGATTTTTTTTATAGGACCTTTTAATCAGTAAAATTTTTTTTCTCCTTAAATTGAACTTTAAGAATTATATCGCCCAGGAAAAATCTCCTTATAAAATTTGAAAGAGGGTATACAAATTTGCGACAAAATCGAGCACTTTATTTACTTGCTGGAATGCACATGGCACCGTGATCTATGGCAGATCTCCTAACAGAGAGATAACACGATCCAGAGTTATATAATGATATTGATGTCTCTTCTGGCAAGTTCTAGCACCTGTCGAAAAAAAAGCCTCATCTTAAGAAACCCTGTATATCAAGTATGTAAAATTGAATTCCACCATTTTCATCATTCTAGTCTTTAGATATTTATTTCGAAGTCATAACAGTTATTTGATAGGTGATACGCGCAGGTTATTTCTGGAAAGAAAGAGAAACTGCAATTCTGACATAAAATTTTTTATTGAAACGTTTAAAACTTTGGCGAAATCTATTCTATTCACAAGTTCCACTGAAGAACTACGTGGCAAATAATTAGATAAAGTGTTGTTACCATCAGCGTTAAAATAACAATGGGAATACCAACCCTGAAAACATTAAAGAGCAATTAATTTCAAATCAAACCGATGAGGAATTTAATTGCAACACACAGTATATAACGTCAGGAATTCTGAATTATATATTCCAAAATGATATTCAAGCACAATAAGTGCTAATCCTACCCAATTCAATAAAATGAAATATTTCTACCTAAGACACAGTTATTTTGGTTTTGCAATGTCCATTCTTGAGTGTGTCCAAAGAAATATTTATGTAGTTAGCAGACAATCTTTGCAATTTGAATATTTGTTGCATGATAACAATTTTATCCCTTTCAGCCGTTTGCACCACTTCTCGGTGAAAACGATGAGAAGGGGAGACCTGTGAAAACTGCTTCCTAATCAACCCTTATCATTGGCTATGCCTAAATATTATTATAAAACGAACCCCCCCCCCTATTTTTTTATGAAACCTGTATCTTTAAGAATGGGTACCTACTTGGAGAATTCAGTGAAACCAAATTTGTAACCATGCTGTTCAGCTACTCCAGCACATATTATATTCGAAGAAGAACCAAAAAGACTTCCATTTCCTACAAAAATCATCAGATTATTTCAGAATTTTTCAATTTCATTCTGAAGAAAAAAGCGGAATTAAATCCTAACATCCTCACCTCCAAGGCAAGCTCCGAACGACAAGGCCCATATGAGAGGTTGAAACGGCAGATTCAGTCGCGGGTCGCTGCAAAGATTGTTGACTATCTTTATCATCATGGTGGTGAGTGGTAGGTTATCGACAAATGCGGAGGCCAGACCGGAAACCCACAAGATCAGAACAATTGCAACGGTCAATCTGTATTCGGGAACCACCGAGTTGATTATAATCTCCGTCTGCTTCCCTATGGCGTCGATAAGGCCTAATTTCGAAAGAGCCTGAAACAATTTTGATAAACTTCGAAGGAATTGATGAATTGGAAAGAGCAGTAGAACTTTAGAAGCAACACAACATGAAAGTTAACGTTGGGCTAAGTTCCATTTCTCCTTACCTCCATCAGGATAAAAAGCGCTGCGAAATAAAGAAGTGTTGACCACTCAATCCTGGTGAATATTCCAACGATGTCATCCTTGTCATACAGAAGGATCACCAGAAGAGCGCCCAGAAGTGCTGTCCACGCCATACCTAAAGTATCTGCAACAGGGAATAAGTCATGAAAGGATTTTGAAAGAAAGTTATATTAAATTGAAAGGACTTACTCCAAGAAGGAACAGATTGAAGCAATAGGGCAACAATGACCAGCATCATCGTACCACCAGATTTTACCAGCAAGCACATGTCCTTTATGGGGTACTAAAAAAAATACAGTCTGAATGAATCAATAAAAAGTTCACAATGATGGACCAACTTGTTTTTTAAGTTCTTCTAGGTTGCTGCTGAATTCGTCTTCAGTTATCGTAATGTTGTTCATACTTTTCAACCTTCCCAACAACTTCGCCGTCCTGCGCTTCATTTTCTCTCTCACACAACTTTCGTCTCTACTGTAGCTACTGACGGAAGCTGTAGTTCGTCGCCAAACGGCTATCTTGCCTTTTAGCTCTTAAAAAAAATTGGGAATTAATGTTTCACCACAAGTTCAAATATCGTAGTACCCTCCGCACGTTGCATGCGCCTTATAAAAGAATGAGCGGGAGACACCACTACGTGGCACCAAAGAAAAACGCCATCTCGCGGACGTGCGGAGAGCCGCGACAATGAAAAGAGTGGTAATTCCTCTTCAGGATCAATGAATCCCATAGTGGATGTTATAGGAAGAAAAAAAACAACAACTCACGTTGAACTTCCTGTGGTTCTGAATGTCTAAAATCCTTTACATCTCTGTAGTAAAATTTCAAATAAGCGTAAGTTACTATAAAACAAAAGATAGTTCCAAGTCCCATGTGTAAAGTAAATGACATAAAATTCACACCCTGCAAAAAGTGGTGATTTAATGGTCAGCGAAGACGGACAAGAAGAAATTCACAAATTTGCCTAACCCATGCATTCACATGCTACTCACAGCCTTCAAGACATCTGGATTCGAAGCGATTATAACATTCGGAGGGTCTCCTAGAGGAGTAATGGCACCTCCAATATTCGAAAACATAACCATACACATTAAAACTGGTACAGGATTCAATTTCATAACTTCTGATAACCTGGAGAATAATTGTGCTGAATGTTACCTCTAAAAGAATGCGAATGAAACAGTATATTCACCTTATGGTAACTGGTGTAATTAAAAGGGCTGTTGTAACGTTGTCTAAGAAACAAGCGAAAACAACCGCTATCAAGCATAAAATATTCACCAAAGGCCATACTTTTCCTCCTGTAAACTGAAGATAAGAATATCTAAATTCAACACCAATAAAATTTGGTATGGAAACCTATCCATGTGGTACATCTACTCGAAGGTAACGTCATTGAGATAGTGAAGCAGGTGTACCAAAAGGGTTGGTCCAAGACTCTCAAATACATGAGTTACTAGTTGGGTTCTGAAAGTGTTACCTTGTAAGTTTGGACAGCCATATAGTCGAAAATTCCAGTTTCACTTATAACAGTCACTAGGATCATCATCGAAAGTAGTAGCATGAGAGTGTCCATGCTGATCCAAGATACTATTTCTGCTATTGACGGCTTCGCGTTGAAAGCAGCTAGGATGGATAAGGATAAAATACACGCGAAAATGGCAGCAACAGTCCTGTGCAACAACTGGAAGAAAAATCAATTGTATCTGAAATCCCTTGACGTAGAAACTCCAAAGACAAATAACTTAACTTATGATGATAACTAAAATAAATCTCGTAGTACACTTTTGGAGTTTAACGTTAGTGCACGTCTGCACGAACGTCGACAAACACAAGGATGTCAATCTAATGAGAAATTATTTGAACTAATCGACATTCGATAGGCGATGGAAATTTGCCCAAATAATTTTTCATTTGGAAATTCCAAAGGCAATGGAAATAGAACAAATTAATTTTCAATAAAGGAATTCCATTTACGATCTAAATAACCCAATTGAATTGAAATTCCATAAACGATGAATATAGCCAAAATAATTTTTCCTATGGAAATATAAGCGATGGAAATAGACCAAATACTTCTTCCATAGGCGATGGAAAGAGCCCGAATAATTTTTTATTTGGAAATTCCAAAGACGAATAATTTATCATCAAATTATAATTTGAAGACGATGAATATAGCACAAATAATTTTTCATTAAATGGAAATTTAACAGAGATGAATATAGCTTAATTATTTGTTCATTTGGAAATTCTCAGATACCTAGTGTCATTGGCCCAAATAATTTTTCATTGGGAATTCCATAAACGTTGGAAATAGCCCAAACAACTTTCCATTTGGTAATTCCAAAGACGATGGAAGAGACCTAGTAAATTTTCATTTGGGAATTTCAAAGAAAATGGAAATGGACCAAATAAATTTTCATTATGAGAAATCCATAGACGATGGAAATAGCCCAAATTAGAATTCCATAGCCGTTGGGAAAAGCCGGAATAAAATTTCATGAGAATTCCACAGACGATGAGAAAATCCTAAATTATTTTTCCTTCAATGAATTCCATAGACGATGTTAATTGCCCAAATAACTTTATCATCAAATTGGAATTTGAAGACGATGAATATAGCTCAAATAATTTTTCAGTTAAAAATTTTAAGATGGAAATAGCACGAATAATTTTTCATTGGAAATTCTAAGAACGATGGAAATAGCGCAAAGAATTTTCTATGGAAATTTCACAGACGATGGTAAAAACCCAAATAATTTTTCCTTTGGAAATTCCATAGACGTCAAAAATGTTTGGCAATTCCATAACAATGGCAATAGACAACATAATTTTTCATTGTGAGAATGCCATAGAGGATGGAAATATCCCAAATAATTTTTCATTGAATTGGAATTGAGTGGACGATGAATATGGTCATTTTTCATTTGGGAATTCCATGGAAGAAGGAAATAGACCAACTAATTCTTCATTAGAAATTCCATATACAATGGAAATGGCCCAAATAATTTTTCATGGGAAATTCCACAGACGATGGAAATAGCCCAAATAGTTTTTCATTAAATCGGAATTCAATAGACGATGAATATAGCCTAATTAATTATTCATTTGGAAATTCTAAAATAGTGTCATTGGCCCAAATAATTTTTCATTGGAAATTCCATAAACGTCGAAAATACCCCAAACAACTTTTCATTTGGTAATTCCAAAGACGATGGAAGAGACCTAGTAAATTTTCATTTGGGAATTTCAAAGAAAATGGAAATGGACCAAATAAATTTTCATTATGAGAAATCCATAGACGATGGAAATAGACCAAGTTAGAATTCCATAGACGATGGAAAAAGCCGAAATAATATCTCATGAGAATTCCAGAGACGATGAGAAAATCCTAAATTATTTTTCCTTCAAGGAATTCCATAGACGATGTTAATTGCCCAAATAAGTTTATCATCAAATTGGAATTTGAAGACGATGAATATAGCTCAAATAATTTTTCAGTTAGAAATTTTAAGACGATGGAAATAGCAGGAATAATTTTTCATTGGAAATTCTAGGAACGATGGAAATAGCGCAAAGAATTTTCTATAGAAATTTCACAAACGATGGTAAAAACCCAAATAATTTTTCCTTTGGAAATTCCATAGACATCGAAAATGTTTGGCAATTCCATAACAATGGCAATAGACAACATAATTTTTCATTATGAGAATGCCATAGAGGATGGAAATATCCCAAATAATTTTTCATTGAATTGGAATTAAGTGGACGATGAATATGGTCATTTTTCATTTGGGAATTCCATGGAAGAAGGAAATAGACCAAATAATTCTTCATTAGAAATTTCATATACAATGGAAATAGCCCAAATAGTTTTTCATTAAATCGGAATTTAATAGACGATGAATATAGCCTAATTGATTGTTCATTTGGAAATTCTAAGATAGTGTCATTGGCCCAAACAACTTTCCATTTGGTAATTCCAAAGACGATGAAAGAAACCTTGTAAATTTTCATTTGGGAATTTCGAAGAAAATGGAAATAGACCAAACAGACGATGAGAAAATCCTCAATTATTTTTCATTCAATGAATTCCATAAACGATGGTTATAGCCCAAATAACTTATCATCAAATTGGAATTTGAAGACGATGAATATAGCACAAATAATTTTGCATTTAGAAATTTTAAGACGATGGAAATAGCCCGAATAATTCTTCATTGGAAATTCCAAAAACAATGGAAATAGCCCAAGATAGATAGATAGATATTTTATTGGTGCCTTACATTATACAATGGTCACACAAGTCAGTTGTAAAAAGCATAACATTTAAACATAGACATTATGAAAACTTTCAACATCATATGGTTTCAAATGAACTAATACTCTCCTCATTTCCAATTTAAAATCTTTTAGGACTAAAGATCTTCTACCGAAATTTCACAGACGATGGTAAAAACCCAAATAATTTTTCCTTTAGAAATTCCATAGACGTCGAAAATAGCCCAAATAACCTTCCATTTGGCAATTCCATAACAATGGAAATTGACAACATAATTTTTGAGCGCTCGTACTACTTACACGAGTGCTATATCATTTCGTCACGATGTCTGTCTTTATCGAATTTTTAGCTGAAAATGTGCCGTAAGCACGATAACTCTCGAACGGAACAACCTAGAAACTTGAAATTTTCAGTGTAAGTTCAGTTCCCGAATGCCTCGGTTAAGTTCGTTAATGGGCCAAATTCCACCAGGGGTTCCGTAAATATGGCCTTTCGAAGTTTTGTTCTCCTGATTACTTGACAACTACAGATTTGATCGAGATGAAATTTTGCACTCAAATGGAGAATGAGGTGTTCAAGCTACATGTGAGATTTTGTCCAGATCGCATGACCAGAACCAGAGAAATTATAGAAAATTGTAGCTTTTGAACGGAAACGCCTAGGGACTCGAAATTTTCAGGATAGGTGTGGATCTCGAATGTCGTGATCACGTTCATCTATGAGCAAAATTTTACTAGGGGTTCTGTAAATATGGTCGTTTGAAATTTAGTTTTCTTGATAATTTCAAAACTACAAATTCGATCGTGACTAAATTTTGTATACTAATGGAGAATGATATATTCAAGCTACATTTTTCCAGATCGCATGACCAGAACCATAGAAACCATAGAAAATCATAACTTTCGAACGGAATGGCCTAGGGACTTGAAATTTTCAGGAAAGGTGTGGATTTGAAATTCGCGTTCACGTTTATCAATGAGCAGAATTCTACTAGGGGTTCCGTAAATAATGTCGTTTGAAATTTTGTTTTCTCGATAATTTCGAAACTACGGATTCGTTCGAGATAAAATTTTGTACTCCGATCGAGAATGATATAATGAAGCAACATTTTGTCCAGATCGCATGACCAGAACCATAGAAACCATAGAAGATTATAACTTCCGAAGGGAAAGGCCTAGGAACTTGATATTTTCAGGGTAGGTTCGGATCACGAATGTCGCGGTCACGTTCATCAATGAGCAAAATTGGACTAGGGGTTCCGTAAATATGGCCGTTCAAAATATTCTGTTCCTGATAATTTCGAAACTACCGATTTGATTGGAATGAAATTTTGCACCTAGCTGAGGAATAATGTATTCAAACTAGCTGCGAAATCAGATCGCATCACCAAGACCATAGATACCGTAGAAAATTTTAGCGAATTATCGAAAAAAAAGTTGGACCTAAAGCACTGACTTGAAGTCTGGATTATCACCTTAGTTTGAAAATTTGTTTGACAGCTGTCAAAAATTTCCTCAATTGGTTTCTGAAACTGGAAAATGCGAATCTACCTACAAAGTGTACGAGCGCTCAAAAGCTTCTGCCTTCACGGCAGTGCTTTTCGTAATTTTTCATTATGAGAATGCCATAGAGGATGGAAATATTCCCAATCATTTTTCATTAAATCGGAATTGAATAGACGATGAATATAGTCCAAATCATTTTCATTTGGAAATTTCATGGAAGATGGAGATGTACCAAATAATCCTCCATTGGAAATTCCATAGACGATGAAAATGGCCCGAAAATTCATCTGAAATTCCCAAACGATGTAAGAGCCCAAATAATTTTTCCCCTGGCAATTTCTTAGGCGTCGGAATAGACCAAACTTTCCATTCGGGAATTCCAAAGACGATGGAAATATTCCAAATAATTCGCCATTGAATTGAAATTTAATTCAATAGACGAAAGAAATAGACCAAATTATTTTTCATTTGAAAGTCCAAAGGCGATGAAAAACGCCCCAATAATTTTAGATTGGAAATAAACCAAATAATTTTCCATTTCCGAAGACGATGGAAATAGTTTTATTGAACAATGGGACTTTCATACGCGATGGAAATAGTCAAAATAATTTTTCATTAAACCCACCATCGACCGTCAATAACTTCAAGCGAATAAAATGTGAATAACGCCACCAAGTTATTATATTATTTTTTCAAAAAAATAATTCAATATATAATTATTATAGAAATACCCACCTCAAATATTATGACTATGTACAAACCAACGAGCACCATCCCAGCAAACACAACGCCGGCATCAGGATCGATGGGTTCCGTATTATAACCGAGAGAAATCGGCAAGTTCTCATTCAGATTTGTGTTCAGGCATATCTGCAGCAAGTAGTTTTTTGGTCTGGCCAGGCTGGTTTCGTTCAGTAGAAATACATTCCTAGCAGATATTTCAGGAACGATACCAATGAGATTTTCTGTTACTGTTGGTATCTTCCAAACATCGGTGATGTTCTGCAAAGATAGAGATAATGACTATGAAAACTTTTTGGTTCAACAGCATATTTGCTCGGTTTTGATCTTAATTCGACATAGCCTATAACCTAATGTTTGATCTCATTCTAACTCACCTCGATATTTTTGACCTTGGATGGCGTGAGAACCTTATCTTCCATTGGACAACCAACAGTTTCTATCATCTGAATATGAACGTTCACCCATCGTGTTGATAAATTCGCATAATAAGCTGGCAGGAAGGCACCACCAACAACCACCTTTATCCTTCCATCTTTGGGGGATTGGTCTACGACGTATTCTGGCCGAAAAAAAAATTATCAATGTTAGAAAAATATTTTGTCTATTTTTTAATTACCTGTAGTTAAGTCCTTCTGTATACTGAGCTGATGTATTGGATGGAAACTTTCTCTTGAAGACGTCAATAAAAAGCAGCATCCTACCCACATGCAGAAATAGATGAAGTATTTGAAGGTGCTACATTTGAGGTTCAGAATTTTAGAATTTTTCGCAGAAATCTCAGATCTGAAAAGGAATATTGCTTTGAAATTCTCAGGTGAATGTTTTTTCTTTTTTATGTTCAGATTTTTTTTGAGTACTTACTTCTCGCTGAAGACATCGTCTTGTTGTTCTGTACTGTTGACACTTTTACTACAATTAGGTGAAAAACACGTAGGGGGTAGAACGGCTATAGTGATATGTTGACACAAAGTGTTTTTATTCGGGGTCATTTCGAATATTTTCGACTCAAACGAAACAAATTTTCCTCATATCATACGTTCTTGACACCGCAAACGTAAACAGATGTTCGATTGGAAGATGCGATGGAAATGAGATGTAATCATCTGCAAAAAACGAGATGAAGGAAGCCACATATTTACGAATATACAGTGGTAGATTGTAACGTGATACGGTACAGAAATAATTCATTCAATTCTGCATTAACCTTGTACGAATTGACAAAAAAATAATAAGAATAAATAAAAAAGATAATAATAAATCTATAACATTATGCTTTTCCAATAATTTTTTGAGTTGCTACTTCGATGTTATAAAACAATTTGTTGAGTTGTATTGTTGGGGTATTATTTCAAATTTTTAACCACTGTCACCATTTAATTTATTGTCCGAAAAGAATCAAGTTCATGCTCCTTGCACGAAGAGGAAGTCTTTCGTTTTATCTTTTCTGAGGAGCAGGTATTCAGGAAAGAAAACCCAAAAATTTGAAAGAACATATTATATTTGAGAAAATGATGGTAAAATGCATGAACCAAATCCAACTTTTCACAAACAAAAAAAAAACAACATCAACAATTCACATAATTCGCATGATCATGATTAAATCAGGCAATTTGTCTTCTACTATCCTTCCTTTGAGGCAAACCTAATAATCCAATTGTACAAGGGGGACAATTTGACGCCATACAATATATATACAACTATGTATTATTCACATTCCTTACATTGAAACACATCAAATCAATTTTGGGTCGAGTTGTCAGTAATATTGGGGATTACAAAAACACCATTTACATGTATAGGGGTTAATACTTTGAGCTTAACTTTACTACCTTCACCTGCAAGCCAAGGTGGCTGCATCCCCTTATGTACCTACTCGAAACCAAATTCACTCACTCCAAAAGTGACCTTAACCCTTTCCGCACTCCCGTAACGAATCCGCGCTTAATCTCCGTACGATTTCTGAACTTACTTTCTTCTACACCTTTTTATACACTGAGCTATCACAAAT
This sequence comes from Aphidecta obliterata, assembly GCA_963966015.1. NCBI lineage: Eukaryota > Metazoa > Arthropoda > Insecta > Coleoptera > Coccinellidae > Aphidecta > Aphidecta obliterata. The sequence goes on along the minus strand of OZ014434.1, from coordinate 11,786,789 downwards.
TTTCCCTAATCCGGACTCTAAAACTTCTCGACCGAAAATACTAAAGGTTTTATCCTACAACGGTATGAAAACCGAACGCCGTACCGCCAATTAAACTCCCGCTGTCAAAAAACTGACTCTCACACTTTTCTGAATCCCCACAAGGTAAACTTTTTCCCCCTTCATAAACCTAATTCCTGAGTTGACATTTTTCGTAGTGCCTCTCACTTTCATGGCTTGGGGACACCCACGCTCCTAAATTCTTTCTGCCAAATTTTCTCATGGTCGAACGATGTTGCTTCTTTTTCCCTTATTGGCCTTATCTTGGCCCGCTTAGCACATTCGACACGCTCTAGCCATAACATCCGTCCTCAACATGGATGGATATTTAATAATCGATGTATGCCTCGCATATACTAATTCCTTATCTATGGCTTAGGTATCAATACCGTCCCCAAAATAAACATCCGTTGATTATACAAAGTAATACAATGTACGCCCGACTTCGAATATACAGACTCTTTTCCGAGATAGGTAACCGAATTTAAGATTGAATATTCGTATTCCCAGATATCACATTGAAATCCCCCTCACTTTCTGATACTCTTTTTAGTACGAGTATAAGCTCAGAACACTCAAAATATACGAACACAAAGGATCGAATACTACCCTACTCATTACTTTCCAGCGTCGATGATCGTATATTGGAATTCTTACTCATATACTAATGGAAATGATAGGTAAACCACCTCTTTACAATTAAGAGAAACAAAAATTGAATATTTTACATTAAAAACAACCACTGCAGTTATATTCCTCAGGAATATTCAATCACATCCTATTTAATGAAAGCCAGAGGAACACGACAAAAATGCAATGTCGCTCAAAGGCCGTGGAATCCTACAGACCCCGCAATATTTATAATAAGTTGACGTGTGAGATGTGAACCGTGGGTGTTTCAGTTTTTTTTGTGATGTTGTTTAATATTGGGAATGGTGTATTTTAACTGTGAAGAAAATTTTTCGTTATAAGAATGTAGATATGTAATATGAGATCTCTGTGATTTCTTCTTTTGGGGTAATTTGAACACATCAGTGTACAGTTAATAACGGTGTGGCGAATAGTGTTGAAGAACTGAAACAACGCATTGAAAATGCCTGTGACATTATTCGTGAGCAAACGGGTGTGATAGTAGCTGCATGTAATAATTTTGTATTACGCCGGGCAAGACTTTGTGCACATCAAACAAATGGTGACCATTTCGAACAATTTCTGTTAACAATTTGAATAAATTTTAACGGCGAGTTTGTGAAGTTCCTGATTTTTTTCAAAGGACATTCTCAAGGAGTAATTTTTCCTCTCCTTAGTTTCAACTCTAAGAATTATACCGTTCAGGAAAAATCTCCTAATAAAAGTTGAGAGAGAATATACAAATATGCGATGAAATCCAGCACTTTATTTACATGCTGGACTGCATATGGCACCTAGATTTATGGCAGATCTCCTAACAGAGAGGTAACACGATCCAGAGTATTAAGATATTGATGCCCAAGATTTTTTGAACTTTTTTTGTACAACTTCTGGCGAAATGATCTCTTTTGATGAGTTCTAGCACCTGTCAAAAAAAACCTTACCTTAAAAAACACCCTGTATAATAAAAATGAGTGAAAATCGTAGTGCTAATAGTGCTATGTATAAGTGATTACTAAGTTAAAAAAGTTTTGTGAATTTAGCAGTGTTTTATTTTATTGAAAAAAAATTCAAAAATTGGTCGAATGCCTCAAAGTTCCTTCCTTATACAAAGTGCAATTTTCCAAGCATCTTCGCAAGTTGAAACACGTCTGACTTCTCCTATACATTCCAACAACTTTTCATCTTCCAATTTCAATAAAAGGTAAATGTGTGCAAATTTATCAGGTAGTACTGTTCCATTCTTAGGCAATAAACTTTTCTTCTCTAGCAAACATTTGAAGAAACAGGAAAAATTATTATTGTGCTCTTCTATAGAATTTTCAACCTCCATGAAAGTGCCTACATCATCCATACTGATTCCATAATGTCGCATGCAATATTCGAAGTCTTTTCGATGATTTATCGTACCCTGAAATGTTCATATTCTTTATTTTAGTATTTAATTTCATATAAACTGTGAAAAAAAAATTTGAAGACTTTTAGTTTAGGTAAGGTTAGGTTAGGATGCGGGGAAAAATTTCGTTGGGTGATTTCCGACTACTTGAAACAAAATAAAATTGATAAAAATTTATTTTTATTTGTTTTTCAACATTCACTCGTTAGTGAATCTAATTTTACACTTCATGAATTCTCTCATATCCCCACATTCCTTGATGGCCTCAATTTTCTTCGCGCATTCTATAAAGTCCTCCTTCTTCTCAACTTTGGCCATCAGCATCTTGTCCGTCAACAATTTGTCGGTGTCGATCTTGTCATCCACCAGCATATGTCTTTTCTCGAAGGCGCATTTTGAGACGCACAAGACATCCTCTGACAAATCGTCGAGATCTTCTAGTTTGGCATTCATCAAAGATTTCATATCCTCGACTTTCACTTTACCGTCCGTTTCTTTCAGACATGCGGCCAGAAAAGGACACATTTTTTTTTCTTCCTGAAAAAAAAATGATTGGACTTATTCGACTAACACTTGTAGAGTGTATTTGTGTATTTTGGGACTTCGAGATACCACCGATATTTTGTCTACCAAATTGCATAATATTGTGTTTTGATAATAATTCTGAGAAATGCATGACTCTCAAAATCGAGGAATAAAATGGGTGTTGTGACAAATGAGATATCAACTATAAGGTATCATTGAATTCAAATAGTTACGAAGATTTCAAAAACGTTATGATGAACAGGAAACTGGAAGTTTTTGAGCGCTCGTACTACTTTCACGAGTGCTATATCATTTCGTCACTATGTCTGTATTTTTCGAATTTTGAGCCTAAAAAGGTCTCAATCGACTATGTTCGACTCACTGATGACGAATTCGTCGGAAAATTCGAGTCTGTCCGTCCGTCCGGCCGGCCGTATACACGATAATTTTCGAACGGAATGTCCTAGAAACTTGAAATTTTCAGGATAGGTTCAAATCTCAAATGCCGCAGTTAAGTTTGTTATTGGGCAACATTCGCCCAGGGGTTCCGTAAATATGGCCGCTCGAAATTTTCTTTTCATGACTACTTTGAAACTACTGATTCGATCAAAATGAAATTTTGCACTCAAATTTTGTCTAGCTCGCATGACCAGAACCATAGAAACCATAGAAAATTATAACTTTTTAATGGAGAGGCTTGAAACTTGAAATTTCCAGGATAGGTGTGGATTTCGAATGTTATTGTCACGTTCATCAATGAGCAAAATTAGACTAGTGGTTCCGTAAATATGGCCGTTTGAAATTCAGTTTTTTTGATAATTTCAAAACTATGGACTTGATCATGACGAAATTTTGTATTTAAAAAAATAGAGAAAAATTTCAGTTTTTTACGATGATTATATTTAAAAAAAAAGTTCTGTACCATCTTGTATATTTTGAAAGTTGAGAGGGCAGAAAACCTGTGATGAAATAGGAAAGAAGTAGCTGGCTCATAACTTTTTCAAAAATGGCGAAAAATTTCAATTATTTTTCGATGTAAGTAATATTGAAAAAATATTGTTCTGTAACATTTTGTACTCGAAATATTTTGACAAGATCATTTTTACCTCCTACGACCTTTGAGATTTGATAGGGCAGACAACCTGTATGATAATAGATAAAACGTGGCTGGCTCATTACTTTTTCAAAAATGGGGAAAAGTTTAAATTTTTTTATGATTATTTTCAAAAAAGACTGTTCTGTTATATCTTGTGATGGGAATATTTTAAAGGTTCATTTTTACCCGCTACAATCTCTCAATTTTAGAGGGCAGAAACCTTTTATGGAAATAGACAAGACACGGCCTCATAACTTTTTCGAAAATGTTTATTATTTTCAACTGTTTTCGATAATTATATGAAAAAAAATTACGAAAAGCACTGCCGTGAAGGCAGTAGCTTTTGAGCGCACCTTGTAGGTAGATTCGCATTTTCCAATTTTGGAAACCAATTGAGTAAATTTTTAACAGCTGTCAAACAAATTTTAAAACAGAGGCGAAAATCCAGACTAGAATTTTCTGCGGTATCTATGGTCTTGGTAATGCGATCACAATTTCCCACGTAGTTTGAATATATTATTCTTCATCTACGTGCGAAATTTCATTCCAATCCAATGAGTAGTTTCGAAATTATCAGGAAAGAAATAGTTTGAACGGCTGCATTTACGGAACCCGTAGTCTAATTTTGCTCATTGATGAACGTGAACGCGAAATTCGCGATCCGAACCTATCCTGAAAATGTCAAGTCCCTAGGTCTTTCCGTTCGAAAGTTATGATTTTATTTGGTTTCTATGGTTTTGGTCATGTGATCCGGAGAAAATGTAGCTCGAATGTCATTCTCAATTCAAATAAAAATTTCGTCACGATCAAATACATAGTTTTGAAATTATCAAGAAAACTGAATTTCAAACGGCCATATTTTAGGAACCCCTGGTCTAATTTTGGTCATTGATGAACGCGACTGCGACATTCGAGATCCACACCTATCCTGAAAATTTCAAGCCCCTAAGCCTTTCCATTACAAAGTTATAATTTTATATGGTTTCTATGGTTCTGGTCATGCGATCTAGACAAAATTCTGCAAGTAGCTTGAACACGTCATTATGCATTTGAGTGCAAAATTTCAACTAGATCGAATCTGTAGTTTCGAAGTAATTAGGAGAACAAAATTTCGAGCTGCCATATTTACGGAACCCCTGGGCGAATTTTGAGTTATCGTGTACACGGACGGCCGGACGGACGGACAGACTCGAACTTTTCGACGGATTCGTCATCAGTGAGTTGAACTCTATCGATTGAGACCATTTTCGGCTCGAAATTCGAAAAATACAGACATCGCGACTAAATGATATAGCCCTCGTGTAAGTAGTACGAGCGCTCAAAAAGACTGTTCTGTAATATCTTGTGATGAGAATATTTTTTGGGTTCATTTTTACTCCCTACGACCTTCAAAATTCGAGAGGGCAGAAACCTCTTATGAAAATAGGCTAGTCGCGGCTGGCTCATAACTCTTTCAAAAATGGAGACCAATTTCAACTGTTTTCGATGATTATATTCAAAAAAGATTTTTCTATAACACCCTGTATTCAGAATATTTTTTGTCAGATCCATTTTTTACTTTCTACGACCATTGAAACTAGAGAAGGCAAAAGCCTTGTACAAACATAGACAAGATGTGGCTGGCTCATAACTCAAAACTTTTTCAATTTTTTTGATGATTATATTCATTAAATAGTGTTCTGTGATATCTTGGATTCGGAATATTTTGTCGGATTCATTTTTACCCTCTACGACCATTGAAACTTGAGAGGGCAGAAATCTTGTACGAAAATAGACAAGACGTGGCTGGCTCATATCTTTTTTGAAAAATGGGGAAAAATTCGAAATATTTTGTCGAGTTCATTTTTACCCTCGTCGACCTCTAAAAGTTGAGGGGGCAGCAACCTAGTACGAAAATAAATAAAACATAGCTGGCTCATAAATATTTCAAAAATGGAGAAAAAATTATTCTATGATATCAAGGAAAAAATCTATATTATAACACCCTGTATTCAGGATATTTTGTCGGTTCATTCTCCCTTGTACAACGGTTGGAATTTGAGAGGGCCCAAACCTTGTACGAAAATGAACAAGACATATGTCTATATTCACGATTTCTATCTGATTTCGTCCATTCACGAACCTGACCGGCGAATTCAGACCTCGAACGCGCCCGGAAATTTCGAAACCCGAGGCCGAGAGTTATCGGACGGACGGTCGGACAGAATTGAATTTGAACACGCATTATTCACGCGTGAGTCCAACCTTTCTTGGCTCAAAATTCGTTATTTTCAGATATCAGGGCAAAATGACAACAATTATGTTCATAGAAACAAGCGCGCAAAAACACCCAAACTCACCTCACTCTTCACCGTTAAAACACATAAGGCAGAAATAGCCAAAATTTTCACAATGTAAGAATGCATATTCATGTGTCAATGTTGAGCAGTGATGATCGTTGAATTATGATAGTTTGGTCACGTCGATCTTCTCTTATACCGACGGGAATTTGGAACTAACCAATCATCCACTTCACCGCAATAATCACACGAATTATAGAAGATTTAATGAACAACGTTCAAGTTTCATGAAAAGCGGAATTTTTTTTTAATTATATCACATAGTTACGCCGGATGTGTGTGATTTAGATGATACAGGAAGTTGATTTGTTTGCTCATTGTTGACAATAATTGGTGGTTGGATTGGTGAGGACACTTGGTTGAATTGCGAAGGTGCCATAAATGTCATCACTACTGGAAGCGATGAAAAATTATCCAGCTTCGCGCCTGCATTCGCGTTAAGGTAACACTATCGAAAAGTCCCTAAAGCTACATAGTTTAAAGTTTTAAGCTCACAGGGTAGTCCAGTAGATGAACGACCAAAAGCAGTGTAGACACTGTAGAAAACATTTCGAAAAGGCGAGAATATTTTTCTGCAGCAACTTCCTAAGAGTAGTTAGGAGGTAAACATACTTTAAGTCCTAGGACCTAGACCGAAGGCTCTCTACGGGAAGACACAGTCAGAAACCGATCTTGTGCAGGAGTGGTAGGTCTTGGGCGTCTACTTCTAGGTCTTTTGGCCACGTTTTCAGTTACTCGATATACAGGGTGTTCCCAAATTGGAGGTACAAACGAAGAGGGGAAGATTCCTTAAGTAGTTTTAAGAAAAAAAGTCCCATAAACATGGCATCGCAAACGTTTCCATTTCCAGACGAAGTTTGAATTTCTTTTCGAGTTTTTTTCACATAGTATCTACGCGTCACAAGATATTCAACCCAAAAAGTTCAATTTCATGTGTCAAAACTAACAATGAATTAATTCACCACACCTTACAGGATTTCGGGAGAATCGTTCAAAATTTTTTTTTTGAGTCCTTAGGGAAAAAGGCAAATGTTAATGGCCCATAGCTCAGTTATCTCAATGTCCGGTAGGAGGCGCAACGGGTATCCCGATATGTCAATAGTTCGAGTTTTTAAACAGCTGATATAATAATATTTTCATTTATTATGCCTTCAAACATGAGGATCTAACATACAATTCATTTCTTCTATATTCAAAAAACGTGTGTGCGATGTTAGAAGGGGTTATCAATGTTGTTCCATCTTGCATTTCCACATTTTCGAGATATCTTCGCATTTCTTGATTTCCAAATCTTTCAAACAATTGAGATAAGTTTCATTTTTCTTCACTATCGACATGATCCAGATATCCTTTGCTGCTTCTTTCATATCTATTTTACCATCTTTACCAAGAATTCCTTTGCTTTCCAGAATGCACTTTCCCAAACATTTTCTGTACTTGTTTCTATTTTTCGATGATTCCCCCCCAATTCCTTCTGTCATGTTCTGATTGTTGAGTTTGAGCTCGCATGACCAGAACCATAGAAACCATAGAAAATTATAACTTTTCAATGGAGAGGCCTAGGGACTTGAAATTTCCAGGATAGGTGTGGATTTCGAATGTTATTGTCACGTTCATCAATGAGCAAAATTAGACTAGTGGTTCCGTAAATATGGCCGTTTGAAATTCAGTTTTTTTGATAATTTCAAAACTATGGACTTGATCATGACGAAATTTTGTATTTAAAAAAATAGAGAAAAATTTTAGTTTTTTACGATGATTATATTTAAAAAAAAAGTTCTGTACCATCTTGTATATTTTGAAAGTTGAGAGGGTAGAAAACCTGTGAGAAAATAGGAAAGAAGTAGCTGGCTCATAACTTTTTCAAAAATGGCGAAAAATTTCAATTATTTTTCGATGTAAGTAATAGTGAAAAAATATTGTTCTGTAACATTTTGTATTCGAAATATTTTGACAAGATCATTTTTACCTCCTACGACCTTTGAGATTTGATAGGGCAGACAACATGTATGATAATAGATAAAACGTGGCTGGCTCATTACTTTTTCAAAAATGGGGAAAAGTTTAAATTTTTTTATGATTATTTTCAAAAAAGACTGTTCTGTTATATCTTGTGATGGGAATATTTTATAGGTTCATTTTTACCCGCTACGATCTCTTAATTTTAGAGGGCAGAAACCTTTTATGGAAATAGACAAGACACGGCCTCATAACTTTTTCAAAAATGGATATTATTTTCAACTGTTTTCGATAATTATATGAAAAAAAATTACGAAAAGCACTGCCGTGAAGGCAGGAGCTTTTGAGCGCTCGTACATGCACCTTGTAGGTGGATTCGCATTTTCCAATTTTGGAAACCAATTGAGTAAATTTTTGACAGCTGTCAAACAAATTTTAAAACTGAGGCGAAAATCCAGACTAGAATTTTCTGCGGTATCTATGTTCTTGGTAATGCGATCACAATTTCCCACGTAGTTTGAATATATTATTCTTCATCTATGTGCGAAATTTCATTCCAATCCAATGAGTAGTTTCGAAATTATCAGGAAAAAAATAGTTTGAACGGCTACATTTACGGAACCCGTAGTCTAATTTTGCTCATTGATGAACGTGAACGCGAAATTCGTGATCCGAACCTATCCTGAAAATGTCAAGTCCCTAGGTCTTTCCGTTCGAAAGTTATGATGTTCTTTGGTTTCTATGGTTTTGGTCATGCGATCTGGAGAAAATGTAGCTCGAATATCATTCTCAATTCAAATAAGAAATTTCGTCACGATCAAATACATAGTTTTGAAATTATCAAGAAAACTGAATTTCAAACGGCCATATTTACGGAACCCCTGGTCTAATTTCGGTCATTGATGAACGCGACTGCGACATTCGAGATCCACACCTATCCTGAAAATTTCAAGTCTCTAAGCCTTTCCATTACAAAGTTATAATTTTCTATGGTTTCTATGGTTCTGGTCATGCGATCTAGACAAAATTCTGCAAGTAGCTTGAACACGTCATTATGCATTTGAGTGCAAAATTTCAACTAGATCGAATCTGTATTTTCGAAGTAGTCAGGAGAACAAAATTTCGAGCTGCCATATTTACGGAAGGCTCTCTACGGGAAGACACAGCCAGAAACCGATCTTGTGCAGGAGTGGTAGGTCTTGGGCGTCTACTTCTAGGTCTTTTGGTCACGTTTTCAGTTACTCGATATACAGGGTGTTCCCAAATTGGAGGTACAAACGAAGAGGGGAAGATTCCTTAAGTAGTTTTAAGAAAAAAAGTCCCATAAACAAGGCATCGCAAACGTTTGCTTTTCGAGACGAAGTTTGAATTTTTTTCGAGTTTTTTTCACATAGTATATACGCTTCACAAGATATTCAACCCAAACAGTTCATTTGATGTGTCAAAACTAACAATGAATTAATTCACCACACCTTACAGGATTTCGGGAGAATCGTTGAAAATTTTTTTTTTGAGTCCTTAGGGAAAAAGGCAAATGTTAATGGTCCATAGCTCAGTTATCTCAATGTCCGGTAGGAGGCGCAACAGGTATCCCGATATGTCAATAGTTCGAGTTTTTAAACAGCTGATATAATAATATTTTCATTTATTATGCCTTCAAACATGAGGATCTAACATACAATTCATTTCTTCTATATTCAAAAAACGTGTGTGCGATGTTAGAAGGGGTTATCAATGTTGTTCCATCTTGCATTTCCACATTTTCGAGATATCTTCGCATTTCTTGATTTCCAAATCTTTCAAACAATTGAGATAAGTTTCATTTTTCTTCACTTTCGACATGACCCAGATATCCTTTGCTGCTTTTTTCATATCTATTTTACCATCTTTACCAAGAATTCCTTTGCTTTCCAGAATGCACTTTCCCAAACATTTTCTGTACTTGTTTCTATTTTTCGATGATTCCCCCCCAATTCCTTCTGTCATGTTCTGATTGTTGAGTTTGAGAGCACAATCTCTCTCGTAAGTTTCTCCGACATCCTGTAAGAGAAGGATAAATTGTATGTATATAATATTCCAGTAAAATATTCACTAAGGATTGTTTTGATGTTGTTCTGAATTTTATTTAGGAAAACGCTTATGAAAATTTCGAATCCATTAATTATCGGGATAAAAAGATCCATATAATGAGCTAGACCAAGTTTAATAGATAAATTTTCTGACCCTGGAATACCTTGGCCGCGCGCTCAAAGACCGACGAATTTCGAGGATCGCCTCGAACCGTGTTCGACCGCAGCAGAATGCAATTTGTCCGTGCTGGAAAAGTGTCCACATTGACTCATAATCCAATAATCTCAATTGGTAGGTATTCAATACAAATCGGTAGATATTCCTATCCCTAGCATGAATATTGTTCGATGGTCTGCCGAGCGTTACCGCGCATCATGAAGTGTGCATTCACAACCTGATGGTACAAACGAAAGGTTATACAGTTTATTATCTTACCAAGACACATTTGGACATCTTTCTGTAGTCTTCGCATTCCTTGACTCCATCAATCTGTTCCACACACTTAAGGAATTCCTCAGGAGTTTTCAAATTGCTGATGAAGGATGCATGTTTTCTTATGTTGTTCACATTAAATTTACCATCTTTAAGACTCCCAGTTTTTTCATCGATACATTTCAATGCACAGAATAATTCTTTTGGGGTATCCTTAAATTTCTGACGGTCCTGGAGATATTCCTTCGACGTTTTTAGGAACGTTTCGTGGGTGAAACCGTTCAGCTCCAGGCACTCCTTGTAAATTTTTCTCATCCCTGCATGTTTTGGTTCCTTTTCCTGGAAATGCAATAATGACCTTCTATGAAATCGATACTCGAATAGATGGAACCAAAGAACAGAAAGACTCAATTTTTTTCACTTGCCCCATATGTGGACACAAAATTTCAGGGGGATATGGCGAATAGTTTCTGAAATGTCTAAGTTTTTGAACATAATTTCTTCGAAATTTCACACGAACTTTCAAGTCGATATTACAATTGACTGGAAAATGTGAATTCAATCGAATCGACATTTTTCGAATTATCGCAGAAAATAATTCAGATGGGCATATCTCCGAAACCCTTCGGCGGATTCTGCATATTTACGAACATGTGTTCATCTGAGCTGCGTCACCCTGTTTCTGTACGAATCTTTCTATTTTACTTTCCTATACAATATGGAACTTGTTTCAATGCCCTTTTACGTGAACTCAACGATGATCAAATTGATTCTGACTCGCCGCTACAATTTATATAGATAGTTTTTTTTCTCAAACAGGTGAACATAAGAATTTTTGAACTTTTAATGTTGATATATACCCCATCGCAGTTACAAATCGTAACTAGAACTAGAAATAACGCTGACACTTTGAACGAAATCATTTTGTGACTGGGTATCGACAATTCTGAATTCGATTTTATAGAGCTGATTGATTCTGTAAAAAGTGTCAACGATTTCAAGAAAAAAAGTAAATTGAGTGAATATTAATATACGGACGATTATTTGATATATCACATGATTGGTGGTTTCCGTTGGTGATTAGGAAATGTGAAGTAGAGCCACTATTTTTTCAGCCCTCATTGAATACGTTTTAGATCCGGAAAAGCGATGAAGTGTGGCAACTTCCGCAGAGTAAGGAACATTTTCACGACAAAACAGATTATGTCATTAGTTTTTGAACTATGATGGAATATTCCCATTTTGAGGACGGTGCCTGTCACCTATTGGAGTATCAGAAATGAGTTGCCAATGAAATAAGTTTTCACAGATAAAATCCGAACCGAATCTATTTTTCTCTTTTTTTGCCAGCGATTAAGCTTGAAGAATTGTATCTTCTGATTATTGAATAAATTTATAAATACGAGAAAGTGTCAAGTTGTGAGAAAATAAAGTAAAGCGGGCCCTCTCAGAAGCACCGCCTCTGTGTGACGATTTGAGAAGTAGAACCGTTGATTGAAGAATTTTTGGAAGACATGCAACCCATGTATTTACAGTTCCCATTCCCCTCGCATCCCTTGCCCTACATTTCGCACCAGTATTGTGTGTATATTATATATGAATTCTGTTTACGGACACTAGGCGCGATATTTTGTTGATTTGATTCTAAAAATAATTGGAATATTTTTATGAGAAGCTACTCGTCAAATTCAGCAATAAATGTATATTATTCATTTTATATTTTCAGAAAATATAAAATGAATCCGTGCGTAATCTCTGTACGACTTTGAACCTTATTCAAAACGCAATTTCTTCCGCACCTCTTTCTCCCCGAGCTTTCACAAAATTGTCCCTAATCCGGACTCTAAAACTTATCGACCGAAAATAATAAAGGTAATATCCTACATCCTACATCGGTTTTACATCCTTAAAACCGAACCTACAAGTTCTCTACCTTCTTGGTACCGCCAATTAAACTTCAGCTACCACCCCCGGTTGACAAGCTACAAACAACTCCGTCCCCGACTGGGTAAACTTTAACACCTACAAAAACCTAATTCCTGAGTAGACATTTTTCGTAGTGCCTCTCACTTCCATGGCTTGGGGACACCCACGCTCTTAAATTCTTTCTGCCAAATTTCCTCATGGTCAACCGACGTTGCTTCTTTTACCTTATTGAAAGACTCCTTCAATCACCAATACAAAGTTTTTGACTTGTTATCTTGACACATTCGACACGGTCTAGCCATAACATCCGTCCTCAACATCGATGGATACAAAGTAATCGATGTATGTCTCGCATATACTAATTCCTCATCTATGCCTTAGGTATCAATTCTCAATCACATGGCTCCAAAATTAACGACATCCGTTGATTATACAAAGTAATACAATATATGCCCGACTTCGAATATACAGACTTTTCTCCGAGATAGGTAACCGAATTTAAGATTGAATATTCAGATATTACAATAGCCCTCTGAATTTTTTCATCACAATAATCCATCTTATAACGATGCGATTGAATTGAAACAACATGAAGGTCCATATAAAATTTCATGATCAGATAACTAGAAAATTTTCGAAAAACTCTTTTTTAAAACTTCGTTAACTCAAGAACTATTTGCCATATCATGCTGGAATTTCTTGTTTACATATTAGGCATCTAGCCCATGAGTTATGTGGAAATTCACCTTTCTAGATATTCCAATTGAGTTTTTTTGATATATTCACTACAATTCGGTGATTCCATATATTGAAGTTTATAAAAATAAAATGACAGTGTCCGTTATACTGAAGATCGCTTTGGTACATAGAAAAAAATTTGAGTTTCGAAGTTCATAAAAAAGAAATGGCAGTATTTGTCTTACTGACAATGAACACAGAAGTCTGTTTTGATAAACATAATTAAAATCGAGTTTTATGATATATTCAATATAATTTCGTGATTTCAACTTTTGAAGTTCATAAAAATGAAATGGCAATCTTTGTCATACCGACAATGAACACTGAAATCCGTTTTGGCACACAGAATCAAGCGCACAGAAGCTTCGGACTTCACGTCAGTGCTCTTTTTTTGAGCGCTCGTACTACTTACACGAGGGCTATATCATTTCGTCACGATGTCTGTATTTTTCGAATTTTGAGCCGAAAATGGTCTCAATCGACTATGTTCGACTCACTGATGACGAATCCGTCGGACAATTTGAGTCTGTCCTTCCGGCCGTAAGCACGATAACTCTCGAACGGAACAACCTAGAGACTTGAAATTTTCAGTGTGGGTTCAGTTCCCGAATGCCTAATGGGCCAAATTCCACCAGGGGTTCCGTAAATATGGCCGTTCAAAGATTTGTTCCCCTGGTTTCTTGAAAACTACAGATTTGATTGAAATGAAATTTTGCACTCAGATGGAGAATGAGGTGTTCAAGCTACATGTGAAATTTTGTCCAGATCGCATAACCAGAACCATAGTAACCATAGAAATTTGTAACTTTTGAACGGAAACGCCTAGGGACTTGAAATTTTCAGGATAGGTGTGGATCTCGAATGTCGTGATCACGTTCATCTATGAGCAAAATTATACTAGGGGTTTCGTAAATATGGTCGTTTGAAATTTTGGTTCCTCGATCATTTCGAAACTACGAATTCGATCGAGATGAAATTTTATATTTTAATCGAGAATGATATATTAAAACAATATTTTGTCCAGATCGCATGATCAGAACCATAGAAACCATAGAAAATTGTTACTTTTGAACGGAAAGGCCTAGGAACTTGAAATTTTCAGGGTGGATTTGGATCGCGAATATCGCGACCACGTTCATCAATGAGCAAAATTAAACAGGGGTTTTCGTAAATATGGCTGTTCAAAATATTTTTATTCCATAATTTCGAAACTACTGATTGGATTGGGATGAAATTTTGCACCTAGCTTAGGAATAGTGAATTCAAACTACGTGCCAAATTTTGTCCAGATCGCACCACCAAGACCATAGATACCGTAAAAAATTCTAGCGAATTATCGAAAAAAAATTGGTCACCGAAAGCACTGACATGAAGTCTGGAGTTTCGCCTAAGTTTAAGAATTTTTGTGACAGCTGTCGAAAATTTCTTAAACTGGAAAATGCGAATCCACCTACAAGGTGCATGTACGAGCGCTCAAAAGCTCCTGCCTTCACGGCAGTGCTTTTCGTAATTTTTTCAGACATAAAGTTGTGTTTTATGAAATGCATAAAATATCTAGAGCAAATTAAACCAAAAGTTCAACAGTTCAACAGCACTTGAAGATAAATTCTAAACAGAGGAAAATACGACAAAAGACGCCTTCAGGAGAAAATTGCGTAACTCAGATTTTTAAACATTATTTGTGTTGACTTATTGAAATATATGTAAGTTTATTCATTCATTTGAAGAGAAAAAAGGGTTTTTTCAAAAAACTCATATTATCAACCATGTTGCCGAACAGATTCCACCAAAATACCATTTCCTAAAAAATATGGAGTTACGTAGTTTTCTTCGGAACACGACGAAATGTTAATGGCCCATAGCTCAGTTATCTCAATGTCCGGTAGAAGGCGCATCGAGTATCGCTTATGTCAATAATTCGAGATTTCACACAGCTAATATAATATTATCATCATTTATTATGCATTCAAACATGATGATCTAACATAAAATTCATTTCTTAAATGTAAACATCCATTGTGCCATGTTATTATAAGTTCTCACTAGTTCCTTTTTGCATTTCCACATTTTCGAGATATCTCCGCATTCCTTGATTTTCAAATTTTTCAAACAATTGGAATTAGTTTCATTTTTCTTCACTTTTGACATGATCCAGATATCCTTCGCTGCTTCTTTCATCACTATTCTACCATCTTCACCAAGAACTCCTTTCCTTTCCAGAATGCACTTTTCTGAACATTTTCTGTACTTCTTCCTATTTTTCCATGATTCCACTCCAAATCCTTCTGTCATGTTCTGATTGTTGAGTTTGAGAGCACAATCTTTCTCGTAAGTTTCTCCAAAATCCTGTAAGAAGGGGAAAAATTGTATGTACATCATACTTCAATGTAATATTCACCAAGTAGTGTTTCAATGTGTGATGGGTGTTGTTTTGAATTTTATTTGGGAAAACGTGGAGTTTTTAGTTCGTTGCTCATCAGTCTTCCGAAGTGATGAAGCTAATGAATCTCTCGAATCAATGAATTATCTTTATGAATAGATACAAATAATGAGCTCGACCAAATTCAACAGTTTTGATACCCTGGAATCCTTTGGCCGAGCACTCAAAGACCGACAAATTTCGGATCGCCTCGAATCGTGTTCGACCACAGCAAAACGCAATTTGTTTCGTGCTGAAAAAATGTCCACATTGACTCATGAGCCAATAATCGCTATTCGTGAATACGAATCGGTAGATATTCCTATCCCTAGCATGAACATTGTTCGACGGTCTGCCGCGCGTAACCGCGCATCATGAAGTGAGCATTCAGAACCTGATGATATAAACGAAAGGTTATAAAGTTTATTTTCTTACCAAGACACATTCGGACATCTTCCTGTAGTCTTCGCATTCCTTGACTCCGTCAATCTGTTCCACACACTCCAGGTATTCCTCAGGCGTTTTCAAAATGCTAATGAAGAACACTTTTTTTCTTATGTTGTTCACATCAAATTTACCATCTTTCAGATCCCCGGTTTTTTCATCTATACATTTCAATGCGCAGAATAATTCTTTTGGGGTATCCTTAGATTTCTGACGGTCGAAGAGATATTCCTTCGACGTTTTTAGGAACGTTTCGTGGGTGAAGCCATTCTGCTCCTGGCACTCCTTGTTAATTTTATTCATCTCTTCATGTGTTAGTTCCATATCCTGGAAATCGATAATGGTATTCTATGAAATCGATACTTGAATAGATTAATACAGAATTATATGAAATATATCAAAATTCTCAACACATCGGAAAAACTCAATTTTCTTTTCACTCGAAACAGCTGTTTCTGTAAAAGGGTCAGCGATCTCATGAAAAAAGCAAATTGAGTGAATATTAATATACGGACGATTACCCGATATGTCACATGATTGGTGGTTTCCGTTGGTGACTAGGAAATATGAAGTAGAGCCGCTATTTTTTCAGTCTTCATTGAATACGTTTTAGCCCTGGAAAAGCGATGAAGTGTGGAAATTTCCGCAGAGTAAGGAACGTTCACATTTTCCCAACAAAAACAGATTATGTCATTAATTTTTGAACTATGCTGGTCTAGAACGATCTCAATATGAAGACGATGCAGACACCAATTGAGGGATGAGAAATGAGTAGCCAATAAAACAATTAATTTCTCACAGGTAAGATCACTGGACTCGAACCTGCAATTTTTCTCATTAGACGTTTTCAATAATTGCCAGCGATTGAGCTCGGATAATTGTATCTTCTGATTGTTGAATAACGTTATAAACACGAGAAAGTGTCAAGTTGTGAAAAAATTAAAGACTCCAGGTTCCTCTCGCGGCCCTTCCAGATGCACCGCCTTTGTGTGACGATTCGGGAAGTAGAACCTGAAATGAACATTCTACATCGAAGATGTCCTATCTACCCTCATTTCTTTAGGTTCCGAAAATCTTTTACAAAAAAGGTGAGATTGATTTTTTTATAACTTATCGATTCTTGGGCAATAAACTAAAGATGATGATATCTGACTATAAGTCAGAACAATCAATCAGCAAGTCGCGGACAGAGAGAAAATCATCTTAGTAGAAAACCAGAATCTTCTGTGAAATATCGTCGCATATTCGTGCAAAACCGAATCTTCTGATACCTACCGCCGTGTTCATCGCGCCATTGTGCCTTCTGTGTGAAATTGAGCAACTTTGAGTTAAGTGTCTTCAGCTTTTAAACAATCAGGTGACAACTCCGGAATTACGCAGAAAGAAGGTTCATCCTCTGCTTCCTATCCTTCAACCCTATTTCAGTATTAGCCCGTGGTGATTCGCCGAGACTCTGTCACCACCCTCTTGCTTTGCTCAAAGTGTTCGATTTCACAGTTCTTCTGAGGGGGGTCGCAAACCATTTACGACCGTTCACAGGCTCAAATGCTACCGAAAAAATCATTCATTTATAAAAATTTCAACACATAAAATCATAAAACTTTATTTTGTCTTCTGCATTATTTTTATTGGTCATCAAATCTATCAGGGAATTCTTAGATCTAACAATTAATCCAGGGAGGGGATTGATGCAATACGGTTTGTGTGCGTTTATTATTCTTCCGTGAATCATGAAACATACAGAAATTAATTAATTCCGCAAATCGTGACTACAATCCATAACTTTCTTTATGTCTGAGCAATCTGAAACTTCTACTCCTTTCAAACACTCCATCAAAGTATCGAATTTGTCTGCACCGACGTGCCTGATAAGTTTCTTATCTTTCCTGGCCTCTTCAATATTTATTTTTCCTCCAGACAATATGCCTTGTTTTTCCATGGTGCATTTAACAGTACATAACATCTCGGTAGACGGAGGTCCCGTTGGTCTTTCGCCCCTTTTGTGGCCCTCCATTTTCAAACCGTTCGCTTCTGCGCATTCCCTGAGTATAGCGTGGTGTTTATCTCTCTGGAATAAAATATGTGGATATTTGAGGTTGGTAATATAAGCTTTGTTTACACAGCATTTAAAACCGATTTAGGACTAATCAGAGCATGCGTACATCCATTTTAAGGCCCCTATGGGTGTGTTTTACAGATTTTTTGAACTGTATGCCCATTAGTGTTTGTGTTGAAAAGAAAAGGGGATTAAACCCTTCAAGATCCTATTACTCACATCGTCATCTGCTTGCAGCGCAACAACAAAGGCAGCAAAAACGAAGAGTACTTTGATAGAAGACATATTTGATTTCGAATGCCACGAGAAAAATTATATCTACCTTTATATCCTACGGAATTCGAATTAGACAAAGATGGAATGATTTGAATGAATTGTCGCCTGGACGAAAGTGGCAAAAATTATTTAATTTTTGATTGTGGAGGACAATTTCCTGGTGATTTAGGTGTTATGATTAAATCCATATTAACATGATTATAAGACTAAAATCAACCAAGTGGAACAGAATATATTTTTGTAAACAATATAACACCCATCATTTGGTCGTCAACCTGAGCTTTGAACTTGATAAAAATAACCAACGATATTATGAATGAAAAATTTTTTTTGGAGATATCTAGAAGTCCGTCGAATTAGTTGATATCGAAAATGAGAATAAGTGAATTGGAGTGTGAAATGGAGTAAAAATAGAGAGATAAGTGATGATTTCTTACGGTTTTTTAGCCTCTTAATATAATTTGTTTCAAATTTTCATTTCCACTCCGGTACCATAAAGGTTATGAATGAATTTCGTTCATTCGGACCAATGAAACGAATTTAAAGGAAAAATAAGAATAGTTTCACTTGAAAATAGAAGAAAGTGATGATTTCCCAGCCCCAACATACGTATTTTTCCAGGTTTTCTCAACAATTTATTTGACAAAATAAGATACCCCAGTCAGATCAATAATAAAAAAAATACGAAAAGCACTGCCGTGAAGGCAGGGACTTTTGAGCGCTCGTACATGCACCTTGTAGGTAGATTCGCATTTTCCAGTTTTAGAAATCAATTGAAGGAATTTTCGACAGCTGTCAAAAAAATTCTGAAACTTAGGCGAAACTCCAAACTTCATGTCAGTGCTTCAGCTGACCAATTTTTTTTCGATAATTCGCTAGAATTTTCTACCGTATCTTGGTGATGCGATCTGGACAAAAATTCGCACGTAGTTTGAATACATTATTCCTCAGCTAGGTGCATAATTTCATTCCAATCCGAAAAGTAGTTTCGAAACTATCAGGAAAATAATATTTTTAATATTATATAATTGATTGATTTAATTGAAAATTTCAAGTTCCTAGGCCTTTCCATTCAAAAGTTACAATTTTCTATGGTTTCTATGTTTCTGGTCATGCGACCTGGAGAAAATATCGCTTTAATATATCATTCTCGATCAAAATACAAAATTTCATCTCGATCGAATCCGTAGTTTCGAAATTATCGAGAAAACAAAATTTCAAACGACCGTATTTACGGAACCCCTAGTATAATTCTGCTCATTGATGAACGTGAACGCGACATTTCAGATCCACACCTATCCTGAAAATTTCAAGTCCCTAGGCCTTTCCGTTGGAAAGTTATGATTTTCGATGGTTTCTATGGTTCTGGTCATGTGATCTGGAGAAATGTAGCTTGAATATATCATTGTCCATCAGTATACAAAATTTCGTCACGATCGAATCTGTAGTTTTGAAATTATCAAGAAAACTAAATTTCAAACGACCATATTTACGGAACCCCTAGAATAATGTTGCTCATAGATGAACGTGATCACGACATTCGAGATCCACACCTAGCCTGAAAATTTCAAGTCCCTAGGCGTTTCCGTTCAAAAGTTACAATTTTCTATGGTTTCTATGGTTCTGGTCATGCGATCTCGACAAAATTTCACATGTAGCTTGAACACCTCATTTTCCATTTAAGTGCAAAGTTTCATCTCGATCAAATCTGTAGTTTTCAAGTAATCAGGGAAACAAAACTTTGAACGGCCATATTTACGCCAATTAACGAACTTAACCGAGGCATTCGGGAACTGAACCCACACTGAAAATTTCAAGTCTCTAGGTTGTTCCGTTCGAGAGTTATCGTGCTTGCGGCCGGACGGACGGACAGACTCGAATTTTTCGACGGATTCGTCATCAGTGAGTCGAACATAGTCGTTTGAGACCATTTTCGGCTCAAAATTCGAAAAATACAGACATCGTGACGAAATGATATAGCCCTCGTGTAAGTAGTACGAGCGCTCAAAAATTATCATTCGTTCATTACGTTCCTCGAATTGTTGATGTTGCCACAGCATTACTAGAATAAGTAAATTGAGCACCAATAAAAAAATAAGGTTCCCTGATATATTCAATATAATTCGGTGATTCCATTTATTGAAGTTTATATAATAAATTCATAACCGAATGAAGACGTTATATTTATGTATTTATTTATATTATTTGTCATACTGGCAATGGATACTGAAGGCCATTTTGGTACACAGGAAAAACAGTTTTTCTGGTATATTCAATATACCTTATTCGGTGATTCCATCTTTCGAAGATAATAAAAATTAAATGACAGTCCTTGTCGAACAGAAAAAAGCGCGCAAAAGCTACTGACTTCACGTCAGTGCTCTTCAAATATTCAAATTCGATTTTTGTATTTCACGGTTTTGGAAACGTTAATTATGAAAACTTCAAGATTTTTCAATTGTTTTTTTTTTAATTCCACCTAGGTTTCTGGAAACGTGATCTATGAAAACTTCAAGCAGTTTAGATTTTTCTTCGACCTTAAAATGATACGACAATTCTCACTCGCTCTTCTCAAGTTGGGGAGTTTTGAGTTATGTAGCATAATCAGAGAAGAAAGCGAATAATCTGATCATTCGAAAGATAATCTCAAAAATGTTCATTTTGACAGCATTTTGACTCGGACACTAAACATATTGAACTTCCTCATATCCTTTATAATATCGAATCCTTGTGAATCGAGGAACACTATCTTCATCTCCGAATGATGTGAGATTTCATACTATACAGGGTGTTTTTCAAGGTGAGCCTTTTTTTTGACAGGTGCTAGAACTCACCAAAAGAGATCATTTCGTCGGAAATTGATCATATAAAATATTCAATTGGAAAAAAGTGCAAAAAATCTTGGGGATCAAGATCTTAATACGACTCTGGATCGTGTTATCTCTCTGTTAGGAGATCTGACATGAATCACGGTGCCAAATGCGTTCCAGCAAGTAAATAAAGTGCTGGATTTCATCGTAAATTTGTATATTTTCTTTCAACTTTTATTAGGAAATATTCCTGAACGATATGATTCTTGAAGTTCAAACTAAGGAGAGGAAAAATAACTGATTGAAAAGGGCTATAAAGAAAAATTAGGAAGTTCACAAACTCACCCATAAAATTGATCCAAATTGTTCACAAAATTGTTCGAAGTGGTCACCATTCGTTTGATATGTGCACAAAGTCTTGCCCGGCGTAAAAACGAATAATTACATGCAGCAACTTCCACATCAGTTTGCTCACGAATAATTTCACAAGCATTTGCAATGCGTTGTTTTAGTTCTTCAAAACTATTCACCTAACCGTAACTGTACACTCATGCTTTAATTCAAATCACCCCAAAAGAAGAAATCAAAGGGATGGAGATCCAGAAAGCTTGCAGGTCAAGAAATCGACCCACCACGTCTTATCCACCTATTTGAAAACACATGACGAAACTCGGAAAAGTCACAAAAATCATACGCTCTGTCAGAAGATTTCCCGTGAACTGAACGCATTTAAAGGTGTGTACAGACATGCTCCGAATATCGTACCGAACCGTGTCGCGTACCCCGCGAGAGCGAATCAAATTCATCGCACGTAGAGGTGCAATTTGAATTCGTGAATTTGATTCGCTCTCGCGGGGTACGCGACACGGTTCGGTACGATATTGTGAGCATGTCTGTACACACCTTAATAAACACATTTGGATCTCGAAACGTATCGTCAGATCCGGACTGAGAATTTCTCAGATTCGCGGGTAACTTTGATTTCGAAATACTCGACTTTAGTGAATATTTTATTTTCGATTTTCGAAATTTTGACTTGTTTTGATGAGTTCTAGCACCTGTCAAAAAACCTAGTCTTTGAAAACACCGCTTATACTGGTGAATGTTTTCATTTGGTTATGAAAATATTTTCCGAATTAAAATGATATTAAATACTCACCCATATTTAACTGATGGTTCTCCATTCTCATAAAAATCTTCTTCAACTGTGTCCTTCTCTCCACGAGATTCAGATTGGTCCAACATTTTCGAGAGTACACAACTAAAATTTTCTGGAAATGAAGCTATGATTCTCCCAGATTTACTTTCTCACATTTAGAAACTGCCACTACTTAGATGGATAGAGATCTCCTTTACTGATGCGAGCAAATGAAGATGAATTCTACACAAACATCAGTTGAACTGACCAAATCAGGAATATTCACAAAATATATAAAATTCACATAGGTATGTAGTTTGAGTCGTTTTCGTAAAGTCCAGAGATTTTGGTCGCATCTTCAAATTGGTCGTTAGAGCGGTCTTCCATCCAACCCCACAACGCTGTTTGGCTTCAAAGCTAATCAACCTATCTCCCGGTATCTTGACACAATATTCAACTTGACAGCGATGTCAAGTTTCTAAAATGTTGTTTAGTGAAAAATTAATTATGATCTTTGATCAGTTTTCGAGTATTGCTATACATTTTTCCACAAAAAAAGTAGGAAAAAGACGGTTCCGCACAAATATTTTGATTGCTTCAGTGTTTTCACGATTTTCCAAAACGTCTTTGAAAATTTGAAGCGCATCCGAGTGGTGACTATATTCTACACCTTCACTATAACTTTTCCCAATTAACAATTAATTCAGGTAGGCAATGAGGCAATCAAGTTTGTGTTCGCTTTATAATTCTGACGTTTGAAACATACACAAATATTGATTAGTTCTGCATATGGTTATAATGATTACAATCCATAATTTTCTTTATGTCTGAACAATCTGAAACTTCTACTCCTTTCACACACTCCATCGCAGCATCGACTTCATCTGCACCGACGTGCTCGATAAGTTCGTGATTTTTCCTGGCCTCTTCAATATTTATTTTTCCTCCAGACAATAGGCCCTGTTTTTCCAAGGTGCATTTGAGAGTACATAACATCTCGGTAGACATAGGTTCCGTTGGTCTTTCGCCTCTTTTCATGCCCTCCATTTTTAAACCATTGGCATCTGCGCATTCTTTGAACATAGCGAAGTCTTTTTCTTTCTGGAATGAAAAATGTGGATATTTAAGGGTGGTAATGTATATAACTAAGCTTTGTTCACACTGCGTTTAAAACCGATTTGGGACTAGGCAGAGCATGCGCACATCCGTCTTAGAGCACCTATTGGTGTGTTCCGCAGGTTTTTTGAACTGTGTGCCCATTAGTTCGAGTTGAAAAATAAGGGGACGAACCCCTTCAAAACCTTATTACTTACATAGTCATCTGCTTGCAGCGCGACAACAAAGGCAGCAAAAACGAAGAGTACTTTGATAGAAGACATATTTGATTTCGACTGCCACGAGAAAAATTATATCCACCTTTATATTCGTCGAAAATCGAATTAGACAAGGTTGAAATGATTTCAATGAATTGTTACCTGGACGAAAGTGTGCAAAAATTATTTAATTTTTGATTGTGAAGGACAATTTCCTGGTAGTTTAGGTGTCAGGATTAAATCTATATCATTATGAGCACCAAGTGGAACAGAATATTTTGGGCAAACAATATAACACCCATCATTTGGTGTTCAACCTGAGCTTTGATAATGAGAAAAATAATCAAGGATATTATGAATGAAGAGAATTTTTTGGAGCGAAAATGCAATTTTTTTTTAATTCATCTACAAAATTACTACTTACATAATATATTCATGTGAGAGTACACATATTTATAGTGGAAACCCTCAAATCATCATTGCTCCCAGTATATGTAGATAATTTCCATCATTCACAAATTGTATATTTCTACAGCAACAAAAATGAATTTTGTATATCTTATTCATTCATTATTCTACCAAGTGATTGCTCAAGTATTGTTCACTTAATGTATATTATCCCCACAATTTTACCTTAATTTTTTTCAGGTTACATCCTATCTTCCTGAAGACTGCACTGTGGAATCGCATACAGCCGCCCGTTCTTGTTTTTATAAAACGAAAATAGACCTGGAAGAAATTATCAATTTCAAATTTTTGGTGTTCACTGAAGACGATTATACCGACAATTTTTTATGCTATGTGAAGTGCTTTTTGAGTAAAATGAATGTAATCAGCTCCGAAGGAAAGCTGAACGAAAGCAATCCAGTCCAAAAAAATTGTTATTTCACGAGTTACGTGTTCAATAGGAAAAATTTAGGTAAATGTTTGGAGAGAATTGAGGAGGTTGAGTTCTGTTTGGATATTTCTCGTATTATATGGTGTCTCACAAGTTCTCGAATATATTAAGAGAATATTTATGGAATAAATGAATAAAACCCATAAGAACATTCCATTACTTATCGGAACCTCACCAATTTAGGCTTAAGTCTATTTTTTGAACACATCTGTATATAATTCTGTGGTTTTTATTCCTCCAAATGTCAAAGTTTGAGGTTATCAAAACGCCTAGAATTTATAATCATTAACGTACAAGAACAAATAATTCACAGATAAAATGGTATTATTCTCTGACTTGCTTTTTCCCTATAGTATATCTGGTTTTTTTAGCTGGTTTTAGTGCTAGGAGATCTTCATATCCCACATAGATGCAACAGTTTACCTTTGAAATTCAAAAAATTATTGGCTCCTGGAAGAATTCAGCATATACTCTGTACTGGCAATTTATGTACTAAAGAATCGTACGATTACTTGAAAACTTTGGCTAGTGATGTACATATAGTGAGAGGCGATTTCGATGATGTGAGCTACCACGTTGAAATTCATATTGAAATTTTAACCATCGATGTTTTCCAGAATTTGAATTATCCAGAACAAAAGGTGGTCGCAGTTGGGCAATTTCGAATAGGTCTCACACATGGACATCAAGTTGTACCTTGGGGTGATCCAGAATCTTTAGCGGTCATGCAGAGACAGTTGGATGTAGATATTTTGATATCGGGTCATACACACAAATTCGAAGCTTATGAACATGAGAATAAGTTCTACATTAATCCAGGATCAGCCACAGGAGCATATAATGCTTTAGACAAGTAAATGAATGTTATACTAATTCTTTAAATATCCAGAAACACTTTTTTTTGACACATCAACATGCCGTTATTCTGAATTCAGATGAATTATCTTGTGGATGCGAGTTTCATCTCTTCATCCTTGAGTGTTATCAAATCTTTTTGAATATTTTTTCGTAGCACAATCAAATTATACTTACATATATTTTTTTTACAGCAATATCATTCCCTCCTTTGTTCTGATGGATATCCAAAACACAACGGTTGTTACCTATGTCTACCAACTTGTTGGCGATGATGTTAAAGTTGAGAGAATAGAATATAAGAAGATTTAAGTGATCATTTTCCATATTTTTATATAAATAGGTTATAAGGAGTTGAGCTCTCGTGTTAATCTGATTTTATTTGTATATTTTTACTTTTAGAGCAAATTGTTGAAGTAATTGAGTTAAATCAAATTATATTTTAAAGGAAGATATATCCCTGCGTACTGTATATATTTGAGAAAGAATTGAGAGTTGCATTCATTGTTCGAATGAATGTATGGAAATATTGTAATTTGGAAAAGACCTAAATTATAAAACACTCTTGAACAAATCGTAGGAGTTTTATTTCGATATCTGAAATGAAGATGGGCCAACTCGAAATAAATATATTCAGAAAAAATAAAGTAAAGGTGCACGAAAAAATTCATAATTAAAATAACTCTAATAATTCCTAGATTATGACAGAAATGGTTTTTAGTCATTGTGCAGAAATGTTTGTGCTTAGTCAATGTGGTTGAATGATTGACAATTGAAATAGTTAAATAAAAAAAAAA
The DNA here is from genome assembly GCA_963966015.1 of Aphidecta obliterata. Taxonomy (NCBI): domain Eukaryota; kingdom Metazoa; phylum Arthropoda; class Insecta; order Coleoptera; family Coccinellidae; genus Aphidecta; species Aphidecta obliterata. The sequence continues at coordinate 11,760,633 of OZ014434.1, read as the reverse complement.
TTCGAAAACATCGACAAAGTATCCTCTATAAATTATCTTTAGGATAGCAGCTTTTTCGTGCTTGTTTCTGTGCACCAAAACGACCTTGTGTGGTCACTGAAGGTCAAGTACTATCAAATCTCGACGTTTTTTCGGTGTACCAAAAAAACCATCACTATGTTAATCGTCAGTATGACCAATACTGTCAATTTATTTTTATAAACTTCAATAGATAGAATCATTTTGAATATACCAGAAAAACTTATTTGTTTTATCGGTGTCCCAAATCACTTGATTGAGTAATGCTATGGCAACATCAACGAGAAACGTAAAGTCTGAATGATAATTTTTTTATTATTGATCTGACAAGAGTAGCTTGTTATAGAACAAAACTGCCATATGGTCAACGCTAGTTTACAGTAACCTGCTCGAGATTACAGATTCAAGACCAAGACCATTCGATGGGTGAAGAAGGAGTCTGTGGTCAGCCCAAAACACAGAATGGCTTTTTTACAACTTGGAAGAGGTTGGAAAAATGATAACAGAAGGCTACCTTAGTTTTCTACTCTCTTAGTTTCTAGCCTCTTAGTTTACTTTTTGAAAACGTACAGGAGGTTTGGTATTCACTTAATTTCTGAACCCTCAAGTGAGAGGCTTCTCTGCAGTGTGAATGAATTACTGACATTCTGGTTATTCCATTTCCATTTGTAGCAAATTCTAGGTGCTTTTACCCCAAATTAGTGCTATTATCAAAAGTAAATCTTAGAGAACTTCTTGTATTAACGATAATAGTTTGATCATCACCTTTTCTAATCATATCTGGGTTTTTGCAATACTCTTCGAATAATACTAGTTGAATTACTATACTATATGTAATTGTTATAGCTTTCAGCTGATATTACGGTTATCCACGGGCAGCATCAGTGTCGTCATTATGTTCATCATTTTTAATTATCATTGCTCAACTGTATCATGAAATAGAGCCACCTGATTGAGAACTTTAGATTGTTCGTACTTTTCACTCATCATTATCAGTTATACACAATCCTTGATGCGATTACTGCCCAGGGAGACAGCTATCGTTGACATAACTCTATTAATTGTTCAATGGGGACAGTTCGCATAGGCTCTCATCCAGCGTGAGAAAAATGACTATTCTCTTTGAATATAACGCCAACGAGGGAATTTAATTGATTGAGGGTTGTGCTCGGGAAAAGACCCACCTTCCGATAGTTGAATTCCTGAGAAGTACCTCACATCACTGGATTCTCATATAATCACCAATTAGGGTTTAAGGAGTTATTAGTGCAGCATTTAACTTACACAATCATCTTTGAACATTATATGAGGGAATTCTCGACAGTCGATCTTTTGCCGACTACGGGTATACTTTACTTGTGGATCAATTGAATACGTACAAGATGAGGAGGGTTTTTGTTTTATAGTTTTTCTACCTCCTACCTTGTGGCACCCTGGAATAAACTTGTGATTTTCTTGTTTTGAGTGCTATAAATCTGATTTTGAATTTCCTACCTTCCCGTCAATTTCTTTTATTGAATCAAGCGTAATTTGGGTTGCATACACAACGTATAGTCCTTAAACCACTATACGATCACTATCTTGGCCAAAGATTATATAGAGTAATATTTTCACGTTAATTAGAACTCGTTTATGGAAGAGTTCTAGTTCTTTGTTGAAATAAGAAGAGAACTGTTATGCCGTCGATAGTTCTAGCTTTTAGCGCATAAAATTACCAATACAGTACATTATGTCAAGTAAAATATTGAGAAAATGAGAAATATTTCAAAACCTGAAAAGAAAACGTAACATAAGGTTAGAAAACCTTCTTAGAAAACGTCATCTTCTCCCATTTTTGAGCGCTCGTACTACTTACACGAGGGCTATATCATTTCGTCACGATGTCTGTATTTTTCGAATTTTGAGTCGATAATGGTCTCAATTGACTATGTCCGACTCACGGATGACGAATCCGTCGGAAAATTCGAGTCTGTCCGTCCGTCCGGCCGGCCGTAAGCACGATAACTCTCGAACCGAACAACCTAGGGACTTGAAATTTTCAGTGTGGTTTCAGTTCCCAAATGCCTCGGTTGAGTTCGTTAATGGGCCAAGTTCCACCAGGGGTTCCGTAAATATGGCCGTTCAAAGTTTTGTTCCCCTGATTTCTTGAAAACTACAGATTTGATTGAGATGAAATTTTGCACTCAAATGGAGAATGAGGTGTTCAAGCTACATGTGAAATTTTATCCAGATCGCATGACCAGAACCATAGAAATCATAGAAAATTGTAACTTTTGAACGGAAACGCCTAGGGACTTGAAATTTTCAGGATAGGTGTGGATTTCGAATGTCGTGATCACGTTCATCTATGAGCAAAATTATACTAGGGGTTCCGTCAATATGGTCGTTTGAAATTTAGTTTTCTTGATAATTTCAAAACTACAGATTCGATCGTGACGAAATTTTGTATACTAATGGAGAATGATATATTCAAGCTACATTTCAACAGATCACATGACCAGAACCATAGAAACCATAGAAAATCATAACTTTCGAACGGAAAGGCCTAGGAACTTGAAATTTTCAGGATAGGTGTGGATCTGAAATGTCGCGTTCACGTTTATCAATGAGCAGAATTATACTAGGGGTTCCGTAATTACGGTCGTTTGAAATTCTGGTTTCTCGATAATTTCGAAACTACAGATTCGATCGAGATGAATTTTGTATTTTAATCGAGAATGATATATTAAAACAATCTTTTGTCCAGATCGCATGACCAGAACCATAGAAACCATAGAAAATTGTAACTTTTGAACGGAAAAGCCTAGGAACTTGAAATTTTCAGGGTGGGTTCGGATCGCGAATATCGCGGCCACGTTCATCAGAGAGCAGAATTAGACTAGGGGTTCCGTAAATTTGGCTGTTCAAAATATTTTTTCCCTGATAATGTCGAAACTACTGATTAGATTGGGCTGAAATTTTGCACCTAGCTTAGGAATAATGAATTCGAACTACGTGCCAAATTTTGTCCAGATCGCACCACCAAGACCATAAATACCGTAGAAAATTCTAGCGAATTATCGAAATAAAATTGGTCACCTAAAGCACTGACATGAAGTCTGGAGTTTCGCCTAAGTTTTAGAATTTTTGTGACAGCTGTCGAAAATTCCTTCAATTGATTTCTAAAACTGTAAAATGCGAATCTACCTACAAGGTGCATGTACGAGCGCTCAAAAGCTCCTGCCTTCACGGCAGTGCTTTTCGTTATTATTAAATGTAGGTATCCCTATAATCCTTCAAATTCGCTTCACTGACCAGAATTAATTAATTCATAACTCTCTGGCATCGAAAAGAAATTTTAGTTCTAAAAATCTGGGAATATAAAACAAAACATATTATATGGGGGTGGAAATTTGTTAGTAACTTAGATGAATAATATAATATTTTATTATTCGTCTATATGCTTAGAAATCATTACTCACCAACTCACCTCTATTCGTTAGTCCATTTCATCAATTTCGACTGCATTCTAGACGGAATGAAGAAAATTAATGCATTGGAATAGCATTCATAACTTCACACCAAAATCGATCTGAAATTCCTGGAAGCTGAAAGTGGGTGTTGAAGAAACGTACAAGGATTCGTTTTTTTTTGGTTCAACTCTCGATCATTCGAGAGGAATCATGACTTCGTCAAAGTTTGAAAAGAGGGAAACGTCAGAGGACATCTGTAATCTTCGACTTGGTCCCGTTGATGGTAAATTTTCCACTCGAGCTCGTTCTTTTTATATGACACAGCTAGAAAGCTGACAAGTAGACTGAAAATTTCAGCAGGATATGGCGAAAAAATCCCGAGATATACCAAGGTTTTGAAAAATAATTCGAAAAATATTTTCTAGTGACGAAATTTCACATGAACCTTCGTGTCGTTATCTAACCACTAAAAAACCAGATGGCATTATCTACGGAAGCCTTCGACAGACTTCAGATATCAACTCAACCGGCGCATTCAGACCTGGAACGTACCCTGAAGATTTCGAAATTCTAGGTTCTAGGCCTGTTCTTTCGAGAGTTACCGTGTTTTACGGACGGAAAGAATCAAATTTGACCACGAATTCTTCATATGTGAGTCCAACTTAATCGGTCACGGTCCAAAGTTCGAAAATAACAGACATTCGACCAAAGACTGTGATTTTCGAATCGGATGAAGAATTATTCATATTCAAATTCAATTCTGTCTGGCCGGCCTTCCGTAATTGCTGCAAAAATTTCAGCATTTACCCAAAATAAAATAGTTTTATCACCAATTCAATTTTTTGCATGTTTCAAATGGTTTTTATCGAACGGTTCCTTCACGAATATTGCACATTGTACCAATTCAAAGAATACTAACTGAATTGTTCAATTTTCTGTGTAAACCCTCAACACAAAATCGGGGGCCCAACTTCCTGATAAGAATAACTTTGTTGTTACCGACTTCATTATATAAGTTAATAAGTTCTATGTGTGACTTTGTACACGCAAGTTTGAATTGCAGTTGAATGACCTTATCAATACAAACGTGACAGACAACAAGTGATGGGTATGCTCGAAACAGTGGTTTTTGATAACGCAATTTCAAGAGCGACAATAAAAGATAACCAGAGGAATTATGAATATAACTGTTGGTGATATTATATATACTATTGGTTCGGATTTCGAACTTTGATCGGAATTGAAACTTCATGGCAGACATGATACCTATCCAGTATATATCCACATATAGAAGTATATATCCACATTAAGATTTGGTCCATTAGTTCTATGTGAACATGTTATTGCATGGATTATATTCGTACATCAATCGATGGATTTTCTTATAGTAGTCCTAACTTATTTCATTTCTGAAAATCTCTTCTCAGCATACCTCATTAGGTACCCGAAAGACCCGTACGGGACCCTTATGTTGTGTCAACCCTTTTTTTCTGTCCGTCTGTTTGTCGAGGCTTACAACTTCTAAATGAATTCCTTGAGCGTCATGCACAGTAAAGGAATATAAGAAAAACTTATTGAAACTGAAATGTATGATCTGTTCTCCGTAGCCCTCACTTCCTCATCAAAGCCGGGGTCCGGACAATTTTCTAAATATTTCCATCCCAAACACCAATTTCATCACGACTGAAAAAATATTATTCACAAGATATTGACAAAGCCATGGTCCCCTCGAAGCTATTTCAAACATGCCACAAAGCTCAATGCAATCTACAATTTATTCCAAGAATATGGCTCTTCCTGTGTCCTCATTGTACTGAAACATATACCGTGATATTAGAAAGTCGTGGACAGAAGAAAAGCGGAGGAACACGAAGTAAGACCATGTACACTAAATGTTTCTCACGTAATTACCCGATATTTTGAAGAAAATTTTCATTTAAGGTTAGTGTATCTGTGAGAAAAAACTTCAGGGAGGGCAGTGCTCCATATTGCCCTCCCTGGAGCCCGGAGTTCTCCGCCACTGTAGAATCTTTTAGAGAGATTTCTTTTTCAATTCTACCTTTGAGGTATCACTAAGGAAAGCTTTGTTAATAAAATGAGAAATCTTTCAGTTGGTTTTTTCTTAAATTACTGATGAAAAAAATCGAAACCGAATTTTTTTGAGTTCTTCTTCAAAATATCGAACCAAAATTACATTGTTCTGAATGTCGACGATGAATTATGCAGCTGAGAAAGGCGTTCAAAACTGAGTGCATTGTACCTTTCTTGAGTGCTGCTTGTGCGACCTACTCCATAGGGACAAGAACTGGTTTGACCCAAATCGAAACCAATTTCAACAACGCCGTTTCCTGCCACCTACCGCCTATCAACAATATTAATTCCACCAAAATCGGTCATATCAGTGTTCCAAACCAGATGAGAAAGTACTTTACATTTAAACTTGGTCGTCGTGAACTCCACCAGAAGTGATCGTGTGTCTTATTTACATTTTTTCATAGGTATATCTATATAAGATAAAGTTTCGGTATCTCGGAATACGCTCCCTGCTCTGTTGACTTCTTGTATGCGCGTCTACCAATAATTCGTTTAATATTACCGAACTCGATGTTATCGCAGTTGTCTTCTTCAGAGCAGATACGTTTGAAATTTGGACTCGTGTAGACGTCGAGTTTTTATTTATTGATAAGTGTTATAATGGCGTTTTCGGTAATAAGGAACGGAGTTAGGATTTCCAGGAAAATTTTCGATAAAGAAGTGGCTTTCAGTAATGTCACTTACAAAGTGAAAAGGGAATTTTCTCTCAATAAGGTAGGGTTTAAAAATTTAATGTAGGCATATAACTTATTTTCATCATGTTATATGAAAGAATGTTTGAGAAATAATCAGAGCGAATAATCACCATGGTTAATTTGAATATTAGGTTAAATAATTCTTCTACTTCCGATTCCTTTCCACTGGAAATATAATTTGGATAAACTATTTTTTTACGAAATTTTCTCATATTATCTCACATATTAGAAAACACAACAGGATATTTTTTAGGTGCCATGTGGTATCCAATAATCTTCACGGTTAGAAATATTGTGATACCTAGTTAAGTCAACATAATTCTAGAATTAAATCATTTATAGCAATTATAAACAAAACATTCATGTAATAAGTCAGCAAAGGTCCTTTTCCGAAAGAATTTTCGATTATAAATCTCCTGAAATATAACGTATATTCGCTGTGATTTATTATTCTGGGATTTGTTGGTAAACAAGCGAGCGCGCAAACTAAGAATATGTTAATTAACTTGAGTTCCACAAGGTAGAAACAATATGAACTTTGAATAATAAATGGAGCTTATCATTATTGAATTATTCAAATTTCTGGATTGAAACACCTCGAAAATTTTCTATTTTTTATGACTTGATACTTTATACCTACATTACCTAAACACATATATACCTTAAAAAATCCCGACATTACTTAAAAATAAAAATAAGGTGGGCCTACACTATATGTGCTTATTGAGTAGGAAAAAAAATTACATAATGGTTTGAGCAACGGGGTTAAACAAGGTTATAGAAAATGGACTATATATTTCAGAATATTGTCAGTTCGAACTGATTTTCAAAATTTAATAACTTAGCAACTCTTAAGAGTAGAGATAAGGGGTGAAATATGTTCGATGTAATAAGATCGATCGTATAAACCCATATTTCGAATTTCATGGTTCAATGTTGGATAGTTTTTCCGCATTCATTTTTTTGTTTATTTAATTTGGAATAAAAATCCGATCAAAAATCTTTGGAGGCAAAAAGTCGAGGGATCATATTTAAGAGAATTCCTTGCTAAAAATGTGTGTTCAATTAATGTTAATTAATCAAATACTTTTTCCCGCAAACCTGTACTACCAATAGTTCATGATTTATCCGAATCTATTACTTATATTTTTTTCGAAAAAAAGGATTTGTACCATTTTTTTGAAATTATTGAAGCATTTATTGTGAAGTCTAGAGAAGAGAGGGTGCGACGTGGAAATATTTCATCTTTCTGTGAAATTCGCAGGTATTTCCTTCAATTTCTGTATTCACTGAAAAAATGTCATAAATTGTGTAAATTTCAGTGGGGTTGAAATTTTTTTTAACTCAAAGGTTCCATTTATTATTGGAATAATCCAAAAGTACAAGTTTCATTATTAGTGTTGATTAAATGAAAAAAAAAATATGTCTTTCAAGAAGATTCGTTTGTACCAAAAAAAAAACGATAGACTAGTTATATTATAAATTTTCATATCAATTTGATATCAACAGATACAGTCTGGAAGTCATTGGATTCTTACAGAACCTTTGACCTACAAATCTGCGAATTTTGAATGAAGTAGCTGGCACTTTCACTCCGCTGTTATGGCCTTGTTGATTGTTTCTGATGAATATATTATTTGCATAATTAATCTTACACAACTTATCATTTTTGTTCTCCTTCTGGCCTACGTGAGCTTTCAGATGTATTCGCTCCATTGAATGCTTCTTTTCACGGTATTTTATTATCTCGTTGACCCATTTAAGGATTTCCTTCACTATTATTTGTGTGTTATTAACTTGTTCGTTCTAGCGATCCGATAAGAATTCCAACACTTTCAATAATTGATAAGGAATAGGCATAAGGTAGAATGTTATTTTTGGATTTTTTGTGTTCAACAAAAATTTGAATAAATTCCTGCGGGACCCATGATGTTATTTTGGATTTGAAATATTCTCAGTTGTATTTTGAATATGTTCAAACATGGTCTTACCCATATAAATTTTTTGAACATTTAAAAATAAGGTTGGGGTGTTCGCTCATCGAACATATTCCGCAAGAAATACCCTGATGAAATTTTTTTTTAAATTACCTTTATATTTATTTTTATATTTTTATAAAGAGGCTGTACCAATTGATCAATAAAGATTAATTCAACAGTTCAAACCATGCAGCTGCGTTTCTCTACTAAATGAATCTTCTCAGATGAATCAAACAACACTTTTCGTCAGGGAATACAGCAAACATTCCAGACCTAAACATGGCAGTAAATATTCAACTGAATCCGAGACTGATAGCGATTTAGATGAACTCGGCCACAGGGTAAGATACCACATTTGCAGAATTATTACTTTCTACATGGCTTATTGACAAAACTAAGCGACCTCATAAAATATTATTCGTGAATTATCATTTATTCATTCATTTTCAGGGTGAATCCGAATTCTACAGGAGAAAAATACGAACATTCCATAATATCATCGATGTCAATAAAGACGGAGTGCTATCCTTCCATGACATGGAATTACTAATGGAAAGATTTATCGCATTAGGAAACATAAGCAGTGACCACGTCAATGAATTCAAGGATATTATCAAGGTAAATAAACAATTGGATACACGGGGTGGACCTTGATTGTATGAATATTTCATTTTCAGGAATGGTGGGTCAAAAGATGGGGTGAAATAAGCCCGTACACCCTCATCACAGTAGAAGAGTATTTGGAATACATGCATCATGTTCTGAATGACAAGGAAATGGTTAGAAGAGCTCATTCTTTTATTCCCTACATTTTCAGGGTAAGGATATACATGCTTTCATGATATTTGATTTGAAGGATTTCACATCTTTATTGAGTTTTGGGGCAGATTTTCTGCCAAAAAGAAGTTGAATTTTGTTTTTGAATTTTCGCTCCGAGCATCCTTTCAATCATGAACAAAGACATCTTTTCATACCAGTGGCGGAGCCACTTAAATGGTTGAATATTCATTATCAAAAGTTTAACAAGTTATGAATTTATTTATTTTTCATTTATTTATTTGAATTGGGGTCGTTATGGCTCGGTTAGCCTTCCGGAAACTACGACCACATGGATCTTTTGTTCTCTACCCTCCTCATTCATAAAACCCAAGGAAGCCGTCCATGGTTTTGATAAAACCGACGAAGTCTTTAGGAGCCTTGACTGTTCTCTCGCGAGTATCCAGGACTGGCTTCCCCATACGAATGGTTCTTAGGCCAACCAACTCTGGACATTTGCATACCACGTGTTCAGCTATTTCTGCTTCTGATTCACAGAGCCTACAAATCTTATCTGCCGACTTTCCCACGCGGTACAAAAGGTATTTCTACCGACAGTGACTCGTCTAAGCAGTCCCACCATTACCCGAAGCTCAGCTCGTGGCAGTTTAAGGAGCTTTCTGGTATGAGTCGGTGAATGCACCACATATTTCTTTGCCTGAGCAAAACCAGGAGTGTTCCTCCAGAGGGTTATTCTGTTATCCAACTCCCATTGCCTTATTATGGTCTTTTCCAAACCTACAGCAAGGCTCATGTCCAGCAGGTGTTAACCTTGATGCTCTTTTCGCAAGTTCATCGGCTCTTTTATTTCCTTCAATACCACAATGCCCCGGTGACCATAATAGAGTTACGTAGAAATGCGTATGATCCTTATCTTCAGGACAATCTTAATCGCTGTCATTTAACCTCTGTGAGGGTCCACTTTGAACTATATCACGACGCTGATGATTCGTTATTGAGAAAATTCCTGAAATGGAGTGAATAAATTCCAGTTTAACATCACTGGCAACCCTGCCAGCTAACAGAAAAACTATCTCAATCTGATCTTTGCCAGTTTCTGTTTCCAATTCTGATCGACGGAAGTTCGATCCTATACCTGTTTTCGCGCCGTATCGGTATTTAGTTCAAAATTTAACGTAGTCTCGTTAGATTTGGAAGTCGAAGCAATCGATTCAGAAGGTTCTTTATTAACATATGCAGTCTGCTTGAGAAACTTCATCCTATCTAACCTCAAATAATGATTTGTTATAGCTCCTTCAGCATTTCTTTTTCTTTTTGCTGAGTCAGATTCCCATTACCTCCCGATATCTCTATCACGTTTAGGGCCCGGTCCTGACATCTTATGATCAATAAGTCGTATATTGTATTTGAAACCTGTAAAGAAGAACAGTAATAAAATAGTTCTTTTCTTAAAACTATATAAGAACTATAAAAATATTACTTCTCGGTATATGAGTACTAATACTTTGGTACCAACCTTTGCTTTCATTCTAAAACAAAATTCCTTAATTTCACTGATTGATCAGTGTCCTTTTATCAATTAAAGTTCAAAGAAATTTTGATATTTACGTTTTCAAACACTTGAAACCACACTGCACTTATTCTCACTTCAAAATCTGGCAGAAATACAAAATTTGGGAGATGAGAATCGTCGACGTTCGTGAGTAGGTACCCCTATTCATAAAGACGAAGCCATTCGGCCCAAAAAACCCTCATAAGCAGTGGCAGAAAAGACGCGAAGTGCGTAATAACTTGCAATAAAAAGTGCCAAACATTTACCGTAGCTTGTCGATAAACTGAGGAGGAAAAATTACGAAAGGCACTGCCGTGAAGGCAGGAGCTTTTGAGCGCTCGTACATGCACCTTGTAGGTAGATTCGCATTTTCCAGTTTTAGAAATCAATTGAAGGAATTTTCGACAGCTGTCACAAAAATTCTGAAACTTAGGCGAAACTCCATGTCAGTGCTTTAGGTGACCAATTTTTTTTCGATAATTCGCTACAATTTTCTACGCTTTCTATGGTCTTGGTGGTGCGATCTGGACAAAATTTGGCAAGTAGTTTGAATTCATCATTCCTAAGCTAGGTGCATCCATCCCAATCCAATCAGTAGTTTCGAAATAATCAGGAAAAAAATATTTTGAACAGCCATATTCACGGACCCCCTAGTCTAATGTTGCTCATTGATGAACGTGGCCGTGAATTTCAAGTTCCACGGACTTTCCGTTCAAAAGTTACAATTTTCTATGGTTTCTATGGTTTTGGAGATGCAATCTGGACAAAATATTGTTTTAATATATCATTCTCGATTAAAATACAAAATTTCATCTCGATCGAATCCGTAGTTTCGAAATGATCGAGAAACCAAAATTTCAAACGACCGTATTTACGGAACCCCTAGTATAATTCTGCTCATTGATAAACGTGAACGCGACATTTCAGATCCACACCTATCCTGAAAATTTCAAGTCCCTAGGCCTTTCCGTTCGAAAGTTATGATTTTCTATGGTTCTGGTTATGTGATCTGGAGAAATGTAGCTTGAATTTATCATTCTTTATTAGTATACAAAATTTCCTCACGATCGAATCTGTAGTTTTGAAATTATCAAGAGAACTAAATTTCAAACGACCATATTTACGGAACCCCTAGTATAATTTTGCTCATAGATGAACGTGATCACGACATTCGAAATCCACACCTATCCTGAAAATTTCAAGTCCCTAGGCGTTTCCGTTCAAAAGTTACAATTTTCTATGATTTCTATGGTTCTGGTTATACGATCTGGACAAAATTTCACATGTAGCTTGAACACCTCATTCTCTATTTGAGTGCAAAATTTCATCTCAATCAAATCTGTAGTTTTCAAGTAATCAGGGGAACAAAACTTTGAACGGCCATATTTACGGAACCCCTGGTGGAATTTGGCCCATTAACGAACTTAACCGAGGCATTCGGGAACTGAACGTACACTGAAAATTTCAAGTCTCTAGGTTGTTCCGTTCGAGAGTTATCGTGCTTACGGCCGGCCGGACGGACAGACTCGAATTTTCCGACGGATTCGTCATCAGTGAGTCGAAAATAGTCGATTGAGACCATTTTCGGCTCAAAATTCGAAAAATACAGACATCGTGACGAAATGATATAGCCCTCGTGTAAGTAGTACGAGCGCTCAAAAAGAATTAATCGTATATCTATTTCTAATGTGGTTCGTTTGGAGCATTCTATTGAAAGTGAATACCCAACTCAGAAGAAATTGAAATGTTTATTTAGTTTGATAACAAAAATAGTCATGGTAACAAAAAATTATGGTAATTTTATAAAAAGAATAATATGTATTTGAGTCTACACATAAAATTTACAATTAATCTACAAAATGATTTTCATTGTACAGTTTGTTTTTTAAGGTGAGCTTCTTTTTTGGCAGGTGATAGAACTCATCAAAACAGATCATTTCGCAGGAAGTGGATCATATAAAATATTCGATTTGGAAAAAGTGCGAAAAACCTTGGGCATCAATATCTGAATACTACCCTGGATCGTGTTATCTCTTTGTTAGGAGACTATGCCATATGCGTGCGTTCTTTTCTTCGCATTTATCGCAATTAAGTAGTCTCTTTCAACTTAGGAAGTTCACAAACCCACCGATAAATTTGATCCAAATTGTTTACGGAAATTGTTCGAAATGTTCATCATTCTCACCACATCAGATTGATCACGGAATAATGCCACAAGCATTTACAATGCGTTGTCTTAGTTCTTTTGCATTCAACTTATACCCTAATGTTTTCGAATTACCCCAGAGGAAGAAATCACAGGGGTTGAGATCGGAAAACTAAGGTATCATACGCATCATAGATGATTTCCCGTATACTGAATTTACCTCAGACAGCTGGAAATATCTACACATTAAGATATCAATACGAACCTAAATCAGATCCGGGCTAGAAATTTCTCAGATTCGCGGGGACTTGGATTTCGAAATACTCGGCCCTGGTGAATATTTTATATAACCGATGTTTGGTATATCGACTTATTTTGATGTGTTCTATTGCTGGTCAAAAAAAAGCCTCTTCTTTGAAAACAGCCTGTATGTTTACATGATTTTTCATCAATATGTATTTTCAGATTGGTTTTGTAGTAATGAAGTAATGTGTAAGGTTTCTCCATTTCAAAGAAAATTTTCATCCTTACAGGCAATCGATAAAGACCAGTCGGGCTCCATCTCGTTGGACGAGTACAAACTCTTCTTCGAATGCCTAGGACTTCCAGAAAAGGATGCTATTCTTGCATTTAGAGCTATAGATTCAAACGGAGACGGTATGGTAACTATGAAGGAGTTCGTTAAGCATGGTAGAGATTTCTTTGTGACAGAAGATGAAAATAGGATCAGTAAATATTTCTGGGGACCTCTGGTGAAATGAAAACTTTTATCGTAGGTTATAATGTGAATTTGTCATTTTTGTACTATATGTAATGATGTCGATATGTATTTGATGAGTGATAAATTTTCTACTTTTCTTAGGTATTAAATAATTTTATAGATATAAGTGTTTTGTATTCTTACAACGACGCTTCAAGTTCATCAATAATTTATATTGGAACTTTATTCAAACGCAATTATGTTATATTTTCAGATAGGTCCTTGCCAAACTACTCACTTTGCTGCTCTTTTGATATTCACTTATCTTCAGTAAAAGAATATTTACAATACTGAAAAATTTCACATTAATACTAAATAGATAAAAACATCGACTTAAATGAAAGAAAGACCATTTATTCATCAATAATAATAAAATACAATCACTAATTCAGTCGCAGCTGTTTTTTGATGCCCTTTATTTCCTCAATCATTTCATTGATTCGCTTGGACCTGTAAATAAAAAAATTTCGCATATTTAATATAAGAAGGACCTCCTGATGTGATAAAGAATATGAACAAAAATTTGAAAAGCAATGACGCGAAGTAGGGAGCTTTCCGCGCTAATTTCTGTGATCCAAATCAACTTTTAATGCTCATTGTCAGTTTGAAGTATGAAAAATTACGAAAAGCACTGCCGTGAAGGCAGGAGCTTTTGAGCGCTCGTACATGCATCTTGTAGGTAGATTCGCATTTTCCAGTTTTGGAAACCAATTGAGGAAATTTTTGACAGCTTTCAAACAAATTTTCAAACTAAGGCGATAATCCAGACTTCAAGTCAGTGCATTAGGTGACCAATTTTTTTTTCGATAATTCGCTAAAATTTTCTACGGTTTCTATGGTCTTGGTGATGCGATCTGGACAAAATTTCGCACGTAGTTTGAATACATTATTCCTCAGCTAGGTGCAAAATTTCATTCCAATCAAATCGGTAGTTTCGAAATTATCAGGAACAGAATATTTTGAACGGCCATATTTACGGCACCCCTAGTCTAATTTTGCTCATTGATGAACGTGACCGTGAAATTCGCGATCCAAACCCACCCTGAAAATTTCAACTTCCTAGGCCTTGTCCTTCGGAAGTTATGATTTTCTATGGTTTCTATGGTTCTGGTCATGCGATCTGGACAAAATGTTGCTTTAATATGTCATTCTCGTTTAAAACACAAAATTTTATCTCGATCGAATCCGTAGTTTCGAAATTATCGAGAAAACAAAATTTTCAAACGACCGTATTTACGGAACCCCTAGTATAATTCAGCTCATTGATGAACGTGAACGCCATATTTCAGATCTACACCTATCCTGAAAATTTCGAGTCCCTAGGCCTTTCCGTTCGAAAGTTATGTTTTTCTATGGTTTCTATGGTTCTGGTCATGCGATCTAGAGAAATGTAGCTTGAATATATATTTCTCCATTACTATACAAAATTTCGACACGATCGAATCTGTAGTTTTGAAATTATCAAGAAGACTGAATTTCAAACGACCATATTTACGGAACCCCTAGTATAATTTTGCTTATTGATGAAAGTGATCACGACAATCGGGATCCACTCCTATCCTGAAAATTTCAAGTCCTTAGGCGTTTCCGTTCAAAAGTTACAATTTTCTATGGTTTCTATGGTTCTGGTGATGCGAGCTGGACAAAATTTCGCATGTAGCTTGAACACGTCATTTTCCATCTGAGTGCAAAATTTCACCTCGATCGAATCTGTAGTTTCGAAGTAATCAGGAGAACAAAATTTCGAACGGCCATATTTACGGAACCCCTGGTCGAATTTTGCCCAATAACGACAACCGCGGCATTTGAGATTTGAACCTACCCTGAAAATTTCAAGTTTCTAAGTCGTTCCGTTCGAGAGTTATCGTGTATACGGCCGGACGGACAGACTCGAATTTTCCGACGGATTCGTCATCAGTGAGTTGAACATAGTCGATTGAGACCATATTCGCCTCAAAATTCGAAAAATACAGACATCGTGACGAAATGATATAGCCCTCGTGTAAATAGTACGAGCGCTCAAAAATACTGCCATTTTATTTTAATAAACCTCCAAACATAGAATTATATTGGATATATCAGAAAAACCTGAGAAACTCAATTTTCTATTCACGTGGAACATCTTTTAATGATAGGATACGAAATTTTGCATAAACCTTCGTGAAGTTACCTTACAACTATAAATAGTTTTGATTTGACTATATCGGTATTTTTGGATTTAAAAAACATTCAGATCATCTCTACGAAACCCTACGACAGATTTCGCCCATTAACAAACTCAACCGGCGAATTCCGACCCCGAACGTACCCTAAAAATTTCAAAACACTAGGCCTCTTCATTCGAGAGTAATCGTGTTTACGAACGGACGGACAGAATTGAATTCTTGGTTTGTGAGTCCAACCCAATCGTTCAAACCTTTTTGAGCGCTCGTTCTACTTACACGACGGCTATATAATTTCGTCACAATGTTTGTATTTTTCGAATTTTGAGCCTAAAATGGTCTCAATCGACCAGGTTCGACTCACTGATGATGAGGAATCCGTCGGAAAATTCGAGTCGGTAAGCACGATAACTTTCTAACGGAACGACCTATAGACTTGAAATGTTCAGTGTGGGTTCAGTTCGCGAATGCCGCAGTTAGATTCGTTAATGGGCAGAATTCCACGAGGGGTTCCGTAAATATGGTCGTTCGAAATTTTTTTCTATTGATCACTTCGAAACTACTGATTTGATCGAGATGAAATTTTGCTCTGACATGTTCAAGCTACATGCGAAATTATGTCCAGATCGCTCGAACAGAACCATAGAAAAGACTTTCGAACGGAGAAGCCTAGGGATCTTAAAATTTTCACTATAGGTGTGGATCTCGAATGTCGCGGTCACGTTCATCAACGAGAAAAATTAAACAAGGGGTTCCGTAAATATGGTCGTTTGAAATTTAGTTTTCTTGATAGTTTCAAAACTACGGATTCGATCGTGATGACATTTTGTATTTTAATGGAAAATGATATATTCAAGCTACATTTTTTCCGTATCGCATAACCAGTACCATTTTAAATTCTAACGAATTATTCAATGGAAAAATCCTTATATTTTTGTAACAGCTGATTCGGCATAATTGACAAAGAGCTGCTGTCATTTTTTTGACAGCTGTCAAAAATTTCTGCAGTTGGTTCCTAAAACTGGAAGATGCGGATCTACCTACAAGGTGGATGAACTTCACGCCAGTGCTTTTCAATTTTTTTTTCGGATCGAGATTCGAAAATTGAAACATTTGGTCAAAATGATTACGCGATATCCGTAGAAATAACCGCGCAAAAATTATTACAAGCAATACTCACGAATCAACCAAATTATCTTTGATGGTATTTCTATGTGTCTCACTGATTGAATACGATTTCCTTTGTTCCTGTTTCTTCCAGCTCCTCATCTGAAAGAACAACACAATTAGGGTTTAGCAGCAGAAAAGCTAGATTAAGTGAGACTGTCAAGTTTTGTTGTACCTGCGTCTCCTGGTAATTCTTCTTGACAATAAGTTTGTCGATGGCTGCATCGAACTTATCGCATTTGAATCTCATATTCTTCAAATCCAGAAGATAGTTGTTTTCGGCATCTGATAATACTTCTTTTTTTATGGAAACGAGTACGAGTAATTTGGCGCATCTGAAAAGAAATATAATATCATGATTCTTACAGATCAACCCATCAATAACTATGAATAATAATTATCACAATTGTCTAACCTCTTCAACATTATTTCCTGATTTTCCTTGATCTCCTCGTACTTCTCCGCGAGACTTTCAGCCTTTTCTTGTAAATTTCTCTTCTCGCGATTCATAATTTCCAATTCCTTCAACTGATATTCCTTGAATACCGCCAAAGCTGTGGCACGTTTTTCTATCTCTTCCCTAGCAACTTGGTGGCACTTGATTTTTTCTCTGAAGATGAGGACGGTTCTTTGGAACAACTGCAATCAAAAGTTTAGTGTAATAATATTATATCGAGGTTTGCGACCTAAATCTCTATTAAGTTGCATTTAGGACATGGTAGAAGCACATATTCTACCCTACTTCAGGACTCTTTCAAGAAGACCATATCAGCACCTCAGAGGTGTGTTGAGTAACATTTTTTTCTGAAACGAGTTATGTACACTATTGGATTTATATTATTAATTTTACCTAGTGAAAAACAGATTTAACTCCCTAGTTAGTTGCATATATATTATATGCAACTAACTAGGGAGTTAAATCTGTTTTCCACTATATAGAATTAATAATATAAATCCAATAGTGTACATAACTCGTTTCAGAAAAAAATGTGACTTAACACACCTTACCTCTGAGGTGCTGATATGTAACCAGAGTTTCATTATTATTTTGTTAATCTGCCCATCAAGATCTCGATATGTTTTATCCATTGAGGCACATTTTGCAAAAACCTACAGGTAGCATTGCCTCAAGAGAAAACTTCATTAGTTTATCCAGATTTAGTGCAAAGCACGTCATTGAGGCCCAATATTTGACGATGAAGATGATAGATGATGATTTGTTCATGAGAATTTACTGTTGAAAGTTTTTGGAGGCAACAGTCTACACCAAATGGTCTAAACTGCTTATTACGAGTCTTCAGTTGTGATGACTGGAGACTCCTTGAGTAGTACGTTTCTTGATTTATTTTCAACTTCCTCCATCTTCATTCCTTCCCGTCCTCAACTGCTCTGTCGACCAAGTTGAAAGGAAGACTATCAACATTTCTAGATCTGTTCCATTGTTCATACTGTATAATTTTCAACAATCTATGGGGCTATTCATCTCAGCCAAATAAAGAAGTGTCCAAAGAATAATAATGGCTGTTTATCTGAATTGATCGAATTCAAGAATGAAAATTGAAAAATTTCACTAGATAAACTAATAAGCAAGCCAACAAGACAATTCATGTATCCCAGATACCAACGAAATTTATCATTTGCAATCGTAGACCGGTTTCGATCCATGTCAGATCTCATCAGTACGACTATGCAATATGATAAACTCGATGAATGAAACAAAAGATCTTAAAACATAAGGTAACGTGGTACCGAGAAAATTTCCCAAATCACGCCACCTGTCTGTTCCAAAGTCAACTTTCTCAAATATCTGTAGATCATAAAATGTCTTATCGGCTCTCCAAAAACGAAATACACATGTATGACAATGCCGTAAACATTACAAGCATAAATAGTCACACATGGAAATTCAACGGATTCAAGCTGAAGCCTTATTCGTCTGAATAATATTGACTAAAGAATAATAATGGCTGTTTATCTGAATTGATCGAATTCAAGAATGAAAATTGAAAAATTTCACTAGATAAACTAATAAGCAAGCCAACAAGACAATTCATGTATCCCAGATACCAACGAAATTTATCATTTGCAATCGTAGACCGGTTTCGATCCATGTCAGATCTCATCAGTACGACTATGCAATATGATAAACTCGATGAATGAAACAAAAGATCTTAAAACATAAGGTAACGTGGTACCGAGAAAATTTCCCAAATCACGCCACCTGTCTGTTCCAAAGTCAACTTTCTCAAATATCTGTAGATCATAAAATGTCTTATCGGCTCTCCAAAAACGAAATACACATGTATGACAATGCCGTAAACATTACAAGCATAAATAGTCACACATGGAAATTCAACGGATTCAAGCTGAAGCCTTATTCGTCTGAATAATATTGACTAAAGAATAATAATGGCTGTTTATCTGAATTGATCGAATTCAAGAATGAAAATTGAAAAATTTCACTAGATAAACTAATAAGCAAGCCAACAAGACAATTCATGTATCCCAGATACCAACGAAATTTATCATTTGCAATCGTAGACCGGTTTCGATCCATGTCAGATCTCATCAGTACGACTATGCAATATGATAATAGTAGGGTTCAAACGGAGCTCTATCGTGTCACCCCGTGTGAACTTTATTGCTAAAATGTATGGACCTCTTAGTATCATTCCCTACATCGTAACAATGCAAAATCACTTGGTCGTCAAAAAATCGTCCTGTGCAGGAAGTGGTGGGGGTCATTTTTCCAAAAATTGACAAAATTTTTTTTTTCGTTTATAATTATCTACATCCAGTGACTTATATTCAAACAAATTTTCATCGAAATATACGATTCAGGAATATTTTATTTTAATTATCAAAGAAGTCGGATACAATGCTCTTATATGGAGTTCCTTAAGATAAAATCGCTTGCCCTGCAAAGGCATATTCACCATTATGTTCCGTTCCATTTTACTCGGAAACTGTCGCGAAAATCAAAAAAATGCTTCATATAAAGGGTCTTCTTCATAAACCGACGATTCAGATGGTTTTTTCCAAATTTCAATTGGCCTGATAATTTCCTCAAAAAATAGGAAAATCTGCTATTACATCCGGTTAGCCGCGACTGACCGTGGAGACGCGAGGAAGGCTCACTTTGATGAATAAACGCTTGTCGGGGCAGAAATAAACGACCTTATGGATCGAGCGTTCATAGGGTCGTTTTTCGGTTTTTTCGGCCATATTTTCATTGTTCGTGCATTCTGATGATGAATTATAATGTTTGATTTGATTTCTTTCAACTTGTGGATTAAAAAAAAATAGGGACAAACATATATTTGTTAATTTACAATTACTTATTGAGTTCAGTTTGGTATTTACATTCGTCCTGAAATTATCGCTCATTTGCATTTGTACTCAAAAGATTTACGCAACTCCGGAATCTGCAAAGGGGCACAGTTGTTATCTATGCTTTCTAGTTTCAAAATATATCTTACATTCCATTATAAATCCGATTCAAATCCGATTATCAAATCCGATCACTGTCAGATGAAGAATATTCAACAGGATGGAATTTGGAAAATTTTGAGTTACTTTTATTGCCACATGCTTTATGGGCCATACATTTGCGAGAGCCAATACAAGGAATTTTTTTTTCTCACAGGAACACATAGGTCCCGGTGCAATCTGGAATAAAAATGCCCATGTTATAAATAATAGATATTTATCAGATATTCGATATAAGGATGTTTCATGAGTGGTTGGCCGTAGCCTAGTGGTCAATGCAGGTCATCCAGACCTTTCAGAAAAGTTGCTTGTTTTGTATCCCAAGGCTCTTAGTTTAGGAGATACAGGGTGATTTATGGATTTTGGCCTGAATTTACGATAGGCATAATTCTGGAATCTGAGGTCCTTTTTTTTTAAATTTCAAGGGGTTGTTCATTTCAGAAAGTCCTTTCGAGTGGCTCACGCAATATACATATTTTCAGGACATTACTCAGAATATCGTGGTTTATCTTTCAAGCCTCAAAATCTATATTTTCTACATCACTTAGAGAAATTTCGTTATTGCCATGAAAAAATACATAACTCAATCTAAGGAGTTAAATTTTCACTTTGAATAGCCCACTTGTTACAAGCGAGTAGCGAATAAACGAATTCATGTTTTATGTAATTTTTTTGAAATATTTCTTGTATTTTGCTGAGATTTTGAACCTCAAAGCTTAAGAGCGTTATAACTCATGAAGTGAACGATTTTTGAAATGTAATCCGTGAATGTATTCGTTCGACAACACAAATTACTAGATATTAATATTCTTTATTTTTACAAAGTTAGAATTTTGAATTAAAATTGAAGTAACTTCAAATTTGACAGCTATGTTTAGAGAATGTGTAAAGAAAGCGATATTTGGCGAATTTCATGAGGAATACAAGTCAATATCTTTTTTTTTTAAAGCAAATGCAATCCTTGATTATGTTTCTAGTGGGTTTACGCCATTTGTCCCTAAATTTTATATTTAGTTTCGAAAGAATTCAAAGCTTGATTATGCATACTTGTAATTATGTAATTACTTCTATAAGTAGCGTGTTAAAACACTCAGTGGGTGCTTAGGGTTTAGAATACAAGGGATTTGAACAAAAAGTTATAGAAAAAATATTAATATCTAGTTATTTGTGTTGTGGAACGAATACATTCACGGATTACATTTCAAAAATCGTTCACTTCATGAGTTATAACGCTCTTAAGCTTTGAGGTTCAAAATCTCAGCAAAATACAAGAAATATTTCAAAAAAACTACATAAAACATGAATTCGTTCATTCGCTACTCGCTTGTAACAAGTGGGCTATTCAAAGTGAAAATTTAACTCCTGAGATTGAGTTATGTATTTTTTCATGGCAATAACAAAATTTCTTTAAGTGATGTAGAAAATATAGATTTTGGGGCTTGAAAGATAAACCACGATATTCTGAGTAATGTCCTGAAAATATTGATAATGCGTGAGCCACTCGAAAGGACTTTCTGAAATGAACAACCCCTTGAAATTTAAAAAAAAACGGACCTCAGATTCCAGAATTATGCCTATCGTAAATTCAGGCCAAAATCCATAAATCACCCTGTATCTCCTAAACTAAGAGCCTTGGGATACAAAACAAGCCACTTTTCTGAAAGGTCTGGATGACCTGCATTGACCACTAGGCTACGGCCAACCAATCATGAAACATCCTGTATATCGAATATCTGATAAATATCTATTATTTATAACATGGGCATTTTTATTCCAGATTGCACCGGGACCTATGTGTTCCTGTGAGAAAAAAAAATTCCTTTTATTGGCTCTCGCAAATGTATGGCCCATAAAGCATGTGGCAATAAAAGTAACTCAAAATTTTCCAAATTCCATCCTGTTGAATATTCTTCATCTGACAGTGATCGGATTTGATAATCGGATTTGAATCGGATTTATAATGGAATGTAAGATATATTTTGAAACTAGAAAGCATAGATAACAACTGTGCCCCTTTGCAGATTCCGGAGTTGCGTAAATCTTTTAAGTACAAATGCAAATGAGCGATAATTTCAGGACGAATGTAAATACCAAACTGAACTCAATAAGTAATTGTAAATTAACAAATAGATGTTTGTCCCTATTTGTTTTTTAATCCACAAGTTGAAAGAAATCAAATCAAACATTCTAATTCATCATCAGAATGCACGAACAATGAAAATATGGCCTGGTCCAACCGAAAAACGACCCTATGAACGCACGATCCATAAGGTCGTTTATTTCTGCCCCGACAAGCGTTTATTCATCAAAGTGAGCCTTCCTCGCGTCTCCACGGTCAGTCGCAGCTAACCGGAGGTAATAGCAGATTTTCCTATTTTTTGAGGAAATTATCAGGCCAATTGAAATTTGGAAAAAACCATCTGAATCGTCGGTTTATGAGAAAGACCCCTTATATAAAGCATTTTTTTGATTTTCGCGACAGTTTCCGAGTAAAATGGAACGGAACATAATGGTGAATATGCCTTTGCAGGGCAAGCGATTTTATCTTAAGGAACTCCATATAAGAGCATTGTATCCGACTTCTTTGATAATTAAAATAAAATATTTCTGAATCGTATATTTCGATGAAAATGTGTTTGAATATAAGTCACTGGATGTAGATAATTATAAACGACAAAAAAAATTTTGTCAATTTTTGGAAAAATGCCCCCCACCACTTCCTGCACAGGACGATTTTTTGACGACCAAGTGATTTTGCATTGTTATGATGTAGGGAATGATACCAAGAGTTCCATACATTTTAGCAATGAAGTTCACACGAAAATCTGTTTTAGAGCTCTTTTCATGCCTCGCGAACTCTACTATAAACTCGATGAATGAAACAAAAGATCTTAAAACATAAGGTAACGTGGTACTGAGAAAATTTCCCAAATCACGCCACCTGTCTGTTCCAAAGTCAACTGTCTCAAATATCTGTAGATCATAAAATGTCTCATCGGCTCTCCGAAAACGAAATACACATGTATGACAATGCCGTAAACATTACAAGCAAAAATAGTCACACATAGAAATTCAACGGATTCAAGCTGAAGCCTTATTCGTCTGAATAATTGACTAAAGAATAATAATGGCTGTTTATCTGAATTGATCGAATTTTATGATCTACAGATATTTGAGACAGTTGACTTTGGAACAGACAGGTGGCGTGATTTGGGAAATTTTCTCAGTACCACGTTACCTTATGTTTTCAGATCTTTTGTTTCATTCATCGAGTTTATCATATTGCATAGCCGTACTGATGAGATCTGACATGGATCGAAACCGGTCTACGATTGCAAATGATAAATTTCGTTGGTATCTGGGATACATGAATTGTCTTGTTGGCTTGCTTATTAGTTTATCTAGTGAAATTTTTCAATTTTCATTCTTGAATTCCAAGAAGTGTCCTATGACTAATGAGGTTATATTGGAAGTAAAGTTCGCCAATAGATTGGAAAATGAATAATTTACCTCGTGACATTCCTTCATTGAGTGCTCCTCGTTTCTAGACAGTTTCAAAATAGGATGAGAGTCTGCCTTCTTCAGTAGTTTCAGGATGTGCTGATTGAAAGGCATCTTCATCATCTGAAATAACATAAAATCGATTATTCTGAATAGTCAACTTGAGAAACTTCAAATTCTCACATCTTGCATTGATGGGGCGGAACATTCTGGATCTTCCAAGACCAATTTCTCCAGTTGTGGTATGATTACTTCAGAACTGATCAGAGCTAAGCTCACGAAATTGCCGTTAGCCAATAAGGTGACGATCGAGTTGGGATTGTAGTAAACTGAGAAGCCAATCACAGGATTTTGGTTCTTGGAGGAGCTTGTTTTCGTACACACAAGGTACTCTACAGTGCTTGAAATTTGAAAGACGTCATCTGGAATAATGAGAAAAGGATGTTAGTTCAAAGCTAGAATAGAACCAAAACGACCAAAAATGTATAAATTCGATACACTCACTTGAGGTCTCAGACATGATGAACTTCTGCAGGTCTTCCATGCAACCAACGTGAATTGTATGAACACCTGCAGAATGCGTTGCAAAGTATCTGTCGCCTCTAGATTCGTCCCTATGTAGAAATATTGGACAAGTGTATCCATCATCACGAACTTCGGACACGGTCGAGAGTCCGAACTCAATGTCGATGGCCTCGAAGAAATAGATTTCTCTATCTGCAGAGCTCTGGTTTGAAGATGAGGTGTTCAACGATCTATCCTGAAAAGAATAGAATAAAGAATAACAAGGATAATAAAATGTAAAAAGCAATTAAAAGTATAGATATATAATAAAAAATTCTTCTTGAATGTTTTCTGGTTTACCTGCTCTTTTTTATCCTCAATTGGAAGAACTACACCGTGGAAAATTTCACCATGAGTGCCTCCAATGCACAAAACCTGGGGAGTGGAATTCAGGCAAATGATTGAGCAGGCTCTTTTGTCGTATGGGAAAAAATCGTCGGGCATCAGAGGTATTGGACCTTTGACGCAATAACCTTTCCTGTTGATGGTTAATTGATAGTTAATTGAAATAAATAACATATAAGCACACAATTCTCATATGACATTCAGAAGAGTAGTTGGGCTACATTTCGACCAGATAAATAATCAAAATGATGAACGAAAGAAAAAAGAAAAAGGAATAATAAAGAAGGCTCATATTGTATCTGTATCTGTATCTGCAATCAACTCTAGACTTGAAAGTGTGAATAAAATTGTTAAAGAAGAAAAAAAATACATACTTCTCATATAATGGAATATTTATAGTTATGATGATGAAATCTGCAGATAAAACATAAACAGGCCAATTGAAGTTGGAATAATTCTCTCTTTCCGTCAACTTATCACTCTTCCTGATGGACGATTTTTGTTGATGTACTGGTATCATAGATTCGGTATCAGTGAAGGGATCTCTTAATTTCACCATAGATTGAGCAGTGTTTTCTGAAAAATGACGTTGTTTGATTTCTCGAAATAAAGATATAGGTACCATTTTCTGAAAACTAAAATTAAATTACTTTTTTGTATGTTGTCTGCTTTTTCCTCCGGTACATCTCCGTTGATTTCGGGGTGTCCGAAATCGAAATCAACAGCTATCTCTCCAAGAGCCCCCAAGAACGTCATCTTCGAGCAGGGCACCTTCGCCATGGGTTTTTCACCGATAACAAAAGTCCCAAGGCAGATGACCTCATCTTCTACTTGGTACAACCTGAAAAACAGGTGATTTTTATAATGTTTTGTGAGAGAAAGATGATGAATGAATTAAGGAGAAAAACTGAGCCTACCGTAAGGTGTTATCTGATGTGAGAAGAAGAATATGGTTGTCCTTAACACTTCCTGGATGGAACTTGACCTGAAGTACTTCGATGTCATCACTGCACATGAATAATCTCTCATCTAGGCTGAAGCTCCTGTAGAATAAAAAGAAAAAAATTAGGTCCACAATAAACATATTGTATTCAAGTCTGGGACAAAACATTTTAGATGAAAGGAATAACAATAAGAGGATAAAACACAGGAATGATTTTGAATGTTGAAAATAAATACAGTCTCAATATATTATACAGGATGTTTTCGAAAGTGAGGCTTTTTTCTGACAGATGCTAGAATAAGTCATCAAAATAAGTCGAAATTCCAAAAATCCTTCATATGAAATATTCACCAGAGTCGAGTGCTTCGAAATCAAAGTTACCCGCGAATCTGAGAAAATACAGTATTGAGATCTAAACGAGTTTATTGAATACGTTCAGTTTACGGGAAATCATCTGAGAGAGCGTATGATCTTTTGTGACTTTTCCAAATTTCGTAATGTGTTTCCAAATAGGTGGATAGGACGTGGTGGGTCGATTTCTTGGCCTGCACGCTCCCCGGATCTCAACCCCTGTGATTTCTTCTTTTGGGGTCATTTGAAAACATTAGTGTTCAGTAACGGTGAAGTGAATAGTGTTGAAGAACTGAAACAACTCATTGAAAATGCTTGTGATATTATTCGTGAGCAAATTGATGTGATAGTTGCTACATGTAATAACTCGCTATGACCTCGGACAAGACTTTGTGCACATCAAACGAATGATGACCATCTCGAATAATTTCTGTGAATAATACGACTTTTTCAATCAGTGATTTTTATTCTTCCGAGTTTGAACTTTAAGAATTATACCGTTCAGAAAAAATCTCCTAATAAGAGTTGAAACACAATATAGGAATTTGCGATAAAATACAGCACTTTATTTACTTGCTGCTATGCGTAATAACAACGTGATTCATGGCAGATCTCCTGACAGAGTCGTATTAAGTTGATGATGCCCAAGATTTTTTGCACTTTTCTCAAATTGAATATTTTATATGATCAACTTCCGGCGAAATGATCTCTTTTGATGGGTTCTATCGAGTATCAAAAAGAAGCCTCAACTTGAAAAACCTCTGTATATATTTGTATATATGTATTCAGATCATAAATAAAAAAAAGGGAAATGAAGAATCAAGTAAGGAAAAATAAAAACTATTCAGCAGTTGGAAATCTTTTTAAGGATTTCTATTAGGCGAATATTGATATGAATTTGTTGTAGAAGATAACTAACTTTTGCGAAGTTCATAGCACAACTGTTTGACCAAAAAAGGATGTCATCATTTCAAAGAACTTCAATCAGTTATCATATTGAACTGTTTAAACTTTGAACTTTAAGGAAACAGAAAGGATGTTTTTGTGTGTCACGTCGTGAAGCATGTTGGGTTGCTGACGCGATGTCGTTTTGCGGTGGTTTGTTCTGCCTACGGGTGACACCCTGCGAGCAGTGATTTAAAATTTCATTATTGATTCGTGAGTCATTGACAGAGTCAAGTATCGTCGTGGAATAACCGAAATCTTCTAAATTAACGCCGAGTTATTCGAGTCTTCTGTGAAATATCACCGCATATCGGTGCAAAACCGAGTCGTCTGATCGTTTTAATCGCACCATCTTTTTGGAAAGTGATATTGGGCAACTTTAAGTTGAGTGCCTTTAGCTTATCTAGATGACAGCCAGTCTGTGTATGATTTATAATGCCTGGTATGGCGAAACTCGATGTGTCCTACCATTGAGCTAGCCTATTATGAATACCACGACTTTTGAACGGGAGTTTGACGAGGTATTAACTGTTAATCGTCACTTCCGAAAGCATAAGTTTTTTATTAACAAACCTACTAGAACACTATTATATAAGGTTGAGATAGTTATTGAGTAATTGTGAGAAGAAATTTATTAGGGAGGGAATGCTTTCTACTGGTTTACGAAACCCCCGAAAGTCATTAGTCGTCACCTATCCTTTTATCGCAGCAGGCCACGTAAAAAACCCTTAATATCAACTCGACCGCCATTTTTCTGTGTACGCCACCTGCATTGATAATTCCGTACACAAATTGAGGATACCTAATTGCCGAGTATACCCGACCGAAAAAATAATTAAAACCAGATTAGATAATGAGGAAAACTAATGAGTTACTGCAGCGGAAGGGGTTTCTTTTATTAAAGATAGGGGATGGGATGGGGTAGGGTCGGAAGCGGTACACGGCGGAATGACCGGTAGAGGCAAAAATCAGAATTCATTGTACGATCTCGCCGCGGTCGTGATGTACGAGACCAGAAAGATATAAAAATCAGGACCGAATCGGAGACGACTGGATAACATGAGGAACTGAAAATTTCCACCCCTCCACCATTCGATTATGGGCGTCTTCACCGAAACTTTGTATACATCGGAATTGCATTGATTGCTCTAACTTGATTCGGCCATCCAAGCAATGATTTTTGTACCTTAAGATGTTCGAAGACAGGATCTAAATGAGAGGCAATAATCTCCCACAGATCAATCAGAAAACTTCAGTCTTAAATAATGTTACTTCGTGAACGCAAACGACCCCTGAATATAGATCTTGAGCTCGGACTCTGAGGTCTACACATCTGTCTGGCGTCGTAAAGTTCTTCTAAATTAGCGCCTTATTCGTCTTCTGTTGAATATCATCGCATATTCGGTCAAACCGGATTCGTCTGATCATCTTTTTCGCCGTTTTTAACGCAGCATTTTGTCTTCTGATATCTCATCAAGACTGAGTGATAACTCCGAATCTGTGCCGAAATAGTGTTTATCCTCTTTTTCTTCTCCTTCAACCCTATTTCAGTGGCAGCTTATGGTGATTCGTTGAGATTCTGTCAGCACATTTTGGGGTAAGTACTCTATTCACTTAAAGTGCTTAAGTTCACCGTAAGTTCACCCGAAGGTGGTCGCAAACCATTGTCGCGATCATTCAAATAAAATTGGGGAAAAAATCTTTAATAGTTATTTAATCAAGTAGTTTATTAATGACAGCGATTAACCGCTGAATTAATAAACGAGTTGATTACAAGATTTTTCCGTCGTCCTCATCAGGAATTTAATATAAATTCTGGATCGAAACCAATTTTTATTTTGCATGATATACAAATTTGACGTAATACAAATTTCTATGTTCATTTCGATATATTAATATTTATGCTTCCTATAGAACAATTCGAAAAATTCATAGAGGGAATATTGGACATGTTGTGACATTCTGAATAGTTTACATTTATTTCATTTCCTATAATGTCCGATAAGGAACGTGTGGATGAAGTGGAGGTTGAAGCATTATTTCCTTTGGAACTATTATGACATAAAATCTTTTCTGCAGTTTCTATTTTATTCTGAATGGAGTTTTCAATATACCCTTCTGCAACAGAGGTTGATTTCAA
Organism: Aphidecta obliterata; assembly: GCA_963966015.1. Classification (NCBI taxonomy): domain Eukaryota; kingdom Metazoa; phylum Arthropoda; class Insecta; order Coleoptera; family Coccinellidae; genus Aphidecta; species Aphidecta obliterata. The sequence goes on along the minus strand of OZ014434.1, from coordinate 11,731,553 downwards.
ACCATCAAGTCTTTTGATGGCTGAAAAATCTGCACCACTGTCAGAAAGAATAGACGCAGAAGACAGTGACCTGTATACAAATGTGGTTGCTCGAATTTAAGAAAGTTTGCAATCATTGACGGTAATTTAGAAAATGTATTAATTCCAACTGGTTGTGTTGAGCATTTATAGTTCTTATAAAGAACGAAAAATCTTTCGTGTGGAGTGTGAGCTGGCCTCAAGGATAGATATCTCTTTATTATGTTTAAAAGTGTATACTCATCATTATCCACCACAGTGAATATCCTGTTCGAATGTGTTTTCGATGAATTCACTGTCACCAAAAATTTAGAATCCCATATCTTGTACATCCTTTCTCTGCAACCTTAACAATTCATCTTTTCTCAATGCACCCGCTACTCCGAATATCAAAGCGACCTACAAATCAAACAATGACAGTTATTTCACTATAACGAGATAATGAGAATAAGTAGGAATAACGATTCAATTGAGTTTTGTTTTTACCTTCGACATCAAGAAAACACTATCAGGAGCATTCGCTATGAACTCTCTCACATGTTCTTTTTCGAGAACTTTTGATTTATTTGATATATCCCTCTCTTTTCCGTTTAATAAACATCACCAGTTTGTGGTATCTGCTTATATCAGTATTGTCTTTCACATTTAGTGTTGATTTCAGCATCGAATATTTTGGCCATAAACTTGCTAGATGCCCCTTTTCTGCAATACCCGTAAAGTATGCCAACAAAACCGTTTCCGCAAAGTTCCGAACCTTCTTGTCCTTGCACCAAGATCTGAATTCAGTATAGGTTTTCTCATATAAATGGCGGCTCTTTTCAGGAAGCAGACTCAAAGTTGCTGCTTCAGCAGTTTTTGTCACATCTGGCGGCGTCAAAGGGATATTTTCTTCGTTATTCATTATGTAGTAGCGTAACGGATAAAATCAGATTCTGATCGAAAGCGAATAAATAAATTTGACAGCTCGATCGTGCTCCGACATAGATGCATCTATGCTCCGAATGAATATTTTATAATCGGTTGCCATGATAATCATGCATCAGTACAAGAAATCATGCATTAATAGGGGTCATTAATGGATGATTCCGAGTGCGTTAAAATGAGCTTTTATTCTATGGCTGACGGAAAAATAACTTATCGTGACTAATACTTGAATTGGCAAATTTTCCGAAAGGCTCGTTTGAAAAAAAATAGTCAATATTTCCAGGAGTCGAAACGTTTCGCGACACACAGAAGGGTTGAAAATTTAAATGGTCCCTCGAGCCATCGACCTCGAAACTTCGTGCATTATAAAAACGGGCATCCTTGATCTGTCCATAACGACAATGGTCATCCGGCTCGAAGGACCAACAATGAATATTTCATCCCCCATTCCCCCACGATCGGGTTCGGTCGCACCCCGCGTCGGCGGAACGTAAAAATTAATGTATTCGCCGCAAGAAAAACGCGGAAATTTGGCGCGCCCGCATCGGCGGCCCCGTCAAGATTTATTGACTTTGACGACGGTAACGTCCAGTCCCCCGGTCGACAAAGAACGGGTTTTACGACCTTTTCTCGCGACCCTAATCGATAGGGGATGCGTGGATGCATATAGATGCGGGAAGGACCGGAAGGAAAAGGGTTAGATTTCTTTCGGCGGACGCTGACGCGGAGCGGGAGCGGAGGACGGTACGGACCGTGCGGTCAAGAGATGGGGGGATGCTTTTCCGGATAAAGTTCATTGGTGGCAGTGGAAAAAATTCAGCAGATTTTGTACGGGGGTTTGTGTTTTTGTCCTCAGATAGCAGAATGACAAGAATTTATGTTTCAGGCTGAGAAGTGGCTCCTGCCCTATACAAGATGTAAAGTCGCACTCTGCCTTCTTAAAGAATTGTGAAATGAAAAATCTTTATCAATAAAAGAGGATCTGTAGTTTACCTATATGCGGGCATCACGTTCAAACGACTTCACCAAATTCGATAATTCTTTTTAAGTTGTGTTCATTATTATCAGGACAAGGTTTATACAACGAAATATTTCCGGAATAACTGTGCGGAAAAGAAAAAAGGATTTCTATTTTCCTCCGACCAAGCGAACAATCATAGATTACTTATATTTCGTGAGAATTTTGACACTTGTGTGAGTGAAGTTTATTGTGCTTAGAGGTTTATCACTGTTTGATATATATCGTTGTGTTGTGGGATAGTTATTGTGATTGATAAAAATGTCATAAGTGAGGCGTGACGCGTGAATCAAGGCGAGTTCGTAATTATCGAGACAATGAGAGATTCTCAATCAAAATCTGCCGCTCCGGAAGAATCGATATTATCGATCTCAGGCGAGATACAACAAAATATAAAATCCAATGAAATTATCAACTTTGAGCGTTTGGCATTTAGATATAATCCCACAGTCGATTATGCTAGCAATATATTGGTGTCTTTTGGAAATATGTGCACTATTTGTCAATACTGCAATACTCTGAGATATCGAAACGAACCCCCAGGATTATGTTGTTTGAATGGAAAAATCAAATTGAAACAAAAGACAATCCCAACCGAACTTTTGAATTCGTTACTTTCAGGACAAGAATCTCTATCTAAACATTTCTCGCAGAATATTCAGCATTACAATAGTGTGTTCCAAATGACATCATTCGGTTCAAACATATACTCCGTTTAAGAATTATTGACATCTCGGTTGGCTGTGAAAAATCGAATTTAAGTTGGTAATAGACTATTCAGTAATATTTTGGGTTGCTGAATTCAGGTTGGTGTAGGAATAACACTAACATTACCCATAGAAATCTTGCTTTGATGATTTTATCGAAGATATTGGTGAATATGTGATTATAAAAATTTTCTCTGAATTTGAGTATTTTTTGTCTTATGCTATTAAAATGGCTGGAATTCACCAGGATACATCGCGCCTAACAAGAGAACGCCAGGCAGTTTGTCGGTGTTACTTCGAGTTTTTCAAAGATTTGGCATATATTTCCGCTAGTGTTTCAGGTAAACAGTTATTCACCGACTCAAAGTGTATTCTGATTGATCAATGTCTCATAAATTTTCAGATTTCACCAAGCCCTGTCCGTAGAATATTAGCATGTTATTATAGCCTGGAATTAGCAGTGGAAGAAAACCTGTGCGATATGATTATTCCTTCAAAGAGACATTGAATGACTTTGTTTTTGCTAGAATTAAAAACAATGAATATATCAGTTTAGATATCCTCTTCGAACTGGCCAAAGAGCACCTAGATTTCAATTGATCGAAGTCAACATTATATTATGTATATCATAAAAAAATTGGATACAAATACAAAAAAGAAAATTCTTACTGATAAACAGAAAAATATAATAAAAATAGTACAATATTGTGATAAATACCGAGAATACATGGAACAAAACGTAAAATTCATCGATCTAGATGAAATTTGGATATTCGAAAACGGTATTCAAATTTGTCAGTGGACACTAGAAAATAATCCAAAAGGTATGCCGAAAATATTCAAGGGTAAAGGCAGAAGGTGCACTATTTTGAATGCTGGAACAATTGATGGATTTTTACCTAGATGTGATCCGATTCTTGACAGTAGTATTGATGATAAGGATTATAAGAATGCTGAATTATTTCATAAATGGGTTATTGAAATATTGAAACCTTCCCTGCAAAAGGATGCCCATCAATAGGATTATGTCAGCTTATTCAATAAACACATCCAAATCACTACACTTATACGAGGAAACAAAGTTTTCGATGGGATTTTTATCTTTGCTCTTGTATCATTCATAGATATTTTAAGTTTATTTATTATACTTATACTGTATAGTACCCTGTTCACATTCCCTCTGCTAATACACATACTATATTGTTCCCAATTCAAAAGTATACTGAATAATTGTAAAATTTCATGTCAAAATTCTTCATGTACTACATAGATTCTAAATTTTTGTTTCTCTCTTATTTTAATAATAATATATGTCGTAGACTAAGGAGACAACTCAAAAAAGAAGGTCCATTTTGTGTATTGGACTCAGGAAGTATCCCTTTTCTTACGTGCAATATCAGAATAACTCTAGTTGGCCTCTCCGCCACATAAGAGACTGTTCGTGAAAAAAGGTAACATTTCAAATTTTTTGGAAAAACAGTGGAATATTCCACCACGATGGGAAAAATTGCATTAATTGAATATTGGGTGCTAGAGTTATAATGTTCAAATGGATTGCTGCAGTTATTACGAATGTTCAGCGTGTTAAATTGAGTAAGTACACAAAAGTATAGAACGAAAACTTCGGTAAACCAAAACTTCAAATACGATATTCCAACAAAATCAATTTTTGAGTTGTCTCCTTATTCTACGACGGGTGCGATATTATATCGAATGAAACTGTTTGGGTAACGCATCGTAGATCTTCATGCACATGTATTTCACATTATTCTGTGCTAGTGTCAATTGTTGCCTCGGGTATATATAAGGATCAATTTTCCAAGTTGGGTCGTTGTTCAGAAACGGTTCAAATAGTCCACTGTGGCTTTGTAGAAAGATAACATACTTTAGCACATATATTGCTGTTAACATCAGGATTTTATTCCTTTTGAAAACACTTCTACAAGTCTCTCTATATTTCATTCTATACATAGCTCGGATTGCTTGCTTTTGTGTTTTAAATATTTTTTTCCGATGTACTGTTTCCCCAGTAAACAATTCCATATGAACGGGTTGACTGAAAATTGGCTGTGTATAGGAGCTTCAATGTATCTTGTTGGATATGGTATTTCATACTATTGAGGGTGTAGATTATGGTGGTGAGTTTCCTGTTCAAGTTTTCTATTTGGGGGCTCCATTTCTTAATATATATAACGTTGAACCTGAATTCCCATTTTTAAACCGCAGTCGAAATATTCCGGCTTCGTATACTGAACACTTTTCTAGGTTATATTTATGTTTTATTTATTTCTATGATTAAAACAGTAACTTTTTTGTAACTAGAAATAAAACCTCGACTGGACGTTCATGGCCTGCTTCGATGTCAATAATTCTTAAATGGACTATAATTATTGAGGGACGAGATTTCAATCCAACTTTTAAGGTATTTTTTTTTCTATCATTATCGAACATCTCACACATTGATCAAAACATATACCTACGAATATGAAAATTCCTTTGAGACCCATAAACAAGGGTAAGGGTAAGGATTAGGTTAAGGTTAGGTTAGGGTTAATAATAATAATAATCAAACGTATACCTTAGCCACAGCAATGCGTGGCCGGGTCTGCTAGTATTTAATAAGACAAAAACAGTTTGAAAATGCGTTCACATAAACGGCACTTGCGCGATTCCATCTTATGCCCGAAATAAATTCCCAATTACCCCTTTATTTTTCGTCGCCCGTCCCAATTGCGAATATCCAGGCCCCACCGGCATTTCCCGCATCTCCTCACGATCGCCGTAACGGTCGAATGCCTTCCTCCACCTCTTCCTCCTCGACAACGCCAATAAATATAGGGGCACTTGAAAAACACAAGTGCCCGAAAATAAAAGTGGCAACTCAAGCAGGCACTCGGCTAATTCTGCAAATTTAAAGACCGGAAGGGGGGCGGGAGGTTAATAATGGAAGGTTTCACCCTTCCGCCTGTCCGTCTCCCTTTTTTTTTTACCGTCCCACCTGACCCTTTTCGCTGCCATCGTCGTTTTGCACGTGACGCGTTCGAGAAGATGAGGGCCAGTCGTCGGCCGTTTGACGTTTCTCTCTTTGACGTGGAATGGGATTACCGAGGAGAGGAATTGGGGTAGGATGTGCAGGGTGTCCCTTGTAAACGATGAATTATTCAAATTTTGGCTCGGAAATTAATCCTGCCTAAATTTGCTGTGTCGTCTTGAGGTTCAGTACTTTTCCAGTCAGTGAAGGCTTGTGGAAAACATTGTGGATTTTTTTCTTCGGGAACGTACTCAGAGTTATTAGGAGGTAAACAAACGAAAAGTCCTGGGACTATGTTGTAAAGCTGAATATTCTGCAAGATATGTTTAGATAGAGGTTCTTGTCCTGAAAGTAAAGAATTCAAAGAACATAATCCTAGGGGTTCGTTACGATATCTCAAAGCATTGCAGTATTGACAAAAAGTGCTCATATTTCCAAAAGACACCAATATTACGCTAGCATAATTGACTGTGGGATCATATCTGAATGCCAAACGCTCAAAGTTGATCATTTCATTGGATTCTATATTCTGTTGTATCTCGCCTGAGATCGATAATATCGATTCTTCCGGAGCTCGGACAGATCTTGATTGTGAACCTCTCGTTCTGTTTACTCATTGTCTCGATCATTACGAGCTCGCCTTGATTCACGCTTCCGCCGACCAATATTTGGACGCCTCACTGATGGCATTTTCATCAATCACAATAACTATCCCACAACACAACGATATATGTCAAACACAGAGGTAAACTTCTAAGCAATTTCTAGAATCACGATAAACTTCACTCACCCAAGTGTCAAAATCCTCATGTAAGTAATCTTTTCTGTACAGTTTTTTCGGAAATATTTCGTTGCATAAACCTTGTCCTGATAATAATCAACACAACTTGAAAAAGAATTATCGAATTTGGTGCAGTCGTTTGAACGTGATGCTCGCTTATAGGTAAACCATAGATCCTCTTTTATTAATATAGATTCACCAGGGCCGAGTATTTCGAAATCAAAGTTACCCGCGAATATTCGCGAAATTCTCAGCCCGGATCTGGGTTCGTATTGATATCTCAATGTGTAGATTTTACTTTGGGGTCATTTGAAAACCTAAGTGCGCAAGGTGAGATGAATGCGAAATAACTAAAACAACGCATTGAAAATCCTTGTGGAATTATTCCGTGAGCTGATTGATGTGGTGAAAATGGTGATCATTTCCATCAACTTCTGCAAACAATTTGGATCAATTTTATCAGTGTGTTTGTGAACTTCCTAATTTTGTTGAAGTTGAAAGAGAATATGAATTTCCGATATATCGCGATAAATGCCGAGAAAAGATCTCACGTATATGGCTCCTAACAGAGAGATAACACGATCCAGAGTCGTATTCAGATGTTGATGCCCAAGATTTTTTATACGTTTTCACATTGAATATTTCATATGATCAACTTCCGGCGGAATGATCTCTTTTGATGAGTCCTAACAACTGTCAAAAAAAAGCGTCACCTTAAAAAACACCCTGTATAGTTGATACACAAGTAAACGATGGTGGTTGAATGGCGAGCGATCAACAACTCGAGAAACGTGAAGTCTAAAAGGGAATCTTTTGATAATTGATCTGGAGGGAGTCCCTTGTTCTGTTAAATGAAATATTGAGAAAATTTTCGAAATCTGGAAAAAACCTATCGTGGGACTGGGAAATCTTTCCGAAAAAATCACTTTTTCCCATTTTCAAGTGTAAATATCCCTATTTTTTCTTAGTAGTAGTTTGAATACATTATTCCTCAGCTAGGTGCAAAATTTCATTCCAATCCGATCAGTAGTTTCGAAACTATCAGGAAAATAATATTTTGAACGGCCATATTTACGGAACCCCTAGTCTTATTCTGCTCATTGACGAACGTGACCGCGATATTAGCGATCCAAACCCACCCTGAAAATTTCAAGTTCCTAGGCCTTTCCGTTCAAAAGTTACAATTTTCTATGGTTTCTATGGTTCTGGCCATGCGATCTGGACGAAATGTTGCTTTAATATATCATTCTCGATAAAAATACAAAATTTCATCTCGATCGAATCCGTAGTTTCGAAATTATCGAGAAAACAAAATTTCAAACGGCCGTATTTACGGAACCCCTAGTATAATTCTGCTCATTGATAAACGTGAATGCGACATTTCAGATCCACACCTATCCTGAAAATTTCAAGTCCCTAGGCCTTTCCGTTGGAAAGTTATGATTTTCTATGGTTTCGATGGTTCTGGTCATGTGATCTGGAGGAATGTAGCTTGAATATATCATTCTCCATTAGTATACAAAATTTCGTCACGATTGAATCTGTAGTTTTGAAATTATCAAGAAAACTAAATTTCAAACGACCATATTTACGGAACGCCTAGTATGATTTTGCTCATAGATTAACGTGATCACGACATTCAAGATCCACACATATCCTGAAAATTTCAAGTCCCTAGGCCTTTCCATTACAGAGTTATAATTTTCTATGGTTTCTATGGTTCTGGTCATGCGAGCTGGACAAAATTCCGCATGTAGCTTGAGTACGTAATTATCCATCTGAGTGCAAAATTTCACCTCGATCGAATCAGTAGTTTCGAAGTTATCAAAAAAACAAAATTTCGAGCGGCCATATTTACGGAACCCCTTGTGGAATTTGGCCCTTTTACGAACTTAACCGAGGCATTCGGGAACTAAACCCACACTGAAAATTTCAAGTCTCTAGGTTGTTCCGTTCGAGAGTTATCGTGCTTACGGACGGCCGGCCGGACGGACAGACTCGAATTTTCCGAGTCATCAGTGAGTCGAACATAGTCGATTGAGACCATTTTCGGCTCAAAATTCGAAACATACAGACATCGTGACGAAATGATAGAGCCCTCGTGTAAGTAGTACGAGCGCTCAAAAATTGACTATTAGTCTGAAAAAGTTTTGACATGATAATAATTCTACATACTTACATTTAAAGCTCTAATTCAATTAAAACTCATTTCGAAGGAAATCTGATATGTACTCTTCAACTTCTTGCCCAATGAGTATGGCACAAAAGTGAAGGGCTGAGCCGCTAGGAGGAAATGTTTTTCAGAAAACGTTTTGTGGGATAACAGTTATTTTTGAGAAGTAATAGCGATATATCTTCACAATCTAGGTATTTTAATATAAAACATGCAAATTTTGGAGTCTTTCTCTGAAGAAATTACGATGTTGCCGAATTTATGTTAACTGGAGCTTGCCAATCCTTTAGAGCAGCCACTGCGAATCTGCGTAAAATATGGATTAATTTCAAAGGTGCACCTATGAAATAGTTTTATGATTCTTTTTGATGAGTAATCCATCTTATTCATTGGAGATAATTTAATAGAATAATGAAGGCCAATGCGCGTTTGTTAGGAAGTTTCTGTTTGTGTGTGCTTCTTCTCCTTTCTTTTATTTTTCCCTTCATTGTCAATATGTCATATTTTTACATCTTCATTGTTGACGTAAATAATTTGTTTTAACATTAACATTTTAATTTCTTTATATATTTTCACATTTCATACCAGTGTTTTTACTTTTATCTGAGAATTTTTAACTATATTTGTCTAGTGTTTGTTTAAGAGGGGTCGAAACATATGTTGCAACCTTTAATAATTCAATTTGGACTAGACACGAAAAGGCCTTCTTCAGTTGATTCCTTTCGAGATAAAAATTTCCTGGAGAATATATTTATCTATGGAGAACATTTCGAAAAATGTGAATTCTCGTTATTTTCCGAACGTACCCGGTATCGACCACAGACGAAGTGTTCCCCAAGTGGTAAATTAATTGTGCGCCTCTCCTGAAAGCTCCGCTGATTTCATCTACAGCCCTAATTGCGTTCAAAACCGTCCGCCTAGAAAAACAAACTAGGAAAAACCGAAATCAACTCTTCCACAATCCCTCATAACTGCGAATCGCGCTAAACGCCGTATATAAATGAGAAATTAGTCCACTTATTTCCCGGGTCCTTACTAGCGTGTTCACACCTGGAATCTCCCGCTCAACCCGCAAAATCTCGCGATGTACGATTATAAAACTCGCGAAAGAGCAAGAGGTAACGTTCGTTACGACCATAGAGCGGATCCGAATGAATATTCAAACGGCGCCGGCGGAACAGCGTCTTCTATGGGGGACGGGGGTAATTAGGAGCACATAGGTTATAATGGGGAATTATGAGGCTGCGGGAGGTGGCTTTAAGATTCGCCCGTAATTAGCATGAAAAAACAATAAAATTATTACGGGATTATATTCTGGCAGTGCCTGCTTGGTTCTGCAGATTTTGTATATCCTTGCCCGCCTATACAACGTGGGGAGTTTGAGGGGGTGTTTTATTCCAACGTGTAGAACGGGATTTGGTACTGATGAAGTACGTTTATGGAATCGACTTAACCAAACTCTTACTGGAAAGGATCAAAGTGTGGTGAGATATTGGAATATTTATGACGCCTTTTAGGATCCAAGCCTTCTATCGAAAATCCCTTGACGGTTTCCTCAATGGAGTAGAAATGAAGAGTTATTTCGAAGTTCTGAGAAGCTATTCTATGAGGTTCTAACGTATCTTCTATTATAGTGCTAATGATGGTGTTTTTGTTTTTGAGTACTTCGTTTTATCTTCTCCTATTGAATTATATATTCTGTATTCAACTACTTTTGAGCAATTCATAGTATCTGTGAACAAACAACGAGAGTTATAAATAGCTCCCTACTATAACTCCCTGTCTCTGTGCTTCTGAACAAGCCGATTGGCCCAAAAGGAACAGTCCATTATTAGTATTAAGGGAAGGTCACTTGAATAATTTTGATATTTCGTCAAATTAAGTTAATACCTAATTATTATTGTGAATGTTTTGCTGAAAAAGATGAATTCAGCAAGTGAAGATGAATTATTATGTACACCTTCAAGAATAAGACAATCAGCCAGTGTTACCATACAGAATTTATTGCCCGAAAAATCCCAAAACAAATATAAAGGTGTATACAACAATTTTCAAGATTGGTGTAGCAGTAATAATATTAAGTCATCGTTTACAGAGAATGTTCTTTTGGCATATTTTAGTGAACTTAGCACTAAATATAAAGCATCGCCCCTAAGGATTTTCTACTCCATGCTAAGAAGCACAATAAACATAAATAATGCATTGTTATAGGTAACTACTAAGATTTTTGAATAAAGTTCTTTCTCTGTACTTGTATCTTAGTATTTATTGTTATAGTCATAGATGAAGTATAGTATTCAACTTGCGGTTATGGTCATAACTCACTTGATGAATTACAATCTCCATCTGCGTGAGTTATGACCTAAAAATTGATTTATTTGAATTTTTTTTATTTGTTCACCCGGAATTTTCATTTATTCGTTACTTAGATAATCGGATAAACCATAGTGCGCCTAAACAATGTAACTTACCCTTGAATAAATTGATAAATCGAATCTTCATTTTGAAACGACGATCTTTAAATCTATAAAACAGGAAAGATTCCAATTTTTACGCTAGAAATATGAATTGTGGAACTTCGTTTTTTCAAGTCTTGGAAAAGGTATAAAACATGGTCACCTCTCGGATTTCGATACAATTTTCATACCATGAATAAAAAATATGAAAATCACTTCGTATCACATATTTATACCATTTAAATGTACTGTATGGTACCGATTTCACTTTTACTTCACAAAAGAAACAATTTTTGAGCAGAAAACCCTCGAATGCATGAAATTTAATACTATTGATACGATTTCTACCAATTGCATAACAGACAACTGAATTGAAGAATTCCGTGTTTGCCAGTTTCTCTCCTTTCGTTCATGTTGGGCCAGATTTAGACTTGTTTTAAAGATAATGCGATTTTTTTTTCGAAAATGCCATACACTTGACCATTTTTGTTAGAACTTCCGACAAACAGAAGAGTAGAATAGTTACGATAGCATGAGTTGAAATGAAACAAGAAAATAATGAGAAATTTTTTACTATAATAGATTTTGAAAATATTGTCCATTATTTTTCAGACAAAAATATAACCTTTTTGAGCGCTCGTACTACTTACACGAGGGCTATATCATTTCGTCACGATGTCTGTATTTTTCGAATTTTGAGCCGAAAATGGTCTCAAACGACTATGTTCGACTCACTGATGACGAATCCGTCGGAAAATTCGAGTCTGTCCGTCCGTCAAGTTCGTTATTGAGCATAATCCGCCTGAGGGTTCCGAATATATCGCCGCTCGAAATTTTGTTTTCCTGATTACTTTGAAACTACAGATTCCATCGAGATGAAATTTTGCACTCTAATGGAAAATGAGGTGTTCAAGCTAAATGCAAAATTTTGTTCAGCTCGCATCACCAGAACCATAGAAACCATAGAAAATTGTAACTTTTGAACGGAAAGGCCTAGGGACTTGAAATTTTCAGGATAGGTGTAGATTTGAAATGTGGCGTTCACGTTTATCAATGAGCAGAATTATACTAGGGGTTCCGTGAATACGGTCGTTTGAAATTTTGTTTTCTCGATAATTTCGAAACAACGGATTCCGTAAATATGGCCGTTCCAAATATTCTGTTCCTGATAATTTCGAAACTACCGATTTGATTGGAATGAAATTTTGCACCTAGCTGAGGAATAATGTATTCAAACTACGTGCGAAATTTTGTCTAGATCGCATCACCAAGACCATAGATACCGTAGAAAATTTTAGCGAATTATCGAAAAAAAAATTGGTCACCTGAAGCACTGACTTGAAGTCTGGATTATCGCCTTAGTTTGAAAATTTGTTTGACAGCTGTCAAAAATTTCCTCAATTGGTTTCCAAAACTGGAAAATGCGTATCTACCTACAAGGTGGATGTACGAGCGCTCAAAAGCTCCTGACTTCACGGCAGTGCTTTTCGTAATTTTTTAATTCAGATAACCTAGGTTGGATGCAAAAATTTTGTGGTGATGCAGATTTCGATTAGCATCACCACATTTTCGAAGGTCAAGAGACACTAACTCTCGAATTCTAACATCTCCCTTAAAATTGACAGATATTCTTAACATTTGGTTCTCATTGAATTCATCATTTGTATGCTGCTCCTTATGTCCATTATGCTTCGGAAAATTCGGCTTTAATTTTCATTCAACTCCTTTCTCCCAACAGTTTCTGTTCATTTAGTAGCATGATCTCTTCTACTTTTTTTTCTAGTCCCGATTGTGTATCGAACAATTGATGTATCTTATCATTTTCATATTAACCAACTGTTGGATAATATGTATTCCCCGAAAGTTGAAGGTACAACATTCAAGTGGAACTGGAAATATTTTTCCTCGAACAATACCGAAGGTTTATTCCTGAAAATAATAATCCAGAATATGTTTCATCCCTAAGCCACGCGCCCTTCGGAAGAATCCACCGGGAGGACGTTATGGGGCGAGAGGGGGTGGCTTTATACTCACTCAACTTCGCATATTAATTAGTCCACCTAACCTCCTCTGAATAAATTCGCGGAAAGACGGCGGAGGAGGCGATAATGAAAAGAAATTTTAATTAGGGGTGGAAAATAAGACGGTGGGTCTCAGGCGCTGCCCCCGTCGCTCTAAAGTGGCGGATTTATGATATTTATTCGGTCAGGTCGTCTCGCGAAATGATAATGTGACATGTTTTAACGCTGACGATTCTGCAGCCCCGACGGTAATGGATAAGTCGGGAGGCTGAAGAAGAAATAGGGCGGCTGGCGATGTCGGAAAATGTTTTTGACTATTCGCTGTTGGATTATTGATGCAGTCCTCGCAATGTATTACAGCTTGCAAGTACACTCGCGGACGAAAGAGATATCGACCAATAGATAATATCGACTGGTAGGTCTATTAGTACTAGGAGCGCCCTTTGAAAGCGAGAACTCCAGGCTTCAGGAGAGTTATTATCATTGATTACCGACTGTCTCTGTCGATCTGAAATATTTAATTAGATGACGTTTGATATCGTGTTATATTTCATTGTAATAAGGAGAAGAATCCCAACCGATGATGAAACTATTGTTTTTACACAGTAGAGCTTCGACGATTTTGTACAAAGTCAATCTAGAGATATTTCAGATTTTGTGTGTTAATTCGGAACGAATAGGTGAGCGATACCCCGAATTCGCCAAAATCAAAGGGAACGAACACAAAGAGATGGGACCCTCCACCCACCTCTATCCCCTTCCGGCTAACCTCGAAACGAGAAACGGAATGGCCGTCTCTGATTCAGAGGAGGCGAGATAACGTCGGTAACGTATAAAATTATTAAAAGTGCGCCAACCCTTCGGTCCACACTCATAATTCTTTTGTTCCTGTCGAACCGCCGCCCCAACCCTTTGTGTCCGGCTTCCAACCCCCTCCCTCCCCACGGCCGCCCGTGCGGTTGCATATCGCGAATTTTAAAATACTTCTCGGCCGCCGCCGGACATGCTGCAGATTCGACCCGGAGCGAGGGGGGTGAGTATTCTTCGATTTACGGTTCCGTTTGAACTTGCCGAAAACGCGGGGGTGGAAGGGGCGAGAGGGGCGGACTGGACGGTCAAAGGTATAACAACGAGCGCGCAATCATTAATATATATGCTTCGAATGAATAATTAGCAGGGAGGGGCGCCGTTAGCTCGTCAAATAGGGAAGAACGGGCAGTAAAATCATTTTCGTTATTTTCGTTCACCGACGTTAGTTCGGTTACCCTTTGGGGTTCACTAGATATTCGGTTTTCTTATGTAGGAATATTTGAATGTGATGCCTATAGATTTAGGTGAGGTTAGCTCAAGTTAGGACAGGGTTGAAACAATTCTTGAAATGAATTAATATTCAGGTTAGGTTAGCTCAAGTTAGGACAGTGCTGAAACAATTCTCAAAATGAATTAATATTTAGGTTAGGTTAGCTCGAGTTAGGACAGTGTTGAAACAATTCTTAAAACGAATTAATATTTAGGTTGGGTTAGCTCAAGTTAGGACAGTGTTGAAACAATTCTCAAAATGAATTAATATTTTGGTTAGGTTAGCTCAAGTTAGAACAGTGTTGAAACAATTCTTGAAATGAATTAATATTCAGATAAAATGAAAGTTTCATACCGTTAAAGGTTAGGCTACCAAAATTGAATCAATGAATGGACTGGTGGAAATCCAAAACAAAAAGTGAACTAATGGAACGTGTCATCATCGATCGACAAGAGTAGCAAGTTGGTCTTCATCGTCGATCGACGGCTAAAAAAGCCGAAAACTAGTCTACTTGCTACTTTTGTCCATCGATGAAGACACGTTCCAATAGTGCCACCATTATCATACTTTCTCTTCAAATGAAATAATATAATATCCAAATAAATAAAGTCTTTTTCCATAAAAGAAATATAATAATACATTCAATGTGATATCAATAATAACCTTTCTGTGGATTTATATATTTTTTGAGCGCTCGTACTACTTACACGAGGGATATAGCATTTCGTCACGATGTCTGTATTTTTCAAATTTTGAGCCGAAAATGGTCTCAATCGACTATGTTCGACTCACTGATGACGAATCCGTCGGAAAATTCGAGTCTGTCCGTCCGGCCGTAAGCACGATAACTCTCGAACGGAACAACCTAGAGACTTGGAATTTTCAGTGTGGGTTCAGTTCCCGAATGCCTCGGTTGAGTTCGTTAATGCGCCAAATTCCACCAGGGGTTCCGTAAATATGGCCGTTCAAAGTTTTGTTCTCCTGATAACTTGGAAACCGCAGATGAAATTTTGCACTCAAATGAAGAATGAGGTGTTCAAGCTACATGTAAAATTTTGTCCAGATCGCATGACCAGAACCATAAAAACCATAGAAAATTTTAACGTTTGGACGGAAACGCCTAGCGACTCGAAATTTTCAGGATAGGTGTGGATTTCGAATGTCGTGATTACGTTTATCTATGGGCAAAATTATACTGGGGGTTCCGTAAATATGGTCGTTTGAAATTTAGTTTTCGTGATAATTTCGAAACTACGAATTCGACAGAGATAAAATTCTGTATTTCAATCGAGAATTATATATCAAAGCAACATTTTGTCCAGATCGCATGACCAGAACCATAGAAAATTATAACTTCCGAAGGGAGAGGCCTAGGAACTTGAAATTTTCAGGGTAGGTTTGTATCTCGAATGCCGCGGTCACGTTCATCAATGAGCAAAATTAGACCAGGGGTTCCGTAAATATGACCGTTCAAAATAAGTTGTTCCTGATAATTTCGAAACTACGGATTGAATTGGAATAAAATTTCACACCTACATCAAAAATAATGTATTCAAACTACGTGCGAAATTTTGTCCAGGTCGCATCATCAAGACCATAGATACTGTAGAAAATTCTATCGAAAAAAAAATTGGTCAGCTGAAGCACTGACATGAAGTCTGGAGTTTCGTCTAAGTTTGAGGATTTTTTTGACAGCTGTCGAAAATTCCTTCAATTGATTTCTAAAACTGGAAAATGCGAATCTACCTACAAAGTGAATGTACGAGCGCTCAAAAGCTCCTGACTTCACGGCAGTGCTTTTCGTAATTTTTTTAGATCTACTTTTTATGTGGATCTACCTGTTGGTGGATTTATTTTGTAGATCTATGTTTTATGTGAATCTACCTGTTTGTGGATCTATTCATTATGTGGATCTACTCAATATATTGATCTACCTTCTATGGGGATCTATTGGTTCACTAGTTTGTTTTTATTCATTCTGAGAAGGAGATCTTTGAGAAAACCACATTTCAAATATTAGTGGCGAAATAATAATATTGTATTTATAAACCGAAGACTGCAAAACACAAGCTCAAAACTCTACTGACGCCACAGAATGAGCAACTGGAAATGGACAGGTCATATAGAACTACTTAGTAGGTAAGTAAGGGAATAGTCGAGATGAGTAGCATATTCTACCCATCTATACTCAGAAGTTCCCGTGTTTGTGTTGATTCAGTTAGCATCGAGTAGAATCCTGAATCCGAATCGAACGGAGACTTTGTCGTCGACGGTACCGTTGGATTTGTGATCATAAACAAACGTGATTCCTAAACACTGAATAGAGAGTTCTAGGTGAATCGACTAAATCATTGAGTACAAAGTACAAACGAGAAGATTGAGTTATTCACTTCGAAATAGTAGATTTAGTGAGTATAATCACTCACTCAGTGTCCAACTCGACTCGCTTCAGTGTCACCTCAGTGTCATGTCAAATGATCGAAGATTAGTTATGGGTGAATGCTCTGGCCAAGAATTTAAACAAGCGCGCAAAAGCTCTTGTCTTCACGTCAGTTTATTGAACGCTAGATAAAGAGGTTTATATTATATGGAAACGAAATGTAAAAGACTGTAAATGAGATCGAACGACCCCTTCTGAAGTTTGAGCATAGTTTTGTGTATGAAGAAATCTGTAAGTATACACCGTTCGAACCTAAACCGACATCTGAAGCCCCGGACGCCAGGAGATACATGAAACATACATGAAACCGACGACGCATTCCGAAGAAGATCTACACGCGACATCGTTTCCCCGGATGAATGAATCATCCCCCATCAAATTCTTTCTGAGCCATCGCATTTCAAACCTGTCCTCACCCGTAACACCCCGCGAACACGAACTGTCGTGTCCGGGACCTCTAACTTCGCGTCGTATATTCCTGAAGACGACATCGGGCCTATATCGGCTCATCGCGAAGCTGTCGGTTGACTTATTCAACATTATCGTACGCCCCGGCCCGACGGAGGGACACGGAACAACGGACGGTGAAATATTCAGAAGGCAATCCATCGTCACAGACAAGGATTCCTCGGCCGGATGGCGGTCGGACATGCGATTTTCGAATACGTCCGCACGTAGATGGTCGGACTGATTGAATTTCGCGGATTAGGAAGCGCCTGAGGTATTTTATGGTTATGTTCGTATCGGGAATACAACCGAAGATATACTCGATGTAACACTCGAAGGATAAGAAGATTCAACATTCTGATCAGCAAGCCCTACATCTGAGTGTAAGAGGCGTATCCTGAAGGAGCATTCGGATCTCGGCTGTCGCGACCTGGTGACGAAGATCCCGTAAGCGCTGCTAGGGATTTTAGTGCAACGCTTACATACACAAGCGACTGGACAGCACTGCAAGGTGGCGTGGTCTACCGGCGACGTTGGCAGCGCCGCCAGACTGCATCTGAAGCAGTATGGTCACGCTGTTGGAGAATTGTACACTTTCTAAAATTCTCCGATGTGTATTTAGAGTTGCATGCCCTTAAAATTATAATATATTTGTTGGTGTTTTTGTTTTGGAAAATGAAAATAATAAATTATTCCATTGTAGTGTCCGTATAATCCAAGAAGGAAATTATGTGGAAAGCATAAAATCATTTTGCTCGTACATAAGAACAATTTCAAATGAACTTTCACCAGCTTATTCTGTTATTATAATGGAAAATGTTGTTTTTATTAATCTGTTATTTTTGGTTCAAAGACAATTGCACCATTTCATGATTAAATGTGCCTTCTACAGATTTCCTCCCCAAATCTACTGATTTTGCGCAGTCATTCCTACCGATTTTGGGTGTACGTTGCCATCCCAGATGTAGCAGCGCCGCACGGCAGCGCTGCACAAGGTTGTCGCCGCCGGGTCGCGACTGCCGAGATCCGAAAGCTACCTTAACACGGAAGTAATGCTCGAATGCTTTTTTTGGTGCGCCACTGGTAGTATGAGGAAAAATGAAAAATAATCTTTGTTTTATTCGAATTCATTCTGATTATCTGCAATTTTTAGCGCTCCTACTACTTACATGAGGGCTATATCATTTCGTCACGATGTCTATATTTTTCGAATTTTGAGCCGAAAATGGTATCAATAGACTATGTTCGACTCACTGATGACGAATCCCTCGGAAAATTCGAGTCTGTCTGTCCGTCCGGCCGTCCGTAAGCCCGATAACTCTCGATTGGAACAACCTAGAGACTTGAAATGTTCAGTGTGGGTTCAGTTCCCGAATGGGGTTCCGTAAATATGATGATTACTTGAAAACTACAAATTTGATCGGGATGAAATTTTGCACTCAAATGGAGAATGAGGTTTTCAAGCTACATGTGAAATTTTGTCCAGATCGCATGACCAGAACCATAGAAACCATAGAAAATTGTAACTTTTGAACGGAAACGCCTAGGGATAGGTGTGGATCTCGAATGTTGTGATCACGTTCATCTATGAGCAGAATTATACGTAAATATGGTCGATTGAAATTTAGTTTTCTTAATGAAAGTAAAGTAAAACTACAGATTCGATCTTGACGAAATTTTGTATACTAATGGAGAATGATATATTCAAGCTACATTTCTCCAGATCACATGACCAGAACCATAGAAACCATAGAAAATCATAACTTTCGAACGGAAAGGCCTAGGGACTTGAAATTTTCAGGATAGGTGTGGATCTCGAATGTAGCGTTCACGTTTATCAATGAGCAGAATTATACTACGGGTTCCGTAAATACGGTCGTTTGAAATTCTGTTTTCTCGATAATTTCGAAACTACGGATTCGATCGAGATGAAATTTTGTATTTTAATCGAGAATGATATATTAGATCAATATTTTGTCCAGATCGCATGACCAGAATCATAGAAACCATAGAAAATCGTAACTTTTGAACGGAAAGGCCTAGGAACTTGAAATTTTCAGGGTGGGTTTGGATCGCGACTATTGCTGTCACGTTCATCAATGAGCAAAATAAGACTAGGTGTTCCGTAAATATGGCCGTTCAAAATATTTTTTAACTGATTGTTCCGAAACTACTGATTGGATTGGAATGAAATTTTGCACCAGGAATTATGTATTTAAACTACGTGCGAAATTTTGTCCAGATCGCATTACCAAGACCCTAGATACCGTAGAAAATTCTAGCGAATTATTGGTCAGCTGAAGCACTGGCATGAAGTCTGGAGTTTCGCTCAAGTTTCAGAATTTTTTTGACAGCAGTCGAAAATTCCTTCTATTGATTTCTAAAACTGGAAAATGCGAATCTAGCCACAAGGTGGATGTATGAGCGCTCAAAAGCTCCTGACTTCACGGCAGTGCTTTTCGTAATGTTTTTGTATTTGCTACTGTTTCGAGAAAAAAATGTCAATAAATTCTCTCTGTCGTAAGGAAAAGAAAATTTCCAAAAAAAAAATTAAAAGCAGTGAAGAGAAGTCAGGGGCTTTCGCGCACTTGTTTCAATTCATCACCAGAAAGGTTACAGATTACTAATCTATGATCATTTGACATGAAGTGACAATGTAGCGAGTAGAGTTGGCCAGTGAGCGACTATACTCACTGAATCTACTCTCTTCAACTGAATAAATGAGTCGATTCACCTAGCGGAAAGAATATTCAGTGTTCAGGAATTACGTTTGTCTATGATCACGAATCCAACGATACCGTAAACGTCAAATCTCGAAGCCTCCATGCGATTCAGATTCGGGATTCTACTCTCTGCTCAATGAATCGACACAAACACGAGAACACAAACGCCAATGTGACAAAATATCCGGTTCTCAACGGACTCAATTTCTCATATCCCTTTAATGGATAATGAAAGACGAATATACTTTCTTCGATCTATTTACAAATTATACATACACTTATGGTCGTCTGGTTGTATCGATTGCAACAACTCTTACGACATGTCAAGTTCAGAATACTGACCAATAACAAAACGTTATTGGTCTTCAAGTTTTCTGAAAACTGAGGGGGTTCTCACAAATTATATTGGCATCTTTATATTACTAGAACCTTATCAGATATAATCTGGATATCCCAAAACAACGGTCATTCGATCGAACGGAACATGTATACCTCACCCTCGACCATCGAACAGAATTGAATCATCTTTTTTCGAGCAGAAAGTCCAGACAACGAACCGCACACCACGCGTTCAAATTAAAACCCAGAACACATGCACTCGATACAATTTTTTTATTAGCAATCAAAAAACGCTCGCGCATCCCCCGCAAGGGCCTAATTGGGGATTCGTACCCGTTTCGTCCCTTCTAATTTATTTTCTTCAGGGACCTCGCGTCATTAATAAAAATGGGACGGTGTTGCCGGCCGTTCTCTCCGACTTTCGAAATTCGGGCAGTTTTCTCTCACTTACGGTCACTTAGTATTCATGGGACGGGTCATAACTCGAGGGGGAATAGGGGCGGGGGGCCGCGCTGGAAATGGATGAAGTATTGCACGCGGTGTACAACGGGTTAATATTTCATATAGATTGTTTTGGGGCTCGATCCCGCGAAACGAACTGTTTTGATGTGTTTCCAGGTGTGTTGCCCGCGAAGGAATTGGATATTTCGTTCGACGCAATGCTCAGTAGATTGTACAAGAAATTATTGAGTCGTCTGTAACGGTTCAATGGTCCAATCAGTGTATGGACTCCTTTAAATTTCTTGGCTTAACCGAATCCATGAAGTTCTGCGATATTGGTTTTTTTACGGACATCGGTGGGAATACCGGAATACGAGTAGGATTTTAGATGTGGTTCTCTATTTTCTGCTATTGAAGATGGTGGTTGCCGATTCCTGAGTTGATGAAATTCTCATGAACATATTGTGAAATCATTGAGTAAAATAATTTTTTTCAAAGAGAAAACAACTAGCTGCTTTGCCAGTTTTGAGTATTTTCTTCAAGGTATTTCATGAACTTCCAGGTTGAACACGTTAAATGTTTCTACGTTGACTTTTACTAACCGTCCCAACCAGATTTCAACTAAGACTTATTGTACGATTGACTTCAGTTTATTTATTTGATTTGTTTACAGTTACTTGGAGGACTGCACGTTGATGTACCCTCAGAAGATAATATTCTTTTGTTATATCTGGGAATACGAATATTGAATCTTAAATTCGGTTACCTATCTCGGAAAGGAGTTTGTATATTCGGAGTCAGGCATACATTGTATTATTTCGAATATTCAACAGATGTCCTTAATTTTGGAGTTAATTGAGGATTGATACCTAAGCCACAGGTAAGGAATCAGTATATGCAAGGCATACATCGATTACTTTCTATCCATCGTTGAGGACGGATGTTATGTCTAGACCGTGTCGAATGTGCTAAGCGGGCCAAGTTAAGGCCGATAAGGGGAAAATATGCAACGTCGGTTGACCATGAGAAAATTTAGCAGAAAGAATTTAAGGGCGTGGGTGTCCCCAAGCCATGGAAGTGAGAGTCACTACGAAAAATGTCAACTCAGGAATTAGATTTTTGAAGGGGGAAAAAGTTTTACCTTTGGGGGACCCAGAAAGACTAAGAGTTCAATTGTTTGCCAGTCAGGGACGGAGTGTTAGTTGTCTGGCAGCGGGAGTTCAATTGGCGGTACAAAAAGGGTATAGAACTTGTAGGTTCGATTTTTAGTCCGTTGGGGGATTCATTTCGTCACGATGTCTGTATTTTTCGAATTTTGAGCCGAAAATGGTCTCAATCGACTATGTTCGACTCACTGATGACGAATCCGTCGGAATTCGAGTCTGTCCGTCCGTCCGTAAGCACGATAACTCTCGAACGGAATAACCCAGAGACTTGAAATTTTTAGTGTGGGTTCAGTTCCCGAATGCCCATGTGAAATTTTGTCCAGATCGCATGACCAGAACCATAGGAAACATAGAAAATTGTAACTTTTGAACGGAAACGCCTAGGGACTTGAAATTTTCAGGATAGGTGTGGATCTCGAACGTCGTGATCACGTTCATCTATGAGCAAAATTATACCAGCGGTTCCGAAAATATGGTCGTTTGAAATTTAGTTTTCTTGATAATTTCAAAACTACAGATTCGATCGTGACGAAATTTTGTATACTAATGGAGAAATTTATATTCCAGCTACATTCCTCCAGATCACATGACCAGAACCATAGAAACCATAGAAAATCATGACTTTCGAACGGAAAGGCCGAGGGACTTGAAATTTTCAGGATAGGTGTGGATCTGAAATGTCGCGTTCACGTTCATCAACGAGCAAAATTAGACTAGGGGTTCCGTGAATATGGCCGTTCAAAATATTTTTTTCCTGATAGTTTCGAAACTTCTGATCGGATTGGAATGAAATTATGCACCTAGCTGAGGAATAATGTATTCAAACTACGTGCAAAATTTTGATCGCATCACCAAGACCATAGATACCGTAGAAAATTCTAGCGAATTATCGAAACAAAATTGATCAGCTGAAGCACTGACATGAAGTCTGGAGTTTCAGAATTTTTTTGACAGCTGTCGAAAATTCCTTCAATTGATTCATAAAACTGGAAAATGCGAATCTACCTACCAGGTGCATGTACGAGCGCTCAAAAGCTCCTGCCTTCACGGCAGTGCTTTTCGTAATTTTTTTCTTCTATATGAATCAATATACATTTAGTTAATTTTCTCGTTCCAATTTTATTTCCGTTAAATGTATGTTCTCCTGTAGATGAACTCGAATTCAGAAAATTCAATATTATCGCTACCACCTCAGATGAACGGAACTCTGTCTCCGGCTTAGCAGCTGCCCTGGTGGTTCGCCATACTTTTACATTCTCAAAAAGATAGCTGGCGCCTGAGTGAATAAAAGTGAATTTATTCTGTCATTTCGAAATTTTCAGAAGTGTGCCAAAATGGCAGTGGAAACCTCATCACAACGTGTTCCTCAGAAAGGATAAAACAAAAGACTTCCTCTTCGTGCAGGGAGCACGAACTCAATTCTTTTCGGGCAATAGATTAAATGGTGCCAGTGGATAAAAATGTGAAATGATACTCCAACGTCCAACATAACAAATCGTATTATAACAATTTTCCTCAGGGATCTAAAAACCAGAGACAACCTTTCCACGGGGGAGCGAAACCAAAGTAATCATATCTTTGATCTACAAGGACGAAACCAGAAAGACAATGCCTTTTCCGGGACCTTACACAAGAGCCAGTACCATTTGCTGTACGCCCTAAGCGACGTCGCGAACTTTCATTGGAGAGGACTACATATCAGGAATAAGTCTCATACCGTTCGTTCAAACCAAGATTCGATGAAACTAAAGTTTGAACCTAAATGATTGCAAGATTTAGTTAAGCTTGAGTTGATTTGTCAAGAATTGCTGGAAAATGATGAAGCTGAAAATGTACCAGACAAATCTGGATTGTAACGTACCCATCTAGGGTAGTTTCGCTCAATCGTTATGCAGTCGAGGGATGGTGAATGATACACTAATAACTCGTCAAAGGTTTATTCGTAACATCTAGAGACTCTCCTCTCTCTAGCAAAATGTTAGTGTTTATATATTCAAGATTGTTTACGATGTTCCGCGTGGCTGTGTTCATAACAACCTTGGGAATCGATAGCATAATTGATATAATATTTAACAACTAATATTAAACAACAAAATACATCATGGTCAACACCGTCTTACGTGTGTGACGAATAGCGAGGTCACAGATATTGCATCTCAAGATCGTGAATATATAGAGTGTTCCTACTGATACATACTACACCTTCCCCCTTCGAGAGAAAAAAATTTTTCAATACAAGTATGAACATTTTTTTTTTTTACTTATCTATAGCTTAATATCTATATATACATTATACATAATTTTAATGGAACGTACATATACAAAGTTTTAATACCTAATCTAAAATTTACATCAGTCTTTCAATTCTAATCACTTGTTAGTAATCATTACTCGTTATGAAGAATACGGTTTCACTCTGTTCTTGTGAACTTTTTTGAGTTTGTTCTTGTCCGTTTTCACAATAGTGTTTGGGTTTCGCACTTCCACTATTTCGTAAGGACCGTTAAATAAGGGGTCAAGTTAATTGTCACTGTTCTTATTATTCAAGACCACCTTATCTCCTACTTTATAATTCATTTCATTACAATTTCTGTCGAAACTCTCTTTTCTTTTAAATTTTGTCCTCACCAAGTTTTCTCCAGCATCTTTCCATGCCGTTTGCAACCTATATTTTAGTTCGAGAGGATAGTTGTCAAAATTGTAGATTGGATTTACTTGGCTTTTTAAATTTTGTGGAAATCTACTAGGTTTACCGAAAACAAGTTCGTGAGGAGTATAGCGAGTTGAAGAGTTCACGGTATTGTTGTATGAAAAGCACCAATATGGAACCCAATTACTCCAGTTGTTTCTTTCCTTAGCTGCCTGCATACGGAGGAATGCTGTGTTTATGCGTATTTTCAAGCGCACCTAGTGTTTCGTGGTGATAAGCTGTTGAATTGAATTGCTTTATTTTGAGCAATTCGCACGATTCACTAAATATTCTTGATGAGAATTCTGTGCCTTGGTCTGTAACAACTTCAGAAGGTATACCATACCTTTAAACAAAGTTTTGAATAAAAGATTTCGAAACTGTTTCTGCCTCTTTGTTTGGTAGTGGGTAACACTCTACGAATTTGGTCAAGTCGCATTGAATAGTGAGAACATGCTTATTATTTTTGATATCGGTAGGTAATGGACCTATGAGATCTAGAAAAACTTTCTGAAAAGCAGACGAAGCTGTGGTGGTGATTGCCAAAGGTTCCTTCCTAGATAAGGAATGTTTATGACGTTGACAGTCGTCACACTTCCGTACAAATTTTTCAACGTCAGATCTTGAACCACTCCAGAAATACTCTCTTTTGATATTGTTGAACATGCGTTCACCGGTCCACCGGTTGGAAGCATATGAAAATCGTTCAGAATAATTTGCCTTAGTTCTCTGTCTTCGATTCGCGTTACATCTCTTATTATGTTAATCTTTAAGGATGTTCCTAGAATTTCATTTTTACAATTTGTCAACATATTCAAAAATTTTATATTGCAAGCTAGCTTTATGAGGAACAATTCTAATTATTTTCTGCGCATATTTTTTCCAGTATCCTCAACGATATACCTAAGTCGTACGTTGATCGGATGTCCTGGTTGATGAAAATAATTTGTGAATTTACATTATATATCAAATTCTCATTGTAATCCTCTGAATGTTGCTTTTTCAAATTGAGAAATCCTTTTTCTGAAAGCGGTCTTAACTCAACACTTTCTGCTGGACGTTTTAACACTTCGATAACAACAGGTGATCAATACTTTTGCCATCGGAGGTATTCGCGATAAGGCATCTGCTGTAACATTTTCTGAACCTTTCACATAATGAACCGTGAAGTCATATTCTTCTAAAATGAAACGGAATTTGGTTAATCCACTAGAAGGATCAGTCAGCTGATTCAGTGGTCGATGATCGACTACGATTTCAATTTTCCGTCTATAAACATAAGTTATTGTTTACCGAATGATTCGCGAACTGGCGACCCCGACCTTGCTCGTAATTCTTTTTTGCTGAATTGAAGTTCTAATTTCTGGGGTCACGACCTTGATATGAATGTTTAAACTTTACGATTTCAATTGTTCAAATTCCACTTAGATCTTTCTTGAAGCGATTTCCTCGATTCTAAAAGTGAATCTTCTATGATTCTTTGGTGAGGACTTAATGCTTTGAGAAAATTTGGTTCTGATTTGACAATTTCATTCAATGTGTTGAATTAATATTCTTACTTGAGTTATTCGTTCAGAGATTTGCTGACTTTATCGGCCCGTTCCCGTGACTACTTCTTGATATTATCAAGAAATTTTTGGGACACACCACTTAATTCGGAAAATAGTTCATTATATACCATGGAAAATCAGATATAACCAAAGAGAGAAATTTCTTACGGTTTGTTTTACACTAAATCGTGGTGGCTTCTTCTGATTTCCAGCTGCACCTTCTTCTTGGGGTGCCTTGGGTAGGGCGTTGGGCTTCTTGTTGCCTGTCTTCTAGGGCCTGCCTTCTTGGCTTGGCGGTGAAAATCATTAGACCTCGACTGCATAGACTGCATACTTATGCAGTCGAGGAATGGTGAATGATACACTAATAACTCGTCAAAGGTTTATTCGTAACATCTAGAGACTCTCCTCTCTCTAGCAAAATGTTAGTCTTTATATTTTCTAGATTGTTTACGATGTTCCGCGTGGCTGTGTTCATAACAACCTTGGGAATCGATAGCATAATTGATATAATATTTAACAACTAATCTCACTTGTGTGACGAATAGCGAGGTCACAGATATTGCATCTCAAGATCGCTAATATACAGAGTGTTCCCACTGATACATACCACAGGATTACGAAATTCTAAAATCCATCATTCGCATCAGTATTCCAACGCGACGCCGGTTGCGGGACGCCCGCGCCGCCCCCGACCCTCAATTCACACCTTATCCGCCCGCGCGGGATTTAAGTCGGAGGAATTCTTCGAATGCGACGCGGTGTACATTAGAACAATATCATAATCCCGATAATTGCCCTTTGAAACGGCGTACTTTTAATCCGGAGCCGGCAACTTTGGCCGTTTGGGCCCTCGATGTTTGTGCCTTCGCCGACGCGAGTTCAGTCCTACAAATCCGCGGATATCGTTCCACGTTTGGTAATAACGCGGACGTGGCGGTTTTGCGGAATTTCTCTGGAGGGTTGGGGGGGGGGTTTTGAGGTATCGTCACTTTCTCCCTCCAGGTTGGTCTTTATGATAACCCGGTTTTAATAACTCTGTTGGTGGTAATTGATGGAAATTTGGGGATATGAAGCTCAGCTCGAGATCTGGACGAAAAAAAAACCAATGGTGCACTGCCACTGGAATCTCACTTTTCATTACTCAACTAATGAAAATCCGTTATCTCAAGTCCGAAACTTTGGCCCATTAAGTGCACCGACAGGTGCATCAGCATCTTTGATCGTGTCTCTGCCTCAACCTCCGTCGCCTCCTTGGCCTAAACTGGCATCGAAACTGGCGAAAACTAATCACAACTTTCGAGTTAGTCACGACGTGGCAGTTATTTACATAATAGCAGCTGTACTTTATGACCTTTTTACCATTAGGTGTCCCTCTTTATTATATCACCTTCTCCAGAGGTTCCCAACGAGGAGATTCGCATTCCATCAAGCATTACGCTCATAATTTTAGAGAAAGATTTCATCGAATTTAAAAAGAGTGGAAAAAATGAACGAAAACAAGCTTTTGTTAGTTTATGATAAAGAAGAAGTGAAAATGAAAAGTGAGAGAAAAAGGAAAAACATCTTTGAATAAGAAACTAAAAAGGACACAAAATTTCTTACATTGATTGATCTAGGCAATTTTTGGTGAAATGTTTCCTACTCCCCTTTGAAAACACGCAGATTATGGTTATCCTTGAGTGAATGTTCAACATCAGACAATAATTCCTACGAGAAACAACATTCGAATCGGATAAACTCCATCGCAGAATAAACCTTTCCATGGACGTAGATAACAAAGCGGACGGACTCGACAGCCGAAACAACCCCGCAAAAATCCATAAATCCGTGAAGAGATACTTCGCCGACACCATTTTAAACTTCTGAAGAGCAGTCGTTGATCGAAAGAGCAACGCTACCGCCAACAATGGCCCGCCGAGCACACAGGAAACATTATTTGGGACCGCTGTTAATCCGGTGTTATATTAGGGAAGTTTTGTTGGGAATACATTAGAGGCGGGTCGTCGTCTACTGGCTCTCTTCTTCCATATAGCCAGAGTGGCATTATTTAAACTTCCCCGAGTGAAGAAATATTTTATAATTTATCGTAAGTAAACGTTGTTCCTAATTGCTGTTGGAAGTTTGGGAGACTCCCCTCGCCCCTGCTCGCCGTTCCGCAAGGTGTGCCATGCCTGAGGACGTATATCTCCCTCTTAATTGATACAATGTTTTATATTGCAGTATCGCCATGAAAACAACTACTGAAAAGAATGATCATCTCCTATCAGATGCAGGTCAAAAAGTCAATCCCAGTAAACCCCACAGAACATAAAATTCATCCTTCGCAACTGCAGACCAGTTTGTAACCATCTGAAAGTGAAAGTATTGCGACGCTCGCAAATGGTTGCACGCTTGGGATTTTTTGAAGGGTCACTAAGTCTTTCCTAGGATCTGCCGATGAGAGGGGAAGGTTGCCGTTGGAACGGACAGGTGGCGTTAGTGCGGAAATTTTCTCTGATCTACACTGCCGTTCGTTTCGAAGCATGGCGTTTTGTGTATCTCGAACTGCTTCCTTAAAATAAAATTTCTGGAAGCTCGAAATTCTCGTTTAGGATCCCCCTTTTAAAATATTGGAATTTTCAGCAGAATATTCGAACCATTTTTCTTTGCCTTAGATTATTTGAAGAGTAACTTGAGTGAAAATATTAGTGGTAACTTCTTTAAACTTGTATCGTTTCTTTATTTCAGATAGCTATAGAAACTGGATTGAATTAACACATTTTTGAGCGCTCGTACTACTTACACGAGGGCTATATCATTTCGTCACGATGTCTGTATTTTTCGAATTTTGAGCCGAAAATGGTCTCAATCGACTAAGTTCGATTCACTGATGACGAATCCGTCGGAAAATTCGAGTCTGTCCGTCCGTCCGTAAGCACGATAACTCTCGAACGGAACAACCTAGAGGCTTGAAATTTTCACTGTGGGTGCAGTTCCCGAATGCCTCAGTTCAGTTTTGTTTTGTTTCCCTGATTACTTGAAAACTACAGATTTGATCGAGATGAAATTTTGCACTCGAATGGAAAATGAGGTGTTCAACATACATGTGAAATTTTGTCCAGATCGCATGACCAGAACCATAGGAACCATAGAAAATTGTAACATTTGAACAGAAACGCCTAGGGACTTGAAATTTTCAGGATAGGTGTGGATCTCGAATGTCGTGATCACGTTCATCTATGAGCAACATTATTCTAGGGGTTCCGTAAATATGGTCGTTTGAAATTTAGTTTTCTTGATAATTTCAAAGCTACAGATTCGATTGTGACGAAATTTTGTATACTAATGGAGAAATTTATATTCAAGCTACATTCCTCCAGATCACATGACCAGAACCATAGAAACCATAGAAAATCATAACTCGAACGAAAAAGCCTAGGGATTTGAAATTTTCAGGATAGGTGTGGATCTGAAATGTCGCGTTCACGTTTATCAATGAGAAGAATTATACTAGGGGTTCCGTAAATACGGTCGTTTGAAATGTTGTTTTCTCAATGATTTCGAAACTTACGGATTCGATCGAGATGAAATTTTGTATTTCAATCGAAAATGATATATTGAAGCAATATTTTGTCCAGATCGCATGACCAGATCCATAGAAACCATAGAAAATTGTAACTTTTGAACGGAAAGGCCTAGGAACTTGAAATTTTCAGGGTGGTTTTGGATCGCGAATATCGCGGTCACGTTCATCAATGAGCAAAGTTAGACTAGGGGTTCCGTAAATATGGCCGTTCAAATTTTTTTTTTCCTGATAGTTCCGAAACTACTGATTGGATTGGAATGAAATTTTGCACCTAGCTGAGGAATAATGTATTCAAACTACGTGCAAAATTTTGTCCAGATCGCATCACCAAGACCATAGATAACGTAGAAAATTCTAGCGAATCATCGAAAAAAAATTGGTCAGCTGAAGCACTGACATGAAGTCTGGAGTTTCGCCTAAGT
The DNA here is from genome assembly GCA_963966015.1 of Aphidecta obliterata. NCBI lineage: Eukaryota > Metazoa > Arthropoda > Insecta > Coleoptera > Coccinellidae > Aphidecta > Aphidecta obliterata. The sequence continues at coordinate 11,701,339 of OZ014434.1, read as the reverse complement.
TTCAGAATTTTTTTGACAGCAGTTGAAAATTCCTTCAATTGATTTCTAAAACTGGAAAATGCGAATCTACCTACAAGGTGAATATACGAGCGCTCAAAAGCTCCTGACTTCACGGCATTGCTTTTAATTTTTGTATTGAAGTTTATGTTCTCTTTGTGTAATGTTTATTGTTTGCTTCATATACCGTTTTTCTAATAAGTATAATATCGATACCATCAATCGGTGGATTCTTCGGCAGTTTCATTGAGAAATTCGGTATCCGGCTGAATCACAAAAGAGACGGTTCGGCGCTTCCTTAGTCTAAAAACTGCTCAACGTGAACGAAGGGAGAAGACCTGACAACGTTGTAATTCTTTACTTCAGGTGTTTGTTGTGCGGGAGTTTCCTGTTTTTCATCCTTTCAATCGCCATAGCACATTTCTGCTGTTGTTAAAATTTCTTCAACATCGAAAAGGTGATCATACTCTACACCTTTTCCTCAACTTCTTCCTTCCAATAGTTCAAGTACATTTTCTTGCAATGATTTCATCTGAAATCGACCTCCTTTCTTTCCTCAAGACCTTTCTTCAAAGTTTTGTATACTCTTCTTCTCATAAGATAATAATATGTCTGTGTGTGGCTCTGTGCTTCTGAACAAGCCGATTATCCGAAAAGGCACAGTCCATTATTGGTATTGATGGGTGTAATGTCACTTGACTAATTTTGACGTTTTCTCAAATTAGGTTGACACCTAACTATTATTGTGAATGTTTTGCTGAAAAATATGGATTCAGATCGTGAAGATGAATTTTTATGTAAAAAAAAAATAAGAAAATCAGCTAATGTTACCATACATAATTTATTGCCCGAAGGATCCCAAAACAAATATAAAGGTGTATACAACAATTTTCAAGTTTGATTGAGCAGTAAGAATATTAAGTCATCGTTTACAGAGAATGTTCTTTTGGCATATTTTAGTGAACTTAGCACTAAATATAAAGCATCGCCCCTATGGAATTTCTACTTCATGCTTAGAAGCACAATCAACATAAATAATGCATTGTTATAGGTACCTAACTATTGAGATTTGTAAATAAAGATTATTGACATTTGTCAATATAAGTCATATTCCAAACAGCCAGATCTTCCCAATTTATGTCGAAATAAACAATAAAGGCTCAGACTTCCCTTCGACGAAAGAACATTTTTTTCTTCAGATAAACGAACTGTAGTTGAAATAAGTGAGTAGAAGTGAAACTCCACAAGTTTCCTGAAGGAAATCAGCAACGAGTCCTAGGTTTGTCGCAGTCATCAGGTTGGTTGAACATTGTTTATATCCTTGTCGATCTCGATCTCTTTGCATTACCTTCATATCATTGTTCAATAAGCGATCTTGTTTTACCATAGTAGTGTTCACCACGATTCTTCACAATTTTCCTCCTATAATCATGACATCACTCTGTGAATTATAACCCTTTTTCACAGCTATTTATGTGGTATAGAACTATCACCTCATGGATGTTGTTTTTCGCTGTATTTCGAGAGCTAGTTAACCCCTCGCCTTCCAATGGCAATCCGAAACCACCCACCGCCTGCCGTCCAGGAAGGTTTATTAGGCAATTTTAGGGCGCGAACTTCCGGATTGGCTCCGTTAAATGTTTGTTTAACGCCTTTTGTTGGATTGAGTTGAATTTTTGATAACTTGCGGCTAACGACTGTTGTTTTTTTTACGTGTACCCGCTCGTAAAAATATGGGAAAATACGCATCGAACCGCGGTCGCGGCGTATCCGACATCGATAAAAAAAATATTACGCCGATGAATTTTTCAGGTACTCCAGCGATTGCAACTCGGGATTTCGGGGTTTATCGGTCGTAACAAAGTTGCGATTGCGGAAAGTGGATGACGGGGTCGGAGGTGAGGATGAAGAGGTCTATAAACTGATTACGGCGGGGATGGAGAATCGGAAAATCGACGTGGAGTTGATTTATGGTTGAATCCTACCTCAATCGACTGATATACCTGTCCATCGATGAGTTATACAGGGTTTCACTGAATAAGTGCGAAAGTTTTAAGGGGTAATTCCTTGTCGAAAATTAGAGTCTTTCATGTGAATGAAAGCTCTTAAGGTAGCATTCGGATCTCGGCAGCGACGACCCTGGAAGCAGAGTCATCATAGATCCTGGTTTTTGAAAAGGACTGGAATTTACTTCCCTTCGCCTTTAAAATAATTTTTCCTTTTTCCTTCTATTGATTACTTGGAGAGGTCCACCTCTCTTCTGCGTGGTTATTGGCTATCCGTCATTGGCTTCTTTGTGAGAGATATTTCCTCTTGTCTGTGGTTCTGACTGGTATCATTACCATCCTTCTTATTTTTTTGTTTTCGTGTTCTTTCATCGTTTCGAATGTCTTTTTGGTTTGTTTGTGAATTATTTTCTCGATTGTTGGTATTTTCAATTCTTCTCTTATTTGTTTATTGCTGACGTACCATGGGGCACCTACAGCTATCCTTATTATTTTATTCAACGTACTTTGTTGATCTATTTTTTTGCAACTTTCGACATTGAACCAAACTACTCCTGCGTACGTTATGCTTGGTATAAGCACTGTCTTGATTATCTTCACCTTGTTTTCCAGCGAAAGTTTGCTGTTTGCATTTAGGAGCTATAGATACCCATGTAGTTGCCTGGTCTTCTTTTTGATTTCTTTCATTTGTTTGTTAAATTTCAGCTTTTCGTCTAGGGTCAAGACCAGATATTTCGCTTCATCTTCCCAGTCTTTCTTCTGGTTTTCTATCAAGACGTTCCCTGCTTTTTCCTTCTTCAGTTTTGTGCCGCCGGAGTATATGGCAACTGTTTTCTTCGCATTCATCTTGAACCTCCATTTCTTGAAATAGCTCATTAGTTTGTCCACGTCTACCTGGAGTTGCTTAGTTATCGATTTCCTCATTCTGCTGGAATAGTATACAGCAGTGTCATCTGCAAACTGGGCAATCTTACATCTTCTCATTTTTTTGTTATGTCTGACATATTAATGTTGAACAGCAACTGTCCTAGGGCCGTCTTCAATTTTCCTGATGGTCGACCTCGTACCATCTATGTTTGTTTTGAATTTCCTTTCCTTCAAGTATGCTTGTATCAATCTAGTCAGTTCGGCTGGAAACTTCAACATCTTCATCTTGTATATCAGACCTTGGTGCCACATCTTTTCAAATGCCTTTTCAATATCCAGGAAAACGGCTCCGGTGTCTGTAGATAGGTTCATCTTTTCTTCTATATCTTCTGTTAATCTGACCAGTTGGTGTACCGTCGAAGGAAGCAGAGTAACGCTACCTGGGGTTTTAAAGCAACGCTTACGGACACAAGCGACTTTGCAGCGCTGCAAGGAGGCGTGGTCTACCGGCGTGCTTTGCAGCGCCCCCCATCTGCTCCGGAAGCAGTATGGTCGCGCTGCTCGAGAATTGTACACTTGCTACTATTTTCCAATGTGTATTTAGGGTTGCATGCCCCGAAAATTATGATATATTTGTTGGAGTTTTTGTATTGGAGACTAAAAATAATAAATAATTCCATTATAGTGTCCGGATAATCCAAGCATGAGATTATATGGACGGCATAAAATCATTTTTCTCGCACATAAGAACAATTTTAAATGAACTTTGTCCAGCATATTTTGTTATTTTATATTGGAAAATTTTTTTTTAGGGAAAAATTACGTACTGCGAAATGGCGCTGCAAATCAAAAGATGTCGGGCCGAGATAGGCTCGAAATTATTCTGTCATTTCTGTCTTCCATAATAATAACAAGTTAATCAAATATTTTTTGGGAGATTGCGGAATTAATAATGATGCCTGTGGAAGTCGAGATAACCACTTTGGACATTTTTGGTTATGTGATTACCACTATATTACAGAAAATTATTGAACGATCAAAAAAAACATCTTTCAGGAAATGCTTGCTGCAAACTAACATATTCTGATACGTTTCCCAATCTTCAAGATTGTCTGCCTTTTTGAGCGCTCATACTACTTACACGAGGACTATATCATTTCGTCACGATGTCTGTATTTTTCGAATTTTGAGCCGAAAATGGTCTCAATCGACTATGTTCGACTCACTGATGATGAATCCGTCGGAAAATTCGAGTCTGTCCGTCCGGCCGGCCGTAAGCACGATAACTCTCAAACGGAACAACCTAGAGAGTGTGGGTTCAGTTCCCGAATGCCTCGGTCAAATTCGTTAATGGGCCAAATTCCACCAGGGGTTCCGTAAATATGGCCGTTCAAAGTTTTGTTCCCCTGATTACTTGAAAACTACAGATTTGATTGAGATAAAATTTTGCACTCAAATGGAGAATGAGGTGTTTAAGCTACATGTGAAATTTTGTCCAGATCGCATGACCAGAACCATAGAAACCATAGAAAATTGTAACTTTTGAACGGAAACGCCTAGGGACTTGAAATTTTCAGGATAGGTGTGGATCTCGAATGTCGTGATCACGTTCATCTATGAGCAAAATTATAAAAGGGGTTCCGTAAATATGGTCGTTTGAAATTTAGTTTTTTTGATAATTTCAAAACTAAAGATGAAATTTGAAATGACGAAATTTTGTATACTAATGGAGAATGATATATTCAAGCTACATTTCTCCAGATCACATGACCAGAACCATAGAAACCATAGAAAATTGTAACTTCTGAACGGAAAGGCCTAGGAACTTGAAATTTTCAGGGTGGGTTTGGATCGCAAATTTCGCGGTCACGTTCATCAATGAGGGGTTCCGTAAATATGTCCGTTCAAAATATTTTTTCCTGATAGTTTCGAAACTACTGATTGAATTGGAATGAAATTTCGCACCTGGCTGAGAAATAATGTATTCAAACTACGTGCGAAATTCTGTCCTGATCGCATCACCAAGACCATAGATACCGTAGAATGATCTAGCGAATTATCGAAAAAAAATTGGTCAGCTGAAGCACTGACACGAAGTCTGGAGTTTCGCCTAAGTTTCAGAATATTTTTGACAGCTGTCGAAAATTCCTTCAATTTATTTCTAAAACTGGAAAATGCGAATCTACCTACAAGGTGGATGTACGAGCGCTCGAAAGCTCCTGACTTCACGGCAGTGCTTTCCGTAATTTTTTTAGATGCCTTGGGATTGAACGGAAATTCATGCAAATAATTTCCAGAAGAACTATATGATGAGCTTTGAGGAACAGGGCACATTTTTCGTGAGCTATAATAACTCACTTCTATAACTCCCTGGCTCTGTGCTTCTGAACCAACCGATTGGCCGAAAAGAATCTGTCTATTATTGGTATTGAGGGGAGTAATGTCACTTGAATAATTTCTACGTTTCTTCAAATTAAGTTGATACCTAATTATTATTGTGAATGTTTTGCTGAAAACGCATATTTTAGCACTTAGCACTCAATATAAATAATAATAAGAATAATAATAATAATGTTCATTTCAAAGAATGTCACAAGTACATGGTAAATGCTCATTGAATGAAACAACGTCAAAACCTTACACCCTATCTATCCAGGTAATCTTCAATGGAATAGGGTGCTAGCGTGATCAGCATCTCTTTCAAATTCTTTTTGGAGAATAAATACTTTTACAGTTTTTCAATTCTTCAGGAAGTCTATTGAACATTCTGATACAGGCATAAGTTAGGTGTTTCTCAGTGATAGAAAGTCTATGCTTGGGGTAACAAATATTAAAATTTCGAGTGTGATAGGTATGCATTGAACTAAATAGTTTATATTCACCTAGATTCCTAAACATATAGATCAATAGTTCGTAAATATAAAGAGAATATACGGTTAATATTTTGTTGTCTTTGTAAACTCCCCTGCGTGATTCCCTGTAACCCAGCCCAAAGATGATTCTGATGACTCTTTTCTGAACGCGGAAGATCTCTTGTAATCCAGAACATGCCCCATAAAAAATCAAACCAAATCTCAGTAAACTCTCAAAGTTGGCAAAATAAAATATTTTCAGCGAATCAGCATTTGAGTATTGGCTGGTTATTCTCAAGTTATAAACAACAGAGAATCGCCCCTAAGGACTATTCTATTGAGATTTGTAAATAAAGTTCTTTCTCTGTACTTGTATCTTAGTATTTATTGTTAAAGTCTTAGATAAAGTATAGTATTCAACTTGCGCTAATGGTCATAACTCACTTGATGAATTACAGCACTCGCCTTCGGCTCGCGCTGCAAACCTCGTCTGCGTGTTAAATAATATAATTTCAGATTATTCTGTGATTCCTTCTCTGGAAGTGTCGTTTCTATAAAATGACATTATCTGTCATGCTCGGTTGGTTTGATTAACATAATCTGTGGTTTGTTTCCACCTTCATAAGTTTTCACTAAACGACATTTCAAAAACCCAAATTGATTTGACATTGCCGTCAAGCTCAATTGTGTGTCAGTTCAACTACACTTCGATCAGTCTTTCAGAAAACGGGGTTGAGTTTGATAGGACTTGAAGCCAAGCAGGGTTGTGAGGGTTCGGTACCTGGATGGGTACCGCTCTGACGATTAATTCAAACAAGCGTACAAACGCTCCTAACTTCACGTCAGTGCTGATTGGACAGTTTTTGCCAATTTTATTGAACACGTAAAAAGTAGCAGCATGTCCGCGATCAAACCCCCACAGCTACCCACCCGAACGACGACCCCGAAAAGCGCGAACGAGCAACGTCGCCAGAAAATAAAAACCCATCAATAGCGGCACACAGATAATTCACCTTCTCCAAACAATCCACCCGCGTCATAAACGTCGAACGGCGGGCGTCGATTACGCGACCCATCCCCGCCGTATCGGCACCGGAACGTGGCGAGTCGCGCGATCTCCCATCTGCAAACATCGGGAAAAAACGATCGCGACCATTAATCCCGCGATTTTTCGCAATCGAACGATATCCGGAATACGTGCGCGATCGGCGATCGCGGCCGGCCGAAACGGCCGTTACGGGACGATCGCTTTTTTATCTGGCTCCGGTCAGGCGAGGCGGGCGCTGAGTCGGCAACGATCCGTATCCGGGCGGAGGACGCCCGGATCGCCGTCTTTGAATTATGGTGTTTGATCGGAGCGGACGCTACCGGTCGGTCTATACTGGGGGGCTTTCAGATAATTGACGGGTGGTCAGCAGGATGATGACTGCCTTTCACTGAGGTCCTGTAGTGGTCTTCGAACATCAGATGTTCCAGAAATCATCGCTTGGATGGCGATTGAAAAGCGCCCTCCCAACCAAAAAGCAACAAGTTTTGTATTCTAAATTCAAATATTGGAGGAATATAAGAGGACAAAAGCGATAATGTTTTAAAATTAGCGCACGAGCATCACATAGAGGTGATTCTCCTTCATTCTCGCCAGAGCAATTCGACAACAAAAGAAAACCTCTGCGGAGGAGGTTGTTTGATATTTGAAACTTTTTTATTGCTTTACTTAAAAGAACAAGTTTTCTTCGTGGGATATCTCCGATTTATTTCCATTTTTTCATCATTTATGACCATGCCAATATATTGTTGTAGAATCCACATCCAGATTCTTAAATATTGATACAATTAAGATATTATTGACATTCTTCATGAATTGCAAATCGCCTTACACATAATTATGTCACTATTTCAAATATTACATCAAATTGAGAAACAAAATTCAATCATGAAAATTACGGAAAACACTGCCGTGAAGGCAGGAGCTTTTGAGCGCTCGTACATCCACCTTGTAGGTAGATTCGCATTTTCCAGTTTCAGAAATCAATTGAAGTAATTTTCGACAGCTGTCAAAAAAATTCTGTTATTTAGGAGACACTCCAAATTTCATGTCAGTTCTTCAGCTGATCAATTTTTTTTCGATAATTCGCTAGAATTTTCTACGGTATCTATGGTCTTGGTGGTGCGATCTGGACAAAATTTTGCACGTAGTTTGAACACATTATTACTCAGCTAGGTGCAAAATTTCATTCCAATCCGCTCAGTATTTTCGAAACTATCAGCAAAAAAATATTTTGAACGGCCATATTTACGGAACCCCTAGTCTAATTTTGCTCATTGATGAACGTGACCGCGATATTTCCGTTCAAAAGTTACAATTTTCTATGGTTTCTATGGTTCTGGTCATGTGATCTGGAGAAATGTAGCTTGATAATATCATTCTCCATTAGTATACAAAATTTCGTCACGATCGAATCTGCAGTTTTGAAATTATCGAGAAAACTAAATTTCAAACGACCATATTTACGGAACCCCTAGTATAATGGTGCTCATAGATGAACGTGATCACGACATTCGAGATCCACACCTATCCTGAAAATTTCAAGTCCCCAGGCGTTTCCGTTCAAAAGTTACAATTTTCTATGGTTTCTATGGTTCTGGTCATGCGATCTGGACAAAATTCCACATGTAGCATGAACACCTCATTCTCCATTTGAGTGCAAAATTTCATCACACTCAAATCTGTAGTTTTCAAGTAATCAGGGGAACAAAACTTTGAACGGCCATATTTACGGAACCCCTAGTAGAATTTGGCCCATTAACGAACTTAATCGAGGCATTCGGGAACTGAACCCATACTGAAAATTTCAAGTCTCTAGGTTGTTCCGTTCGAGAGTTATCGTACTTACGGACGGCCGGACGGACAGACTCGAATTTTTCGATGGATTCGTCATCAGTGAGTCGAACTCTATCGATTGAGACCATTTTCAGCTCAAAATTCTGAAAATACAGACATCGTGACGAAATGATATAGCCCTCGTGTAAGTGGTACGAGCGCTCAAAAAGACATTTTTTAATGTTCGAGAATGAAGGTTTGATAGTTTGCTCATACAAAAAAAATTATGTATTTGAATGTTAAATAGTCAAATGATGATTAATAGAGTGCTTAATTTTCATAATATGACCAAAATAGTATATTATTTAACGAGAGCTAATGTAGATCATAACTAATGCAAATATTGTTTGCAGCAAGAGCTGAAGGCGAGTGCTGTAATTCATCGAGTGAGTTATGTTGAATACTATACTTTGCTTACGACTAGAATAATAAATACTAAGATACAAGTACAGACAAAGATCATTATTCACAAATCTTAGTAGTTACCTATAACAATGCATTATTTATGTTGATTGTGCTTCTCAGCATGGAGTAGAAAGTCCATAGGGGCGATGCTTCATATTTAATGCTAAGTTCACTAAAATATGCCAAAGGCACATTTCCTGTAAACTAATTGCTACACCAATCTTGAAAATTGTTGTATAACCTTCATATTTGTTTTAGGATTTTTCGGCGATAAATTGTGTATGGTAACATTGCCTCATTGTTTTATTTCTGAAGGTGTACATAATAATTCATCTTCACTATCTGAATCAATCTTTTTCAGCAAAACATTCACAATAATGATATACTCTTGATTTGGGAAAACGTCAAAATTATTCAAGTAATATAACTTCTCTGAATACCAATAAAGGACTGTTCCCTTTCGGCCAATCGGCTTGTTCAGAAGCACAGAGACAGGGAGTTATGGTAGTGAGTTATTATAACTCACGGTGTTTTTTCACAGATACTATTAGTTGCTCCAAAGTAGTTGAATAATTAATATATAATTCAGTAGGATTAGACAAAAGTAGTTAAATCAATATTGATTCAGGTAACTCGAAAACCAACACTTTGGAATTAGAAGACTTCTCGGCGTTCCCGAAGTCACCTCCGCCATCCTTCAATTCTCACGAAAAATTATGCAATCCATTTCCACCCCTATCGATCGCCACCTCCCTTACGCCACCTCAGAATTAAGACAAATATCTGTTCGCTAATAATTCAACTTTATGTACACCCGTATTTCCCCGGGGATCTTCCGGAACCGGCGCGAGGTGCGGTACGGGAGGGATGTGGCGAGGGGTGTCTTCGACACTCAATAAATTCAAATTTTATCGCAGCAGGCGAACTAAGATTAGACCGCAACGCGGTTTGCTCGACGTCGTGCGAAACAACGTTGAAAGATTAGTCGGTTAGATCGAAGCGAGATGATCCTGTCGGGATACTCAATTAATGAAATAAACAGCAACTGAACTTATTGGTAATGATTGGTTTAATTTACATTATTCTAGAAAATTTTCGATATTATGAATCTAATTCCTTCTAACACTGTTCGAGCTCGGGATGGAAAAATTGCGTTTCGCTTGCAAGACTGCCGAGGTCAATAAAGACGCTTTTTCCAGGAACATTTTGCATTTTGCCACGTTCGTACATTGTTTGAGGTGATCCAAAATATGTCGGTGTTTGAGCGCGCGGCATAGGCATTCCAGGGTCAAATAGTTCAACTATTCATATGACGTCTCATGTGACGTCTATTCATCCAGATGTAGCCAAAGACGGATGCGGATTTGCTTTCTTGACATTTTTTTGTCTTATAGGCGTTTTTCGCGTGAAAAAAATGCAATTTTTATGCATGGTCAACCTATTGATTCGCCCTATATTCTGTGGGACTTTGATGGAAATTAATTTTCTAGTTTCACCATTGCTGTCTACGCCGGCATTATACAGAGTATTTTCGAAGGTGAGGCTTTATTTTTGAGAGGTGCTAGAACTCATCAAAATAAGTCAATATTCCAAAAATCCTTTCACGAAAATGTTCACCAGAGCCGAACATTTCGAAATCAAAGGTACCCGCAAATCTGAGAAATTCCCAGCACGGCTCTGATTTAAGTACGTATTGAGGTTTGAATGTGTTTATTAAATGCGTTCAGTTTACGGGAAATCATCTGACAGAGCGTATGATTTTTGTGACTTTAGGTGGATAGGTCGATTTTTAGGCCTGCATACTTCCCGGATCTCAACCCCTATGATTTCTTCTCTTGGAATCATTTGAATGTACAGTAACAGTGTGGTGAATAGTATTGAAGAACTAAAACAACGCATTGAAAATGCTTGTAACATTATTCGTGAGCAAACTGATGTGATAATTGCTGCATGTAATAATTCGTTGTTACGCCGGGCAACACTTAGTGCACATCAAACGAATGGTGACCATTTCGAACAATTTCTGTGAACGATTTGGACCAATTTTATCAGTGAGTTTGTGAACTTCCTATTTTTGAGCGCTCGTACTACTTACACGAGGGCTATATCATTTCGTCACGATGTCTGTATTTTTCGAATTTTGAGCCGAAAATGGTCTCAATCGACTATGTTCGACTCACTGATGACGAATCCGTCGAAAAATTCGAGTCTGTCCGTCCGGCCGTAAGCACGAAAACGCTCGAACGGAACAACCTAGAGACTTGAAATTTTCAGTGTGGGTTTAGTTCCCGAATGCCTCGGTTAAGTTCGTTAATGGGCCAAATTCCACCAGGGGTTCCGTAAATATGGCCGTTCAAAGTTTTGTTCCCCTGATTACTTGAAAACTACAGATTCGATCGAGATGAAATTTTGCACTCAAATGGAGAATGAGGTGTTCAAGCTACATATGAAATTTTGTCCAGATCACATGACCAGAACCATAGAAATCATAGAAAATTGTAACTTTTGAACGGAAACGCCTAGGGACTTGAAATTTTCAGGGTAGGTGTGGATCTTGAATGTCGTGATCACGTTTATCTATGAGCAACATTATACTAGGGGTTCCGTAAATATGGTCGTTTGAAATTTATATTTCTTGATAATTTCAAAACTACAGATTCGATCGTGACTTTGTATACTAATGGAAAATGATATTCAAGCTACATTTCTCCAGATCACATGAACAGAACCATAGAAACCATAACTTTCGAACGGAAAGGCCTAGGGACTTGAAATTTTCAGGATAGGTGTGGATCTGAAATGTCGCGTTCACGTTTATCAATGAGCAGAATTATACTAGGGGTTCCGTAAATACGGTCGTTGGAAATTTTAGTTTCTCGATCATTTCGAAAGGATTCGATAGAGATGAAATTTTGTATTTTAATCGAGAATGATATATTAAAACAATATTTTGTCCAGATGGCATGACCAGAACCATAGAAAACATAGAAAATTGTAACTTTTGAACGGAAAGGCCTAGGAACTTGAAATTTTCAGTGTGGGTTTGGATCGCGAATATCGCGGCCACGTTCATCAATGAGCAAAATTAGACTAGGCGTTCCGTGAATATGGCTGTTCAAAATATTTTTTTCCTGATTATTTCGGAACTACAGATTGGATTGGGATGAAATTTTGCACCTAGCTTAGGAATAATGTATTCAAACTACGTGCCAAATTTTGTCCAGATCGCACCACCAAGACCATAGATACCGTAGCGAATTATCGAAAAAAAATTGGTCACCTAAAGCACTGACATAAAGTCTGGAGTTTCGCCTAAGTTTCAGAATTTTTGTGACAGCTGTCGAAAATTCCTTCAATTGATTTCTAAAACTGGAAAATGCGAATCTATCTACAAGGTGCATGTACGAGCGCTCAAAAGCTACTGCCTTCACGGCAGTGCTTTTCGTAGTTTTTTAAGGACCTTCTCAATCATTTATTTCTCCTCTCCTTAGTTTGAACTTTAAGAATTATACCATCATGAAAAATTTCCTAATAAAAGTGGGAAGAGAATATACAAGTTTGCGATAATCTACCACTTTATATATTTGCTGGAATGCATATGGCACCATGATTCATCACAGGCTCTTTCAACAGAGAGATAACACGATTCAGAGTTGTATTAAGATATTAATACCCAAGATTTTTTGCACCCTTTTCAAATTGAATAGGTATTTTATATGATCAACTTCCGGCGGAATGATCTCTCTTGATGAGGTCTAGCATCTGTCTAAAAAAGTTTCTGGATATAGCAGCTTCTGAAAATTCCATTGCTATTTTGAAAATATCAGAAAAAAACCAGTGTCGTAGCATCTTCATCGATTCAAATATTGACGTGGATGGCGCTGATCGAAAAAAAAAAGTTTAAGCATTTAAGATACCTATCAAATTTCAATCGAATAACTAAATCACTTTCAATGAGGGTCGGTTCGTGCTGGAAAAGCGTCTCAACTAACCGCAGCTACCACGAGTAAATTGCAGAGAGATTCAAGAGGAATCAGTAAATATTCCCATCACGAGCTCAAAAGTGCGAAATTGCAGATCGTTCTCCGTTCTCTTGAATGCACCATAACGTAATTTTCAACTATCCAAACCTTCAGTTTATCCTCTGTATAAGAGCGCCGATAATGTGACTAAATTAAGATCTCGTTAATTTGAACCACCAAGACTTCCATTTCTATCCTAGATTGCCAATACATTAGAGGCGAATACTACCGGTTCCTCCGCAACATCCCGTGAAAAACCCTCACCGAGTCGGGCACGAAGCGGAAAAGTCGCAGTTTTCCATCTTCTCCCCAGCCCATTACCGGGTTATCCCCGGATACGGAGTGGCGGATGAGCTATCCGTTCTTCTTGAATAATTTATCGAAAATCGTGTAATAAAGTAAGCCATCAGAGGTGTCGGCTGATACATATTAAAGCGACCGGCTCGAATGGCTCCGTAGCCGGTAGCGAGCTACGAACGCCGCAAAAGCCCGTATCTTATCATCAGAGCTGGCCGTCGCCTCATTGTTTATTCATTAATTAATCTATATCTCGACGGGTTCACACCCTGGACCTGGTTGTAGGCCGTCGGTGAATTTCAGCTCGGGAAGCCACCGAGTCGATTCCTCGAAGATGAGCAGATACATCAAGGACGAGGTGCGAGGTGTGAGTGTATCTCCTGAAGAATTATTGATGAGTTTGGCGAAATGGTGGAACTTATCACGGGGAGATGCTCAATCCTTCACCAGCAGCGGCGAAACGTTAACGATAAGGAACCTTTGATATCATGAATCTAGGCTGCGTCCATCTATTGTGTAGGAGGATATTGAATAAACTAGCTTAGGATGTCTATACCGACTTTCAATGTTCAAATTTTCACTTTCATATACTTGATGTATTAAGCTTGTCGCTCACTATCCCGTCACAGCGCGAAACAGCCGACGTCCAGCATTCCCTGAGTAACGCGTGAACCGTTACTTTCCAATAATCATTATGAAGAACATCTTAACTTTGAACCATAAAACGCCCCTCTCCAATCCCTTAAAAATAATTCCTGGCGTGTAAAATTACTTGGATATCTCAAGAACGAAACTACCGATGACGTCGTCGATCATCGACCACTGAATTAGCTGACTAATCCTTCTAGTGGATTAACCAAATTCCGTTTCATTTTAGAAGAATATGACTTCACGGTTCATTATGTGAAAGGTTCAGAAAATGTTACAGCAGATGCCTTATCGCGAATACCTCCGATGGCAAAAGGATTGATCACATGTTGTTATCGAAGTGTTAAAGCGTCCAGCAGAAAGTGTTGAGTTAAGACCGCTTTCAGAAAAGGAATTTCTCAATTTGAAAAATCAACATTCAGAAGATTACAATAAGAATTTAATATATAATGTAAATTCACAAATTATTTTCATTAACCAGGACATCCGATCAGCGTACGACTTAGGTACATCGTTGAGGATACTGGAAAAATTATGCGCAGAAAATAATATATAAATAATATCATAAAGCTACCTAGCAATATAAAATTTTTGAATATGTTGACAAATTGTAAAAATGAAAATCTAGGAACATTACCTACGGATATCAAAAATAATAAGTATGTGCTCACTATTCAATGCGACTTGACCAAATTCGTAGAGTGTTACCCACTACCAAACAAAGAGGCAGAAACAGTTTCGAAATCTTTTATTCAAAACTTTGTTTTAAGGTATGGTATACCTTCTGAAGTTGTTACAGACCAAGGCACAGAATTCTTATCAAGAATATTTAGTGAATCATGCGAATTGCGAATTGCTTAAAATAAAGCAATTCAATTCAACTGCTTATCACCACGAAACACTAGGTGCGCTTGAAAATTCGCATAAACACTTAGGAGCATTCCTTCGTATGCAGGCAGCTAAGGAAAGTAACAACTGGAGTAATTGAGTGCCATATTGGTGCTTTTCATACAACGATACCGTGAACTCTACAACTCGCTATACTCCTCACGAACTTGTTTTCGGAAAACCTAGTAGATTTCCACAAAATTTAAAAAGCCAAGTAGATCCAATCTACAATTTTGACAACTATCCTCTGGAACTAAAATATAGGTTGCAAACGGCATGGAAAGATGCTAGAGAAAACTTGGTGAAGACAAAATTAAAAAGAAAATGAACTATAAAGTAGGAGATATGGTGCTCTTGAATAATAAGAACAGTGACAATAAACTTGACCCCTTATTTAACGGTCCCTACGAAATAGTGGAAGTGCGAAACCCAAACATTAATGTGAAAACGGACAAGAACAAACTCAAAGAAGTTTACAAGAACAGAGTGAAACCGTATTTTTCATAACGAGTAACGATTACTAACTAGTGATTAGAATTAAAAGACTGATGTCAATTGTAGATTAGGTATTAAAACTTTGTATATGTAAGTTCCATTAAAATTATGTATAAGGTATATATAGATATTAAGCTATAGATAAGTAAAAAAAAAAAATTTTATACTTGTATAGAAAAATTTTTTCTCTCAAAGGGGGAAGGTGTAGTATGTATCGGTATGAACACTCTGTATATTAGCGATCTTGAGATGCAATATCTGTTACCTTGCTTTTTCGCAAAAGCGTGCCACAAAGGTAAACTGATGTGTTTACTACGATGTGTAATGTTATCGATCATGTTATCAATTCTCGAGGTTATTATTGTACAATTGACTGGAAGTAAATATGTAAACATGTATATCCTGAATATAAATACATATTAACATTTTGGCTAGATCAGAGTCTCTAGATGTTACGAATAAACCTTTGACGAGTTATTAGTGTATCATTCACCATCCCTCGACTGCATAACGATTGAGCGAACCTACCCTAGCTGGGTACGGAACTATTTTATCTACTTTTATTTGATTAGATATTCATTATTTAACTACTTTTGAGTAATTAATGGTACCTGTAAACAAACAACGTGAGTTATAATAACTCACTACTATAACTCCCTGGCGACCCTGGCTCTGTGCTTCTGAACAAGCCGATTGGCCGAAAGGGAACGGCTTATTATTGGTATTGAGGGGAGTAATGTCACTTGAAAAATTTCGACGTTTTCTCAAATTAAGTTGATACCTAATTATTATTGTGAATGTTTTGCTGAAGAAGATGTATTCAGATAGTGGAGATGAATTATTATGTATACCTTCAAAATAAGATCATCAGTCAATGTTACCATACAGAATTCATTGCCCGAAACATCCAAAAACACATATCAAGGTGTATACAACAATTTGTAAGATTGGTGTAGCAGTAAGAATATTAAGTCATAGTTAACAGAGAATGTTCTCCTGGCATATCTCAGTGAACTTAGCACTAAATATAAAGCATAGCCCCTATGGACTTTCTACTCCATGCTAAGAAGCACAATCAACATAAATAATGCATTGTTATAGGTACCTATTAAGATTACTAAATAAAGTTCTTTCTCTGTACTTGTATCCTAGTATTTATTGATATAGTCATAGATAAAGAATATAGAATTTTCAGAAAAACAATCTTGTCAATTATTGTCAAATGTGAACCTTATTCAATACTTGAATTTGAGAATTATTGTTGTCTGCTGTAGAATACAAGCTCTTTGCAACAATTCTGAAATGTCGATCTGAGTGTTATTTCTTGTTGTGTTCATTATGTGTTAAAATTTTGACTTGTTTTCCTCTTCATTGATTTGTCAATAATTTGGGAAATAAAGATTATTCTATTCCCTTCTATTCTAAAGTATAGTATTCAACTAGTTCTCGCACTCGCCTTCGGCTCGCGGTTCAAACTTTATCTGCGTGAGTTATGACCTACATTAACGCTCGTTGAATAATATACTATTATTTGGCGCAGGCAGATAGCTTCCTTTAAAAAAAAATAATTGACCAGTAGTCCATAAAAAAAATTATTGACGAAGCAACCCTTCATACAATAGATTTTTCATCTCAAGACGTTGTTGAAGTACCACAGCTTCAGTGATAATTTCGGCTTTGGATTTAGTGAACTTATTCATTTCAATCACATTCACTTAATTTCTTTGTATATAGTTTGAAAAAATTGATGGCCTTCTTCAGAGTCTCCTAAAAAGAGTTTTCAACACATTTCAAACATATGAATCCCATAAAGACCCAAATCGCGCCATCATCCTCATACGCGACCCATCGAGGCATCTAGGAATCTGTCCGTCGTCGTAAAGACTTTTACGGCCGCCACGGCCAAACGGCGGTCAGTTTGTCGCCCGCAAAGGGCCAACTCAAGACATTTGATGCGCCCTAAGCGCCTCGCTCAGGGGCGGAGAGCCGAGGCACCCCCGGGGGCTGTAAAATTTCGCACTAAAACACCTGAAGGATTCATTTGATTCCGGGGCGTTGTAAAAACTTGGCGGTAATGAAAAAGTCAACGGCGGATGGTCTTGCACGAGGACGGGGAATCCTTGAGAGGTCCTCGGAGATACACAGGATGGCCTTAATGAAACTGAACAATTTGGACGGAGATAATGGTTTCGGACGCATTAAAGTTCTTCGGGATGTGCTGAGGAACGTTTTCCTGTTCCTGGATCTCGTATTTGAATTTTTATGTTCATTTGGGGGTGGAACGGGGGAAATCGGAGGAGGGACGAAAATGCGACATTGCTGAAAACTCAGAATTAGAGATGAGAATTCAAAAGTATTGGTGAATGATTTCAATGAATTATTATGTATCATTTTTCCCGCTGTCTAGAAAGGCATTATTCGTTATTCCATAAAATTAAATCTACAAAGTATTCACACAACAGCAAAGTAGGTATTTGGTGCACTTTGGCGATAGTTTGAATAATGGAACGTGTTGTGCAACTTCTCCGAGCGCCTAGAAGTATGTGTGAATTGACAAGGTCATTTTATTCCAAAATTGCATATTTTACTTCTGTCCAATAAACTTGCCGATACTTGATGGAAATCCATAATCAAACTCACAATAGAATAATCATTATGATTTCCACTACATTGGGTTGAATTCAACGACAAGTGTTTCGATGGCATCATCTTCAAAGGTACCTACTAATACAAACCAATCCTATCACTTATGGGGGTAATGGACAATCCTTTGCGCAACTCCTGGTATCCATAGATTAGTTAGCGTCTATTTGAGTAAGTAGAATTGAATTTTATCAAACAAATGACTCTGAATAACAGATACCAACTGAATTGATAGACAGACTGTTATCGAAAAAAACATTTTGAGAACAATTTGAAGGAAGTATAGCCAACGCAACTTGAAGAAGACCGACATTATAAAGTTTCAACTTATTCGGAAGAACTTTCTAATTTTTTCAAAAGGGAGGATATTTCAGTTTTCGTTGAAAACAATAAAGATAAAACGGATGAATTAAATGATTGTGGTGTATATAAATTAACTTGCGGAGATTGCTCATGTTCTTACATAGGACAAACAGGTAGGAATTTCAAAACGAAAGTACTAGAAAATAGAAATTGTTTTATTGAAGGTAGATGACATTCGGCATACGCAGATTATTTGGAAATTAATAATCATGCTTTTAAAAAAGACTTCGAAATTTTTCATACGGAAAACAAAAGCAGAAAATTGAACCTTTTGGAGAGCCATGAGATGAATAAACAAAAAACGTCTGTTTTCTTATTAAACGATCAAGTAGGCTCGAAAAATTCACCATTATTGAATATCTATTGAAGTTAAAATTTTTTGTCCCTGTTCTGAATTATAGAGAAAAAAATTACGAAAAGCACTGCCGTGAAGGCAGGAGCTTTTGAGCGCTCGTACATGCACCTTGTAGGTGGATTCGCATTTTCCAGTTTTAGAAATCAATTGAAGGAATTTTCGACAGCTGTCAAAAAAATTCTGAAACTTAGGCGAAACTCCAGACTTCATGTCAGTGCTTCAGCTGATCAATTTTTTTTCGATAATTCGCTAGAATTTTCTACGGTATCTATGGTCTTGGTGATGCGATCTGGACAAAATTTTGCACGTAGTTTGAATACATTATTCCACAGCTAGGTGCATAATTTCATTCTAATCCGATCAGTAGTTTCGAAACTATCAGGAAAATAATATTTTGAACGGCCATATTTACGGAACCCCTAGTGTAATTTTGCTCATTGATGAACGTGACCGCGATATTCGCGATCCAAACCCACCCTAAAAATTTCAATTTTCATAGGCCTTTCCGTTCAAAAGTTACGAATTTCTATGGTTTCTATGGTTCTGGTCATGAGATCTGGACAAAATATTGGTTTAATACATCATTCTCGATTAAAATACAGAATTTCATCTCGATCGAATCCGTAGTTTCGAAATTATCGAGAAAACAAAATTTCAAACGACCATATTCACGGAACCCCTAGAATAATGTTGCTCATAGATGAACGTGATCACGACATTCGAGATCCACACCTATCCTGAAAATTTCAAGTCCCTAGGCGTTTCCGTTCAAAAGTTAAAATTTTCTATGTTTTCTATGGTTCTAGTCATGCGATATGGACAAAATTCCACATATAGCTTGAACCCCTCATTTTCTATTTGAGTGCAAAATTTCATCTCGATCAAAGCTGTAGTTTTCAAGTAATCAGGGAAACAAAACCTTGAACGGCCATATTTACGGAACCCCTGGTGTAATTTGGCCCATTAACGAACCTAACCGAGGCATTCGGGAACTGAACCCATACTGAAAATTTCAAGTCTCTAGGTTGTTCCGTTCGAGAGTTATCGTGCTTACGGCCGGACGGACAGACTCGAATTTTTCGACGGATTCGTCATCAGTGAGTCGAACTCTATCGATTGAGACCATTTTCGGCTCAAAATTCGAAAAATACAGACATCGTGACGAAATGGTATAGGCCTCGTGTAAGTAGTACGAGCGCTCAAAAAAGAAAAAACTTACGTCAACAGATCTTCTTACTTAATGGCGGTGAGATAAGCATAATTTCATCCTTGGAAGCGTCATCAAGATATCATTAAATATTCATCCGCACAAAGAGTTGCGCATAGGATGGAGCATTACCTCCACCTAGTGATAAGATTGGTTTGTATTAGTAGGTTGCTTTACAGTTTAGAGAATTAATTTAGTTATAACTTAACCACACGAAGATGATGCTTTGAAACACGTGTCGTGGAGTCCCAATTCAATAAATGAAAAAATCTCATCTTCCTTCTTTCGCCCATCTATCCGAAACCTCGCCTATAACTCATGGGAGTACAGACCCCTTCAATTCCACTACTACTATCATAACGAACCGATTTCGCTTAACCTCATAGACTTCGAATGTCAAACGTCAAACATGAAGGATACCAACTTCACGCTTTCAAAAAAATTGATACCACTATAACCGCATATAAATATCAGGAATAAGCTATCTTCTGCAATAAGACACAAACGAACGTTCGCGGATGAAACATGTGCCTCGTAAATAATGTCGAATTGCAACAACTTTAAATTGCCACCGGATATATATATCAGCCGGATCATCCCCACACCGAAGAACAATATCCGCCGTGCTCTACTGGATGGGCCGTTAATGTTTCTTTTCGAATTAAGATGCACAGATGTCGCTACCTTCGTATTAGATCGTTGAATTAGAGGTGCGGAGTTCTTCTTTGAATGCCCGAACTTATCCCATTCATTTCGGATATAATTTAAACGGGGGGCGTTGGGCGAATGAAGGATTTTCTCGATTCGTTATGGAAGAGGACGCGTTTTTAGCGCGCGGAGAGGTACGGGCTGTTTCATGATTCACGATGGAAAGTAGGTGATTTGGTCCAATCCTTGCTTGCTTAGTATTACTGAATTGTTGGAAATCCATAATTTTTCTTCTGAGGGTGTACTGAAACCCCCACGACACGTATCTCGCTATACAACATCTTCAGGTGGATGAGATTTTTGAAAAAATCACTGAAATTCCACAGATAAGAACTCCTGAAGATCTAGAAGATGGAGTTGAAAGATAAGAAACCCGAATGAAAGAAACCTACAAGGAAAGTACCAGAAGAATAGAATAGCCACCCCTGTAGCATCCACATGGTGAAACCCCCAAAAGCCATAAAAGAGCTTATGAAGAGGAATAAAACTTAGGAAGAACTACAGAACTTCACATAGAGAAGAAGACAAGAAGGAGCTGAATGAACACAGTCAAGTGCTGTAAAATGCATTGAAAAAACTCAGAACAGACGGATGGAACCAGAGGGTTAGAAAGCTGAACACCATTGACCAAAATGAAATCCCTCCTCTACACGGAGCAAATGGAATAACCTACTCAAAGCTGGAAAAAGCCGAAGCACTGGGCGACGCAATAGAAAGAGAAGCCAAAATCAACTACTGAGAAGACGATGATAATGAAGACTTAGAAGAAGGAATCGAAGGAAATGAAGAATTGATGTTGAAACCTCCAGAATGCGATAACATCCCAAACCCAACAACACCAACGAAGATTAAAGAAATCATCAAGAAATTGAAAAACAGGAAAGCCCCAGGAAAAGACGAAGTAACAAACTTTATGTAACGGAAATTGCCCAGAAAAGGAATAGCAGCGCTAACCAATATAGCAAACGCAGTGATAAGAACAGAATACAGAGAGATGAAAAACAGCAGAAGTAATTGTGTTCATCAAGCCAGAAAAAGATGAAAAATTCCCACAAAACTACAGGCCGAGAAGTCGACTGTCAGCACTTCGAAAATTTGTTGAGAGAGTCATTGCAAAAAGACTCAATGAAGAAATCATTCCACAGAACTTCAACTGTTGAGGAGCACTGAATATGTCACTGAAGGATTTCAGAATAAAAAAGTCACAGGATCACTGCTATTAGATGTCGAGAGAGCCTGCGACCGAGTTTGGCACGAAGGACTGGCTAACAATATGATGATGGTAGGCTACACTACCAAAACCTGCAAGATAATAAGAAACTACCTGAGGAACAGAAATTTGTCAAAATAGGCGAAACATTATCTATCAACAGACAAGTAGAAGCAGGAGTGCCCCAAGGATCAGTTCTAGGATCTCTACTCTACAACATATATATCTACGATATTCCTAAAAACCCAAGAAATCTGCTAGCCCTTTATGAAGACGACACAGGAATAGCTTTCAGACATCGACGACCAGATGTCATACACAGAACAGAAGACTGCAAGAAGCACTAGAAGATTTAGAAGAATGGTTCATTAAATGGAAAATTCAAATAGATAGCAAAAAGAGCCAAGTTATTCTACTACAGAAGCGGAGACTTCTGAAATTAATTACAACCTAAAAATAGATGGAGAAGAGATAAAATGGGAAAATGAAGTCAAATATCTACGAGTGAAACTAGATAAAGGGCTTACATGGAAAAACCATATAAAATATGCAGTGAATAAAAAAAACTCAGCAATAGTAGACTCTACACACTGCTAGGAAAAAGGAGCCAAATGAACCAAAGCACGAAGCTACGAATGGTCAGGTCAATTGCAAGACCTCAACTAACATATGGCTCGTCGGCATGGGGTCATGCAGCCAACCGCCATGAAAAAAGATTCAAGCAACTGAGCAGCAATGAATATGCCGTGGTTCGTAAGAAACCAACGAATCCACAGAGACTTGGAATGGGAAACTCTCACAGACTTCCTAAGAAAAGAGGCCGAGAAGATATTTGGAAAAGCAAGTCAACATCTAAATGATGAGCTAAGGAGACTAGTTGACTACAACTCCGCAGAAGATGTGCTTAGGATGACCACCTACAACAAAAGACCCAGAGAACAACTACGTAGAAACAGAAATTGGGTCAACTCAATTTCAATTATCAAGAAGGGACTCCAATGAAATTCAAATTCATAGGTAGCACAATTATCACACGAGAAAGACTCAAAAGGTTAATAGGCAATGTCCAGAATCTAATACAGCAGGATAGGTTTAGTTAGAGTAGGTCATGCTTCACATGAAGTCTCACACTGTTCTATCTCACGGAGATAGTTCGTCCCTGAGGATTCCCCTGACAAAAAAATCTGCGAATTGTTCAAATTTACTTTGGAAATCATGATACAGTTCGTGAAACTCCTCTCCCTCCACGTCCACGTATTTCGAAACGTGGTGGACATATTCCAAGTTACCATATAAACGACGAATGAGGAGTGTAAACATAGACAAAATGCTTCCCGGGTCCAGCAAACCCATCTCCAGTAGTCACGAAAGGATTTTTCACCCCCCGACATCCCGCCAGCTCCCCTAACGCTCCCCAAGGATCCAAAATTAAAACTTCTGAATATTTCGGACATATTTTCTGCATCTTTTCATTAACGCGGTGATGTTCGGGTACGATTCCTTGCTCGTCCTTCGGATGGCGACGGGATCTCCTGGGCGCTGTTAACGTTCCGATACGACGCAACTTCAACCCTTTCAGCAGTTGACAACCTTTTCGTTTCTGCGGGAGCGAGGCGTCGAGAAGTTACCATAATTATGAATTCTTGAGGTACATTAGTATTCGAGCCCGGAAGGTATACATTGCGGGGTAGTGAAAAATGCAGATTTTACACTTGTAATCATCATAAAGTGGTTGGGTGGATGTCTTCCTCATTCTCTGAACTACTTGGATTTGCTTTTATTGGCTGAGGTATACCGAAATGACCTAACCTTGCCATTTTTCGGATTAAATAGTCTAAGCATGGAGGTTGGAGCTAAAATGAAAATTCGATACATTTAAAACACCCTGTATTCTAGGGCGATCCCAAACACTTTGCCCCACCTAAACGCTTCTTCCATGAAGGTTTTGAATGAGAACTCCGTTCAACTCTCCGGAGGGTAATTGAATTGGATTTTTTCGGGAAGCTTGCCATATTCTTCACAGGGCGAAAATTAACTTCCGCTCTACAAATGTGAATCAGGCATTCGAATTATTCATGATGTGTAAAATAATGTCTGTCTTAATAACCGTTCGGTGTGAAAAATGCCTCAAGTTTCCCTCATTTCGGATACGACATTCGAAAGTTAGGCTTCGACCCCCGTCTCAGTCTTGCCGCTAATGGAACGGCGCAGTTTTGACGTTTGAATTAGCGGGGATGTTAATGCGGCTCGGATAATTCTCACTTTTATGTCATTCCTAATATCGTCTCTATGTTCGAAGCTGAGGCTGCTTCACGGTTCGGGGTGTGGGAGAATTCGTCGATGTTATTGCCGAGAGAATTTTCAACACGATCATGTTTCATTAATCATGTTCACAAATTTTAGAGTCGGATTCCTAGAGAAAAGTATGAAAAAAGTTCGAACGTACAAAACCTCTTTGTGTAAGGAATAAAGAGTGTTGAAAAATCACCCTGGGCCTTTCCGTTCGAAAGTTATAATTTTCTATAGCAGTGGCGGCTCGTGACCTCTTCAGCTGGTGAGGCGATTATATAAAAAAAAAACTGATATATATATAGATATAAAATAAATGTATAGTGTTCGGCTAAACATTATTGGTCAGCAATTTCAACGATGGTTTGTTCATGAGAAAATACTTAGAGGGATACTCTGTGGGGTAGAATTTTCATTATCGGATTTTTTCTAGGAAAGAAAATTCAAAAATTATAATTTCCAAATACGCTATAGGTTCACTTTTAATAAATCAAATTTATCCGTTTATCTTCAAAGCGCATTTGTCAATAATGTCCCCAAAAAATTGACCATTATTCTCGCTGATGGCGTCATTATTAAATCGTGCACTGGATTCATACCGGGTATCAACACGTTACACGAACACACTCAATTAAACCACAACGAAAGTTAAATCAGGTTATTCAAGGAAATAGTAACCTAACGTTCGGAAAAACTGTTACTCAAAGGAGCATGAGCAAACGAAGTTGCAGGTGGACCAGGAGTTTCATAACATCATAAATAAATCGGGTGATTGGGACCAGCGACTTTGGACATCGTATCTTCCCGGCATCACGAAATATTACGGAAAATGCCGAGAGGCGAAAACTTCGTCGCCTCTTGGGTCCGAAAAATAGCGAACGTCCTAGGGACGTTCGTTGTCCTTCGGATATCGTCGTCCCCTTCGAATTAGCTCTGGACAGAGGCGAATAGATTGCCGCCTCTGGGTACTCACGAGGCCGTGGAGAATTGGCGCCGAATGACAGTATTGTTGATTTTGATTTGTTTTGATGAATATTTTAATTTTCTGGTGATTGCTCTCTATTTTTTCATAATTTCTCTGAGACTGAGGAAAATTATGAAATAATAGGTGAGGCGCCGCCTCAGTTGCCTCACCCGACGAGCCGCCACTGTTCTATAGGTTATATGGTTCTGGTCATGCGATCTGGACAAAATTTTGCATGTAGCTTGAACACGCCATTCTTCATCTCTCCTCGATCGAATCAGTAGTTTTCTAGTAAAAATTACGAAAAGCACTGCCGTGAAGTCAGGAGCTTTTGAGCGCCCGTACATGCACCTTGTAGGTATATTCGCATTTTCCAGTTTTAGAAATCAATTGAAGGAATTTTCGACAGCTGTCAAAGAAATTCTGAAACTCCAGACTTCATGTCAGTGCTTCAGCTGATCAATTTTTTTTCGATAATTCGCTAGTATTTTCTACGGTTTCTATGGTCTTGGTGATGCGATCTGGACAACATTTCGCACGTAGTTTGAATACATTATTCCCCAGCTAGGTGCATAATTTCATTCCAATCCGATCAGTAGTTTCGAAACTATCAGGAAAAAAATACTTTGAACGGCCATATTCACGGAACCCCTAGTCTAATTTTGCTCATTGATGAACGCGGACGCAATATTCGCGATCCAAACCCACCCTGAAAATTTCAAGTTCCTAGGCCTTTCCGTTCAAAAGTTACAATTTTCTATGGTTCTGGTCATGCGATCTGGACAAAATATTGCTTTAATATATCATTCTCGATTAAAATACAAAATTCCATCTCGATCGAATCCGTAGTTTCGAAATTATCGTGAAAACAAAATTTCAAACGACCGTATTTACGGAACCCCTAGTATAATTCTGCTCATTGATAAAAGTGAACGCGACATTTCAGATCGATGAAAATCATAGGACACGGAATTATCAACAAAACGAAATGTATTTCTGTCAGTAAAAAACAACAAAAAATAATCTGGAAACCACAGATATACAGGGTGTTTTTCAAGGTGAGTCTTTTTTTTTTTGACAGGTGCTAGAACTCATCAAATGAGTTAATTTCTTCAGAAGTTGATCATATAAAATATTCAATCTGACGAAAAATGCAAAAAATCTTGGGCATCAATATCTGAATACGACTCTAGATCGTGTTATCTCTGTTAGGAGATTTACCATGAATCACGGTGCCATATGCATTCCAGCAAGTAAATCCAGGGCTGGATTTTATCGCAAAATTGTATATTCTCTTACAACTTTTATAAGGAGATTTTTCCTGAACGATATAAATCTTGATGTTCAAACAAAGGAGAGTTCACAAACTTACCGATAAAATTGATCCAAATTGTTTACAGAAATTGTTCGAAATGGTCAACCATTCGTTTGATGTGCACAAAGTCTTACCCAGCATAACAACGAATTATTACATGCAGCAACTATCTCATCACCTTGCTCACGAATAATTTCACAAGCATTTTGAATGCGTTGTTTTAGTTCTTCAACACTATTAACCTCACCTTTACTGTACACTAATGTTTTCAAATTACCCCAAAAGAAGAACTCACAGGGGTTGAGATCTGGGGAGCAAGAAAAGAAATCGACCCACCACGTCTTATCCACCTATTCGGAAACAAATTACAAAATTAGGAAAAGTCACGAAAATTATACGCTCTGTCAGATGATTTTCAGTAAACTGAACGCATTAAATAAACACATTTGAACCTCAATATGTACCTGAGTCAGATCCGTGCTGGGAATTTCTCAGATTCGCGGGTGACTTTGATTTCGAAATACTCGGCCCTGGTGAATATTTCATATGAAAGATTTTGGAATTTTGACTTATCTTGAGGAGTTCTAGCATCTGTCGAAAGAAAAGCCTCACCTTTGTAAACACCCTGTATATTTACAATTTTAACTTCAACATTGGACAAAGAAAGCATGCAAGAATGATTTCTAATCGACAAATAAAGTTAAACAAAATTGAACAATGGTGGATTTCCGGGGGAAAAAAACATGAAAGAAAACTAAATTGAACATAACAATAGTTATTCATATGAAATAAAGAAAAAATATCGTGTACTGGAAAAGGAGCTTTATCAATTCCTGCGAGACACTTTTGACAATTTTGGACCGATTTTCAGAAATTAACTGAAAATTTAGTGGTAGAAAAATTTCGACATCTCCACTTGATATTTAGCGACATTGCTTACTGAAACTTTTTCACTACTTGCCCGAAGAACAATATTATTGAATTGAGGTAGCACTTACCGACAATAAACCAGTTCTTTGTTGTTGTTGTATGAGCCATAAGGAGGACATCTCGAAGGCAATTGGAAAACCAGGACACCATTTGGACCAGCCACCACCAATAAGGTACCACTTTCGTTGGCTACGATTTTTTCCGGTGAAAATATCGGCGGTGATAGAGGTAGGAGTTTCTGCAAAAAATTGAATTGTTGAGTAATAAATTCCCATTTTCTTAGCTTCTTCAGAACTCTGAACAGCCCCGAGAGGCTGAATGAGGCTATTGGCCATCTTTGAAATGATTTTGAATTTCGCGCCTAAACGATCGCAGCTGTCAATGAGGTGCTGGTGACGTAAGATCGCTGTATAACATTGAGAGTGAGGGCATCGTGTGGAAAGTAATTGTATTATATTTTTGGAACCTAATTCGAAAAGTTTAAGTGGACCTAACATTGTTGTTAGTCGATTTCTTCGAAAGGTTACCTTTTCAAGTGATTGAATACAAAAAACAGAAAACCACCCCCTCCCAGAGGCCATCTCTCGACCAACCCCAAACCCGCTCCGAGTATCGGAAAGACGTCGTTAGGCCCCGAACCCATTTTTACGAGTTCGCCGCCCTAACGCCCGCCGCGAGAGCGCCCGCGGCACGGAAAAATAGCTATCAGTTAACGGGAAAAAACGAGTCCGAGATAATGGGCCCTTTGACTCCTTAGATGGATTTTTTAATATAATAATTTCAATAATTTATAAACGGAACTTTCTTCCCTGCATCGCGATTTAAATTAGGCAATAACCGGGATTAGGGCTGGCGGTAAAGACGACGGAAAAATCGGCGGCGGTGGTGCGGGGGGCGGCGCGCCGGGCATCAATATCGGGATTTGCCTTAATTTCTCCTCGGGCGGTTAATTCCGGACGTTTATCAATTTTTTCATAGTTATTTCTCGCCGGATGAGTCTTACCCGGCCGATAAATGCGGGGGAATTTGAATAATTTCGCCGATATTTTCCAGGATAATGGGCTTTCGGGATAATTCGATTAATAAGAGGGGAATTTTTCATTCATAAAAGGTCCTGAAATTAATCGATCTCGACGTATACTCTTATTATATCCGTCGAATTGTTTCTTGATATCCATCAAAACAAGTATAATTATTGTGGATTAAATGATTGCCAAGACTCTCATCTCAATGGACTTTCCAAGTTTTATGAAGAATTTCATGAGATATCTCAATGTATGATAGTTATTTAATCAACTAGTTTATTAATGACAGCGACTAATGGTCGAAATATTTTAACGCGTGAGCGGAGCGATTTTTTTGGGATATATCCCTCTCTTTTCCGTTTAATAAACATCACAAGTTTGTGGTATCTGCTTATATCAGTATCGTCTTTCACATTTAGTGTTGATTTCAGCATCGAATATTTAGGCCATAAACTTGGTAGATGCCCCTTTTCTGCAATACCCGTAAAGTATGCCAACAAAACCGTTTCCGTAAAGTTCCGAACCTTCTTGTCCTCGCACCAAGATCTGAATTCAGCATAGGTTTTCTCATATAAATGGCGGCTCTTTTCAGGAAGCAGACTCAAAGTTGCTGCTTCAGCAGTTTTTGTCACATCTGGCGGTGTCAAAGGGATATTTTCTTCGTTTTTCATTATGTAGTAGCGTAACGGATAAAATCAGATTTTGATCGAAAGCGAATAAATAAATTTGACAGCTCGATCGTGCTCCGACATAGATGCATCTATGCTCCGACTGAATATTTTATAATCGGTTGCCATGATAATCATGCATCAATACAAGAAATCATGCATTAATAGGGGTCATTAATGGATGACTGCGAGTGCGTTAAAACGAGCTTTTATTCTATGGTCGACGGAAAAAAAAATTATAAAGTATAAGTGGATAAAAAGGTCTTCAAAACACGCGCGATTTTTCGAGCAAGACGACGAATCCATAAGGTTAGTACAATAATTTTCTATATTGGTGTGGCAGTAACAATATTAAGTCATCGTTTACAGAGAATGTTCTTTTGGAATATTTTAGTGAACTTAGCACTTAGCATCGCCCCTATGGACTTTCTACCCCATGCTAAGAAGCACAATTAACACGAATAATGCATTGTTATAGGTAACTATAAAAACATAAAACATAAATCATTAAGATTTGTAAATGAAGTTCTTTCTCTGTACTGGTATCATAGTATTGATTGTTAGTTATAGACGTAGATAAAGTATAGTATTCAACTTGCGGTAATGGTCATAACTCACTTAATGAATTACAGCACTCGCCTTCGGCTCGCGCTGCAAACTTCATCTGAGTGAGTTATGACCTACCGCTCGTTGAATAGTATACTAATAACTCCTCCTGATCAAAACTTAAAAATAATAATCTATCAGTTTTAACAGCTTACTCTAATCACTACATTTTTCTGTCTGAAATGTCAACATTTAGTTTTTGATATTACCTATTTTCATAAATCATAAATATACTGATATTTTTCGAAAACTCGAAATATAATTTCTTTCTTCGGGTATTCAAACCCCAATTACGACGTAAGAAATAACACAGCATCACAAGAGCGCTCATATCAGCATCTCCCCCCCTCTCATAAAAATCATAAGGACCATAAACCTCCTGCCGAAACAAGAGCGGACATTGATATTCCAGCAGGAAACGGTCAGCACGACAAATGCAAAAATCGCAAACGACTTTATGCAAATAATACTGGCGTGGCCGAATGAAAAGTAGCAGTTTACATTCGCTGACTTTTAAAGCTTGTTGACTAATTCATGGCAACTTATTTCCACGTCCCAGGCGGCCTACCCCCGACCCCCAACCTCCCGTGGGGTCCAGAAAAAAGCGGTCTTTTTCCTCCGAAGTTCGGAGCGCGAGTTATTAAAGAAGATTAACAATAAAAACCATTGTCGCTTAGAAGAAATATGAACAGTCGTTCAATTAATATATTCAGGGGTCGCATCCGTCGCGCCCTCGGCCCCTACTCACCCCCTCCCCCCACCAACACGAAACATTATGCTTTCGGTTTTAATTTTTTATTCTCGAAAATATTCCATCGAGATTAATAAGGCTTGAAATGTGATGTCTGCTTTCTGCGAGAATTAAAAATAAAAGGGCCGTTATTAGGGGGTGGAGGGTTTCTTGAGCGGGTATTTACGTAAATATGCGAGTAATGGACGGGCGGGGGTGAGTGATGTTCGAACGTTTCGGGGAATTACCTGGAGATCATCGCCTACGTGGATTATTATGTTTTCATCGTCTACGTCGATTGTTATGGTACATGCGAATAAAGAGAGGTCGAACGCATGATAAGGGTAATAATGATAGTAATTGGGCTTTCCTAAGTGAGAACGGCGTTAAAAACTCATTGATGCATTCAGTTTGAAACCTGTTGGTCTTACATTCTGCTACACTGTTCGAGCTTGGGATGGGAGTATCTACCGACTCCTCTTCACCTTTCACAGCACAAAGATTTTCCCCTATCGAACACGGTTCGAGGCGATCCAAAATAAGTCGCTGTTTGAGCGCGCGGCGAAGGAGTTCCACCAACTATTTGACTTGGTCGAGTTCATTTGGGATGATCATGAAGAAAAGTGAAAATTGGAGTTTTTTCACCCAGATGGTTGTTGTCAAAGACACTGGCAAATTTGATTTCTTGACATTTTTTCGTCTGATAGGCTGTTTTTGAAAATATTACGAAAAGCACTGCCGTGAAGGCAGGAGCTTTTGAGCGCTCGTACATGCACCTTGTAGGTAGATTCGCATTTTCCAGTTTTAGAAATCAATTGAAGGAATTTTCGACAGCTGTCACAAAAATTCTGAAACTTAGGCGAAACTCCAGACTTCATGTCAGTGCTTTAGGTGACCAATTTTTTTTCGATAATTCGCTAGAATTTTCTACGGTATCTATGGTCTTCGTGGTGCGATCTGGACAAAATTGGCACGTAGCTTGAATACATTATTCCTAAGCTAGGTGCAAAATTTCATCCCAATCCAATCAGTAGTTTCGAAATTATCAGGAAAAAAATATTTTGAACAGTCATATTTACGGAACCCCTAGTCTAGTTTTGCTCATTGATGAACGTGGCCGCGATATTCGCGATCCAAACCCACCCTGAAAATCTCAAGTTCCTAGGCCTTTCCCTTCAAAAGTTACAATTTTCTATGGTTTCTATGGTTCTGGTCATGCGATCTGGACAAAATATTGTTTTAATATATCATTCTCGATTTAAGAACAAAATTACATCTCGATCGAATCCGTAGTTTCGAAATTATCGGGAGACCAAAATTTCAAACGGCCGTATTGACGGAACCCCTAGTATAATTCTGCTCATTGATAAACGTGAACGCGACATTTCAGATCCACACCTATCCTGAAATTTTCGAGTCCCTAGGCCTTTCCGTTCGAAAGTTATGATTTTCTTTGATTTCTATGGTTCTGGTCATGTGATCTGGAGAAATGTAGCTTGAATATATCCTTCTCCATTAGTATACAAAATTTCGTCACGATCGAATCTGTAGTTTTGAAATTATCAAGAAAACTGAATTTCAAACGACCATATTTACGGAACCCCTTGTATAATTTTACTCATAGATGAACGTGATCACGACATTCGAGATCCACACCTATCCTGAAAATTTCAAGTCCCTAGGCGTTTCCGTTCAGAAGTTACAATTTTCTATGATTTCTATGGTTCTGTTCATGCGATCTGGACAAAATTTCACATGTAGCTTGAACACCTCATTCTCCATTTGAGTGAAAAATTTCATCTCAATCAAATCTGTGGTTTTCGAGTAATTAGGGGAACAAAACTTTGAACGCCCATATTTACGGAACCCCTGGTGGAATTCTGCCCATTAACGAACTCAACCGAGGCATTTGGGATTTGAACCTACACTGAAAATTTCAAGTCTCTAGGTTGATCCGTTCGAGAGTTATCGTGCTTACGGACGGACGGACAGACTCGAATTTTCCGACGGATTCGTCATCAGTAAGTCGAACATAGTCGTTTGAGACCATTTTCTGCTCAAAATTCGAAAAATACAGACATCGTGACGAAATGATATAGCCCTCGTGTAAGTAGTACGAGCGCTCAAAAATAAAATATTTTTCAATATAAAATAACAAAATATTCTGGAGAAAGTTCATTTAAAATTGTTCTTATGTGCGAGAAAAATGATTTTATGCCGTCCACATAATCTCCACCTAGGATTATACGGACACTATAATGGAATAATTTATTATTTTTATTCTCCGATACAAAAACACAAAGAAATCTAATATATAAAATTCTCGTGTCCACAGTGTTCGTTGCCATACTCCTCCGAAACGGCTCGACCGATTTTGATGAAATTTTTTGTGCTTATCCGGTATCTATCAGAATCGGCCAACATCTATTTTTCATCCCCCTGAATGTTAGGGGTAGTCCACCCCTAAATTTTTTTTTTTATTTTTTAGACAAAATTTCTAATTTCTATTTTTTTATGATACAACATACAAAAATACATACAATCCCAAATTTTCACCCTTCTACGATCAACCCTTATTTTTCAATAGCCAGAACAACGAGAGGCCGAAGGCCTCGAGCAATTTTGGAATTGCGAAAAAAGGGATAGACCGGGGGCGCGAAGCGCCCCCCGCGTTTTCGAGAGGGAGAAACGGGCTTTCTTAAGGTAAGAGAGGCCGAAGGCCTCGAGCAATTTTGAAATTGCGAAAAAAGGGAGAGACCGGGGGCGCGAAGCGCCCCCCGCGTTTTCGAGAGGGAGAAACGGGCTTTCCTAAGGTAAGAGAGGCCGAAGGCCTCGAGCAATTTTGAAATTATGAAAAAAGGGAGACATCGGGGGCGCGAAGCGCCCCCCGCGTTGTCGAGACAGAGAAACGGGCTTTCCTAAGGTAAGAGAGGCCGAAGGCCTCGAGCAATTTTGAAATTGCGAAGAAAGGGAGAGATATGGCAAAACAACGTTTGCCGGGTCAGCTAGGTTAGGTTAGGTTAGGTTAAGGTTAGGTTATTTTGAGACGAGAGGCCGA
The DNA here is from genome assembly GCA_963966015.1 of Aphidecta obliterata. NCBI lineage: Eukaryota > Metazoa > Arthropoda > Insecta > Coleoptera > Coccinellidae > Aphidecta > Aphidecta obliterata. The sequence goes on along the minus strand of OZ014434.1, from coordinate 11,667,910 downwards.
AGGCCTCGAGCAATTTTGAAATTGCGAAAAAAGGGAGAGATATGGCAAAACAACGTTTGCCGGGTCATCTAGTATATTATAATTTTGAGGGCATCCCTAGCTCGATAAGCGTTTAAGGATTTGCTGCAACGGATACTCATCGTTGTAGTGTTTTGATCCCGTATCAATTAAATTCTTGATTAGAAATAAAATTTCGATAAAACACTTGTGTTATCCCCTCAATCTCTATTACGGTCCATTTAGATGTAGCTAGGTTCTTGCCTATTGTGAACATGTCAGCGAAACGCAAGCAATAAAAGGCCTCCAGTACCCGACGACGTTAAGAATATCCTCTAATTTACTCTCCCCGTATTAACATCGCATCATTAATTCACCCCTCGAGTCGGACGATAAATTACGCGATTTTTGATTTCAGTCTATTTGCTTCGCCGCAAGATGGCATCAAAACATAATATAGTATTTAATAAGGCCCCCTGGAAAATTAACACCGGTCTGTGGAACCCACGGTATTACAAATTCCATATACGGGACGATAATGTACGACGTATGGGTCGCGATTCTCCCGCTCCCCCAATAGAGGGGATGCTGTTACGAGCAGCATTAATAAGCTCACGTAAAGATTATTAACACAGCGCCATAATGAATATTTCAGGGTGAAACTACGATTTGTAAGTACAAGAAATGACGTTTTGAGAGTAACAAATCATTTATAAATCTGAATGCACCAGTTCATTTCGTTTTACTGACTGAACAAATGGAAATAAAGAGGTCACATGACTACAGAGTAGGTGAGTAAAAGAAGAGATGAGTAGTAGATTCTACCCATGTCTACCCAGGAGTTCTCGTGTTTGTGTTGATTTAGGGAGCAGAGAGTAGAATCCCGAATTCGAATCGCACGGAGGCTTCGAGATTTGACATCGACGCTTCCAGTGGCGTTCTCGAATTTATTTGAGGAATTATCTGAAAAATTGCATTGTTCGACTCATTTAATGATGTTTGAAATCGGTATATCAATGATTTTCCGTCAGTATCATCAATCCCCATTGTCTTTCATTTACCAGGTTGAATAACCGCTTTTAAATGCAACCGGTCCTCATAAACTCTCATTTCCTTCCACAGCAGAATACAAGATAATACGAATACAACCAATTGAGTTGGTCCCAGCGAAAAAGACGCCCGAATAACCCCTCGAAAAATTATCCGAAACCCCTACCGTCCCCCCCGTTAATTATTTTTAAGTCGACATTAACGTCCGGAAGGGTTGGGTCCGATGACAAAATACCCATCAGAGGACTTCATAACAACGCTTAGCGTTGCTCTCGATGCCGAGAACGTCGACTTGTGGCTTATCTCCGGAAGGGGACTATCGAGGAACCCTTCTGGTCCGAAAGGAGATTGGACGGGAACGAAGTTAAAGAGTGAAAGAGGCGAGGCCGGCCGCACCAAGTTTTTTTTATTGACGCGACGAGAAATTAATCCCTTGTCTTGTTAGGGAGTTTTTAATTTTCTACAGGATTTTATTCGGAATCATTCCTTCGGGTCGTCAGTGGAGCAGTTACGTGTCCCGGTCAGCGGGGGATTGGAAGATGGAAGGGGAGAAAAGATTCCCCACAAGGATTCATCATTAAAAAAGTGGGGCTCATACAAAAAATACTGCATATAATTTTCCTGCGCTTTCAATCTCGATTTGCCCTTTTTCTTCTGTTATTGCATATTCATTGCTGCTTTGAGCAGTTTATTTTCTGTTGCTTGAAATTTTTATATGACTATTGGCTGCATGGCCCCATGTCGCCGAGCCATATGTTAGTTTGGGTCTTGCAATTGACTTGACCATTCGTAGCTTCGTGTAGTGAAGTCTACTCATTGTTGAGTTTGTTTTATTCACTTCATCTATGCTCTTTATCTAGTTTTACTCATAAATATTTGACTTCATTTTCGCTTTTTTATCTCTTCTCCATATTTCCTTAGGTTTGAATTGATTTCAAGTCTCCGCTTCTGTAGTAGAATAGCTTGGCTCTTTTTGCTATTTATATGAATTTTTCAGTTTTTTTTTTAACCATTCTTCTATATCTTCTAGTGCGCAATCTTCTGTGTATGACATCTGGTCGTCGATCTCTGAAGGCTATTCCCGTGTCGTCTGCATAAAGGGCTAGCAGATTTCTTGGGTTTTTAGGAACAACGTAGATATATATGTTGAGTAGAGGTCCTAGAATTAATCCTTGGGGCACTCCTGCTTCTACTTGTTTGGTGGAAGATAATGAGCCGTCTATTTTGACATACAAATTTCTGTTCCTCAGGTTGTTTCTTATTATCTTGCAGGTTTTGATAGAGTAGCCTGCCATCATATTCATAGCACTAATTCTGTGGCTTGTTTATTCTGGAATCCTTCAGTGACATATTCAGTGATCCTCAACAGTTGAAGTTCTGTGGAAGTTCTTCTTCTGAATCCAAATTGTTCCGGTGGTTTCAGATTGAGCGCTCCTGTTTCTTCATTTAATTTTTTTGCAATAACTTTCTCAACAATTCTTTCAAGTGCCGATAGTAGACTTATCGGCCTGTTGTTTTGTAGGAATTTTCAATCTTTTCCTGTCTTATTGACCACAATTAATTCTGCTGTTTTCCATCTTTTCGGATAGTATTCTATTCTCATCACTGCGTTTGCTTTATTGGTTAGCGCTACTATTCCTTTTCTAGGCAATTTCCGTAACATAAAGATTGTTACTTCGTCTTTTCCTGGAGCTTTCTTGTTTTTCAATTTCTTGATGATTTCTTTAATCTACGTTGGTGTTGGTTTGGGATGGTATCGCGCTCCGGAGGTTTCAACATCAATTCTTCATTTCCTTCGAATTCTTCTTCCAAGTCTTCATTGTCATCGTCTTCTCTGTAGTTGATTCTGGCTTCTATTTCTATTGCGTCGAACAGTGGTTCAGCTTTTTCAAGCTTTGAGTAGGCCATTCCATTTGCACCGTGTAGAGGAGGAATTTCGCTTTTCTCGCGTCGTAAGCACTTTTCCATCTTTCATGCTGAGTGGTCTATGGTGTTCTTACCCTTTGGTTCCATTTGTCTGTTCTCAGTTCTCTCAGTGAATTTTTTAGCACTTGACTGTGTTCATTCAGCTCTTTCTTGTCTTCTTCTCTATGTGAAGTTCTGTAGTTCTTCCTAGGTTTCTTATTCCTCTTAACAATTTTCATTTTGCATGATATACAAATTTGACGTAATACAAATTTCTATGTTCATTTCGATATATTGATATTTATGCTTCCTATAGAACAATTCGAAAAATTCATAGAGGGAATATGGGACATGTTGTGACATTCTGAATAGTATACATTTATTTCATTTCCTATAATGTCCGATAAGGAACGTGTGGATGAAGTGGAGGTTGAAGCATTATTTACTTTGGAACTATTATGACATAAAATTTTTTCTGCAGTTTCTATTTTATTCTGAATGGAGTTTCAATATACCTTTCTGCAACAGAAGTTGATTTCCAACCACCAAGACTTTTGATGGCTGAAAAATCTGCACCACTGTCAGAAAATATAGACGCAGAAGCACGCCGAAAACAGTGACCTGTATACAAATGTGGTTGCTCTAATTTAAGAAAGTTTGCAACCATTGACGGTAATTTAGAAAATGTATTAATTCCGACTGGTTGTGTTGAGCATTTATAGTTCTTATAAAAAACGAAAAATCGTTCGTGTGGAGTGTGAGCTGGCCTCAAGGATATATATCTCTTTATTATGTTCAAAAGTGTATGCTCATCATTATCCACCACAGTGAATATCCTGTTCGAATGTGTTTTCGATGAATTCACTGTCACCAAAAATTTCGATCCCATATCTTGTACATCCTTTCTCTTAACAATTCATCTTTCCTCAATGCACCCGCTACTCCGAATATCAAAGCGACCTAAAAATCAAACAATGATAGTTATTTCACTATAACGAGATAATGAGAATAAGTTGGAATAACGATTCAATTGAGTTTTATTTTTACCTTCGACATAAAGAAAACACTATCAGGAGCATTCGCTATGAACTCTCTCACATGTTCTTTTTCGAGAACATCACCAGTTTGTGGTATCTGCTTATATCAGTATTGTCTTTCACATTTAGTGTTAATTTCAGCATCGAATATTTTGGCCATAAACTTGCTAGATGCCCCTTTTCTGCAATACCCGTAAAGTATGCCAACAAAACCGTTTCCGTAAAGCTCCGAACCTTCTTGTCCTTGCACCAAGATGTGAATTCAGCATAGGTTTTCTCATATAAATGACGGCTCTTTTCAGGAAGCAGACTCAAAGTTGCTGCTTCAGCAGTTTTTGTCACATCTGGCGGTGTCAAAGTGATATTTTCTTCGTTATTCATTATGTAGTAGCGTAACGGATAAAATCAGATTCTGATCGAAAGCGAATAAATAAATTTGACAGCTCGATCGTGCTCCGACATAGATGCATCTATGCTCCGACTGAATATTTTATAATCGGTTGCCATGATAATCATGCATTAATACAAGAAATCATGCATTAATAGGGGTCATTAATGGATGATTTCGAGTGCGTTAAAATGAGCTTTTTTTCTATGGTCGACGGAAAACTGTATTTTCGTAGTATAGAAATTCAATAACCCAAAAATATCAAAATTCACTAATCGACGTTTCGACTAAATTCCACACTTTCAATACAATGGGAAGTTAGACCTTGGACAAAACTAAAAAAAAAGTCTTCTTGTCATCCTGACCTGGCGTAATGAAAAACCACGTTTTTCGAGGGACGTGAACAAATGGGGCGTGTAGGTATTTAATTTTAATTATAACACAGCTAACCGCATCGTAAATTAAGGGTCCCAAATGACAGGATGCCGAGTAGTATCAACAACATTTTTTCCCTAGACCATTCGACGTCCTATTTTATATCCTGTATAAATTCAGTTTTTCATTAATACTTGCCTTAATTTGTTAATTGTCTTGTATTGTGTGGAGAGACGTCGTATATCAAAGCTACCGTGAATCCCCGGGGGTGACATTATCGTGTAATTTTTTTCGTTTAGATGTTTTTGATGATAGAGTATCAATGGACGGAGTCTTGATAAGATTGGGTTCAATATGCTAATTGCGAAATCTGCTTAGGAATTACTTTTTTTTATTGAAATTGAGGGTGTCTTGTAATTTGCAAAAAATGATGATTGGAAGCAAAGGAGGCTAACAACAGACGAATGCGGTTGCGTGCGTTGTGTATTTTGCTGTCAAGTTGAGGAAATGAAGAAATTATGAACACTACATTCGTAGCATTCATATTTTAGCTGTGAGCGAAGCGTTAATCCTCGAAATTAAAGTGTTATTTGACACTGATCGACGCGACATCCCCGACGCTCATTAGTGTATCTTTGACGTCCCTCATACTTCATCCTAAAGACTGACAATTAATCTGACAGCGCCAAAGATTCCGCGTTATTCCCGAATTCTCAGTCAATTAAACCTGCTCTTTCTCCCGTTTCGCTGTCGAATTCTTTCCCGCCTCCGCGTCGAGTGCCAAGTATTTTTTTTTTACAGGTCGTTTAAAATTTTTAATAGATGTATTCAATTTCTTAATAACATGCCGATGTAATGAAATCTCGCCTCCTATTCTCCGTCCCTCCACGTTCTTCCGCACCTTGTTGTAAATGAAAAAGTGCCCGGGATTAATTTCAAAACAATTTAGAAAAGAAATTATACGGCCAAAAATCCATTTCGGAGCAATTCAAATTATGAGCGCGATTATCGGGTTTCTTTCGCTCTCCTCGAGAGGGAGCTGCGCCGGCAATGAGATTTCCTATGAGAAAATGATAAGACGGTTAATGAGATTCCCTTTATGTGCCCGACTTTGGATCTCTGGAATTGTTTTATAATCGTCTACGGGGAGAAAAACGCAGATAAAATTTACGTTTCTATCGAAAAAAAAAACACAAATTTTCATCAATTCTTGGCAGAGGTACGAAATATCCCATCACCAGAAAGCTCAGAATGATTTCATCTCATGTATGTCTAGCTTTATTCCCGAAATCGTCTGTGCTGAACTTTATTTGCCAAAATTCCGTTATTTTCATTGATTATTAGTTGTAGTTGAATTTTAAGGCGAATAAAGCTCATCACACACGTACCCGCGACTAAAGGTCTTCATACACGAAACGAATTGCTTCATTAATTCAGACGAGATATTCGATGGAATGAACTTCTTGAATTGAACGCGAAGATAAATAACCCCTCAACATTGAAAAAATGTGACATTTGCCGAACCCCTCGTAAACGAAAGGCCCGACCGGTTTCCCTTAATTGAATTAAACTTTAATGACACTCTTTTCTCAAGGCTTGCTTTGCAAATAGCCCAATTTATCCCGATGTTCTCTTGTTATCTGTATATTATCTTCAGAAAAAGGGTTGTCGGTCTTTAATTACCCCGCGTTTGTCTTATTCCGTCCGCGTTTTTATCGGGGAAACTTTTTTCCGGCGCAATCCCTTTGTCGCTTTTCGATATTAATCGTTTGTTTAATTCGACGATTTTTCAACCCTTCCGGGTGTTCGGCCAGATCGGAGGGAGAACGGGATAGTGAGTACTATCGAAAAACTAACCAAATTTCCATAATGAAGTTTATTGTTCATGTAGGATCCCGTTTTTTGAGCGCTCGTTCTACTTACACGTGGGCTATATCATTTCGTCACGATGTCTTTATTTTTCGAATTTTGAGCCGAAAATGGTCTCAATCGACTATGTTCGACTCACTGATGACGAATCCGTCGGAAAATTCAAGTCTGTCCGTCCGACCGTAAGTACGATAACTCTCGAACGGAACGACCTAGAGACTTGAAATTTTCAGTGTGGGTTCAAACTGCCGCGGTTAAGTTCGTTAAGAATTCCACCAGGGGTTCCGTAAATATGCCCGTTCGAAATTTTGTTCCTCTGATTACTTCGAAACTACATATTCGAGATGAAATTTTGCACTCAAATGAAGAATGACGTGTCCAAGCTATATGCAATTGTGTCCAGAAAGCATGACCAAAACCATAGAAACCAGAAAAAATTATAACTTTCGAAGGGAAAGGCCGAGGGACATGAAATTTTTAGGATAGGTGTGGATCTCGAATGTCGCGGTCACGTTCATCAATGAGACGAATTAGATGAGGGGTTCCGTAAATATGGTCGTTTGAAATTTAGTTTTTTTGATAATTTCGAAACTACGGATACGATCGTGACTGAATTCAGTATTTTAATGGAGAATGATATATAAAAGCTACATTTTGTCCAGATCGCATGACCAGAACCATAGAAAACATTGAAAATTATTACTTTGGAACGGAAAGGCCTAGGGTTTGGCAATGAGCAAAATTAGACTAGGGGTTCCGTAAATATGGCCGTTCAACACATTTTTTTCCTGATGATAACGAAACTATTGATTGGATTGGAATGAAATTCTGCACAAAGATAAAGAAAAATGTATTCAAACTATGTGCGAAATTTTGTCCAGATCGCATTACCAAGACCATAGATACCGTAGAAAATTTTAGCGAATTATCGAAAAAAAAAATTGGTCACCTAAAGCACTGGCTTGAAGTCTGAATTATCGCCTCTGTTAGAAAATTTGTTTGACAGCTGTCAAAAATTTCCTCAATTGGTTTCCAAAACTGGAAAATGCGAATCTCTCACAAGGTGCATGAACGAGGGCTCAAAAGCCATTATCCAGAAAAAAAAGATTGCACTATTCATAAATATCGCTTTTATTTTTGGACTCGAAAATCGCTTATGGGATGAATACAGGTTGTTTTCAAAGGTAAGGCTTTTTTGACTTGTGCTAGAACTCATCAAAATAAGTCGAAATTCCCAAAATCCTTGAATAAAATATTCACCAGGGCCGAGTATTTCGAATTGAAAGTTACCCGCGAATCTGAGAAATTCCCAGTCCGGGTCTGACGGTACGTATCGAGAAATAAATGTGTTTATTAAATCCGTTCAGTTAACGGGAAATCTCTTGACAGAGCGTATGATTTCTGTGACTTTTCCGAATTTCGTACTTTCGCTAATCGGTGGAAAGGACGTGGTGGGTCAATTTTTTGGCCTGCATGATCTGAAATGTCGCGTTCACGTTTATCAATGAGCAGAATTATACTAGGGGTTCCGTAAATACGGTCGTTTGAAATTTTGGTTTCTCGATAATTCCGAAACTACGGATTCGATCGAGAAGAAATTTTGTATTTTAATCGAGAATGATATATTAAAACAATATTTTGTCCAGATCGCATGACCAGAACCATAGAAACCATAGAAAATTGTAACATTTGAACGGAAAGGCCTAGGAACTTGAAATTTTCAGGGTGAGTTTGGAACGCGAATATCGCGGCCACGTTCATCAATGAGCAAAATATAATTAGGGGTTCCGTAAATATGGCTGTTCAAAATATTTTTTCCTGATAATTTCGAAACTACCGATTTGATCGAAACGAAATTTTGCACCTGGCTGAGGAATAATGAATTCAAACTACGCCACCTAAAGCACTGGCTTGAAGTCTGGATTATCGCCTCTGTTTGAAAATTTGTTTGACAGCTGTCAAAAATTTCCTCAATTGGTTTCCAAAACTGGAAAATGCGAATCTCTCAAAAGCTCCTGCCTTCACGGCAGTGCTTTTCTAAATTTTTTTTTGGATCACTTGAAAACATTAGCGGTGTACAGTAACGGTGAGTTGAATAGTGTTGAAGATCTATAACAACGGATCTAAAACGCTTGTGAAATTATTCGTGAGCAAATTGATGTCATAGTTGCTGCATGACATAATTCGTTATTACGCCGTGCACATCAAACGAATGGTGATGTAATTTCGAACAATTTCTGTAAACAATTTAGATCAATTTTATCGGTGAGTTTGTGAACTTTCAAATTTTTTTTATAGGAACTTTTCAATCAGTAATTTTTCCTCTCCTTAGTTTGAACTTGAAGAAAAATAAAAATCTCCTGATAAAAGTTGAAAGAGAATGAACGAATAAAATCGATAAAATCCAGCACTTCATTCACTTAATGGAATGCAAATGACACCGTGATTCATGGCATACCTCCTAACAGAGAGATAACACGATCCAGAGTAGTCTTAAGATCTTGATGCCCAAGTTTTTGTACACTTTTTCCAAATTCAATAATTTATATGATCAACTTCCGGCTAAGTTGTCTCTTTTGATGAGTTCTAACATCTGTCAAAAAAAAGCCTCGCCTTAAAAAACACCTGTGTAAGGAGATCAAATTTTTCCCAACTAGAATGGAGATTACTTCATTTAAGGAAAATGCCTATTTTCTTGAAAAAATCCACTTCACATCCTGTACGGACCTCACTGGTTGAAACATCGAACAATCTTCTACATCAGAAAACTGTTAACTAACTATTACTGAATGAGATTCGACTATTTTCATTGAATCGGGCGTCAGATTTTACACCAGATTTTGGAGTTACGATGTTTGATACTTACAGTTTACCATCCCTAGCTCGAACAGTGTTAGTGACCACGCATATCTCTTGAAGACTGACTGGTTGATCGCGTAGAATAAGGAGGAGAAAGCCTTCAGTGAGATGGCTCAATTTGAATCGTCGAAGAGTATAGGTTCAAACGATTCATGAGATTCGTGAGACGATTCATTCATTCTAAAATACAAGTAGTACTCTCTACTTCTAGATCATTATGTGTCTAAATCTTACAAGGTGAATCTGAAATGTTAGCCAACACTAACGAGCATACTAGAATCCCATATTAATACGGCCCATCAAAAGGAAGACTAAAATATTCGGCAAGAATTCGGATTGCTACAGCCTAGTCTCGTATTCTTCGCATCCCCCAGTAAGAATTCCCACGAACAAGAGCAAGGGATGATAGTCACATACTTCGAAGTCGAGCCTAGAACTCGCTTTATCCATTTCGCCACCCCCCCCTCCTTCCCTCCCAAACCTTAATATAACGAGAACGCCTTCATCTTGATCCACTAATAATCCCCAAAACAAACGCGTAACGCAATATCTTTGCCACTTCGATCCCTCGGAAAACGAGACCACGTTCTGGTCTCAGCCTTTTCGAGCGACACCTGGCGCCCCGACTTTGAAACAATAGCGACACAAGCTTACCACCACACACGTCCGCGGTTTCAGTGTCGCCAACTACACGGAGTAATAAATACTCCACACGAGAAGGAGCCGCTTGAATTACAATACGGTCCCGTATCGGTTACGACGAGCCAGACGCGGCTGAAATTTTAATGGAAAATAATGGGGAATTTTTAATTGAGTTTGAGGTTACGTATGTACGCCCGGATGAGATATGCGGATTATCATTTGATCGGGGACGTTGGAGGCGGAGGATGTTTTTTTTTGATAACACAACAATACATGTCACCCACCTGCACTTCGATGCTAAGAGTAGTAGTATCGCTAGAGTATTGTGACAGTCCACGGCCTGCAGGCCGTGTGTAGTATGTATCAGTACGAACACTCTGTATATTAACGATCTTGAAATGCAATATCTGTTACCTCGCTTTGTCGCCAAAGCGTGCCCGAAACGTAAACAGATGTGTTTACTATAATATGTAATGTTATCAATCATGTTATCGATTCTCGAAGGTGTTTTGATATAATCGATTCAACATGTAACTATCTTATGAATATATAAACATATTAACATCTTGGCTAGATCAGAGTCTTCATATGAGAGTCCCTAGATGTTACCAATAAACCTTTGACGAGTGATTAGTGTATTATTCACCATCCCATGATGAAAATAATTCTTACGCGGCTTTGGCCTGAGAAAAATTCAGGGAAATGTTAGACAATTCCACCTCGATTCCAAAGGTTAATTATTGGAAGTAATAAAACCGAAATAAAACAATATTTCCTTGAACGACTTCTAAACATCGCAGTTTCTTCACAGGAACCTGATAAAACGGCCCTCCAACAAAACGAGACGGCGTCGCCCAATATGAACAACTTGGACGAAAAAATCGGCCCGAAACAAAGACGTGACAATTCGCGAGCGGCGACGCCGAGATAAGTCGGAAAATTGCCGGAAAATGCGAGTAAATCGCGCCAGTAGCTTTCCGTATGATTGGCCGCTTTTTATCCGAGAATGCAGCGAGGGCGAACAGGTGTCGCAAAAAGTGCATATTTCAGTGGAAACAAGGACCTCGGCGTCACCCAGAGGACGTACTGTTTTTCCGCTCATTTTCCGACTGTCAGATACGGACGTGATCTCGGTTTGAAGGACGCGGAAGGGGTTGAAATCCAGTGGATGTAGGGAGAATTCGTCGCGACCCAACACATGGAAAACATTTTGAGGGATTTTTACCATTTTTGCTACAGAACCCTGAAAATTATATAATTTGTATACTCCGTTTAAGAATTATTGACATCTCGGTAGGCTGTGAAAAATCGAATTTAAGTTGGTAGTGGACTATTCAGTAATATTTTGGGTTGCTGAATTCAGGTTGGTATAGGAATAACACTAACATTACCCATAGAGATCTTGCTTTGATGATTTTATCGAAGATATTGGCGAATGATTATAAAAATTAGCTCTGAATTTGAGTATTCTTGTCTTATGCTATTGAAATGGCTGGAATTCACCAGGATACATCGCGCCTAACAAGAGAACGCCAGGCAGTTTGTCGGTGTAACTTCGAGTTTTTCAAAGATTTGACATATATTTCCGCTAGAATTAATCGAGTTTCACTAGTGTTTCAGGTAAACTGTAATTCACCTACTCGAAGTGTATTCTGATTGATCAATGTCTCTTAAATTTTCAGATTTCAACAAGCACTGTCCGTATAATATTAGCATGTTATTACAGCCTGGAATTAGCAGTGGAAGAAAACCTGTGCGATACGATTATTCCTTCAAAGAGACATTGAATGACTTTGTTTTTGCTAGAATTAAAAACAATCCTTTTCGAACTGGCCAAAGAGCACCTAGATTTCAATCGATCAAAGTCAACATTATATTATATCATAAAAAAAAATTGGATACAAATACAAAAAAGTTGATCGAAGGAAAATTCTTATTGATAAACAGAAAAATATAATAAAAATAGTAGGATATTGTGATAAATACCGAGAATACATGGAACAAAACGTAAAATTCATTTATCTAGATGAAACTTGGATATTCGAAAACGGTATTCAATTTCGTCAGTGGACACTAAAAAATAATCCAAATGGTATGCCGAGTATATTCAAGGGTAAAGGCAGAAGGTGCACTATTTTGAATGCTGGAACAATGGATGGATTTTTACCTGGATGTAATCTGATTCTTGACAGTGGTATCAATGATAAGGATTACTATGAATGGTGAATTATTTCATAAATGGGTTATTGAAAAATTGAAACCTTCCCTGCAAAAGGATGCCCATAAATAGGATTATGTCAGCTTATTCAATGAAACATCCAAATCACTACACTTATACGTGGAAACAAAGTTTTCAATGAGATTTTCGTCTTTGCTCTGGTATCATTCGTAGATATTTTAAGTTTATTTATTATACTTATACTGTATGGTACCCTGTTCACATTCCCACTGCTAATGCTGCCATTGAACACATGCTATATTGTTCACAATTTAAAAGTATACTGAATAATTGTAAAATTGCTCATCAATCATAATATTTTCAATAATTCATGGACAGTTCTAATAAATGAAAATAAATATTGACTTTCTTAAAGTATTCAACACTGAGCACTTAAAAATTCACAAACTGGTTCATATATTGATAGTTACAGTACAAATTTCATGTACTAGATAGATTCTTAATTTTTGTTCCTCTCTTCTATGAATAATAATAAAATATGTTTAGTTCCTACAATTAGTGTATGTGTAGGTATTACAATAATGGGGAATAAGTCAAATAATTTCAATGGTTACTGGTTACAAAGTAGATGTAAGGTTAAGCTTTACTAGATTCCAAATATTCCATGTTGTATGGTTGTATATTCAGCAAAAATTTAACTAAGTCTTTTTCAATATATCAACATTTCTTATCGAATGAAACTGTTTGGGTAACGCATCGTAGATCTTCATGCACATGTATTTTGCATTATTCTGTGCTAGTGTCAATTGTTGCCTCGGGTGTGTATAAGGATCAATTTTCCTAGTTGGGTTCATGTTCAGAAACGGTTCAAATAGTTTCCTGTGGCTTTGTAGGAATATAACATACTTTAGCACATATATTGCTGTTGACGTCAGGATTTTATTCCATTTGAGAACACCTCTACAAGTATCTCTGTATTTTATTCTATACATAGCTCGGATTGCTTGCTTTTGTGTTTTATATATTTTGTTTTGTGATGTACTGTTTCCCCAGTAAACAATGCCATATGAAAGGGTTGACTGAAAATTGGCTGTGTATAGGAGCTTCAATGTATCTTGTTGGATATGGTATTTTATACCATTGAGGGTGTAGATTAGGTGGTAAGTTTCCTGTTCAAGTTTTCTATTTGGGGGTTCCATTTCTTAATATATATAACGTTGAACCTGAATTCCCATTTTTAAACTGCAGTCTGAATATTCCGGCTTAATTAATAATTATTCGATAATTCGTATACTGAACACTTTTCTAGGTTATATTTATGTTTGATGTTTTATTTCTATGATGAAAACAGTAACTTTTTTGTAACCAGAAATAAAGCCTCGACTGGACGTTCATGGCCTGCTTCGATGTCAATAATTCTTAAATGGACTATATATATTTATATGACATTTTGTATTTTGTTTTGTTCCTTATTAGATTTCAGTATATGAGGTTTTGTCTATTTATTTGAATAATGCAGAATAGTACGATACATGTCGGTAAGCGTTAGCTTGAAACAAGTATACTCACTAATGATAACTTAACGAATTCACTGTTATTTATAATATCTCCTTAGATGTTCTAAAAATCCATTCATCTACGACTACGACTACGATTTTTTTCTGAATTATATCCCTCCATCGAAGGATAAGATCATTAATTCTACCCTGTTGAAATTAGCAGACGACAGGTGAAATATACCACCGCGATGCAATTTCATAATTACCCATCAGAAGTGTTAGAATGACAAGTAGCACGCCCGATCTTATCGGAAACGAATGAACGATATTTAGATTAACTTCACCCAGCCTACTCGACTCATTTAACAATTATATAATTGATTCCCAACGCCTGCCGCGTTCGGACCGTGACAAATTGGGTATGATAAAGAACATCGCGGGATGGTGTTCTAATTAGTAAAATGTAAAATAGAAGGAGTCGATATAGAAGATTGACTCATGAGGGTTGGTCTTTGCTATACGGGTGGTGTGACAAAAAAATAGCCCCAAAACACAGAACACAGATTTTGGGAAACTTTTTTTTTATCAGAAAACATATTTGAAAAGTCAGGAGCTTTTGAGCGCTCGTTCATTCACCTTGTAGGTACGCATTTTCCAGTTTTGGAAACCAATTGAAGGAATTTTTGAGAGCTGTCAAAAAAATTAAAACTTAGGTAAAACTCCGGACTGGAGGTCAGTGCTTTTTGTGACCAAATTTTTTTTTTCGATACTTCCCTAGAATTTTCTACGGCATCTATGGTCTTGGTAAAGTGATCTGGACAAAATTTCGCACGTAGTTTGAATACTTTATTCTTCATGTATGTGTGAAATTTGATTTTAATCCTATCAGTAGTTTCGAAATTATCAGAAAAAAATTTTTTGAACGGCTATATTTACGGAACCTCTAGTCCAATTTTGCTCGTTGATGAACGAGACCGCGAGATCTGAGATCCACACCTATCCTGAGAACCTCAAGTCCTTAGGCCTTTTCGTTCGAAAGTTGTTATGGACAAACTTCTGCATGTAGCTTGAACACGTCTTTCTCCACCTGAGTGCAAAATCTCATCTCAATCGAATCAGTAGTTTCGAAGTAATCAGGAGAACAAAATTTCGAACGGCCATATTTACGGAACCCCTGGTGGACTTCTGCCCATTAACGAACATTACTGCGGCATTCGGGAACTGAACCCACACTGAAAATTTCAAATCTCTAGGTCGTTCCATTCGAAAGTAATTGTGTTTACGGCCGGCCGGACGGACAGACTTGAATATTTCGGCGGATTCGTCACCAGCGAGTCGAACCTTGTCGATTGAGACCATTTTCGGCTCAAAATTCGAAAAATACAGACATCGCAACGAAATGATATAGCCCTCGTGTAAGTGAAACGAGCGCTCAAAAACTGTATAATCGACATGAACGAAAGATGCCAATTTAGAACTTTCGATTCCATGGCGCTGTGCCAAAAGGAGTTACGAAACTTCACAGAAAAAGCTGCCCTGGTGACAGCGGGTGTTTTGAAGAATTAATTACAAGAACTAAACCTATTATCGGATCACTGCACTGTGATCCTGTGTTTAGAGAAGTTCGCCTACCTTCAGAAAAACAATAAACTCAAAGAAATTCAAAGAAGTCTTCGAAACCAGAAGTGTCAAATAAAAAACTAAGAAGAAATAGACGAAGCAATTGAGGATTTAGGGAGAAGAAGCAAAGATAACAACAGTACTCCACCTGTCAATGTACGAATTTCACTTGGGGAAAAAATAAACTCCAAGAAAAAAAATACACGAACATTCCACCCAAATGACGAAACTATACTGAATAAACTAACAAATGAGATGAGTCCAATAATTATTCACAGATGAATGGGATAGAAAGCTAGATAATCTAGACACAGAAGATCAATCCTTATGGCAAATGGCTTCAACATTAACCGAGACAATGAATAAAGAAACTGACGAAAGGAAGCCCAACAGCAATAACAATAATGAACAACAATTCAAGCCAAATCCGAATAACAACGATGACGTTTTCAAGAAGTCAGTAGAAACACTTGGGAATACACCAGCCAGTGGACTTGTAGTAACAGAAGAAGAAATGAATGAACTCACCAGAAATAAAATGAAAAAAAATTGGGGTACTCAAAAACAGAAAGGTCTCCTGAATCGACGGTTTCCAAGATTTCACCAGAAGAAGCTCAAAAAGAAATTTCACCAACAGCCAGGGCTATTCTACGATGAGAATATGATCCAGACAAATAGAAGACATTGAATACAATATTCATATAATTAGGGAAAGAAAGATAAAGAGGCAAACACGTCCCAATCAACTAAAGACACCTATAACATTGAATCCTGCACTGAGAAAAGCGATAGAAAAGCTTGAATTATAGAAGATAAGCAGAATTTGTAAAAGCAAAGAAGATAATTTCTGATACCAATTGGGTCTTCGCAAAGAACACTCGTCGACGGTGCACCAACTTATCAGACCAATAGAAGATATCAAAATTTAGACTGACTAATGAGCTATTTCAAGAAATAGAGGTTCAAGAAAATAGTTGCCGTTCACTCCGGCGGCAAAAATATGGAGAAAGACAGCGGGAAACGTTATGATAAAAAAACCAAAGGAAAGAATGAAAACATACAGAAACTCTGAACGAAAAACTGAAATTCAACAAGAAATCATATAAAAGACCAGGCAATTACTTGAACATTCATACCCGCTCCTAAATCTAAACAGCAAACTGTCGCAGGAAAACAATATGGAGATAATCAAGACAGTGCTAATACCAAGCATAACGTGTCGCCTGGTACAATGTTAAAAGTAATAGAAAGAAAAAAGTACATTGAAGAAAACAATAGGATTTGTTGTACCTCACGGTAATCAGCAATAAACAAATCATTAAAGAACTGATAAAAGAAACACTATCGAGGAAAATTAGAAAAATAAACAAAGAAGACAATAGAGAGAATACGAAAGCGAAGATAAAGAAGAAAAATGAGATAACGGAACAATAGACAAGGGGCATACCGTCTGGAAATAGACGGATATCGGAGAACCAAGCAGAAGAGAAGACAGAAATGGCAAAATGAGACTAGAGGCGAAGGGAGGTAAATTCCACTCCTCACTCAGAAACTAATTTCAACGCAAAGTAATCACTTCCAACGTGTGGTCTTCAGCACACCCAATTTTTTTTTGCATAAACGCTATTGGTCACTGTATCGTACATGTCAAATCAATGAGATATATGGGGTGATACGGCATAAAATACGAAGACGGCACGCAATTCTGGGATATCCCACAGGGTTCAATATGTTCCGTCATGTAAATACGCGTATATGTATTCAATTTTCGACTAATGCCGCCGAGTTTTATCTGCAGGAGCAATCAATAACGGACAACAGCCTACACCTTAACGATGCATATTTATTGACCATCCCACGAATATTAATCAGTAAAATATGGCTCGTTCAACTAGGAAAAAATTCAAATAAGCCTCGCTATCGCCATGTGACGATCTGAAATTCGAGACTGATGACTCGATGTATTTTATTCGATTAAGGTTCATGGTGTAACTAATAACTCATAAGTTTAATAGGGATAATGTGTCATTTTCCGAACGTATCGTGGAAGGTTCGTCCCATCCCTAGTTTGAACGTTTATTTACGGTTTCGGAAGTCTAATGCCGGGCGAAAGTTGACAAGTTCATGTACATTCCAGAGGGCGTGAGCGGCTTGGAGACAAATAATTGATTTGACTTGAAATATGGGGGCGCCTCTGCAAATCGCAAGAAACTGCCCCACGTGAACAAAAATTACTTTGCCGAGTATGTCTTGTTCTATGTCCGCGTGCTAAGAAGAGCAAGCAAATTTGCTTATAGTAAATGACGAAGAAACGGGGTTTTTTATTGAATGATATCGTTATCAAGTTGTACGTAATAAGTGGCTTGAGCGACATCTATCGGAATCATTATACATATGGTATAACTTTGAAATAAAAGAATAACTCCAAAAATTCAATAATATAGGTAGGTATACAGGGTTTTTTTTGAGGTGAGGCTCATCAAAAGAGATTATTCCGCCGGTAGTTGATCATATAAAATATTTAATGTGAAAAAAGTGCAAAAAATCTTGGGCGTAAAGGTCTCAAGACCACTCTGGATCGTGTTATCTCTCTTTCGAAAGATCTGCCATAAAGGCGGGATTTGAATACTAAATGAAGAAATCACAGGGGTGAGATCGGAAATTTACAAAAATCATATGCCTCATAGGTGATTTCCCGTATACTGAAATCAGACAGCTGGTAATTCTACACATATAGATATCAATACTAACCACGGGTAATTTTGAACTTCGAAATACTCGACCCTGGTGAATATTTTATATAAACGATTTTAATGAGTTCTAGCATCTGTCAAAAAAATTTCCCACTTTTGAAAACACTCTGTATACTAGTGTCTACAGATAATTAAATTCAGTCGATACGACAAAACTTCTATTTGATAAATCTTTTCACAGGCAATAATAACGATCAATAAAGAGCAATAATAATAAAAGGTGGATAATTTATAAGTGACTATCTGTTCAAAATATGTTCAAATTGAATAAATGTAGAGCGTTTCGACATAGCAGCAGAATCTAGTTTCTGAAACAACTGTAGTAGTTATAGTTGGTCTGAATTTAGTTGAGAGTTTACATCATACTATCGTTGTATTACATCATCTCACCATAAACAGAATAAAAAAATGAGAAGCACAGACGTGAAGTCAGGAGCTTTTCCGAGCTTGTTTCTGTGTACCCAAACAGCATTCAGTGTTCAAATCAGAAAACCCCGATTTTCTTTTCACGTGAAATAGCTAGAAAGCTGAAATTGCACCTTTCTTCACGTAGGATCCAGGATCTGAACAATTATAGAAAATTACGAAAAGCACTGCCGTGAAGGCAGGAGCTTTTGAGCGCTCGTACATGCACCTTGTAGGTAGATTCGCATTTTCCAGTTTTGGAAAACAATTGAGGAAATTTTGGACAGCTATCAAACAAATTTTCAAACTAAGGCGAAAATCCAGACTTCAAGTCGTTGCTTCAGGTGACCAATTTTTTTTTCGATAATTCGCTAAAATTTTCTATGGTATCTTTGGTCTTGGTGATGCGATCTGGACAAAATTTTCCACGTAGTTTGAATATATTATTCTTCATCTACTAATTTCATTCCAATCCAATGATGAGTTTCGAAATTATCAGAAAAAAAATAGTTTTGAACAGCTATATTTACGGAACCCCTAGTCTAATTTTGCTCATTGATGAACGTGACCGCGAAATTCGCGATACTAACCTATCCTGAAAATTTCAAGTCCCTAGGCCTTTCCGTTCGAAAGTTATGATTTTCTATGGTTTCTATGGTTCTGATCATGCGATCTGGAAAAAATGTAGCTCGAAAATATCATTCTCAATTTGAATACAAAATTTCTTCACGATCGAGTCCATAGTTTTGAAATTGTCAAGAAAACCAAATTTCAAACGGCCATATTTACGGAACCCCTAGTCTAATTTTGCTCATTGATGAACGTAACAGCGAAATTCGCGATCCGAACCTATCCTGAAAATTTCAAGTCTCTAGGCCGTTCCGTTCGAAAGTTATGATTTTCTATGGTTTCTATGGTCCTGATCATGCGATCTGGAAAAAATGTAGCTTGAATATATCATTCTCAATTTACATACGAAATTTCGTCACGATAAAATCCATAGTTTTGAAATTATGAAGAAAACTGAATTTCAAACGGCCATATTTACGGAACTCCTAGTCGAATTTTGATTCGAACCTACCCTGAAAATTTCAAGTTTCTAGGACATTTCATTCGAGAGTTATCGTGTATACGGACGGACAGACTCGAATTTTCCTACGGATTCGTCATCAGTGAGTCGATTGAGACCATTTTCGGCTCAAAATTCATTCGAAAAATACAGACATCGTGACGAAATGATATAGCCCTCGTGTAAGTAGTACGAGCGCTCAAAAAATGGATATTTATAAGGACTAACAATATTACAACACTTTCTTGCCAATTTCTAATGGTGAAATTGAAGTTTATAAGTTTTGCGAAAAAAACAAAATATTTATTTTATTTCTGACAATTCAAAGCAATCAACAATAATTTCGAGATATCATGGGTATTATGAAATATTATAGAGTTTTTAATTTGAAAATCCGCGATAAAAATATTATTGAACAACTAGAAATATTCTTCACCACGCAGCACGCTAGTAAGATCACACTATGAAATACTCACAATTGCAGAAAGCAAATATTAGAAAACTAAATTAATTGAAAATGAATGCTGTCTGTTTGTTATTCATTTCACTACATATGAAAAAGTTTTCAAACCATTCCTAAAGGACACCTTATTTCAAATTACTTCTTGTGAAAAACGCGGGGGACATGGCACACTAAGGACCGCTACGCGGTCGTATTTTCTGTATCCAAAGAATGCCCTTATCGATTTCAAACGGTAGGTGGGATTTATCTGCCAATATGTGGTTTGATTATTCGCCTCTTATTATGTACTTAAAGTGTATACTGACAAAATGAGTAGTAATTCTACAATTGAACAATCAATATCAAAATTCGAACATTGCACAGTATACCCAATTTCACGTGGTGAATTAAATTTTCTCGGGGTTTGTTTAAATTTGTATGGTCGTCAAGCGATGCTACTTTTGTTAATTCGAGTCGCCTTCGGCGACTCGATCACTTATCTCTGACGCGATATGTCATATTAGCATGTCGGTGACGCGAAATTGAAACTTTCCATGCCAAAAATCGTTCAACGAAGTTTTCACTTGAGTCAAATTTGCACACTCTTCGATGCGACTCTGATCATAATAACCTCTCCACAGTCTCCACCTCCAATTATCCACATTACAAAACGGACGCTGACAAACGATCCGCGATCCCGAAAACGGCACAAGAGGAATCCGAATACGTCGCTGGATACCGAACAGGACAAACAATGCCCCTCCCGTTTTCTATAAAATCCTAGCGTGTCCGTCCGTCATCCTGGTCGCCCCCAAGGCCCCAACATCTCCCAATATGCTGGCGGGCACAAAAGATGACAAATCTCGTCATTAGGAGAGTGTCGCCCGTTTCCATATCGCGTTTTGTAAGAACCGGGTACTTTGTCATACGACGCTTGGCTACGTGTAGCTGTGCACGACGAAAAATCGTTCGGGTCTCACCTTCGTGACTCGACCGGGGGGGTTGTCGGACGATGGGGGATGGGGTATGGTCCATATTGATAAAAACGATAGAAAATGACTGTGAGACTTTCAATGTCTTGTTATGAGGTTTTTCTATGGTATAGGTTAATGTACCTACAAAAAAGAGTTGGTACCCCCTGTATATGTATTGTCATGGAAATCCAAAAGTGAAAATAAATTCAAATTAGATCACCAAAATTCAAGAATTTTTTTTAAAATATCGTATAAATTATAGTAAAATGAGTTTTTTTTAAGATGGTTCTGAATAATTTAATTGTTACCATAGAGATTGTTGTTAAATTATGAGAATTAAGCAAGCGGGATTTGGACAAGAAAGAAACTTCAGAGAGTGGAGTTGCATTTTGTCAGAAAGTAAAAAAATTCGATAATTTTCAAAAAGTTGGCAGAAAGATTGGTTCTGTAAGAAGAAAGATATAATGAATGGTATTTGGAAGCTGGTCAAGAGTGGATTTTCGTAGATTGAGTTGTTGGAATTGATTTGGCAAGTAGAGGAGAGAAGGAGAAATTGAAACGTCGTGCTGCTTGGAAGAAGAAAAATTGAAAATTGCATATAGTGAGTCCACTCACCAATCGAACGTTATTTTTGAGTTTAGATATTATATTAGTTTTTAGGTTATTTTGAAAGTTGGGGTATTTTTTATAGAATTAGATTATAAGTTGTTGTAAACAAAATTTTCTTTTATTTGTGCACCTTGAGAACCCCCTTAAAAAGAGTCACGGGAAAAATAGAAGAAAAATTGAAAAACAAAATTATAAGAATATTGTTAGTGGTTCTTTCACAAAATTTAATAATTATTAATATAAAAAAATTGAACCATAACAGTATATTCCTGATAGTTCTCCATGTGCTTACTTCCAGTATTGGAAAGCTCGAAAGATAACAATATTCCCAACTACAAATCACCCTGTCGATTCCTCAGTTCCCTAACGCCGACAAGAGAATTCCCCCGAGTTAATCACCCGTCACCCCTCGACACAGAACACACCCCATCAGCAGAAAATAGAGAATCATTTTCAGCGACTAACAACCTCGAGAAACGCCTCATTACGTATTCAATTAAAAATAAATAGAAATTAGCCGGTTTTTTTTTCGTCGACGACCGGCGATGTCAATTTGTATTTTTCCCCAGGTTTCTTCCTGCGAACGAGCCCCCGGGCGGGCGCAAAGAACAAATACCGAATTTATCAAATATTTAGGGGCCGTTCGGTTAATTCCGCGAGTCGAAGGAGGCCGGGAATTATTCATCTGCCGACGGACCGGCGGAGTCGGAGGAAATTAACTCAATTATGTATACATGCCCTTTTCATTTTTATGCCATTGTTAATGGCGGAGGAGGCCGTTCGATTGTCGAATTTTCGCCTTATTTTTTTTTCGCGACCGGCTGCTCTTGGGGATCTCCGGTGTCCGGGCCGACATTTTAGAACCTTCCCGTAAGTTCCTTCAAAATCAATCACCTTCAACAAACCTATTCCCGAACCGAGAGGATGTGTGAACCTTCCCGTTAGGCTGCTCAATAATCAATTGCTTTTTACAATTCATCTCTGGACCCACGTTAACGAATTGTCCACGTCTCCACCTCTCGTAGGTGAGCCCGATTAAATATCGTTTTTCTACACACGTACTGTAATAATACACTTATATGCCTACAACCCGTTTCTTCATGAGTCCATTATGATACAGATTTTCATCTACTCCTATTGAATTATATAGTCATCATTCAAAAACTTTTGTGCAATTAATAGTATCTGTGAACAAACATCGTGATAATAACTCACTACCATAACTCCCTGGCTCTGTGCTTTAAAACTAACTGATTGGCCGAAAGGGAACAGTCCATTATTGGCATTGAGGAGGGTAATGTCACTTGAATTATTTTAACCTTTTTGAGCGCTCGTACTATTACACGAGGGCTATATCATTTCGTCACGATGTCTGTATTTTTCGAATTTTGATGGTCTCAAACGACTATGTTCGACTCACTGATGTCGAATCCATCGAAAAATTCGAGTCTGTCCGTCCGTCCGGCCGTATACATGATAACTCTCGAACGGAATGTCCTAGAAACTTGAAATTTTCAGGGTAGGTTCGAATCTCGAATGCCGCGGTCAAGTTCGTTATTGGGCAAAATTCGCCTAGGGGTTCCGTAAATATGGTCGAAATTTTGTATTCCTGATAACTTCGAAACAACGGATTCGATCGAGGTGAAATTTTGCACTCAGATGGAGAATTATGTGCCCAAGCTACATGCAAAATTTTGTCCAGCTTGCATGACCAGAACCATAGAAAATTATAACTTTGTAATGGAAAGACCTAGGGACTTGAAATTTTCAAGATAGTTGTGGATCTCGAATGTTGCGGTCACGTTCATCAATGATCATAATTAGACTAGGGGTTCCGTAAATATGGCCGTTTGAAATTCGGTTTTCTTGATAATTTCAAAACTATGGATTTGATCGTGACGAAATTTTGTATTTGAATTGAGAATGATATATTCGAGCTACATTTTTTCCAGATCGCATCATCAGAACCATGAAAACCATAGAAAATCATAACTTTCGAACGGAAAGGCCTAGGGACTTGAAATTCTCAGAATGGGTTCGGATCGCGAATTTCGCATCAATGAGCAAAATTAGACTAGGGGTTCCGTAAATATAGCCGTTCAAACTATTTTTTTATTATTATTGGATTGGAATGAAATTTCGCACATAGATGACGAATAATGTATTCAAACTACGTGGGAAATTTTGTCCAGATCGCATTACCAAACCATAGATACCGTAGAAAATTCTAGCGAATTATAAAGAAAAAATTTGTCTTAGTTTGAAATTTTCTTTGACAGCTGTCAAAATCTTTCCAATTGGTTTCTAAAACTGGAAAATGTGAATCTACCTACAAGGTGCATGTACGAGCGCTCAAAAGCTCCTGACTTCACGGCAGTGCTTTTCGTAATTTTTTTTCAAATTAAATTTATGCCTAATTATTATTGTCAATGTTTTGCTGAAAAAAATTAATTCAGATGATGAAGATGAATTATTATGTACACTTTCAGAAACAAGACAATCAGCCAATGTTACCATACAGAATTCATTGCCCGAAAAATCCTAAAACAAATATAAAGGTGCATACAACAATTTTCGAGATTGGTGTAGCAGTATGAATATTAAGTCAACGTTTACACAGAATGTTCTTGTGGCATAATTGAGTGAACTTAGCACTTAATATAAAGCTTGCCCCCATGGACTTTCTACTCCATGCTAAGAAGCACAATCAGCATAAATAATGCATTGTTATAAATAACTATTAAGATTTGTAAATAGAGTTCTTCCCATGTACTTGCATCTTAGTATTTATTGTTATAGTCGTAGATAAAGTATAGTATTCAACTTGTGGTAATGGTCATAACTCACTAGATGAATTACAAACTTCATCTGAATGTCTACATTATCGATCGTTTAATAATATACTATTAATCAAAAGAAACCCATGATTTTTCAATCCAGCATGTTGTGCGTTTGACGATTGTCCTTGATTCCTATCTAATTGTTTTATTTTTCAAAATCAGAAGGTATTAAATCTTCGTAGAATGTAGCTAAACTCTGATAATTATATTATCAAAATGTCTGATATCAGCGATATAGAAGAATAACCATCGACTCCTCCACACATATCGGAGAAAGCAGAAAATGCAGTACAAAATATTTCACCCCAAAAATTTAAGAAAGTCTACGAGAAACTATATCGATAATTTTTGTATTTTCAAATATTTTTCATTGGAATTGAGCATTCTAGAATGATTCTTGATAGTTTTTAATGGTGTCAAACTAGTATTTATGCAGTTTGCCATCATTGAAAACCATCAGTAATCATTCTAGAACTCTAGAATGAAAAATATTTGAAAAATTGAAATTATGATAGATTTCTTCAAATCAAACTGCACGCTAATAACAGTAATAACGCAACGTAGAGGATCTTTCTCCACTGTGCGATAAACAACGACGCAATTGATTTCCAGATGTTACTCTCGAACCTGGGTTATCGCCACGTTGTTTACCTTCATTAAGAATCAAAATTGTAGTAAGAATAACCGATATTATAAAATAATCAGCATTTCAAATACAATATTGAACTCTATTGAGACTAGCAATAATGAAATAAATGTGAATATTCCTTTCACCCCCAGATCAGTGGGACCTGGAATAAACTTCCCAAACTGCACAATAATAGTATATTATTTAACGAGCGGTAATGTAGGTCAAAACTCACGCAGATGAAGTTTGCAGCACGAGCCGGAGGCGAGTGCTGTAATTCATCAAGTGAGTTATGACCATTACCGCAAGTTGAATACTATACTTTATCTACGATTGTAACAATAAATACTAAGATACAAGTACAGAGAAAGAACTTTATTCAAAAATCTTAATAGTTACATATAACCATGCATTATTTATGTTGATTGTGCTTCTTAGCATGGAGTAGAAAGTCTATAGGGGCGATGCTTCATATTTAGTGCTAAGTTCACTAAAATATGCCAAAAGAACATTCTCTGTAAACAATGACTTGATATTCTTACTGCTACGCCAATCTTGAAAATTGTTGTATACACCTTCATATTTGTTTTGGTATTTTTCGGGCAATAAATTCTGTATGGTAACATTAGCTGATTGTCTTATTTCTGAAGATGTACATAATATTTCATCTTCACTATCTGAATTAATCTTTTCCAGCGAAATATCCACAATAATAATTAGGTATCAACGTCAAAATTATTCAAGTGACCTCCCCTCAATACTAATAATGGACTGTTCCCTTACGGCCAATCACACAGGGAAGTTATCGGAGTGAGTGAGTCGGAGAACACTCACGGTGTTTGTTTACATATATCATTACTCCATCGAAAGTGATTGAGTAATGACTATATTATTCAATCGGAGTAGATAAATAATCTTAATATTTTTGAGCGCTCGTGCTACTTACACGAGGGCTATATCATTTCGTCACAATGTCTGTATTTTTCGAATTTTGAGCCGAAAATGGTCTCAATCGACTATGTTCGACTCACTGATGATGAATCCGTCGGAAAATTCCAATCTGTCCGTCCGTAAGCACGATAACTCTCGAACGGAATGTCCTAGAGACTTGAAATTTTCAGGGTAGCTTCCAATCTCGAATGCCGCGGTTAAGTTCGTTATTGGGCAAAACTCGCCCACGGGTTCCGTAAATATGGCCGCTCGAAATTTTGTTCTTCTGATTACCTCGAAACAACAGATTCGATCGAGGTGAAATTTCGCACTCAAATGGAGAATTACGTGTTCAAGCTACATGCGAAATTTTGTTCAGCTCGTTTGACCAGAACCATAGAAACCATAGAAAATTATAACTTTGTAATGGAGAGGCCTGAGGACTTGAAATTTTCAGGATAGGTGTGGATCTCGAATGTCGCGGTCACGTTCATCAATCAGCAAAATTAGACTAGGGGTTCCGTGAATATCGCCGTTTTAAATTCAGTTTTCTTGATAATTTCAAAAATATGGATTTGATCTTTTATAGTTTTCCTTTATCGGGTAATTCCCGAGGCCACACCAAATAATTTTGTAGAATTTTTTATAGAAATACTACTAATTACTGTTATTTTGTTCAATACAAATATAAATTTAATATTTATAGTTTTTCATTATTCATCGGGTATTGAGAAAAAATAGCGTATACAACTCTTCTGTAATGGTTATTAATACACTCGCATAAACCATACAAAACTCGCCTTCGGCTCGTATCGTATCCCGGTTGATGCTCGTGTAATAATCAACTATTTTGCGTTTCCCTAAGCTGCCAATTAACACTTTCTTTATTACATTCAACTCCCTTTCCACATTATATGGGTAGGCCCAAAAGAATTTGTAGCTTTTCTCTAGGTACCCAACGTTGTCGGACTTGAATTCAGTCTTCTCTTTACTATCTTCAAATAGGCAAGACACTCGGAAATTCAGGTTCATATCATGACTGGCCCCTGAGAAAGCCATTCCTCCACGCTACCAAAAGGAATCAAGAAATGAAAGAAAGAGGAGAGAATTTGTCTAAACTAGAAGCCCACTGCGAAGAGATAAAAAAATTTAGAAAAGCACTGCCGTGAAGGCAGGAGCTTTTGAGCGCTCGTACATGCACCTTGTAGGTAGATTCGCATTTTCCAGTTTCAGAAATCCATTGAAGGAATTTTCGACAGCTGTCAAAAAAATTCTGAAACTTAGGCGAAACTCCAGACTTCATGTCAGTGCATCAGCTGATCAATTTTTTTTCGATAATTCGCTAGAATTTTCT
Source organism: Aphidecta obliterata (assembly GCA_963966015.1). NCBI lineage: Eukaryota > Metazoa > Arthropoda > Insecta > Coleoptera > Coccinellidae > Aphidecta > Aphidecta obliterata. Next base: position 11,640,486 of record OZ014434.1, on the reverse strand, counting down.
ACGGTATCTATGGTCTTGGTGGTGCGATCTGGACAAAATTTTGCACGTAGTTTAAATACATTATTACTCAGCTAGGTGCAAAATTTCATCCCAATCCGCTCAGTATTTTCGGAACTATCAGCAAAAAAATATTTTGAACGGCCATATTTACGGAACCCCTAGTCTGATTTTGCTCATAGATGAACGTGATCGCGATATTTGCGATCCGAACCCACCTAAAGAATTTCAAGTTCCTAGGCCTTTCCGTTCAGAAGTTACAATTTTCTATGGTTTCTATGGTTCTGGTCATGCGATCTGGACAAAATATTGTTTTAATATATCATTCTCGATTAAAATACAAAATTTCATCTCGATCGAATCCGCAGTTTCGAAATTATCCAGAAACCAAAATTTCAAACGACCGTATTTACGGAACCCCTGGTATAATTCTGTTCATTGATAAACGTGAACGCGACATTTCAGATCCACACCTATCCTGAAAATTTCAAGTCCCTAGGCCTTTCCGTTCGAAAGTTATGATTTTCTATGGTTTCTATGGTTCTGGTCATGTGATCTGGAGAAATGTAGCTTGAATATATCATTCTCCATTAGTATACAAAATTTCGTCACGATCGAATCCGTAGTTTTGAAATTATCAAGAAAACTAAATTTCAAACGACCATATTTACGGAACCCCTAGTATAATTTTGCTCATAGATGAACGTGATCACGACATTCGAGATCCACACCTACACTGAAAATTTCAAGTCCCTAGGCGTTTCCGTTCAAAAGTTACAATTTTCTATGGTTTCTATGGTTCTGGTCATGCGATCTGGACAAAATTTCACATGTAGTTTGAACACCTCATTCTCCATTTGAGTGCAAAATTTCATCTCAATCAAATCTGTAGTTTTCAAGTAGTCAGGGGAACAAAACTTTGAACGGCCATATTTACGGAACCCCTAGGCGAATTTGGCCCATTAACGAACTTAACCGAGGCATTTGGGATCTGAACCTACACTGAAAATTTCAAGTCTCTAGGTTGATCCGTTCGAAAGTTATCGTGCTTACGGACGGCCGGCCGGACGGACTACCGGACGGACGGCCGGACGGACGGACAGACTCGAATTTTCCGACGGATTCGTCATCAGTGAGTCGAACATAGTCGATTCGGCTCAAAATTCGAAAAATACAGACATCGTGACGAAATGATATAGCCCTCGTGTAAGTTGTACGAGCGCTCAAAAAGAAGGAATAATCAAAGAACTAAATACAAGTATTTCTGGATATGAAGAAACGATAACGAATTTAAAAAATGAAATTGAAGTACTAAGAGAAAAAGCAATTGCTAATTGTGAAAATACAGATATAGATATCATGTCAACGTCAACAATATCGAGAACAGAGGAAATGGAGAGGTTGAAGGATTTAGAAGGCTCTTGGGAAGAAAAATATGGAAAATTGAAAAATTTAGCTATTAAATTGAAGGCCAAATTGAGAGAACAAATGATTGAAGTAAATATCTTTTCAGGGGGATTAAAGGCGAAAGATGTTGTCGAAGAAGTATGATCTGATTTTCTCCCAGGATCGGACTCGAATAAAAGAAATTCCTCCATCGCCGGAGGAAGACCCCAAATCACCTCCCGGCAACCACCCCCTCGAACAAAACATCATTTATGTCACGCTGTGATTTTCCAATCTGCACTACCCGCTGCGCCCAAGAAAGGCGGATTTCTAATTTCTCCGCGAACCGCGGCCCACACCCGGATCATAATTAATACAAAATAATCAAATTACAATTTTCACCCATTCGTTAAGCGGCAACTGCCGCCGCGCAGCATCTTTGTCCTCGCAAATAAGAAGCGAGCTTTGAAATTCTCCTACGGCGGCGATCGAGTCACCTGCGACGACGGTGTCGCTTTGTTTTTACTCCGCCATTTTAATTGAAATCGTTTGTCGGCGAGGCGCTTCGCGTTTGTTTGTTTCAAACGGATTGAGGTTATGTATTGTTTCCGTTTGATGGAATTCGTACAATCGCCCTCAATTATTTTGATTATGGCGCGAAACAAACGGTTTTAATGCGTGGGGGGTCCCTCCCCCCCCCCCGGTGCTGAATGCGGAATTATTGCTGGAAGAAGAAACGATCGGAACGAGGGGGTTGTTCTGTGCGATTCGTTATTTGGAGGTTAGGTATCGTGAATCTGGGGCTTTTCAAATGGAAAATCTCTATGGAAAATATAATTTAGAAGCAGTTGAAGAGGATGAAATATTTTCCTTCAAAAGTTCCAACCAAGAACTCGAGACAATCTGCAAACCGCGAACCGAAATAGTTATTTAATCAACTAGTTTATTAATGACAGCGATTAATGGTCGAAATATTTTAACGCGTGAGCGGAGCGAGCGCGTTAATGTTTGAGACCAATCCACCACCACCAAGTCTTTTGATGGCTGAAGAATCTGCACCACTGTCAGGATGCAGATGCAGAAGTACGCCGAAAAGAGTGACCTGTATACAAATGTGGTTGCTGTAATTTAAGAAAGTTTGCAATCATTGACGGTAATTCAGAAAATGTATTAATTCCAACTGGTTGTGTTGAGCATTTATAGTTCTTATAAAAAACGAAAAATCTTTTGTGTGGAGTGTGAGCTGGCCTCAAGGATATATATCTCTTTATTATGTTTAAAAGTGTATGCTCATCATTATCCACCACAGTGAATATCCTGTTCGAATGTGTTTTCGATGAATTCACTGTCACCAAAAATTTCGATCCCATATCTTGTACTTCCTTTCTGTGCAACCTTAACAATTCATCTTTTCTCAATGCACCCGCTACTCCGAATATCAAAGCGACCTACAAATCAAACAATGATAGTTATTTCACTATAACGAGATAATGAGAATAAGTTGGAATAACGATTCAATTGAGTTTTATTTTTACCTTCGACATCAAGAAAACACTATCAGAAGCATTCGCTATGAACTCTCTCACATGTTCTTTTTCTAGAACTTTTGATTTTTTTGGGATATATCCCTCTCTTTTCCGTTCAATAAACATCACCAGTTTGTGGTATCTGCTTATATCAGTATTGTCTTTCACATTCAGTGTTGATTTCAGCATCGAATATTTTGGCCATAAACTTGCTAGATGCCCCTTTTCTGCAATACCCGTAAAGTATGCCAACAAAACCGTTTCCGTAAAGTTTCGAACCTTCTTGTCCTTGCACCAAGATCTGAATTGAGCATGGGTTTTCTCATATAAATGGCGGCTCTTTTCAGGAAGCAGACTCAAAGTTGCTGCTTCAGCAGTTTTTGTCACATCTGGCGGTGTCAAAGGGATATTTTCTTCGTTATTCATTATGTAGTAGCGTAACGGATAAAATCAGATTCTGATCGAAAGCGAATAAATAAATTTGACAGCTCGATCGTGCTCCGACATAGATGCATCTATGCTCCGACTGAATATTTTATAATCGGTTGCCATGATAATCATGCATTAATACAAGAAATCATGCACTAATAGGGGTCATTAATGGATGATTTCGAGTGCGTTAAAATGAGCTTTTATTCTATGGTCCACGGAAAAAGCGATTTTCCTTGAATTTTCCCGATGAATCCATTTCCGTTCTCGGCATGCGAGGCACGCCCGTTTCGCCGTCGACCGCGTCACAATCCATAACCTCAAAATTCGACGATGCGTTGAACCGTGTGATTTTCAATCTGTTTTAAAACTTTATAATTGAATAATTTTTCAATAAAAACAAGCGGAGCGCGGAAAGTTGCGAACCCCGCGAGATTCTCGATTGAAAAAGAAATCCGATAGGTGAGCGAACCAGACGGATCGAGGGGGGTTCGGATGGGAAACGGGGGATGTTTCCGCTCTCCGACCGGCGGGGGTTGTTCTCCTGGAAAATTGTCAGTACGGAAAAATTGCTATCTATTATCGATGCGTGGTCTTGTTCTGGGGCTGCGATATTAATAAGGTGGATCTGATGCCTGGGGGTAGAGCCTGTTAGTCGTTTGTTTCGATTATCATCTGTTTCCGAAGGTATCTTGATAATGATGTCATGTATATTCGGGAAAATGCGTATGACATTCGTTATGGAAGTTGACTCTTTACTTCATTGTTCGCCTTCGGAATTCAATTTGGAGTTTGAAAATTAATTCAACCCCATAATTGTATTTCTATCTGAAAATAAAAAAAAAATTACGAAAAGCACTGCCGTGAAGGCAGGAGCTTTTGAGCGCTCGTACATGCACCTTGTAGGTAGATTCGCATTTTTCAGTTTTGGAAACAAATTGAGGAAATTTTCGACAGATGTCAAACAAATTTTCAAACTAAGGCGATAATCCAGACTTCAAGTCACTGCTTTAGGTGACCAATTTTTTTTTCGATAATTCGCTAAAATTTTCTACGCTATCTATGGTCTTGGTGATGCGGTCTGGACAAAATTTCGCACGTAGTTTGAATACATTATTCCTCAGCTAGGTGCAAAATTTCATTCCAATCAAATCGTTAGTTTCGAAATTATCAGGAACCGAATATTTTGAACGGCCATATTTACGGAACCCCTAGTCCAATTTTGCTCATTGATGAACGTGACCGCGATATTCGCGATCCAAACCCACCCTGAAAATTTCAAGTTCCTAGGCCTTTCCGTTCAAAAGTTACAATTTTCTATGGTTTCTATGGTTCTGGTCATGCGATCTGGACAAAATTTCACATGTAGCTTGAACACCTCATTCTCCATTTGAGTGCAAAATTTCATCTCAATCAAATCTGTAGTTTTCAAGTAAACAGGGGAACAAAATTTTGAACGGCCATATTTACGGAACCCCTGATGGAATTTGGCTCATTAACGAACTCAACCGAGGCATTCGGGAACTGAACCCACACTGAAAATTTCAAGTCTCTAGGTTGTTCCGTTCGAGAGTTATCGTGCTTACGGAGGCCGACCGGACAGACTCGAATTTTCCGACGGATTCGTCATCAGTGAGTCGAACATAGTCGTTTGAGACCATTTTCGGCTCAAAATTCGAAAAATACAGACATCGTGACGAAATGATATAGCCCTCGTGTGAGTAGTACGAGCGCTCAAAAACGCGCGTGTTCGAAAGTTCCATTTAAACACGCTGAGGCGTTCTTGAAATAAGTAAAATGGGGCATCAATCATTAAAAACGTCAAAAAAATTTCCAGTATAATTCACTGTTGGGTACCAACGAAAAAAAAATGTTTACTAAAATTCATCCGTTGCGATGGTGATCCGTCAGAAAACAGGTTCTGATTGGATAAAAATCACATGTCTTGTGTGGAATGTTCTACAATATTTCACGTATTTCATAAAAGCAGTTCCATCAGCGAAACATTTGTATTTGGAATTTCGATCGAAATACAGAAAAACCACCACTATGTAGTGAAGAAAGTACCACATAACATAATTACTGTGGACGGAAATCATGAGTGACGCTACTTTCAGTATCCGAAACAAGTCGCAAGTACCCCATGTCAGCTCGTTCGGACGGATGAGATGAGCTCAACACGATTTTTAACCAGAAATCTATTGCACACCTGAAGGAAGAATCATACTCCTACCTAGTCCATTGAGCCTGATTGAGATAGAAAACATAGATGATGTAATAGTGATGGTACTTTCACTAACTTATGGAAACCAGAAGTACAATATAAATAACTCTACTTCGTAAAATCGAGCTCAACCAGGATATGAACCCGGGGCTTCTCGCACCTGAAGCGGGAAACATACCCCTAGGCCATTGAGCCTGATTGAAAGCAACAACGCAGAATATCCATTAGTGATGGTATTTTCACTAACTTATGGAACCCAGAAGTACAAAAGATTTTACCTCGTAAAAACGTACCACGTAGCAAAACTGTGGGCTCAACCGGGATTTGAACCCGGGACCTCTCGCACCCGAAGCGGGAATCATACCCCTAGACCATTGAGCCTGATTGAAAGCCAGAACGTAGAAGAATTAGTAGTGCAGGTACTTCCACTTACTCCTACAAATCAGAAGTACAAAAGCTAGATAGTAGCAAAAAATTTGGCTCAACCGGGATTTTAACCCTTTAGTGCTCGACGGTACTCCTGAGTACCAGTGAATTCGACAAGTCGTAAAATTTAGTTTTCGATTTTCTGCTATTTTTAATGTGCATACCTATATTGTTTCTGGTAGCCATACTAAGTAGGTTTATGTTTCAATAATAAACATTCGAACATCTTTTCGTTGAGAAATTTTCCATTTTTCATTATGACACAGAAATACCGTCAGGAAATATGGCGATCAGAAAAATTCATTAGTGGTATTTATAAGAGACCACTTTTTTCGAAAAACATAGGACATTGCAAATGAGATCCTCAACAAAGATTTACCGCTAGATAATAATATTTTTAACTGACGAAGAAGAAAGTGACTCTGAAAATGCGGATCCTGATTTGAATAACGATGCTATAGATATTTTTGAATTTTTTTGGTTGATACCTATTAATATCAGTAGTTATTCTTAATTTTGTGGAAAAATTCAATGAAAATGAGGAATAAAATATTTCAGTTACAGAGCATTTCATTGAAACTATAAATGACATCATTCCTGAAGGTAGATACACAAAAGTCCATATTTTGGATTTTTTTCAAAATTGAAAATGAAATTCTGAAAAAATCGAGTTGGATTTCAAACCCTTCGAAAAACAAAAAATAAGAAGAAAAATCTGTAAATTCAAGTTTTTTCATTATTTGGACACTGAAGGGTTAACCTGGGACCTCTCGCACCCAAAGCGAGCATACCCCTAGACCATTGAGCCCGATTGAAGTCGAGAACATAGAAGATCCAGTAGTGATGGTACTTTCACTTACCGATACAAACCGCAAGTACCACATAAAGGTATTCCGTCGCATTGAGCCTGATTGAAATCGAGAACATAGAAGATCCAGTAGTGATGGTACTTTCACTTACCGATAAAACCGCAAGTACCACATAAAGGTATTCCGTCGCATTGAGCCTGATTGAAATCGAGAACATAGAACATCCAGTAGTGATGGTACTTTCACTTACTGATACAAACAGCGAGTACCACATAAAGGTTTTTCGTCGCAAAAAAGACGGGCTCAACCGGGATTTGAACCCGGGACCTCTCGCACCCAAAGCGAGAATCATACCCCTAGACCATTGAGCCTGATTGAAGTCGAGAACATAGAAGATCCAGTAGTCATGGTACTTTCACTCACCGATACACACCGCAAGTACCACATAAAGGTATCTCGTCGCAAAAAAAAAAACGGGCTCAACCGGGATTTGAACCCGGGACCTCTCGCACCCAAAGCGAGAATCATACCCCTAGACCATGCCTGATTGAACTCGAGAACATAGAAGATCTAGTAGTGATGGTACTTTCACTTACCGATACAAAACGCGAGTACCATTTAAAGGTATCTCGTCGCGAAAAAAAATACGGGCTCAACCGGGATTTGAACCCGGGACCTCTTGCACCCAAAGCGAGAATCATACCCCTAGACCATTGAGCCTGATTGAAGTCGAGAACATAGAAGATCCACTAGTGATGGTACTTTCACTTACCGATACAAAACGCGAGTACCATATAAAGGTAACTCGTCGCAAAAAAAAACGGGCTCAACCGGGATTTAAACCCGGGACCTCTCGCACCCAAAGCGAGAATCATACCCCTAGACCTTTGAGCCTGACTGAAGTCGAGAACATAGAAGATCCACTAGTGATGGTACTTTCACTTACCGATACAAAACGCGAGTACCATATAAAGGTATTTCGTCGCAAAAAAATACGGGCTCAACCGGGATTTGAACCCGGGACCTCTCGCACCCAAAGCGAGAATCATACCCCTAGACCATTGAGCCGCAATGAAAGCTTGACCAACTGATCATCTGTTATAAAATTCATCAAATTCTCTTTCAAGTGTTGGTGAAAGTGGGTCACTTTATTATAGGAGTGTTAACGTTGCCAAACTTCCGATTAATTCAACATGCAATCTTCATTCGAACATAGTGATTGGTCATTTTGTTGTGTGAAATCTTGCAAACTCGAGGACAGGTGGAAATGTTTTTGTGCAGTTTGTCGGACATCCTTTCTCATATGAGAGATATGAAAAGAATTGCAATGACTTATCATAAATCATTATATTCACTTTCATCAGTGCGAATGAAAACGCAAAATGGAAAACTAAAACTGCCGTCCTACAATAACGATGTACGTCTACTTCCTGACCTTCCACAATGAAAACATAACAAGAGGTCATCCTCACTGACCAACTCACCCCCATTATGCATTTCTCAAGACTTCGTGAAATATGGGTGACCTGTTGCTCGTCGCCCCCGTGCACCAGACGTTTTCGCACCCTTCCAGCAGCGTCCGAGGGGTTGTAACTGACCACAACATCCTTAGACCCCCAGCACGCCCGCGGAGTTCTTGTACGAAAGCGTTAAGGGTTTGTTTAGGTGGCCCCGTCGTCAGGTTAATCCCTCCATAATAACCGGGTAATGACCGGGCGATAGGGGTGGACTTGGAGATGTCCGAGGGTGTTACATGATAACGCCCGAATGGACTTCTTGCGGTTATGAATCAATTAGAGGGGTGGTCAGTTGATTGTTTCCTGAAGATTAGGGAGAACAGTTCAATTGGGTTCTCTGGAAGGGTAGATCGAGATTCGATACGAATTTGAGCGAATTTCTTAGAATAATGACTTGAAGTATGATAGTTGGATGATAAAGATCATCATCATGGGAACATTCCTTGGAAAGAGAACTTCATTCGTTTAAGCGACATAAAGAGATTTCAATGAGAGTATTTCATTGCTCATAGTCAGGAATGGAACGAAATTATTTTTTTCGATATGTGCAATAAAATTTTGGGATCATGGTTGGCGTCATGGACAGTTTATAAGAATCGTATTCATCTGAGAAACAAGGAAGTATAATCAACGGATGTCGTTAATTTGGGGCCGGGTGACCGAAGGGACACCTGCTACTCAGATAACAAAATTCAATAGAGGCAAGTCATTCATCGACTACATTGTAGTAGATGGATGTTGTGACTACAGGGCGAGATAAGGTCGAGATAAGGTGCAACTACGATTGATTTCTGGGAAAATTTTGGAGGAAGAATTTGAGAACGTGGGTGTCTCCAAGCAATGGAAGTAAAAGGCACTACCAAAAATGTGCACTCAGGAATTAAGTTTTTGAAGGGGGAAAAGTTCACCTTTGGGGCACTCTGGAAGAGTTAAGGCAGTTGCTCGCGGGTAGAGAACTCACTAATAGTTAGTACGGGGTCGGTTTTCCGGTTAAAGGCCGGTGTTGAAAGTCGGGAAGGTGCCAAGATTGGTACAGAATTGTAAGTTTCGGTTCGAGGCCGGGGTAGGAGCTAAAATTGAGGTAGTATTCCGTTGTAGTAAAATAGCTTCAGTATTTTCATTCGAGAATTTTCAAGAGTCCGGATTAGGGAAACAATCTGTGATAGATCGTGGAAGTAAGTGCCGAAGAAACTGAGTAAAGTTAGAAGTCGTATCCGTTACGGGAGTGCGAACAAAAGGGTTAAGGTCACTTTCGGAGTGAGTGAATTTGTTTTCAAGTAGTTACAAAAATGGATTAGGTGGTTTGCAGATCAAGATAGGAAAATTCAGTTCGAATATTATTGATAACTCGACCCAAAATTGATTTGATGTATTTCGATGTAAGGAATGTGAATAATAGCTGTATTTATTTGGTATCGATGATTAATTGACCCCTCGAACAATTGGATTAGTATGTTTGTAGGAAGTAGAAGTTTAATTTTCTGATTTAATTATAATTATGCGAAACCAGGTGATTGGTTGATGTTTCGATGTTTTTTTTTGTGTTTGTGAAAAGTTCGATTTTATGTACACACTTCACCATCCTTTTCGTAAATATACTATGTTCTTTTGAATTTCTGGGTTTTCTTTCCTGAATACCTGTTTCTCAGAAAGGTAAAACAGAAGACTTCCTCTTCGTGCAGGAAGCACGAACTCAATTCTTTTCGGACAATAGATTATAAATGGTGACAGTGGGTAAAAATTTAAAATAATACTTAAATTCTATCTTAATAACTTGTTCTATTACTAAGTGTTCAAGTAGTATTTTTACACCCCCTCGGGGTGCTTTGCTTGAAGTGTTCATCTGAGGGATGTCGCAATCCATTTGCAATCGTTTAATATGAAATATTGGGTATTCTAATTTTTTGTATTAATTTGTTAATTTAAATCGAACAAATTCGACAATCAGCAGTATCTGGTCAATACATGCAGTTCTCACCATGCAGGATTTTTCCTTCGATGGAAAATGTCAATTTTGGGGGTGACAATAAAACACCTGTACAATTTCAGTCATTAGTTAAATCTTTTCCAAAAACAGGTCTTGATTACTCTTTGGGTAAATTCAATTTTCTAATGTAGTTATTCTTATTCAGCCATTCAGAATATGTTCACAATATTTGTCCCGTAACTCTCAGAAAAGGTGATTGTTATTTTTGAAATATCGTCTGATATAAAATATCCAGAATTTGCTTTTGAATGTCATTCCTCAAATCACGTTCCAAAAGTATTTTGGGGGTTGGAAAAAACGTACAATAGCGAATGGCAACTATTTTGGAGAGTGAAATCAATAGGTAATATAAAAGAAAAAAATTATAAAAAGCACTGCCGCGAAGTCAGGAGCTTTTGAGCGCTCGTTCATCCACCTTTTAGGTAGATTCGCTTTTTCCAGTTTCACAAACCAATTGAATAAATTTTTGACAGCTGTCACAAAAATGACAGCAGCTCTATGTCAATTATTCCGAAATATATATAAGAATTTTTTATTCAATAATTCGTTGGAATTTGAATTGGTTCTGATTATGCGATCTGGAAATAATGAAGCGTGAATATATCATTCTCCATTGAAATACAAAATTCCGTCTAGATCGAATCCGCAGTTTTGAAATTATCAAGAAAACCAAATTTCAAACGACCACGTTTACGGAACCCCTGGTCGAATTTTGCCGAATAACGAACTCAACCGTGGCATTCGAAATTCGAACCTACCCTGAAAATTTCGAGTTTTTAGGTCGTTCCGTTCGAGAGTTATTTTGTATACGGCCGAACGGACAGACAGACTCCAATTTTTCGACAATTTCGTCATCAGTGGGTCGAACCTTGTCGATTGAGACCATTTTCGACTCAAAATTCGAAAAATACAGAGATCGTGACGAAATGATATAGCCCTCGTGTAAAATGAACGAGCGCTGAAAAAATGACTCCAAAAATAAAAAAATTTGTGAACAACATTTTCGATTTCTCCAAGAAAACTCAGGTCTAACAATGTCGGGAATTCACTGCGGGGATGATATTATCTCTCCTGTTGACCTTGTCCACTTCCCTCCTCTATTTTCTAAGACATATTTTCGTGATTCCCCTTGAAATATTAGACACTTGTTGCTGCACCCCAGAGGCTGTCCCTGTTTTACACCCTTTTAAGTAGTTTAAAGGGAAGGGACTGACCATCACCGTCGCACTCTCTTGACTTTTTATTGTAAACCGTATAAGGGGGCGCCGAGGGCAGTTCGAAGTTGCCCTCTTCGAGTATTTCCAACCCCCAAACATAACAACACGTTGTTCCTTGCTCGTCTGTGTTGGGATATCGCCTTCTTTGAACACTTCAGGGGTAACCTCCTGAAGAGATTTGATAAAACTTCAAATCTTATACTTTGAAATTAGCATAAACTCCCTCCCCCCATTCAATTTCTGATATACAGTGTGATTATTCGAAATATGTTAAAGGGTGAATTTTCTGGACAAAAATCTTTCGCAATCACTTTCTCCTTCAAGTTACAACCTTCTAATTAAGGGATGAAATACTTTTTGATCAATATCTCCATTATGGAGGAATAACCTCAAAAAACTTGTCCAAGAAAAACGTTCCTCAAAACCGTCGAACATCCAGCAGCGATCAAATATCAAACCTGCCCACCCACCTCCAATTTTCCGAATTTCCAGGAAACACCAATCACCGTCCCCCCGCCCGATGGTCGGAAGGGTTGCTTACACCCTTATCTCCGATGCGATTTCTATGCAAATTGTTTCCCGCCACTTTTGATTATTCCATTTCTGATAGGGCCGATCTAGTATCTTCGGGATTGCTTCGGATATCTTTTATTGTACTGGAGGGGCCCCCCATTGTTTCAGGGGGGACTGGGAAACAAAGGGACCCGTTGATTGTACGAATAATTTGTTCTGGCAGATCGCAGTTTTTTAATATCTTCCCGCGCGCCCCGGTTAGTATTTCGGGCATTGTTGGCCTGTCAGCGGTTACAAGTCGATATTTTTCGCTGGGATTTACGAGCGGCGTGAGCGACGTTTTTTTTTTTAGCGAAAATTAGGGATTCATCTGCCAATTGGGGAAGTTTTGGGAAGCTGGAAGATCAAGGCGGATATTGCCCAATTTTTTTTTTAAGTTTCATCAACAAATATAGGTTTCTAAGGTTGCTGAATACAATAGCCTTTTTCACACACCCTTAAAGTCCAGTTCCGGACTGGTTCTGAACGCTGTGAGAAAAACCACTCAGCCATCAGTGATCGTTTTTCCATTAATCAGCAACCTTTCCTCTAGGTTATTGATTAAAATAGGTCGTTTGGTTTTCAAGGAACTATCACACTTTTCTCGGTAAGTTAAATCGTCTCCGACTAAGTAACCCATTCATTATATACTATACAAATATTTATCTACTCCTTCATTATTCAACTACTTTTGAGCAATTAATAGTATCTGTAAACAAACCAATTTGGTTATAACTCACTACTATAACTCCCTGTCTATGTGCTTCTGAACAAGCCGATTGGACGAAAGGAAACTGTCCATTATTGGTATTGAGGGGAGGTCACTTGAATAATTTTGACGTTTTCTAAAATTAAGTTAATACCTAAATATTATTGTGAATGTTTTGCTGAAAAAAAATAATACAGATAGTGAAGATAAATTATTATGTACAGCTCCAGAAATAAGACAATCAGCCAATGTTACCATAAAGAATTTATTGCCCACAAAATCCCAAAATGAATATAAAGGTGTATACAAAAATTTTCAATATTGGTGTAGCAGTAGGAATATTAAGTCATCGTTCAAAGAGAATGTTTTTTTGGCATATTTTAGTGAACTTAGAAGTTAATATAAAGCATCGTCCCTATAGACTTTCTACATTATGCTTAGAACAACAATCAACATAAATAATGCATTGTTATAGGTAACTATTAAGATTTGTAAATAAAGTTCTTTCTCTGTACTTGTATCTTAGTATTTATTGTTATAGTTGTAGATAAAGTATAGTATTCAACTTGCGGTATTGGTCATAACTCACGCAGATGAAGTTTGCAGCACGAGCAGAAGGCCAGTGTTGTTCAGTGCTGTTCACTTGGATGCACGACTCATATGTCGTGAGGATAGTACTTCCAGTCGATTGTATTCCTTGTGAGTCTAGTACTTGGGAGATCTGTCTCGATTTCGGCTCCCGCTTATTCGGGGTGTTCCTTGAAGAAGTCATGGGCGTAGGTAGGCTTGATTGTAACAAACACTTTCTGCATCGCGACTTTGTTCGTGACCATACTAATCCTCACTTGTCTTTTCTTGTTTATTAGCCTATTTTGTTTTGATTTCTTTTATTGCATCGGATCAAGTCGTGAAGATCTTCAATTATTCACATTCGGGTGATTTGGTTGAATTTAGGAAGAAAATTAAACAGTTTAGAATATTTCACAGAATTGCTTTGAATATACAAGATGACCCTGGGTTGAACCATCAAACTTTCAGGATCGGGTGTTCAGGAAAAATTAAGTGTCAATGTTTCAAAAAAAAAAAAAAGAGTTTTTTATGAATGGTCAAACACATTTTGGCTGACAAGCAGACAACGCTTCCATTGTAGTCGAGATTGTGCTCAGTTACTTTCAGTCTGGTTTTTGTTGAAATGAGTTTTATCTGTAACATGCGGGAAAATCGTTTTAATTTTTTTTAAACGAGTGGAAAATCGGAAAAAATTCACGAGAAAAACTAGAAACAAGATTCATCTTGACAGCGATGTGAAATTAATTTTGGTTTCTGGAATGTTGTTCAGGGAAAAATTAACTAATCTTTGATTTGACATAAGGTGGCACTGAAGCGAGACTACCGGTTGTCAGTGTGAGAAATAATGTCATGGATAAAATCGAAACTTCGAGAGATGGAATCGCAGAATATATCTCAATACAGGGTGTTTTCAAAGGTGCGGCTTTTTGAGCGCCCGTACTACTTACACGAGGGCTATATCATTTCGTCACGATGTCTGTATTTTTCGAATTTTGAACCGAAAATGGTCTCAACCGACAGAGTTCGACTCACTGATGACGAATCCGTCAAAAAATTCGAGTCTGTCCGTCCGGCCGTATTCACGATAACTCTCGAACGGAATGTCCTAGAAACTTGAAATTTTCAGGGCAGGTTCGAATCTCGAATGCCGCGGTTAAGTTCGTTATTGGGCAAAATTCGCCCAGGGGTTCCGTGAATATGGCCGCTCCAATTTTTTTTCTGATAACTTCGAAACTACTGATTCGATCGAAGTGAAATTTTGCACTCAGATGGAGAATTACGTGTTCAAGCTACATTTTTTTCAGATCGCATGATCAGAACCATAGAAACCATAGAAAATCATAACATTTGAACGGAAAGGCCTAGGGACTTGAAATTTTCAAAATAGGTTCGGATCGCGAATTTCGCGATTACGTTCATCAATGAGCAAAATTAGACTAGGGGTTCCATGAATATAGGCGTTCAAACTATTTTTTTCCAGATAATTTCGAAATTACTCATTGGATTGGAATGAAATATCGCACATAGATGAAGATTAATTAAATACATTAATCTTCATCTATGAGCTAGGTGGGTTTCCGTCTTAGTTTGAAATTTTCTTAGACAGCTGTCGAAAATTCCTTCGATTGATTTCTGAAACTGGAAAATGCGAATCTACCTACAAGGTGGACGAACGAGCGCTCAAAAGCTCCTGACTTCACGGCAGTGCTTTTCTACATTTTTTTACAGCAAATAGATCTCAAATCATCAAAAAGTCAATCTACCACAAATCGTTCATATGAAATATTCATCAGGGCCGAGTATTTCGAAATCAAAGTTACCCGCGAATCTGAGAATTTCCCAGCCCTTATCTGACTTAGATTCGTATTGAAATTTAATGTGTTTATAATCGCGAGGTCTAAAGAGAGGTCAGTATACCGAATCATCTATGATGCGTATGATGTTCGTGAGTTTTCCGATCTCAACCTCTGTGATTTCTTTGGGTTCATTTGGAAACGTTAGTGTATAGTGACGTTGAGGTGAATAGTGCAGAAGAACTGCAGACAACGCATTGAAAATGCTTGTGACAAACTGATGTGATATTTGCACATCAAACGCATGGTGACCATTTCGAACAATTTCTGTAAACAATTTGGATCAATTTTCTCGGTGAGTTTGTGAACTTCGTAAATTTTTTTAAAGGACCTTTTTCATAATTTTTCCTCTCCTTAGTTTGAACTTTAAGAATTATCCCTTCAGGAAAAATCTCCTAATAAAAGTTGAAAGAGAATATACAAATTTGCGATAAAATCCAGCACTTTATCTACTTGCTGGAATGCATATGGCACCGTGATTCATGACAGATTTCCTAACAGGGTCGTATTAGCACCTGTTCTAGCACCTGTCAAAAAAATCCTCATCTTAAAATACACCCTGTATACCTATATCTTGAGCCATGGATGCATACTTGATCATATTTATAATTTCTTCCAATAATCAAACAATTAAGGTTACTTCAATCTCCTCCAACCCTGAAACGATCTGCGGATGACACACCCCACCTTTATAATGCATGTTCGCGTACAATCCACCTCTATGACCATTTTTCATCCCCAGTATACTTAATACATTTGTACCGTCCCCGAAAAGAGATCAACCATCCCAAATTCCTGAAGATTACCACTCCCCAGGGCCCACAATATAACAATATTGCTCCACGAAACATATTTAATTAACTCGGACGCAAGACGTCGGACCACGGAATCGATTCATCAACGCGCGTAACCCGGACGTTAGATTAAGGCCGCGTGAACGCAGAAGAAGAAGAACCGTATAAATAAACGGACACTTTTATGGATGCGAGGCAATTTGGGCGAAACGTCGGCTTTATTGGTCCAATAGTTGATGATCCGAGGCGGCCCGGCAGATGGAGGGACATCTTCCGGTCGAACGTGGAGGATATGAAGCGGGAGAAATTAGGGGAATTTCGCATCAATCTTTCGGGATGGACCGGGACAGTTGGATGCCGCTGGAGATGGTATCGAGATATCGTTTGTCTTAGGGTTAATGTTGTTGTGGATGATGAGTAATGGGACTGGGAGTGAATTGGGCGAAGACGGTCTTCTTCGAGATATGTCAGATCACTGAGAGATTATAGTAATTGTTTCTGAAAATCGCCAAAATCGGTCGATACCGTCTCGCAGCCATCAATAAGGCTGTGATCTAACCTTGAAGAACCAAAGGTCGACAACCTCTATATGGCGTTTCAATTTTTTCTTCCATGTTCGCAAGTCCTTCTTTTAACAATCCCTCTCTATGTCCGAGTTTTTCTCGCGATGTAGTATACGTCATACTTTCCGAATCCTTTTTTAGCGCTCGTACTACTTACACGAGGGCTATATCATTTCGTCACGATGTCTGTATTTTTCGAATTTTGAGCCGAAAATGGTCTCAATCGACTATGTTCGACTCACTGATGACGAATCCGTCGGAAAATTTGAGTCTGTCCATCCAGGCCGTCCGGCCGGCCGTCAGCACGATAACTCTCGAACGGATCAACCTAGAGACTTGAAATATTCAGTGTAGATTCAGATCCCGAATGCCTCGGTTAAGTTCGTTAATGGGCCAAATTCCACCAGGGGTTCCGTAAATATGGCCGTTCAAAGTTTTGTTTCCCTGATTACTTGAAAACTACAGATTCGATCGAGATGAAATTTTGCACTCAGATGGAAAATGAGGTGTTTTAGCTACATGCGAAATTTTGTCCAGATCGCATGACCAGAACCATAGAAACCATAGAAAATTGTAACTTTTGAACGGAAATGCCTAGCGACTTGAAATTTTCAGGATAGGTGTGGATCTCGAATGTCGTGATCACGTTCATCTATGAGCAACATTATACAAGGGGTTCCCTAAATACGGTCGTTTGAAATTTTGTTTTCTCGATAAATTCGAAACTTCGGATTCGATCGAGATGAAATTTTGTATTTTAATCGAGAATGATATATTGAAGCAATATTTTGACCAGATCGCATGACCCGAACCATAGAAACCATAGAAAATTGTATTTTTTGAACGGAAAGGCCTAGGAACTTGAAATTTTCAGGGTGGGTTTGGATCGCGAATATCGCGGTCACGTTCATCAATAAGCAAAATGAGACTAGGGGTTCCGTAAATATGGCCGTTCAAAATATTTTTTTCCAGGTAGTTTCGGGACTACTGATCGGATTGGAATGAAATTATGCATCTAGCTGAGGAATAATGTTGAGCTGAGGAATTCAAAGTACGTGCAAAATTTTGTCCAGACCGCATCACCAAGACCATAGATACCGTAGAAAATTCTAGCGAATTATCGAAACAAAATTGATTAGCTGAAGCACCGACATGAAGTCTGGAGTTTCGCCTAACTTCCAGAATTTTTTTGACAGCTGTCAAAAATTCCTTCAATTGGTTTCTAAAACTGGAAAATGCGAATCTACCTACAAGGTGCATGTACGAGCGCTCAAAAGCTCCTGCCTTCACGGCAGTGCTTTTCTAAATTTTTTTGTATATTTTGTCGGCTTTCTAGTTGAATATTGAAGTTCAACAATATATGCACAATATAATAATCAGTATGTCAATTTGAAAAGGTACCACCCTTAATTTCTCGGCCCCCATGCAAAATTTTAGGTCCACTGGATTTCTATTCCAAAGTTATAATTTTCTATGGTTTTGGTCATGCGATCTAGACAAAATTTCGCATGTAGCTTGAACACGTCATTCTCCATCTGAGTGCAAAATCTCATCACGATCGAGGTACCACCCTTAATTTCTCGGCCCTCACGAAAAATCAAAATCAAGCTTTGATTCGTAGAGGGACATTTAATACGGTTGGTTGCAATCGATTTTCAACCCAGTGAGCGGGATGACAGCAACCCCTAAATTCTTAAATGGAAAGGGGGGTTGCGTGATACCTTGTTTTGAAGGTGATTTCCTTTTCAAAAATGCCATACACTTGACCTTTTCACTACTTACAAGAGGGCTATATCATTTCGTCACGATGTCTGTATTTTTAGAATTTTGAGCCGAAAATGGTCTCAATCTACTATGTTTGACTCACTGATGACGAATCCGTCATAAAATTCGACCGTTCCTCCGGCCGTCCTTCCGTCCGTATAAACGTTAACTCTCGAACGGAATGTCCTAGAAACTTGAAATTTCAGGGTAGGTTCGAATCTCGAATGCCACGAGTTCGTTATTGGGCAAAATTCGCCTAGAGGTTCCGTAAATATAGCCGCTCGAAATTTTGTTTTTCTTCTTCGAAACTACTGATTCGATCGAAGTGAAAATTTGCACTCGGATGAAGAATTACGTGGTCAAGCTACTCTAATGGAAAATGAGGTGTTCAAGCTGCTTGCTAAATTTTGTCCAGCTCGCATGACCAGAACCATAGAAACAATAAAAAATTTTAACTTTGTAATAGAAAGGCCTAGGGATTTGAAATTCACAGGATAGGTTCGGATCGCGAATTTCGCGGTTACGTTCATCAATGAGAAAAATTACACTTGGGGTTCCGTGAATATGGCCGTTTGAAATTCAGTTTTCTTGATAATTTCAGAACTATGGATTTGATCGTGACGAAATTTTGTATTTGAATTGAGAATGATATATTCGAGCTACATTTTTTCCAGATCGCATAATCAGAACCATAGAAAACATAGAAAATCATAACTTTCGAACGTAAAGGCCCAGGGACTTGAAATTTTCAGGATAGGTTCGGATCGCGAATTTCGCGGTTACCTTCATCAATGAGCAAAATTAGACTAGGGGTTCCGTAAATATGGCCGTTCAAACTATTTTTTTCCTTATAATTTCGAAACTACGTTTTCGATTGGAATGAAATCGTGGGAAATTTTATCCAGATCGCATTACCAAGACCATAAATACCTTAGAAAATTCTAGCTAATTAAAAAAAAAAATTGGTCAGCTGAAGCACTGACATGAAGTCTGGATTTTCGTCTAAGTTCGAAATTTTTTCGACAGCTGTCGAAAATTCTTTCAATTGATTTTTAAAACTGGAAAATGCGAATCTACCTGGTGGATGTACGAGCGCTCAAAAGCTCCTGACTTCACGGCAGTGCTTTTCGTAATTTTTCACGATGAAACCGGGAACTGAGTTTCATGTTCTCAATTCATTTCATAACATAGCAAGTCTGGATTTTCACCTAAGTTTGAGAATTTTGTTGACAGCTTTGAAAATCTTTCCAATTGGTTCCTTAAACTGAAGAATGCGAATCTACCCACAAGGTGAATGAACGAGCGCTCAGAAGCTCCTGACTTCACGGCAGTGCTTTTCGTGATTTTTTGTGGGTAATTCCGAAAAATAATTATAAAAAGCACTGCCGTGAAGTCAGGAGTTTTTGAGCGCTCGTTCATGCACCTTGTAGGTATTTTCGCATTTTCCAGTTTCAGAACCCAGAGAAAATTTTTGTTCAGAAGGTTTTCTGTCTCTCACATCGAATTGATGTAATCCAAATGCGCGTTATTTTCACGACGGGTCACACATGTGTCTTTGTCTTGGGAAGGCGATCTATGATCTACAGTTTTCTCAGATCACCGTTGCCTTGTGTTTTGAAGGTTTTCTGTTTCTCCCATCGAATTTGTCTTTTTGCTAACTGTACTGACGAGATCTGATATGGATCGAAACCGGTCTACAGGTGCAAATGATAAATTTGGTGGTCTCTGGGATACATGAATTGTTTTGTTGGCTTGTTTATCTAGTATAATTTTTCTAATTTTATTCCTGAATTTGATAATTTCAGATGAACAGCCGTTATATTATTCAAGACTTTAGCAATTCGAGCACAATTCCTCTGAAACCACTATATTATTGTACAATAACTGTATCAAAATAAGTTGGATCCTGCTGTATATGAAAGCGATAACATTCCAAAACGAACCCCCTTCCCTCCATTCACACCTCCCGCAACGACAAGACTCAATGGCGGGCTCCGAGTCGACCTTGAACCCTGACCCTATCAATGAACGCCACCCCGCACCTCGCCACCCCCTAACGGCATTCCAATATCCGATATACGCGCGTTCGTATGTGGGTCACACCCCACTTTCGCTCTCCGCATTCCATCAATCGGCGACCTTCGAAAGGGGGTTACGCAGGCATCGAGGGGTGGAAATCGCGGTCACGGGCCGGCTGCAACGTGTCGATCGGAGGGCGGCGGCACACGTACGCCGAAACCGATGCCGCGCTGCTTTGTCGATACGAGGGTGAATAATCTGGCACCTGTTGCGTCCGCGAACAAAAGGGTTGTTTTTCAAAAATACCGGTGAAATTTACTATTTCCGTCGACCATAGAATAAAAGCTCATTTTAACGCACTCGAAATCATCCATTAATGAACCCTATTAATAAATGATTTCTTGTATTAATGCATGATTATCATGGCAACCGATTATAAAATATTCAGTCGGAGCATAGATGCATCTATGTCGGAGCACGATCGAGCTGTCAAATTTATTCATTCGCTTTCGATCAGAATCTGATTTTATGCGTTACGCTACTACATAATGAATAACGAAGAAAATATCCCTTTGGCACCGCCAGATGTGACAAAAACTGCTGAGGCAGCAACTTTGAGTCTGCTTCCTGAAAAGAGCCGCCATTTAGATGAGAAAACCTATGCTGAATTCAGATCTTGGTGCAAGGACAAGAAGGTTCGGAACTTTACGGAAACGGTTTTGTTGGCATACTTCACGGGTATTGCAGAAAAGGGGCATCTAGCAAGTTTATGGCCAAAATATTCGATGCTGAAATCAACACTAAATGTGAAAGACAATACTGATATAAGACGATACCACAAACTGGTGATGTTTATTGAACGGAAAAGAGAGGGATATATCCCAAAAAAATCAAAAGTTCTCGAAAAAGAACATGTGAGAGAGTTCATAGCGAATGCTCCTGATAGTGTTTTCTTGATGTCGAAGGTAAAAATAAAACTCAATTGAATCGTTATTCCAACTTATTCTCATTATCTCGTTATAGTGAAATAACTATCATTGTTTGATTTGTAGGTCGCTTTGATATTTGAGTAGCGGATGCATTGAGAAAAGATGAATTGTTAAGGTTGCAGAGAAAGGATGTACAAGATATGGGATCGACATTTTTGGTGACAGTGAATTCATCGAAAACACATTCGAACAGGATATTCACTGTGGTGGATAATGATGAGCATACACTTTTGAACATAACGAAGAGATATATATCCTTGAGGCCAGCTCACACTCCACACGAAAGATTTTTCGTTTTTTATAAGACCTATAAATGCTCAACACAACCAGTTGGAATTAATACATTTTCTAAATTATCGTCAATGATTGCAAACTTTCTTAACTTAGAGCAACCACATTTGTATACAGGTCACTGTTTTCGGCGTTCTTCTGCGTCTATTCTTTCTGACAATGGTGCAGATTTTTCAGCCATCAAAAGACTTGGTGGTTGGAAATCAACTTCTGTTGCAGAAGGGTATATTGAAAACTCCATTCAGAATAAAATAGAAACTGCAGAACAAATTTTATGTCATAATAGTTCCAAAGTAAATAATGCTTCAACCTCCACTTCATCCACACGTTCCTTATCGGACATTATAGGAAATGGAATAAATGTGAACTATTCAGAATGTCACAACATGTCCAATATTCCCTCTATGAATTTTTCGATTTGTTCTATTGGAAGCATAAATATTAATATATCGAAATGAACATAGATATTTGTATTACGTCAAATTTGTATATCATGCAAAATAAAAATTGGTTTCGATCCAGAATTTATATTCAATTCTTGATGAGGTCGACGGAAAAATCTTGTAATCAACTCGTTTATTAAATCAGCGATTAATGGTATCAAACATTAACGCGCTCGCCCCGCTCACGCGTTGAAATATTTCGACCATTAATCGCTGTCATTAATAAACTAGTTGATTAAATAACTATTTTGATACTCAAGCTTGAACATATTCTGAAATTGCTTGCGAAAAATAAGGATAAGAAAATAAATTAAAATATTCCAATAACAATGAACGAAGATAAATAACAAGAATTACTACAAAATGAATAAGAATATTTCCTGCTCAATCTACACAAAACTATAAGACAAAAGGGGAAACGAATGGGGGTGGCTATTTAATCAAGATTTCCCGAACCGAGCTAAAGCCCAAGACGGTGGAAAACCAATGACGTATCGCGGAAAAAGAGCGATTTCCCCGACTAACAAATTGCACTTTTAAAATCCACCATCCACATCCGGGCTATTAATAATTCGAACAAATGGATCATAAAAATTTGATTTATGTACGCGGGGCGATCCGAAAAAATGGGGAAGATGCTGCGGGTGAGACCCACCGGCGGGGCTGCGTTCGCCAATATCTCTCCCCGAAACATTAAAATTAAGTTAAGTAGGGGAGCGGTCGGGGGCCGGGGGAGGGTCGCGAAATATCGAAATTATAATGATTACGGCAAGACATCGCCCGTCTAATGTCTTTCGTTCGGAACGGGCGGACTTTTTATGGGCGTATTTTTTATCGGGGCGGAAAATTGAATGGCTTTTTAAAAATTGGCTGCGGGGTGGAAAAGTGGTTCCGATTCCGTAATGGGTTAGATACGGGGTGGCGGAAATGAACGACTTCGGACGCTGTTATTGTTACTTCGCCTTATGGAGCCCGAGAACGCTTTATTTGTTTCGTTAACGTTGTTATTATTATATCTCTCATTTCTTGTATCGCCAAAATATCCAATCAAGAAATATCCTCTCATTTTTATTCGGTTTGTTATGATGCCAACATGAGGATTGTCTGCATAAATATGAGTTCATGGGTGCTGGCAACATGGGGGAACATGATGAAATGTTAAAGCTGTGCTGAAAATACTAACTAAAATCACCCGAAAAGTGTTCAATTATAAGTCAACCAATAGTAATTTCCAAAATTACATTATATCAAGGCCAAGACATGAGACACGGGATTTCTAAGGGATTACCTCCCTCAGATCATCAGAACCGAACAAACGAATCCAACCCTTTTCCCGATCCCATCCCGAGTTATCTCACCCCCTTGACGCAGCCTAAGACGACGTATTAGTCAAATTAAAATCGAAATTCAAACACCGTCGAAAGAAAGGGGTTGACGAAGGTTTGTACAACCCTCAGTCAATCGTCGTAATGTGCCATTACCGAAATTGGTCTCAAATATTGACACGAATCTCGGAACCGAAGTTTTCTTCGTCTGAGAGGGAGGGGGGACGTTCCAGTCGCAGATTGGAACGCACCTCTACGTAGGTGAAAGGGTTTGTTTTGTTGTTGGTTGAAAATAGGAAGTGAGGGTTTTCGAAGTCGGAATTGTTTTATTGCCCTACAGAAGCTAAATTAAAGGGGAAACGTGGAACCTTTTTTATTTTTAACTAGCAGACCCGACCACGCGTTACTGTAGCAGGTGGCTAAGGTATAAGTTAGATTATTATTATTATTAACCCTAACCTTAACCTAACCCAACCCTGACCTACGACCTAACCCTTATCCTCATCCTCACCCTTGTTTATAAGTCTCAAAAGAATTTTCTTATTAGTAGGTATAAGTTATGACCAATGGGTGAGATGTTCGATATAAAAAAAAAACCTTAAAAGTTGGATTGAAATCTCGTCCCTCAATAATTATGTTTGAACCAAATGATGTCATTTGGAACACACTATTGTATGAATATTCTGCAAGAAATGTTTGGATAGAGGGACTTGTCCTGAAAGTAACGAATTCTGTTTGCTCACTGTCTCGATCATTACGAACTCGCCTTGATTCACGCATCCGCCGACCAATATCAATCACAATAACTATCCCACAACACAACGATATATGTCAAACACAGTGATAAACTTCTAAACAATTTCTAGAAACACAATAAACTTCAATTTTTGTCTAAGTGTCAAAATCCTAATGAAATATAAGTGATCTATGATTGTTCGCATGGTCGGAGGAAAAAAGAACGCCTTTTTTCTTTTCCGTACGTTTTTTTCGGAAATATTTCGTTGTATGAATCTTGTTCTGATAATAATGAACATAACTTGAAAAGAATTATCGAATTTGGTGCAGTCGTTTAAACGTGATGCCCGTATAGGTAAACCATAGAACCTCTTTCATTAATATAGATTCTTGAAAATTAGGGAAGTTTTGTGGCCGAACACGTGAAGATATATTCTGCTGTTTGAGATATATCTTAGAATTCAGCTCCCGTTAGTACTAGGAGCGCCTTCTAAGAGCGAGAACTCCAGGCTCAAGGAAAATTATTATCATCGATTACCAACGGTCTCTGTCGATTCCATCTGACAACTGAAATCATGCGCATTCCCAGTTGTCGGCGTTATTTTTGTACGTCGGCTGTTGTAAGTAGTCATGTTCTCTTGTAGTATACTTTCCGTGCATTAAACATCGATGTAACAGATTCGAACCGAATTATTTCTAATAGGGGTGTTGCTCTTTCCACCTGGAGTTTTTTTTCTCAGATTGAGAAACCATCCATTGTTGGAGGGCTATTCGTTTCAAATCAAGGGTAGCGAATTTTCAACTAGCCGCTGTCTCCTCATCCGCAATTTTGAGGTTTGGAACCTGAGAAACACTTCTGATTGATTTTAAGCAGTGAATGGGGTTATTCTGCTTGTTAGACATCTTTCTAGGCAGAAAATCTAGGGACCGACCCAGTCACTGGTTCGACCCCAAGAATATTTCACCAAAGTTGAAAAAGGTGTAGAATAGTGTCACATGTTAGTCCTATCCTATTTTGATGAAATTTGAGCTGAGAAATGCTATGAAATGAATTGTGTACATGAAAAATTCAGTTCCCGGTTTCTTCCTGAAAAAATTACGAAAAGCACTGCCGTGAAGTCAGGAGCTTTTGAGCGCTCGTACATGCGCCTTGTAGGTAGATTCGCATTTTCCAGTTTTAGAAATCAATTGAAGGAATTTTCGACAGCTGTCAAAAAAATTCTAAAACTTAGGCGAAAATCAAGACTTACGTGCTTCGGCTGACCAATTTTTTTTCGATAATTCGCTAGAATTTTCTACGGTATCTATGGGCTTGGTGATGCGATCTGGACATTTCTGGATTTCGCACGTAGTTTGAATACATTATTCCTCAGCTAGGTGCAAAATTTCATTCCAATTCAATCAGTAGTTACGGAACTATCAGAAAAAAAATATTCTGAACGGCCATATTTACGGAACCTCTAGACTAATTTTGCTCATTGATGAACGTGACCGCGATATTCGCGATCCAAACCCACCCTGAAAATTTCAAGTTCCTAGGCCTTTCCGTTCAAAAGTTACAATTTTCTATGGTTTCTATGGTTCTGGTGATGCGATCTGGACAAAATTTCACATGTAGCTGGAACACCTCATTCTCCATTTGAGTGCAAAATTTCATCATGATCAAATCTGTAGTTTTCAAGTAATCAGGGGAACAAAACTTTGAATGGCCATATTTACGGAACCCCCGTGGAATTATGCCCATTAACGAACTTAACCGAGGAATTTGGGATTTGAACCTACACTGAAAATTTCAAGTCTCTAGGTTGTCCCGTTCGAGAGTTATCGTGCTTATGGCCGGACGGACGGACAGACTCGAATTTTTCGACGGATTCGTCATCAGTGAGTCGAACAAAGTCGATTGAGACCATTTTCGGCTCAAAATTCGAAAAATACAGACATCGTGACGAAATGATATAGCCCTCGTGTAAGTAGTACGAGCGCTCAAAAAGGTATACGATACAGTTCATTCAAATGGTGGAAATAATTTTTTTCAACAATGTGTCCTGAAGTATAATTTTTTACATTCATTTCATAGCATATTTCGTGTTCTGGCTTGTGTGGACCAGCGACTGGGTCAAGAGCAGAGACGTGACCATATTCTTCACCTTTACCTTTGGTTGTTTTCCACACCACTGATGTAACCGACGAAGATTTATATAGAGGTCAGTCAGTTAATAAAGTGGAATATCATTTAAATAGAGAACCTTTTTAAAAAACATTCTCACATAAATAGTATTGTGAAGATGAAACTGAAATAGCTAATTGTCGAGTTTTATTCATGAAATACTCGATCGAAACTCATCGTACTGTAAAACTTTCGATTTGGTTGCATTCGCGTATTATATTATCCTCGGTCGAGATACTCAACTGACACAACTCATTAGTTCCAAAATGTGTTTCCTTGATGGATCATAATCTATGGCGATGACCCTGCAGCGACGAGCTTGGAAGCGAAGTACCGCTAGTAGGGATTTCAGTGCAACCTTGGCAACGCCGCCAGACTGCATCTGAAACAGTATGGTCGCGCTGCCGCGATCATAGAATTGTAAACTTTCTACAAATCTCCAATGTGTATTTAGGGTTGCATGCCCCCAAAATTATAATATATTTGTGGATGTTTTCGTATTGGAGAATGAAAATAATAAATTATTCCATTATAGTGTCCTTATAATCTTAGGAGATTATGTGGACGGCATAAAATCATTTTGTTCGCACATTTTTTATTTTAAATTAACTTTCTCCAGCATATTTAGTTATGTTATATTGTAAAATATTGTATTTTATTCATTTGTCATTTTTGGTACGAATAAAATTGCATTATTTTATGATTAAATGTTGCTCTTTTTATGTTTTATCCTGAATATTGAGATTCTTGGAAAAATCTTTCTTGTACCGATTTCCTTCCCGAATCTACCGATTTTGAGCAGTAACATCTACCGATTTTGGGTGTACGTTGCCGTCGCTGCCCGGTCGTTGCTATCCATGAGATCATAGCAGCGCCACACGGCAGCGATCACTGCCGAGATCCGAATGCCACCTTTAGGCGTATTTTAGAATGAAACTTCAAATAAACTTTTGGACTATAGGGTGTTCTGAGAAAAAAACGTTTTTTTCAATAACCTCGATACCTTCCCAGATATTCTCATGAAATTTGGCACAAGCCCTCTAAAATTCAATTGCCATCTTCTGACAATGAAGATTTTTAATGTTTCAACCAGTGGCGTACGTACGGGATGTGGACTGGATATTTCTCAAGAAAAACGCTAGTAAAGACGAAAAGATGGTCAGATACCGGCGTCTTCAACAGTCGCATCGGGATCAAATCGAACATCCAGGTGAATTTCGGAAAGCCTCTTTTTCCACGCAGATCCTCCGGCGCAACATCTCGGACAGTCGCGCGATTTCCGAAGGCGGTGCCGTTATTTGGACTGTCGCCGCCTTCGAGGGCGAAGAACGTCGCCACAAAGTGACCGTTCGACGACATCGATTGCCTTTTCGGGATAGAAAATTCGAGGAGGCGTCGGTCCAGAATGATCGAATCGGGAAAATTGACTCCCCCTTTTGAGTTTAACAGTTTACTTTCTTCTTTTTTCCCTGAGAAGATTAGATATTTCACATCTCATTGGGCTTCTATCTTCGTAGAACATTATGTGTTTTTTTCACAGAATTCACTGCCAAACCCCTGAAACTAGAAAAACACATGTCCTGGAAGCCATAAACTGAGGACCTCTAGGTGGACGCATATCCAGGTTGGATTTCGGATATTGAGTAGAATTTTGAAGTTGAATAAATCTTGAACCAATAAACTGACACATTTCGAAGGTTGGGGTTATATCACCCTTCTCGACCGCTTTAGTTCACAATTTCTGGAATAAAAAATCATTCCGGTGTAGGATACTTCTGGGCATTTGCTATATCTGTAAATATAACTCCACCATAATATTTTCTCCTGGAAAAACTCAAAGCCCTCTCCCCCTCCCTCAATCTTTGACCGTAACCGATCCGCACCCGTCATAATGTACACTCCGAGCGTCTCCGGACAGCTTAACGGACCGGCATCCGTCCAACGAAAGACAAAACGACAGCTCCAAATAAAGCAATTTGCCTCGGTAAGTATCCCGGAAAGAAAAGTAACGTATCCAACGGTCGGTGTTATTGGATTTGTTCGTCGGGGTCCCGCGGGATAGCGGCGTTCCAGACACGCGATATTACCGGATGTGTGGATTGGGAATCTGCGGGTGGAGATGCCTGGGGGACCGGGTCCGACGAAATTTATAAGAGGAGGAAGGTTGGGCAATTTTTGTGAAGTTTCCTGACCGGCCACGGGAAAATTTACGGTTTGAGTCGCCGTCAAAATACACCCTATTACTTCAGATAAAATTACCAAGAAATTTGTATATCATTCTATAAGAATATAGAACATTCAGTATTTTTTGAGCGCTCGTACTACTCACACGAGGGCTATATCATTTCGTCACGATGTCTGTATTTTTCGAATTTTGAGCCGAGAATGTTCTCAATCGACTATGTGCGACTCACTGATGACGAATGAGTCGGAAAATTCGAGTCTGTCCGTCCGGCCGTAAGCACGATAACTCTCGAACGGAACAACCTAGAGACATGAAATTTTCAGTGTGGGTTCAGTTCCCGAATGCCTCGGTTGAGTTCGTTAATAAGCCAAATTCCACCAGGGGTTCCGTCAATATGGCCGTTCAAAGTATTGTTCCCCTGATTACTTGAAAACTACAGATGGAGAATGAGCTGATCAAGCTACATCCAGATCGCATGACCAGAACCATAGAAACCATAGAAAATTGTAACTTTTGAACGGAAAAGCCTAGGGATATGAAATTTTCAGGATAGGTGTGGATCTCGAATGTCGTGATCACGTTCATCTATGAGCAAAACTATACTAGGGGTTCCGTAAATACGGTCGTTTGAAATTTTGGTTTCTCGATAATTTCGAAACTACGGATTCGATCGAGATGAAATTTTGTATTTTGATCGAGAATGATATATTACAACAATATTTTGTCCAGATCGCATGACCAGAACCATAGAAACCATAGAAAATTGTAACTTTTGAACGGAAACGCCTAGGGACTTGAAATTTTCAGGATAGGTGTGGATCTCGAATGTCGTGATCACGTTCATCTATGAGCGAAATTATACTAGGGGTTCCGTAAATATGGTCGTTTGAAATTTAGTTTTCTTGATAATTTCAAAACTACAGATTCGATCGTGACGAAATTTTGTATACTAATGGAGAATGATATATTCAAGCTACATTTCTCCAGATTACATGACCAGAACCATAGAAACCATAGAAAATCATAACTTTCGAACGGAAAGGCCTAGGGACTTGAAATTTTCAGGATATGTGTGGATCTGAAATGTCGCGTTCACGTTTATCAATGAGCAGAATTATACTAGGGGTTCCGTAAATACGGTCGTTTGAAATTTGGGTTTCTCGATAATTTCGAAACTACGGATTCGATAGAGATGAAATTTTGTATTTTAATCGAGAATGATATATTAAAACAATATTTGTCCAGATCGCATGACCAGAACCATAGAAAATTGTAACTTTTGAACGGACAGGCCTAGAAACTTGAAATTTTCAGGGTGGTTTTGGATCGCGAATATCGCGGTCACGTTTATCAATGAGCAAAATTAGACTAGGGGTTCCGTAAATATGGCCGTTCAAAATATTTTTTTCCTGATAGTTCCGAAACTTCTGATTGGATTGGAATGAAATTTTGCACCTAGCTGAGGAATAATCCATTCAAACTACGTGGGAAATTTTGTCCAGATCGCACCACCAAGACCATAGATACCGTAGAAAATTCTAGCGAATTATCGAAAAAAAATTGATCAGCTGAAGCACTGACATGAAATCTGGAGTTCCGCAAAAGTTTCAGAATTTTTTTGAACGCTGTCGAAAATCCCTTCAATTGATTTCTAAAACTCGAAAATGCGAATCTACTTACAAGGTGGATGTACGAGCGCTCAAAAGCTCCTGCCTTCACGACAGTGCTTTTCGTAATTCTTTTAATGATAAATTCCAAATAAGTTTTCTGGAATTATGGGACATGAAATGAAAGGGACTTTCTGCATTATTGAAATTCCCAGAATCGAAACTAGATCGTTATTATTTCGCGAAATCTACATTTCAACAAAATCAAGCATTCCGAAATTCCCGTTAGTACTAGAAGCGCCTTCTAAAAGCAGGAATTCCAAGCTTCAGGAAAATTATTATCATTTATCACCAACTGTCTCAGTCGCGTTTCCACACTCAAAGAAATTCACCAGGATATATACAGTAATTCGATGACTTCTACAGGAAGTTCTATCTATACAGGGTGTCTACTTCTAAAAGGGCCAAACTTCAGGGAGAGATCAGACATGAGATTTGCAACAAAAAATGTCATAAAACCATGGTCGAAATGTTGACGGTTATTCTTCGATCTAACATTTCTTGATTTCACGGAATATTTCAAGTTTTTCCATAAAATCAATTATACTTCAGTTATCGTTGTAGCCTCATCAAAGTTGACCACATATCTGGAATCAACATTGAATTTGCTACAAGATAAGAATTTTTGTGTGCCAAAAAATTTTTTATTGCGGGCGTGGTAAGGAGATGAATATAAATATTCTGAATTGAACAAAACCAGTCATATTTTTTTTCCAATGGTTTTATGATGAAATATCATTGATTATGGACATGTTTTCTTTCCAGCAAAGAATAATCCCATTTAAGTGGCTTTCGAATGATATATCAACTTTTGTGCTTGCTGCAAAGTCGAAATATTCCAATTCTGAATTTGCTCTATTTTGAACCTCTTTATGATTGAATATTGAAGTATTTCTCATGGAAATCATGAATTCATCTGTCGATTCAAAAGAATTTGAAGGAATAAACTAAACTTCAATAATATAGATTTTTTTAAAAATGTTAAGAAGATTGCACCCCAAAATATTCATTCATTACCTAAGTCCCGTTCATTCCGGCTATTATGAGCTGGGCAGCCATCCATTTGAAACCAGATATTTTGTCTGTTAGTGATGGGCATTTCATGCAATATTTCCGTTAAGCTGCTTTGGATTGATGAAATGAATTCTTCAGCGTTGAGGCGATCGGGAAGTATAATTGGTCCGAAAAGTTCACCTCTCATGACTCCCAG
Organism: Aphidecta obliterata; assembly: GCA_963966015.1. Classification (NCBI taxonomy): domain Eukaryota; kingdom Metazoa; phylum Arthropoda; class Insecta; order Coleoptera; family Coccinellidae; genus Aphidecta; species Aphidecta obliterata. Next base: position 11,609,132 of record OZ014434.1, on the reverse strand, counting down.
CGCCGGAATTTGCGGGACTTGATGAATGAATATTTAGGGGTGCAATGCATTGGGAGGTACGGCCCTGTAAGATGGCCACCAAGGAGCCCCGATTTTACGCCCTTGGATATTTATTTCTGGAACACCTTGGAAGAAAAAGTAAATCAAATTCGCGTTCAGACTCGAGAGGATCTGATCGAAAGAATAAATTTGTGTTGTGCAGAAATGCGTCTTAAACGTTGTAAACTTCGCAGGGTTGTAGATTCGGTGCGAAAACGATTTGTGGAAGGTATTGAACAAGGCGGTGGACATTTTGAACAATTGTTACAAGTAGTAGTAGTCTGTTTTCTTCCCATGTCTTCATAAAATCTGTATCATTAAAGTTTGGTTTATTCGTTCGAATTATTTTGAATCAACAGATAAATTGATGATTTCCATAAAGAGAGCTTCAAAATAGAGCAAATTACGGTTTGGAATATTTCTACTCTTTCGTTGTTATCTTGTTAGCCATGATATTAGAGCAGAAGACAAGCAGCAAGCACAAAATTTGATATGTCTTTCGAAAGCACACTGAATGGGGTATTTTTTGCTGGAAAGAAAACATGTCCATAAGTAATGATTCTCCATCGATAAAACCATTGGAAAAATATGACTGGTTTTGTTCACTTGAGAATCGTGACATTCATCTCCTTACCACGGCTGCAATAAAAATTTTTTTGCCACACAGAAATTCTCATCTTGTTGCAAATTGATTGCTGTTTCCAAATATGCGGTCAACCTTGATGAGACTACAAGGATAACTGAAGTATAATTGATCTCATGGAAAAACTTGAAATATTCCTTGAAATCAAGGAATGTTAAATTGAAGAATAACCGTCAACATTTCGACCATGTGTTATGTGACATTTTTTGTTGCAAATCTCATTTATGATCTCCCATTGAAGTTTGGCCTTTCAAAAGCAGACACCCTGTATGAGCGACAGGAGGAATATTTTTTGATTGTACATGACAATTCCGGTCGTTAAAATCCTCTGAAAATAACAAGATTTACATTAGGAAAATAATCATGTGACGAAGACCGGAATATGCGTGACTATTTACAGAATCGTTACACTGATTCAACTGGAATTTTCTAGTTATTTTGATGAACTACCTCACTTTCACCAGAGCTGTAGTTTCGATTTTACAGTAAAACGAACTGGAAAGTTGTATTCCAAGCTTCAAACTTCAGTAATGAACACGAAACTAAACCATGAATTACTTTACTTATAACAGAGTTACGCAAGGTAATCAAAAAGTGGAATCGAATGATGAACCTTCGTGCAAAACTTGCAGCATTCATTTCGTGATGCTTCATTGACCACCACCAGTAATTCCAACTCCCCAAAGACCAAGAAACAATTGAAAAAACTACAACTTCGATCCCTCCCCAAACCATCCGAACTAATGGACGTCCTCTCCGTGACGCGGCGCATCAATGCCGTCTCCTCGATTCCGCCCATTCGCGACAATGACAAAAAGCCAATAAATTAGAAAAATGGCCCACAACGAAACGAATAAACAACGAAAACTCACGCATGCAGTCGATCCGGGAAATGAGGCACGGGAAGAAAAATCGACGACGGTCTCTGGACAGCTCCATCACCGGGTCCCGGGGGACGCCGTCATTACCCCCGCGCAGAAATGACCGACGGGATCTAGCTCCGGGCCGAGGGACTGCTACGTGGCTCTTCCATAAGTTATCGGGGGTTCGTTCGAGGGTTATCCTGGTGGAGCGAGTCTAATAGACGTAATGACAAGTTTACACAATTTTCATTAACCTTTTTGATGCGATAAAACTATAGGAGAGGACAATATGATTATATGAAGGAACTTCAATTATGTTTTTGGAGCGAAAGCCGACCTTTTAAAAAAGGTTTATTTATTTACAACGGAAGATTATCCTATTCTAACAATTAGCTAGGAAGAAATGCACTTAATTATTGACGACCAATTCGTCTTGAGAAGTATTTATAACATTTCCTTATCTCAAATTAATTGCGACAAACAGTATCGAACAATGGGACAAATATACACCCACACACGTGGCGTGTTCAATATGATGTGTCATCAAAATGTAACAAGGTAATATGAATATTCGAATAAGAATAGATAAGGAGTTCATCTGCAATATACAGGGTTGGCATTATGTAATTCCTCCCCACCTTGAATAAAGGTATCACCTGTAGTAGGTGTAGCTTTACAAAAAATATCTTTTCTTGAGTATTTCAAAATAAAATGAGTAAATATTAATAAAATGATTATTATAACAATAAGCAAAAATATAAATCTTGAAGGCTGGAGATTCCATTGGTCCAGGTCTTCTATCTTGATATCCGGGATGTCTTCATCTTTCCGGGATTCTTCATTTGTGGAATTTGGGTTGAATAAAGTTATCTTGGGTAGAATCACGTATTTTTCTTCAGCAGTTGGCCTTTCATCAAAGTCCTTTCAAGAATTGCAATAATCGCAGCTGAAACTGGCAACATTGCTGAACCTGTCCGAGTTTTAATACAAGCCTTATCTTAGCTGGATATCGTGAAATAATGTTTAGGATAATATGCAGAATTAACGATTTTGGTATTTATGAGTCTACATATTTCATCAAATTTCCAACTAAGGAACGACACACGAAACTGGATGCTTTCCACCATTTCAGGAAATTTTGCCAATATTGCAACATCGCATAGGAAAAGTAACTGTCATCCGTATTATAAGCTTAATTTCAACTTGTCTTCGAAACAATTCTTCTGTTTCTAATCTGTGGATCTAGTCATCATCATCAATGAATATATACAGGGTTCTTCATATGACATGGATGATCGGCAACATTTCTCGCATAGAATTATTAACAGCCTTCTATGCTACGTCGCTGACGTCGGCGTCAAGATCCCCAAATTGAAATCCGAAGATTAATAAGACTCGAGACCGTGCAATTGCACGCGGAAAGCGATGCCGATTGTCGAAGCGGCTGATTAAAAAGGACAATTTTCCGAGCTACCTGGCCGGTTTTCATCAAGGTCCTCGACATCAATTTTGAGACAATCTTAGACGCTTCTGATTACTGCGCGCCAATTTCCAGACATCTGATTACTTCGAGATGTTAGTTAAACGAAGACTAATTGCGTCGGCTAGTTGTTTATGAGGTTGGGAACTGAAGGCGTCGTCTCGCCAAATGGCAGTTATTTATGGAGGTCAGGTAATTTTTGATTCGATTTTGGTTTAATCCGTCCGAAGGATGTTTGCGGGATTCACCAGAATTCAAGATATCTGTGACCATTGCTTCTCGTTATACAGGGAGAACCTTCAACTTATTTAGATAGAGGAATTCTCTGACTAAACGAAATAAGCTATCACACAAAAAATCACGAAAAGCACTGCCGTGAAGGCAGGAGCTTTTGAGCGCTCGTACATGCACCTTGTAAGTAGATTCGCATTTTCCAGTTTTAGAAATCAATTATAGGAATTTTCGACACCTGTCAAAAAAATTCTGAAACTGAGGTGCAACTCTAGACTTCATGTCAGTGCTTCAGCTGATCAATTTTTTTTCGATAATTCGCTAGAATTTTTTACGGTATCTATGGTCTTGGTGGTCGATCTGGACAAAATTCTGCACGTAGTTTGAATACATTATTCCTCAGTTAGGTGCATAATTTCATTCCAATCCGATCAGTGGTTTCGAAACTATCAGGAAAAAAATTTTTTGAACGCCCATATTTACGGAACCCCTAGTCTAATTTTGCTCATTGATGAACGTGACCGCGATATTCGCGATCCAAACCCACCCTGAAAATTTCAAGTTCCTAGGCCTTTCCGTTCAAAACTAACAATTTTCTATGGTTTCTATGGTTCTGGTCGTGCGATCTGGACAAAATATTGCTTTAATATATCATTCTCGATTAATATACAAAATTTCATCTCGATCGAATCCGTAGTTTAGAAATTATCGAATATAGTTTGAACGGCAATATTTACGGAACCCCTAGTATAATTCTGTTCATTGATAAACGTGAACGCGACATTTGAGATCCACACGTATCCTGAAAATTTCAAGTCCCTAGGTGTTTCCGTTCAAAAGTTACAATTTTCTATGGATTCTATGGTTCTGGTCATGCGATCTGGACAAAATTTCACATGTAGCTTGAACACCTCATTTTCTATTTGAGTGCAAAATTTCATCTCGATCAAATCTGTAGTTTTCAAGCAATCAGGGAAACAAAACTTTCAACGGCCATATTTACGGAACCCCTGGTGGAATTCGGCCCAATAACGAACTTAACCGAGGCATGCGGGAACTGAACCCACACTGAAAATTCCAAGTCTCTAGGTTGTTCCGTTCGAGAGTTATCGTGCTTACGGACGGCCGGACGGACAGACTCGAATTTTCCGACGGATTCGTCATCAGTGAGTCGAACATAGTCGATTGAGACCATTTTCGGCTCAAAATTCGAAAAATACAGACATCGTGACGAAATGATATAGCCCTCGTGTAAGTAGTACCAGCGCTCAAAAATGGTTTTATAAGATGTAGGAAAATCCTGACTGGTGAAAAACATTTTGGTTATCGAATTATTGTCGATTTATGAACAGAATAGGAAACGTCCATAAACATCCCAGTAACGTTAGCAAAGGACCTAAAATTTTATTACACCCAATGAAATTTTCGGAATTCAACAAGAACGAAAAAAAAAGTTTACTTCATCTCGAGATTCGAAAATTAAAAAAATATGTGTTGAAACTAAAAAGAATCTGTTGACCAATATTGATGTGAAGTCATTTTTTAGGCTTTCATACCCGAAGTCTTGTGTTAGACTTCACGAAAATATTGCCTTTATCTCATTATTTTTCAAGATACAAAAAGATCTATTCAAAAAAAAAGAATATAAGAAAAAGAATAAGATACAAACCAAATGGAGAGCTTGATGAACTTTTCACACATCACTTGATGAAATGCATTCTTCGACATACCTGCAATAAAAAATTACATTATTAATAACTAATAATAATTGATGGTATCCGAAAGAATGTAGAAATAAGGGTGCTTATGTTTAAAATTTTATAATATTTTTTTGAGTTGAATTCACATCTGTTATGTAGTATCTGTTTACGTCAATCCTGTATGCATTTAATTCATTTAGCTTAAAGTCAGTGTGTCATGATATCGAAGCATTCATCACTAAGGTGGATCACATAGTGAAGCATCAAAAACAAATACATATGACTTAATTGAACCGTTCATAGTAAAGCATCGATGATCGCCTTAACCCAGGCATCGAGCATCGCCGTTGCCGGGCAATCAAATCGATTTGATTTTCAAGTCTCCCGCCTCTCGGCAGGCATGATACATATGATTGGAGCTAGCCGTATCGTGTTATAGGGAAAAATCACTGAGTGGGTGACATCTACTTTTATCGTTTGAACAACCCGAGTGATGAACAACAAACTAACGTGTGTGTGTTTATATGGGAAAAGTGTGAAATGTTTGTATGATTTTGAGTCATTTCTGAACAATTGTTTCAAATGAACTGTAAACGAGCTGAAAACGCAGCGGATTGTAAGAGGTAATGTGGGAATGAAATCACGAAGAATGTGTTCTCTTCCTCAATGCTCATCACATGGTTCTTCTAAAATTTCTTTGCATAAATTTCCGTTGAATCTCAAGTCAGTTAAAAAATGGCAGACAATCTTGAAGATTGTATCTCAAAGAAGTTGTTACTTTGCAGCAAGCACATCCTGAAAGATGATTTGCTATCACACTCACGTTCACCCACATAATCAAAAATTACGAAAAGCACTGCCGTGAAGGCAGGAGCTTTTGAGCGCTGCAGATAGGTTTGCATTCTCCAGTTTTAGAAACCAATTGGAAAGATTTTGACAGCTGTCAAAGAAAATTTCAAACTAACGCGAAAATCCAGACTTCACGTCTGTGCTTTGGTGACCATTTTTTTTTCGATAACTCGCTAGAATTTTCTACGGTATCTATGGTCTTGGTAATGCCAGCTGGACAAAATTTCATTTCAATCTAATAAGTATTTTCGAAATTATCAGGAAAAATATAGTTTGAACGGCTATATTTACGGAACCCCTAGTCTAATTTTGCTCATTAGTGAAAGTGATCGCGAAATTCGCGATCCGAACCTATCCTGAAAGTTTCAAGTCCCTAGGCCTTTTCGTTCGATAGTTATGATTTTCTATGGTTTCTATGGTTCTGATCATGCGATCTGAAAAAAATGTAGCTCGAATATATCATTCTTGATTTAAATACTAAATTTCGTCACGATCAAATCCATAGTTTTGAAATTATCGAGAAAACTGAATTTCAAACGGCGATATTTACGGAACCCCTAGTCTAATTTTGCTGATTGATGAAAGTGACCGCGACATTCGAGATCCACACCAATCCTGAAAATTTCGAGTACCTAGGCCTTTCCATTACAAAGTTATAATTTTCTATGGTTTCTATGGTTCTGGTCATGCGAGCTGAACAAAATTTTGCATGTAGCTTGAACACGTAATTCTCCATTATAGTGCAAATTTCACTTCGATCGAATCTGTAGTTTCGAAGTAATCAGAAAAACGAAATTTTGAGCGGCCATATTTACGAAACCCCTGGGCGAATTTTGCCCAATAACGAACTTAACCGCGGCATTCGAGATTCGAACCTACCCTGAAAATTTCAAGTCTCTAGGACATTCCGTTCGAGAGTTATCGTGTATCCGGCCGGACGGACAGACTCGAATTTTCCGTCGGATTCGTCATCTGTGAGTCGAACATAGTCGATTGAGACCATTTTCGGCTAAAAATTCGAAAAATACAGACATCGTGACGAAATGATATAGCCCTCGTGTAATTAGTACGAGCGCTCAAAAATGTCCGAAGTGGTTATCTCGACTTTCACAGGCATTATTATCAATTCCGAAATCTCATAAAAAATACTTGATTCACTTCTTATGAGGAAAAGAAATGACAGAATATTTTGATCATCACTCGGCCCGACATTTTGTAATTTACAGCGCCATCACGCGGTTCGTGATTTTTCCCTATAGCCAGTGTCGTAGTTTATTTAGGGTAGAAACATAGTGTAGTGAGAAAGGAGAAGAGGTTTGTATTGAAATGGATAAAGAAAAATAAATTAGTGTAATATTTATTCGGCCTGCAATATCGGATAAAAGAGATAGGAGACATCACAACAGATATGTGTTGCATAAATCATAGACGGAAATGAGCAATATAACAAATATATCAGGTGAGCTACAAAAACAATGTGAATAAAATATAAAGCCAATATTATAGCAATCTCTTTTATATTTTTGTCAGATAAAAATATTTCATATTCTATTAACTGGGTGCAAGAAAATATCACCACTTCGTATTTCCAACACCTCACTACGACTCTGGCTTCATGATTCTTACAACTCCTTTCATAGATGCCTCACTATGTGCCCTCTGATGACCAACTTGAGGCGAGTATTGAATTGATGCGATGCTTCACTATGTTTTAACCTTAAGGGTAAAACTATATGTATGAAAAATACCTTCATCTACCTCAACCCCGTACAGTACACAAATGAACCCCCTAAAAATGGAATTTACGAAGTTAATCCCGCCAAAAACAATAAATCCACATCCACCTAATTAATACTCAAACGCTGTTAGGTACGTCCTGGACCGTACATTAGCCAACCACCCCCAGGGACCGACATCCCCTGTCAATGAATATCGAAAATTTGCGGTGTCGGAAAAAAGCGAGGGCGGCTAACGAAATAAGTCAATGTGTATTAATGACCGCACTCAAAGTCGAGGGCCATGGACAACGTCCGCCGGTGCGTACTGATGAAAAAACATATTTGATTTGAGGCATCGACACCGAACAGCTCTTTTTCGGGCATAAAACCCAATTATGTCGCGGGGGAGTTCGATAAACCGCGGGAGGACCCCGGGGGGTGCGTAATTCACGCTGTTTATACCCGGGGAATGACGCCACCAGTGGATGTACAAGGCGATTTCGGAAAAATCCCGGACCATTGGCATTGGGGTAGTTCTTACGGAATCGTTTATTCATTTAACTGCCGCGGGATTGTATGCTTCGACAAGGTCTGTATGGATTATTGTAACATCGCTGTGGACATAGAAATATTCTTCATGTTTCATTTGCATTAATGAGCAATAAGAAATGAAGTTTCTTCATAATCTGCCTCTTTGTGCTTGAATGGAGCTGACCCAAAGGTACATCATCATTATATATTTTTTGAGCGCTCGTACTACTAACACGAGGGCTATATCATTTCGTCACGATGTCTGTATTCATCGAATTTTGGGCTGAAAATGTGCCGTAAGCACGATAACTCTCGAACGGAACAACCTAGAGACTTGAAATTTTCAGTGAGGGTTCAGTTCCCGATACCTCGGTTGAGTTCGTTAATGGGCCAAATTCCACCAGGGGTTCCGTAAATATGGCCGTTCAAAGTTTTGTTCTCCTGATTACTTAGAAACTACAGGTTTGATCGAGATGAAATTTTGCACACAAATGGAGAATAAGGCGTACAAGCTACACATGAAATTTTGTCCAGATCGCATGACCAGAACCATAGAAATCATAGAAAATTGTAACTTTTGAACGGAAACGCCTAGGGATAGGTGTGGATCCCGAATGTCGAGATCACGTTCATCTATGAGAAAAATTATAATAGGGGTTCCGTAAATATGCTCGTTTGAAATTTATTTTTCTTGATAATTTCAAAACTACAGATTCGATCGTGACGAAATTTTGTATACTAATGGAGAATGATATATTCAAGCTACATTTCTCCAGATCGCATGACCAGAACCATAGAAACCATAGAAAATCATAACTTTCGAACGGAAAGGCCTAGGGACTTGAAATTTTCGGGATAGGTGTGGATTTGAAATATCGCGTTCACGTTCATCAATGAGCAGAATTATACTAGGGGTTCCGTAAATACGGTCGTTCGAAAATTTGTTTCCTCGATAATTTCGAAACTACGGATTCGATCGAGATAAAATTTTGTATTCTAATCGAGAATGATATATTGAAGCAACAATTTGTCCAGATCGCGTGACCAGAACCATAGAAACCATAGAAAATTATAACTTCCGAAGGGAAAGGCCTAGTGGAGAAAATTGCAGCGCTCTTTCATTTGCTGTAATAGTTGATTAAAGCAGTAGATGGCGCTATCCTCCATTCATATTTTTTATTTTATGTTTATTTTATTTACATATGTTTATTCTTGTTTATTTTAGTTTGTTTACTTCATTCAATCATTAATTTTAATTTATATTTGTTTAATGTTTAACTGTCAATTTATTTACGTTATCAGAGAAAGAAGAATAACCAAATGCATGATGTTCTCTGTCAGTTATTTCACGTGCCTAGATGCAACTCTGTTTTGCTGTCTATTCGATCGTTCCTCGCATTATTGTACAAGTAAGATAAACAACATAACCTAATTTGGTTGTGTATATATTTTTATTAATTGTTTATATTTGTTAAGGAACTGTTTTACATTTGACCAACGAAGTTTTAAATTAACCAGTGCAAATAATCAATCCAATCAATACAGTCCACTCGATCGAAAAATTCCACCTAGGAACTCGAAATTTTCAGGGTAGGTTTGGATCGCAAATGTCGCGGTCACGTTCATCAATGAGCAAAATTAGACAAGGGGTTCCGTAAATATGGCCGTTCAAAAAATTTTTTTCCTGATTATTTCGAATCTACTGATTGGATTGGAATTAAATTTTACACCTAGCTGGAGAATAGTGTATTCAAACTACGTGCGAAATTTTGTCCAGATCGCATCACCAAGACCATAGATACCGTAGAAAATTCTAGCGAATTATCGAAAAAAAAAATGGTCAGCTGAAGCACTGACATGAAGTCTGGAGTTTCGCTAAAGTTTGAGAATTTTTTTGACAGCTGTCGAAAATTCCTTCAATTGATCTATAAAACTGGATATCGAATCTACCTACAAGGTGGATGTACGAGCGCTCAAAAGCTCCTGACTTCTCGGCAGTGCTTTTATAATTTTTTTTAATTATCTGTTTTTCTGCCAGTAATACTTCCATGCCGTTATATTTTTTCGAGCTAGATTAAGAGCCAATTTTGGTTTGATATTTCACATACATATTACATGTATGTAATACACATAATGTGTTACCTATGTATAACAAGGCATTATTTATGTTGATTGTGCTTCTTGCATGGAGTTAGAAAGTCCATACGGGCGATGCTTTATATTTAGTGCTAAGTTCACTAAAATATGCCAAAAGAACATTCTCTGTAAACGATGTCTCAATATTCTTACTGCTACGCCAATTTCGGAAATTGTTGTATACACCTTTATATTTGTTTTGGGATTTTTCCGGCAATAAATTCTGTATGGCAACATTGGCTGATTGTCTTATTTCTGAAGGTGTACATAGTTATTCATCTATACTATCTGAATTCATCTCTTTCAGCAAAACATTCACAATTAGGTATCAACTAAATTTGAGAAAACGTCAAAATTATTCAAGTGACCTCCCCTCAATAACAATAATGGACTGTTCCCTTTCGGCCAATCGGCTTGTTCAGAAGCACAGAGACAGGGAGTTATAGTAGTGAGTTATTATAACTAACTTCGTTTTTTACAGATACTATTAATTGCTCAAGAACAGTTGAATAATGAATATATAATTCAATAGAAGTAGATAAAGAATTTGATATTAATTTTTGGTCACACTGGCACATGTAGGTATCTTAGAACAGTGTTTTCATAGGTTCATTATTGGGAATGATTTCGAAAATATGAAAACGTGAGAATGCGGACATTCGGGACAGCGTCATCGCTATTCATCCCCGGATCCGATTTTTCTGTAGGTTAATGATTCCGCCGATCCCCGGTCACAAAAACGAACCGCTGATTCGTGACGACGATGGCGATAATAAAATACCGAAAGGTGAAAATACCGAAAATACGACCGCGATACGGCGAGAGGCCGGGGCATACGCTCATTCAACCGTCCAATTATGAATGTCACACATACGCGGTTTTTCAGTCGAAAATGTCATCGGCGGCATTCGGAAAAGGTTGCTATTTCCACCCGTCCGCCTCTTTTTTTTTCCGGTGGCGCGGCTTTTTTCCGATGGATTCGGCCCATTTGCGGAGTAATGAAATGCGAAATCGCAGGGGGGCGCTCATTAATGGAGGGGGTGTACCGTCGATACGTCGAGGGAGTATAGGAATTTTCGCGTAAATTTTACGACTAAGTATATATATGACGAGGGGTGACGGAAATGTAGTAATGTGTCCTACAATCGAACTGTCTTCTCAAATTACTAGCAAGCGTGAATAAAGTTATTCTACCAAAATGAGAATAGTAGTGTATTTCAGCAGAAAAGTATGCTAGTGAATTCTACTACTATTTATACCAATGTAAACCATTCTTTATGTACCAAAATCCTGACAGTTAAAACGAATCAGTTCTGATTTCCAAAAATGTTGTGCTAAATCAATCTTAAAAAATTCCGGATATTATCGGTTTTTCACGTCATATCCTTTCATAATAATTGAAAGAAATTCATTCAACACTCTGAATGTGTACTATCGAGTTGAAACATTTCTATTTTTTTTGCGATTGTTATTGGCAGAAGAATTGTTTTATTGAAAATCAATATTCGAAAAAAATAAAATTATTGCTATCATACAAAATATAGTTTTTGATTTTTATATTGGGTTGCTAAACAAAAACAAAATTTACTGCGAAATAAAAAACACTCCAGGATAATGAATATATGTATTTCTATCCTTATTCGAACTCCATAATCTTGACAGTAAAAACGAATTATTAGGTGTTTGCCTATTGGCCATCTCACAAACTTACAAGAAAAATTATATCTTGAAAGTTAGTTTCTTTCAGTTAGAATGGTTTCCTTGGAAATGTTTATCTATTCAAGTGCTTCGTGGGAAGAATTTCTGATTTCCAAAAATTTTGTGCTAAATCAATCTTAAAAAATTCCGGATGTTATCGGTGTTTTGATTTTTCACGTCATATTTTTTTTTGTTCTTCAGTTCAGTCAACACTCGGGATTTGTACTCTCGAGTTGAATCATTTTTATATTTTTGCGATTATTATCGGTAGAAAAATTGTTTCATTGACAATCAATATTCGGAAAAAATAAAATTATTGTTATCATACAAAATATAGTTTTTGATTTTTATATTGGGTTGCTAAACAGAAACAAAATTAACTGCGAGATGAAAAACACTCCTTGATAATAAATAAATGAATTTCTATCCATATTTGAATTTATATAGTACATTAGCCTGACATCCATAATGAACCATAATTCTGACAGTAAAAACGAATTAGTAGCTGTTTGACCAGTGGCCATCCCAGACATTTAGAAGAAAAATTATATCTTGGAGATTCAGTTTAGATGGTCTCTTAGAAATTTATATCAACTAGTACCTACTTTGCCGGAAGAATTTCTGATTTCCAAGAAATTCTGTACCAAATCAATGTCACGTCATATACTTTCTTCTTGAAAATAATTGAAAAAAAATTCAGTCAAGATTTGTACTATCGAGTTGAATCTTTTTTTTATCTTTTTGTGATTATTATTGGTACAAGAATTGTTTTACTGAAAATCAATATTCGTAAAAAATGGAATCACTGTTATCATACAAAATATAGTTTATGATTTTCATATTGGGTTGTGAAACCAAAACAAAATTAACTGCGAAATGAAAAACATCCCTTGATAATAAATAAATAAATTTCGATCCTTATTTGAATTCATATAGTACATTAGTACATTATCCATAATGAACCATAATTCTGACGATAAAAACGAATTAGTAGGTGTTTGACCATCTCAAAAACTTAGGAGAAAAATTATATCTTGAAGGTTAGTTACTTCCAGTTAGAATGGTTTCCTTAGAAATTTATACCTATATTCTAGTACTTAGTGGGAAGAATTTCTGATTTCCAAAAATTTTGTGCTGAATCAATCTTAAAAAATTCTGGATGTTATTGGTGTTTTGATTTTTCACGTAATATCCTTTCTTCCTGAAAATAATTGAAAAAAAATCAGTCAACGCTCGGGATTTGTACTATCGAGTTGAATCTTTTTTTATTTTTTTGCGATTATTATTGGTACAAGAATTGTTCTACTGAAAATCAATATTCGTGAAAAATGGAATTACTGTTATCCATAATGAACCATAATTATGACGATAAAAACGAATTAGTAGGTGTTTGACCATCTCAAAAACTTAGGAGAAAAATTATATCTTAAAGGTTAGTTTCTTTCAGTTAGAATGGTTTCCTTAGAAATTTATACCTATATTCTAGTACTTAGTGGGAAGAATTTCTGATTCCCAAAAATTTTGTGCTAAATCAATTTTGAAAAATTCTGGATGTTATTGGTGTATTGATTTTTCACGTAATATCCTTTCTTCATAACAATAACTGAAAGAAATTCAGTCAACACTCGGGATTTGTACTATCAAGTTGAATCTTTTTTATTTTTTTGCGATTATTATTGGTACAAGAATTGTTTTACTGAAAATAAATATTCGTAAAAAATGGAATTACTGTTATCATACAAAATATAGTTTATGATTTTCATATTGGGTTGTGAAACCAAAACAAAATTAACTGCGAAATGAAAAACATTCCTTGATAATAAATAAATAAAATTCTATCCTTATTTGAATTCATATAGTACATTAGCCATTATCCATAATGAACCATAATTCTGACGATAAAAACGAATTAGTAGGTGTTTGACCATCTCAAAAACTTAGGAGAAAAATTATATCTTGAAGGTTAGTTTCTTTCAGTTAGAATGGTTTCCTTAGAAATTTATACCTGTATTCTAGTACTTAGTGGGAAGAATTTCTGATTTCCAAAAATTTTGTGGTAGATCAATTTTAAAAAATTCTGGATGTTATTGGTGTTTTGATTTTTCACGTAATATCCTTTCTTCCTGACAATAATTGAAAGAAATTCAGTCAACACTCGGGATTTGTACTATCGAGTTGAATCTTTTTTATTTTTTTGCGATAATTATTGGTACAAGAATTGTTTTACTGAAAATCAATTTTCGTAAAAATGGAATTGCTGTTATCATACAAAATATAGTTTATGATTTTCATATTAGGTTGTGAAACCAAATCAAAATTAACTGCGAAATGAAAAACATTCCTTGATAATAAATAAATAAATTTCTATCCCTATTTGAATTCATATAGTACATTAGCCATTATCCATAATGAACCATAATTCTGACGATAAAAACGAATTAGTAGGTGTTTGACCATCTCAAAAACTTAGGAGAAAAATTATATCTTGAAGGTTAGTTTCTTTCAGTTAGAATGGTTTCTTCAGAAATTTATACCTACATTCTAGTACTTTGTGGGAAGAATTTCTGATTTCCAAAAAATTTGTGCTGAATCAATCTTAAAAAATTCTGGATGTTATTGGTGTTTTGATTTTTCACGTAATATCCTTTCTTCTTGACAATAATTGAAAGAAATTTAGTCAACACTCGGGATTTGTACTATCGAGTTGAATCTTTTTTATTTTTTTGCGATTATTATTGGTAGAAGAATTGTTTCATTGAAAATCAATATTCGGAAAAAATAAAATTATTGTTATTATACAAAATATAGTTTTTGATTTTTATATCGGGTTGCAAAACAGATACAAAATTAACTACGAAAAGAAAAACACTCTTTGATAATGAATGAATGAATTTCTATCCTTATTTGAACTCGTATATAGAACATTAGTCTGACATTATCCATAATGAACCATAATTCTGAGAGTATAAACGAATTAGTAGGTGTTTGACCAGTGGCCATCGCAAAAACGTAGAAGAAAAATTATATTTGGAGGTAAGTTTCTTGAATTCCTTCCAGTTTGAAAGGTTTCCCTAGAAATGTTTACCTACTCTAGTACTTTGCCGGAAGAATTTCTGATTCCCAAGAAATTCTGCGCTAAATCAATCTTACGGACTTTTCAGTAGAGATTAGCAATTACATCTAATATATAAAATTCTCGTGTCCACAGTGTTCGTTGCCATACTCCTCCGAAACGGCTTAACCGATTTTGATGAAATTTTTTGTGCTTATTCGGTATCTATCAGAATCGGTCAACATCTATTTTTCATCCCCCTAAATGTTAGGGGTAGTCCACCCCTAAATTTTTTTTTTTTATTTTTTAGACAAAATTTCTAATTTCTATTTTTTTATGATACAACATACAAAAATACATACAATCCCCAATTTTCACCCTTCTACGATCAACCCTTATTTTTTAATAGCCAGAACAACGAGAGGCCGAAGGCCTCGAGCAATTTTGAAATTGCGAAAAAGGGGAGAGATATGGCAAAACAACGTTTGCCGGGTCAGCTAGGTTAGGTTAGGTTAGGTTTAGGTTAGGTTATTTTGAGACGAGAGGCCGAAGGCCTCGAGCAATTTTGAAATTGCGAAAAAAGGGAGAGACCGGGGGCGCGAAGCGCCCCCCGCGTTTTCGAGAGGGAGAAACGGGCTTTCCTAAGGTAAGAGAGGCCGAAGGCCTCGAGCAATTTTGAAATTGCGAAAAAAGGGAGAGATATGGCAAAACAACGTTTGCCGGGTCATCTAGTTTAATAATAAAAATACTTTCATTTCAAACCATCGGGATAAATACCGCGATTTTGTTACCGAGTTGCGACTTGAGCCGAGTTATTGAGTTGTACCTAGTTAGTAGCCACTCTTCGTGGCTATCTTTCTATAATCTCCAAGAACTGCTCGATTGGCGCAAAATCGGAGTTCATTAACTCGGACTTATGTGCAAATCTTTTTCCCAATTCGGATGTTACCAAACTCATCGAGACGCCAATAAAAACATCCCGTATTCACCCCCTCTCCCCAGTCAGAGTCCCCGAAGACCCAAAAAACGAACGGTCGACGCAGACTTCATAAAAGTCGAAATTAAAATTAAAAGAATACGTAATTTTTTCATCCGAAACGATCGTTCCGAACGAAGTGCATTTCCCTCCCACGATTCCACACATAAATCTCGCGGCCTCCCCCATTTACACTTAATCTACACTTAATATCTCCCGAGGCCATTAAAAAATGTCCACAACGCCGATATTATCTGTGCTCCGGCCGCCGAGAGCACAGAACTCGCGTACCGAATTCCGGCGTGTCCGTTACGTCGTTAATGAAAGCGATAAATTTCCGCAGCCCGTTTCCGAACGGCGTCCCCGTAATGGAGCTTAAATCTAGTGACCGTAACGCGGTAAAACAAAGGCGGCCCTTCTTTCTCGCTGCCGCGAAAAAAAAATCGACGTCGTCGTCGCTAACACCGTTTTAAGTAACAATCGAGGACGCGGTCGCGAAACAATGGTCGATTTGCATTCATCCCCCGATCGCGTGGGGTGCGGGAAAACAATCGAAGTCGGGGAAGCACCGCGCGACCGTGGCCTGCTCGATGTCCGGAAACGTCGGACTGTGAATAAATTAAAAATTCGTCTGGGGTAACTTTGACGTCTTCATAAGTTTTTTTAGGTTTTTTTTTCGAACATACGCACTTAGATCTGGGCAGTTAAAAAGGGGAGGTGCAGTTGTAAAGAAGAGACTGTGAAGGGTGCATGTTGAGGAAATTGAGGGCTGATTTATTACGATTGTGAACTATACCATCACCATCTACTGGGAGAATCGAAGCAACTATCATTCAACAAAATGAACCCCATCTTTTCCTTCGCTTCTGAACTACCACGAAATCATCACATATCATCTGTAATCATCGAGGCATCCATCAATTTTCAGTGTAGCCCATTTTTCTGATATGGTTCATATAATTATGTTTTCCGTCGACCATAGAATAAAAGCTCATTTTAACGCACTCGAAATCATCCATTAATGACCCCTATTCATGCATGATTTCTTGTATTAATGCATGATTATCATGGCAACCGATTATAAAATATTCAGTCGGAGCATAGATGCATCGATGTCGGAGCACGATCGAGCTGTCAAATTTATTTATTCGCTTTCGATCAGAATCTGATTTTATCCGTTACGCTACTACATAATGAATAACGAAGAAAATATCCCTTTGACACCGCCAGATGTGACAAAAACTGCTGAAGCAGCAACTTTGAGTCTGCTTCCTGAAAAGAGCCGCCATTTATATGAGAAAACCTATGCTGAATTCAGATCTTGGTGCAAGGACAAGAAGGTTCGGAACTTTACGGAAACGGTTTTGTTGGCATACTTTACGGGTATTGCAGAAAAGGGGCATCTAGAAAGTTTATGGCCAAAATATTCGATGCTGAAATCAACACTAAATGTGAAAGACAATACTGATATAAGCAGATACCACAAACTGGTGATGTTTATTAAACGGAAAAGAGAGGGATATATCCCAAAAAAATCAAAAGTTCTCGAAAAAGAACATGTGAGAGAGTTCATAGCGAATGCTCCTGATAGTGTTTTCTTGATGTCGAAGGTAAAAATAAAACTCAATTGAATCGTTATTCCAACTTATTCTCGTTATCTCGTTTTAGTGAAATAACTATCATTGTTTGATTTGTAGGTCGCTTCGATATTCGGAGTAGCGGGTGCATTGAGAAAAGATGAATTGTTAAGGTTGCAAAGAAAGGATGTACAAGATATGGGATCGCCATTTTTGGTGACAGTGAATTCATCGAAAACACATTCGAACAGGATATTCACTGTGGTGGATAATGATGAGCATACACTTTTAAACATAATAAAGAGATATATATCCTTGAGGCCAGCTCACACTCCACACGAAAGATTTTTCGTTTTTTATAAATGCTCAACACAACCAGTTGGAATTAATACATTTTCTAAATTACCGTCAATGATTGCAAACATTCTTAAATTAGAGCAACCACATTTGTATACAGGTCACTGTTTTCGGCGTTCTTCTGCATCTATTCTTTCTGACAGTGGTGCAGATTTTTCAGCCATCAAAAGACTTGGTGGTTGGAAATCAACTTCTGTTGCAGAAGGGTATATTGAAAACTCCATTCAGAATAAAATAGAAACTGCAGAAAAAATTCTATGTCATAATAGTTCCAAAGTAAATAATGCTTCAACCTCCACTTCATCCACACGTTCCTTATCGGACATTATAGGAAATGAAATGAATGTAAACTATTCAGAATGTCACAACATGTCCAATATTCCCTCTATGAATTTTTCGAATTGTTCTATAGGAAGCATAAATATTAATATATCGAAATGAACATAGATATTTGTATTACGTCAAATTTGTATATCATGCAAAATAAAAATTGGTTTCGATCCAGAATTTATATTCAATTCCTGATGAGGTCGACGGAAAAATCTTGTAATCAACTCGTTTATTAATTCAGCGATTAATGGTCGAAATATTTTAACCCGTGAGCGGAGCGAGCTCGTTAATGTTTGTCATTAATAAACTAGTTGATTAAATAACTATTATCTACTCCTATTGAATTATATAGTCATTATTTAACTACTTTTGAGCAATCAATAGTATCTGTAAATAAACAACGTGAGTTATAATAACTCACTGCTATAACTCCCTGTCTCTGTGCTTCTGAACAAGCCGATTGGCCGATAGGGGACAATCCATTATTGGTATTGAGGGGAGTAATGTCACTTGAATAATTTTGACGTTTTCTCAAATTAAGTTGATATCTAATTATTATTGTGAATGTTTTGCCGAAAAATGTTTATTTAGATAGTGAAGATGAATTATTATGTACACTTTCAGAAATAAGACAATATCATACAGAATGTATTGCTCGAAAAATCCCAAAACAAATATAAAGGTGTATATAACAATTTTCAAGATTGTTCTAGCAGTAAGAATATCAAGTCATCGTTCACAGAGAATGTTCTTTTGGCATATTAAAGTGAACTTAGAACTGAATATAAAGCATCGCCCCTTAAGGACTTTTCACTCCATGCTAAGAAGCACAATCCACATGAATAATCCATTGTTATAGGTAACTATTGAGATTTGTAAATAAAGTTCTTACTCTTTACTTGTATCTTAGTGTTTCTTGTTAAAGTCGTAGATAAGGTATAGTATTCAACTAGCGGTAATGGTCATAACTCACTTGATGAATTACAGCACTCGACTTCGGCTCGTGCTGCAAACTCCATCTGCGTGTGTTATGACCTACATTACCGCTCGTTAAATAATATACTATAATTCATTATGGAGTCAAAAGGTTAATATGATATAATATTATAACTTATTCGCTCATTCTGTTCTTGTGCGGGTTCCCCAGCTAACGAACGAAGTGACGTATCCTCTCCTTGGGCATACGAAAAACATGGACTCCATCAGGCGGCTGTGGAATTAACAAACGACAGTCGTCGTCTTGTTTAGGGTGATTGGATCGGGACGATTTAACATGGCACCCGCGTATCGTAAACTAATTAAGCGTCTCTCTTTGCGGACGCTCTCTTGTTAACGTTGGGTTCTTTATTTTCGCAGAGAGGCCTCCGGGTTCGGAGGCAATCAACCAGCCGGATGTATGGTGGCAGCTACCCCAATGTCCGACTGTATCTTTTTGTCCAGATCTATTCGAACGGATTATATCGGGCGATCCAAAAGAAGCGCCTACATGTTTTTTTTTTGATAGAACTCATTGATTGGAGAAACGCATATCTGGTCAAATATTGACTCAGAAAAAAGTTACGTTTGAAACTCTTGTAGTATGTATCAGTATGAACACTCTGTATATTAGCGATCTTGATATGCAATATCTGTAACCTTGCTTGGTCACCAAAGCGTGCAACAAACGTAAACTAATGTGTTTACTACAAGGGTATTGATATTAATCATTGTTTGATATTATATCGATCATGTTATCGATTCTCGAAGCTGTTATGATACATTTGACTGGAAGTAAATATGTGAACATGTTTATCCTGAATATAAATACATATTAACATGTTGGCTAGATCAGAGTCTTCAGATCAGAGTCTACTCTAGATGTAAGAATAAACCTTTGACGAGTGATTAGTGTATTATTCACCATCCCTCGACTGCATAACGATTGAGCGAACCTACCCTAGCTGGGTACGTTAAACTCTGATCATTTCTGACGATGACGAGCCGATTCCCTTCTTCCCAGAATAATTTCAAGAAAAATCCAACGAAAACTACATCAACTCATGAATTTAATCCGACTGTTCTGTACATCTTCGGACCAAGTGGCGTCTTCCTGATCCCGTAACGCTTAACCCCCTTAAATCAGCCATTATGAACCTGCGACGACTCCCCATCCGGCGAAAAAACATAAATCAAACAGGTAGAACCGTCGACTTCAGACTTCACCAAACCGCGAGTTCAGAATTTGACTTTGAATGGGCCCGTTTTTCAAAACTCGGGCCGACTGCAACGTTTCGGCGTTATTAACGTCGGCATCAGGAATCGCGGCGTCCCGTAAGGGCTTCCTGTCGGTTCCGGACGGCGGGTACGCCTTTCATGAGCCGAAGACGTCGCCGGAGAGCATCCGTCCTGGAGGAGACAGGGGCATCCTCCAAGTCCGCGGGCGCGGGCGGCGAGGGGGCCCTCGTTTTCATATTACGGCTGTAATTCACGCCGTTCAAGTTGCAGACGAGATAATGCGAGATGTTTTATTGTCGCGGGGCCATTGTTATTGTATTTATTGCCGGGTGGGGTCGCGGAGGTCGCGGCTACGGGCTACGAGCCACGGGCGCGGCGTTCCTGATCGAGCCGAAGGATTGGTGGATCCCGATTATTCTTCATGTTTGTTTAATCTTGTTTGGTTGCGTTGCACGTCCACTGGTCCACGACACTAACTTTGGTTTATTGCTTGCTCGTTTCTAATTACTTGGAATCAATTCCCAAAACCCATTACCGTATTGACGCCACTGACTGAACAACTGGCAATGAACAGGTCATCATAGGTCCTGGTTTTTGAAAAGGACTGGAAGTCCCTTCGCCTTTAATATAATTTTACCTTTTTCTATTATTGATTACTTGGAGAGGTCCTCCTCTCTTCTGCGTGGTTCTTGGCTATCCGTCATTGGCTTCTTTGCAAGAGATATTTCCTCTTGTCTGTGGTTCTGACAGATATCATTACCATCCTTCTTATTTCTTGGTTTTTGTATTCTTTCATCGTTTCGATTGTCTTCTTGGTTTGTTTGTCAATTATTTCCTCGATTCTTGGTATTTTCACTTATTCTTTCTTTTGTTTATTGCTGACGTACCATGAGGCACAGTTATCCTTATAATTTTATTCAACGTAATTTGTAGATCTTTCTTTTTGCAACTTTCGACATTGAACCAAACTACTCCTGCGTACGTTGTGCTTGGTATTAGCACTGTCTTAATTATCTTCATCTTGTTTTCGAGCGAAAGTTTGCTGTTTGCATTTAGGAGCGGATATTAATACAGATGTAGTTGCCTGGTCTTCTTTTCGATTTCTTCCATTTTTTTGTTAAATTTCAGCTTTTCGTCAAGGGTCACGCCCAGATATTTTGCTTCATCTTCCAGTCTATCTTCTAGTTTTCTATCATAATGTTCCCTGCTTTTTTCTTCGTCAAAGTATATGGCAACTGTTTTCTTCGCATTTATCTTGAATCTCCATTTCTTGAAATAGCTCATCAGTCTACCTACGTCTATCTGGAGTTGCTTCGTTATCGATTTCCTCATTCTGCTGGAATAGTGTACAGCAGTATCATCTGCAAACTGGGCAATCTTACATCTTCCCATTTTTGGTATGTCCGACATATATATGTTGAACAGCAACGGTCCTAGGACCGATCCTTGTGGTACGCCGGCTTCAAATTTCCTGGTGGTTGACCTCGTACCATCTATGTTGATTTTGAATTTTTTTTCTTCAAGTATGCTTGTATCAATCTAGTTCGGCTGGACACTTCCACATATCCGGCTCCGGTTTTCTTTTATATCTTCTGTTAATCTGACTAGTTGGTGTACCTTCGAAGGTTTCGTGCGGAAATCGAACTGGTGGTCTGAAATTATATTTTCCTGTTTTTCACGAAATCTGCTATTCTTCTGTATATCACCTTCTCTATCACTTTGCTCAGTGCAGGAAATAGGCTTATAGGTCTATAGTTGGTTGGGTCGTTTTTGTCCTTTTTCCCTTTTTTCCATATCTGTATTGTGTCAGATGTCTTCCATTTTATAGGGTAATGTCCTGTTCGTAGCATAGCACTGGCTATTTCTTCTTGCGCTTCATCTGGTAGGTTTTTGAGAGCCTGATTTTGGATTCCGTCGATTCCGGGGACCTTTCTGTTTTTCAGTTGTCCAATAATTTGTCCTATTTCGTCTCTGGTTAGTTCATTAATTTCTTCTTTTATTCCATAGAGGTCAGGGGCTGGTATATTCCAAATTTTTTCTGCTGGCTTGTTGAACTTGTCGTCGTTGTTCTTCGTATTCGGCTTGAATTGTTGCTCTAGCGAGGATTTCAGCTTTTTCTTCGTTCCTTATTGCTGCCTGACTTCCTTTCGTCAGTTTTGGAATTTTTGTTTTCGTTTTCTTCCCGGTTAATGCTGATGCCATTTGCCATAAGGATCGATCGTCTGTATATAGATTCTCTAGCTTTTTGTCCCGTTCTTCCTTAAATAATTCACGGACTCTGGCTTTCACCTCGTTGGTTAATTTATTTAGTACAGTTTTGTCATTTGGGTGTAGTGTCTGTCTAAACTGTTTCTTGGCCTTCGTCACGATGTCTGTATTTTTCGAATTTTGAGCCGAAAATGGTCTCAATCGACTATCTTCGATTCACTGATGACGAATCTGTCGGAAAATTCGAGTCTGTCCGTCCGTAAGCACGATAACTCTCGAACCTAGAGACTTGAAATTTTCAGTGTAGGTTCAAATCCAAAATGCCTCGGTTAAGTTCGTTAATGGGCAGAATTCCACCAGGGGTTCCGTAAATATGGCCGTTCAAAATTTGATTCTCGTGATTACTTCGAAACTACAGATTCGATCGAAATGAAACTTTGCACTCAAATGGTGAATGAGTTGTTCAAGCTACATGTGAAATTTTGTCCAGAACGCCTGACCAGAACCATAGAAATCATAGAAAATTGTAGCTTTCGAACGGAAACGCCTAGGGACTTGAAATTTTCAGGATAGGTGAGGTTCTGGAATGTCGTGATGACGTTCATCTATGGGCAAAATGATTCTAGGGGTTTCGTAAATATGGTCGTTTGAAATTTAGTTTTCTTGATAATTTCAAAACTACAGATTCGATCGTGATAAAGTTTCGTATACTAATAGAGGATGATATATTCAAGCTACATTTCTCCAGATTACATGACCAGAACCATAGAAACCATAGAAAATCATAACTTTCGAACGGGAAGGCCTAGGGACTTGAAATTTTCAGGATAGGTATGGATCTGAAATTTCGCGTTCACATTTATTTATGAGCAGAATTATACTAAGAGTTCCGTAAATACGGCGTTTGAAATTTTGTTTTCTCGATAATTTCGAAACTACGGATCCGATCGAGATGAAATTTTGTATTTCAATCGAGAATGATATACTAAAACAACATTTTGTCCAGATCGCATGACCAGAACCATAGAAACCATAGAAAATTGTAACTTTTGAAGGGAAAGGCCTAGGAACTTGAAATTTTCAGGGTGAGTTTGGATCGCGAATATCGCGGTCACGTTCATCAATGAGCAAAATAAGACCAGGGGTTCCGTAAATATGGCCGTTCAAAATATTTTTTTCCTGATAGTTCCATCAATGGATTTCTACAACTGGAAAATGCGAATCTACTTACAAGGTGGATGTACGAGCGCTCAAAAGCTCCTGACTTCACGGCAGTGCTTTTCGCAATTTTTTTTCTTTAGTAAAATTTGCACGCCTACACAATTCGTTTAGTTTTACTCGACTGTGTTTGGGCTTCGATTATTCTTCTCTCTATATCTTCGATTGCTTTATTTATTTCTTCTTCGTTGTTATTCTTCACGCTTCTGGATTTGAAGACTTTTTTGAATTTCTTTCAGTTCATTGTTTTCCTATTGGTAGGTGATCTGTCAGTTTCTATTTCCAAAGTCAGGATAACAGGGCAATGATCTGATGATAGATCTATCTTGGTTCCGATTTCGTAATTTTTTCTTACGTTCTTCATTATTGCTATATCCAGGACATCCGTCGTTCATGTTGCGACATGGATGTGTGTAGGGTCATCTGGGCCGACAACTAGTAATGAACAGGTCACATGACTACTGAGTAAATCAATAGGAGAAAAGACGAGATGAGTAGTGGATTCTACCAGGAATTCTCGTGTTTGTGTTGATTCAGTGAGCAGAGAGTAGAATCCCGAATCCCAATCGCACGGAGGCATTGTGATTTGACGTTGACGGTATCGTTGGATTTGTAATCATAGACGGACGAGATCTTCATCTGTGTGTAAAACCTAATCGTTTGAGACCATTCTCGGTTCGAAAATCATAGACATTTTTTAATTCAACTCGCCATCTTCTCGTAGCACATCCTCCGTCTCTGGCCGCCTTTAGGACAGCTCCCGGTCCCGTGTAGGCCCCAATTCCGAACAATATACCGCTAAAACGGCGTATTTGTCACCTTTCACATGCAAAACCGGCCCTCCAGCGACGGAATATCCCCGATATCGCGGATATACTCGTCGGGGGTGCGATTTCGCGTAATTTACGAGGGAATAATGTCAATTTCGGAAGCTGCAACGTCTTTCGGATATTGCGGGGAGGCGTCGAGGCCGATTCCCAAGTCGTCGTCGTCGGCCGGCTGTAAATTCTTTTTCTCCGATGGCGTATAGATGAACGGTAAATATGGTCTCTGGGAAGTCGTTGGAGACGTCCCCGTGCAAGGATTTGTCAAAGACGGAATTGAATTTCGATGAAGTTTTCGGGGAAATTTATAACTTGGCTGTCGTCTTTCCAAGGATACTTTTTGGTGTATAAAAAGCTTCTTATACAGGATGCTTCAAAAAACGATAATAAGTCAACAAGATCTATCTCTTTGAATTAAGTATTTTTAGGATCCTCACGCAGATGAAGCACTAGCCGAAGGCCAGTGCTGCAATTCATCAAGTGAGTCATGACCATTTCCGCAAGTTGAATAATATACTTTGTCTACGACATTAACAATAAATACAGAGAAAGAACTTCATTCACAAATCTTAATAGTTACCTATAACAATGCATTATTTATGTGATTGTGCTTCTTAGCATGGAGTAGAAAGTTCATAGGGGCGGTACTTTATATTGAGTGCTAAGTTCACTAAAATATGCCGAAAGAACATCTCTATGAACGATGACTTAATATTCTTACTGCTACACCAATCTTGAAAATTGCTGTATACACCTTTATATTTGTTTTGGGATTTTTCGGGCAATTAATTCTGTATGGTAACATTGGCTGATTGATTGTCTTATTTCTGGAGGTGTACATAATGATTCATCTCCACTATCTGAATTAATCTTTTTCACCAAAACATTCACAATAATAATTAGGTATCAACTTAATTTGAGAAAACGTCGAAATTATTCAAGTGACCTCTCGTCAATACCAATAATGGACTGTCCCTTTCGGCCAATCGGCTTGTTCAGAAGCACAGAGACAAAGAGTTATAGTAGTGAGTTATTATAACTCACGTTGTTCGTTTACAGATACTATTAATTGCTCAAAAGTAGTTGAATAATGAATATATAATTCGATACGAGTAGTTGAAAAAAATGTTAACATCTTAATCATGTCCTTCATTCTAATCCGAACGTCTGCGCCGTCCTTTAACGTTCGACTTTTCCTTCGAATAAAATGTTTTATTCGAGAAATTTCTCCCACACGGGACCCACGACCGGGAATGTCTTCAACGCCACATTGAGTCGACAGTGAATTGGCTGTTTTCGAGTGTCTAAAATCACATTTCAATATTTCAAGGGTGTGAATTGTTGCGTTAACATATTCGGCGAATTGTCCTATTGAATGTGCAAAATTTTGTGCATTTCCTTCGTTTTCTTTTTCGTGCAAATATTTCGGCTCAATCATCTCAGATAAACCAAAAAAACAACAATTTTTTTCGAATTTTCACTGTTAATGTGCTATTTCATTAAATTCAAGATCGTTCACTGACTCGCACGATCTGTGAATCTGTTCGACAGCAGAATGTTCATTTAAATATTGTTAGCGTTGTTATACAGGATGTTTTCAAAGGTGAGGCTTTTTTGACAGGTCCTAGAACTCATCAGAATAAGTCAAAATTCCAAAAATCTTTCATATAAAATATTCAGCAGGGCCAAGTGTTTCGAAATCAAAGTTACCCGCGAATCTGAGAAATGTCCAGTCTAGATCTGACGGTACGTATTGAGATCTAAATGTGTATTAAATGCATTTATCTCTGATCTGATAGAGCGTATGTTTGTGACTTTTCCGAATTTCGTAATGGGTTTCCAAATAGGTGGATACAACGAGGTGGGTCGATTTCTTTGCCTGCACGATTCCTGGATCTCAACCCCTGTGATTTCTGTAACGGTGAGGTGGATAGTGTTGAAGAACTAAAACAACGCATTTAAAATGCTTGTGACATTATTCGTGAGCAAACTAATGTGATACGTGCTGCATGTTATAATTCGTTATAACGCCGGGCAAGACTGTTCACATCAAACGAATGGTGACCATTCCGAAAAATTTCAGTGAACAATTTGGATCAATTTTATTTCCTATTTTTTTTATTGGAATTTTTGAATCAGTAATTTTTCGTCTCCGTAGTTTGAACTTCAAGAATTATACCGTTCAGGAAAGATCTTTCGATAAAAGTTGAGAGAGAATATACAAAATTGCGATGCAATCCAGCACTTTATTTACTTGCTGGAATGCATATGGCACCGTAATTCATGATAGATCTCTCAACAGAGAGATAACACGATGTAGAGTAGTCTTAAGATCTTGATGCCCAAGATTGTTTGCCCTTTTTTCATTTTCAATATTTTATATGATCAACTTCCGGCGAAATGATCTCTTCTCATCTCAAAAAACAGCCTATTTTCGGCCTGGGAATGTTCTCGAGATTGACTGTATAGGGTAGGCTATTGCCGAAGTAAATATATAATTCAATCATCCAGCCATTATACATGTCTAAAAACTAATCAATTCAGGCAGAGTGATTATTGAGGTAAAACTATTCAAACAAATTCAGCTATTTCCTAAAATATCTAGAAGACTCGGATACCTCAATTGAATAACTGCATTCAGTTATCATATTATTTACTTGATTTAGGGAATATGCATAATATCCACCCATTATGTATGATTTCTATACAATCACATTGTCTGTACAGTTAACGTCGACGTGATTAATTCGCATATTATTCATATAATATGGCCATTATATATAAGAAACTATTCAATTAAGACAGAATGATTATTGAGGTAGAACTAATCAGAAAAACTAGCAATTTTTTGAAATATCTAGTAAAACTTGGACAAAGTGATGAAACACAATAAATTCGAGTTTCTTGCATATGGCAGATATAATTTTCGAAATGTATTGATAGTAACTTAAGGTAAGCATAAAATAGGACAAAGTTAAAAATAAATCGCAAAATGAATTTATGATTATTTTAGGTCTGTTCAGTGCGTACGGGCGTGTTTATCACATCAACCGACTCCAACCTACCATTATGAATATGGTAATAATAATAAGGTAATTAATTTATCAAATTATCTACTTCATTCAGTCAATGTATATAATTTCCAGTCATTATTCGGAAATGCCATTCAATCATATTGTCTGTAACATATATGTACAGGGTTTTCCTTTTAACTTGGCCTATTAGAAGTATTTAGAGAACAAGTGAATATTTCGTTTTGAAATTTTAGGTGTAGTCTTGCGGATGAGGGAACCCTTCGCCTAAAATATTTTCAAGTCGACAGTGTTGCCACATCTATCTTAAACTCATATCTACTTTCTTATTTCAAATGGAACTACCTATATTTTTATTTAGGTATCGATACAATACCAAATTCCCAGTACAACCTACTAAAAAAAAATTCTCTGTCATGCACTGTTGCCAAGTTATGCACTAATTCTTGAAATTCTTGACATCTGCATTGCCAGTTTGGAAATGCAATATCTCGATTATTTTATATGGGAACAAAACCAAACTCAGCAGTCTTATTATATAATACATTCGGTATTTTGATGATTCGAAAAGTTTTTCGGAGATTTCGCTCCGAAAATGTGGAACTTGAAATTGAAATATTTCGAGATTTTCAAATGGCAACCCCATATTTGTTTTACACCATTCGATTCGAAATAAAAAATGATTGGTTGTCTTTTTTTAAACCAATTATTTATTTTGGATAGGTTTCGAATGAGATGAAAAACACTGAATTAGTTCAGTATTTATAGTCATGATCTATGGTCCTGTTTACGATTAAATGGATCTGTGATTTTGAGGTAAATGATTGAAATAGATTCTATGGTTGAGATCATAAAAAGTGTTCGATGATTTGTGGATACCATAGAAAAAAATGTTAATTGTTAATCAAACCTCGATTCAGTTGGTTTAGTTTGTAGCATTTTTTGATTCATCGGTTGCAAGATCTTGAAGTGATGTCTTATACTGATGGAGAAATTTTGGAGCTTCTCACCATTTACGGAGAATGCGAAAAATTATCGAAAGGACCTGTAGGGTCAGGATTGACGGAAGCCAAAAAATTGCTCCGCAGTTTTCGGAATTTATTTCCAGTCATTCTTGCTACATGTGGGTCCTATAGGTCCTTTCGATAATTTTTTGGCATTCTCCGTAAATGGTGAAAAGGTATAAAATTTGTTCATTAGTATAAGACATCTTGCAATGAATGATCAAATCAAATCAAAATCTTGCAACCGATGAATCAAAAAATGCTACAAACTAAACCACCTGAATCGAGGTTTGATTAACAGTTAACAGTTTTTTCTATGGCATCCATAATCATCGAACACTTTATATGATCTCAACCATAGAATCTATTTCAATAATTTACCTCATAATCACAGATCCATTCAGGACTTCAGAACGATGCTTGGCTTCAAGTCTCATCAAACTCACCCCTGGTTTCTGAGAGAGCGATCGAAACGTAGTTCAACGATCACAACATTCAACTTGACAACGATGCCAAATCAATTTGGGTTTCTGAAATTTGGTTCGGTGAAAAATTAACTAAACCATAATAATTTTGATTTGACATGAGGTGCACTGTAGCGAGACTATCAAAACATAGACAAATTAGTCATCATCAAAGAATGAAATTTCTCAACATCAGATCAAAAAAAAATAATTTTCTTTTCTGGTGGAACCGCTGAAGGGCTAAATTTCAATATAACACATTTCATCGATGGCCCATATATAGACACAAAATTTCTCTGTGTTTATGGAGGGCCGGCCGGACGGAATTTGGACGTAATAATAACGCCCTTTTCCATTTAACACAAGAGCTCAAGAAGTGTAAAATTTTTCATAGGAAAGACTTGAGGAAAGATGAAGTTTGTCAAGGGACTCTTCAGAATAATGTAGATCTGTGTTCAGTTGAGAGGCACTTAATTAAGAAAAGAGAAACTTTACAAACTAAGTAGAGTGCGTGTACCATTAGATATCTAGTGGTTCTAAACTGTCCCCTATCAGTTCGATGAAGTGAGTGACCCCTATAAGATAAAAAATCTAACAGAACGTTAAACAAAACCCAATTCCACTGAAGGGTGCGTCTAACTCCATGATCTGGCGTTTTTTTTGCACCGCCAATCGACCGCAGAAACTCAAACAGTACACCAGCATTCAACCGACAATTAGACAATGAACCATTAAAATATAGACGATTAAAAGGACTGGTGTCCAAGCCCTCCACCTCTCCATCTTTTAATTATGTACCAAATTGTTCATTACGCACGCCCCGCTTTCAATTGTTAACAGTCCTTCCATCCGGCCGCGAATAAAAGAGCATCGCCTCGAACTAATTCGAGTAGGCCGGGTTCTCCAGTATTTCACTCTTTTAGGTTGGTATTTACGACGTCCCAAGGGCCCGCATCATAGAGAAAAGCTGTCAATTAAATCATTAGTAGATTATAATTACACTATTCGAATCATAGAAGTCGACGTGTATACACACAGAGTGGAGAGCTTAATGACATACGGCTGTTCTTTTCTGTGAACTCAATGCTCAACGGTGGCTCTTTTTCTTTCTCTTTTAATTATGGGCTTCTCGAATGTGGTGGAGAGGTTCAAAGGAACAAGGTTTCTTTGAATTTTCAGGTTCGAATGTGCTCGACTTTCTGCTGGTTTTTCATTCAATTCCGGAAAATTAGAGGAGGCGTAGGAGTGGCGGCCTTTTCACGTGTTCGAATTATATCCTTGTGGAAATTTCCTTCTGATACCTGCGGAAGGGGGCTGTTGGGAGGGAAGTGTGGAGGCAGGGGGATTTCAATGGGATCTGTTCAGAAGAATTGAGAGAAATTCGTGATGACTCGTCTCAATGATATGCTTAATTTTTGACACGGAAGGTCTTGCGATTCAACCATTAATATTCATTCGTTATGTTCGATGGTTCACTTGGATTTCTCCAAGAAGTACTCTGTATACTCCGTTTAAGAATTATTGACATCTCGGTAGGCTGTGAAAAATCGACTTTAAGTTGGTAATAGACATAGATAGAATATTTTGGGTTGCTGAATTCAGGTTGGTATAGGAATAACACTAACATCAATAGTCTTTGCTAACATTACCCATAGAGATCTTGCTTTGATGATTTTATCGAAGATATTGGTGAATAATTATAAAAATTAGCTCTGAATTTGAGTATTTTTTGCCTTATGCTATTAAAATGGCTGGAATTCACCAGGATACATCGCGGCTAACAAGAAAACGCCAGGCAGTTTGTCGGTGTTACTTCGAGTTTTTCAAAGATTTGGCATATATTTCCGCTAGATTTTATCGAATTTCACTAGTGTTTCAGGTAAACTGTTATTCACCTACTCAAAGTGTATTCTGATTGATCAATGTCTCTTAAATTTTCACATTTCACCAAGCACTTTCCGTAGAACATTAGCATGGTATTACAGCCTGGAATTAGTAGTGGAAGAAAACCTGTGCGATACGATTATTCCTTCAAAGAGACATTGAATGACTTTGTTTTCGCTAGAATTAAAAACGATCCTTTTCGAACTGGCCGAAGAGCACCTAGATTTCAATCGATCAAAGTCAACATTATATTATATCATAAAAAAAATTGGATACAATACAAAAAAGTTGATCGAAGGAAAATTCTTATTGATAAACAGAAAAATATAATAAAAATAGTACGATATTGTGATAAATACCGAGAATACATGGAACAAAACGTAAAATTCATTTATCTAGATGAAACTTGGATATTCGAAAACGGTATTCAAATTCGTCAGTGGACACTAGAAAATAATCCAAACCAAAAGGTATGCCGAGTATATTCAAGGGTAAAGGCAGCAGGTGAACTATTTTGAATGCTGGAACAATGGATGGATTTTTACCTGGATGTGATCTGATTCTTGACAGTGGTATTAATGATAAGGATTACTATAAATGGTGAATTATTTCATAAATGGGTTATTGAAAAATTGAAACCTTCCCTGCAAAAGGATGCCCATCAATAGGATTATGTCAGCTTATTCAATAAACACATCCAAATCACTACACTTAAACGTGGAAACAAAGTTTTCAATGAGATTTTCATCTTTGCTATTGTATCATTCGTAGATATTTTAAGTTTATTATACTTATACTATATAGTACCCTGTTCACATTCCCTCTGCTAATACTGCCATTTAACACATGCTATATTGTACACAATTCAAAAGTATACTGAATAATTGTAAAATTGCTCATCAATCATAATATTCTCAATAATTCATGGACAGTTTTAAAAAATGAATATAAAAATTGACTTTCTCAAAGTATTCAACACTGAGCACTTAATAATTCACAAACTGGTTCATATATTGATAGTTACAGTACAAATTTCATGTACTACATAGATTCTAAATTTTTGTTTCTCTCTTATTCTAATAATAATAATAATATATGTTTAGTTCCTACAATAATGGGAAATAAGTCAAATAATTTCAATGGTTACTGGTTACAAAGAAGATGTAAGGTTTAGCTTTACTAGATTCCAAATATTCTAGCAAGTTGTACGGTTCAATATTCAGCAAAAATTCAACTGAGTCTTTTTTCAATATATTAACATTTCTTATCAAATGAAACTGTTTGGGTAACGCATTGTAGATCTTCATACACATGTATTTTGCATTATTCTGTGCTAGTGTACATTGTTACCTCGGGTATATATAAGGATCAATTTTCCTAGTTGGGTTGTTGTTCAGAAACGGTTCAAATAGTTTACTGTGGCTTTGTAGGACATATATTGCTGTTGACGTCAGGATTTTATTGCATTTGAGAACACCTCTTCAAGTATCTCTGTATTTTATTCTATACATAGCTCGGATTGCTTGCTTTTGTGTTTTAAATATTTTGTTTCGTGATGTACTGTTTGCCCAGTAAACAATGCCATATGAAAGGGTTGACTGAAAATTGGCTGTGTATAGGAGCTTCAATGTATCTTGTTGGATATGGTATTTCATACCATTGAGGGTGTAGATTATGGTGGTGAGTTTCCTGTTCAAGTTTTCTATTTGGGGGTTCCATTTCTTAATATATATAACGTTGAACCTGAATTCCCATTTTCAAACTGCAGTCGGAATATTCCGGCATAACTAATAATTATTCCATAATTCGTATACTGAACACTTTTCTAGGTTATATTTATGTTTGATGTTTTATTTCTATGATGAAAACAGTAACTTTTTTGTAACCAGAAAAAAAGCCTCGACTGGACGTTCATGGCCTGCTTCGATGTCAATAATTCTTAAATGGACTATATATACAATTCACAGTTTTCCATATTTTGCAGTTGTTCATTATTGAATTGAAACTTATATACATTTCGTTGAAAAATACCAACAGTGACAGATAGATGGCGACTCTGATAGCATAACCCTTGAATGTCAAAATTTCATGACAATGCGACCTCTTGAAGAAGTCGATGAATAAAGTCGAATTTTGGCCGAAAATTGTATTTTTCTTTAGTAGTCTCGGAACTTTCTGAACCATAATATGTAAAAAAATTAACCACAATCCTTTCCACAATTCCCTCACACTCCCATAAACCGCTTCCGCCTGAGGCTGAAAAATCGACAAACACCCCCACCCCCACCGTAATCGTGTTATATAAAAGAAATTCTTCAGAATGTCACCCCGTAGACGAGTTTCCTCCTTGACATATGGAACGGCATCAATAAAATTACCGGAATGCGAACTCGAAGATGGAAATAAATAGACTTTTCCCGCTTTCCTTGCGTACAATTCCGGCCCGATTTTTCCATGTCTCGGACCTGATAGTGGCTTTCCTAAGATTGCCGCTTTTTATATTTTTCCCGTCCCGTACGAGCCCGACGAATGAAGAAAAATACTAATATTGCCGATGGGTATTTTTCTTTCGGGGAAAATTCGGCGGGTAGCGCGTCCCCATGCGAACCGTGATATTTCCTCCATGAAGATCGGTAGTGTGTCGCGACAAAAAGTGAGAAAAATCGGCCGAAAGTGGCGAGGAAAATTTTTTCGTACGATTTATGGCGACGACATTCTGTTTCCCGGCTTTTTGTATTCATCGGGCCCGTTCGTCCCCCTCAAATATCGAAGAAATCCTATGACAACTATATTTCCTTCTCAATAAACAGTTAATTAATGAAACACAGTTATACAGGGTTTCCAATAAGAATGATACAATTTAAACATTAAGAAAAACACATAAATTTTTCAGAGAGACACAATTCTTTTTTTTCATTCGAAAGATTACATCATGCCATTATGTATTGAAGACAACTTCATTCAAATGACCACTACGAGTTCTCCGTCCATTCTGTCAACCCATTTTTTCATCACTTTTTCACATAAATTTGGCAGTATTTCATCAAAATAACACAATAACATAACAATAACGTTCAATGTTGATTTTTTATTACTCAGTTGCTGTTGGATTATCAGCATAAATATGTGACGTAACATATCCGCAAAGAAATAAATCACAAGGTGTCAAATCACACGACCTGGGAGATAATTAACTGGGCCATTCTTGAGATAATTTCATCACGAAATTTTGTTCTCAATAAATCGATTGTTGGGGCGGGTGGCACCATCTAGTTGAAACCACATATTTTCGAGATTATTCTCAACAACCGCAGGAAAAGAAATTCATTTAACATAGTTCTGTATCGTTCTTCAGACTTTTACTCTTCGACCATTTTCTTCAAAGAAATATAGACCAATCACTCCGCCAGCATGAATTGCACACCACACAGTGACTTTATCTGGATGTAATGTGGTCTTAATCTTTTCTTGTGAATTTTCATCACTCCAAATTCTGGAATTCTGTTTGTTTACATAACTATTTAACAAAAAATACGCTTCATCACTGATAACATTTTTCGATAAAAAAGCAGAAAATATAAATAAACGAAGGTTATGGTGGTCTAATGACAATTTTAAAAATATTTTACATAGTGAAACGTTATGATGTTTTCATGCCACAGTTTCAAATAGAGCTCCGGCAAATCAATATTTCCCGAGAAAATCGAAAATGAAAATTGAACTTCAGGTAAATTCTTCCTGATATTCAACGTACAATAATCTCGGAATACTAGGGGCGTTTTTTTTGTTTGGAGACGTATAATATTGCCATGCTTTTTGAGCGCTCGTACTACTTACACGAGGGCTATATCATTTCGTCAAGATGTCTGTATTTTTCGAATTTTGAGCCGAAAATGGTCTCAATCGACTATGTTCGACTCACTGATGACGAATCCGTCGGAAAATTCGAGTCTGTCCGTCCGTCCGGCCGTAAGCACGATAACTTTCGAACGGAACAACCTAGAGACTTGAAATTTTCAGTGTGGGTTCAGTTCCTGAAATCGGTTAAGTTCGTTAATGGGCCAAATTCCACCAGGGGTTCCGTAAATATGGCCGTTCAGTTTTGTTCCCCTGATTACTTGAAAACTACAGATTTGATTGATATGAAATTTTGCACTCAAATGTAGAATGAAGTTTTCAAGCTACATGTGAAATTTTGTCCAGATCGCATGACCAGAACTATAGAAACCATAGAAAATTGTAACTTTTGAACGGAAACGCCTAGGGACTTGAAATTTTCATGATAGGTGTGGATCTCGAATGTCGTGATCACGTTCATATATGAGCAAAATTATACTAGGGGTTCCGTAAATATGGTCGTTTGAAAATTAGTTTTCTTGATAATTTCAAAACTACAGATTCGATCGTGACGAAATTTTGTATACTAATGGAGAAATTTATATTCAAACTACATTCATCCAGATCACATGACCAGAACCATAGAAACCATAGAAAATCATAACTTTCGAACGGAAAGGCCTAGGGACTTGAAATTTCCAGGATAGGTGTGGATGTGAAATGTCGCGTTCACGTTTATCAATGAGCAGAATTATACTAGGGGTTCCGTAAATACGGTCGTTTGAATTTTTTTTTTATCGATAGTTTTGAAACTACGGATTCGATCGAGATGAAATTTTTTAGTTTAATCGAGAATGATATGTTAAAGCAATATTTTGTCCAGATCGCATGACCAGAACCATAAAAACCATAGAAAATCGTAACTTTTGAACGGAAAAGCCTAGGAACTTGAAATTTTTAGGGTGGGTTTGGATCGAGAATATTGCGTTCACGTTCATCAATGAGCAAAATTAGACTAGGGGTTCCGTAAATATGGCGGTTCATTGGTTCAAAATATTATTTTCCTGATAGTTTCTAAACTACTGATCGGTTTGGAATGAAATTATGCACCTAGCTGAGGAATAATGTATTCAAACTACGTGGGAAATTTTGTCTAGATCGCATCACCAACACCATAGATACTGTAGAAAATTCTAGCGAATTATCGAAAAAAAATTGGTCAGCTGAAGCACTGACATGAAGTCTGGAGTTTCGCCTAAGTTTCAGAATTTTTTTGACAGCTGTCGAAAATTCCTTCAATTGATTTCTAAAACTGGAAAATGCGAATCTACCTACAAGGTGCATGTACGAGCGCTCAAAGGTTCCTGCCTTCACGGCAGTGCTTTTCGTAATTTTTTATTTTTCAGATTCTTTGGAATTCAATATGGATATAGTTCAGTGGTTATTGTCTCTTATTTTCTACATTTTCAGCTTCGATTATCAGATAGGTAGAGATAACTGCGTACTTCATTTCTTGTAACTGTCGGGATGGAGTCAATTCGTTTCACTCAATAGAAATAATGGAAATCTGATAATATTATGTGGGGTGATGACTTATTCCTGAACATTGTGTAAGGTTTGGGCATTGTTGAAATAATTCTTAAAATGAATTAATATTCAGGTTAGGTTAGATTGAGTTAGGACAGTGTTGAAACAATTCTTAAAATGAATTAATGTTTAGGTTGGGTTAGGTTAAGTTAGGACAGTGTCCTATAAACTTAAGCGTTGAGATCGGGGTTCCGGAGGCACCGAGTGGATTTTTGAAAATACGACCGCCTAGCGGTAGCGTCGGTGAGGCGGGAAACGGTCTTTTCGACAGCAAGCGGGCGCCTCCTATTTTCACCCAGAAATATATGATAACAACGTTCGTAAAAGTTTGAAAATAGGTGAAAACCCATAAATGTTGTAGTTTTTTTGGGAAAGGAATGAGCTTTCCAACGGTACCCGGCACGTACCTATTTCGACCCTGAAATACATGAGGATAACGTTCTCAAAAAAATGAAACAGGCGAAAACCTATGAATGTTGTCGTTTTCATTTGGTATAGGCTATTTTCCGGGCCGTTTCGGAAGTTGCCTTTAACTACTTGAAATGAAGACCGAATTTTGCGAAATTCGTAGATTTTACTTGACGTTCCCCAACATTAATTTATTTTGATTTTTGACAAGTTGTAGTTTTCCCTATAAACTCTTGCATTTCTAGGTGAATCAATCCTACTTGTTGAATTTCATTTTTTTTTAAATTTATTGTTGGTTTCACAATTGTTTTTATTCAAACCATTTTGAAAAATATAATTATTTAGTGAAGTTGGGTGAATTCCTGTGAATTGTTGCAGAAGTAAATTCTAATGTAAGTTGAACGTTATGAAGGAGCTCCTCATCTGGACTTCGCCGAATTCTGATAATATATTTTTTTGTTCTCTCAATATTGTTTTGGATCATTAATTCATTTTTGTATTAGCAGAAATAGAGCCATTTATTATTATTATTTTTTCGCCGATAACAATTGGAACATGCGCTACATTTATGTTCGTATACATTTTTTCCAGTACCGGCTTTCGGTTTCTCTTTTTTTTTGTAAATCTTATTTTTTGATTTTCTGCGTTCATTCTGATTATTGAAGGTGTGAATTTCTGTTACTTTTGGTTTTTTGCCTTTTATTTTCCTTATTTTTTATATTCCTTATGGTTTTTATTGTATTTAGCTCTTTTTATGCAGATTTCTACTTCTTTTTTCTCAAATTTCAAATTGCAGCACCCCTGTTCACTCCCAATCCCGTTTGAGAAATTTCCATTAATACTAGTTTGCCATCATTGAAAACCATCAAGAATCATTCTAGATCTCTCATTTTCAATGAAAAATATTTAAAAATTGAAAAACACGAGTGGGCGTTAAAGTAAAAATTTACCCGAATAGTGAGTCAGTTAACTTCATAATGTCGTCCATGTATTCTTCTTGAATTTCAATCACAAATGAGCACTGACTTTGATAAAATAATTTAACAATTTCTGAACGTTGTTGACGCGTGTATCTTGCAATGATTAAATAGCATAACCTACTGAACACAAAAGACATAAGAAATGTTAAACATAATACGCAGTGTCGCCATTATAACAATTTTAAATTGTATCATTCGTATTGGAAAACCCGATATTTCTTTTAAACTTGGAGAATTTGACATAAATATTGTACTTCTGACAGTTAATATTAAACCTTAAGAGGAGACCTGTGCAAACGGCCGTTCATGAATTATCAGAGCAATCCTAAATTATGGTGAGCATGGAATAAAATCCTATAAAAGAAGAAACTAAACTCTCCTCCGTCTACGTTCTGAAATTCTGGGGCATCAGGAAGAACGAGGCAGCCAAAACGCTAGCCAAATTGACTCAGCCGATATGTCATAAATACTTAATGTTAAAAACCACATCCTCTGCAACAATTCGGATTTTTAAAGAGAGCATAGTTGAACAACCCAAGTATTGTTCAGTTTTTTGATTCATCGATAAACTCAAAAATATTTGCATTACACTTATGTATGTCTCTATGGAGGAATTGCTTCCTAGTCAAATAATGAAAAGAATTGCATAGCGAAACGAAGAAGCAATCAGAAAATAATTTCATACAATATATAGTAACTTTTTATGTAATATGTTGATAATTGACCGATTCAACACAGTGATGAGATAGAGCTTAAGATAGGTTCAATTCACTATCGTACAAAGACAAAAAGGTTTCTCATAGATGAAATCAAAGCAAGTTCAATGATAATTCATAGCTGTACATTTCTCCAGAGCCAAACATAAACAATGAAGTATTTTCCTTCATATAATCACAGGGTTTGTGTCTAGTTCTATAACATCTCAAGTAATATATGTTAATCCTGTTTACTGTTAAACCGATACCAAACGATCATGTTAAGAGTAATACCATCTCATGTTCGCAATTAAACATTAGGTAATTGAATTTTTAGGTTCTGTCCATGTATTTTGAACATTATTTCTGTGATACCATAAGCGTTTGTTCCCCACTAATCATTTTATGTACTCATTTCATTTTGGCGGGTTCCTACAAGACAGGGAAAGATAAGGTTATGTTTGCAAAATAAGATCTTCCAGAAACAAAATGAAATATGCGATGACTGCTTTTGAAATTCATGGAGTCAAAATAAGTCGAACATCCACTTACCTGACAAATCACACCTTCATTCTCCCTGGCTGCTTTAATATTCAAAGTTAAAACACAGTGACTTTGAAAATCCCAGGTAAACAGAACGTCTTCTTTCACCGTCAACACATTGAGAGTCTTCGAAATGTTCCTGGGAAGCCCATTCTTCACTATTTCAACAATTTGGTGCTCGCTTAGGTTCAAAAAATCGGTGGAATTCATGTTTGTTACAGACGATAAACAAATTTCGAATCTTAACCTACAAAACGAACAGCTGTCTGTTGGGAAAACAATCGATAAACGCCGGTCGGTTGGTGGTGCGCCCTGGCGGCTTCTGATGGTAGTAATACGCGAACTGTAGTTAGAAGAAACCGGATCGTATTATAGAAATAGAGATGAAGTTGGAATAGATTATTGTTTTTGTTGTTTCTGGATGACGCTTTCGATTCGAATAATGATGGGGTATAAAACGATGGAGATAATGGAAAGTTTAATAATTTTGGAACATATGTCGGGTATAGTCGTTATCTAAGACGATAAATGGACCGTCTAGGTTGTTGTGTATGTCTTTTGTCTCCTGGGTTATTGTTGGGAGATAGACTGTTCTTGTACAATTAAATGAATTATCGGGGTGTTTGGATATGATATATTATTTGAATGCATTTGCTAGGTATTCAGACAAAGTTAGGCCTTGGTTGGAGTAACTGATATGAATCAAATAGGAACATTTTCCTACATACAACATACATATAGTATTTTATTATGCGATTTATGACGCAGGAATATATGGATATTTCCCCAAGTCTGTAAGATTACACAATACACAGGAATTCAAACCCACCACTCTTTTCGTTTGCACCATTTCAACTAAACTTATAAGAGAAATTTATATTTGGCAACATCGGAGAAATCTGACAGATGTGATACATTAGAACTACTGTGTGAAAGGAATGTCAAAAATTTAGGGCTCTACACCTCAATTTCCGATTGTTTTGATACCGTTTTGGAGATAAATAATTCAGAAATATCTTCTGCTTCAATAAAAAAGGGGAGAAGATATTGAAATGAAGGAGGAACAGCTAACAGTCTGAACTTCGAATAGAAGCAACTCTATAAGATTTAGGTTGAAAAAAAATGTTTTCAATGAATTGATTTGTTGACCAATATAATGAATATGGTGTAATATGGCAGTTGCTTTTTATCCTCAAATATTTTTGGAATGTTCTGAATTTGATAATAAAGAATGTAAAATTTTTAGGTTGATCTTGTCCTCTTGGCATTCGGCCAATTCTTCAGTAATTATGAAGCAATAACATATCTTTCGAATGAATAAGAATGATTCTATTCATTTACTGACGCGATAAATTCAATTGAAAAAAACAAATATAAAAGACTGAATGAAGCATATAATGAGCCGAAAAATAATAGTAGTAAAAAAATACAAATACCAGAACAAATGAGTTATGGAAAACACATCAGACTTTGTTTAAAACGCAAATAGGATATAGAAACGTCTGAAAAAAATCAAGCAGAACCTGTTTTGAATTTGCTTAAGTCTGTCGAAGTCAAGGTCATTTTTATCTTTTCTTATAATAATATTTTATAATCTATTAATTTTGTGTTAGATACTGTAACAAAATTAATTTGTCATTTTACTCTTCGAACCATTATAATAAATAAGAAATGTTTTCAAGTTTTGATGATTTATCGGTGACACTTAAATCGAATTGAGCGGTGAAATCCTCGGCATGAGTCGTTTTATGTGACAATTAACCTAGAAATAGAAAAATAATGCGCCTTTGTATTGGAAGGACAGTTTTCACTTGAACCATATGTTATTCGACGAAAAATAGGTTGGTGGTAGTGACAGTGTAGGTATATTGGTAATCCTTACTGTCAACTGTCAGAAATATGATAATTTCGTAAAATTTTCCAAGTTTCAACGAACTGTACCTGATTTAAACGTTATTCCTGATATATTTTTTAGATTTCT
The DNA here is from genome assembly GCA_963966015.1 of Aphidecta obliterata. NCBI lineage: Eukaryota > Metazoa > Arthropoda > Insecta > Coleoptera > Coccinellidae > Aphidecta > Aphidecta obliterata. The sequence continues at coordinate 11,568,073 of OZ014434.1, read as the reverse complement.
AGGATTGATGATTTCTTACCTAACCTAAACCAATCTAGAAATAGAAAAATAATGCGTCACTGTATTGAAACGAACTTTTTCTTCTTAACTACATATTATTCGACAAAAAATAGGGTATTTTGAAGCCATATGTTGGTGGTAATGACAAAGAGTAGGTATATTGGTAATCCTTTCTGTCAAATGTCGGAAATATGATAATTTTGTAAAATTTTCCAAGTTTCAACGAACTGTACCTGATATAAACGTTTATTCCTGATATATTTTATAGATTTCGAGGATTGAGGGGGTTAAACACGTTTTCTAACCTAACCTAACCCAATCTAGAAATAGAAAAATAATGCGTCTCTGTATTGAAACGACCTTTTTTTTTTGAACTACATATTATTCGACAAAAAAAAGATTATTTTGAAGCCATATGTTGGTGGTAGTGACAAAGAGTAGGTAGTAGGTACATTGGTAATCCTTTCTGTCGAATGTCGGAAATATGATAATTTTGTAAAATTTTCCGAGTTTCAACGAACTGTACCTGATTTAAACATTATTCCTGATATATTTCATAGATTTCGAGGATTGAGGGGGTTAACCACGATTTCTAACCTAACATAACCCAATCTAAAAATAGAAAATTACGAAAAGCACTGCCGTGAAGGCAGGAGCTTTTGAGCGCTCGTACATGCACCTTGTAGGTAGATTCGCATTTTCCAGTTTTAGAAACCAATTGAAGGAATTTTTGACAGCTGTCAAAAAAATTCTGAAACTTAGGCGAAACTCCAGACTTCATGTCAGTGCTTCAGGTGATCAATTTTTTTTTCGATAATTCGCTAGAATTTTCTACGGTATCTATGGTCTTGGTGATGCGGTCTGGACAACATTTTGCACGTACTTTGAATACATTATTCCTCAGCTAGATGCATAATTTCATTCCAATCCGATCAGTAGTTCCGAAACTATCTGGAAAAAAATATTTTGAACGGCCATATTTACGGAACCCCTAGTTTCATTTTGCTTATTGATGAACGTGACCGCGATATTCGCGATCCAAACCCACCCTGAAAATTTCAAGTTCCTAGGCCTTTCCGTTCAAAAGTTACAATTTTCTATGGTTTCTATGGTTCTGGTCATGCGATCTGGACAAAATATTGCTTCAATATATCATTCTCGATCAAAATACAGAATTTTATCTCGATCGAATCCGAAGTTTCGAATTTATCGAGAAAACAAAATTTCAAACGACCGTATTTACGGAACCCCTTGTATAATGTTGCTCATAGATGAACGTGATCACGACATTCGAGATCCACACCTATCCTGAAAATTTCAAGTCCCTAGGCATTTCCGTTCAAAAGTTACAATTTTCTATGGTTTCTATGGTTCTGGTCATGCGATCTGGACAAAATTCCACATGTAGGTTGAACACCTCATTCTCCATTTGAGTGCAACATTTCATCTCGATCGAATCTGTAGTTTCCAAGTAATGAGGAGAACAAAACTTTGAACGGCCATATTTACGGAACCCCTGGTGGAATTTGGCCCATTAACGAACTCAACCGAGGCATTCGGGATCTGAACCTACACTGAAAATTTCAAGTCTCTAGGTTGATCCGTTCGAGAGTTATCGTGCTGACGGCCGGACGGCTGGACGGCCGGACGGACGGACAGACTCGAATTTTCCGACGGATTCGTCATCAGTGAGTCGAACATAGTCGATTGAGACCATTTTCGGCTCAAAATTCGAAAAATACAGACATCGTGACGAAATGATATAGCCCTCGTGTAAGTAGTACGAGCGCTCAAAAATAATGCGTCTCTGTATTGAAAAGACCCTTTTCCTTTTGAACTATATATGATTCGACAAAAAATAGGGTCTTTTGAAGCCATATGTTGGTGGTAGTGACAAAGAGTAGGTATATTGGTAATACCTACTGTCAACTATCAGAAATATTATTAGTTTGTCAAACTTAGGTAGGTATATTGGTAATACCTACTGTCAACTATCAGAAATATTATTAGTTTGTCAAACTTTCCAAGTTTCAACGAACTGTACCTGATTTAAACGTTATTCCTGGCATATTTTCTGAATTTCGAGGAGGAATCGGGTTAACCACGCTTTTTAACCTAACCTAACCTAATCTTGAAAAAGAAAAATAATGCGCCTCTGTATATTATTCGACAAAGAAAGGGTTGGTAGTAATGTATAAGAGTAGGTAATAAATATGATAATTTTTGTCAAATTTCCCAAGTTTCAACGAACTGTATCTGATTTAAACGATATTCCTGATATATTTTCTGAATATCGAGGAGGAAGGGGGTTGACTGTTACCAACGCTTTTTAACCTAACCTAACCCAATCTCGAAATAAAAAAATAATGCGTCCCTGTTTTGAAAGTCCTTTTTCATTTAAACTACATATTATTCGACAAAAATAGGGTCTTTTGAAGAAATATGTTGGTGGTAGTGACAAAGAGTAGGTACCAATATTGGTAATCCTTAGTGTCAACTGTCAGAAATATGATAATTTTGCCAAATTTTCCAAGTTTCAACGCACTGTACCTGGTTTAAACGTTATTCCTGATATATTTTATAGATTTGGAGGAAGAAGGGGTTAACCACGCTTTTTAACCTAACCTTACCCAATCTTGAAATAAAAAAATAATGCGTTTCTGTATTGAAAGGACCTTTTTCATTTGAACTACATATTGTTCGATGTAAAATAGGGTCTTTCGAAGCAATATGTTGGTGGTAGGGACAAAGAGTAGGTATATTGTTAATCCTTAGTGTCAATTCAACTGTCAGAAATATGATAATTTTGTCGAATTTTCCAAGTTTCAACGAACTGTACTTGATTCAAACGTTATTTCTTATATATTTTATGGATTTCGAGGAGGCAGGGGATTAACCACGCTTTTCAACCTAACCTAACCTAATCTTGAAATAAAAAAAAATTATGCGTCTCTGTATAGAAAAAACCTTTTCCATTTGAACTACATATTATTCAAGAAAAAATAGGGTCATTTGAAGCCATATGTTGGTGGTAGTGAGTAGTGACTTAGGAGTAGGTATATTGTGTTATGGAAATCAGAAATGGTCATATTTCAAAACGTTTCAAGAAATTAAAATGAAAAATAAATTCAAATAATATTACCGAAAAGTCAAGAACCTTCAAACCTCTTAATCAATTCAGTAAATTTGATCAACGTATAAATTATTGTAATATGATATTTTCAAAGAGGGTTCAGATTATTAAAAAATAATAAAAATGTGAATCTGTTCAAATGATTCATTGTAAATAGTTTAGTTTAGTTAGTTATGTTTAGATTATAGAAAGAATGTATCAAGAATGTAACTATGGGAATGAAATATTAAATAATATGGATGGGAGAGCAGGCGAAGGAACAATTGAGAGAAACGTCAAAGTAGAAGATTGAGAATTTTCAAAAAAAGATTGGCAGAAGGATTGATCTTGTAGGAGGAAGGATATAATGAATGGTAATTGGAAGTTGGTCAAGAGTGGATTTTCGTAGATTGAGTTGTTGGAGTGAATTTGGCAGGTAAAGGAGAGAAGAAGAAGTTGAAAGCGGCGTGCTGTGTAGAAGAGGAAAAGTTGAAAATTCCATATAGTGAGTGCACTCACCGATCGAACATTGTTTTGGAGTTTAGAATTATTAGTTATAGGTTATTTTGATAGTTGGGGTTGTTTTCTAGAATTAGTATATATGTTGTTGTACAAAAATTTCTTTTGTTTGTGCACCTTCAGAAACCTCCTTGAAAAAGAGTCACGGGAAAATTAAAAATTGAAACAAAATCCTTTGAAAATTGTTATTGGTTTTCTCGTAAATTTCAAAATTCAATATGAATTTATCTGGAACGAACCATAACAATTGGTACTAATTTGCATATTTTTGAAAAATGACATTGTCAGAAATATGATATTATCTTAATATTCCAAGTTTTAACGAACTGTACTCGATTTAAACATTATCCCAGATATTTTTCGAAAATTTGGCGAAGGGGGGAGGGGTTAACCACGCTATTTACTATGTGCGTTTTGCTAGACGTTCTTGGCCACTTTGTTACTGACCACCCGCTATTTTCATCGAAATAGCTTCTGTTTCCAACCATCTCAAGCACCCCCAAACAAAACGCTCAAAAATGCTAATAATTTCCCTCCCGGGGCAGAACAACCCCACACATCAAAAACCAACGAATTGCCCAAATAATTACCGCTGTTCCTCTACCGCTTCTTCGCCCAAGAAACGCGCAACGTCAAAAATGCCCGAATTCCTCGGCTCTGATAAAAGAACACGTCGTTCAGTCAACCCAAAAGAGGCCGCAACCTTTTGTGCATTAAAATTCTTGAAATACGGCGGGTCCTACAACCCTTTGGCAGAGCCGTCAAAGGAGATGCGGGCCGCCATCGACTGCTGTTAATACGTAAAGAAATCTTCCCTCCGGAGTACGTGCTGTGTGTCTTTCGGAGTGTTCGTATGTACTTGGTAGGAGGAGGGAGGTCACCCCTTTTATTTGTTCAGGAATCAGCAATCGCAATTGTTAATTAGCGCTACTTTCGCTCAAGTAGAAGGCTAAATTTCGCATAAGTTGAAATATCCACAATTCGCCTTCTGAATCCTGTCGAATTTTTCGATCGAACTCACCCCCTCTAGTTTGCTGTGCATTCTTCAAGTTCTTGTCTGATGTTCCTGCCATCGATATTGTTAATATTCCTACCTACCTAGAGTTGGGGGATGATCCTCTATCTGCCATCGTGCCTTTCTCACCCCCAATTGTCAACCCCTGCTAACAAAACATGCATTATTAAAGACATAATTTAAAATTTGATCGAATTTCGAGAGGTACGGAGGTGCCTCCCCAGCCCTCTTCGATACGAACAGTCTAATATCTGATAGGTATCACAGTGGCGTTCGTCAAAAGGGTAACATTGAAAGGAGGGTTTCAAACGAAATATTCCGTGTATGAGAGGATAAAAATGCTTGGGTAAAAAATTTTTAATTCAAAGGTTCATTTTAGGACCAATTTGACAGAGAATCGTGCATTTATGTTAAAAGAAGATAAGAAAGCCATTAAAAAAAATTACAACAGAAACCATCAATAATTCTGGAATCCCAGGAATCCCAATCCTCTATCCGAGTGTTATTCTAACTCACTTGTGTCACATATTATCATCACATCGTTCGACCTTCTTTCATCATTTTCTTAAGATAGCTATTTGCCAGTGATTCCCAAAAAAATTCTATTCTACTTACATGACACTTGGTTCGAAGACTTCGACACATCTGAAATATCCTGATAGCTAGTCGATATATCGAATAATAAATCAACCAATAAACCTTCGAAAAAAAGTTACTCCATTTCTGGTGAAACAGCCGATTTCATGCATTAGGTTGATATTGAAAACTTTATTTAGTTAAGATGTATCCACTTTTTCACTACACTTGAATCGATCGATTCAAGCAAATCGAAGATATTGGAGGTTAAAAAAAATTCACTCCATTTCTGGTCAAACGGCCGATTTCATGCATTAGGTTGATTGAAAACTTCATTTAGTTGAGATTTATCCACTTTTTCACCACACTCAAATCGATCGATTCAAGCAAATCGAAAATATTGGAAGTTGAAAATAAAAGTTACATTTCTGGTGAAACGGCCGATTTCATGTTTCCTAAACAATTTTTATCCTAATTGCATGACAAAGACTTCGACAGATCTAAAATATCATGATAGCTAGTCGAAATATCGAATAACTATGTATTCACAAAACATAATAAAAATTTTTTTTATTCTTAGCCCAAGCCCCCTTCAGAGGACGTCACTGGCCCCCTCCAACCAATATTGGAATTCGCGTATATTTACGATTTCGCGAATACGCCAGAGAATGAAGAAATTGAATACTTTCCTCCTGCTTTGCCGATTCAGGACCCATCAATGCAAATTCCAGGATACGAGAGGGCGGTACATATTCTTCGATAACTCCTATTTAAATATTAAATAACCAAATTGCGGTGTATACGCTCTGCTCGCTTCGACGGCATCGCGATTATTCCTCCCCGACAAAAAAAGATTGTCGAGTGTTAGGGAACGTTTGCATATACTTTCCAATGTTTGGCACAGTTTTATACACGATGTGGTTATTCTATAACAGCCTATATGGCTTATTTTTCTGTGGATTTCATGATAGTATTCGTTTGATATTTACTGAAGGGACTTAACCTGACCTAACCTAACTGTCAACTGTCAAACATATGACAAATTTTCTTAGTTGAGGAGCAAGTCACGACAAATCATATTTCCTCATGAGAAGTTTCTTGAAGTTGATATAAAAAGTGTTCTTGAATTGGAGATACAGAGGAAGTGGGGTAATTACTTGGATGATATCAAGAATAAAAGTCAAACCAATAGAAAAAATCGGCCTGCAGAGAATTGATAAATTTTTTAATGCGATCTGGTTATTTTGGCATCTATTTTGTGTATCATTATGGAATAGGCCAAGTTACCAACCTCCCTCGAGTCTGAAGTGCACTGAATAATTATTTTTTTATTCTTTTGATCGTTGCATGTTGCAATTTCAGATTCATCTCCTGACTTAGGCAGAATGTTTTTCTGACTTAGGCAGAATGAAACCCTTATCTTTCAGAAAATTTGATGCTGTTTCCAAATATGTGGTCAAATCTGAAGAGGGCTCTAAGGATACCTGAAGTATAATTGATTTCAGGGAAAAACTTGAAATATTTCGTGAAATCAAGAAATGTTAAATTGAAGAAAAACCGTTAACATTTCGACCATGTGTTATATGACATTTTTTGTTGAAAATCTTATGTATGATCTTCCCTTGAAGTTTGGCCCTTTTAAAAAAAGATACCCTGTATAGAATAAGCTTAAATGTTCAAAATTTCTTCTTCATCCTAATGTTCGTTAACCATTCATATTGAAATTAGATCTGAAAGAAAAAGAGGCCAACAAGAAGAATTACTCATTGAATTTTCCATTAAATTGATTTGAAAATAGCGACCTGAAGGGGTTCCTAATAGGAATGATACAATTCAAACATTAAGAAAAACACATTAATCATTCAGTGAGGCACACTTTTTTTTTGATTGAAAGGTTACATAATGCCATTATGTATGGAAGCTTCGAAACCATCCTCAGATTTATATTTAGCACAACTTTTCACCAAGTGGTCAATAGTTTCCTCTTCTTATTGCATATTGGGCTATCAACAGAATGCCATTTGAGGAGCATAATATTGCAAAGACCATGACATGTTTTAAATTTTCAAACTTTCCTAGGAAGATTGAAACCAGGAACTGTTATTAAAGGATTATTCATTAGACCCGTATTGAAGACATCACACAAATTCCATTCCGAAATAGTTATTTAATCAACTACTTTATTAATGACAGCGATTAATGGTCGAAATACTTAATGTTTGAACGTATGGATGAAGTGGAGGTTGAAGCATTATTTACTTTGGAACTTTTATCACATAAAAAATTTTCTGCAGTTTCTATTTTATTCTGAATGGAGTTTTCAATATACCCTTCTGCAACAGAAGTTGATTTCCAACCATCAAGACTTTTGATGGCTGAAAAATCTGCACCACTGTCAGAAAAAATAGACGCAGAAGAACGCCGAAAACAGTGACCTGTATACAAATGTGGTTGCTTTAATTTAAGAAAGTTTGCAATCATTGACGGTAATTTAGAAAATGTATTAATTCCAACTGGTTGTGTTGAGCATTTATAGTTCTTATAAAAAACGAAAAATCTTTCGTGTGGAGTGTGAGCTAGCCTCAAGGATATATATTGTCATGGAAATCCAAGAGATCACCAAAATTCAAGAATTTTTTTCAAAATATCGTATAAATTATAGTAAAATGAGTTTTTTAAGATGGTTCTGAATAATTTAAATGTTACCATAGAAATTGTTGTAAGATTATTAGTATTAAGGAAGCTGATTTTTTGACGGGAGAGATATGTCAAGATAGAAATATTTTTTTTAAAAAGTCAGTGTGGAAAAACTTCTTTGAATTATATTATTGAAATTGAGATTTGATAACGAAAGATTATCAAAGATTTATGCAGCCTGACATCATGAAGTTGTTGATTTGGTGAGATTCAGATGGCTGTTGGTTGTTGAAAGCCTTCAAATTCGAGAAGAGAACTGTGGGATAAAACTGTTCCAACAACTCATACCAGAAATATTAGTGGAACCCGAGGCAATACATCTTATAGCATGAATCACTGAATTCAAAGATATTCTCTACGAAATGGAGGAGAAATTTGAAGCTTGCATTTTATGAACTATATTTAGAGTAAGCTGTTTACTGTGAGTTTTTAATTTATATCTTGTTCGATAAGAGTCATTATTTAGAATTTATATAATTATCAGAATTAGTTTATTGATTTAAATAATTAGTTTTTGTAAACAAAAATTATATCATTTGTGCACCTTGAGAACCCCCTTAAAAAGAGTCACGGGAAAAATAAAAGAAAAATTGAAAAACAAAATTATAAGAATATTGTTAGTGGTTCTTTCACAAAATTTAATATTATTAATATCAAAAAAATTGAACCATAACAATATATCTCTTTATTATGTTTAAAAGTGTATGCTCATCATTATCCACTACAGTGAATATCCTGTTCGAATGTGTTTTCGATGAATTCACTGTCACCAAAAATTTGGATCCCATATCTTGTACATCCTTTCTCTGCAACCTTAACAATTCATATTTTCTCAATGCACCCGCTACTCCGAATATCAAAGCGACCTACAAATCAAACAATGATAGTTATTTCACTATAACGAGATAATGAGAATAAGTTGGAATAACGATTCAATTGAGTTTTATTTTTACCTTCGACATCAAGAAAACACTATCAGGAGCATTCGCTATGAATTCTGTCACATGTTTTTTTTTTTGGGAACTTTCGATTTTTTTGGGACTAATCCCTCTCTTTTCCGTTTAATAAACATTACCAGTTTGTGGTATCTGCTTATATCAGTATTCTCTTCCACATTTAGTGTTGATTTCAGCATCGAATATTTTGGCCATAAACCTGCTAGATGCCCCTTTTCTGCAATACTCGTAAAGTATGCCAACAAAACCGTTTCCGTAAAGTTCCGAACCTTCTTGTCCTTGCACCGAGATCTGAATTCAGCATAGGTTTTCTCATATAAATGGCGGCTCTTTTCAGGAAGCAGACTCAAAGTGGCTGCTTCAGCAGTTTTTGTCACATCTGGCGGCGTCAAAGGGAAATTTTCTTCGTTATTCATTATGTAATAGCGTAACGGATGAAATCAGATTCTGATCGAAAGCGAATAAATAAATTTGACAGCTCGATCGTGCTCCGACATAGATGCATCTATGCTCCGACTGAATATTTTATAATCGGTTGCCATGATCATCATGCATTAACACAAGAAATCATGCATTAATAGGGGTCATTAATGGATGATTTCGAGTGCGTTAAAATGAGCTTTTTTTTATGGTCGACGGAAAACCAAATTTTCTCGTCACTTTTATTTTCATGTTGATGTTTTTGGACCTGTTTCAAAAACCGTCCGTTTCGACCACGGAACTCTTGTTTCTCCAATAATTCAAGTCGACGACGGTCTGTATACAAACAAATTCGAACGGCTCTGCCTCCAATTCCCAAGAAACACCTTCCGCCGCCGCCGCCGACCCGCCGATACACCCGAGTATCGGCCCGGCACATTATATCAAGAAATCAAACATTTGCAGAAGATTAAAACCGGGGGGGAAATCTCTTACGACTACACGGCCGCGAATAAAGGCGACCCCCACCCCCCTTCCCATCTCCCATTCCACCACCGTATTCCCAATCCGATTTGTCGAACAGACGTACAGACGGACTTTTCGTTTATTTTGCCAAAGACTGAAGGGAATACAATTGATATTTCAAACACAAAGGTGTCACGCTTCGGCGAACGACTAACCGGGCAAATATTTTGCCAGAGATCACTTTATTCCGAGCTATCGATTCTATTTGTCTTTGGTTAATATTTCGCGGCGGTTCTAAGGAGACTGGGGGAAATGAGGAGGAGGGGGACGGGGTGGTATTTCGCTTCGCGATCGAGGTTTTCGGATTAATTGGCGGTTGTAAGAAGTTGTTCTGCGATTGGAGAGGGTGGGATTCAATGTTTGTTTTGGTACACGCTTTCGAGTGCAAGGAGGGAGGTGCATTGAATTAAGCGAGAGGCCAGAACAGAAGTAAAAACAGTCGAAGTAGATCACTTCACACTTTTATCTCTTTATTGTGTTCTTCGTTGGATTATATATTTTTCTAAGAGCCGGTGCGAACCTATCGAAATTTCGACAGTCCACTTCAGTCCCAGTAATTCACCAATACGAAGTTCAATAATTGAACAAATATTCACTCCATTTCTGGAGAAACGGCCGATTGCATGCATTAGGTAAATATTGAAAACTTCCTTCAGTTGAGATGTATCAACTTTTTCAATACACTCGAATCGATTGGTTCAAGCGAATCGAAGATATTGGAGGTTGAAAAATAAGTTACCTACTCAATTTCTGGCGAAACAGCCGATTTCATGCATCAGGTTAAAACTGAAAACTTCATTAAGTTGAGATGTATCAACTTTTTCACCACACTTGAATCGATAGATTCAAGCAAATCGAAGATATTGGAGGTTGAAAAATTACGCAAAGCACTGTCGTGAAGGCAGGAACTTTTGAGCGCTCGTACATGCATCTGGTAGGTAGATTCGCATTTTCCAGTTTTAGAAATCAATTGAAGGAATTTTCGACAGCTGTCAAAAAAATTCTGAAACTTAGGCGAACCTCCAGACTTCATGTCAGTGCTTCAGCTGATCAATTTTTTTTCGATAATTCGCTAGAATTTTCTACGGTACCTATGGTTTTTGTGGTGCAATCTGGACAAAATTTTGCACGTAGTTTGAACACATTATTCCTCAGCTAGGTGCATTCCAATTCGATTAGTAGTTTCGAAACTATCAGGGAAATAATATTTCGAACGGCCATATTTACGGAACCCCTAGTCTAATTTTGCTCATTGATGAACGTGGCCGCGATATTCGTGATCCAAACCCACCCTGAAAATTTCAAGTTCCTAGGCCTTTCCGTTCAAAAGTTACAATTTTCTATGGTTTCTATGATTCTGGTCATGCCATCTGGACAAAATGTTGCTTTAATATATCATTCTCGATTAAAATACAAAATTTCATCTCGATCGAATCCGTAGCTTCGGAATTATATATATTATCGAGAAAACAAAATTTCAAACGACCGTATTTACGGAATCCCTAGTAAAATTCTGCTCATTGATAAACGTGAACACGACATTTCAGATCCACACCTATCCTGAAAATTTCAAGTCCCTAGGCCTTTCCGTTCGAAAGTTATGATTTTCTATGGTTTCTATGGTTCTGGTCATGTGATCTGGAGGAATGTAGCTTGAATAAAAATTTCTCCATTAGTATACAAAATTTCGTCACGATCGAATCTGTAGTTTTGAAATGATCAAGAAAACAAAATTTCAAACGACCATATTTACGGAACCCCTAGAATAATGTTGCTCATAGATGAACGTGATCACGACATTCGAGATCCAAACTTGTCTTGAAAATGAATAGGCGTTTCAAAAGTTACAATTTTCTATGGTTTCTATGGTTCTGGTCATGCGATCTGGACAAAATTTCACATGTAGCTTGAACACCTCATTTTTCATTTGAGTGCAAAATTTCATCTCGATCAAATCTGCAGTCTCTAGGTTGTTCTGTTTGAGAGTTATCGTGCTCACGGACGGACAGACTCGAATTTTCCGACGGATTCGTCATCAGTGAGTCGAACATAGTCGATTGAGACCATTTTCGGCTCAAAAGTCGAAAAATACAGACATCGTGACGAAATGATATAGCCCTCGTGTAAGTAGTACGAGCGCTCAAAAAAAGTTACTCCATTTCTGGTGAAACGGCCGATTACATGGATCAGGTTAATATTGAAAACTTCAATCAGTTGAGAAGCATAAACTTTTGCAGTACACTTGAATCGATCGATTCAAGCAAATCGACGATATTGGAAGTTGGAAATGAAGTTACTCCATTTCTGGTGAAACGGCCGATTTTGTGCATAAATGGTAAATATTTTGAAAACTTCATTTAGTTCAGATGTATCAATCACTACACTTGAATCGATCGATTCAAGCAAATCGAAGGTATTGAAAGTCGAAAAATATTCATTTAAAATATTTAATGTTTCTGACAATAAACCCAAGATAAAACTGTAGGTAACTGTCTTTTTCCCCTCATTTGATAATTAGCCAAGTCCCTATATAACTATCAAAGATTTTTCATTCATTTTTCTCTTTTATTGCTCGATTTTAACTATGTTTTATGAATTGTGTCATGCTACTATTTATGTAATTATTTATTTTATGATCGTGGCCTTGATTATTTTTAAGATATACGTGTTTCATAATATATGCGCAGGATTTCAGGATGTGATAGCTCATCCAAAAATATGAAAAAAAAATTTCTCTTAAATGCAATATTTTCGAGATACAGGGTATTGAAATCGAAAAAAAAATGTCGAAGTAGGATTAGTGTATTCAGTAATAAGTTCTTTCGAAGATTGTTGAGTGGTTCAGAAAATAATTTTGAATTATTGAAGTTGACGTATAAAAAAAGGTTGACAGTTAGTAAAGACCATGTTTTTCAACATAAAAATAGATTTTTCTCGAAAACGGTCGACTTAAGAGCGCAGAGAAACTCTTTTGTGTAGAAAATATTGGCTGTTCAAATGGGCGTCTCAAAAACCGTACTTTTTCCATAAGCGTAGATTTTGGGGACAAAAACACCCACTTCCCCTTCAAAACCTTCACCAATTAATACAAAAAAAAAAAATTACGAAGAGCACTGCCGTGAAGTCAGGAGCTTTTGAGCGCTCGTACATATTGGAGGTTGAATAGAAAGTTACTCCAATTCTAGTGTAACGGCCGATTTCATGCATTAGGCTAATATTGAAAACTTTATTTAGTTGAGATGTATGAACTTTTCCAATACACTTGAATCGATCGTATCGAGCAAATCGAAGATATTGGAGGTTGACGAAAAAGTTACTCCATTTCTGGTAAACGGCCGATTTAATGCATAAGGTAAATATTGAAACCTTGGTTCAGTTCAGATGTATTAACTTTTTCAATACACTTGAACCGATCGATCCAAGCAAATCGTTGATATTGGAGGTTGAGAAAAAAGTTACTCCATTTCTGGTGAAACGGCCGATTTCATGCAAAAGGTTAATATTGAAAACTTCATTCAGTTGAGATTTGTAAACTTTTTCACTACACTTGGATCGATTGATTCAGGCAAATCGAAGATATTGAAAGTTGGAATATTGAAAACTACCCGATCTCTTACAAAACGTCAGGAAACCGTTGAAAAATCGAATAACTCAAAACGATTCCTACAAACAACTTCGAATCCGATCAATCTTCCTGTATCGAAATAGATCCTTTACATTAATGTTAAACAACCAACCCTCGGCAAGTGCACGAAACCTTTCCACCCATAAACTAGAAAACGTCAAAAGAGATTCGAACGGCAGATAACCTTTTAATAGCGACCCAACAAAAAATAAAACAATTAAAACATCCGACAAACCTAATCAATACGAATTTGCATATCTCATTGGAATAAATCGATATTATATTTTCTAATTGCTTAGCAACGTTTACCACACAAATATAAATATCCCCTGTAGTGTTTTGTCACGTGGAATGGTTCCTATTCTTTTTCGTCGTCGATTTTCTTCAGTGGGACGAGGAGAGGAGAAGCCTCGTCGATTTAGCCTCAGAGGAATTGATCGAATAACGTGACAATAGCAAATAATGATATCTGATATTCAGGATCTGTTTGAATTAAGTTCCATATAAATTTGATGTGAAGATAAAGAACGGTGTAATTTTGGTCTGTTTGAAAGGGAATTGTGTTGTTTTGGTTTATGGAGTTCAGGTTGATTGAAGAATTGATAGCGAATATAGAAATTTATTTTTGTTCATTTTGGAAATTCTGTCCTCGTTTTATACAGTTGGAATTCGAATCCACAGTCCTCCCACAGATGTTTAGAGTTAGACAAAATATGAAGATGGAGGGGAGAAAGAAATAATGAACAAAAATCCAGCATTGAAGACACCCCAGCAAGCAAAGTTGAACAAATCAATAATTGAATACATATATGTTTGTAGAAAGACTAATCATCCTCAGGCTCTGGAGTTCAGACTTTATTATGTATACAGGAAGTATAAATTTCCTTTTATAATTTCTATAAACATGACATGCACTCCTCATGTTACAGGAGGGGAAATGGTCCGAATTTAGTCCAAAAGGAAAACTTCCAATGAGAAGCTGAAGCTGAGCTATGGACTCCTCTCGAGATTTTTTATGTCCAGAAACTGAAAAACCAGATGGCACATTTCCTTATGTAACAACAACAAATGAATACTAAATTGAATATTTTTTTCACATCTGTTTTGAGAAACCAATATTTTTTTTTATTCAACATCCTGTAATAATTGGGAAATACTTATTCAAAATTACATGGATTATTTAAATTCAAAGGCATTGCTTGAGTGGAAAATACTCCAGATTTTCGTATAAGCATGGAATCAGTCTGTAGGTATCAGAAGGATGTCGTTAGTTTTAATCGACGAGATAAGTTCGAAAAAGACCACCCATGGACACCATAATCTACGCCTAGAAGTCGCAGTCGTTGAAAATTGTTTATGTTACCGTAGATTACGAACGTCCGGTCTCACGGGAAAGTTTTGAAGCAAAAAAGTGCTGCACTGTAAGAATTTAGGCACCCACTCGTGAGTTGTGGATTCTTTTTGAAAAGGGGGGTAGAGTTTACTTTTGGACAAGAAGAAAAAATCAGAGTCAGTCACTCGGCGAAAAGGGAGTTACTCGGCGAAGAGGGAGTTGCTCGGCGAAACGGGTACTCATCACGATGAAGGGAAAATCGGACGACGGTTTCGGTTAGAGAAAAATAGTGTTGTATTTTTCAGTAGAGGATTCTGTTAGATTTCGGATTAAGGGAATACTTGAGTTAGATCGTGCAAATAATTGTTTAAGAAGTTTATTTTGAGTAGAGTTAAAAGCCGTATTTCGTGTTTCGAGTGCGAATAAAAATGAAGGCCAATATCTTGTGTGGGTGGTTTAGTTTCCAAATAGGTACAAAAGAGAAATTAGGTGGTTCGCAGACCAAGGTAGGAAAATTCAGTTGAAAGCTTTAACCTCTATGAATGTGAATGGTGTTATTGTAATCCCCAATATTATTGATATCTCGATCCGAAGTTGATTTGATGCATGTTCGATTTTACGTAAGGAATTTGAATATTAGTTACGGTTGATTATTTGACCCCTCGTACATTTAAATTAGTATGTTTTTAAGAAGTAACAGTTTAATTGTCTGATTTAACTACGATTACGAGAAATTAGGTGAACTATAGATGTTTTATTTGGATGTTCTTTTTGATGTCTGTGAAAGTTTCGATTTTATGTACGCATTTTACCATCATTTTTCGTAAATGTAATATGTTATTTTAATGTTTCGAGGTTTTCTCTCCCGAATACCTGTTCCTCAGAAAATATAAGACAAAAGACTCTCTCTTCGTGCAGAGAGCACGAACCTAGACCTTTTCGGAGAATAGATGAAAATTGGTGACAGCGGAATACGATTAATAAGGGTAGAAACCCCAGGTTTTAGTACAAATTGGTGACAGCGGAATACGAGTAATAAAGGGTAGAAACCCCAGCTTCAGTACAATCCTAAAAACGAAGCCTTTGCGGATTCTTGTTGATGAAAAATTTTTGTCTCAAAATAAGTCAATGACTCTCCTGGTAAGTTCGGATTGAAAAAAATAACGATACAATTAAAGAAACCACCCCTTGTACAGACCATAAAGGTTGGAATAAATCCCAGGCTCCGACAAAACGTCAACGTGATTGCTGACGTCAGCCCATGCGAATTCAATCAGATATCCTCATCCTCTTTTTCCGACAAAACCATCCGTAACTGTCACTCTTCCGCCCCGTACAAACGATATTATAATTCATTTTCTAATATCGCCGAACAGGGATACGACATACAAGACATCAATTGCCTGAAATTTTCAATAAACCTCCTCCGCCAGACACGAAACTGAGCTAATAAATTGACAAAGACGTGAACGATGAATAATCAATTTTTCAAATATTTTACATGCAGCTTTTCAGTCGGAAAATGGCTTAATAAAAGCCGAGGCACGTTACAGTCGACCGATAAAAGTCCTGATCGATGTTCAGAGGATTTTAGGGATGATTGGGCGGGTTCCGCTGCGCCGATCTATAGACATTGATATCAAAGCTCATCTGCGGAATCGTTTGTGCGAGTGGTCGAAGGAAAGTTGAGCTTTGATGCCGTGCGATCATCGTTATTTCGAAGAGGTTTTGTCTGGTACAACGTCGATCATCCTTATCGAAAACGATCCTGGGTAATTCACTAAAAGACTCGAAATATGTAGAGAATAATAGTATATTATTCAACGAGCGGTAATGTAGGTCCTAACTCACGCAGATGAAGTTTGCAGCGCGAGCCGAAGGCGAGTGCTTTAATTCATCAAATGAGTTATGACCATTACCGTAAGTTGAATACTATACTTTATCTACGACTATAACAATAAATACTAATATACAAGTACAGAGAACTTTATTTACAAATCTCAATAGTTACCTATAACAATGCATTATTTGTGTTGATTGTGCTTCTTAGGATGGAGCAGTTAACGATGACTCTATATTCTTACCGCTACACCAATCTTGAAAATTCTTGTATACACCTTTATATTTGTTTTGGGATTTTTTGGGCAATAAATTCTGTATGGTAACATTGGCTGATTGTCTCATTTCTGAAGGTGTACATAATAATTCATCTTCACTATCTGAATTAATCTTCTTCAGTAAAACATTCACAATAATAATTAGGTATCAACTTAATTTGAGAAAACCTCAAAATTATTCAAGTGAGCTCCCCTCAATACCAACAATGGACTGTTCCCTTTCGGCCCATCGGCTTGTTCAGAAGCACAGAGCCAGGGAGTTATAGCAGTGAGTTATTATAACTCACGGTGTTTGCTTACAGATACTTTTAATTGCTCAAAAGTACTTGAATAATAAATATATAATCCAATAGGAGTAGATAAGACAGACAGGATTGAATTTAAACCCAATTTTTTTTCTGTGAGTTCAAACTGATCATTTGAGACCATTCTGGGCTTGAAATTTGGAAATTACAGACAAAATGAAAACACTTTCATTTATAAAAACAAGTAATCCACTATACTCCGTTTAAGAATTATTGATCTCGGTAGGCTGTGAAAAATTGAATTTAAGTTGGTAATAGACTATTCAGTAATATTTCATGTTGCTGAATTCAGGTTGGTATAGGAATAACAATAACATAACCCATAGAGATCTTGCTTTGATGATTTTATCGAAGATATTGGTGAATCATTATAAAAATTAGCTCTGAATTTGAGTATTTTTTGTCTTATGCTATTAAAATGGCTGAAATCGACCAGGATACATCGCGCCTAACAAGAGAACGCCAGGCAGTTTGTCGGTGTTACTGCGAGTTCTTCAAAGATTTGGCATATATTTCCGCAAGCATTTATCGAGTTTCGCTAGTGTTTCAGGTAAACTGTTATTCACCTACTCAAAGTGTATTCTGATTGATCAAAGTCTCTTAAAGTTTCAGATTTCACCAAGCACTGTCCGTAGAATATTAGCATGTTATTACAGCCTGGAATTAGCAGTGGAAGAAAACCTGTGCGATACGATTATTCCTTCAAAGAGACATTGAATGACTTTTTTTTTGCTAGAATTAAAAACGGTCCTTTTCGAACTGGCCAAAGAGCACCTAGATTTCAATCGATCAAAGTCAACATTATATTATATCATAAAAAAAATTGGATACAATACAAAAAAATTGATCGAAGGAAAATTCTTATTGATAAACAGAAAAATATAATAAATAGAATACAATATTGTGGTAAATACCGAGAATACATGGAACAAAACGTAAACTTCATTTATCTAGATGAAACTTGGATATTTGAAAACGGTATTCAAATTTGTCAGTAGACACTAGAAGATAATCCAAAAGGTATGCCGAGTATATTCAAGGGTAAAGGCAGAAGATGCACTATTTTGAATGCTGGAATAATGGATGGATTTTTACCTGGATGTGATCCGATTCTTGACAGTGGTATTAATGATAAGGATTACTATGAATGGTGAATTATTTCATAAATGGGTTATTGAAAAATTGAAACCTTCCCTGCAAAAGGATGCCCATCAATAGGATTATGTCAGCTCATTAAATAAACACATCCAAATAACTATACTTATTCGTGGAAACAAAGTTTTCAATGAGATTTTCATCTTTGCTCTTGTATCATTCGTAGATATTTTGAGTTTATTTATTATACTTATACTGTATGGTACCCTGTTCACATTCCCTCCGCTTATACTACCATTGAACACATGCTATATTGTTCACAATTCGAAAGTATACTGAATAATTGTAAAATTGCTCATCAATCATAATATTTTCGATAATTCATGGACAGTTTTAATAAATGAAAATAAAAATTGACTTTCTTAAAGTATTCAACACTGAGCACTTAATAATTCATGAACTGGTTCATATATTGATAGTTACCGTACAAATTTCATGTACTACATAGATTCTTGATTTTTGTTTCTCTCTGATTTTGATAATAATATATGTTTAGTTTCTACAATTATTGTATTACAATAATGGGGAATAAGTCGAATAATTTCAATGGTTAATGGTTACAAAGTAGATGTAAGGTTTAGCTTCACTAGATTCCAAATATTCTAGCAAGTTGTATGGTTCGATATTCAGCAAAAAAATCTTCTTTCAATATATTAACATTTCTTATCGAATGAAACTGTAGATCTTCATGCATATGTATTTTGCATTATTCTGTGCTAGTGTCAATTGTTGCCTCGAGTATATATAAGGATCAATTTTCCTAGATGGGTTGTTGTTCAGAAACGGTTCAAATAGTTTACTGTGGTTTTGTAGGAATATAACATACTTTAGCACATATATTGCTGTTGACGTCAGGATTTTATTCCTTTTGAGAACACCTCTACAAGTATCTCTATATTTCATTCTATACATATCTCGGATTGCTTGCTTTTGTGTTTTAAATATTTTGTTTCGTGATGTACTGTTTCCCCAGTAAACAATGTCATATGAAAGGGTTGACTGAAAATTGGCTGTGTATAGGAGCTTCAATGTATCTTGTTGGATATGGTATTTCATACCATTGGGGGTGTAGATTATGGTGGTGAGTTTTCTGTTCGAGGTTTCTATTTGGGGGTTCCATTTCTATATATATAACATTGAACCTGAATTCCCATTTTCAAACTGCAGTCGGAATATTCCGGCTTAATTAATTATTATTCGATAATTCGTATATTGAACACTTTTCAAGGTTATATTTATGTTTGATGTTTTATTTCTATGATGAAAACAGTAACTTTTTTGTAACCAGAAATAAAGCCTCGACTGGACGTTCATGGCCTGCTTCGATGTCAATAATTCTTAAATGGACTATAGATTATATTTTATAGTAACTAGATCCTCATAATAAGTGGGTACTCCTTAAAAGTTCATCCGCAGAAGAGCAAGATCATAGAAAGATTAAGAAGATTAAGGAAATGACGTGGCAGGTGTGAAAATAGTAATTTTTATATTTCAAACGTGAAAACGTAGAATGAAAAATGTCTTTCTTATCGTTAAGTTTGGTGGAAATTTTCAAGGGACACGGATTGAACAAATAAAAAAAGTCAATATTGCTACTTTAGTAAGACACGAAATTTCCACGAACAAACACTAAACTAATACTCTATGAAATTGACGTAACTGACAGATTCCCCCACACACAGACATATTTATCCAGCTCCGCCGTTCGCATAGATGGACCAGACAAAGGACCACAAAACAAAAATCATCCGTTCTCTGTGCGTTTCTCAGAAACTTCATTCTGCACCGCGTGGTCTCTATTCATCCAGTAATGGCTTCTAAATAATTCAGATTTCGATTCAAAGACGGTTCGTGGTTTTTATTCAGCATGTTCAGGAACAAATCACCGCCCCAAGTGGCCGATTGACGATGAAAACTCCCAACTATGGGTTGTGATAAATTTTAAACGTTCAATTATAAGAGTTTGTTGCCAATCTATGGCTGCACATATCGATGAATGGGAGAGACGGGAACATGGGAATAAACAGCGGGGGAGAAATTGAAAAAGACGCCTGCAGCGATCTTCGTATTGATTGGTCGATGGGGGAGTGGGTAAGGAGTATAAAAAGTATTTGGCTAATTGAAAAAAGTTTGATTCGGGGCGATGCAGAAGAGAAATTTGAAACAGAAAAATGCACAGATATTCTGCAATGTTGCCTCGTTTCTGTTCGAAGCAAAGCAGTAAATTGTCGGTGAAAGAGGCGATGAAGGGCTCACTATTGAAAAAATCATAAAAGCACTGCCTTGAAGTCAGGAGCTTTTGAGCACTCGTACATCCACCTTGTGGATAGATTCGCAATCTCCAGTTTTAGAAGTCAATTGAAGGAATTTTCGACAGCTGTCAAGAAAATTCTCAAACTTGGGCGAAACTCCAGACTTCGCGTCAGTGCTTTAGGCGACCAATTTTTTTTGTCGAAAATTCGCTAGAATTTTCTATGGTATCTATGGTCTTGGTGATGTAGTTTGAAGTTTTGAACGTAGTTTGAATCTATTATTCTTCAGCTAGGTGTAAAATCTCATTCCAATCCAATCGGTAGTCTCGAAATTATCAGGAAAAAAATATTTTGAACGGCCATGTTTTCGGAACCCCTAGTCCAATTTTGCTCATCGATGAACGTGACCGCGACATTCGCGATCCAAACCTACCCTAAAAATATCAAGTTCCTAGGCCTTTCCCTTCGGAAGTTATAATCTTCTATGGTTTCTATGGTTCTGGTCATGCGATCTGGACAAAATATTGTTTTGATATATCATTCTCGATTGAAATACAAAATTTCATCTCGATCGAATCCGTGGTTTCGAAATTATCAACAAACCAAAATTTCAAACGACCGTATTTACGAAACCCCTAGTATAATTCTGCTCATTGATAAACGTGAACGCGATATTTCAGACCCACACCTATCCTGAAAATTTCAAGTCCCTAGGCCTTTCCGTTCGAAAGTTATGATTTTCTATGGTTTCTATGGTTCTGGTCATGTGATCTGGAGAAATGTAGCTTGAATATATCATTCTCCATTAGTATTCAAAATTTCGTCACCATCGAATCTGTAGTTTTGAAATTATCAAGAAAACTAAATTTCAAACAACTATATTCACGGAACCCCTGGAACAATGTTGCTCATAGATGAACGTGATCACGACATCCGAGATCGACCCCTATCCTGAAAATTTCAAGTCCCTAGGCGTTTCGGTCAAAAGTTACAATTTTCTATGGTTTCTATGGTTTTGGTCATGCGATCTAGACAAAATTGCACATGTAGCTTGAACACCTCATTCTCCATTTGAGTGCAAAATTTCATCTTAATCAAATCTGTAGTTTTCAAGTAATCAGGGAAACAAAACTTCGAACGGCCATATTTACGGAACTCCTGGTGGAATTTGGCCCATTAACGAACTTGACCGAGGCATTCGGGAACTGAACCCATACTGAAAATTTCAAGTCTCTAGGTTGTTCCGTTCGAGAGTTATCGTGCTTACTGACGGCCGGACGGAGGGACAGACTCTAATTTTCCGACGGATTCGTCATCAGTGAGTCGAACATAGTCGATTGAGACTATTTTCGGCTCAAAATTCGAAAAATACAGACATCGTGACGAAATGATATAGCCCTCGTGTAAGTAGTACAAGCGCTCAAAAAGGCTCATAGAACTTGTCACTCACTAGCCCATCACAGCGCGAAACAGCCTTCAAAATGTGATCGAAGAAGTAGTAAGAATTTTGTTCCGAAAAGACAGCCATTCCTGGATGTGAGTTGATATTGCATTGTCCATTTCTGAGTCTCTACTCTCTTGCTAATCGAGAAGTTGGTTCAAAATCTTCTTGAACAGTAAATTCGAAAAATTTCACTATGTTTTGACGCATTAATTATAGAAAATTGAATAGGAACACCGCTGATTCTGAAAAACTGATGCATAAATCGAAAATAAAGTAATTTGTCAACGCATCATGAAAAGGGGAGCAGAGGGGGTGAATACAAAAAAAAATGTCGTGACAATCAATATATTGTTGATCAGAACCTTTCAGTAACCAAAAAATATTCCTCATGACATCCAGTTCACTGTCAACCTAGCGAGCTCAAAGCGAATAAAAAGAGGCTTATGAAACTTGTCTCTCACTAGCCCATCACAGCGTGGACAGCCCTTAAAATGTTACCAAAGGATGTTGTAAGAATTTTGTTCCGAACAGACAGACAACCCTGGATGTGAGTTTACATTGCATTGTCTATTTCTGAGCCTCTTGCTCATCGGAAAGTTGGTTCTAAATATTCTTGAACAGTGAATTTGAAAAATTCAGTATGCTTGGACGCATCAATTATACAAAATTGAATGAGAAAACAGCTGATTCACAGATTATTTCTAATGCAAAAATCGAAAATAAAGTAATTCATCCACGCAACAAAGAAAGGAGAAATGAGGGGGAGAATATCAAAAAGAAGAAACGGGACGTGAAAATCAATATATCGTTATTTTAAACCTTTCAGGATACAAAAAAAATGTTTTTTGAGATTCGGCTCACAGTTAAACACAACGAGTTCAAAGCAAATAAAAAATTCAGAAAAGCACTGCCGTGAAGTCAGGAGCTTTTGGGCGCTCGTTCATCCACCTCGTAGGTAGATTCACATTCTCCAGTTTTAGAAACCAATTGAAAAAATTTGACAGCTGTCAAAAAAAATTTTGAACTAAGGCGAAAATCCAGACTTCAAGTCAGTGCTTTAGGTGATGAATTTTTCTTCCGATAATTTGCTAGAATTTTCTATGGTATCTTTGGTCTTGTTGATGCGATCTGGACAAAATTTCCCACGTAGTTTGAATATATTATTCTTCATCTATGTGCGGAATTTCATTCCAATTCAATGAGTAGTTTGGAAATTGTCAGGAAAAAAATTGTTTGAACGGCTATATTTACGGAACCCCTAGTCTAATTTTGCTCATTGATGAACGTGACCGCGAAATTCGCGATCCGAACCTATTCTGAAAATTTCAAGTTCCTAGACCTTTCCGTTCGAAAGTAATGATTTTCTATGGTTTCTATGGTCCTGATCATGCGATCTGGAGAAAATGTAGCTCGAATATATCATTCTCAATTTAAATACAAAATTTCCTCACGATCAAATCTATAGTTTTGAAATTATCAAGAAAACTGAATTTCAAACGGCCATATTTACGAAACCTAGTCTAATTTTGCTCATTGATGAACGTGACCGCGACATTCGAGATCCACACCTATCCTAAAAATTTCAAGTCCCTAGGCGTTTCCATTACAAAGTTATAATTTTCTATGGTTTCTATGGTTCTGGTAATGCGGGAGGACAAAATTTTGCATGTAGCTTGAACACGTAATTCTCCATCTGAATGCAAAATTTTACCTCGATCGAATCTGTAGTTTCGGAGGAATCAGAAAAACAAAATTTCGAGCGGCCATATTTACGGAACCCCTATGCGAATTTTGCCCAATAACGAACTCAACCGCGGCATTCGTGATTCGAACCTACCCTGAAAATTTCAAGTCTCTAGGACATTCCGTTCGAGAATTATCGTGTAGACGGCAGGACGGCCGGCCGAACGGACAGACTCGCATTTTCTGACGGATTCGTCATCAGTGGGTCGAATATAGTCGTTTGAGACCATTTCCGGCTCAAAATTCGAAAAATACAGACATCGTGACGAAATGATATAGCCCTTGTATAAGTAGTACGATCGCTCAAAAAGAGGCACTCTAAACTTGTCTCTCACGAGCCCATCACCGCGTGGAATAGCGGATGCCGTCAAAATTCAACAGACAAACGTACATGTAAGTGAATTGATATTTCATTTCTCAGTCGCCAGACCCTTACTCATTGTGAAGTTATCTCAAAATCTTCTTGAAACATTAACAAAAAATTCAGAGAGTTTGGAACGTCAGTTATACAAAATATTTAATGAGAACTCATTGGGAAATTCGACGATCTTTAACTAGTAAGTATAACCGTTTGAAAAACTGAAGGTCTTGGTCTAGGTCCCAGAACTAGCATCTTTATCACCCTCTACCCTAACTATATTACCGAAAAAAAAAAATCCTTCGTCCTACACCCCTCATGAGAATACATCAACAGGACTAGAAAATATCATAATATTCTCATCTACTTATCAGATCACCCTGGTAACTTCCACCCATCCTTCCAAACCAAACGTACATCCTTATTCCCAGCCGTGCATGTATTCCAGAAAATGACACGTGAAGCCTTTCCTCCCGGACGTACGTCAAAACTTTTTCTTGTACATCAACCATCGCTTTCAAACGTTGAATAGGAACGTTATGCCCGGAAGAACATCGGCCACAATGCCGAACGCGAAAATTCGGCTTAGATTTTTTCGACAGGGACGCGATACATACGTTATGTATGTATGGAAATCAGCTCGTGCTGGTTGTATGTCCGGAACTTCCGAACTTTATTTTACGCAACGTTGATTTTCTTATTGTGTCGGTTGATTCGTGTTATTTATATTATTATTTGCGATTGTTGGGCTCGAATCGATTCAGGTGGTGTGTACGAGGGTGGAAGTTTGGAGCTTGGAGGACAGTCTTATGTTGAGATCTATTCTGTGTTCTGGTTCTATATTTTCAATAATACGAGAAGTAAATCTTTGGATTGTAGCGATTGTGATTTGTCTTCTATTAAGCCCAGAAAAAATTTTCATTAAATAAAACACACTCTCAGGAATTTGGTCTATATGAATATGTATTTATATTTCATGATATATTTCATTTTGTTGATGATTTTGTGCTCTATGAGTTTGTTCATTTTCTCTATGATTTCATATTATATATAATTTTTTTTTCTTTTGGGTTGGTCAATTTTTATGTTCGAAGTACTTATACAGGGTGTTTTCAGAGGAGACATTTTTTTTTCGACAGATGCTGGAACTGATCAAAATGAGTCAAAATTCCCAAAATCCTTTATATAAAATATTCACTATTTCGAAATCAAAGTTACCTGCGAATCTGAGAAATTTCCGGCGAAATGATCTCTTTTGATGAGTTCTAGCACCTGCCGAAAAAAAGCCCCATCTGAAAGAACACCTGTATATTCTTGTTTGCGCAATAGTTTTGTTGCAGTCATATCCATATCTGCGCGAACAATATAACAACGAAAAAGTCGAAATATTCCAAACCTGAATTTGCTCCGCTTTGAAGTTCTTTATGATTTAATATTGAAGTAATTCTCATGGAAATCACGAATTTATCTGTCGATTCAAAATAATTTGAATTAATGATCTAAATTTTGATGATACAGATTTTATGAAAACATGTGAGGAAAACCGACTACTTCTACTTATAACAATTGTTCAAAATGTCCACCGCCTTGTTCAATACCACACATCGTTTTCGCACAGAATCTACAAACCTGCAAGTTCACAACGTTTCTGCACAAATTTATTCTTTCGATTAGATCCTCTCGAGTCTGAACGAAAATTTGATATAATTTATCTTCCAAGGTGTTCCAGACATAAAAACCCAAAGGCGTAAGGTCAGGGCTCTTTGGTGGCAATCTTACCGGGCCGTCTCTCCCAATCCATTGCACCCCTAAATATTCATTCATCAAGTCCCGCAAATTCCGGCGCTGGGAGTCATGAGAGCTGAACTTTTCGGACCAGTTATACCTCCCGATCGCCTCAACGCTGAAGAATTCATTACATCAATCCCAAGCAGCTTAACGGAAAAATTCGATGAAATGCCCCTCGCTAACAGAAAAAATATCTGGTTTCAAATGGATGGCTGCCTACCTCATATTAGCCGGAATGTACGGGACTTAATCAATATTTTGGGGTGCAAAGAATGTGAAGTTACGGTCCGGTAAGATGGCCGCCAAGGAGCCCCGACCATACGCCTTTGGATTCTTATATCTGGAACACCTTGAAAGAAAAAGTATATCAAATTCGCGTTCAGAGTCGAGAGGGTCTGATCGAATGAAAAAATATTTGTTGTGCAGAAATGAGTCAAAAACGTTGTGAGCTTCGCAGTGTTGTAGATTCAGTGCGGAAACGATGTGTAAAATGTATTGAATAAGGCAGTGGACATTTCAAACAACTGTTATAAGTAGTAGTAGTCTGTCTTCTTTATATGTTTTCATGAAATATGTATTATAAAAATTCAGGTTATTTCTTTGAATTCTTTTGAATCGACAGATAAATTCATGATTTCCATGAGAATTATTTCAATATTCCATAATAGAGAGCTAACAATAGAGCAAATTTAGGTTTGAAATATTGCGACTTTTTCGTTGTTATCTTGTTAGTCATGATATTAGGGCAGAAGACAAGCAGCAGGCACAAACGTTGATATAGTCCATTTAAGAATTATTGACATCGGAGCAGGCCATGAACGTCCAGTCGAGGCTTTATTTCTGGTTAAAAAAAAGTTTTCATCTGTTTTCATCATAGAAATAAAACATCAAACATAAATATAACCTAGAAAAGTGTTCAGTATACGAATTATCGAATAATTATTAATTAAGCCGGAATATTTCGACTGCAATTTAAAAATGGGAATTCAGGTTCAACGTTATATATATTAAGAAATGGAACCCCCAAATAGAAAACTTGAACAGGAAAGTCAACACCATAATCTACACCCTCAATGGTATGGAATACCATATCCAACAAGATACATTGAAGCTCCCATACACAGCCAATTTTCAGTCAACCCTTTCATATGGCATTGTTTACTAGGGAAACAGTACATCACGAAACAAAATATTTAAAACACAAAAGCAAGCAATCCGAGCTATGTATAGAATGAAATATAGAGATACTTGTAGAGGTGTTCTCAAAATGAATGAAATCCTGACGTCAACAGCAATATATGTGCTAAAGTATGTTGTTATATTCCTACAAAGCCACAGTAAACTATTTGAACAGTTTCTGAACAACAACCCAACTAGGAAAATTGATCCTTATATATACCCAAGGCCACAATTGACACTAGCACAGAATAATGCAAAATACATGTGCATGAAGATCTACAATGCGTTACCCAAACAGTTTCATTCGATAAGAAATGTTAATATATTGAAAAAAGACTTAGTTAAATTTTTGCTGAATATTGAACCATACGACTTGCTAGAATATTTGGAATCTATTAAAGCTAAACCTTACATCTACTCTGTAACCAGTAACCATTGAAATTATTTGATTTATTCCCCATTATTGTAATACAACAATTGTAGGAACTAAACATATATTATTATTATTATTAAAATAAGAGAGAAACAAAAATTAAGAATCTATGTAGTACATAAAGAATTTTGACATGAAATTTGTACCGTAACTATCAATATATGAACCAATTTGTGAATTATTTATTGCTCCGTGTTGAATACTTTGAGAATGTTAATTTTTATTTTCATTCATTAAAACTGTCTAGAATTATTGAAGATATTATAATTGATGAGCAATTTTACAATTATTCAGTATACCTTTGAATTGTGAACAACATAGCATGTGTTCAATTTCAGTACGAGCAGAGGAAATGTGTACAGGGTACCATACAGTATAAGTATAATAAATAAACTTAAAATATCTACGAATGATACAAGAGCAAAGATGAAAATCTCATTGAAAACTTTGTTTCCACGTATAAGTGTAGTGATTTGGATGTGTTTATTGAATAAGCTAACATAATCCTATTGATGGGCATCCTTTTGCAGGGAAGGTTTAAATTTTTCAATAACCCATTCATGAAATAATTCACTATTCATAGTAATCCTTATCATTAATACCACTGTCACGAATCAGATCACATCCAGGTAAAAATCCATCCAGCATTCAAAATAGTGCACCTTCTGCCTTTACCCTTGAATATACTCGGCATACCTTTTGGATTATTTTCTAGTGTCCACTGACGAATTTGAATAACGTTTTCGAATATCCAAGTTTCATCAAGATGAATGAATTTTACATTTTGTTCCATATATTCTCGGTATTTATCACAATATCGTACTATTTTTATTATATTTTTCTGTTTATCAATAAGAATTTTCCTTCGATCAATTTTTTTGTATTGTATCAAATTTTTTTATAATATAATATAATGTTGACTTTGATCGATTGAAATCTAGGTGCTCTTTGGCCAGTTCGAAAAGGATCGTTTTTAATTCTAGCAAAAACAAAGTCATTCAATGTCTCTTTGAAGGAATAATCGTATCGCACAGGTTTTCTTCCACTGCTAATTCCAAGCTGTAATAACATGCTAATATTCTACGGACAGTGCTTGGTGAAATCTGGAAATTTAAGAGACATTGTTCTATCAGAATACACTTTGAGTAGGTGAATAACAGTTTACCTGAAACACTAGTGAAACTAGATTAATGCTAGCGGAAATCTTTGAAAAACTCGAAGTAACACCGACAAACTGCCTGGCGTTCTCTTGTTAGGCGGGATGTATCCTGGTGAATTCCAGCCATTTTAATAGCATAAGACAAAAAATACTCAAATTCAGAGCTAATTTTTATAATTATTCACCAATATCTTCGATAAAATCATCAGGGCAAGATCTATATGGGTAATGTTAGTGTTATTCCTATACCAACCTGAATTCAGCAACCCAAAATATTACTGAATAGTCTATTACTAACTCAAATTCAATTTTTCATAGCCTACCGAGATGTCAATAATTCTCAAACGGAGTATATGTCATTCGAAAGCACACTAAATGAGGAATTTTTTGCTGAAAAGAAAACAGTCCATAATTAATGATTTTTCATCTCCTTTTTGCCACACAGAAACTCTTATCTGGTAGCAAAAGTAATGTTGTTTCCAGATATCTGGTCAACTTTGATGAGGCTACAACGATAACTGAAATATAATTGATTTTATGGAAAAACATGAAATATTCCAGGAGATCAAGAAATGTTAAATTGAAGAATAACCGTCAACATTTCGACCATGTGTCATATGATATTTTTTGTTGCAAATCGCACGTATGATCTCCGCTTGAAGTTTGGCCCTTTCAAAAGTAGACAACCTGTAAACAATTATAAATAACCTCTCAGCTTATGAGGGATCTCGAATCCGGTCCCTTCTTGTGATATAGTTGTGACATATTAGGTATCACAAGATATGTTTTTGTTATAAAGCTGCTTTGTAATATGGTCGCTTGCGTTTACGCACAATTTTCCTGAAATCCCCTCAAGAAAACGAAAACCATAACCACGAACGTCATCCTCTCAATTTCATCCCCACAGCCTCCCATCGGCGGGAGACCGGCCGAACAAATATAAAACACCTCGCGAAACTTAACCCATAAAAGTTTAAGGCCCTTATTGTGTTCAAAACGCGCTGTAATAATGCCCAGGTTTTAATGCGGAATGCCCGGCTTATTCGCGCGACTGTTAAGATTTGACAACTTCGGGCCCTGGGACTTAATCTAACAGATAAAATTTAATTCGTCTTCCCGCGAAAGGTCCCAGGGGGACACTCGAAATTTTCGCGGGGGCCCCCCCCGAAGAAACGCGTTGATGTGCGTAGCGAGACGTGTATCGCCATCCTTGCGGTTTCTTTAATCCGGCGGTCGGGTTATTATGGCCCACCTGGAGATGAGATGGGGGTCGGTCGGTTTCAATTCCAGAAAAGGGGGATGTTGGGAACTTTGGGAGGAGATTTGCTTGTACCATCGAAGCTGCGTGATTATTATTTCGGTTCTTAGCCATATTTACAGTGACTTTATACGAGACAGTGGCGACAATAGGGATATGAGCTCGACCCAGCCGCCATGTTGCGTCCAAATTCAAATGAAATAGTATTGGAATAGCAGTTTTTTCAACGAAATATTCAAATATAAACTGAATACCTTCGAATTTTCATCTGAAACTTGATTTATAATTGGAATGGTTACTCAATCATTGTCTTTCAACAAAAAAAGTAATGATAATAATGAGTGGTGAGTCGATTTTGAGTTTTCAATCAAGATAAGATGATGAAACATAATGCCGACACTCGTGCTTATGAATATCCTTAATATTTGCTGAAAACTACAACGATTACATATAGTATTGTTTGAAAAATATTGCATAATCCAGATATGATTAGAGAAGGTGATGATTAAACAATCCTTTATACAAGAAAGTTCTTGTGGGAAGCACTTAGGAATTTAATGCACATGATCAGTTAGAATCATTAAATAATATTGAATAGACTTGATAATGAAGTATGAAAAATGGATACAAAACAATACACAAGAAGCAAGCAAACATGGTAAAATACGTTGAGTAGAAGCAAATGAAGGTCTTGTGAATTAAAGGTAAATACCTGGGATAACGCATGGGGTAAGTAATGGAAATCGTTGAATAAAAGTGTAGAAAGTTAGGAGAAGCCTGTATCTGAATAATGATAACTTTGTTATTATAAATATGTTGTTTCTCACATGTTAAAATCCAAGTATCTCTTCCACCCTCGAGGGT
This sequence comes from Aphidecta obliterata, assembly GCA_963966015.1. NCBI lineage: Eukaryota > Metazoa > Arthropoda > Insecta > Coleoptera > Coccinellidae > Aphidecta > Aphidecta obliterata. The sequence continues at coordinate 11,537,240 of OZ014434.1, read as the reverse complement.
TTAAGATCAACCAACTCACAAACCAAACCTGTTTTACCTTCCAAAGATAAGATATCACTGTTGAAATCAAAAACCCAAGCCAAGAGCTCAGAGCACAGAGAAGCCAAGAAGAGCCTCCCATTTCGAGGTTAGCTTAGCTTATCAGTTTTTCAAAGAGCTTCTGTTCCATAAGGAACCCTTCTGCAGAAGAATTGCTGCACAACCTTGTATTCTGCCTTGTTATTGATATTTCAAATGCAATGAACTGAGATGAATATTTCGTCACGATGTCTGTATTTTTCGAATTTTGAGCCGAAAATGGTCTCAATCGACTATGTTCGACTCACTGATGACGAATCCTTCGGAAAATTCGAGTCTGCCCGTCCGTCCGGCCGTCTGTAAGCACGATTACTTTCTAACGGAACAACCTAGAGACTTGAAATTTTCAGTGTGGGTTCAGTTCCCGAATGCCTCGGTTGAGTTCGTTAATGGGCCAAATTCTACCAGGGGTTCCGTAAATATGGCCGTTCGAAGTTTTGTTCTCCTGATAACTTGGAAACTGCAGATTTGATCGAGATGAAATTGGGCACTCAAATGGAGAATGAGGTGATCAAGCTACATGTCAAATTTCGTCCAGATCACATGACCAGAACCATAGAAACCATAGAAAATTGTAACTTTTGGACGGAAACGCCTAGGGACTTGAAATTTTCAGGATAGGTGTGGATCTCGAATGTCGTGATCATGTTCATCTATGAGCAAAATTATACTAGGGGTTCCGTAAATATGGTCGTTTGCAATTTAGTTTTCTTGATAATTTCGAAACTAAAGATTCGATCGTGACGAAATTTTGTATACTAATGGGCACGTTCATCAATGAGCAAAATTAGACAAGGGGTTCCGTGAATACGGTCGGTTGAAGTCTTGTTTTCTCGATAATTTCGAAACTATGGATTCGATCGAGATAAAATTCTGTATTTTAATCGAGAATGATATATTAAAGCAACATTTTGTCCAGATCGCATGACTAGAACCATAGAAACCATAAAAAATTATAACTTCCGCAGGGAAAGGCCTAGGAACTTGAAATTTTCAGGGTAGGTTTGTGTCTCGAATGTAGCGGTCACGTTCATCAATGAGCAAAATTAGACAAGGGGTTCCGTAAATAGAACCTTTCAAAATATTTTGTTCCTGATAATTTCGAAACTACTGATTGGATTGGAATGAAATTTTACACCTAGCTCTGAAGAATAATGTATTCAAACTACATGCGAAATTTTGTCCAGATCCCATCACCAAGACCATAGATAGGTACCGTAGAAAATTCTAGCGAAATATCAAAAAAAAATTGGTCAGCTGAAGCACTGACATGAAGTCTGGAGTTTCGCATAAGTTTGAGGATTTTTTGAAAGCTGTAGAAAATTCCTTCAATTGATTTCTAAAACTGGAAAATGCGAATCTTCCTACAAGGTGGATGTACGAGCGCTCATAAGCTACTGACTTCACGGCAGTGCTTTTCGTAATTTTTTTTATAGTCAAATAAACGTTTATCTTCGAGAAAACCAAGATAACTGCACAAATCACTAAGTAAACATCAAATATTTTGACGCAACATGGTGATTTATACCACGTGACGGGGACAACCAATCAAAAAGTGGACATCTATTGTCGCCACTGTCCTGTATGAAGTCACTGTAGCCATATGTATCGAACTTAAATGATGCCAACTCCAGAAAATACTGAAGATGAAACGTGGAATTCAATCGGTGCAAGCATGGAAATCTCCAAGATTACCGAACCGGCTACCGCCCTAAACCTCAGGTTCCACCTTCGGCGTTTCCGACAAAGCACCCGGACGCCCGGGCGCCCGTCTCCTCGGCGAATTGATTAAAGATCGGAAGATCGGGACCGGGGAGGATCACAAAAGTAAGTTCGACGAAGCGATAAATCTAGGGGATGGTGTCCCCAAAGTCCGGCGCGGGTCCGGGGGCATCGAAATTGTCAATTAAACGGTTTTAACACTTGAACTAATGTTGACCCTCTAGATAAATTGCTTGGACCCTCGGGCGGCCCGGTATCGGGGTTTAATTATATGAAATATTTGTGGTCTTGGCCTTTCCCCGAAGAAGGCCAGTGGCTCCTAATGGGGTAATGGATATCGTGGTAGTTATGAAGTTATTAGTGTTGGCGATAATGGGGCCGATTCGATGGAGCGATGGGGGGATGCGTGGTGTAGTTTATCAATGACTTGGGGGAGGGGGATTGGACAAGTTCGAATTTTTGTTGTGTATGGTTCTTATCTTGTGAGAATGTTTGGATATAAGTTATGATGTATATTATGTCCACTTGAGACAAGCATTGGTCGAATCAAACTATATCAAATAAGGAAAGTCGAATTCAGCAAGGAAATTGTGTTTTGACGGTTGCTTTCTGTGGAAGATAGCGTTAAAATTTCGTTCAAATAATGTTTTTGAAATTTTTGTGGTACATTCGAGGTGTTAATGCGCCAGTTCAGTTCGTAAATATGCGCAATCCAAACGAGCGGTAATGTAGGTCATAACTCACGAAGATGAATTTTGCAGCACGAGCCGAAGGCGAGTGCTTTAATTCATCAAGTGAGTTATGACCATTACCGCAAGTTGAATACTATACTTTATCTAACAATAAATATAATACTAAGATACAAGTACAGAGAAAGAACTTTAATTAAAAATCTCAATAATTACCTATAACAATGCATTATTTGTGTTGATTGTGCTTCTTAGCATGGGGTAGAAGGTCCGTAAGGGAAGGGCGGAGCGTCAAAATTATTCGAGTGACATTACTCAATTGCAATAATGGACTGTTCCCTTTCGGCCAATCGGCTTATTCAGAAGTAAGAACCAGGGAGTTATAGTAATGAGTAATTATAACTCACGTTGTTTGTTTGCAGATACTATTAATTGCTCAAAAGTAGTTGAATAATGAATATATAATTCAATAGGAGTAGATGAATATATTTTGTATCGATTCGGTTGATACTCTCGTAAAATTGAATGAATTAATCGTCGAAATTATCTGATTCAATTACGCTCATGTGTATTTTTGTAAAAAGTTCCAATTTGTTAATGCATTTTACCATAAATATAAATTAAGTTTCTTTTTGAGCGCTCGTACTACTTACACGAGGGCTATATCATTTCGTCACGATGTCTGTATTTTTCGAATTTTGAGCCGAAAATGGTCTCAATCGACTATGTTCGACTCACTGATGACGAATCCGTCGGAAAATTCGAGTCTGTACGTCCGGCCGGCCGTAAGCACGATAACTCTCGAACGGAACAACCTAGAGACTTGAAATTTTCAGTGTGGGTTCAGTTCCCGAATGGCTCGGTTAATTTCGTTAATGGGCCAAATTCCACCAGGGGTTCCGTAAATATGGCCGTTCAAAGTTTTGTTTCCCTGATTACTTGAAAACTACAGATTTGATCGAGATGAAATTTTGCACTCGAATGGAAAATGAGGTGTTCAAGCTACATGTGGAATTTTGTCCAGATCGCATGACCAGAACCATAGAAACCATAGAAAATTGTAACTTTTGAACGGAAACGCCTAGGGACTTGAAATTTTCAGCATAGGTGTGGATCTTGAATGTCGTGATCACGTTCATCTATGAGCAACATTATACAAGGGATTCCGTAAATACGGTCGTTTGAAATTTTGTTTTTTCGATAAATTCGAAACTACGGATTCGATCGAGATGAAATTTTGTATTTTAATCGAGAATGATATATATTGAAGCAATATTTTGTCCAGATCACCAGAACCATAGAAACCATAGAAAATTCTAACTTTTGAACGGAAAGGCCTAGGAATTTGAAATTTTCAGGGTGGGTTCGGATCGCAAATTTCACGGTCACGTTCATCAATGAGCAAAATTAGACTAGGGGATCCGTAAATAGTTTCGAAACTACTGATCGGATTGGAATGAAATTATGCACCTAGCTCAGGAATAATGTATTCAAACTACGAGCAAAATTTTGTCCAGATCGCATCACTAAGACCATAGATACCGTGGAAAATTCTAGCGAATTATCGGAAAAAATTGATCAGCTGAAGCACCGACATGAAGTCTGGTGTTTTGCCTAAGTTTCAGGATTTTTTTGACAGCAGTCAAACATTCCTTCAATTGATTTCTAAAACTGGAAAATGCGAATCTACCTACAAGGTGCATGTACGAGCGCTCAAAAGCTCCTGCCTTCACGGCAGTGCTTTTCGTAATTTTTTTTTATTTTTGGGGTTTTCTTTCTCTGATAACCTGTTCCTCAGAAAATGACAAAAGAAAAGACTCCCTCTTTGTGCAGGGAGCACGAACTTCGAGTTCTTTTCGGACAGTTAGGTAAATGGATATTGTAACTATCGTAACTCCAATCCCAAATTATTACAGAAGATGCTGTACAATTGGGATTTTGTGAGGGTCCAAATTAATTCAATTTTTCAACACTTCTTAGCAAGTACTCAGACAGTTTTTTTTGAGACATTCGAGGACTTTGGTCAATTCATGTTCTAAGATCTTCAACAACTTCTTCAGAAACTTGAGGTCTTTATGTCGATGTAAAATATCCGTATTCACGTTATTTCATACCACGAAACATCTTCAGATATTTGCATGTAAATTTCAATATAAGTATGTATTTCTTGGGAGCCTTCGAACCATATGTTATACAGGGTTACAGGGAAAGTCGTACTGAATATTAAAGGACGTTATTATTCAGGTTATTTTTGATGGATTTGATTCTATAATATGATGTCCGAAACGTAACCGTTATGGAGATATTGAGTTTTGAAGATTTTTCAAAAAATCCGTTTTTGGCTTTTTTATCAATTTTTTTCGGAATGGATCTCCTGAGAGCTGTTTCTTTGATGTATCGAGTTGGAGGGTGTTCCAATCAATAAAAATGATCAACAGAAAATGAACCTACTACTAACAGCTTAATAAGACTGCTCGACAACGGTTAGAATCAAAGAACTTTCAGTAAGTGTTTTTAACTTTGAAGCGCTTTTTTTGGAAAAAACTTCATGGATTTTTTTCTGCAAATAAGTTCAAAAACTTTTACGTTTTCTCAGCTATTCAAAAAGGTAAAACACTACCTATTAAATAGGCAAAATATTGACCAAATAACAGTTAAGGTAGTAGAGGGTAAATTTTTAGTTTGAGATAGGAGTAGCTTAAATAGGCAGGAAGTATAGCCCTATCAAGTAATTCGATATTATGGCCAACCACACATTTAGACTGAATCTTCTTTATGACCTTCTTGTTCTTTTTTTTTGGGTTATTTTGCGCTTTGGGAGCCCAATAATGGGCGTTATGATAATTTGTGATACCGTCTTCATCAAAGTTCGACTCATCTGTCCACACGAAAAAAAGACCGGATCTTCTATATCAGCATTGAGCATACATCTGCAAAAGTCTAGTAGCCCCAATGGATCCCCTTCTTCAGTTACCATCACTGGCGTATAATGGTAAGGGTATTGCCAAGAGGTGTGCATTACGAACCAGACTTTCGGATGGGAAATACCAAGCCGTAGAGCGATAACATTTTTTGTTGACGTGGTTGGGACGGCTCCAAAGTATTTCATTTGCTTCGTCGTCGTCGTGATCAAGAATACAAGATCTTCCCATGTCAATGCCTCGTACTAGAACAGAGCCAGTTACTCGTAGTCTTCGATAAACTTTGTCAAAAACGCCAATATCAGGTACTCGACGAGTAGGATACCGTCGCAAGTATTTATTGCGTGCACGCAACTGCACTCCTACGGAAAATCCATAACACATTAGGATGTCAGCATATTCCTCGTTAGTAAATGTTGACATGTTCACAATACAAATAAAAGTCCAGCCACAAGCCACGTAACACAGTAAGAAGATGCAACAGTCCAAAAATCCAAGCCAAGTCGCGTTTTTACAGAAAATTACAGATAACACATATCTACCACGAAAGAATCGCATGAGCAGACTATACGCCAAGATTTAAAATGACATACCTGAAACTGTATGTCTTCGTCTCCCGAGCACAAAAAATAGCTAGAATACGTTAGTAAAAAAGAGAAAAACAGAAATATTTTTATAATTTATGTTCGACATGGCCGCCGCTACCTACCTTAACTTTCATTTGATCAATGTTTTGACTATTTAATAGCAAGTGTTGTAACTTTTTGAAAAGCTGAAGAGACGTAGAAGTTTTCAAACTTATCTGCAGAATATTTTTCATGAAGTTTTTCTGAAAAAAAGCGCTTAAAAGTTAAAAACACTTAGTGAAAATTCTTTAATTCTAACCGTTGTCGAGCAGTCTTATTAAGCTTTTAGTAGTAGGTTCTGCTGATGTTGATCATTATTATTTATTGACATGCCCTCTAACTAGATACATCAAAGAACAGCCCCTAGGAGCTCCAATCCGAAAAAACTCGATAAAAAAGCCAAAAAATAAAGGATTTTTTTTTTTTAATTTCAAAACTCAATATCTCCATAACGGTTATGTTTCGGACACCATATCAGAAATCAGAAATGAACCTGAATAATAACGTCCTTCAATATTCAGTACGACTTTTCCTGTAACCCTGTATACCCGAAGGATGTTCGGAAAAACCATCAAGTAATCCCGTCTCCCCCGTCCATCTCCCGGCCTCGATAAGATATTCGGCACTCGCACGAACAAATGAAAAAACCATCAATTTTTCATCATCTCCAGATGACTCTAATAGTTTCCTCATACCATGCGGCATATTCCTACTGTCGCATCGGATCACTGGGAGAATGCGTCGCAGGAGAGGCCCCGGCGGCGGCGGCCTGCTTGATTGATATTCCGATCGGATCGGAAAACGCAAACAATAATATTTCAAAAGGACCATTAGACCAACAACTCCATCCGACATGACGAACGACGTGCTGGAGCATCGTCTCCTCAGTCGTCATATTGATACACCAGTCAGGTACACTCTCTATACCACGGGGAATGCTCTATCAATATGATACAGGAGGAACGGTCGCCTGTCACTTGTTCTCGGTAATATATCGGGTGTCAACGGTGTAATATTTTTCCTTTATCTTTTCAATCGTGGATATTATTTGATCGTGACAATTGCTCTCTGGATGTAGTGGTGGCGGAGGGAGTTTTCTTCCAGGTTTGTTCATTCATTCGGTGTAGATTATCATACAGAGTGGTATTATAATAATTCAGTTTTTTTGTAATAACTTCCGAACGACTCAACTGATTCTGGTAATTTTTTGACTTTGAGTCAAAACATATATCAGTAATGATTTGTTTTCAATACCTTCCCCATAAGTCCTCCAGATCGCCAAGAACGGACTGACCCTAGCACAGAAACTTTTTTGTTGTTGAAGATGTCGGCGAACTTCCTACATTCATGTATTTTATCATTAATTTTGCAAAAAAACGGTGAAACATGGAAAAAATACACCATTTTCGAGTTACAAGCATATTAATGATTGAATATCCAAATATTTTTTCATGAATATTGCCAGCTATTTTACGAAGAAATATTGACGAAGAAATATTTTGATATTCAATCATGAAAACGCTTGTAACTCAAAAACGGTGTATTTTTCTAATGTTCCACTGGTATACCTTTTTTTTGCCAAATTAATGATAAAATACATAAATGAAGAAATTTCGCCGATATCTTCAACGAAAAAAAAGTTTCTGACCATTAAGTACTAGGGTCAGTCCGTTCTTGGCGATCTGGAGGACTTATGGGGAAGTTGTTGGGAACAAATCATTACTGATATTTGTATTGACTCGAATTCGAAATATTACCAGAATCAGTTGAGTCGTTCGGAAGTTATTACAAAAAAATTGAATTATGGATGTACCATTTGGAGGCACATATCTTCGCAGGGGGTCGTCGTAGGAAAAAAAACAGCACTCCTGACTTGTCTTTATATACCTTATTTATTCACACCTGAGAAAAAGTCACGTTGTGTCGGGACACCCTATTTAATGACATAATCCAAACCCCATATTCCTCAAATGAGCCATTTATCTAAGATTCATTCAAAATACATATAACAATGTAATATTATGCAAGGTTGCAATATGCAGCCGGGTATTCATCCTGGAAGTTATTTATTTGTTATTTCCTTTCTAAATAAGGCTAGGTTATAAATACCTATTCCAACCATCATTCATCGAAAAAAATTTCAGTAAAATATTAACTGTATCAAAGATAGATCGGATCATCCATCGTTGTAAATTAAGTTTCTTTCAAAAACTTTTCATCATAAAAAATATGATTATATATGTATATATTGTTATGGTTCGTTAAGGATAATACATAATATTAAATTTTGAAATTTCCAAAATCCACTAACAATATTCAAAGACTTTTGTTTTAATTATATATATTCAATTTTGCGCGAGACCTCTCAAAGAGGGTTCTAAAATGAACAATCAGAAGAAATTTTTTCAATAAAATTATATAATCAACAATCTAATTTTACAAAATCAACCCCAACCATCAAAAGGAACTAAAACTTATAAATCTAAACTCTAACCAACGATCAATAGGTGATTGCACTCAGTATGTCCAGCTATCTCCAATTTCAATTCTCCTCCTTATAACCAGCACGCTGTTTTGATATCTCCTTCACTCGCCAAATCGCCGAATACTATCAACTATACTTTTCTTTTTTCAAACCAATTTTTCTGCAAACTTTCTGAAAAATCAGTCTCCACTCTGACGTTTTTCTATCAATTGTCAACTGGCCTCCTTTTTCCTTCCAAATTATTTCGTATCGCATTTTCCTTGGTATTCCAACATTCTTGATCCATTCTTTTCACTTCTCCATTTCATATACATCACAAACATAACTAAACTAAACGAAACTATTCAAAATTAATAATTTTAACAAATTCATATTCTTCTCATTTTCAAATAATATGAACCCTCTTTGAAAATATAATAATACAATAATTTATAAATTGATCGAATTTCCTAAATTGACTATAAGATGTTTGAAGGTTCTTGAATTTTTTGTGATATGTTTGAATTTATTTTATTCTGAATTCTTGAAACGTTTGAGAAATATAACCATGAACTTGACAAATCGAATGAAGAAACTAAAATTTGATCAATCGTACAAAATTTTTTATTGCCATCTTGGCTTTTCAATAATGGTATATTATTTAACGAGAGGTAATGTAGGTCATAACTCACGCAGATGAAGTTATCTGTAATAAAGTTGAGTACTATACTTTATTTACGACTATTACAATAAATACTAAGACTTTATATACAAATCTCATTAGTAACCTATAACAATGCATTATTTATGTTGATTGTGCTTCTTAGCATGGAGAAGAGAGTCCATAGGGGCGATGCCTTATATATAGTGCCACTAAAATTTGCCAAAAGAACATTCTTTGTAAACGATGACTTAATATTCTCACTGCTACACCAATCTTGAAAATTGGTGTATACACCTTTATATTTGTTTTGGGATTTTTCGGGCAATAAATTATGTATGGTAACATTGACTGATTGTCTTATTTCGGAAGGTGTACATATTAATTAATCTCCACAATCTCAATTCATCTTTTTCAGCAAAACATTCACAATAATGATTAGGTATCAACTTAATCCTCCCCTCAATACCAACAATGGACTGTTCTCTTTCGGCCAATCGGCTTGTTCAGAAGCAGAGACAGGGAGTTATAGTAGCGAGTTATTATAACTCACGGTGTTTGTTCACAGATACTATTAATTCCTCAAAAGTAGTTGAATTATTAAAATATAATTCAATAGGAGTAGATATAATCAATTCACGAGGCTAAATGACCTTAATTACCAAGAATGTATCGTAAAAGTTTGTCGCTAGAATGGTGGGAATGTTATGGGGTTTGATATTTTATTGTAGATTTTACCCTCAGGTGAAATGAGAAACCTCAAAATAGCTGTATGCTCAAATCGGCACCCATCATGCAGCTATTCACGTGGGGAGGGGGGCGCATGTGAAAAGCTGAATAATTCGTCGGCCATAATTCTTCAGTTGTACAAACATGACTAAATAATGTTTGCGTATATTACGTAGATATACGAACACGGCTGTATAAAGTTTCGAAGTATTATTAGGAGCCACCTCAGCAAATGACGTTGGTCCTTGTAATTAGCACGTCCATCTGAATTAAGACATATGGAGGAAATGTATCATTGTTTTACCTTGCCTTATTCGTCGCCTAATGAATTGTGCACACTTTGAATTACGAAGATGTATGGGGTCTGCAGCTACTCTTCGTGGTTTTTGGTTCAATGCAAGGGTTGCCTCGTTATTGTCGTGATAATATTCGCGAGAACATAGGATTATCAGGACCATGTGAAAACATGAGACAAAGAGATTTTCAAAAAGTGGAAGATTCGACCCTAGTGAAGGTCCAATATTCTTTTGGCTCTTATACAAGGTCTTGTTAGTCACTAATAAGATAAAGTGAGCGCTCTTGCGAATACCATATTACAGAGCAGTTATATAGAATCCTCGATATGTCACAGTTATATCACCAGAAGAGCGTGGATGCATTGCTGTGATAGTTCAGAGACGCTTCTATATCTTACTTAGGGAGAAAAAACGGCTACATTCTATGGAGCACAGCAACTTCTTGCATATGCTTAACAGGAGTCGTTCCACATCTCAGCTCTATTACTGAAAACTCATTGTGATAAAAAATTCAAAGATTTGTTTTATAACTTATCTGTCTGAGATAGATAATGGTGGGTGGGATGTAATCAATATGTAAAAAAAAATCGAAATGTATTTATCTCTTGAGTCATATTCATCAATCTTTTTCTTTTTTTACGAAAAGAAAGTGTAATTTTTCATTCAAAGGACAAAAATTACGAAAAGCACTGCCGTGAAGGCAGGAGCTTTTGAGCGCTCGTACATGCACCTTGTAGGTGGATTCGCATTTTCCAGTTTTAGAAATGAATTGAAGGAATTTTCGACAGCTGTCAAAAAAATTCTGAAACTTAGGCGAAACTCCAGACTTCATGTCAGTGCTTCAGCTGATCAATTTTTTTTCGATAATTCGCTATAATTTTCTACGGTATCGATGGTCTTGGTGATGTGATCTGGACTAGGCCTTTCCGTTAGAAAGTTATGATTTTCTATGGTTTCTATGGTTCTGGTCATGTGATCTGGAGAAATGTAGCTTGAATATATCATTCTCCATTTAAATACAAAGTTTCGTGACGATCGAATCTGTAGTTTTGAAATTATCTAGAAAACTAAATTTCAAAGGACCATATTTACGGAACCCCTGGAATAATTTTGCTCATAGATGAACGTCGTCACGACATTCCAGAACCTCACCTATCCTGAAAATTTCAAGTCCCTAGGCGTTTCCGTTCAAAAGTTACAATTTTCTATGGTTCCTATGGTTCTGGTCATGCGATCTGGACAAAATTTCACATGTAGCTTGAACACCTCATTGATTATCAGATAATTAGATAATGCCTTGCATATTGTGAAAAATTATATCTTCGTGCAATATTATAGTCATATATATTTTTTGTGTTTTATTGTTTCCATTGTGAACGCTATGTTTTTGTACTGGAAAATTTACTCCAGTAATATATTTGGATCATTTTTGAACGCTCGTTCAACTTACACGAGGGCTGTATTTTTCGAATTTTGAGCCGAAAATGGTCTCAATCGACTATGTTCGACTCACTGATGACGAATCCGTCGGAAAATTCGAGTCTGTCCGTCCGTCCGTAAGCACGATTACTCTCGAACGGATCAACCTAGAGACTTGAAATTTTCAGCGTAGGTTCAGATCCCAAAAACCTCGGTTGAGTTCGTTAATGGGCAGAATTCCACTAGGGGTTCCGTAAATATGGCCGTTCAAAATTTTGTTCTCCTGATTACTTCGAAACTACAGATTCGATCGAGATTAAACTTTGCACTCAAATGAAGAATGAGGTGTTCAAGCTACATGTGAAAACTTGTCCAGTTCGCATGACCAGAACCATAGGAACCATAGAAAATTGTAACTTTTGAACGGAAACGCTTAGGGACTTGAAATTTTCAGGATAGGTGAGGTTCTGGAATGTCGTGATGACGTTCATCTATGAGCAAAATTATTCTAGGGGTTCCGTAAATATGGTCGTTTGAAATTCTGTTTTCTCGATAATTTCGAAACTACGGATTTGATCGAGATGAAATTTTGTATTATAATCGAGAATGATATATTAAATCAATATTTTGTCCAGATCGCATGACGATAGAAACCATAGAAAATTGTAACTTCTGAACAGAAAGGCCTAGGAACTTGAAATTTTCAGGGTGGGTTTGAATCGCGACTATCGCGGTCACGTTCATCAATGAGCGGAATTAGACTAGGGGTTCCGTAAATATGGCCGTTCAAAATATTTTTTTAATGATAGTACCGAAACTACTGATTGGATTGGAATGAAATTCTGCACCTAGCTGAGGAATAATGTATTCAAACTACGTGCGAAATTTTGTCCAGATCGCATCACCAAGACCATAGATGCCGTAGAAAATTCTAGCGAATTATCGAAAAAAAATTGGTCAGCTGAAGCACTGACATGAAGTATGGAGTTTCGCCCAAGATTCAGAATTTTTTTGACTGCTGTCTAAAATTCCTTCAATTGATTTCTGAAACTGGAAAATGCGAATCTACCTACAAGGTGGATGTACGAGCGCTCAAAAGCTCCTGACTTCACGGCAGTGCTTTTCGTAATTTTTTCAACAGGTGCTAGAACTCATCAAAATAGATCGTTCCGCCAGAAGTTGATCATATAAAATATTCAATTTGAAAAAAGTGCAAAAAATCTTGAGCATCAAGGAGAGCCATACGCCATATGCGTTCCAGCAAGTGAATAAAATCGTGGATTATATTGTCACTTTGTATATTCTCTTTCAACCTTCATTTGGAGATTTTCCCTGAACGGTTTAATTCTTAAAATTCAACCTAAGGGGAGGAAAAATTCCTGATAGAAAAAATCCAAAAAAAAAATTTGGAAGTTCACAAAATCACCGATAAAGTCGATCCAAATTGTTCACAGAAATTGTTCCAAATGTTCACCATTCGTTTGATGTGCACATAGTCTTGCCCGGCGTAATAACGAATTATTACATGCAGCAACTATCACATCAGTTTGCTCACGAATAATGTCCCAAAAATTTTCAATGCGTTGTTTTAGTTCTTCAACACTATTTACGTCACCGTTAGTATACACTTATGTTTTCAAATGACCCCAAAAGAAGAAATCACAGGGGTTGAGGTCCAGGGGGCGTGCAGGCAAAGAAATTGACCACGTCCTATCTATTGGGAAAGACACGAAATTCGGAAGGTGACAAAAATTCTGTACGCTCTGTCGAATGATTCTCTGTAAACTGAACGCATTCAATAAACACATTTAGATCTCGATACGTACTGTCAGATACGGACTGGAAATTCCTCAAATTTGCGGGTAACTTTGATTTTGAAATACTAGGCCCTGGTAAATATTTTATATGATGGACTCTTGGAATTTTGACTTATTTTAATGAGTTCTAGCAACTTTAAAAAAAGCCTTACCTTTGAAAACACCCTGTATATTACGGTAAATAACTCTTTAATTTCCTATCATGTATATGACGAAAATAAAACAGTAGAACATGCATGTAGTATTCAGAGATGAAGGCTACATAAATTAAAATCCTTTATTCATCTTCAAATGAAACAAGGTTACATAGTATAGAAGAGAGATCGCTAATGCGAAGCATGGATGTCGTTTTGATACACCACAGATTTGTCAAATTAAAGATCAGATAAGGAGTTAGAGCAAAGAAATTCCTCATCTCAAGTTTGCTTCCTTGATCTTCCCAAGTAACATCACAAAGATTTATCTGATCACATGGGTAATGAGGAAACCTACTTGACTTCAAAGATAATATATTCGGTAATGTTAAAAAACATGAAATCAGCCCAGTTATGCGGATTACTGTTTAGAGCCTTCTCTACTTAAGAGAGACTACTTTCCTTTCTCTACTCGCAGATAATCCCGATAACTTTCACGCTTACAGCCGCTCGTTTTCTGGAACACGTCTGCACTTTTCCAACCTGGATCCCATCGACACATCCGCCGTAGAGATTAGGACGAAATAAATTAACGCAAATATAGCGAAATTAAAGTAAAGGCAGCACTATCGTTCAAGAACAGACAGGCGAAGTATTCGTCGCTATTGGCTCGTTTCTGCGTTCCCCTAAAGAGTCCTGTAGGATAAGAAAGCGCCAGGCTGATCTTGGCTCAGATATTCGCGAATTAATCCGGATTATTATTCCAAGAAGTCCGTTCGAGAACTGTCTGTGTATAGAGTTTTAGAAATTTGCATCTTAACGACGGCTGATGTAATTAAATGTATGACACCGTTACCGAAGTGACTTGGCGTTATCGCCTATAGATCGAGAGGTTCTTCGGCTTCCGGCAGGGTCGGACCTGGAGGAGAGATGAAGTCTCAAAGATTGTTTTGTAACAGATATGTTTTGAAGTTTTCCAGATATATGGTGTGACGACTCTCCGCAAGTTCATAAGATGGCGTTGTCGGCCACTTCACACCACGTTGTTTGTCGCGGTTCTCTTCATAAGGTGCAACCGACGGTGAGTACCAGTAGTACCACTTTCCTTCTGGCGGTGTCTAGGACTTCAGTTTCTGGATTAGGCCTACTGATGAGTCCACCAACAACTGTGGAACGAAACACATCCGTTTTATTAGTAGGAGAACACTTCGCTAAAATAGCATATTTTCAGTCAAACAAGACTCACAAAAATCGATTCATCGTACATATCTGAAAATTCCCATTCAAAAATTAGCCGACACCGAATGTGACCGGTACAGGCCTGCGCGAGTGCGTGCCCGGGCATGTAACAGGCGAAAGGGTGAAAAACATGCAAACGCCAAGTCGGCGGCCCGTTGAAAGGCGGGGTGGATAAGGAGCGAGATGAAGGTGTTTGAATAGCGCGCCCGTTTTGATAATAAAATGTAGCCGGCTGTATATATCGGCGGTATTTCGCCAACTTCAAATTCGAGATTTCGATGGAAATGAACGTTATCTGTGAGAAGCCGTAACGGTTATTTTATGCAAAGAGGTCTCTATGTTTTACGCTTCTGCGAAATATTCGACGGAAGGAGCAGAGTAGGCTTGTTTTCAGAATGGTCCACTTTTTTGTGGAATAACTTTGTAACGGTTTGATTGTGCATGATGTTATGAACCCCAAACTCGCCAAATTCTGGATATGCGCCGATCGCGATTCTCTTGTAATACGCATACTTTCTGATTGTGGCCAGCTAACGCGGTGGTCACTAATTTTTTAGCTTATGTTATTTGTCACGAAAAGAATTGTGGATTTGTAATTCAGGAGTCATCAGCTGATTCATTACATATTTTCTTCGTTCTTCTCTAACGGAGATGATTTCAAATGGTTCACTGTTGCATTACATCAAGAAGAAGAGGAAAATCCTCTACTTTCAAGGTTGAACACGTTGTCAATTTTTTTCGCTTCCTTTTTTTGAATTTGTTTGATGAATTGTCGCACGATTGGTTTAAATTCAGTTTCTTTTTTCGACTTATCGTTTGTTGCTCGGAAGACTGAACGTTGTTGTACCTTTGAGTACTTGAAAAATAAGATCAATGAGTAGAATTCCAAGGGACAGCCTCCTGAAAGACACGATGCTCATTCACACGAACTTTCTAGCCTGCTCCTTGGTACCAAACCAGAGACCATACCTGTCTATTATTGGGACCTTGAGCTAAATTTTTATTTGTGCTGGGACCTGAGTCCTTTACTGTGATTTTGCTGAAGCCGAGTAGCCATTGCTGGGATATTTTCCGTCTTGACGTTGCGCTGAGATCTGAATCAGCATTTTCCTGGATCAAGACTGGCAGTGACTATTTCCCACATCTTTTCGAATATCGCCGAGAGCATCGATCGAAGACAACCAGTTATCCACTAGATGAGTAATATAACTATGTAAGTGATTTGGCAGAGTTTTCTATCAAACTCGATTTTGTACCTTGTTGGTCTTGAAAGGTCTATCCTTTTGGAGAGCTCAATCTAAGGAATTTTTTTTCAAACGTACAGAAACAACGTCATATTTCGACTGAAAAGATCATCGAAAAGTTCTACTTTTCCTACGCCGGAGGAAAAGTGTCGCTATGTTTCGATGAATTAGTTACTACGAACAATTATTATACTTCATGATGGTCAAAATCAAAATTAATTTTGCAAGACAACCGTAAATAGACAAATTTTGTATTGATCACTCAATTATAAAGATCGACTAATCTAAAGCTTAGACGGAATTTTCGAAAGCTGTCAAAAAAATTCTCAAACTTAGACGAAACTGCAGACTTTATCAGTGCTTCAGCTGACCAATATTTTTTCGATAATTCGCTAGAATTTTCTACGGTATCTATGGTCTTGGTGATGCGATTTGGACAAAATCTCGCACGTAGTTTAAATAAATCATTCCTCAGCTAGGTGCAAAATTTCATTCCAATCAAATCAGTAGTTAAGAAATTATCAGGAAAAAAATATTTTGAACGGCCATAATTAAGGAACCCCTTGTCTAATTTTGCTCATTGATGAACGTGACCGTGAAATTTGCGATCCAAACCCATCCTGAAAATTTCAAGTTTTTAGGCCTTTCCCTTCGGAAGTTATAATTTTCTATGGTTTCTATGGTTCTGGTCATGCGATCTGGACAAAATGTTGCTTTAATATATCATTCTCTTTTAAAATACAAAATTTTATCTCGATCGAATCCGTAGTTTCGAAATTATCGAGAAACAAAATTTCAAACGACTGTATTTACGGAACCCCTAGTATATTTCTGCTCATTGATAAACGTGAACACCATATTTAAGATCTACAGGTATCCTGCAAATTTCAAGTCCCTAGGCCTTTCCGTTCGAAAGTTTTGATTGATGATTTTCTATGGTTTCTATGGTTCTGGTCATGCGATCTAGAGAAATGTAGCTTGAATATATCATTCTCCATTAGTATACAAAATTTCGTCACGATCGAATCTGTAGTTTTGAAATTATCAAGAAAACTAAATTTCAAACGAATATATTTACGGAACCCCTGGTATAATTTTGCTCATAGATGAAAGTGATCACGACAATCGAGATGCACACCTATCCTGCTAATTTCAACTCCCTAGGCGTTTCCGTTCAAAAGTTACAATTTTCTATGGTTTCTATGGTTCTGGTCATGCGAGCTGAACAAAATTCTGCTTGTACCTTGAACACCTCATTTTCCATTTGAGTGCAAAGTTTCATCTCGATCGAACCTGTAGTTTCGAAGTAATCAGGAAAACAAAATTTCGAGCGGCCATATTTACGGAACCCCTCGGCGAATTTTGCCCAATAACGAACTTAACCGCGGCATTCGAGATTCGAACCTACCCTGAAAATTTCAAGTTTCTAGGACATTCCGTTCGAGAGTTATCGTGTATACGGACGGACGGACAGACTCGAATTTTCCGACGGATTCGTCATCAGTGAGTCGAACATAGTCGATTGAGACCATTTTCGGCTCAAAATTCGAAAAATACAGACAACGTGACGAAATGATATAGCCCTCGTGTAAGTAGTACGAGCGCTCAAAAATAACATATTCCCATCGGAGGAAAAGTGACTTTTCATGGCTCGCCATAAAAAGTGTAACTTCTCCTCCTTGTAAATAATATACTATTAATTTTCACTTTGAATGAAACTTGTTACAAGCGAGTGGGACCGAACGAAATCATATTTTATATAATTTTTTTGAATTGCGATTCTGATTTCAGTACTTTCGTGACAATATTTCTTGTCTTTTGCTAAATTTTCAAACTTCGAAGCTTAAGAGCGTTATAACTTATAAAGTAAACCATGTTGGGAAATGTAATCTGAAGGTCTATTCGTTTCAAAACACAAATAACTAGATATTAATATTTTTTTTTCAAACTTACAGAGATAACGTCATATTTCGACTGACGGGATCATCGAAAAGTTCTACTCCTCCTCCACCGTAGGAAAGTTGGTTGCTATTTCAACAATGAATTACATTTCCTTACACCGTAGGGAAAAATAAAATGTAAATAACTATCAAAATTAATTTTGCGAGACAACCGGAAAACTTTCTATTGATCACTCAATTATAACGATCGTGAATATAAATCTAATCTCCAGATTTTAATGAATTTGAAAGCTTTTGAAAAAAACATTAGAAAAGCACTGCCGTGAAGTCAGGAGCTTTTTAGCGCTCGTACATCCACCTTGTAGGTAGATTCGCATTTTCCAGTTTTAGAAATCAATTGAAGGAATTTTCGACAGCTGTCAAAAAAATTCTGAAACTTAGGCGAAACTCCAGACTTCATTTCAGTGCTTCAACTGATCAATTTTTTTTCGAAAATTCACTAGAATTTTCTACGGTATCTATGGTCTTGTAATGCGACCTGGACGAAATGCAAATACATTATTCCTCAGCTAGGTGCAGAATTTCATTCCAATCCAATCAGTAGTTTCGGAACTATCAGAAAAAAAATATTTTGAAAGGGCCATATTTATGGAACCCCTACTATAATTTTGCTCATTGATGAACGTGACCGCGATATTGGCGGTCCAAACCCACCCTGAAAATTTCATGTTCCTAGGCCTTTCCGTTCAAAAGTTACAATTTTATATGATTCCTATAGTTCTGGTCATGCGATCTGGACAAAATTATTGCTTTAATATATCATTTTCGATTAAAATACAAAATTTCATCTCGATCGAATCCGTAGTTTCGAAATGATCGAGAAATCAAAATTTCGAACGACCGTATTTACGTAACCCCTAGTATAATTCTGCTCATTGATAAACGTGAACGCGAGTCGCGACATTTCAGATCCACACCTATCCTTAAAATTTCAAGTCCCTAGGCCTTTCCGTTCGAGAGTTATGGTTTTCTATGGTTTCTTCGGTTCTGGTCATGTGATCTGGAGAAATGTAGCTTGAATATATCATTCTCCATAAGTATACAGAATTTCGTCACGATCGAATCTGTAGTTTTGAAATATGAAGAAAACTAAATTTCAAACGACCATATTCACGGAACCCCAAGTATAATTTTGCTCATAGATAAACGCGATCACGACATTCGAAAGCCACACCTATCCTGAAAATTTTAAGTCCCTAGGCGTTTCCGTTCAAAAGTTACAATTTTCTACGTTTCTATGGTTCTGGTCATGCGATCTGGACAAAATTTCACATGTAGCTTGAAAACCTCATTCTCCATTCGAGTGCAAAATTTCATCTCGATCAAATCTGTTGTTTCCAAGTAATCAGAAGAAAAAAACTTTGAACGGCCATATTTACGGAACCCCTGGTGGAATTTGGCCCATTAACGAAATTAACCGAGGCATTCGGGAACTGAACCCACACTGAAAATTTCAAATCTCTAGGTTGTTCCGTTCGAGAGTTATCGTGCTTATGGCACATTTTCAGCTCAAAATTCGATAAATACAGACATCGTGACGAAATGACATAGCCCTCGTGTAAGTAGTACGAGCGCTCATCTCATCTCTTGAGGATTATGAAAATAGGCCGTCCTGATACACAGAAACTAGCATGCAAAAGCTTGTCACTTAACATCAGTTGTAGTTTCAAGGCTCCGAACAAGATGAATATTTTTGTACAATGAAAAGTATTGAGTTTTTCTGGTATACTCAATAAACTTCGTTGATTTCATCTTCTGAAGTTTATAAAAATAGGACGTCCTGATATAAAGAAAGAAGTACGCAAAAGCTCCTCACTTCACGTCAGTGCTTCTCATAGTTGTAGTTTTTAAGCTCCGAACAATATTAATCTTTTTCAACAGATACTTCCTCTAACACAATTCATAGTACTCAATCCGCAATTCGGACGAAACTGACACCCAAATTTGATACCCTTCGACTCCTCAGGATTCCCGTCGTCACCATTGAAAACGATACGTCTCTCCAGCAGCTGAAGATCTCCGAATCGCCCTCAAGGAATCCACGGACATTATCAAACGCATGCCTCTGAACCCGTTAACATTTCCTTATGTAGGAACGTTCTAAGCTCCAAGATCGTAAAGCTCGGAGCCCTGTATATCTCTCCAGATAGTCGCAAGTTCACTGATAAGGAGCTATAATAACCCGATGATCTCGTCTCACCATATTCAGCGTTACAAACCCGGCCCCTAACTGTAAATTTAATCAAGGGTTTCTTGGACGGCATCGTCGATTAAATGAAAGGACTTTAGTAGAACGTAAAGGGTTGGCTAAGACGAACACCCCCGCTGTAAAAAGGGGGCGGCGGGGGCCCGGCTTTATTTACACCCTCATCAGTTTACAATGACCCTTCGCTATGAACCCGAGGGGGTGGCGGTGGTGATGCTATATACTCCCTTTCTTAGCCTACCAAGATTTATGTGGGCCGGAAACTCAATGCCTCCTAAGATAAACATTACTTTACTTGCTTGTTCTTATATGTAAGAAATTTCGGGAGGACCGGGGGGAGAGGGGATTGTTATTAGACAAACAGGGATGAGGTGATGTGAGGCCGAATTAGAAGTTTAATGAATGTGAATCTTGATTGGTAACACTACCCCCTTGTGGTCTCGGAGTTGTGAATATTCATATGCGGGGCTTCGGAGATTTGGAAATACTTTCGGTCTTAGGGGTGGGGGTTTGTTATGGAACAATAATATTCACACAGGAAGAGTTCCGATCGAAATTTATCATTTGGGAATTGATGAGAAGACACTTCTGGAGCGGGCCCCCATCTAACCCCCCCTAGTGTAGATAGTTACGCCTGCTGCACAAAAAAAAACGAATCACGGGAATTTCCGGTTAAATGAATTCCTGTTGTTTAAACGAAACTATTGGTTTTTCAACAAAAAAAGACCGCTCTGAGAACAATCTGTACTTGTAATCTAACATGCCGATTCCGGTTCAAGTGACTTGAGTCTTATGAACAGGAAAAACAATAAGTATAGCAGTGATCAGGTACTTTTATTCTAAAAGGAATATTTAATATCTAGTGAAGTACATTAATATAAGTATAATCCAACAATATTTGTACGACTAACAGTATGGACACATTGAATTCAACAGAAATGTTTGATATTCCTCACAGAAATTCAGATTATTCAACTGGAATAAATCTCGTTAAGCTATCAGTATTTTAATCTATGTTTTAGCATATGGTTGATAAGATGATATGATACTAACTTTCGAATTACTTTTTCTAGGAAATATAAAAAAAAATTACGAAAAGCACTGCCGTGAAGGCAGGAGCTTTTGAGCGCTCGTACATGCACCTTGTAGGTAGATTCGCATTTTCCAGTTTCAGAAATCAATTGAAGGAATTTTCGACAGCTGTCAAAAGAATTCTGAAACTTCCAGACTTCATGTCAGTGCTTCAGCTGATCAATTTTTTTTCGATAATTCGCTATAATTTTCTACGGTATCTATGGTCTTGGTGGTGCGATCTGGACAAAATCTTGCACGTAGTTTGAATACATTATTACTCAGCAAGGTGCATAATTTCATTCCAATCCGATCAGTCGTTTCGAAACTATCAGGAAAATAATATTTTCAACGGCCATATTTACGGAGTCTAGTTAGTTAGTCTAATTTTGCTCATTGATGAACGTGACTACGATATTCACGATCCACACCCATCCTGAAAATTTCAAGTTCCTAGGCTTTTCCGTTCAAAAGTTACAATTTTCTATGGTTTCTATGGTTCTGGTCATGCGATCTTGACAAAATATTGTTTCAATATATCATTCTCGATTAAAATACAAAATTTCATTTCGATCGAATCCGTAGTTTCGAAATTATCGAGAAACCAAAATTTCAAACGACCGTATTTACGGAACCCCTAGTATAATTTTGCTCATAGATGAAAGTGATCACGACAATCGAGATCCACACCTATTCTGAAAATTTCAAGTCCCTAGACCTTTCCGTTCGAAAGTTATGATTTTCTATGGTTTCTATGGTTCTGGTCATGTGATCTGGAGAAATGTAGCTTGAATATATCATTCTCCATAAGTATACAAAATTTCGTCACGATCGAATCTGTAGTTTTGAAATTATCAAGAAAACTAAATTTCAAACTACCATATTTACGGAACCCCTTGTATAATTTTGCTCATAGATGGACGTGATCACGACATTCGAGATCCACACCTATCCTGAAAATTTCAAGTCCCTAGGCCTCTCCGTTCAAAAGTTACAATTTTCTGTGGTTTCTATGGTTTTGGTCATGTGATCTGGACAAAATTTCACAAGTAGCTTGAACACCCCATTCTCCATTTGAGTGCAAAATTTCATCTCGATCAAATCTGTAGTTTTCAAGTAATCAGGGGAACAAAACTTTGAACGGCCATATTTACGGAACCCCTGGTGGAATTTGGCCCATTAACGAACTCAACCGAGGCATTCGGGAACTGAACCCACACTGAAAATTTCAAGTCTCTAGATTGATCCGTTCGAGAGTTATCGTGCTTACGGCCGGACGGACGGCCGGACGGCCGTGCGGACGGACAGACTCGAATTTTCCGACGGATTCGTCATCAGTGAGTCGAACATAGTCGATTGAGACCATTTTCGGCTCAAAATTCGAAAAATACAGACATCGTGACGAAATGATATAGCCCTCGTGTAAGTTGTACGAGCGCTCAAAAAGGGTTAGTATATTATTAAGGAACATAGTGTAGAAAGGAACAGGAAAATAGGGGTAAAACATGAAAACAGTGGTTAAAGTCAGGTCAGATCAGATCAGAGGAAGGAAGAAAGATTATATCTGTAGCGATCTGCACCCAACATTTACCGTACCGCTCAACAGAGCGCACCACCGAATAGACAAAACTGAAAAGATACTACCCAAGGATTGAAAAGCGACAGAAAAGGTGTGAGCATTTGAATACAGTAGTTCTGTAATCAAAATCGCTAATATGAGTCCGGAATCAGAGGAAAAATTTCCTCATATCCATTATGGAGTCTCTCAATACTATTATTCAACGAAAGTCTCTCTAATTCGTAAGAATAATGTAGAGAGACTCTATAATGAATACAGGGTGTCTCAAGTTCGAGTGCCTACTAGACTTTTTTCGAGAACTGGACCTATTTGAAATCTGGAAATTTGGATTATGATATTGTTCGAATTTATCTACTGAGCTGTAATATTCTTGAAACCCAAACACTTTCAGTTATACAGGGAGTGAAAGTAAATTTCTCGAGACATTTTTTTTTTATTTTTTCGTCTCTTTTATGATCGGTTATTCAATTTTGGTTATTTTTTTATTCGAATCGTTGTATTAGTCAAAATAGTTTTCCTATATTTTGGAAAACTCGTCACAGGGTGTTTCAAATATTTTGTCAAAAATTGTCATCAGAATTTTCCCATAATTTTTTTTTTTAATTAGAGCCCAATTTTTTATGATTGCGCTGAATTCTGCGAAGAAAAATAATGGTGGTGTTCGAAGATGTTTATGCTCCTTAATTGAATAATTCCTGAGTTATTGGATTTACTGAATTTATGTCGTACGTAGAGACAAATTCATAAAATCTGTTTCATAACAATAATCTGTGTTTATAGAAGATAAATTATCCCAATAATTCCCTATGAACACAGAGTATTGTTGTAGAACAGATTTTTTGAGTTTGTCTCTACGTGAGACATAAATCCAGAAAATCCTCAAAAACTCAGGAATTATTCAATTTAGGAGCGTAAACATTTTTGAACACTATCATTATTTTTCTTCGCAGAATCCAACGCAATCATAAAAAAATTGAGAAAAGCACTGCCGTGAAGGCAGGAGCTGTTGAGCGCTCGTACATGCACCTTGTAGGTAGATTCGCAACTTCCAGCTTTAGGAACCACTTGGAAAGATTTTGACAGCTGTCAAAGAAAATTTCAGACTAAGGCGAAAATCCAGACTTCACGTCAGTGCTTTAGAAGACCAATTTTTTTTCGACAATTTGCTAAAATCTTCTACGGTATCTATGGTCTTGGTAATGCGATCTGAAAAAAATTTCCCACGTAGTTTGAATACATTATTCTTCATCTATGTGCGAAATTTCATTCCAATCCAATGAGTAGTTTCGAAATTATCAGGAAAAAAATAGTTTGAACGGCTATATTTACGGAACCCCTAGTCGAATTTTGCGCATTGATGAACATGACTGCGTTCAGAGGTTATGATTTTCTATGGTTCTAATCATGCGATCTAAAAAAAATATAGCTCGAATATATCATTCTCAATTCGAATACAAAATTTCGTCACGATCAAATCCATGGTTTTGAAATTATCAAGAAAACTGAATTTCAAACGACCATATTTACGGAACCCTTCGTCTAATTTTGCTTATTGATGAACGTGACCACGACATTCGAGATCCACACCTATCCTAAAAATTTCAAGTCCCTAGGCCTTTCCATTACAAAGTTATAATTATCTATGGTTTCTATGGTTCTGGTCATGCGAGCTGGACAAAATTCTGCATGTAGCTCGAAAATGTAATTCCCCATCTGAGTGCAAAATTTCACATCGATCGAATGTGTAGTTTCGAAGAAATCAGAAAAACAAAATTTCGAGCGGCCATATTTACGCAACCCCTGGGCGAATTTTGCCCAATAACAAATTTAACCGCGGCATTCAAGATTCGAACCTACCCTGAAAATTTCAAGTCTCTAAGACATTCTGTTCGAGAGTTATCGTGTAGACGGATGGACAGACTCGAATTTTTCGACGGATTCGTCATCAGTGAGTCGAACATAGTCGTTTGAGACTATTTTCGGCTCGAAATTCGAGAAATACAGACATCGTGACGAAATGATATAGCTTATATAATGATATAGTAAGAGCGCTCAAAAATAGGGTTATAATTCGAAAAACAAAAGTTATGGGAAAATTCTGATCACAATTTTCGACAAAATATTTGGAACACCCTGTGACGAGTTCTCAAAAATTTAGGAGATGCACAATTTTCCGCCATCCTTCTTCTTCGAAAATCTAAACACAGTTTATGCTTGAATATTGAGAATAGGAATAACGAACATAATACTGACTATCTCCCTTTTTTTTTCAGTTTTTTTTCTATATTTCGAAAACTATTTCGACGAAAGCAACGACTCGAATAGATATATATTTGAAATTGCATAATCGATCATATAAGAGAAGGAAAAATGCAAAAAAAAAATTTCGAGAAATTTATTTTCACTCCCTGTATAACCGAAAGTGTTCAGGCTTCCAGAATATGTAAAGAAACTGTAGATATTTCTTTAATTAGAATTTTGTTGACTTGAGCAGTGAATGACCGGCCAGTGAATATCACATGACCGGTAAATGTAGACCGCCTGATGGTACCGAATATAGGTGAAAGAAATGTGGACCAGATGTTCGATGAGTTGGTTCACATTTCATCTTAGATAATATTATATGGAAGGGAATTGGTGAATTCAAGAAAGGACTTCAATTGTCGTTTCTTTATTTAAAGAGCAACACATTGGAGTTTACTTTATTCACTTAATTCCAAAAAGAAGAATAGAAAGATTAATCTTCAGCTCAGTACATAAATTCGAATAATATCATAATCCAAATTTTCAGATTTCAAATAGGTCCGGTTCTCAAGAAACGTATAGTAGGCACTCGAACTTGGGACACCCTATATAATATAATATAAATTCTCCTCATTCCAGGCACCTATTCGCGAAGTCACTCAATATCTTTAGATAGAATGCATTAGTACAGAAAATTCATGTAAAATCTCAGGTTATAAACTTCGAATACAACTAACTAGTACTGTAATATATTATATGAACGATGTTTTTTTAATTCAACGGAAAATTCCTGTTGAATCGATACAACAGCACCGTTTCAAGTGAAGTAATTCCTGTTTTAGTTTAGTGTTCATTACTGAAAATTCTTGTAGAAACCTGAGTCTGAAGCTTGGAATACCACTAACTAGTTTCTTTATTAAACAGGAATTTCCTGTAAGTAGTCACGCATATTCCGGTTTTCGTCACAGTATTATTTTACTGTTGAAATGACAAACTGCAGTTTGGTTGCATCAACTAATGTAAAACTTCCTATTTCTAAAGGAATTAAACGACAGGAATTGTCATGTAAAATCAACAAATATTCCTGCTGTCGCTTATTTAGAGAGAATTTCCTGTAGAAGTAACCGAACTTCTGTTGTGTATCCTGGAAAATTCCTTTGATTGTGTGGCACATAGAAAAGGTCATTTTTGTTGCCCCTAGCCAAAACTGCATAAAAAAGGGAGAACATACGCCAGAAGAACCGACCTCAAAACGTCATTACGCAACGTACGGACACATCCAGCATGTATCCATCCTTCTGTCGCCGTTCCGAGGCCGACTAACGATGATCTACGCCCACACGTGGGGGCGAAAAAAAATCGCACATGGAAAGTCAGGTAATTCGCTAACCTCCACCCAGTTTTTAATTTTAATATAGAGCGATGTCACGTAATAAGTATATTAAAACGCGGCCATATCTCGCAGGAATCATCGTTGTTCGTAATTACTTCGGTGGTGATTTAGTGCGAAAATCTGGCCTTTTTTCATTCCCCGCGCTTCGGGGACGTTTGTGCTGATTGTCAACAGAAATTTGGCGGTTTATCATGAAAAATGACGTCGGGAGGAGCCTTCGGCTCAATTTTGGGGGCGGCCTAATGGCCGAGCGCGGTGTGTTCCGTCGCTCTGCGACGTTTTGAGATATAAGTGAGATTTAGTGGTTCGAAATAAAAACATTTATTAACTTGATAGGTTACTAGGCGGAAAAACAAGGCGCAGGGGTCAGTGTTAATTTTTGTCGAAAGGAAGAATTTTTATGTGATATACCTGACTGAAGGGGATTCTTTCATTACAAGGGGTATTTGAGTGAACGCGGTTTTCATTCATTTCTTCGATAACAAAAGAACTTCGAACGAAAGACTTCACAAACTGGCAAAAGTACAGTGAAATACTCCAGGAGAAAATTACTGAAATCCCACAGATAAGAACTCCAGAAGATCTAGAAAATGAAGTTGAAAAATCTGAATGAAAGAAGCCTACGAGGAATGTACCAGAAGAATCGAAAAGCCAGCCCCGACGCATTCACTGGTGAAACCCCAGAAGCAATAAAAGAGATTATAATGAGGAATAGAAAAATTGGGAAGAACTACAGGACTTCATATAGAGAAGAAGACAAGAAAGAGCTGAATAAACACACTCAAGTGCTGAAAATTGTACTGAGAAAACTGAGAATAGACAGATGAAACCAAAGGGTTAGATAGCTGAACACAATATACCACTCAGCGTGGAAGATGTAAAAGTGCTTACGACTCGAAAAAGAGAAATTGAAAAACAGGAAAGCTCCAGGGAAAGGCAAAGTAAAAAACTTCATGTCACGGAAATTGCCCAGAAAAGCAGCGCTAAGCAATATATTTTTCTTGGGTATTGGGTTACCTGTTTGTGTTCCTTGTGAAGAAATCTGCTAGCCCTTTATGCAGAAGACACGGGAATAGTTTTCAGACATCGACGACCAAATGTCATGTACAGAAGACTGCAAGAAGCGCTAGAAGATTTGGAAGAATGGTTCATTGAATGGAATTTTCAAATTAATAGCAAAAATTACGAAAAGCACTGCCGTGAAGGCAGGAGCTTTTGAGCGCCCGTACATGCACCTTGCAGGTAGATTTGCATTCTCCAGTTTTAGAGACCAATTGGAAAGATTTTGACAGCTGTCAAAGAAAATTTCAAACTAACGCGAAAATCCAGACTTCACACGTCTGTGCTTTGGTGACCATTTTTTTCTTCGATAACCCGCTAGAATTTTCTACGGTATCTATGGTCTTGGTAATGCGATCTGGACAAAATTTCATTTCAATCCAATAAGTTTTTTCAAAATTATCAGGAAAAATATAGTTTGAACGGCTATATTCACGGAACCCCTAGTCTAATTTTGCTCATTGATGAAAGTGATCGCGAAATTCGCGATCCGAATTTATCTTGAAAATTTCAAGTCCCTAGGCCTTTCCGTTCGAAAGTAATGATTTTCTATGGTTTCTATGGTTCTGATCATGCGATCTGGAAAAAATGTAGCTCGAATATATCATTCTTAATTTAAATACAAAATTTCGTCGCTATCAAATCCATAGTTTTGAAATTATCAAGAAAACTGAATTTCAAACGGCGATATTTACGGAACCCCTAGTCTAATTTTGCTGATTTATGAACGTGACCGCGACATTCGAGATCCACACCTATCCTGAAAATTTCAAGACCCTAGGCGTTTCCGTTCAAAAGTAAAAATTTTCTATGGTTCTGGTCATGCGAGCTGAACAAAATTTTGCATGTAGCTTGAACACGTAATTCTCCATTTGAGCGCAAAATTTCACCTCGATCGAATCTGTAGTTTCGAAGTAATCAGAAAAACAAAATTTCGAGCGGCCATATTTACGGAACGCCTGGGCGAATTTCGCCCGATTACGAACTTAACCGCGGCATCCGAGATTCAAACCTACCCTGAAAATTTCAAGTCTCTAGGACATTCCGTTCGAGAGTTATCGTGTATACGGCCGGACGGCCAGCCGGCCGGCCGGACGGACGGACGGACGGACGGACGGACAGACTCGAATTTTCCGACGGATTCGTCATCTGGGAGTCGAACATTGTCGTTTGAGACCATTTTCGGCTCAAAATTCGAAAAATACAGACATCGTGACGAAATGATATAGCCCTCGTGTAAGTAGTACGAGCGCTCAAAAAGAGCCAAGCTATTCTACTACAGAAGCGGAGAGTTGAAATTAATTCCAACCTAGGAATAGATGGAGAAGAGATGATATGGGAAACTGAAGTCAAATATCTAGAAGTAAAACTAGGTAACGGGCTCACATGGAAAAATCATATAAAATATGCAGTTAATAAAACAAACTCAGCAGTGAGTAGACTTTACCCACTGCTAGGAAGAAGGAGGCAAATGAACCAAAACACGAAGCTACGAATGATCAAGTCAATTGCAAGACCTCAACTAAAATATGGTTCGGTGGCATGGGGCCATGCAGCCAATAGCCATATAAAGAAGATTGAAGCAACAGAAAATAAACTGCTTAGAGAAGCAATGAATATGCCATGGTTCGTACGAAACCAGAACCGTAGAAACAGGAATTGTGTAAACTCAATTTCAAATATTAAGAAAAAGAGACTCTTCTATGAAATTCATAGGAACCACAATTATCACACGACAAAAATCGTGAAAGAGATACAAACAAGAAGAGTCAGAAAGTTAATAGACAATAAATGCCTGGAATCTGAAACAGCAGATAAGGTTTAGTTCACACGATGTGAATATGACATAAAAATAAACTCTGAATATATAAGAAAATAAAGAAATCATGTTTTTTTGTTAAGTCAGGGAATCCTCAGGGACGAACTATCTCCCATAGATAGAATCACCCTGACTAAACAAAAAAAAATAATTTCTTTATTTTCTTATATATTCAGAGCTCTCCTCTGTTTATGAAAATAAAGAAATTATTTTTTTTTGTTTAGCCAGGGAATCCTCAGGGACGAACTATCTCCGATAGATACAATCACACTGTTCTGTGGATTCCCTGACTAAACAAAAAAAAATAATTTCTTTATTTTCTTATATATTCAGAGCTCTCCTCTGTTTATGTCATATTCACCTTAAGCGACAAAACTGATGAACATATTATCAAAAATTAGAAAAGCACTGCCGTAAAACATCGGTTTCCGACGAAGGAAAAAACATTATGAAACAGCGATTCGATAATTTTTAGCATTTTTTGGCCTCCTACCTAGAATTGAATATTTTCGATCTACGATTGATCCTGAACTCCTGAATAACTTCTCCTTGGAAATACAAAATATTACGAAAAGCACTGCCGTGAAGTCAGGAGATTTTGAGCGCTCGTACATCCACCTTGTAGGTAGATTCGCATTTTCCAGTTTTAGAAATCAATTGAAGAAATTTTCGACAGCTTTCAAAAAAATTCTGAAACTTAGGCGAAACTCCAGACTTCATGTCAGAGCTTCAGCTGACCAATTTTTTTTCGATAATTTACTAGAATTTTCTACGGTATCTATGGTCTTGGTGATGCGATCTGGACAAAATGCAAATACATTGTTCCTCAGCTATGTGCAGAATTTTATTCCAATCCAATCAGAAGTTTCGAAACTATCAGAAAAAAAAATTTTGGAGGGGGCCATATTTATGGAACCCTAAGTATAATTTTGCTCATTGATGAACGTGACCGCGATATTCGCGATCCAAACCCACCTTGAAAATTTCAAGTTCCTATGCCAAAAGTCTCTAGGCGTTTCCGTTCAAAAGTTACAACTTTCTATGGTTTCTATGGTTCTGGTCATGCGATCTGGACAAAATTTCATATGTAGCTTGAACACCTCATTCTTCATTCGAGTGCAAAATTTCATCTCGATCAAATCTGTAGTTTTCAAGTAATCAGGGAAACAAAACTTTGAACGGCCATATTTACGGAACCCCTGGTGGAATTTGGCCCATTAAGGAACTCAACCGAGGCCTTTGGGAACTGAACACACACAGGACATTTCAAGTCTCTAGGTTGTTCCGTTCGAGAGTTATTGTGCTTACGGCCAGACAGATGGCAGGACGAACGGACGGACAGACTCGAATTTTCCGACGGATTCGTCATCAGTGAGTCGAACATTGTCGTTTGAGACCATTTTCGGCTCAAAATTCGAAAAATACAGACATCGTGACGAAATGATATAGCCCTCGTGTAAGTAGTACGAGCGGTCAAAAACAAACGTATCGGATAATTAAAAATTTCTAGATCATTAACGTCCACATTGAAAACCTCGCCGCAATCACGCTGCTTTCCGAATAATTCCTCTGGAGATACATCGAGGACATAAATCCAGTGCGATGTCCTGATATGTCAGCCCAACCCTGCTCTACCTGCCGGTCAGCTCTCCCCAGGTGAAGAACCATTTGAGCACGCTTTTTTATGTCGCAGATAAGTCCGATGAATATTTGAAACGCAATTTCGCCATTAATGCGGCTCAGAATAATGAATCATGCGTCAAGTACGAAGGAGGAAGCATTAGGGGTCAGTCACAGTTTTTTCGGACGATCGACTCCGACGTTGGGGGAGGAGAACAATGAATATGAGGAATGGGACAGATTTGACACATATGAGTTTTTCTTTGGAGTAGCGATTTAACGGGGATGGGGACACTCGAATGAAGCAACGCACGCTCCTACGTGCGATGATATTTGATGACAATAACAATAGGAAAAGAATTTGTGTTTTTTGATTAGTTCAACAACTCACGTATAGCTGTAGGAGAAATTGCATCTTCACAGAACTGTTCATTTGGGACCTTTCCGGTCCTATTTGTAACTAATTCAGATGTTGTTCTGGTCGATCAAGAGTGCACCAGGCTTTCCCAACATTTATTCATTGCTTTCATGTGATTATTGTTTTTCATTATTGAATATAGTGTCATTTCTTACTCTTGTGCCTTGATCTATGACATTGGAAATCTTTGCCAATAAATGTTAGTTGTTTGGGTTCTTAACTAGTTGTTTGAATTACCAAAACTTCCCAGCAATTTCCATTAGTACAGCAGTAAAAATTCTGTAGTATCTACGAAACATTGCGCCTTTTCATTGAACGATCATCGAAATTGGCCGAAAAAAAGAAGGAAATTATGCGATTCCTTGTTTTCGTATATTTCGAGTGCTATGGGCTCGTAAAAGAAGGAGTATCCAAAAAGTCAAGTTCATTTCAACTATTCTTGTACGTGACATAAATTCTTAATCATGCAGCGCTCATGATATTTGATGAAATCTACATGGCTATCCCCATGTTTTATCCTACTAGGAAAATGTTGTGAAAAAGTTGCTACATCTCAACTAAATAAAGTTTTCAATATTTACCTATTGCATGAAGTCAGCCGTTTCACCAGAAATGGAGTAACTTTTTTCTCAACTTCCAATATCTGCGATTTGCTTGATTCAATTGATTCTAGTGTAGTGAAAAAAATAATACATCTCAACTAAATGAAGTTTTCAATATTTACCTAATGCAGGAAATCGGTCGTTTCACCAGAAATGGAGTAACTTTTTTCTCAACTTCCAATATCTTCGATTTGCTTAATTCGATCGATTCGAGTGTAGTGAAAAAGTTAATACATCTCAACTAAATGAAGTTTTCAATATTTACCTAATGCATGAAATCGGCCGTTTCATCAGAAAGGGGGTAACTTTTTTCTCAACTTCCAATACTTCGATTTGCTTGATTTGATCGGTTCAAGTGTAGTGAAAAAGTTAATACATCAAAACTAAATGAAGTTTTAAATATTTACCTAATGCAGGAAATCGGTCGTTTCACCAGAAATGGAGTAACTTTTTTCTCAACTTCCAATATCTGCGATTTGCTGGATTCAATTGATTCTAGTGTAGTGAAAAAAATAATACATCTCAACTAAATGAAGTTTTCAATATTTACCTAATGCAGATAATCGGTCATTTCACCAGAAATGGAGTAACTTTTTTCTCAACTTCCAATATCTGCGATTTGCTTGATTCAATCGATTCTAGTGTAGTGAAAAAGATAATACATCTTAACTAAATGAAGTTTTCAATATTTACCTAATGCAGGAAATCGGTCGTTTCACCAGAAATGGAGTAACTTTTTTCTCAACTTCCAATATCTTCGATTTGCTTGATTCGATTGATTCGAGTTTAGTGAAAAAGTTAATACATCTCAACTAAATGAAGTTTTCAATATTTACCTATTTCATGAAATCGGCCGTTTCACCAGAAAAGGGGTAACTTTTTTCTCAACTTCCAATATCTGCGATTTGCTTGATTCGATCAAGTTTTCAATATTCACCTAATGCATAAAATCGGCCGTTTCACCAGAAATGGAGTAAATTTCCAATATCTTCGATTTGGTGAGCTAATGTGTGATTTGTATGATATAGGTTTTTCCTTGGGGATTGCGGTCAGTTGTTTCGATATTGCCTGATATTTATTCTGAGCACTTGCTCATTTTTTTGGTGCTCATTTATTTGAGCGAGCGCTTTATCATTTTGCTCAATTCTCTGTAATTTTTTAATTCGAACCAAGAAAGGTCTCGAACAATTAAGTTGTACAAATGAAGAATTTGTGGTCAAATCAAATTTTGTCCGTCTGAACACGATAATTTTCGAAAAGAAAGATCTAGAATTTTGGTTAGAGCTCTTAATTTTTGAACTCGAACTTTTTTTCTCATCCCTGCCAAGTTTCCCTGAGAAATTATTGCATTATTCGTTTTACTCTAATATCTTTATTTTCATGATCTGATTGTTTCCGGGAAAATGCTCATTTTTATTCAATTTCCGAATTTGGCATCGACGGATGAAGAGTTTCCAAATTGATGTCCAGAAAGTTCTAACAGTAGGACACTCAACAATATTGAAATATACAAAAAAAAGCTTTACACCAAAAAAAAACCTGCAAAAAATTTGCGATAGAATATCAAAGAAAAATACAACAATTATAGTATCGAAAATTTGATATATTGATCCATCTTTGATGAACTTGAAAGATTCTGTAATTTCGACATCGCTGTGTAGAACTCCGAGGAATAGTCTGTTAGAGAAACATCTGATTTGAATCAATTTTCTAGCCTTTTCCCTGGGACTAAGGAAAAAAACCATAAGTGGAATGAGAAGTTGTAATAGGTATGTGATGAGTATCTTTTCTTCACAATGCCATCTGTCTTAAATCGTTTATTGAAATTCCAATATTTTTTAAAGGAGTCACAGGATAAAGTGAAGGCTTCGTCAAAGTTCCCCAAACTCTTCTCGATGAGCTTATCGTGCTAATATTTAACTTTCTTCAACGCAACCGGACCCCATCCAATGTTGCCAATTTTCCGTTCACCTCGAGGACACCCAATTTTCCTATATTTCTTCGTAGAATATTATAATAGCAACTGAATTCGACTCAATCCGCTTGGTTCAAACTTCGATTACCCGGTCAAAGCTTGCACAAAACACCGACCATCGAAATTTAACACAATAACCCTTCGACACAACAGGCGACACATGTAACAAGCGTAATCTCGTTCCTTCCACCGCATACGACCAAATATTTGTCAACAGATAATTGCCAACGTCTGTTGCACATCGAAAATCAACCCCTAACCAATACGCATCGAAAATCAATAGCGCACCCCATACGATTCCTTATAATCCGATGCGAGGGACCATTTATTAATGCCCGATCACCCTGTCCTAATGACAGGGGGGGTTGCAATGCAACGAAGTGCACCATCAGTCACGGAGTGTTTTGCGGTGTTCTCGCGGGGTTAGATGTGACGGTGTGCGGGGGTGATTCGAGGTTGTATCGATAGCGAGGGGGTTGTAAGTGAAGGTTATGACAGGCTCGTTGTTCACGAATTTTAATCAGGAATTTACGGGAATTTTTTTACATCATATTCTGATTGTCCACCCGGGTACTACCCTTAGGAAGTATAGAATAGCCATACGTATTGGGCATCGCTTAAATGAGTTATGTGGAAATTTAGCTTTTCTAGCATTTTAGGAAAAATATGTCGTGTAATAAAAAACTTTTTTTTGACAAACGTGAACATGTCCGAAGATCACAGATATCCTCTGGTGTTTCTCTTGATAATTATTTCAAACTTCGACAATATTCGATTCCTTGTGTAACTCGAGCGGATTTTGTGGATAATAGACCCTTAAGAGAGTTGAAATGAAAAAACTAATCCTTATACGTCCCTTCAACACCCACGTGCAGTTTCCAGGAATTTCCGACTAATTTTGGTAATTTGTGAATTCAATTTCCCTATTCCAGCTAGAATGCAGTAGAAATGATAAAGAAAATTGAAAAAAAAAATTGGAGTTAAAAATAGCGGTCAGTAATGATTTCTAACAATTTTCTAGTCTCATATGTTTAGTTTTACATTTTCAGGTTTTTACAAACAAAATTTCTACCCCCGATACCATAGAGATCAGGCATGAATTCTTTCGTTCATTCTGGCCAGTGAAACGGATTTGAAGGAATATATACATTTGAAAATGGGCGAACGTGATGATTTTTCGGAGATTTTTCCAGCACACTATACATTTTTGAGCGCTCGTACAATTTACACGAGGGCTATATCATTTCGTCACGATGTCTGTATTTTTCGAATTTTGAGCCGAAAATGGTCTCAAACGATAGGGTCAACTCACTGATGACGAATCCGTTGGAAAATTTGAGTCTGTCCGTCCGGCCGTCCGTAAGCACGATAACTCTCGAACGGATCAACCTAGAGACTTGAAATTTCCAGTGTAGGTTCAGATCCCAAATGCCTAGGTTAAGTTCGTTAATGGGCAGAATTCCACCAGAGGTTCCGTAAATATGGCCGTTCAAAATTTTGTTCTCCTGATTACTTTGATTACTTGAAACTGCAGATTCGATCAAGATGAAACTTTGCACTCGAATGGAGAATGGGGTGTTCAAGCTACATGTGAAATTTTGTCCAGATCGCATGACCAGAACCATAGAAACCATAGAAAATTGTAACTTTTGAACGGAAACGCCTAAGGACTTGAAATTTGCAGGATAGGTGTGCATCTCGATTTTCGTGATAACTTTCATCTATGAGCAAAATTATACTAGGGGTTCCGTAAATTTGGTTTTCTTGATAATTTCAAAACTACAGATTCGATCGTGACGAAATTTTGTATACTAATGAAGAATGATATATTCAAGCTAAACTTCTCCAGATCACATGACCAAAACCATAGAAACCATAGAAAATCATAACTTTCGAACAGAAAGGCCTAGGGACTTGAAATTTTCAGGATAGGTGTGGATCTGGAATGTCGCGTTCACATTTATCAATGAGCAGAATTATACTAGGAGTTTCGTGAATACGGTCGTTTGAAATTTTGGTTTCTCGATAATTTCGAAACTACGGATTCGATCGAGATGAAATTTTATATTTTAAACGAGAATGATATATTAAAGCAATATTTCGTCCAGATCGCATGACAAGAACCATAGAAACCATAGAAAATTGTAACTTTTGAACGGAAAGGCCTGGGAACTTGAAATTTTCAGGGTGGGTTTGGATCGCGAATATCGCGGTCACGTTCATCAATGAGCAAAATTAGAATAGGGGTTCCTTAAATTTGGCTGTTCAAAATATTCTGTTCCTGATAATTTCGAAACTACCGATTCGATCGGAGTACCAATAAAAAAAAATCAAGTTTTTCTGATACATTCAATATAATTTCGGTGATTTCATCTATTGAAGTTCATTGAAACGAATTGCGTTCTTTGTCATATTGAAAATGAGCACTGAAGGCCATTCTGGTACTCGAAAAATAATAGTATATTATTGAACGAGCGATTACGTAGGTCATAACTCACGCAGATGAAGTTCACAGTACAAGCCGGAGGCGAGTGCTGTAATTCATCAAGTGAGTTATGACCATTACCGCTAGTTGAATACTATACTACATCTACAATTATAACAATAAATACTGAGATACAACTACAGAGAAAGATCTTTATTTACAAATCTCAATAGTTACCTATAACAATGCATTATTTATGTTGATTGTGCTTCTTAGCATAGAGTAGAAAGTTCATAGGGGCGATGCTTTATATTTAGTACTAAGTTCACTAAAATATGCCAAAGGAACATTCTCTGTAAACGATAATTAATATTCTTACTGCTACACCAATCTTGAAAATTGTTGTATACATCTTTATAATTGTTTTGTGATTTTTCGGGAAATAAATTCTGTATAGTAACATTGGTCGATTGTCTTATTTCTGAAAGTTAACATAATAATTCATCTGAGTCCATCTTTTTCAGCAAAACATTCTCAATAATAATTAGGTATCAACTTAGTTTGAGGAAACGTCAAAATTTTTCGAGTGACCTTCGCTCAATACCAACAATGGACTGTTTCTTTTCGGCCAATCGGCTTGTTCAGAATCACAGAGCCAGAGAGTTATAGTAGTGAGTGATTCTAACTCACGTTGTTCGTTTAGAGGTACTATTAATTGTTCAAAAGTAGTTGGATAATAAATATATAATTCAATAGGAGTAGGTTAAAGAGTTTTTGTAATATTATCAATATAATTCGGAGATTCCATCTTTCGAAGTTTATGAATATGAAATGACAATATTTGACAACGGCCGTTATGGTGCACAGAATATTGAGAGAAAAAAGTTTGTTGGCAGCGGTATGAAATTCCTTCGATTTGATTAAATCCTCGACGGATTTTGACGTTATTTATGACGTTTCCGTGTCACATAATTTTTTCTGATCCTCTTACGGCAACCCTCGGCCGATTCCTTCGTTCATCATTCCGCGCTTCATCCCCTAAACACAATTAAACCCTGCCGGTGACTAAGACAAAGGACCCGGTTTATGAACCCCCAAGAAAATCACCGGTAGGTGGCGTTAACGCCCCGAAGACAACATAAGGACCGCCGAACATAAAGCCCAAGGTCCGGTATCTTCAACCCGCGTTATTACTCCAAACAATATCAAAGATATGGGTTTCTTGCGAGACTTGCCTCGCAAGTGATATATAGGGATATTTATGCATGCAAAGTTGGCCGAAGATTACGCGCTGTTAATCTTCAAGTCGCTGTACAAAGTTGGCAAGACTGCCTCGGCGTTTGCCGCGCGGGAGGGAAAGGCCTCGTTCAACAATGGCGATGTGAGTTATGGTCATTATCCATTGTTTATCGGATGTGTTAAGGCCGTGTTTGGATCCGTTATTGGGGTGATTCATGGGGCGGGTTGCAGGTGTTGTTGGTTTTTCTTGGGTGGGCGCTGTCGCGATATTGAGCGGTGGAAATTCAGGAGGAAGTGTCTGGAGCAGACCATTTTTTGGAACTCATTTTAATATAACGAAAGCGAAATGGTTCTCTTTATCAGCCGTTCTTAGTTCATAAAAGGAGCTCAAAATTGTATATTATGCAAACGATCATGTAATGATGGTTATTAATACACCAGCATCAACCGGAATACGAAGGCGAGTTTCGTGTGGTTTATGCGAGTGTATCAATAACCATTATATGAGTTGGATACGCTATTTTTCTACACCCGATAAATAATGAAGAACTTTAAATATTATATTTATATTACAATAACAGTAATCACTCGTACTTCTATAAGAAATTCTTCAGAATGGAAATTAATGGTATAAACTCGGGTATTAGCATAGAAATAGAAAAACTATAGAATTCTATTTTTTATTGATATTAAACATAATAATTGTAATTAATCTGATTTCTTGAAAATATTTAGATTATTTATTGTGCAGTTTGAAAAGTTCATTCCAGGTCCATTGGTCTGGAAGTGGAAGGGATATTCACATTTATTTCATAGTTACTGGTCTTAATAGAGTTCAATATTGTATAAGAAATGCTGATTTTATCCTTGAAATAATTTTCGGCCGAAGATTCATATATTTTTCTACTAATTTCGTAGTATGTTACATTATGTGTAAATGTTAGTTGTACTTTTGTTTCAGTTTCTACCACATTTACAATTAAGATTTCATTTATAGCTTTGATATTCTTCCATTCAAGGTCATGTAGTTCATGCCTTCGACATGCTCCCATTATTCCAAAAATCACTGCTACCTAAAAAAAAAAAATTAACTGAAAAAAATACCACAGTAAGAAATGAAGAAGAGAAAAAATATAACATGCATGAGTCGATTGGAAAATGTATTCATGACAAAATAATTAAAAAAAACCATGTTAGGTAGATACTTACTTTCATTAACTTTTTATTGGGTGATTTGTCGATAAACGTTTTCGAGCGCTCGTACTACTTACACGAGGGCTATATCATTTCGTCACGATGTCTTTATTTTTCGAATTTTGAGCCGAAAATGGTCTCAATCGACTATGTTCAACTCACTGATGACGAATCCGTCGGAAAATTTGATTCTGCCCGTCCGTCCGGCCGTCTGGCCGGCCGGCCGTAAGCACGATAACTCTCGAACGGAACAACCTAGAGACATGAAATTTTCAGTGTGGGTTCAGTTCCCGAATGCCTCGGTTGAGTTCGTTAATGGGCAAATTCCACCAGGGGTTCCGTAAATATGGCCGTTCAAAGTTTTGTTCCCCTGATTACTTGAAAACTACAGATTTGATTGAGATGAAATTTTGCACTCAAATGGAGTATGAGGTGTTCAAGCTACATGTGAAATTTTGTCCAGATCTCATGACCAGAACCATAAAAACCATAGAAAATTGTGACTTTTGAACGGAAACGCCTAGGGACTTGAAATTTTCAGGATAAGTGTGGATCTCGAATGTCGTGATCACGTTCATCTATGAGCAAAATAATACTAGGGGTTCCGTAGATATGGTCGTTAGAAATTTAGTTTTCTTGATAATTTCAAAACTACAGATTCGATCGTCACGAAATTTTGTATTTAAATGGAGAATGATATATTTAAGCTACATCTTGCCCAGAACCATAGAAACCATAGAAAATCATAACTTTCGAACAGAAAGGCTTAGGAACTTGAAATTTTCAGGATAGGTGTGGATCTCGAATGTCGTGATCAAGTTTATCAATGAGCAGAATCATACTAGGGGTTCCGTAACGACGGTCGTTTGAAATTCTGTTTTCTCGATAATTTCGAAACTACGGATTCGATCGAGATGAAATTTTGTATTTTAATCGAGAATGATATATTAAATCAATATTTTGTCCAGATCGCATGACCAGAACCATAGAAACCATAGAAAATTGTAACTTTTGAACGGAAAGGCCTAGGAACTGGAAATTTTCATGGTGGGTTTGGTCACGTTTATCAATGAGCAAAATTAGACCAGGGGTTCCGTAAATATGGCCGTTCAAAATATTTTTCCACTGATAGATCCGAAACTACTGATTGGATTGGAATGAAATTTTGCACCTAGCTGAGGAATAATGTATTCAAACTACGTGCGAAATTTTGTTCAGGTCGCATAAAACGACAACAGAAAAATAATACTGTGACGAAAACCTGAATAAGCGTGACTATTTACAGGAATTTCCTGTTTAATAAACAAACTCGGTAGTTGTATTCCAAACTTCAGTTTCTACAAGAATTTTCACTAATGAACACTAAACTGAAACAGGAATTACTTTACTTACGGAACTTTATCGATTTAACAGGAATTTTTCGTTGAATTAAAGAACTATCGTTCATATATCACAGTACTAGTTAGTTGCATTCGAAGCTTTTATTTTGTAGTAGTGCATTCTATCGGAAGATGAAGAGTGACTTCGCGAATAGGTGTCTGGAATGGGGAGAATTTATATTATATTACTAGATGACCCGGCAAACGTTGTTTTGCCATATCTCTCCTTTTTTTCGCAATTTCAAAATTGCTCGAGGCCTTCGGCCTCTCTTACCTTAGGAAAGCCCGTTTCTCCCTCTCGAAAACGCGGGGGGCGCTTCGCGCCCCCGGTCTCTCCCATTTTTCGCAATTTCAAAATTGCTCGAGGCCTTCGGCCTCTCGTTGTTCTGGCTATTAAAAAATAAGGGTTGATCGTAGAAGGGTGAAAATTGGGGATTGTATGTATTTTTGTATGTTGTATCATAAAAAAATAGAAATTAGAAATTTTGTCTAAAAAATAAAAAAAAAAATGTAGGGGTGGACTACCCCTGACATTTAGGGGGATGAAAAATAGATGTTGGCTGATTCTCATAGATACCGGATAAGCACAAAAAATTTCATCAAAATCGGTTGAGCCGTTTCGGAGGAGTATGGCAACGAAAACTGTGACACGAGAATTTTATATATTAGATATTCATTTTAGAGTATCTCTCCATTATTTTAACGAATTAGAGAGAAGTTCGTTGAAACCTGGTATTTAGAGACTCCATCATGAATTAAAGAAATGTTTTTCCCCGATTACGGACTCATAGTAGCGAATTTGATTATAGAATAACCTACTGTCTCCAAATGCTCACATACTTTCTGTCGCTTTTCAATCCTTTGGGTAGTATCTTTTGAGTTCATTTTATTCGGTGGCGCCCTCTGTTGAGCGGTACTGTAAATTTTGGGTCGTCGATGCAGATTGCTGAAGATCTGATCTTCCTTCCTTCCTTCCCCTAATATTGGGTTATACTCACGAAATTATTATATTTTACTAGATATTTCTGTAACGTTTCCGGAAAAATTCCTTTTAAAATCAGAGTATCACTGCTATACTAACCGTTTTTCCTGACTATAGGATTCAAGTCCCTTGAGCCGGAATCGGCATGTTGTTCTCAGAACGGTCTTATTTTGTTTTGATAACAATAGTTGCGTTTAAACAACAGGAATTCATTTAACCGGAAATTCCCAGGTTTTTTTCAATGCAGTCGAAATTGATTGTATCGTAAAATTGTCTTCTCCGAAATGGCAGGAATACGCGAGTCTAATAAATTATTCCTGTTCGGTTCCATAAAACATCCTTAATGAGGAGTTGATCCTGGTAGGCCGTGATTACGCGCCTGGAACAGGACGTGTCGTCCCTGGTGGAGAAAGGGGAGAGCTGAATCATACGCACAACCTTAAATAACACAATAATACTTGGTAGGCAATAAGGAGGTAAGAGCATAATAATTTTAATCATCCCTGACTTTATCTTTCTCCGGCTCTTCTTGCTTCGTGCGAGACGCTGGGAACAGGCGAAATCGTAACATTTGGTCGTTCTTTTTAGGGGTGTATCGGGGTTAATTCGGCACCAAGGGGATAAGTTGTATCTTGCTTCTTTATTTTTCACTTGAAAGAAGACTATCGTCTGATGATATCGAATTTCTTTGCGTCATTTTTCACAGTTTGTGGAATGATTCACACAAAAAATAAAAACAAAGAAAAGAGCAAATTATAATGAGTCATGGCAAATACATCAAACTGTATTCGAAACGCAAATAAGATAGAGAAATATCTTGAACTTGCTCCAGTCTGTCACAGTCGAGGTTATCTTTATCTTTCCCTATAATAACATTTTGAAATCTTCACAATACTTCATTGGCGCGATGTATACCTCCATCGAGAATCGAAGAAACCGAATCCTCACACCCCCATCCCCTAATTCCTCCCTGCGCCGTTTTAATAATCAAAACTGCGACTTTCTCCAACTTCCGCGTAACGGCCCTCTTGATATTTGCCCCGCAGCACCTCCTCGCCCCGTCGAAGACGTTAACTAACGCACTTGGAAATTACAAATTAGAACTTATATTTTCGACACCCTCTTCGAGAGCGGGATCGACGAGGCGTCGGGCCCGCTGCCGAGGTTCGCCATCCTAAGACCGCACTACACGCAGTTACTCTGATTAAACTTGATGGTGGTTTCGATGGTTCGGGGGGGAAGGGGGGGACACGGAGATTTCGTTGGGGTATCCGCCAAGTTTCGGAGATTGTATCGTATATTGGCCTGTTTTGTGCTGTTACGGGAGGGATTGTTTTGGATTGTTATTGTAGGATGGTTAGACGATGGATTTTTTCATGAATTGAGAGGGGTCGATTTTTGATGAGAGTGGAATTTGAAAAGAATAACTTCAGGTTATTTCTTCGATCCAATAAGTATTTATCGGCGGCACGCGCATCTCCCACTGCACTGAAAAATTGAATAAATTCCTGTGTAACGCAACTATTGTTATCACAACAAAAAAGACCCCTTCTGAGGACAATCGGTACTCGCAATATAACATGCCGATTCCGGTATAAGTGACTTGAGTCCTATGAACAGGAAAAACGGTAAGTATAGCAGTGATCAGGTACTTTTATTTTGAAAAGAATATTTCCGTAAATAATACAAGAATATCTAGTAAAATATAATAATTTTGTGAGTATGACCCAACAATATTTGTGCGACTAAAATTATGCATTGAATTCTACAAGAGTGTTTGGTATTTCTCACAGAAATTCAGATTATTCTACCAGAATGAATCTTGTTTAGCTAACAGTATTTTACTCTATGTTGTACCATATGGTTGAAGTTGTTTGGAATAGAATATCGGTTTCCGACGAAGGAGCGAGCATGATAAAACAGTGATTTGATTATTTTTAACATTTTTTGGCTTCCCACCTAGATTTTATTATTTTCTATCTACGATTGATCCTAATTATTGAATAACTTTTCCTAGGGAATACAGATAAAAAGAAAAGAGGGTTAGTATATGATTAAGAAATATAGTGTAGAAAGGAACATGGAAACAGGGGTTTAACAAGAAAACAGAGGTTGAAGTCAGGTTAGATCAGATCAGAGGAAGGAAAAAGGATTCGAT
The DNA here is from genome assembly GCA_963966015.1 of Aphidecta obliterata. NCBI lineage: Eukaryota > Metazoa > Arthropoda > Insecta > Coleoptera > Coccinellidae > Aphidecta > Aphidecta obliterata. The sequence goes on along the minus strand of OZ014434.1, from coordinate 11,493,877 downwards.
CTGTAGTGGTCTGCACCAACATTTACCATACCGCTCAACAGATGGCGCCACCGAATATACAAAACACAAAAGATACTACTCAAAGAATTGAAAAGCGACAGAAAAGGTGTGAGCAGCAGTTCAAAATTAACGTTGGCAATTTTGATGTTGACTTCTACAACAAAGTAATTTTAACATTAATCCACCACGATGATGAGGAAAGCGAAAAGGACGAACCTGTAGACGAAATCTCGGTAAAAGAAATAAGGGAAATCATTAGCAATTTACAAAACAAAAAAACTCCTGGTATAGATGGAATACTTAACCTGGCACTGAAACGTCTCAACGATTAAATAGTGAAGGAAATTGCAGGAATAGCTAAAGCGATAATAACGACAGGATACCACCGAAGAGGATGGAAAAAGGCAGATTCAATCCTCATATGGGAAAAAGAAAGTAGAGAAACGTACCAGAAAGCTATAGACCAATTAGCCTTCTCTCAGGACTGATCAAGATCATCGAGAGACTCATTTACAAGAGACTTCTCGCAATTGTGGACAGCAAGAAGATAATACCGGACCATCAATTCGGATTGCGTACTGAACACATAGTCCAGCAGCTGTTGAGAATAACAGAAGAAATAAAGGAGAAATTCAACCTTTCGAGGAAAACTGGAGCCCTGTTCCTCGACATCGATAAAATGTGGCATCAGGGGCTATTGCACAAAATGAAGAAGATGGAATTCCCAGCAGAAATGATAGGGATCGTGAAATCATACTTGTCGGGCAGGGAATTTTAGGTCAAGATAGGAGACAGTACACCAACAACAAGAGGGGTAGAAGCAGGAGTACCACAAGGATTAGTCCTTGTCCGCTTCTGTTTAACATATACATGGCAGATAAACCGGAAATGAAGAATTGCAAGTTGGCACAATTGGACACGATGATGGAATACTTCAAGAAGTGGAGAATCAAGATCAACACGAGTAGAACAATGGCCATTCTCTTCGGAGCGAGAAGATACAAGAAAGCAGAAGAAAAAGTGACGATAGAAGACCAACAGATAAGATGGAAGAAAGAAGTGTAGTAGCTTGGAGTTACATTGGACGAAAATCTAAACTTCAGAGAACAGATAGAACAAAACAGAAGAAAGTCGAAGCAGTTGTATGGAAGCCTCTACCCTTTATTGGATGCGAAGAGCAAGCTGTTTTTGAGCGCTCGTACTACTTACACGAGGGCTATATCATTTCGTCACGATGTCTGTATTTTTCGAATTTTGTGCCGAAAAAGGTCTCAAACGACTATGTTCGACTCACTGATGACGAATCCGTCGGAAAATTCGAGTCTGTCCGTCCGTCCGTCCGTATACACGATAACTCTCGAACGGAATGTCCTAGAAACTTGAAATTTTCAGGGTAGGTTCGAATCTCGAATGCCGCGGTTAAGTTCGTTATTGGGCTGAATTCGCCGAGGAGTTCCGTAAATATGGCCGCTCGAAATTTTGTTTTCCTGATTACTTTGAAACTACAGATTCGATCGAGATGAAATTTTGCGCTCTAATGGGGTGTTCAAGCTACATGCAAAATTTTGTTCAGCTCGCATCACCAGAACCATAGAAACCATAGAAAATTGTAACTTTTGAACGGAAACGCCTAGGGACTTGAAATTTCCAGGATAGGTGTGGATCACTTCCATCTATGAGCAAAATTATACCAGGGGTTCCGTAAATATGGTCGTAAGAAATTTAGTTTTCTTGATAATTTCCAAACTACAGATTCGATCGTGACAAAATTCTGTATACTAAAGGAGAATGATATATTCAAGCTACATTTCCTTAGATCGCATGACCAGAACCATAGAAACCATAGAAAATCATAACTTTCGAACGGAAAATCCTAGGGACTTGAAATTTTCAGGATAGGTGTAGATGTGATATGTGGCGTTCACGTTCATCAATGAGCAGAATTATACTAGGGGTTCCGTAAATACGGTCGTTTGAAATTTTGTTTTCTCGATAATTTCGAAACTACGGATTCGAACGAGATAAAATTTTGTATTTCAAACGAGAATGATATATTTAAGCAATATTTTGTCCAGATCGCATGACCAGAACCATAGAAACCATAGAAAATTATAATTTCCGAAGGAAAAGGCCTAGGAACTTGAAATTTTCAGGGTGGGTTTGGATCGCGAATTTCACGGTCACGTTCATCAATGAGCAAAATAAGACTATGGGTTCCGTAAATATGGCCGTTCAAACTATTTTTTTCCTGATAGTTTCGTAACTACTGATCGGATTGGGATGAAATTTTGCTGAGGAATAATGTTTTCAAACTACGTGCAAAATTTTGTCCAGATCGCATCACCAAGACCATAGATACCGAAGAAAATTCTAGCGAATTATCGAAAAAAAATTGATCCGCTGAAGCACTGACATGAAGTCTGCAGTTTCGCCTAAGTTTCAGAATATTTTCGATAGCTGTCGAAAATTCCTTCAATTGATTTCTAAAACTGGAAAATGCGAATCCACCTACAAGGTGCACGAGCGCTCAAAAGCTCCTGCCTTCACGGCAGTGCTTTTCGAAATTTTTAGAAAACAAGATAAGCTTACTGAAAAGCATAATAATCTCTTTTTGCAAGTGCTATATGGTTCAATGACGAAGCAAACTTCAAGAAGAAAGAACCACAATATACCTTGAACAGAGTAGTAAGAAATACAATAAATGCCCCTTGGAATTTAACAAACGAACATATCAGAAAGGAACTCAGAATCCAGACGATAAAGGAAATGGTAAATAGAGGCAGAATCTGAAAGAAGTGATACAGGATCACCAGAATGAAAATCTGAGAAGTATTCTGAAGATCATTGTAAGGAAAACAGATAAAAAGAGATACCTAATGAGATAAAGGGAAGAAGAAGAATGAAGAACGAAGAAAGATAAATGAGAAAAAACTGAGGAAAGGAGACGAAAATATCGAAGAAAGAAGAGATGAGATCTTCCCACCAGGAAAATGCAGAAAAACCGGAAAACTCAAGATGAAAGGCGTATGGAAGCAATTCTGGTCCTCGTACAAGACCAAAGATCTAAGCAGTGAGCATTTGAAGACACTAATTCTGTAATCAAATTCGCTAATATGAGTCTGGAATCAGAAAAAAAATTCTGTATATCTATTATGGAGTCTCTCAATACTAGTTTTCAACGAATGTTTCTCTAACTATAATGTGGAGATTCTCTAAATGAATATAAATAAAAAGAAAAAAAAAATTCTCCCTATTCCAGATACAAATTCGCGAAGTCACTCTTTATCTTAAGGTAGAATGCAAAAACCAAAGAATTATAGACCATCTCGATACTCCCAAGCCTTTCCAAAAAAATGAAAATGGATATAATGATACTATTAGACTTCATAAACACAATATGGTATGTGATGAGCAGCATTGATTCCAACATGGCAAATCAACAAATACCGCTCTATCCTGTCTTCTGACTGAGGTGGCAATTGCTTTTGATAAAAAAAAAACAGGTTAATAGCATGCGACTTGAGCAAAGCCTTTGAATAAACCATAAGATACTGCTATAGAAACTACAAGGTTATGGCATCAGAGGAGTGGCACTGATGTTGATAGAAAGCTATCGGAAAAAGAGATCTCAGAAAGTATTTCTGGGAGACGAGTGTTCAGAGTGGAAGTGTTCGGAGTGTGGAGTTCCTCAGGGATCGATTCTTGGTCCCACTCTATTTCTACTATATATAAATGATTTACCACCAAATATGAAATCAGATCGTACGGTGCTATTCGTGGATGATACCTCCTTCCTTATTATTTCTGGAAAGAAATGATGGAGATATCAGGAATCAGAAGTCACTCTAGAAGGGACGGAAAAATGGTTCCATTCCAAAAAGAATACTACTCAATGGAATGACCATTTTGAATAATTTGTTTTCTCTTTATTTACGAAGTCCTTTGTCATGTACTTCATTGTATATTCATAATCATTGAATTACCCCTAGCTGAAATACTGACACCCCATGTAATATTTTGATGGGTTAAAATTTTTCACTTTTGTATATTTTTCTAGTGAATTATTATTATTTTTATTACTACTGAAAATTCCTGTAAAATCTCAGGTTATAAGCTCGGAATACAACCAACTAGTACTGTAATATATGAACGATAGTTCTTCAATTCAATGGAAAATTCCTGTTAAACCGATATAACAGTTCCCTTATAAGTAAAGTAACTCCTGTTTTAGTTTAGTGTTCATTACTGGAAATTATTGCAGGAACTGACGTTTGAAGTTCGGAATACAATTATCTAGTTTGTTTATTAAACAGGAAATTCCTGTTAGTAGTCCCGCATATTCCAGTTTCCGTCATAGTATTATTTTCCTGTTGAAATGACAAACTGCAGTTTGGCTGCATCAACTAATTTAAAACTTGTTATTTCAGAGGAATGAAACGAACGGAATTGTCACGTAAAATCAGCAAATATTCCTGCTGTCGCTTATACAGCGGGAATTTCCTGTAGAAGTAACCGAATTCCTGTTGTATATCCTGAAAATTTTCTTTGAGTGTTTATATTATTTCTAACGTCAACGAAACTATTCGAATTGGCTGCGATGTCAACTAGTCGTCGGAACTTTGAAATGTTTCTTTTAATTTCATCTAAATGAAATAGAGAAGTGAAAGACATCCAGTGGAATATTCATCAATTTCACCAAAGCCTCTGAATGAGAAATAACCTCAACTTTTCTCTCCTATCCCCATTTATGTTCCTTACTAATATGTTTCTAATTATAATGATATTAAGTTGATATGCATATCGTGTCTGTTCCCTCAATTCGGCCCATTTTACAAATTCTCCTAATTCTTCGGGGGTTCGTTAAAACTAATAGTGTGCACCTTTATCTCCAATTAAACCGACCTGCCTCGTCATCCCCCACCCCCGTTTTCCCAATCGAATAATGGACGCTAATCGCGGCAAAAACAAAATATACATCAAAATCATCTATCCGCGCACTGATCACTTTCGACGAAATCTATTATACGTATTAGTTTCGAACTGGAAACACACCAATCATCGGTCATCCTCGGGACGGACGTCACGACGCAGAAACAAATGAATTCGATTGCGGCGTCTGACAAATGATAAACGTAAATATGTGTCATACACGGTTATTAATCTATGACCGCACCTCTATGTGCACCTTAATGGCCTTTTATTGAAATTGGAACGGGCATTAATAGAATTCCTGTAAATGATGGGACTGTCATGTTTGGCGTTTGGCTAATGGTGTACTGGTTTGGTGTTGAAGGCGTTTGATGAGAGCCCGATTAGGATTGGCACTGATTACCTTTTGTCACAGTTAGCTCAAGGTTCTGGGAATAGACCATATCCGATACGAAAGAATTTGGTGCCATGTTCGATTTATTTGTGTTGGTATTCGTGAATATCTGTCATAACTGTCAGTTGTCATTCATTCGAAATGTATTCACCGATGATTTTATGTTTCTGTTCAAGATATGGGTGATATTATTGTAGTTTTTCCCCAGAGTAAGGCGTTCTTAAGTAAGCATCCGAACCAGCCACGTACACTCAATATCGGTACAAATGACAGTGAAAAATCGATAGATTTGGGGAGGAAATCGGTATAAGGAAGATTTTCCCAAGAATCTCAATTTTTAGAATGAAACATAAACAAAGGAACATTTAATCACGAAATAATGCCATTTTTTTCCACTATAAAATAACCCAATATGCTGGAGAAAGTCGATTAACAATTGTTCTTATGTGCAAGCAAAATGATTTTATACCGTCCACATAATTTCCTTCTTGGATTACACGGACACTATAATGGAATAATTTATTGTTTTTATTCTCCAATGCAAAAACATCAACAAATATATTATAATTTTAAGGAGATGCAACCCTAAATAAACATTGAAGTGTTGTAGAAAGTATACAATTCTCCAGCAGCGCGACCATACTGCTTCCGGACCGGATGAGTAGCGTTGCACTAAAATCCCTATACGCTGCAGTGTCGTCGCGACTGCCGAGATCTGAATGCCAAATTGAGGAGCCTTACCACTTCTTACAACGGGAGCCATCTGATATTCAACTGGAACTAAATATTCTCCAGGAGTATATAGAAAAAAAAAGGCAGGTTCCAGTCGGTAAACATGTCATGCCAAATGATGAAACAAACAATCAAGTTTTCAATAACAATTTGTTACCAAATTTCTGCGCACTTGTTTCTATGAATAAGAGCGTTATCATTTTGCCCAAATTTTAAATTTCGAACCATGAATGGTTTGGTTGGACTCACAGATGAAGAATTCGAGGAATTATAACCGACCGTCCGGCCGTAACTACCATTCTTCCGTTTCATCATCCTTAGTTCGATAGTCTCACTACAGTCTCTCCGCATGTCGAATCAATATACAGGGTGTTTTCAAAGGTGAGGCTTTTTTTGACAAACGATAAAATTCATCAAAATAAGTCAATATACAAAAAAAATTGTTCATATCAAATATTCACCAGGTACGAGTATTTCGAAAGTAAAGTGAGAGATCTGGTGCAAGCTCCAAATAAACAGCACGTATAACTTTCATCTTTTTACATGCAACACGTTTTCCAATGATTGACTTCATTCGTTCTCTTCCTTCGATTATCCAATATTTATTCCTGGTATCCGATAATGTTGGATTTATTTTGCCATGACCAGTACGAACATGCGAATTCCATATTATCTTCTCGGTGAAAGACGACTTCTTCGGTAGAATTATAGGGTGTTTGATTTCAAAAGATAAATTGGCTTCCTGAAGTCTTTCTCCTATTATGAGTACAGAATCCGAATCTAGAAATGATAAAATACGCGATTTTGAACCAATCAGCTTGCCTCGAGATATTGCTTTCATTTCTCGTCCAAATTCTTTCCTTTGTGTTGCTATTTTGATTTCTCTCTTTAACTCGTCTATTTCTTTTTTCATTACGACATTTTCTGCATCTTTGTTTTGAAGTTTCGTATCTAATTGTGTGTTCAAGTATACTTATACTAGATTTTCATAAATGGTATTGGAGAAACCATTTCTCTTTATCCTCCGTGCTATGATTGGAATTATTTTGAAGTTGTTCAGTTCATCGTTCATCGTTTTGATATCGGACTGCATTTGATCATTTTCTTCCTCATTCATTAAAGAAACAGATACTTCTTTTGGGCCCACTTAGATATCACCATTTAACCAGGACGTTATATTTCCAATCAACCATTCTGGTCCATGTATCTACAACTCTATTTTCCCGATAATCGTTACAGCATCATCATACTCGGCTACCATCTCGCATTCTACTTCAATCTGATCATCTTTAAAACTAGGAAGTAATTTTTCGTTTACCTTAGACAAATTTGCTCTCGTCGCCCTTATTCTAAAAAATAAAACTTTCAGTTTAGTCGAATCTGTAGTACCTTCATTCATCAAGTCGTTCGCATTATTTATCAGCTTCGATAGTTGAGTTCGATAAGTTTTCCAGAGAGCCAAGTCCTCTTTTCTGCACGTTACTTAGTTGTATAAAACCTTCCCTGGTTTCGACACCAAATTTTAAAAATACCTTACAATTTCCCTGCCGATTCGTTGAAGAGATTTGATACAATATCGTTAATACGTTGAACTTTATTATCAACTCGATTCTCAGAATTAATTATTATTTTTATTGACATTTTCCAAATTTTCGTTCTTCTTGATTTTCATTCTGGGTCAGGAGTTTCAACATTATTTGAACTGAAAAAATATATTTTTTTTATATATAACGGAAATATTTATTCATGAGGTCAATGAATAGATTTATTTCAATGTGTTTTTTTATTTTTATGACATTGCATAAATACAAATGATATTTTTTTTTGTATTAGTGCACCAAATAGTTATTCAATAAGGAACGTGTGGATGAAGTGGAGGTTGAAGCATTATTTATTTTGGAACTATTATGACATAAAATTTTTTCTGCAGTTTCTATTTTATTCTGAATGAAGTTTTCAATATACCCTTCTGCAACAGAAGTTGATTTCCAATCACCAAGTCTTTTGATGGCTGAAAAATCTGCACTACTATCAGAAAGAATAGACGCAGAAGAACGCCGAAAACAGTGACCTGTATACAAATGTGGTTGCTCTAATTTAAGAAAGTTTGCAATCATTGACGGTAATTTAGAAAATGTATTAATTCCGACTGGTTGTGTTGAGCATTTATAGTTCTTATAAAAAACGAAAAATCTTTCGTGTGGAGTGTGAGCTGGCCTCAAGGATATATATCTCTTTATTTTGTTTAAGAGTGTATGCTCATCATTATCCACCACAGTGAATATCCTGTTCGAATGTGTTTTCGATGAATTCACTGTCACCAAAAATTTCGATCCCATATCTCGTACATCCTTTCTCTGCAACCTTAACAATTCATCTTTTCTCAATGCACCCGCTACTCCGAATATCAAAGCGACCTACAAATCAAACAATGATAGTTATTTCGCTATAACGAGATAATGAGAATAATTTGGAAAAACGATTCAATTGAGTTTTATTTTTACCTTCGACATCAAGAAAATACTATCAGGAGCATTCGCTATGAACTCTCTCACATGTTCTTTTTCGAGAACTTTTAATTTTTTTGGGATATATTCCTCTCTTTTCCGTTTAATAAACATCACCAGTTTGTGGTATCTGCTTATATCAGTATTGTCTTTCACATTGAGTGTTGATTTCAGCATCGAATATTTTGGCCATAAACTTTCTAGATGCCCCTTTTCTGCAATACCCGTAAAGTATGCCAACAAAACCGTTTCCGTAAAGTTCCGAACCTTCTCGTCCTTGCACCAAGATCTGAATTCAGCATAGGTTTTCTCATATAAATGGCGGGTCTTTTCAGGAAGCAGACTCAAAGTTGCTGCTTCAGCAGTTTTTGTCACATCTGGCGGTGTCAAAGGGATATTTTCTTCGTTATTCATTATGTAGTAGCGTAACGGATAAAATCAGATTCTGATCGAAAGCGAATAAATAAATTTGACAGCTCGATCGTGCTCCGACATAGATGCATCTATGCTCCGACTGAATATTTTATAATCGATTGCCATGATAATCATGCATTAATACAAGAAATCATGCATTAATAGGGGTAATTAATGGATGATTTCGAGTGCGTTAAAATGAGCTTTTATTTCATGGTCGACGGAAAAGATAATTTTCACAATGATTCTGAATGCAAAATTGGCTACTTTGAAGCATATACTAGTTATTCTGGTTATTAAATCTATTCAGATGACAAGGCTGAATCGCGTTCGAATCAGTCATTCTCGAACTAGCCACCTGTCACCGAGGGTGAAACCCCCCGCCGCGTTTCACAGGGTGGGGCGTCCCTAGACCCGCAGGTACGTCACCCCCCCGGGAAAGCAAATTTTTATATCGTATCAGCCCATCCTCATCATGCATTCTTCATTAACGTGATTTATTAATTATAAAGTGCCACTTTAATCAGATTTAATTACAATTATTGTCGCATTCGTGATACCGAAAAAAAATTTTCGTCGCTATTTTTTTCCATTCGGTGGAGCGTGTTAATTTTCTGGGTGTATCCCCGGTTGATACGCGTCGGTTTGTAACTATCCTAATTTAATCCTGTCCGAATGTTAATTCGGTTAATTAATTTCGTTCCTACCTTTTTTCAGTTGGAATTCGGTAATTTATCCCGAGAATCATGTCGGGATTGAGATCTTACTGTTTCTAGAAATTTCCATCAAGGAAACTATGGTTTCGTCTAAACCCCCTTCCACGAAGAGACATTTGTGTCGAAACCGATCTACAGATGCAAAGGATGGATTTGGTGTTCTATGGGGTTACATGTATTGATTTGTTGGCTTGCTTTTATTAGTCTATCTAGAACAATTTCTTGTTTTATGAATGTAATTGAAAACTATATTTCAAACCAGTCGTGTTTATAAAATCCCTTCATTTTCAGGCAATCCTGAACAAGATGTGAAAAAGTTGCCTCAACGATTATAGATTTTATCATTGCCAGATCTATAACTCTATCATCAATATAACCTTATCCATCTAATCTCAGACAACAACGTTATAACCGAACTGTAATAAAAACAATCATTCCCGCAGCGCAGAACCGAAGCAGAAGACACAAGATATCCATCCAGTTCATATATATATGAGTCTCGACCCTGTAAAAACGGAGCTAATGCGTTTTTACAACTTCCAATATCTCCTTATCCTCCCTTCCAACGTCGGTCCGTGGAAAAACTTGGGAAACATCGAATATATCATAATCCAGTCCCCCCTTTAGGTCGCCCGTGGAACAGTAAACTGGCGAACTATTAGCCGAAAGTTATTTCATAGAGATTATGTGTGGGGGTAATAAATAAAACAACGATACAGTTGTCGAAAGTTTGGACGGGAACAAAAGTTACTAGACGAATATGAAGTTTGATGGAATTTCTGCCGTTGGGGTCATAAATTTTTATTCGTCGTATATGCGATGAACGTTGAACGTTTTTGGAAAGAGATCAGTATTTCGACACGTCTCATTTTGGGTTATTCATGATTCTTGTCGTTCTCTTTTTCTTCCTCGAGTGTCCTTCGCTTCGGAGGTTGAGAGTTGTTTCATCAACAGGATTTGTACTGTTAACTTCGGTACTTCGAGTCCTTCAGTTCAGTTTGTTCAACGTCAATGCAAAAGTTCAATTATTTCTCTCATCAAATCAATTCCAGATCGTGCTATCAGCAATATCGGAGTCTACCATAATACCATTAATATGTATAGGGGTCATCAATGTGATCAAAACCTTTCCTACCTTTTCAAAGACGGCAACCTCCCAGGATACCTATTAAGGGCAGCCTAATTCCGAAGTGTACTTCAAATAAAATTCACTCACTCCGTGACCTCAACTTTTCGCACTCCCGTCACGAATTGGCGCAGAGTCTTAGTGCGACTCTAAACTCTACTCAAACAAAAAATACTAACGGCACTTTCCTACCTCGAGCTATCTCTACTTGTTCCCTAAAGGAACCTATAAGTTCCGTACCCTTCTTGGTACCCCAAAGCAAAACCCTCGCAAAACCACGACCTGCTATCCGCGGGACCTAGTCAGCATCTACCTTGACTTTTTCTGATCTCCTGAATCGTGGAGCCTTCCTCCCTTCCAAACCTTTTTCCTGAGATGACACTTTTCAGTACCTCTCACTTCAATGGCTTATTTGAATTTGACCTTGAAATCTCTATTTGTCTGTCCCACTTAATCGTTTAAGGCCATTCTTGGGTCCAAATTCGAAAATTATAAGCATAAAACCACTTAATTTGAAAAATCCCCAATGTATCAATGTATCAAATTATATAACCATATGCCAAATTATATGAAGTCTCTTAGTGTAAATAGATTTAAGAAAGTTGTTAAAGCATTGAAGTTGAAAAAATGTTATTATTGTGTAAATGATTATCTCTGTGACTCATTTGAAACAGTTTGATTATGTTTTTCTCTGACTTGTCCTATACACTTGTTGTTTAACAGGATGAATAAACTATTATTATTATTATTATAGGTTTTTGGCAAAATGTTTATTTTCTCGAGAACTTTTTTAGGTGAAATTCTAATATTCGGCCATGGCATAGTCTATCACTAGTTCTAATATTTTTCGAGGTTTACTGGAAAACCTGTCATATTAATCTTTCTCAATTTCATCATTTATGTTAAATATTTCATTCATAGTTTTCGTTCCATGAAACCTATAAAGACTTGTTCTCAATAGATTACTCAATTTGTTGGTAAAAAATTTCGTTTCACTATTTGATTATTTTTTTTTCATATATTTTTTGTTTTCGGTTCTTTATTTGAAATTTTTTTTATTTTTCGATTCGGAGATAATCAATTATTAATTTATAAATTGTTTTGTATCCTGTTCGTCGATTCATTGTTTTATGTTATACCTTTATTCATCAAACATTTGTGTTCATTCTTCTTCCGCATCTTTGTTTTCTCATTTTCGATCGAGAATAATGAAATCTAAGGGCGTTTTCTTCTATTTTTGTTGGATTTTCAGTCCAGCAAACAAAACAAAGACTAAAAATTCTCAACATCATAGTCTACAACAATTTTAATCTTTTCATGTTACACAAGTATGTTTTTGAGCGTTCGTACTACTTACACGAGGGCTAAATCATTTCGTCACGATGTCTGTATTTTTCGAATTTTGAGCAAAAATGGTCTCAAACGACCGAGTTCGATTCACTGATGACGAATCCGTCAAAAAATTCTAGTCTGTCCGTCCGTCCGTATACACGATAACTCTCGAACGGAATATCCTAGAAACTTGAAATTTTCAGGGTAGGTTCGAATCTCCAATGCCGCGGTTGGGTTCGTTATTGGACTAAATTCGCCTAGGGGTTCCGTAAATATGGCCGCCCGAAATTTTGTTTTTCTGATTACTTCGAAACTACTGATTCGATCGAAATGAAATTTTGCACACAGATGGAGAATTACGTGTTCAAGCTTCATGCAAAATTTTGCTCAGCTCGCATGACCAGAACTATAGAAACCATAAAACTTTTGAACGGAAACGCCTAGGGACTTGAAATTTTCAGGATAGGTGTGGATCTCGAATGTTGCTGTCACGTTCATCAATGAGCAAAATTAGACTAGGAGCTCCGTAAATATGACCATTTGAAATTCAATTTTTTTGATAATTTCAAAAATATGGATTTCATCTAGACGAAATTTTGTATTTGAATTGAGGATGATATATTCGAGCTACATTTTGTCCAGATCACATGATCAGAACCATAGAAACCATAGAAAATAATAACTTTCAAACGGAAAGGCCTAGGGACTTGAAATTTTCAGGATAGATAGATAGGTTCGTCAATGAGCAAAATTAGACTATGGGTTCCGTAAATATAGCCGTTCAAACTATTCTTTTCCTGATAATTTCAAAAGTACTTATCGGATTGGGATGAAATTTCGCACATAGATGAAGAATAATGTATTTAAACTAAGTGGGAAATTTTGTCCAGATCGCATTACCAAGACGTAGAAGATTCTAGCGCATTATCGAAAAAAAAATTGGTCACCTAGAGCACTGACGTGAAGTCTTGATTTTCACCTTAGTTTGAAATTTTCTTTGACGGCTGTCAATATCTTTCAAATTGGTTCCCAAAACTGGAGAATGCGAATCTAGCTACAAGGTGGATGAACGAGCGCTCAAAAGCTCCCGACTTCACGGCAGTGCTTTTCTGAATTTTTTTGTTCCTCCCATGGGAAAGTGGTATATTCAAATTTTAGTTCCTACGAAAATTTGGTATTTTAGTATAAATTACAGTGGATAATGTCATACAACATTTGAATTTCCTTTTTGCGTGCTGGTTCTCTATGACCAAGAACGTTTTCATTAGCCATCTGAATCTTTTTTTTCTCGATAATTCAAAAAATTTCGATTCAATCGAATTGAAAATTTGTAGCTTGTGCAATAACGACACGAAGGTTCATGTGGAATTTTGTGAGGAGAATAAAAAAAAGTTTTCTCAACTTTAGTATCTCAGAAACTATTCGCTATATTCTTCAGAACTTTTGTTTTACATATGGGTGAAATTCATCTCTAAACCTGTTCCATGTGAAAAGAAAATTGAGTTTTTTGATTTGGTGTGGAAAAATTGAATATTATCCATATTATTCTGTGATTTGTCTCATAATCTTTGGTTTGATAGTCTGGCTACAGTGTCATTTCAAATCAAAATGATCATAGATTCGTCAATTTTTCGTTCAACAACATTCCAAATACCCAAATTTATTTGAAATCGCTGTTTAGTTGAATTTTGTGTCAGTTGAACTAGGGTTTGATCAACCTGGGGAGAGTTTGATAAGACTTGAATCCAAGCAGCGTTGTGCGGGTTCAGTAACTGGATGGGTTACCTCCCTAGCGGTGAATTTAAACAATCGCGCAAAAGATATGACTTACGTTAGTGCTGTTCCGAATTTTTGATAAATGATATGATTTTTCGGGGTGTATCCCAGTTCATACGAAATAAACCACCGACGCCTAACAGCCTATACCACACCTGACTAAAAATTTCGAGAATCCTCATCGAAAACCGTGATTCATCCAGATGTCAGAACGTCAAAGGCGCGGATCTATTCCATCATTGCCCCGTCCCCCTGGCTCCCAGAGATGAATTTTCATATCCTGTTTTCGAACACCCCATATCTCATACCATGCATATTGAATGACGTAGGAACAACCATATAACCGATACGTATGGAGAAATATAGAGAAATGAGCATTTGCATCCGACCTAAAGTATATTAAAACCATAAATCTCCCTTCTACCAATTTGATTTTCTTTTCCCTATAACCCAACCGTCATATGCAAATGGAGTTGTATAAATATTTTTAATATCGGAATGGATATATAGTTCGCGTTCGGAAAGTTTAATATATTCCCCGAACTGTCTCTTATTGGCCCCCCTAGTACAATTCGCCGAGGAGATTCGCGGATATTTCGGGATGGGAGGGCATATATCATTTGGCGTGAGGAACTTCTTGGGTGTGCGGGGCAGATTTCGATCAGGGCTTTATTGGTAGGAACACTGTAGAAGAAGATTCGACTTTTTCCTAACCACGAAGCAAGAGTTGAATTTCTGGAACTGTAGAACAACACTGAGTAACTCACAGCTGGCAAGCATTCAGAATTGTCAAGGATTCAATTGAACGAAAATGTATACATACGTACATAGATCCTTTGTAAAAAACAAAGAATCTATCCTGATGTTTGTATTGTTGACATCAATCAAAACATTGACCAGACATAACTTTCTAAGTCCACACGAGAAACTCTGACATTTGACATGGATATAATTTAAGAAACACATGTTCCAAAGTAGGTTGTTTATTTCATTCAATATTGAAGGATATTTGACTTGAATTCCCTGTCCATTCAAATATCAATAAAGTTGGCGTTCATGTAATGAAATGTTTTTTTTTGCTTTCAAAAACTGAAAAAAAAATAATTCTATGCTGTTATATTGTATATTCGATTTTATATTGGTTTCCATTCACCCCCACTGCAGACCAAAAGCAATATAGAGGAGGTCTCAAAGTGTTCCTATTCATCCCACCTCGAAGTCGAATAGAAACAAGCGATATAATATTTTTTTTTGCAAGAATTATCAATTGAACACACAATTTTTAAACGGGGGTCTATTGTATTGAATGTGACCGGACTTGTAAAAATATGGAAATTGAATTCGTTTCCTTTCAAGAAATATTAGCATTCAAACAGCAAAATGTATCTATGTATATTCAGCCCATTTTACGGTATCGATTTGTTCGACATGTTCAGTTTATTGTCCACCTGTTTATTAATACATTCTCTGGAAATAACTCTACTATTATTAACAATATTCATTGTTCCCGTTTGTCTATGATCACGAATCCAACAAAAACGTCAACGTCAAATCCCAAAACCTCCGTGCGATTCGGAATCGAGATTCTACTCCCCGCTAACCGAATCAA
This sequence comes from Aphidecta obliterata, assembly GCA_963966015.1. Classification (NCBI taxonomy): domain Eukaryota; kingdom Metazoa; phylum Arthropoda; class Insecta; order Coleoptera; family Coccinellidae; genus Aphidecta; species Aphidecta obliterata. The sequence goes on along the minus strand of OZ014434.1, from coordinate 11,478,342 downwards.
CACGAACAAGAGAATTCCTGATAGAGATGGGTAAATGGTAGATGTACTATTCATCTCGTCTATGTTTCCACTTGCTCACTGTACTTTTTCGAATTGACCCAACGTATGTATTCTTATTTATATACAGTGTACCTACTCTAGATTGGCTCATTCTTCGAAGAATTATTTGTAGTTAATTCAGAAATTACACAGTTACTTCTGAAATTAATAGCGATCTATCTTAGATTTCTAGGAATTTCAATACAACAAGAATTCCAAAGATATAATGAAGCAAAATTATATTCAACTTTTCATTAAAAGTTGTGGCAATATTGAGGCAGTGAGAAATTAATGAAGTATGGTGACTGACAAAAATAAACTCAATTGAGTTAACTGAGATATCCTCTGAAGAAAAAAACAACCAGAAATTCATTTCATTTATTATTTCCAATTTTCATTCTGGAACGAAAAGAATTGAAAAACAAATGCATAAAATGAACTAAAAAAACTTGAAAGCACAAGTAAGGCAATCATATGAATAGAAAAATAATATCATATCTGGTGAAGTGTTTTTTTGACAGTTGCTAGAATTCATCAACAGTGATCATTTTTCAGCTACTTATTGGATGTTTAGGCAAGGGATTGAAATTAATAACCTTTCTCAATGATTTTCCGCAAAAAAATCAACCCTTATCATGGCGAATGGTTTTATTTCAATCGAAATATTTTATTTTATAACTCTAGAGGGAATTAAAACCAGATACATCGCAAAGTGACTTAGTGGAATATTATAAATTCATTGGTCATTAAAAATATCAAGACACTTAGTTTTGTTCTCTTCGTTGGATTAAAGGAGCAACAGATTTCCTCCTGTGTGCTGCATCTCTTTTCCACCCCAGAGAATGGATTTTGTAGTTCAAGCGCCGTCTCGTAGATGGCGGGAGCTTTCACTTATCAGAATATTCGCTCCAAATCCAGCATTGCTTGTGACAATTGGAGGAAATAATAATTTAATTTTCCACATTCCTATCTCTTTATTAATGAATTCTTCATTAGGTCACATTCTATTTTTTCGTTTTGCCTTGAGTAGGTTTATTTTATTTTCGAACGTCGAATAACTTGAAAAGTCGATTAAATTTCAGGATAAATTTCCGTATGAACAATAATTTGAATCATAGGATGGAAAATAGTCAGTGGCCAGAAAAAAAAAAATTTTGGTTTGAAAAAAGAGTAACTCAGAAATAGTTTCAGTATTCTGAATTGAGAAAAAAATATAAACTTGAACACTCTGTAGCTTCGTGATGGAGCGTTTTCGGAAATGTTTGTCTTGATATTGGACAATCTATCGATTTTCAAAGTTATTATACAAAAAAATGGACCATCCTGTAGAGCTAGAGGATATGCTCACTAGACAAGTATCTAGGCTCCTCATATGTTTTTTTCTCTAATTTTCCACATTCCTTTCTCTTCATATTTTGAGCTTTACAGAGTATCAGTTGCCTTTGAATTTTTTTTCAGTTCAGATTTTATTTTTTCGTTTTTCATTGAGTAGGTTTATTTTATTTTCAAATTTCGAACAACTTAAACAGTCGATGAAATGTTTGATGTCAAGACAGAATGTCATATGAACAATAATTTGAATCATAGGATGGAAAATAGTCAGTGGCCAGAGACAAAAAAAATGTGGTTTGAAAAAAGAGTAAATCAGAAATAGTTTTAGTATTCTAAATTGATGGAGAGTTTTCGGAAAATTTCATCTTGATATTGGACATTTTATCGATTTTTAAAGTTATTATACAAAAAAATGGACCATCCTGTAGAGCTAGAGGATATGCCCACTAGTCAATATCTAGACTCCTCATATGTTTTCTTCTCTAATTTTTCACATTCCTTTCTCTTCATGTTTTGAGCTTTACAGAGTATCAGTTGCCTTTGAATTTTTTTTTAGTTCAGATTCTATTTTTTCGTTTTTCATTGAGTAGGTTTATTTTATTTTCAAATTTCGAACAACTTAAACAGTCGATGAAATGTTTGATGTCAAGACAAAATGTCGTATGAACAATAATTTGAATCATAGGATGGAGAATAGTCAGTGGCCAGAGACAAAAAAAATTTGGGTTTGAAAAAAGAGTAACTCAGAAATAGTTTTAGTATTCTGAATTGAGAAAAAAATAGAAACTTGAACACTCTGTAGCTTCGTGATTGAGCGTTTTCGGAAATTTTTGTCTTGATATTGGACAATCTATCGATTTTTAAAGTTATTATACAAAAAAAATGGACCATCCTGTAGAGCTAGAGGATATGCTCACTAGACAAGTATCTAGGCTCCTCATATTTTTTCTTCTCTAATTCTCCACATTCCTTTCTCTTCATGTTTTGAGCTTTACAGAGTATCAGTTGCCTTTGAATTTTTTTCTAGTTTAGATTCTCTTTTTTCGTTTTTCTTTGAGAAGGTTTATTTTATTTTCGAATGTCTAACAACTTAAACAGTTGATGAAATGTTCGATTTCGAGACAAAATGTCGTATGAACAATAATTTGAATCATACGATGGAAAATAGTCAGTGGCCTGAGACAAAAAAAAATTGGGTTTGAGAAAAGAGTAACTCAGAAAAAGTTTTAGTATTCTGAATTGAGAAAAAAATGGAAACTTGAACACCCAGTAGCTTTGTGATGGAGCATTTTCGGAAACCTTTGTCTTGATATTGGACATTCTATCGACCTCTCAAGTTATTCTACAAAAAAATGGACCATCCTGTAGAGCTAGGGGATATGCCCACTAGGCAACTATCTAGGCTCCTAATATGTTTTCTTCTCTTATTTTCCACATTCCTTTCTCTTCATGTTTTGAGCATTACAGAGTATCAGTTGCCTATGATTTTTTTTTAGTTAAGATTCTATTTTTTCGTTTTTCCTTGAATAGGTTTATTTTATTTTCGAATGTCGAATAACTTAAACAGTCGATGAAATGTTCAATTTCGAGACGAAATGTCGTATGAACAATAATTTGAATCATACGATGGAAAATAGTTGGAGGCCTGAGACAAAAAAAAAATTAGGTTAAAAAAAGAGTAGCTCAGAAAGGGTATTAGTATTCCGAATTGAGAAAAAAATAGAAAATTGAACACTCTGTAGCTTCGTGATGGAGCGTTTTCGGAAATTTTTGTCTTGATATTGGACATTCTATCGATTTTTAAAGTTATTCTACAAAAAAAATGGACCATCCTGTAGAGCTTGAGAATATGCCCACTAGACAAGTATCTAGGCTCCTCATATTTTTTCTTCTTTAATTCTCCACATATCTTTCTCTTCATGTTTTGAGCTTTACAGAGTATCAGTTTTGCCTTTGAATTTTTTCTTAGTTTAGAATCTATTTTTTCGTTTTTCTTTGAGTAGGTTTATTTTATTTTCGAATGTCGAACAACTTAAACAGTTCATGGAATGTTCGATTTCAAGACAAAATGTCGTATGAATAATAATTTGAATCATACGATGGAAAATAGTCTGTGGCCTGAAACAAAAAAAATTTAGGTTTAGAAAAAGAGAACAAGTTTTAGTATCCCGAATTGAGAAAAAAATGGAAACTTGAACAACCTGTAGCTTTGTGATGCAGCGTTTTCGGAAATGTTTGTATTGATATTAGACATTCTATCGATTTTTGAAGTTAATCTACAAAAAAATGTACCATCCAGTAGAGCTAGAGGATATGCCTACTAGACAAGTATCTGGGCTCCTCATATGTTTTCTTCATCATTAAAACTAGGAACAGTATTAATTTCCTCCAACTACTCGAAATCACTTATCTGCCGCACTAACACAAACTAACATAAAAGTTGCTTCCCCCTGTATTAGTGATCGTTACTTGCTGAATTCAATGCCCACAAAAAAACCGCTGAAAATTTAAACCTCCAGACGCATTCCCATTTCGATTACAAAAACGATATAGATCAACATTACACCGCCTCGTAATTCAGTTACACACCCCTGTTACGCCGATACAGCCCCACACGTCGCATTCCGCCAAAGCCAAATGTCATCGAAGGTAATTGACAGAGTGCCTTCCGTTAATCACCAATCAGTGCTCGGCGAGAGCACAGAGAGATCCACCGAAAGCGTTACTCTTTGGTCCCGAAACCCCATGCATAGATATTGCGATATCAATAACAAATAAACCGATTTCTGTGGTGCGTTCCAGGATCCCGGGTCACGGTTGGCGAACGAGGTCGAAATCGGGAATTGGAGCATCCTGATGATGTCATATCCGACTGTTATTGAAGGTTTGCATTTTTAATCCTACGGGCGCGCAGATCTGAGGGGTGGCGGAGGTCGCGTTCGGTTGGTATTCAAATTGAGTTGACGGATGCTTTCGTCTGTGGTCGCAGTTATTGGGATGATAAGTGACGGATGACCACAGAATCGAATTAAATTCTTGTTTTTTTTTCGGATGCGATACGTTCGCTTTCAGCAGACTGGAAGTGCTCGTTTTTTTGATGGTGAAAACTGGTGATGAAATGAGAATGATTGATTTTCTAGTAAAAAACAGAAATTATATTGAAGAGAGCTGGTCTTAAAAAACGTTCATCACAACTTGCAACTTTCATTCTTCGCTGAAACCATAAAATCAGCCAACTGTTCGATATCCCGCAACAGATCTTCCCCGTAAAGACAGGGTGATTTTCATGGCTCTCCACCGTGAATTCCGAGGGTCGTAAATTTCATTTTATTCCTTTGTTTCACGTACCATTTACCGATTTGCCGATTCCTTCCTCGCCGAAACCGAACCGATTATGAATTTTTAAAATATGGGACTGTCGATTCGGGATGTTTTACGATTCGGAAATACACCCTGGTCGGGGTGGCGGAGGAGAGGGGAAAAAATTCAGCGAAGTGGACTCAATTTTTCCAACCCTGATGGTATTGTGGTTGATTTTCGGTTCTTATACTGTAGTGATTTAGTGCAGGCAAAAATAATACAATTATTTGTCCTTTTTTGAATAATTTTCTAAGAAAGGTTCTGATGTGTGTTTCTCTAAAGTCACAAGATTTTTTCATTGAGATACACCTTCATTCTCAAAAATTTCTGTTGTTTCATCAGTCGTAGGCGAATTGTTGGAAAATTTTCTTTGATGGCACTTCGAGAGCCTATAGCGTTTGAAAGAAGAATTAATTGCACATCTCATTGGAAGATTAGGAAACAAACCAACAATTCTACAATTCAGTGGAATAAACCAGCCGTCACTTCAACAAATAATGTCATTTCATAAAATCGCCACCTCAAGATATGGAATCACAAAAGAACATCTCAACAAGACCAGATCAGAAGAACTCAATTTTCATTTCACATGGAACACCTGTGAAGCTGAACTATACAGGGTGTTTTTAAGGTGAAGCTTTTTTTTTGCTGTTGCTAGAACTCATCAAAAGAGATGATTCCGCCGGAAGTTGATCATATAAAATATTCAATTTCGAAAAATTGCAAAAAATCTTGGGCATCAAGATTTAAAGACGACCCTGGATTGTGTTATCTCTCTTTCAGGAGATCTGCCATGAATTACCGAGCCATATGCATTTCAGCAAGTAAATAAAGTGCTGGATTTTACCGCAAATTTGTATATTCTCTTTCAACTTTCATTAGGAGATTTTACTGAACGATATAAGTTCAAACTAAGAAGTGGAAAAATCACTGATTGAAAAGGTCCTATAAAAAAATCATTAATTTCACAAACTCACCGATAGAACTGATCAAAAATGTTTATGGAAATTATTCGAAATGGTCACCATTTGTTTGATGTGAACAAAGTCTTACCCGGCATAATAACAAATTATTACATGCAACTATCACATCAGTTTGCTCACATAATGCTACGAGCATTTTTGAGCACTCGTACTACTTACACGAGAGCTATATCATTTCGTCACGATGTCTGTATTTTTCGAATTTTGAGCCGAAAATGGTCTCAATCGACTATGTTCGACTCACTGATGACGAATCCGTCGGAAAATTCGAGTCTGTCCGTCCGGCCGTCCGTCTGTAAGCACGATAACTCTCGATCGGAACAACCTAGAGACTTGAAATTTTCAGTGTGAGTTCAGTTTCCGATTGCCTCGGTTAAGTTCGTCAATGGGCCAAATTCCACCAGGGGTTCCGTGAATATGGCCGTTCAAAGTTTTGTTCCCCTGATTACTTGAAAACTAGAGATTCGATCGAGATGACATTTTGCATCCAAATGGAGAATCAAGTGTTCAAGCTACGTGTGAAATTTTGTCTAGATCACATGACCAGAACCATAGAAACCATAGAAAATTGTAACTTTTGAACGGAAATGCCTAGGGACTTGAAATTTTCAGGATAGGTGTGGATCTTGAATGTCGTGATCACGTTCATCTATGAGCAAAATTATACTAGGGGTTCCGTAAATATAGTCGTTTGAAATTTAGTTTTCTTGATAATTTCAAAACTACAGATTCGATCGTGACGAAATTTTGTATACTAATGAACAATGATATATTCAAGCTACATTTCTCCAGATCACATGACCAGAACCATAGAATGCTTTCGAACGGAAAGGCCTAGGGACTTGAAATTTTCAGGATAGGTGTGGATCTGAAATGTCGCGTTCACGTTTATCAATGAGCAGAATTATACTAGGGGTTCCGTAAATACGGTCGTTTGAAATTTTGTTTTCTCGATAATTTCGAAACTACGGATTTCATCGAGATGAAATTTTGTATTTCAATCGAGAATGATATATTAAAGCAATATTTTGTCCAGATCGCAAGACCAGAACCATAGAAATCATAGAAAATTGTAACTTCTGAACGGAAAGGCCTAGGAACTCGAAATTTTCAGGATAGGTGTAGATCTGAAATGTGGCGTTCACGTTCATCAATGAGCAATATTAGAATAGGGGTTCCGTAAATATGGCCGTTCAAAATATTTTTTCCTGATAGTTTCGAAACTACTGATTGAATTGGAATGAAATTCTGCACCTAGCTGAGAAATAATGTATTCAAACTACGTGCGAAATTTTGTCTAGATCGCATCACCAAGACCATAGATACCGTAGAAAGATCTAGCGAATTATCGAGAAAAAATTGGTCAGCTGAAGCACTGACATTAAGTCTGGAGTTTCGCCTAAGTTCCAGAATTTTTTTGACAGCTGTCGAAAATTCCTTCAGTTGATTTCTAAAACTGGAAAATGCGAATCTATCTACAAGGTGGATGTACGAGCGCTCAAAAGCTCCTGACTTCACGGCAATGCTTTTCGTAATTTTTTAATGCGTTGTTTTAGTTCTTCAACACTTTTCACCTCACCGGTACTGTACACTAATGTTTTCAAATGATCCCAAAAGAAGAAGTCACAGGGGTTGAGATCCGGGGAGCGTGCAGGCCAAGAAATCGACCCACCACGTCCTATCTCCACCTATTTGAAAACCTATTGAGAAATTCGGAAAAGTCACAAAAATTATACGCTTCGTCAGGTGATTTCCCGTAAACTGGACGATTTAATAAACACATTTAGATCTCAATACGTACCGTCAGATCCGAACTGGAAATTCCTCAGGTTCGCGTGTAACTTTGATTCCGAAATACTCGGCCCTAGTGAATATTTTATATAAAGGATTTTTGGAATTTTGACCCATTTCGAGCACCAGTCGAAAAAAATGCCTAACCTTTGAAAACAACCTGTATATCCAATATTTTACGAGATAACTAAGTTTTGATAATTTGATCGAATTGGTTTTTTTCGAGTTTTTGCGGAAAAAACAGATCGCTATATCTACGAAACGCTCCAGCGAATTTTGGCCATTTACGAACTCAACCGGCGCATTCAGACCTCGAAAGTATCCTGAAAATTTCAAATCTCTAGGAAATTTTCTGAGGAAATGTAGGGTTTACAAACAGACAGCTGGATGGATTTCGATTCAATTCTTCATCTGCGAGTCATTCCCAATCGTTAAAGTCCATTCTCGGCTCGCAATTCAAAAATTACAGATACTCTGGCAAAATGATGACGCTCTTATTCATAGAAACAAGTGCACAAAAATAACATTTATAATAATAATAATACTCCTAATCTCACAGCATGTTTTTAATTCCGTCAGAAGAATATGTGGAAAGTTCTGAAGTAGAAAGCTAGATGTTCGCAGGAATGTATAAGCCTTTTTGAGCGCTCGTACTACTTACACGAGGGCTATATCATTTCGTCACGATGTCTGTATTTTTCGAATTTTTAGCCGAAAATGGTCTCAAACGACAGAGTTCGACTCTCACTGATGACGAATCCGTCAACAAATTTGAGTCTGTCCGTCCGGCCGTCCGTATACACGATAACTCTCGAACGGAGTGTCCTAGAAACTTGAAATTTTCAGGGTAGGTTCGAATCTCAAATGTCGCGGTTGAGTTCGTTATTGGGCCAAATTCGCCCAGGGGTTCCGTAAATATAGCCGCTCGAAATTTTGTTTTTCTGATTACTTCGACACCACAGATTCGATCGAGGTGAAATTTTGCACTCAGATGGAGAATTACGTACCCAAGCTACATGCAAAGTTTTGCCCAGCTCGCATGACCAGAACCATAGAAACCATAGAAAATTATAACTTTGTAATGAGAAGTCCTAGGAACTTGAAATTTTCAGGATAGGTGTGGATCTCGAATGTCGCGGTCGCGTTCATCAATGAGCAAAATTAGACTAGGGGTTCCGTAAATATGGCCGTTTGAAATTCGGTTTTCTTGATAATTTCGAAACTATAGATTAGATCGTGACGAAATTTTGTATTTAAATTGAGAATGATATATCCGAGCTACATTTTTTCCAGATCGCATGATCAGAACCATAGAAAATCATAACTTTCGAACGGAAAGGCCTAGGGACTTGAAATTTTCAGGATAGGTTCGGATCGCGAATTTCGCCGATATTTTTCATCAATGAGCAGAATTAGACTAGGGATGCCGTAAATATAGCCGTTCAAACTATATTTTTCCTGATAATTTCGAAAAAACCTATTGGATTGAAATGAAATTTCGCACATATATGAAGAATAATGTATTCAAACTACGTGAGAAATTTTGTCCAGATCGCATTACCAAGACCATATATACCGTAGAAAATTCTAGCGAATTATCGAAAAAAAAATGGTCACCAAAGCACTGACATGAAGTCTGAATTTTCGCGTAAGTTTGAAATTTTCTTTGACAGCTGTCAAAATCTTCCCAATTGGTTTCTAAAACTGGAGAATGTGAATCCATCAACAAGGTGCATGTACGAGCGCTCAAAAGCTCCTGCCTTCACGGCAGTGCTTTTCGTAATTTTTTCCCAGTGCATCTGGGTCGTGGCCGATGGCCGTGATCGAATCACGAAAAGCCTAGGTTTCAGACACTTCATATACAGGTACAAAATACAGGTAAATAAAGATTTCCCAGCTTCTTAGTACGTATTTTTCACATTTTCAGCTATTTACTAGGTAATTCCATAATTTATCAAAATTGACAGATACCTGGAATATTTAGAAACATTCGTTCGTAATTGAAGTAAAAAACCAATCGAGGTCTGAAATGAGGTAAATGTGATTGAATATGAAATAATAAACCCTCTTGTGAAATTCTCATGTGCAATTCCTCCACTTCTCGTCTACCATCTGCCGTTCCTCTCACACGTCGAGAACCAACAACGGGCGCATCCTCAGCAGCAGGTTTTGATTTGCTTATCCCTTGCTTATTCTTGTGTATCGATTGATCACAACCGCCGACTCTGCCGGAGAACAAAACATACGACTGCTCGCTCTCTATAATTTTCTAAATGGACCTCTTTTAATGTGCATGTCCCCGGTTGCTATGGCGACACCTGTGAACGGATTGATTGATTTTAAGAAAGCCTCACCGCCAGCCGTTGTCTCCTGGCTATGTGCGGGGGGTGAGTAATTAATAAGGGGTGGGGTGGAGGTTCCGAGAGCGATTTTCATATGTCATCAGATTGATTGTTTTTCGCCGGTAAGTTTTATTGTTGGGATGTTTTGGAGGGATTTTCACGTGGATGTATCGTTTGATCTTTTTCGGTGGTTTTATCTGGATTGAAACGAATTTTGGTAATTGAAATTTGTCCCACTTCGCATTGGAATTGTGCAAACAACTTTGATTCTGATGGCAATTCCAACATTTTGAGGAATGTTTGTGAAGCGGGGTTATTTTATTTATCTACTCCTATTGAATTATAATAAATTCATTATTCTTGAGCAATTAATAGTATATGTAAACAAACAACGTGAGTTATAACGTCGCCTTCAGGAGAAAATTGCGTAACTCCATATAACAAAATTTTACAGGAGAAACAAAAAAAATTACGAAAAACACTGCCGTGAAGGCAGGAGCTTTTGAGCGCTCGTAAATGCACCTTGTAAGTAGATTCGCATTTTCCAGTTTTAGAAATCAATTGAAGGAATTTTCGACAGCTGTCACAAAAATTCTGAAACTCAGGCGAAACTCCAAACTTCATGTCGGTGCTTTAGGGGACCAATTTTTTTTCGATAATTCGCTAGAATTTTCTACGGTATCTATGGTCTTGATGATGCGATCTGGACAAAATTTCGCACGTAGTTTGAATACATTATTCCTCAGCTAGGTGCGAAATTTCATTCCAATCAAATCGGTAGTTTCGAAATTATCAGGAAAAAACTATTTTGAACAGCCATATTTACGGAACCCCTAGTCTTATTTTGCTCATTGATGAACGTGGCCGCGATATTCGCGATCCAAACCCACCCTGAAGAATTCAACCTCCTAGGCCTTTCCGTTCAAAAGTTACAATTTTCTATGGTTTCTATGGTTCTGGTCATGCGATCTGGACAATATTGTTTCAATATATCATTCTCGATTAAAATACAAAATTTCATCTCGATCGAATCCGTAGTTTCGAAATGATCGAGAAACCGAAATTTCAAACGACCGTATTTACGGAACCCCTAGTATAATCGTGCTCATTGATAAACGTGAACGCAACTTTTCAGATCCACACCTATCCTGAAAATTTCAAGTCCCTCGGCTTTTCCGTTCGAAAGTTATGATTTTCTATGGTTTCTATGGTTCTGGTCATGTGATCTGGAGAAATGTAGCTTAAATATATCATTCTCCATTTTTATGCAAAATTTCGTCACGATCGAATCTGTAGTTTTGAAATTATCAAGAAAACTGAATTTCAAACGACCATATTTACGGAACCCCTAGTATAATTTTGCTCATAGATGAACGTGATCACGACATTCGTGATCCACACCTATCCTGAAAATTTTAAGTCCCTAGGCGTATCCGTTCAAGAGTTACATTTTTCTATGGTTTTTATGGTTCTGGTCATGCGATCTGGACAAAATTTCACATGTAGCTTGAACACTTTATTCTCCATTTGAGTGCAAAATTTCATCTCAACCATATCTGTAGTTTTCAAGTAATCAGGAGAACAAAATTTTGAACGACCATATTTACGGAACCCTTGGTGGAATTTTGCCCATTAACGAACTCAACCGAGGCATTTGGGATCTGAACCTACACTGAAAATTTCAAGTCTCTAGGTTGATCCGTTCGAGAGTCATCGTGCTTACGGCTGGCCGGACGGACGGACGGACAGACTCGAATTTTCCGACGGATTCGTCATCAGTGAGTCGAACATAGTCGATTGAGACCATTTTTGGCTCAAAATTCGAAAAATACAGACATCGTGACGAAATGATATAGCCCTCGTGTAAGTAGTACGAGCGCTCAAAAACTCTCAACGTCAGAACACGACCTGTCAATATGACTGATTTAGTATGGGAAATACGGGAGTTACGCATTTTTCCCAAACGCGCTAGGAGATACGTAGATTTCATTTTTTTAAATTTAAATTATACCTGATCATTTTAGGAGTTTTGTAATTTGCAAGCAAATTAGTACCTATGTTGCCCAACAGACTGCACCAAAATTCCATTTCTTGAAAAATGTTGAGTTACGTAGTTTTCTCCGGAACACGACGATAATAACTCACTACTATAACTCCCTGGCTCTGTGCTCCTGAAAAAGCCGATTGGCTGAAAGAGAAAGTCCATTATTGGTAAAGAGGGTAGTTATGTCACTTGAATAGTTTTGACGTTTTCTCAAATTAAGTTGATATCTACTTAATCATTATTGTGAATGTTTTGCTGAAAAAGATTAATTCAGATAGTGAAGATGAATTATTATGTACACCTTCGGAAATAATACAATCCGCCAATGTTACCATACAGAATTTAATGCCGAAAAATCCCAAAACAAATATAAAGGTGTATACAACAATTTTCAAGATCGATGTAGCAGTAAGAATATTGAGTCATCGTTTACAGATAATGTTATTTTAGCATATTTTAGTGAACTTATCACTAAATATAAAGCATCGATCCTATGGACTTTCTACTCCATGCTGAGAAGCACAATCAACATGAATAATGCATTGTTATAGGTATCTATCAAGATTTGTAAATAAAGTTCTTTCTCTGTACTTGTATCTTAGATTTATTGTTATAGTCGTAGATAAAGAAAAGTATTCAACTTGCTGTAATGGTTATAACTCACTTGATGAATTACAATACTCGCCTTCGGCTCGCGCTGCGAACTTCATCTGCGTGAGTTATGATCTACATTACCGTTCGTTAAATAATATAATTTTTCCGTCGAACCATAGAATAAAAGCTCATTTTAACGCACTCGAAATCATCCATTAATGACCCCTATTAATGCGTGATTTCTTGTATTCATGCACGATTATCATGGCAACCGAACATAAAATATTCAGTCGGAGCATAGATGCATCTATGTTGGAGCACGATCCAGCTGTCAAATTCATTCATTCGCTTTCGATCAGAATCTGATTATATCCGTTACGCTACTACATAATGAATAACGAAGAAAATATCCCTTTGACACCGCCAGATGTGACAAAAACTGCTGAAGCAGCAACTTTAAGTCTGCTTCCTGAAAAGAGCCGCCATTTATATGAGAAAACCTATGCTGAATTCAGATCTTGGTGCAAGGACAAGAAGGTTCATAACTTTACGGAAACGGTTTTGTTGGCATACTTTACGGGTATTGCAGAAAAGGGGCATCTAGCAAGTTTATGGCCAAAATATTCGATGCTGAAATCAACACTGAATGTGAAAGACAATACTGATATAAGCAGATACCACAAGCTGTTGATGTTTATTAAACGGAAAAGAGAGGTATATATCCCAAAAATATCAAAAGTTCTCGAAAAAGAACATGTGAGAGAGACAAAATAAAAATTGGTTTCGATCCAGAATTTATATTCAATTCCTGATGAGGTCGACGGAAAAATCTTGTAATCAACTCGTTTATTAATTCAGCGATTAATGGTCGAAATATTTTAAGGCGTGAGCGGAGCGTCATTAATAAACTAGTCGATTAAATAACTATTATTGAGGAACTGTAAACTCACCCATACTGGGGTAAAAATATAAGATATACATAGAAGAAACACAAATTCTATAGATCTCTGAACAATAATTGCAGATATAACGAGACACAGATGCATCCTAAATTCTACGAATTCTTCTCCTCTTGGTCGCCTCCAACCAAAAATCCATTAAACCGTTCCCAGCCCACTTTTTCGCTGCATTTCCATCAAAGAGAGGCGCATCGGTTGCGTCTCAAGCGAGACAGAAATGATTCAAATTAAAATACGAATCAATTCCGCGGGTATTAAATCGCAATCAAAATGCTAATATCGGCTGTTAAAAAGATCAACCGAAATTCCTCAGCGGTATCAGATTCAATGAACGCCAATATCAATAAAAAGTTATGGTGGATTTGTCGCGCGTTGTGGGGGTTTGCCCGCGCAAAAAAAAAGAGGAGAGCGGCGATGGATTAAGGGGTGAATTTACAATAAAATATTTTTTGGGGAGTTTCTTCGGTTTCGGATGGCTTAGGGGTTGGATTGGAAAATTTGTTCATTCTTGTTTTCTTCAGAAGGTGGCTGGAAGGCGCTGAGGATGAAATTGTGAGTAAGTAATCAATCAGTTTATACACGAAATACGTTTCGAAATTTCCTCGAAACAACCGAAAATTGATTTTGAAATATCGAAAGGAAAGTTATTCAATTATATTCACCAAATATTTTCCTCAAAATCAGTTTATTTCATAATATTTCCATTCAAAATCAGTTTATTTCATAAAATTTCCATTCAAAATTGATAATAATTCTCCAACGTTAAATATTCCATTCAAAATTCCAGATTCCTCCATTAATTTTTCATCCACCATGGATTATTTTGTTTCCATAATTCTAAAAATAAGAAAAAAGATTAAAATTAGCATACTTAAATGGCGATTAAATGTGAGAAGATGATATCGTGGAAAGGTAACCTGTTCGATATCCATATCCTGTGAATTAGATATTCTTAATTGATATCGTTCAATATTGGTTCAGATGAATGTTGTGGAAATTAAAATCGAACCAACCATGTTTTCTTTCTTGAAACTAACCAAAAATGTTTGAAAACCTACAAAAAAGGTGTGATGAGTAGTTGCTAGAGATGGTTTTCGTACCTTTTCATGCCATTCTTTTCTTATATTCATCAAAAAGCCTCACATTCTAAGTTTCATGTCTGACCGATCAAATTGTTTCTTTCTTGAAACTAACCAAAAATGTTTGAAAACCTACAAAAAAGGTGTGAGGAATAGTTGCCATAGATGATTTCGTACCTTCTCATGCCATTATTTCCTTAAATACCTTTGTTTTGAAAAGTTCCACCTCTTTCCTGACTCCAACTGTTTTTTTCGTATCTTTTTGATTTTCGTCGTATACTGTCTTGACTTACTTGGAAAAGCTAAAAATTTAGAAAAGCACTGCCGTGAAGGCAGGAGCTTTTGAGCGCTCGTACATGCACCTTGTAGGTAGATTCGCATTTTCCAGTTTTTGAAACCAATTGAAGGAATTTTTGACAGCTGTCAAAAAAATTCTGAAACTTAGGCGAAACTCCAGACTTCAAGTCGCTGCTTCAGCTGATCAATTCTGTTTCGATAATTCGCTAGAATTTTCTACGGTATCTATGGTCTTGGTGATGCGGTCTGGACAAAATTTTGCACGTACTTTGAATACATTATTCCTCAGCTAGATGCATAATTTCATTCCAATCCGATCAGTAGTTCCGAAACTATCTGGAAAAAAATATTTTGAACGGCCATATTTACGGAACCCCTAGTCTCATTTTGCTTATTGATGAACGTGACCGCGATATTCGCGATCCAAACCCACCCTGAAAATTTCAAGTTCCTAGGCCTTTCCGTTCAAAAGTTACAATTTTCTATGGTTTCTATGGTTCTGGTCATGCGATCTGGACAAAATATTGCTTCAATATATCATTCTCGATTAAAATACAAAATTTCATCTCGATCGAATCCGAAGTTTCGAATTTATCGAGAAAACAAAATTTCAAACGACCGTATTTACGGAACCCCTTGTATAATGTTGCTCATAGATGAACGTGATCACGACATTCGAGATCCACACCTATCCTGAAAATTTCAAGTCCCTAGGCATTTCCGTTCAAAAGTTACAATTTTCTATGGTTTCTATGGTTCTGGTCATGCGATCTGGACAAAATTTCGCATGTAGCTAAATCACCTCATTTTCCATCTGAGTGCAAAATTTCATCTCGATCGAATCTGTAGTTTTCAAGTAATCAGGGAAACAAAACTTTGAACGGCCATATTTACGGAACCCCTGGTGGAATTTGGCCCATTAACGAACTCAACCGAGGCATTCGGGATCTGAACCTACACTGAAAATTTCAAGTCTCTAGGTTGATCCGTTCGAGAGTTATCGTGCTTACGGACGGACGGCCGGACGGACAGACTCGAATTTTCCGACGGATTCGTTATCAGTGAGTCGAACATAGTTGATTGAGACCATTTTCGGCTCAAAATTCGAAAAATACAGACATCGTGACGAAATGATATGACCCTCGTGTGAGTAGTACGAGCGCTCAAAAAAGGACCTATTTCATCGTAATTATTACTTTTGAAACCCCGATTGGGACTTTTTCTTTGTGAAATCAACGTTATAAGTGAAGCCTGGTAGTTGTCAACTTCTTTTATCGTAATTTTAACCTCATTCCTGACTCCAAGAGTTTTCTTCGAATCTTTTTGATGTTCGTCGTATATTGTCTGGACTTACTTGGAAAAGCTAAAACAGGACCTATTTCTTCGTGATTATTACTTTTGAAACCCCGATTGGGATTTTTCCTTCAAGAATTTAACATTAAAATCGATGTCTTGGAGCTGTCAAGTTTTTTCGTTTTCACTTTGTAATAATCATCTGGAAATGTAATAAAATACGTATGATTACGTTGGTTCAACGTTTTAATTACTCACTTTTCAAATCGAGTTCTTGCGTAAACTGGCGGCGGGATCGCGCTGGTTTTACTTTAAGGAGACCTCGCGTACTCTGGGATGATAATTCGACCGCTTTCGATCCCCGAGACGCCGCGGATCAAAAGCCTGTACAATACTTTGAATGTACCTTTTCGCGTTTTCGTCGTTTGTCGACCTTTTTCGAACGTTATTTTCGTTCGTTTGTAATTGGAAATAGGCAACTTTTCGAGTACCGTAGGAAAGCTCGTTTATTCCATTCGAGACGCGGGGGGCGCTTCGCGCCTCCGGTTTCTTTCTTTTTTCGCAATTTCAAAATTGCTCGAGGCCTTTGGCCGCTCGTTCTTCAAATAGTTTTTGTTCAACTTTTTTGTGGTTTCCTCTTTTGACAGTTAGTTACTTTAGTAGTAAGGATAGTAGTAAGGATAGTATAGTAAGGACAGTAGTAAGGATAGTAAGGATTAGTAGTAAGGATAATGAAAATATTTATTGTGAATAATAGTAAATTATTTAACGACCGGTAATGTACGTCATAACTCAGGCAGCTGAAGTTTGCAGCGCGAGCCGAAGGCGAGTATTGTAATTCATCAAGTGAGTTATAACCATTACCGAAAGTTGAATACTTTACTTCATCTACTACTATTACAATAAATTTAAGTTACAAGTACAGAGAAAGAACTTTATTTACAAATCTTAGTTTTCTATAACAATGCATTATTCATGTTGAATGTGCTTCTTAGCATGGAGTAGAAAGTCCATAGGGGCAATGCTTCATATTTAGTGCTGAGTTCACTAAAATATGCCAAAACAACATTCTCTGTAAACGATGACTTAATGTTTTTACTGCTACACCAATCTTGAAAATTGTTATATACACCTTCATATTTGTTTTAGGGCAATAAATTCTGTATGGTAACATTGGCTGATTGTCTGATTTCTGGAGTTGTACATAATAATTCATCTTCACTATCTGATTTCATCTTTTTCAGCAAAACATTCACAATAATAATTAGGTATCAACTCAATTTGAAGAAATGTCAAAATTATTGAAGTGACCTTCCTTCAATACCAATAATGGACTGTTCCCTTTCGGCAAATCGGCTTGTTCAGAAGTACAGAGCCAGGGAGCTGAAAAAATCAACAAAAAAATCATTTTGAAAAAAAAATGAAGTCATACCTTGTGCCATAAACTCACGAAAAAACGTCCGCATGAAGGAAGTAGGTACGTCGCTGAAAGGCATTCGAGAATGGGAGAAGATCAGGCGATGTTCAAAATCTGATTTTGATAACATTCGTTGTGAGATTTGTCTTATTTTCAAATCGAGTAATTGTGAAAACAGAAAAAAAAGGTCTAAATGCCTATTATATTATAGACCTGTGGTTCTTCGTGTTTCGATCGCTGCCTTTGGCCACGACTCAGAAAAATTTCACATCAATTCCTGCCAGACGCGTTCGACTGATTGCGACGATTCGCGCTATTTTCAGAAATTCTCCGCTCTTGAACGTGAAGTTAGTTCATGTGATTTTCGACCAGGCGGACGCTCCGACCGCTACGCGGTCGCATTTTCATGAATGCCATCTTGATTTATTGCCTTGACTGTGTGTTTTTTATCGCTTACTCCTATTAGATTCTTTCTAGATATTGATCATTTACTGCTTATATGGATATTTTATCTATGTCTCCATTCCATTTTTTCCATGATTCAAAAACAGGATGAAATTATTTTAAACCCACAGGAATTGCGTAAAACGCAACCGAAGAAAAACCGGTGACGTTGACACGTCCAGTTCCTGGTTGAACGGACTGAACAAACTCAACATTCACATCCACCCCTCGCCGCCGCGAAGGGCATATTTATAATAATATATCTAATTACTGATGTCACCACGTCAAAAACACTGTACAAGCAGATTTACACTAGAGTTACTCTATCTCCGAGCCAGGCTTCGCTCTCCTGGTTACTTTCCGTATTAAGGATTTAACATGTGACGTCGCGTTAGGAATCGTACTCCCTAATTTTGAGCGCTCCCCCTACCCCCTCCCAACCCCCTCATTTCCACCCTTCTGGAACAATGCGACCGCAGTTCCTACGAACGGATGGCGAAGAATTTTTCGAACGAGCGATCTTTGCGGAGCTTACATCAAATGCAGGAACGAACGGGGTGTTGTCGAGGGGGGTGGAAAATATGTATTTCGGGAATTGAAAGTTTCGGGAAGGGGTGTCCATGCGATTGGGCACTATTAGCGTGAATGAGAAGTGTCGAATGCATGTCGAACTCGGATTAGTCTATTTCAGGATAGACGAGGGGGTGGATGAGAAACCTTATGAATTTTGGGCAAGGGTTGATCTTTTTTAAAACTGTAGGGAAGGAATGAGCCACTTTTCTGAGGAAGTGAGGTCCCCCTGTGCCCTCGTGAACTCTTGGGATGATGGTCGGAATATGATTTTTGGTTTGTTTTTTAAGTTAACTTCGTCATCAAATCATTTTTCCTCCAAAAAATTTTCCAGAACACTTTTCCACTTTATTCCATTTTTAAGTGCAAATAACCCTATTTTTTCTTCACATCCGTTTCCATGGCCAGAATAAACGAAAGTATTAATTCCGAGATTTATTCTCAACCTGGTATCAGAGTGGAAATTTTGGTTCTGAAAACCTGAAAGCTACCAAACATAATGGGGTAGCTCGATACGCCAACAGAATCCTCTGAGCCATCCTCATATTCTTCTTCAAACGCGGGGCTCAAACTAATCAATACTACTATATTTCGAGCATAATAATAAATAACCTTCAACGACTCCCAAGTCCTTTTATCAGTCCCGTTCGAAATCTCTGCAAACTCATTTCCTTCAACCCCAATTATCAGGACAATATCTGCATAAACATCCCTTAAGCCCCTATCAATAATTAATCAGGAAATAATGAGAATTGACGAAACGGGAGAGAGAATATCGACAAGGGCCGAGGAGAGGCATCGGGAGTGCACACCCGAAACTGTATATATCTAAAATATAAGGGATGCTTCAAAACGAAAACGAGGGAGGGTGAGTTTATTCTCCCCACGTGAATTTCTGCTTTTCTATGCAGAGTCTGATTAAAATTTCATGCCTCCAGGTACGGGATCATCTATACCACTCCACTTATTGATTCTAATCTTAATAATGTAGAATTCTAATTGAAATTTTAATAACAAAACACGTAGGTTATTTTGCGAAACCTTCTTCCCCCCCAGTGGAGCATTTCCATTCTGGAGGATCTACGTTGTATGGATTTTATGCGAGTTTGGTTCTTGAATATTTCAAGGAAGGGATTGATGCAGGCGTCGTGACATGTGGGAGAAAGGTTTTTAGTGTTTGAATTGACGTGGTAATCAATGTCAATCAGATGTTTCATTCTCAGAAACATTTTTTACCCTTATTGGCAATTTTCCAAATGGTCACCATTCGTTTGATGTGCACAAAGTCTTGCCCGGCGTAATAACGAATTATTGCATACAGCAACTATCACATCAGTTTGCTCACGTATAATGTCACAAGCATTTTCAATGCGTTGCATCAGTTCTTCAACACTATTTACCTCACCGTTACTGTCCACTTATGTTTTCAAATGACCCCAACAGAAGAAATTACAGGGGTTGGGATCCGGGCAGCGTGCAGGCCAAAAGATCTATCCACCACGTCCTATCGACCTGAAGTCACAAAAATCATACGCTCTGTGAGATGATTTCCCGTTAACTGAACACATTTAGATCTCGATACGTACCGTCAGATCCGGACTGGAAATTTCTCAGATTCGCAGGTAACTTCGTTTTCGGAATACACGGCCCTGGTGAATATTTTATGTGAAGGATTTTTGAAATTTTGACTTATTCGATGAGTTCTACCACCTGTCGGAAAAACCCCTTTGAAAACACCCTTCATAATACAAAAAGAGCTAATATGACTTATCCACAACATAAGCTATCCCTAACTGAAAAAAAATTTTCAAAAAATTATCTGATGATATGAAAACAATAGGAAATTGAGAGATATTCGAGGCTGAAACAAAGAGATTTTCTATATACAGGGTGTTCCTACATTGGAGGTACAAACCAACAGGGGGGATTCCTTAAGTAATTCCAAGAAAAAAAAGTTTCTGGGATCGCAAACATTTCGTTTTCGAGATACAGGGTGTTGAAGTTGGAATGTTCTTCAAGTTTTTGAGCGATCGTACTACTTACACGAGGGCTATATCATTTCGTCACGATGTCCGTATTTTTCGAATTTTGAGCCGAAAATGGCCTCAATCGACTATGTTCGACTCACTGATGACGAATCCGTCGGAAAATTTGAGTCTGTAAGCAAAACGAAAACTCTCGAACGGAAAAACCTAGAGACTTGAAATTTTTAGTGTGGGTTCAGTTCCCGAATGCCTTGGTTGAGTTCGTTAATGGGCCAAATTCCACCAGGGGTTCCGTAAATATGGCCTTTCAGAGTTTTGTTCCCCTGATTACTTAAAAACTACAGATTTGATTGAGATGAAATTGCACTCAAATGGAGAATGAGGTGTTCAAGCTACATGTGAAATTTTGTCCAGATCGCATGACCAGATCCATAGAAACCATAGCAAATTGTAACTTTTGAACGGAAACGCCTAGGGACTTGAAAATTTCAAGATAGGTGTGGATCTCGAATGTCGTGATCACGTTCATCTACGAGCAAAATTATACTAGGGGTTCCGTAAATATGGTCGTTTGAAATTTAGTTTTCTTGATAATTTCAAAACTACAGATTCGATCGTGACGAAATTTTGTATACTAATGGAGAATGATATATTCCTGCTACATTTCTCCAGATCACATGGCCAGAACCATAGAAACCATAGAAAATCATAACTTTCGAACGGAAAGGCCTAGGGACTTGAAATTTTCAGGATAAGTGTGGATCTGTAATATCGCGTTCACGTTTATCAATGAGCAGAATTATACTAGGGATTCCGTAAATACGGTCGTTTGAAATTTTGGTTTCTCGATAATTTCGAAACTACGGATTCGATCGAGATGAAATTTTGTATTTTAATCGAGAATGATATATTAAAACAATATTTTGTCCAGATCGCATAACCAGAACCATAGAAACCATAGAAAGTTGTAACTTTTTAACGGAAAGGCCTAGGAACTTGAAATTTTCAGGGTGGGTTTGGATCGCGAATATCGCGGTCACGTTCATCAATGAGCAAAATTAGACTAGGGGTTCCGTAAATTTGGCTGTTCAAATTATTTTTCTCCTGATTATTTCGAAACTACTGATTGGATTGGAATGAAATTTTGCACCTAGCTCAGGAATAATGTATTCAAACTACTTGCCAAATTTTGTCCAGATCGCATTACCAAGACCATAGATACCGTAGAAAATTCTAGCGAATCATCTAAAAAAACTTGGTCACCTAAAGCACTGACATGAAGTCTGGAGTTTCGCCTAAGTATCAGAATTTTTGTAACAGCTGTCGAAAATTCCTTCAATTGATTTCTGAAACTGGAAAATGCGAATCTACCTACAAGGTGCATGTACGAGCGCTCAAAAGCTCCTGCCTTTACGGCAGTGCTTTTCGCATTTTTTTTATATTATCTACATTTCACACAATATTCAACTGAAATTCGGCATAAATATCAAAATTATTGAGAGTTTATACCATGTGACATGCCAATTTCGATAACAAATCTACAGGGTGATATTTTTCCTGGAACACTGTGCCCTGTTTTCCTCCAGAACTTTTTTTTGTTGAGCGACTGTCAATTTGAAAAAATGTAGAGAGCAGATTTGTTATTATACTAAACTTTATGGTCTCTTGTAGTTTTGTCGTATCTGCCACCGATTTCGATAAAAAAATTTTGAACGATTCTCTCGAAATCCTCAGAAAAATCCAAATTGTCATAAAAATTCAGTTAGTAAGCTGTGGTGAATTGATTCATTGTTAGTTTTGTCACATCAAATTGAACTTTGGTTTTGAATATCTTGTGAAGTGTAAATACTATGAGAAAAAAAATGAAACTCTCATGTTTATGGGACTTTTTTTTTCTTGAAATTACTCAAGGAATCTCCCCTCTTCATTTTTACCTCCAACCCTTTACTACCCTGTATATGGAAACCTATAGTGTAGGAGATTATTTCATATAATTGTACTGCAATTTTATCGACACTATTTCATTTTGTGATTTCCGTAGTTAGTCTTCACTGTGGAAATGAAGAACATATCTATCTAATTAACTATCTCGAATGAATTTGAGGGATTTCAGTCCCTTTCTCGAGCTAATTAAAAGTTGTAGTTGCAATGTTTAATAATTGGACCGACGAGTTGATTAAAAACTTGATTTAGTCGTGGCCGCACCGAAAAATTGAATTGGTTTACAGTTCGCCCATCCCTAGCTCGAACAGTGTTCTGAAGTGAATTATTTTACGAATATATCGTCAATTCCTGTTCCTTTTGGCATCATATTTTCCATCAAGAAGAAACATAAATTCTGCAAACCGGCCTTCAAATAACCATTCAAATTCTTCTCCTCGTCGTTGAGAAACCGCATCTATACCATTCCTCATAATAAATTTCACGAAGCATCGTCTCGAATTCGATAGATCACCCGGACCAATTCACATTCAAATTTACACAAATCCCCTTCGGAGATAGAAACGCCCTACTTAATGTCACAATGGCCTAACCGGCGCGGCACACATAAAAACCCGATGCCTGTTAAAAATTCCATATCTTCCGACCGTGCATTTTTCCCAGAGGAAGAGCAACGATACACGAACCAACAAATCATACGTCAGTGCGCGCGTACGGCTCGACAGTCTTCCCATCAAATATCCCTTCCGCCTATTTTAAATATAGATATTTATTATTTGTGTCACCCCAGGGGAACGTGTCTCTATACGGCCCTGTTCCTTGATATCAACATTCTCGAGAACAATGGGAATGGAAAGTCGAAACTAGGTGTCAAAGACTGTTTGGTATCACCTGGCAGACGAGGAGGTTTTAATTTGAGGAAATCGCAGGGGGAAAACACGTTCTACTACACCTCGATTTTCTGAGATTTGGCTATTGAATGAAGTTGGAGGATTGAAAAAAAAAATTTGCGCTACGCCACTGGGTAGCATGATAGCGTATTGATTCGAAAAAAAAGGAAAGTACCAGAATCTCGAGAGTGTATTTCTTCAAAAAAAAATATGATAGCAGAAAGGCAACAACAAAACTATATTTCCTGGAACACAAAGGATCCCTGTTCATTCCAAAAATTCCGCAACGCCTCCGCGGATCGAGCCAATAAATGTCGAACCCCCCCCGAAAATTACCATTTTTAAAAATTCAGCGTCTAATCCGTCAAAATTTCCGTGAAATCAATCTCCAAACAAAAAAGAGGGGGAGGATGGAAAAACCGGCTTCTGTGCAAACACAAAGGCGACGCGTCGGGGGTGTTCACCCTTGTAGAAAATATGATTTCGGATGTTCGTAACCCTTCTTCGCGATTTGAATATTGGTCGGGATGTCTACGCGGCCCCGGATATCGGAGATATTAGCCGCCGTAGCCCTGTCACTTCCGCCGATCGACCGAGTGGATTTACATATTTTGGTGGGGTGGTTTCGGAACGCAGAACAAATCTGATAGAAACATAGTCAGAAATACGCGATTTATGCAATTTCTTCATTAGTCAATGCTTTGAAAACGATTGTGTTTTATACCATTACTTTCTTCTTCTTCTTCTTCTTCTTCCCCTCACGTTAGGACTAGGTCCTGTGTCTGCATCAATGGTTTTCCAAGGCGCTATTGGGATGATGAAGACCAGCTTTCGTACCATTTTATAGGTGGTCGTCCAGGTGGTCTACGTGTATTGGGTTTTTTTTCCGTTGCTATCTTAGCTAACCTGTCATCCGGCATTCTATCCACATGGTCTCTCCATTCTCTTCTTCGGCCTCTTGCCCATCTTACTACGTCCAGAATCTCACACATTTCCCTTATTTCCTCGCTTCTCTTCCATTACTTTCAATATACAAAATTTCGTAATCATGTGTGTTCTGTGGAATTTGAATTTTTCTTTCCGTTGACAAAAGAACATCTATGTTGTCCTGGAAAGATAATTTTTTATAATTGTGTTTCAATGTTTTCCGAAATGGACTCAAAAATAATTGAAACAAGATTTCAAATAATCACCTATTCCGGAAAAGTCTAAGAGAAAATTTCATTTTTGAACGAGGGCTATATCATTTCGTCACGATGTCTGAATTTTTCGAATTTTGAGCAGAAAATGGTCTCAATCGACTCACTGATGACGAATCCTTCGAAAAATTCGAGTCTGTCCGTCCGTCCGTCCGTCCGTAAGCACGATAACTCTCGAACGGAACAACCTAGACACTTGAAATTTTCATTGTGGGTTCAGTTCCCGAATGCCTCGGTTGAGTTCGTTAATGGGCCAAATTTCACCAGGGATTCCGTAAATTTGGCCGTTCAAAGTTTTGTTGTCCTGATTACTTGGAAACTACAGATTTGATCGAGATGAAATTTTGCACTCAAATGGAGAATGAGGTGTTCAAGCAACATGTGAAATTTTGTCCAGAACGCCTGACCAGAACCATAGAAAAATGTAACTTTTGAACGGAAACGCCTAGGGGCTTGAAATTTTCAGGATAGGTGTGGATCTTGAATGTCGTGATCACGTTCATCTATGAGCAAAATTATACTAGGGGTTCCGTAAATATGGTCGTTTGAAATTTAGTTTTCTTGATAACTTGAAAACTACAGATTCGATCGTGACGAAATTTTGTATACTAATGGAGAATGATATATTCAAGCTACATTTCTCCAGATCACATGACCACAACCATAAAAACCATAAAAAATAATAACTTTTGAACGGAAAGGCCTAGGAACTTGAAATTTTCAGGGTGGGTTTGGATCTCAAATATCGCGGTCACGTTCATTAATGAGCAAAATTAGACTAGGGGTTCCGTAAATATGGCCGTACAAAATATTTTTTAACTGATAGTTTCGAAACTACCGATTGGATTGGAATGAAAGTTTGCACCTAGCTGAGGAATAATGTATTCAAACTACATGCGAAATTTTGTTAAAATCGCATCACCAAGACCATAGATACCGTAGAAAATTCTAGCGAATTATCGAAAAAAAAATTGGTCAGCTGAAGCACTGACATGAAGTCTGGAGTTTCGCCAAAGTTCCAGAATTTTTTGGACAGATGTCGAAAATTCCTTCAATTAATTTCTAAAACTGGAAAATGCGAATCTATCTACAAGGTGGATGTACGAGCGCTCAAAAGCTCCTGACTTCACGGCAGTGCTTTTCGTGAATTTTCCTAAAACAAAATGAATTCATCGAAAATATTAAGGAAAAACGAATCAATCAGATAATCGGGAGTATACAGGCTGTCTACTTTTGAAAGAGCCAAACTTCAGTGGAAGATCGTACATGAGATTTGCAACAAAAAATGTCATATAACACATGGTCGAAATATTGACGTTTATTCTTCAATTTAACATTTCTTGATTTGACGGAATATTTCAGATTTTTCCAGAGATCAGTTATCCTTGTAGCCTCATCAAAGTTGACCACCTAGCTGGAAACAGCAATAAATTTGTTAAAAGAAAAGAATTTTTGTTTGCCAACATTTTTTTTGAGCGCCAGTACTATTTACACGAGGGCTATATCATTTCGTCACGATGTCTGTATTTTTCGAATTTTGAGCCGAAAATGGTCTCAATCGACTATGTTCGACTCACTGATGACGAATCCGTCGGAAAATTCGAGTCTGTCCGTCTGTCCGTCCGTCCGGCCGGCCGTCAGCACGATAACTCTCGAACGGATCAACCTAGAGACTTGAAATTTCCAGTGTAGGTTCAGATCCCGAATGCCTCGGTTAAGTTCGTTAATGGGCCAAATTCCACCAGGGATTCCGTAAATATGGCCGTCCAAAGTTTTGTTTCCCTGATTACTTGAAAACTACAGATTCGATCGAGATGAAATTCTGTACTCAGATGGAGGATGAGGTGTTTTAGCTACATGCGAAATTTTGTCCAGATCGCATGACCAGAACCATAGAAACCATAGAAAATTGTAACTTTTGAACGGAAATGCCTAGGGACTTGAAATTTTCAGGATAGGTGTGGATTTTGAATGTCGTGATCACGTTCATCTATGAGCAACATTATTCAAGGGGTTCCGTAAATACGGCCGTTTGAAATTTTGTTTTCTCGATAAATTCGAAACTTCGAATTCGATCGAGATGAAATTTTGTATTTTAATCGAGAATGATATATTGAAGCAATATTTTGTCCAGATCGCATGACCAGAACCATAGAAACCATAGAAAATTGTAACTTTTGAACGGAAAGGCCTAGGAACTTGAAATTTTCAGGGTGGGTTTGGATCGCGAATATCGCGGTCACGTTCATCAATAAGCAAAATGAGACTAGGGGTTCCGTAAATATGGCCGTTCAAAATATTTTTTTCCAGATAGTTTCGGAACTACTGATCGGATTGGAATGAAATTATGCATCTAGCTGAGGAATAATGTATTCAAATTACGTGCAAAATGTTGTCCAGACCGCATCACCAAGACCATAGATACCGTAGAAAATTCTAGCGAATTATCGAAACAAAATTGATCAGCTGAAGCACCGACATGAAGTCTGGAGTTTCGCCTAACTTTCAGAATTTTTTTGACAGCTGTCAAAAATTCCTTCAATTGGTTTCTAAAACTGGAAAATGCGAATCTACCTACAAGGTGCATGTACGAGCGCTCAAAAGCTCCTGCCTTCACGGCAGTGCTTTACTAAATTTTTTATTCTGATTCTGAGGTGAAAAAAACCAACCAAAAACCATATTTTTTCAATGGTCTTATCGATGAAAAATCATTGATTATGGACATGTTTTCTTTCCACCAAAAAAATACCGCATTCAGTTGACTTTCGAATGACATATCAACTTTTGTACTGTTTGTCTTCTGCCCTAATATCATGGCTAACAGGATAACAACGAGAAACTCGAAATATTCCAAACCTAAATACACTCTTTTTTGGAGCTATTTATGATTGAATATTGAAGTAATTCTCAAGGAAATCGAAACGTTATCTGTCGATTCGAAATAATTTTGAGGGAATAAACCAAATTTTGATACTACAGATTTTATGAAAACATGTGAAGAAAACAGACTACTTCTTCTCGTAAGAATTGTTCAAAATGTCCACCGCCTTGTTCAATACCTTTCACACTTTGTTTTCCCACTGAATCTACGATCCTGCGAAGTTCACAACGTTTCTGACGAATTTCTGCACAACAGAAATTTATTTTTTTCATCAAGTCTGAACGCGAATTTGATATACTTTTTCTTACGAGGTGTTCCAGACATAAAAGTTCAAAGACGTAAGGTCGGGGCTCCTTGGTGGCCGTCTTACCGGGCCGTACCTCCAATCCATTGCACCTCTGAATATTCATTCATCAAGTCCCGCAAATTCCGGCGATGAGAGTCATGAGAGGTGAATTTTTCGGACCTGTAATACTTCCCGATCGCCTCAACGCTGAAGAATTTATTACATCAAACCAAAGCAGCTTGACGGACATATTGGATAAATACCCCTGGCTAACAGACAAAATATCTGATTTCAAATGGATGGCTGCCCAGCTCATAATAGCCCGGAATGTACGGGATTTAATGAATGAATATTTTAGGGTGCAATGGATTGGAAGGTACGGTCCGGTAAGATGTCCCCGGCCATACGCCTTTGGATTTTTTGTCTGGAACACCTTGAAAGAAAAGGTAAATTAAATTTGCGTTCAGAATCGAGAGGATCTGATCGAAAAATAAATTCGTGTTGTGCTGAAATGCGTCAGAAACGTTGTGAACTTCGCAGGGTTCTAAATTCAGTGCGAAAACGATGTGTAAAATGTATTGAATAAGGCAGTGGACATTTCGAACAATTGTTATAACTAGTGGGAGTCTGTATTCTTTACATGTTTTCATAAAATCTGTATTATTAAGATTCAGTTTATTCCTTCGAATTCTTTTGAATCAACAGATAAATTCATGATTTCCATAAGGATTACTTCAATATTCAATCATAAAGAGCTTCAAAATCGAGCAAATGTAGGTTTGGAATATTTCGAATTTTTCGTTGTTATCTTGTTAGCCATGATATTAGGGCAGAAGCCAAGCAGCGAGCACAAAAGTTGATATGTCATTCGAAAGCTAACTGAATGAGGTATTTTTTGCTTGAAAGAAAACATGTCCATAATTAATGATTCTTCATCGATCAGACCATTGAAAAAATATGACTCGTTTTGATCACTTCAGAATCGTTATGGTCATCTCCTTACCACGCCCGCAATAAGATTTTTTTGGCACACAGAAATTCTTATCTTGTAGCAAGTTCAATGCTGATTCCAGATATGAAGTCAACTTTGATGAGGCTACAAGGATAACTGAAGTATTATTGATTTTATGGAAAGACTCGAAATATTCCGTGAAATCGAAAAATGTTAAATTGAATAATAATCGTCAATATTTCGACCATGTGTTATATGACATTTTTTGTTGCAAATCTCATGTATGATCTCCGCCTGAAGTTTGGCCCTTTTAAAACCAGTCACCCTGTATAAACAAACATCCGGAGATTGTCCAAGTTTCTATATGGAAAGAAATTAAGGAACATAGAAGTTCTTTCGTCAACGGAAAAACAAAATAAAATTTTGCAGAACACTTATCGACTGAAAAGCGTTACTCTACTCATGATTACGAAATTTTGCATATCAAAAGTGGAGGTATAAATATCAATCTTTTGGAAAGCATGGAAATCAAAAAACCAAAAGGTTCAACTAATTTGCATACACGATTTACGTCTCATACGTAACTCATTAGAGGTTGTTCCGGAGTCTGTCGGGTCTGTCGGCCTTCGATCGACGTTGCATTCTTGTCTGGCTTCCATTGAAGAAGTTCCAAGTCTACGTAAGATCCCACATCGCGAAGATTACCGAAGGCCTGCGAAAACATATTCGAAGAGGTACATTTGCGACAGTTCCCGTAAATATAGTTTTGAGCGTTTTCATTTCATGCCTGGCACATGCGGCTGCGAAAAGAAAGTTTGATAGCGTCATTAATCTATCCGTATTGAGTTATATATTTATTTTTCAACTACTTTTGAGCAATTAATATAACCTGTAAACAAACAACTTGAGTTATAATAATTCACTACTACAACCCCGTCTCTGTGCTTCTGAACAAGCAAATTGGCCGAAAGGGAACAGTCTATTGTTGATATTGAGGGGTGATCACTTGAATAATTTTGACGTTTTCTCAAATTAAGTTGATACCTAATTATTATTGTGAATTTTTTGCTGAAAGATAAATTCAGATAGTGAAGATGAATTATTATGTACACCTTCAGAAATAAGACAATCCGTCAATGTTACCATACAGAATTTATTTCCCGAAATATCCCAAAACAAATATAAAGGTGTATACAACAATTTTCAAGATTGGTGTAGCAGTATGAATATTAAGTCATTGTTTACAGAGAATGTTCTTTTGGCATATTTTTAGTGAACTCAGTACTTAATATATAGAATCGCCCCTATGGACTTCCTACTCCATGCTAAGAGGCACAATCAACATAAATAATACATTGTTATAGGTTACTTTCGAGATTTGCGAATAAAGCTCTTTATCTTTACTTGTATCGTAGTATTTATTGTTATAGTCGCAGATAAAGTATAGTTTTCAACATGCTGTAATGGTCATAACTCAATTGATGAATTACAGCACTCGCCTTCGGCTCGCGCTGCAAACTTCAGCTGCGTGAGTTATGACCTACATTACAGCTTGTTGAATAATATACTATTATCGAATCAAGGTGAAAATGAAATAATCCACTGAATTCTTGAATTTCCATTTATCATGTCGGTTGGGTATCCACGTTCTCTTGTACCCTTCAGAACAAACCTCCCCTGAACCTCGTGGATTGCAAATTGGCACAATTCCGGACGTCTAATTCGAATAGAAAGTCCAAACTCGATACATCCGCAATCAGACATACGGATTTTCCCCACGTCCTGACCCTCCCCCGCTAAATCCCCGAATCTCCAAACTTAAAACCCTCCAACCGCCCCAAACCGAAAACAGCGCAAAAACTCCCCGGCAAAATTGCCTGCGAAATCGCAGATACCGAACGCGGCCTCTCACGTTCCTCCTCTTCGATTCCTGTCACAGAAATCTCAAATGTTCTATGCTCCGTCCCGCTCTTCGCCCCGTTCGAAAGTGGCCTTCGGAGAGAGACGGCGACGGGGTAGAAGTTAATAAATACAAGTCGGAGACTGGAGAGTCCCGTTTAAGCCTCTATATTTCCCATAGTACTCCAGTTTCGGCTTATCCTCGGACACTGGATTAGGAATTCAGCTCCGACGTTTTGATCCTACTTTTTCCGTCGTCCTTTTCTATCGGGGGCTTCGACGTTCGTCGTCCGTCTCTTTCTGTCCCGCCCGTCCGTATGAATATGCAGATCCCGTATTAAGGCTGCCAAAAACCGAAGTTATATCTCAGTAGGCACCGCCAGTCGATATTGAAATCATTCTGTGCCGCTGAATTCAGACCACAGACGCCCTTCGCGTTTCTCTGGCCTGCTTTCTACCGCTCTAGGGAGATTTTGCCGGGTAGTGAATACGATTGAGCGGTAAGAAAAGGTTCATATTGTTTCTACGCGTGCAAACATCATCATTCAGGTTTCTGCAGCTTTGTTATAATTCTCTGATTCGTATGAATGATGTTTTTGGTTCATAGAAGAGAACGGATTGCGTCAATTCCTCATTCGCGCATTCAGAGCAAAAAATCTGTCAGATGTCAAATTTTTGCACGCTTGTTTCAATGAACAAGAGCATCATCATTTCGTCCAAATATCTGTAATTTTGGAATTTTCCAGCCGAGAGTGGTCTCAAAGGATCAGGTTCGACTAACAGGTGAAGAATTTGTGATCAAATTCCATTCTGTCTGTCCATCCGACTGATTGTATATACGATAAATTTCTAAAGAAAGGGCTCTTAATTTTCTAGGATATTCAGGGTACGTTTGAGGTCTGAATGCGCCGGTTGTGTTCGTAAAACACGCCGGAGGATTTCATATATACAGCTATCTGAATTTTTTCAGTTATTAGGAAAATAACGATTCAATTGAATTGAAACTTTGTTGTTAGTTGTGAAATAACGTCGCGAAGGTTCATGTAAAAAAAATCGTCTCACTAAAAGAGTAAGGAAAATTCCTTCAAGAATGTCGGAATCTCAGTTACTTCAGCCATTTCCTGCTGAAATTTGGATTCTACATAATGGAGCAATGAGATGTGTAAAAATTCAGCTCTAATAAGAAAATTGGGTTTTGTGATCTGGTGCTGAAAAATTTGATCTATCCCATATAATTCTTTGATTCCAGCTCTTCAAGTGTCGATTTTATAAGATAAAATTATTCGTCGCTCTTTATTTTTCATCCAAATTTTTTTTCTTGTATTTTTTCCATTTGCTCATTAATTCCTTTTTTCTGTTGCTGTATTGGTTTTTCTTTTTTACATTCCATTTTGTTGATTATCATTTCTTTTATATTTTCCGTTGTTTGACATTCCTCTATGTTATCATTCCTTTATACATTTGATTTTATTAATTATCAAGTCCTCTTTATTCTCGGTGTCTTCACTTTCCTCTATTTTATCTTATCATTTATTAATTCTACTATTTCTTCGAATTGTTTTCTCAAACTGATGAATTGAAACATGTAGGAATGACAGACTACGCAGAATATAAAAGAGAAGATAATTTGAAAAATTGAATCTATAATGGCGAAAACAATGCAGCTAGAAGGGAATTAAGGAGCAAATGGCAAAAATTCAGAAAAAAATTAAAGTGACAAATAAAGTGGGACGAATAATTTCATTTCCATAAATCAACCCTTCTTCTATTTTTCCTGATTTTTTCTCAAATCAATAACTAACTAACTGATGTTCTTTCGATTATTTTCTGGAACTCTTTTTGAGCGCTCGTACTACTTACACGAGGGCTATATCATTTCGTCACGATGTATGTATTTTTCGAATTTTGAGCCGAAAATGGTCTCAATCGACTATGTTCGACACTGATGACGAATTCGTCGGAAAATTCGGGTCTGTCCGTCCGTCCGGCCGTCCTTAAGCACGATTACTCTCGAACGGATCAACCTAGAGACTTGAAATTTTCAGTGTAGGTTCAGATCCCAAATGCCTCGGTTGAGTTCGTTAATGGGCCAAATTCCACTAGGGGTTCCGTAAATATGGCCGTTCAAAATTTTGTTCTCCTGATTACTCAGAAACTACAGATTCGATCGAGATGAAACTTTGCAATCAAATGGAGAAAGAGGTGTTCAAGCAACATGTGAAATTTTGTCCAGATCGCATGACCAGAACCATAGAAACCATAGAAAATTGTAACTTTTGAACGGAAACGCCTAGGGACTTGAAATTATCAGGATAGGTGAGGTTCTGGAATGTCGTGATGACGTTCATCTATGAGCAAAATTATTCTAGGGGCTCCGTAAATATGGTTGTTTGAAATTTAGTTTCCTTGATAATTTCAAAACTACAGATTCGATCGTCACGAAATTTTGTATATTAATGGAGAAATATATATCCACGCTACATTTCTCTCGATCACATGACCAGAACCATAGAAAACATAGAAAATCATAACTTTCGAACGGAAAGGCCTAGGGACTTGAAATTTTCAGGATAGGTGTGGATCTGAAATGTCGCGTTCACGTTTAACAATGAGCAGAATTATACTAGGGGTTCAGTAAATACGGTCGTTTGAAATTTTGTTTTGTCGATAATTTCGAAACTACGGATTCGATCGAGATGAAATTTTGTATTTTAATCGAGAATGATATATTAAAGCAATATTTTTTCCCGATTGCATGACCAGAACCATAGAAACCATAGAAAATTGTTACATTTTAACGGAAAGGCCTAGGAACTTGAAATTTTCAGGGTGGGTTTTGATCGCGAATATTGCGGTCACGTTCATCAAAGAGCAAAATGAGACTAGGGGTTCCGTGAATATGGCCGTTCAAAATATTTTTTTCCTGATAGTTTCGAAACAAATGATCGGATTGAAATGAAATTCTGCACCTAGCTGAGGAATAATGTAATCTAACTACGTGCGAAATTTTGTCCAGATCGCATAACCAAGACCATAGATACCGTAGAAAATTCTAGCGCATTATCGAAAAAAAATTGATCAGCTGAAGAACTGACATGTAGTCTGAAGTTTCGCCTAAGTTTCAGAATTTTTTGACAGCTGTCGAAAATTCCTTCAATTGATTTCTAAAACTGGAAAATGCGAATCTACCTACAAGGTGCATGTACGAGCGCTCAAAAGCTCCTGCCTTCACGGCAGTGCTTTTCTAATTTTTTTTTCATGTGTCTATTTTCCACTATTTCAATTTTAATTGCGTTTTTTAACACACTTTTTCGAATTCCCATTCTTTTTTATCCATTTTTTCCGAATTTTCCTTCATTTGTTGTTTCAAGTCTGATATTTCAATTATTATCCCACAACTTCGAATCTGTTGATCAAAAAATCGAATTGCAAACCAATTGATAAGAACATATGAAAACACGATGTGATACGGAAATAAAAAATAAAGAAATTGCAATCTTCTTTCAAAAAAATCTACCGAATATTTTTGGAAAAACTTTTTTTAGACTTCGTTTTGTTATGGCGTTCCTTTTATATTTACTGTGATTTGATTCTCAACCATATTATCATCTCTAACTTCAACTAATTTTTTGAAGATCTATTTTTTTGTACTTTGTTTTTTTCACTCCATTTTGGCCGATGATAGGACCACAAAAAACGGGCATTTTCTACCTAGGTCCTCAAATATCTGTCCTCAAATATTATTTACACAATATTTAATTTATCTTGACGCTATCTTATACTGCACTGCACTGAACTGCTTCAGGCCGATGGTCATTTATGTATTGGGAGGGAACTCTAGCGAAGCTTCCCGATGTCCACAGAACGTCTCGCAGTCTCTAGAAGATTCTCGGTCCCTAATCTCGCCGTGTTCGGTTCTAGAACGCGACAGGACCGCCTTAAGTTCGTTACAGTAATAAAAAAAATACTTTGTAAAAGTTTGATATCTAAGTAACTTTTTTTATAAAGATATGAAGATTCCTCTTCACAGCTATTTCACGTGAAAAAAATTGAGTTTCTCTGAACTGGTGTCGAGAAAATTGATATATTTCATATATGTATATAATAATAATAACGATTTATTGTTTCCTTTAAGTCTTGAAGGATACAATGTCCTCAAGTTGAAGACATTCTGAATATATAGGAAGCGTCAAACATATAATTCGTTTCAGAAGACAACTATCGAATTAACAAGAGAAAAAAGAAAGAAAACCAAAGGGAAGAAGGAGAAAAAAAATTGTGATAATTATACAAGATATCACCTAGAACTAAAACAAAACGAAGAAATACTCTATTACTGCTTCAAAATATTCACGCCTGCTATAAAAGCACACTTCTAGAAGAAAATTTTTTGATCTCTTTCTCAAAAATCAAAAACTTCAATCTGGTAGATGAAATTTGACGCCACTCTACTCACATAGGTGAATATAATTCTTCAATTCCATTTCTTGAAGTGTCGATTTCAAAAGTTGAGATTATTTGTCACACTGACGGCCAGTTCGGCTATATTTATTGGTTCGATAGTCTTGCTATAGTTTCACACCATGTCAAATCAAAATGATCATAGATCAGTGGAGTTTTCACAACATTTCAGGAACCCATTTGACATCGCTGTCAAGTTGAATATTGTGTTAGTTAAACTACTGGATAGGTGTTGAAATACCTGGATAGGTGCCGCTCTAGACAATAATTTCCTCGAATTTTTTTTCATATTTCAATCCTCATATCTTTCTCTATTTGAAGATTGTAATCAGCTGATGATAACAAACCGAATGTTGAAGGCCTCCCCGCAGAACATATTATTGTATAGCAATAACCCCGCGCAGATACCCGCGTTTCTTGCCGACTCAATCGCGATACACCGAATGGCCAAACTTCCACCATCACCGCCCAGATAACAAAACCATCCCGCTAGAACGTTCATCTCCGAATCTGCAATGTAGATACCCATTATATATTAATGAGGACGAAGACCAGATTGAAACTCTCTCGCAAAACAACATCCAGAAGGAGAGCGTTCCATAAATACAACAATTCACGATCTACGAAACACAGAAACGTCGCTCGGAATGAGGGGGCGAGATGGGGGGGTTCGGGGCGAAACTTGTAAAGTGTACGTGTAGAACACACATATAAATCCGAAGTTAATAGAATCGAAATAACGTCGGGAAACGGCGAAACTTGCGGATATTGTTGAAATTTGGTTCGTAGCCAATTGTTTGTAAGTACAGACTAAACTTAAATCACTATTCATTCAATTAATTAAATACTACAAGAACACTTACGGGCGCTTCCTCCACCTACTATATATCACTCGACGTGTTCCGGAAGTTCCTTGTGCCGTTAGTTGTTCCCGGCGTCTCCCAGAAGTTTCAATCGCTTCTCAATATAGATAGACTCGGGACTCGTTAATTATTAACAGGTGTCGAATAGTTCTAAGGGCGGTGGTCGGATAAGATTGGAAATGTCTATATGACGGACACAACTAGTGAAGTCTAAACGTAATTGGGAAAAAATAAGTAATTTAATTGATATTGCTTAGATTTCAGATGAATCCTATTCAAAAGTAAAAACACTTTTCCGTCGACCATAGAATAAAAGCTCATTTTAACGCACTCGAAATCATCCATTAATGACCCCTATTAATGCATGATTTCTTGTATTAATGCATGATTATCATGGCTACCGATTATAAAATATTCAGTCGGAGCATAGATGCATCTATGTCGGAGCACGATCGAGCTGTCAAATTTATTTATTCGCTTTCGATCAGAATCTGATTTTATCCGTTACGCTACTACATAATGAATAACGAAGAAAATATCCCTTTGACACCGCCAGATGTGACAAAAACTGCTGAAGCAGCAACTTTGAGTCTGCTTCCTGAAAAGAGCCGCCATTTATATGAGAAAACCTATGCTGAATTCAGATCTTGGTGCAAGGACAAGAAGGTTCGGAACTTTAGGGAAACGGGGTATTGCAGAAAAGGGGCATCTAGCAAGTTTATGGCCAAAATATTCGATGCTGAAATCAACACTTAAGACAATACTGATATAAGCAGATACCACAAACTGGTGATGTTTATTAAACGGAAAAGAGAGGGATATATCCCAAAAAAAATCAAAAGTTCTCGAAAAAGATCATGTGAGAGAGTTCATAGCGAATGCTCCTGATAGTGTTTTCTTGATGTCGAAGGTAAAAATAAAACTCAATTGAATCGTTATTCCAACTTATTCTCATTATCTCGAAATAGTGAAATAACTATCATTGTTTGATTTGTAGGTCGCTTTGATATTCGGAGTAGCGGGTGCATTGAGAAAAGATGAATTGTTGAGGTTGCAGAGATAGGATGTACAAGATATGAGATCGAAATTTTTGGTGACAGTGAATTCATCGAAAACACATTCGAACAGGATATTCACTGTGGTGGATAATGATGAGCATACACTTTTAAACATAATGAATAGATATATATCCTTGAGGCCATCTCACACTCCACACGAAAGATTTTTCGTTTTTTATAAAAACTATAAATGCTCAACACAACCACTTGGAATTAATACATTTTCTACATTACCGTCAATGATTACAAACTTTCTCAAATTAGAGCAACCACATTTGTATACAGGTCACTGTTTTCGGCGTTCTTCTGTGTCTATTCTTTCTGACAGTGGTGCAGGTTTTTCAGCCATCAAAAGACTTGGTGGTTGGAAATCAACTTCTGTTGCAGAAGGATATAGTGAAAACTCCATTCAGAATAAAATAGAAACTGCAGAAAACATTTTATTTCATAATAGTTCCAAAGTAAATAATGCTTCAACATCCACTTCATCCACACGTTCCTTATCGGATATTATAGGAAATGAAATAAATGTAAACTATTCAGAATGTCCCAACATGTCCAATATTCCCTCTATGAATTTTTCGAATTGTTCTATAGGAAGCATAAATATTAATATATCGAAATGAACATAGAAATTGGTATTACGTCAAATTTGTATATCATGCAAAATAAAAATTGGTTTCGATCCAGAATTTAGATTCAATTCCTGATGAGGTCGACGGAAAAATCTTGTAATCAACTCGTTTATTAATTCAGCGATTAATGGTCTCAAACATTAACGCGCTCGCTCCGCTCACGCGTTAAAATATTCCGACCATTAATCGCTGTCATTAATAAACTAGTTGATTAAATAACTTTTTCTGGCAGATACAAGTAGAATAATTTTATTCAGATGAAAACCGCGTTGAACGGAACAAAATTCAGGATCCGCGTCAACCACATGCTAATGTGATGTAACGCGCCAGTTTTCGAAAAGATTAGTAGCCGAAAGCGGCCCAACAGTCTTAAAAATACGAACGCATAGCGATTGTGGCGGGCGCACTGCGCCCGCCATTATGGAGGTAGAGAGACGAAGCGTTCCGATACTGTACCATAATTGTGGAGTTTTCGTGAGAAACAGGATATGTCCACTTTTTCACAAAATATTTTTTTGGTGGTTTCTGATAGTATGTCGTGGTATCTATCGGTACATTTCTCCAGATTCTACCAAAATGAAGTACATATAGTATATCCATCTCAATTGACAAGCAAGAGTGTCTATTATATCCATATCGACAAGTTTTTCTCTTTGTTTTGTTTCTTTTTGATGAAAGTTATATGATTTAATTTGAAATTTTGTCTCATCCAACTATTTTCGACAAATTCAAAGAATGAGAACATTATGCCGTCTGTTAAGGGATGCCTTGCTTATTTAGATGAAAAAAAAAATGAAAATGAAAAACCTCCATTTTTCTCTGAATTATACAGGGTGTTTCCAAAGGTTCGAAATCAAAGTTATCAGCGAATCTGAGAAATTCCGAGCACGTATCTAATTTGGGTACGTATTGAGGTTTAAATGTGTTTATTGAATGCGTTCAGTTTGCGGGAAATCATTTGACAGAGTGTATGATTGTTGTGACTTGAGGTGGATAGGACGAAGTGGGCCGAAACAACGCAGTGAAAATGGTTGTGACATTATTAGCGAGCAAACTGATGTGATAGTTGCTGCATGTTATAATACTTTATAACTCCGGGCAAAACTTTGTGCACGTCTAACGAATGGTGACCATTTCGAACAATTTCTGTAATCTTTTTTGATCAATTTCATCGGTGAGTTCGTGAACTCCCTAATTTTTTTTATAGGACCTTTTGAATCCGTTATTTCTCCTCCCCTTAGTTCGGGAAAAATTTCCTTTTGAAAGATGAAAGGGAATATACAAATTTGCGATAAAATTCAGCACTTCATCTACTTGATGGAATGCATATGGCACCGTGATTCATAGCAGGTCTCATAACATGGAGATGACACGATCTAGAGTTGTATTAAGATATCAATGCCCAAGATTTTTTGCACTTTTTGAGCGCTCGTACTACTTACACGAGGGCTATATCATTCCGTCACGATGTCTGTATTTTTCGAATTTTGAGCCTAAAATGGTCTCAAACGACTATGTTCGACTCACTGATGACGAATCCGTCAGAAAATTCGAGTCTGGCTACATGTGGAATTTTGTCCAGATCGCATCACCAGAACCATAGAAACCAAAGAAAATCATAACTTTCGAACGGAAAGGCCTAGGGACTTGAAATTTTCAGGATAGGTGTGGATCTGAAATGTCGTGTTCACGTTTATCAATGAGCAGAATTATACTAGGGGTTCCGTAAATATGGCCGCTCGAAATTTTGTTTTCCTGATTACTTCGAAACAACAGATTCGATCGAGGTGAAATTTTGCACTCAGATGGAGAATTAAGTGTTCAAACTACAAGCAAAATTTTGTCCAGCTCGCATCACCAGAACCATAGAAACCATAGAAAATTATAACTTTGTAATGGAAAGGCCTAGGGACTTGAAATTTTCAGGATAGGTGTGGATATCGAATGTTGCTGTCACGTTCATCAATGAGCAAAATAAGACTAGGGGTTCCGTAAATATGGCCGTTTGAAATTCAGTTTTTTTGATAATTTCAAAACTATGGATTTGCTCATGACGAAATTTTGTATTTAAATTGAGAATGATATATTCGAGCTACATTTTGTCCAGATCGCATTATCAGAACCATAGAAACCATAGACAATAATAACTTTCGATCGGAAAGGCCTAGAGACTTGAAATTTTCAGGATAGGTTCGGATCACGAATTTCGGGATTACATACATCAATGAGCAAAATTAGACTAGGGGTTCCGTGAATATAGCCGTTCAAACTATTTTTCCCTGATTATTTCGAAACTACTTATTGGATTGGGATGAAATTTCGCACATAGTTGAAGAATAAGGTATTCAAACTACGTGGGAAATTTTGTCCAGATCGCATTACCGAGGTCATAGATACCGTAGAAAATTCTAGCGAATTATCGAAAAAAAATTGGTCACCTAAAGCACTGACGTGAAGTCTTGATTTTTGCCTAAGTTTGAAATTTTCTTTGACAGCTGTCAAAATCTTTCCAATTGGTTTCCAAAACTGAAGAATGCGAATCTACCTACAAGGTGGATGTACGAGCGCTCAAAAGCTCCTGACTTCACGACAGTGCTTTTCTAAATTTTTTAAAATCGATTATTTTATATGATCCACTTCCGGCGAAATGATCTCTTTTGATGAAATCTAGCAACACTATGTTCATGCTTTCAACGAAATCAATTGATGGGTGAACTCTTGTAGACCATGATAATTATATTTTATTTCAATTACGGATGTTGTTTCCCTGCCAGGAATAGTTCACCGCGCTGATATTATTTCTGCCAGATTTTGAAGTGAGAATAAGTGCAGTGTGGTTTTTCAGTGTTTGAAAACGATAATTAGCGGT
The DNA here is from genome assembly GCA_963966015.1 of Aphidecta obliterata. Classification (NCBI taxonomy): domain Eukaryota; kingdom Metazoa; phylum Arthropoda; class Insecta; order Coleoptera; family Coccinellidae; genus Aphidecta; species Aphidecta obliterata. The sequence goes on along the minus strand of OZ014434.1, from coordinate 11,437,879 downwards.
AAATCGTTGAACTACAATTGATAAAAGGACTTTGATAAACCAGAGAAATTTAGAAATTTTGTTTGAGAAGAAAAGCAAGTTATATGTACTTATTCATTGAGAAGAAATATTTTCAGTTAGTTAGTAGTTTTATATAGTTTTTCGAAAAGTTGTGGTCGATGTGTGTTGATGAATATTTAGGTTCCACGTGTTATAAGTGCTTTATATAGGTTCATTAATATTTTGGATTCTTGATACTTTGTAAGAATTATATGTACCAGCTCGACATTATAACTAGGTGCATAAGCTCCCTATAGCAGTAAAAAGAATTGTCGATTTTTTTGGGTAGTAGTAGTTTAGTACCTTTCTCCCTGCAGAGTCAGTTATTACCGTTCCATTGCAGGATTCCGGATGTATTCCACTGGGACGTTTTTAGTTCAAGGGGATAGGGACTGCAATTGCGGTACTTTTATCCTGGGACGCACTTTGTACTATTAAAGTTGTGAATGTTGATTTTGTAGCACCTATCATTCCGAACGAAGGTCCTTTTTGGATCTAACTCTTTTTCTGCATAAACTGTTACTTCTTCACCATAAACCATGCCTGCTGATAACCTATGCTTTTACTGTTTTTCCATTCAATATGCATGTATTTCGTATCCACCATTTTAACCCTCCAATGGAGCATAACTGGAGTATTTATCTTTGCTTGTGATATATTATTTTTCTATTATTTCTATTCATTGTACAGAAAGGTCTTTCCCGATTATTATCATTTGACCTGAAGTTGGGGAACCGCCCCAACGGAACCTTCTTGTGTTTTCGGTTCTTACCATTTTGTTTGAATTCCTTACGACTTCCCCACGATTTTCATAAGTACGACGAGAGAATTCTGTAGTCTCTACGAAACGATAATATAACCGAATAACTGTCTCAAGAGGAATTGGACTTGCGGACGAATAGACAAAGAATAAGTTGTTTTACTCCTTATTTCAATATTTGCTCGATCCTCCTGGTTGGAGAATCGGGTCGGATTAAGGCTTAAAATCAATGCTACAACAATGAGGGTCTCAACAAACTCTGCGGAGTATAATAAATTAATACTTCACACGCAAATCCAAAGAACCCATTTCCACCGCTTTCACATCCGAGAGCAGAAAGTGCACATCGACGCCACTTAAACCCGAAAAACAACATCGAAAATTGACATTCATCCACTCGAACACAACAAAAAGAATAATACATATCCATCCGCCCCCCCTCCGCCCGTCTCCAAGGGGATAAATCCGAGACGATTCGGAAAACAAGAAATGCCGAGCAGCAATCTCTCTGTATTGGATACAAGCATTAAAAACGGGGGCTGATATGCATAATAAAATATAAAGCCACTTGCTTTATGGCCTCCTTGATATGCATGCGAAAATATTGAACGATATATATCAAAGCTGGCCCCGGCCTGGGCCTCGCGGGGGGCCCCCCGGAACTTGCTTTTACACTTCTTCCGACTATATTGCGGTTTGATTTTATAGGCCCGTCCCGCTGTATCTCTCACGCGTATCTTTATTGCTTTATGGTGTGGGGCTATTGTCGCGATCGATTCCGCGTTAAATTTAACTGTTTTTTCAGTTTCTTTGTTGCGTTTATCGGGGGTGGTTGAAACTTTGTATGGGAAGTGGCGGAGATGTATTGATGGTTGGAATAACTCAACCTAATTTTTTTTCGAAAACAAGCTTTTGTAATTTTTGGAGAAGAAAAAGTTGAAAATTAAAAATACTCAAAGATAAGTTTTTCTACAAATGCACTGAAAAGAAAAACATAAGCATCAGTCCTCGTACAGAAGAATTAGAAATTAGGAAGACCTCATAAACTCAGATACCCCTGTACGACGACACGTCGCAATTGGACCTCCTCCATCCATTCCTTCCGTGTTTATCTTCAGATTATCGGATTACACCCCCCTTTCGCTCTTATCGGCTAATTAAGAGCTTTATCATCGAACTCGCCAAAGTCACACGACTCCGTGATATAAATCCATGAAATATTCAAGGTGAAACACGGTTTCAGCGTCTTCGGGACGCCGCCATTGTGTAAATAACAATCAGCGAACATATTCGTCTCAATTAACAGGGACCGCAACAGTCTTGAAGTTATACGTCTTCGGTTTTACGACGGGGAGATTTAAGGTGCAGGCGAACTGCAAATTCCGGGGATTCTAGTTAAGGGTGTTGTCGTTGTGCTGGTAGAATTAAGGGAGGTTTTTTGACGGATGAAATGAAGGACGCTGTCAAGGCGAAAATTCTATGGTCTAGTTCTAAGATTTTTTTGGTCTTGTGAGGGAGTGATATACTTTTATTCTCAGACGTCTTCTACTTGAGTTTAATCTGATCTATATATCCGAGAATTCGGTTATTACAAGTTCATTCTCTATTTTCTTTGCAGGAATGTTGTTTTTGCCCAAATGTCTGTAATCTTCGAATTTCGAGGATTAGATATCATTTTTGCATGCTTTCTTTGCCTAATGTCTCAGTTGAAATTCTAAATATTTATTTGCAGTTTCCGAATGATTGAGTATTTCTGTAAAGTAGAGATGCAAAAATCTCCCATCCAATTTTTATAAGTTTCAGAGGAATAAGGACATGAAAATACTATTAACATGAATACCTATCGAAGAATTGCGCATTATATTCATTAGCACAAACAGTTCCTTCGACAATTTTCTGTTGTGATTCGTCTTCTTCTATCTTCAGAAATATACAGGGTGTTCTCAAGGGTGAGGTTTTTTTTTCGACAAACAAAAGAGATCATTTCGCCGGAAGTCGATCATATAAAATATTCAATTCGAAAAAAGTGCAGAAAATCTTGGGCATCAATATCTTAATACGACTCTGGATCGTGTTATCTCTCTTTTAGGAGACCTGTAATTAATGACTATGCAATATACCTTCCCTCATAATGTTTTCCAGCAAGTATATAAAGTGCTGGACTTCCTTTGCCATCTTTTCCCGGCATGTATATTCTCTTTTTGAGCGCTCGTACTTCTTACACGAGGGCTATATCATTTCGCCACGATGTCTGTATTTTTCGAATTTTGAGCCGAAAATGGTCTCAAACGACTATGTTCGACTCAATGATGACGAATCCGTCGGAAAATTCGAGTCTGTCCGTCCGTCCGGCCGTATACACGACAACTCTCGAACGGAATGTGCTAGAAACTTGAAATTTTCAGGGTAGGTTCAAATCTCGAATGCCGCGGTTAAGTTCGTTATCGATCAATATTCGCCTAGGGGTTCCGTAAATATGGCCGCTCGAATTTTTGTTTTCCTGATTATTTCGAAACTATAGATTCGATCGAGGTGAAATTTTGTACTCAGATGAAAAATAACGTATTTAACCTACATGCAAAATTTTGTCCAGCTCGCATGACCAGAATCATAGAAACCATAGAAAATTATAACTTTCGAACGAAAAGGCCTAGAGACTTGAAATTTTCAGGATAGGTGTAGATCTCGAATGTTGCGGTCACGTTCATCAATGAGCAAAATTAGACTGTGGGTTCCGTAAATATGGTCGTTCAAAATTCAGTTTTCTTGAGGATTTCAAAACTATGTATTTGATCGTGACGAAAATTTGTATTTGAATTGAGAATAATATATTCGAGCTACATTTTGTCCAGATCGCATGATCAAAACCATAAAAACCATAGAAAATCATAACTTCCGAACGGAAAGGCCTAGGGACTTGAAATTTTCAGGATAGGTTGGATCGCGAATTGTGCGGTCACGTTCATCAATGAGCAAAATTAGACTAGGGGTTCTGTAAATATAGCCGTTCAAACTAATTTTTTCCTGATAATTTCGAAACTACTTATTGGATTGTAATGAAATTTCGCACATAGATGGAGAATGATATATTCAAACTACGTGGGAAATTTTGTCCAGATCGCATTACCAAGACAATAGATACCGTAGAAAATTCTAGCGAATTATTGAAAAAAAATTTGTCACCTAAAGCAATGACGTGAATTCGGATTTTCGCCTCAGTTTGAATTTTTTTTGACAGCTGTCAAAATCTTTCCAATTGGTTTCTAAAACTGAATAATGTGAATCTACCTACAAGCGAGCGCTCAAAAGCTCCTGCCTCACGGAAGTGCTTTTCGTAATTTTTTCAACATCTCCTCGATAGTGGGTAGGTGCTTTTTCCAGTAACAACCACATTCTCTGCCGACTATTGAGAGGAACATTTTCTTACAATCCTGGCACATTGTTCTGGAGAAATTAGAGAAAAGTTTGAACCTGACAGACGTGGTGGTAGAAGAAATAGTCCAATAAGCATACCACACACAAGTCCGATCAAAGAAAATTCTAGGAAAATCTTTGCTGAAAACTCGTTCTTTTGAAAGCGTGGGGGTTTTCTGTTGACCATACATGGGTACTGTGAAAATCATTGACTCAATTTCTTGTGGAAGTGGCTTCATCAGTAAACAGAATAGATGGTGTTAAATGTTGATTGTTTGAAAGGCCACAGGCAGAATTCTATTCTTCGAGGATGATATTCTGGCGGCAGAGCTATAACCCTTTGGAAATGGTAGGGGTAGAATTACTCTTGTCTTAATGTCTTCCAAACTCTACTGTGGCTCACTTGGACGACTCTGGCTATGGATCTTGTACTAACTGTTGGTTTTTCCTCAACTATCTCAAGAATCTGATCCTCGATTTCTTTCATTTGAGATGTTACAGGCCTTCCAACATTTTCTCCCTAGGATACTTTCAAACAACCAATGTCCCTTCATCTTTGCACCAAGTTTTGGAACATCCGCGAAGTAGGGTGATTTCTTAACAAAAATCTTCTTCTGTACAACCGGCACGCCGCACTGGCATTCTGTTTGGATTCACCATAAATTAAAATCATATCAGCAAGTTCAAGATTTGAATAAACCTGCGGCATTTTTCACCAACTTTGCGAAATTCGGAGAACTCACAAAAATCACACGCTCCCTCAGATGATTTATATTGATTATATCAATCAATTTTGACAGGGCTACGACATGCATACGTAAGGCATGAGTCTAACCTGGCAGTAAAACACAAATATTTCTAAACCTACGCTAGTGTATCTCGAATTAGAGATTTAGAATGAACGAAATCTGTGAATTCAGAATTTGCGATGATTGGAATGCTTGGGAAATGAAACAAACGAAAATCCTCTATTGACGAATTATAACGGCTTGATTGATGAGTGTATGAACCCCTTCAGAATTCCGAAAAATCACGAATTATGGAGTTTAGTGGTCTGAATTCAATAATGCTGACATTTCAGATCCACACCTATCCTGAAAATCCCTTGGCCTTTCCGTTCGAAAGTTATGATTTTCTATGGTTTCTATGGTTCTGGTCATGTGATCTGGAGAAATGTAGCTTGAATATATCATTCTCCATTAGTATACAAAATTTCGTCACGATCGAATCTGCAGTTTTGAAATTATCAAGAAAACTAAATTTCAAACGACCATATTTACGGAACCCCTATATAATTTTGCACAATAGATGAACGTGATCTCGACATTCGAGATCCACACCTATCCTGAAAATTTCAAGTCCCTAGGCGTTTCCGTTCAGAAGTTACAATTTTCTATGGTTTCTATGGTTCTGGTCATGCGATCTGGACAAAATTTCACATGTAGCTTGAACACCTCATTTTCCATTGGAGTGCAAAATTTCATCTCAATCAAATCTGTAGTTTTCAAGTAATCAGGGGAGCAAAACTCTGAACGGTCATATTTACGGAACTCCTGGTGGAATTTGTCCCATTAACGAACTCAACCGAGGCATTTGGGAACTGAACCCATACTGAAAATTCCAAGTATCTAGGTTATTCCGTTCGAGAGTTATCGTGCTCACGGACGGACAGACTCGAATTTTCCGACGGATTCGTCATCAGTGAGTCGAACATAGTCGATTGAGACCATTTTCGGCTCAAAATTCGAAAAATACAGACATCGTGACGAAATGATATAGCCATCGTGTAAGTAGTACGAGCGCTCAAAAAGGAGCACCTCATTCCCATCTTTGTTCAACAATAAAATAACGTCAGAAACGTAGGAAGATCTCCCAGCGTTCCACTCGGCAACAAAATTTATGAATAATTTCCTACTTCCATATTCAGCTCTTAACGCCACACCTTCTTCCTCCGTGATAATTACAGTACAAGCAGAATCTCGCCTTTTAACATAGTTTTGATAAATATTAACAACCCTCCAAAAAGCCGTACATTATTTCGTTAAAACTAGGTTCGGCAAAGAGCGACAGCCATATTCGTCCCCTTTCCAGTTTGATTACGGCTCCTTGTTCGTTTCTTCGTAACACTTTGATACGAGGAGGAAGTTACTCTGTTTCTGAACAGGATGGTCCGAATGTCTTTCTGAAGAGAAAATATATGGAGGGACTAAGATGTGGATGCAACTTGATTCCAGTGTTTCCGTTGAGCATCGTTAGGGTGCATCAGGGTTCGGTTCTTGGAACGTTACTTTTCATCGTGTATGTTGCTGATATTCCTTCTGCAGTGAAGCTGCGCTGCTTCCTCTTTGTGGACGGCGATTGTGGATCTGTTGATCATTGGACAACATCTAGAGACTCTTCTGAAGCCTGAAACTTTAGAGCACCTGAAGATGCAGATGAGTTTATAAAGGAAAAGCAGCTGGGACTGTATTTAAAACAGCCCTTGTTCCGCTATCTGGACATGACTAAGGAGCCCATTGTACTTCGTCGAGGGAAAACAGTAATTCAGATGTTCTGGTGCCTGGAAGTCAACCTTCGGACCACCTGTATAACTAAAGGCTGTCGAAGCTCTTCCTACATACATGACTCTCATTATGCCCTCTACACCTCTAGGTACACAGAGTGCCGAAAGACAATTGCGAATCGTCACGAGGTCCTGTAATGACATTCTTATTCTTAATTAAAGCAAGTCCTGCATTCCAGGGCCCGCTATGACGATGAAATACGCGCGGCAGGCACTAATGTGCTCTCTACTCTTGGCGGTGTTAAGATCATTCGCTAATGGGGAGGTTTGGTATGTTCAAACGGAATTGTTAACGTTTTGGGCCTTTCTTGTAGTGTTACGTCGGATGGGCGAGAGTGGATTCGTTTGTTCCTCCGGGACTAACAAGGAGCCGCTGGATGATATTAGAGTTGATGTCTTATGTTTCGGTATCTTCCAGTATGTTCTTGCTAATTGGCGGGAAGTAGTTCAAAGCTGTGATGATTTCGAGGAAAAAATGAGGAAACTGTCCCGAGGGAGTGACTGAAAGTTTCTGACGATGTGTGTAACTCGGCAATCAAGATATGGGGTATGTTCAATACAACAAGTGCACAGAGAGAAAGTACAAGATTGGATGGGTTGAGAAGTTGATCGAATCAAACTTGAGTTGAAAAATGAATTGTTTGAATTATAACCCCGTCGTCATTTTGCAGAACAACATCCACCAATCTGCCTCTCCACCATCATCCATCACGAACCCCATCAACAGGTCGATCCGAAGACGGAAGGTTACGTCTACACTCCGGAACAATCGAACCCTATTAGATACAATTCCGAAGGCCCATAGTTCGGGATATCGGTCCGCTGGATGCCTCCACTTCAACCCCGTGTCAAACACCCCCGGAATTAATAAAGTGTTAGTAATAAGGATGCCGGTGTTGACGAGAAACGCTACTTCGACTCCTGGTTTGGTTTAATCCGTGATTAGCGGATGTCTTGGATCGGGAGTGATGTCGACAGTGGCGTAGAATTCGGGATCGTTGATCGGTGAATACCAATGTATTTCGCGATGTTTATGGTCGATACAATCGTCCATCGAGCAACGAATTGGTAATTTGCGGAAATTTTAAGAAACTGTTGCAGTACAAGATCGAGAACAAGAATTGCTGCCACAAGATCATTCCATGCGCCAGGGAAAATGATACTGGGCCATAACCTTTGACGATACCAAATATTGCAACATGATCACACATTTTCTATGGCCAATCCTGAAAAATATTGATACTGAGGACATGTGGTTTCAACAAGATGAGTCTAAGTTTCATGCAGTCAGAGAAACTTGGCAATTACTGCATACAAAGTTTCCTGGCCGTGTTATTTCCAGATTCGCTGACGTGAATTGGCCTTCCTGATCCTGTGATTTGACACCGTCACACTTCTTTCTTTGGGGCTTTTTGATCTACCCCTTGAATCACTAGAAAACGTCTCAACGTCTGCAACAATATGAATAATCAAAATTTGAGGTACTCATCTTCCAACTAGAACGACTCAAAAAAAAGTTTCTGTCCCGTCTACGTCAATGGTTGTGAAGTTACACCCGTTCAGTTCGGTTCTTCGGATCGGCTGTCACTTATAATATGTAGGAATCTTGAAGATTGAGTGAGGGTAAGAGAAATTTAATTAGCCAACAATACAGACACTTCACACGTTGGCAGGCTGGAGAGAGTAGAATATTTTGCGTGGGGTGTTCCTGTTTCAGATCGGTATTTTACCAATTATCCCGTTGACTGGTAGGAAAACCGATTCCCGAGTTTGTAGCGTTTGATTTGTCGAGAAGATTGTGGAAGTTGAAATCGGAGCCGAATTTGCTGGTTCAGTTCATTGGTAGACTGCTTTCTTCTCAGAGGCGAAACATTTTCAGTTCAAAGATCTAGACTTGTCGATGGTTATTTTGAATTTGAGAACAAAACTTGACTATTTTTGAGATTCCAAAACATATTCCATACTTGCAAATTCACACTGCCGAAAGTTTGAAGATTCGGCCTACGCACTAGGGCAGATCTCATGATTTCTTTACTGAACATAGATTTTTTACTCACTACAAAACTTCTCACAAATTGAATCTCAAAATTTCATAATCAAATCAAAATATCCCTATAACTGGAGAATGAGATGAAATTAAAATCCACATATATTGTTATACAACCTTTACTCCAAACAGAAATATTCTACATATGATGAGAAAAATTGAAATCAACAAACAACTTCAAAATACAATGACCCGAAGTCAGGAAGTTCTGAAAAAAATTTGAAAATTATAGGTGTTATAATTTTGATAGTGAAATCTCAAAAAAGAGATGATGAATTTGAAAAAAAGTAGACGTTATAAATAATAACATGGGAATATGCCAAACTACGAAGACTATAAAAGATAACATAATTCACAAAATTGAACATATAAAGGAAAAGCAAATATAGGAACAACAAAAATATGAACAATTACGAAAGCACTGCCGTGAAGGCAGGAGCTTTTGAGCGCTCGTTCATCCACCTTGTAGGTAGATTCGCATTCTCCAGTTTTATAAACCAATTGGAAAGATTTTGACAGCTGTCTAAGAAAATTTCAAGCTTAGGCGAAAATCCAGACTTCACGTCAGTGCTTTGGTGACCATTTTTTTTTCGATAATTCGCCAGAATTTCCTACGGTATCTAAGGTCTTGGTAATGCGATCTGGACAAAATTTCTCACGTAGTTTGAATACATTATTCTTCATATATTTGCGAAATTTCATTTCAATCCAATAAGTATAAGTTGTCGATAATTTCAAAACTACAGATTCGATCGTGACGAAATTTCGTATACTAATGGAGAAATATATATTTAAGCTATATTTCTCCAGATCACATGACCAGAACCATAGAAACCATAGAAAATCACAACTTTTGAACGGAAAGGCCTAGGAACTTGAAATTTTCTGGATAGGTGTGGATCTGAAATGTCGCGTTCACGTTCATCAATGAGCAGAATTATACTAGGGGTTCCGTAAATACGATTGCTCATTTATAAATGTGAACGCGACATTTCAGATCCACAACTATCCTGAAAATTTCAAGTCCCTAGGCCTTTCCGTTCAAAAGTTATGATTTTCTGTGGTTTCTATGGTTCTGGTCATGTGATCTGGAGAAATGTAGCTTGAATATATCATTCTCCATTAGTATACAAAATTTCGTAACGATCGAATCTGTAGTTTTGAAATTATCAAGAAAACTAAATTTCAAACGACCATATTTACGGAACCCCTAGTATACTTTTGCTCATAGATGAACGTGATCACGACATTCGAGATCCACACCTATCCTGGAAATTTCAAGTCCCTAGGCGTTTCCGTTCAAAAGTTACAATTTTCTATGGTTTTTATGGTTCTGGTCTTGCGACCGGGACAAAATTTCACATGTAGCTTGAACACCCCATTCTCCATTTGAGTGCACAATTTCATCTCGATCAAATCTGTAGTTTTCAAGTAATCAGAGGAACAAAACTTTGAACGGCCATATTTACGGAACCCCTGGTGGAATTTGGCCCATACGAACTTAACCGAGGCTTTCGGGAACTGAACCCACACTGAAAATTTCAAGTCTCCAGGTTGTTCCGTTCGAGAGTTATCGTGCTTACGGACGGACGGACGGACAGACTCGAATTTTCCGACGGATTCGTCATCAGTGAGTCGAACATAGTCGTTTGAGGCCATTTTCGGCTCAAAATTCGAAAAATACAGACATCGTGACGAAATGATATAGCCCTCGTGTAAGTAGTACGAGCGCTCAAAAATTATGAGGCTAAAAAACTACAGAAATCATAACTTACCTTTGTTTCTCACATCAAACCACTTCTTTCGACGATTTTCGATCCAATCAGTTTCGACAGTCGATCGATGTCATTCAGCATTCATATCAACAAAAGAACTGTTATACATCTCCAACAATCGAGATAACATCGAACCCCAACCCCATCGTCTACCCCGCTAAAAGACGTGCCTCCAAACAAACTTTTCTCTCCTTGTAAACCCATCTTTTCCAACAACTTAACTCCTCGTAGCGATTGATCTCCTCAATCCAATTTGCAACTTGACACCTCTGGAAGATGTTAAATAAAAAATCACCTCGGAGGGGGTAGGCGTGACGTGCCGCGATTGGGAATCAGGCACGGCGAGAAATACTCTAATGATTGCGCCCCGCGAAAATTGGGGGTGTCGAAAATTGGCGGAAGTTTCAGACGGGCCGATTTTAAACTTGTTCGTCAACTTGTTCTTTGATCAGTCAGGCAGTCGTTATCGATTGCGATGTTTGTTTCTTGAGTGGAGGCATCGATGGTCCTTTGGGTGTTGGATCTAAGTTTGGGATGAGGGTGGACTTGTGTCGTGAAGCAGTCTCAATTCTAAAATTTTTTTTGTTTCGTAAATTTTAAGATGTGGTGGGAACGTAATTGACCGACATCAGCAGAAATCGCGAATATTTTGTTGTTTATTGAGCGCTCATACTACTTACACGAGGGCTATATCATTTCGTCACGATGTCTGTATTTATCGAATTTTGAGCTGAAAATGTGCCGTAAGCACGATTACTCTCGAACGGAAACACCTAGAGATTTGAAATCTTCAGTGTGGGTTCAGTTCCCGAATGCCTCGGTTAAGTTCGTTAATGGGCCAAATTCCACAAGGGGTTCCGTAAATATGGCCGTTCAAAGTTTTGTTCTCCTGATTACTTGGAAACTACAGATTTGATCGAGATGAAATTTTGCACTCAAATGGAGAATGAGGTGTTCAAGCTATATGTGAAATTTTGTCCAGATCGCATGACCAGAACCATAGAAATCATAGAGAATTGTAACTTTTGAACAGAAACGCCTAGGGACTTGAGAATTTCAGGATAGGTGTGGATCTCGAATGTCGTGATCACGTTCATCTGTGAGCAAAATTATACTAGGGGTTCCGTGAATATGGTCGTTTGAAGTTTAGTTTCCTTGATAATTTCAAAACTACAGATTCGATCGTGGCGAAATTTTGTATACTAATGGAGAATAGCTACATTTCTCCAGATCATATGACCAGAACCATAGAAACCATAGAAAATCATAACTTTCGAACGGAAAGGCCTAGGGACTTGAAATTTCCAGGATAGGTGTGGATCTGAAATGTCGCGTTCACGTTAATCAATACCAGAATTATACTCTGGGTTTCGTAAATACGGTCGTTTGAAATTTTGTTTTCTCGATAATTTCGAAACTACGGATTCGATCGAGATGACATTTTGGATTTTAATTGAGAATGATATATTAAAGCAAAATTTTGTCCAGATCGCATGACCAGAACCATAGAAACCATAGAAAATTGTAACTTTTGAACGGAAAGGCCTAGGAACTTGAAATTTGCAGGAAATTTTTGGATCGCAAATATCGCGGTCACGTTCATCAATGAGCAAAATTAGACTAGGGGTTCCGTAAATATGGCCGTTCAAAATATTTTTTTCTTGATAGTTTCGAAACTACTGATTGGATTGGAATAAAATTTCGCACTTAGCTGAGGAATAATGTATTCAAACTACGTGTAAAATTTTGTCCAGATCGCATCACCAAGACCATAGATACCGTAGAAAATTCTAGCGAATTATCAGAAAAAATCGCTGAAGCACTGACATGAAGTCTGGAGTTTCGCCTGAGGTTCAGAATTTTTTTGACAGCTGTCGAAAATTCCTTCAATTGATTTCTTCAACTGGAAAATGCTAATCTACCTACAAGGTACGAGCGCTCAAAAGCTTCTGACTTCACGGCAGTACTTTTCGTACTTTTTTTTATAGAATATTGATTGTAAAGCTACTTTTCCCTTCATGAGAAATCGAATAGTACCAGTCTCAATCTCAGAAATCTAATAGTTTACGAGATATAAGTTTTGAAATTTTTTTTCACGTTTCAGTGTCAGTTCGATTGAGGATGGACTGATTTCAGCAGCCACCAACATATTTTCGTGAGAGATAAGAATATTTCGAAAAAATGCTTTTTCTTCTTTCGAATCATCATTTTTTGATATTAATTCTTAGAGAAATTCAAAGCTACCACAACATGTTTGAATCTCAACCTAAAATCACGCATTTTTCGAAGTTTTCAACATCTTACTAGAAATCTGTGATTCTTCGGTCTTTTTCAGGCTTGGTATACGTAACGTTCATAACTTTCTTGAGATCATTGAAAACCTACACAAGTGGGATAGTATAATTGGAATACAATATATTTAATTGTATTCAACTTATTTCAGATTTCTATAATAACCTTTTCTTGAATATTTGAATGTAAATTTCCATGTCCCTAGAAGCTTTCAGATCTGGATGAATTCCTCGTTATAAAAAAATGACGAAAAGCACTGCCGTGAAGTCAGGAGCTTTTGAGCGCTAGTTCATCCACCTTGTAGGTAGATTCGCATTTTCCAGTTTCACAAACAAAATGAAAAATTCATTGACAGCTGTCAAAAAATTCTCAAACTAAGACGAAACTCCAGACTTCACGTCAGTGTTTTAGCTGACCAATTTTTTTTTCGACGAATCGCAAGAATTCTCTATGTTATCTATGGTCTTGGTAATGCGGTCTGGGCAAAATTTGGCACGAAGTTTGAATAATTATTCTTCAGCTATGTGCGAAATTTCATTCGTATCCAATCAGTAATTTCGAAACGATCAGGAAAAAAATATTTTGAACGGCTATATTTACGGAACGCCTAGTTTTATCTGCTCATTGATGAACGTGACCGCGACATTCGCGATCCAAACCTTCCCTGAAAATTTCAAGTGCGATCTGAACAAAATGTAGCTTGAATACATTAATATACAAAATTTTGTCACGATCGAATCTGTAGTTTTGAAATTATCAAGAAAACTAAATTTCAAACGACCGTATTTACGGAGCTCCTAGTAAAATTTTGCTCATAGATAAACGTCAACACGATATTCGAGATCCACATCTATCCTGAAAATTTGAAGTCCCTAGGCGTTTCCGTTCAAAAGTTACAATTTTGTATGGTTTCTGTGGTTCTGGTAATGCGATCTGGACAAAATTTCACATGTAGCCTCATTCTCCATTTAATTGCAAAATTTTATCACGATCAAATCTGTAGTTTTGGAGTCATCAGGAGAACAAAATTTTGAACAGCCATATTAACGGAACCCCTGGTGGAATTCTGCTCATTAAAAAACTCAACCGAGGCATTTGAGATCTGAACCTACACTTGAAATTTCGAGTCTCTAGGTTGTTCCGTTCGAGAATTATCGTGCTTACAGACGGCCGGACGGACGGCCGGACTCGAATTTTCCGACGGATTTGTCATCAGTGAGTCGAACATAGTCGTTCGAGACCATTTTCGGCTCAAAATTCGAAAAATACAGACATCGTGACGAAATGATCGTCGTGTAAATAGTACGAGCGCTCAAAAAGTAGTTTTGAAAAATCCTGACTCTCCCTCGTTTTCAACTGTGAATATCCATATTTTTCCTTCGAATCCATTTATAACCTCTGCGAAATTTTGCTTGAAAAAACCTGAAAAAAAAAAATTACTTTCCTCTATTTTCAATTTCGATATTCATCTGGGAAAATATTCATGGGGAAATAGAATGAATGCACTGATATGATAAGATGAGGATTGATCGGAAATTGAAGATTTTCATTCGTTTCACCCCCTCAATCGATATCTTTCTGCCAAAATCCGGTCGATTTATCGAAGTAGCCGTTCTTTTTGTTGAAGTTGAATTCCAAAACTAAAACAACACTAGAAACTTCCACATTGAACCATCAAACGAGCTTAATCCATTCGTACCAACACGACAATGAGGAACAATGAAATTCCATCTCCAACCCCCATTGTCATCTTGTCAAATAGCCAACAACAAATTCGACGCGTCTCCCATCCATCTCCAACGGAAGCAAAAACAATTAATCAAATACCGAAAGATCATTGCTCATCTTTTTCTTGATTGAACGTCATATTCCTCCAGGACAAGGGGAAACGGCAACAGCGAAAAAAGAGAAATAATTGAAGACAAGTTATTTAATGGCTTCTATTGAGGGAAAGCCCCGCGAAATAAAGAAGGCCCAATTTCGTCGAACAAAAGGAAACGAAAATAATATGAAACAGGGCCTGCTGTCAGTTCGCTGATAGAAGAAATCAATTTCGGGAATTTACCGGCTGGGACGAGACTGGAGGTATCCATGATGTGAATGAGGAGGAGGAGAAAGAACGTGTCGCCCGTGAGAAAATTGTGGAAAAGACACCAGTTTTTTCATTATCGCTATCGACCGGGTATTGGAGGGGTTGAGATTTCTTTGGAGACCATGGCAATTTCAATATATCCCGGGGCGTATTCTAAATCTACCAAAAATAAATTTCAGATGATATTTTAATATTTGTATATTCTAAAGGAGAGGATTAGAAGTGTAATGAAAATGAAAAATGACGAGAAGCACTGCCGTGAAGTCAGGAGCTTTTGAGCGCTCGTTCATTCACCTTGTAGGTAGATTCGCATTCTCCAGTTTAAGAAACCAATTGGAAAGATTTTGACAGCTGTCAAAGAAAATTTCAAATTAAGGCGAAAATCCAGACTTCAAGTCAGTGCTTTAGGTGACCAATTTTTTTTTCGATAATTTGCTAGAATTTTCTACGGTATTTATGGTCTTGGTAATGCGATCTGGACAAAATTTCCCATGTAGTTTGAATACATTATTCTTTATCTAAGTGCGAAATTTCATTCCAATCGAAAAGGTAGTTTCGAAATTACCAGGACAAAAATAGTTTGAACAGCTATATTTACGGAACCTCTAGTCAAATTTAGCTCATTGATGAAGGTTACCGCGAAATTCGCGATCCGAACTTATCCTGAAAATTTCAAGTCCCTAGGCCTTTCTGTTCGAAAGTTATGATGATCTATGGTTTCTATGGTTCTGATCATGCGATCTGGAAAAAATGTAAATCGAATATATCAATCTCAATTTAAATACAAAATTTCGTCACGATCAAATTCATAGTTTTGAAGTTATCAAGAAAACTCAATTTCAAACGGCCATATTTACCGAACCCCTAGTCTAATTTTGCTCATTGATGAACGTGACCGCAACATTCGAGATCCATACCTATCCTGAAAATTTCAAGTCCCTAGGCTTTTCCATTACAAAGTTATAATTTTCTATGGTTTCTATGGTTCTGGCTATGCGAACTGTACAAAATTCCGTATGTAGCTTGAGCACGTGATTCTCCATCTGACTGCAAAATTTCAATTCGATTGAATCAGTTGTTTCGAAGTTATCAGAAAAACAAAATTTCGAGCGGCCATATTTACGGAACCCCTAGGCGAATTTCGCCCAAAAACGAACTCAACCGCGGCATTTGAGATTCGAACCTACCCTGAAAATTTCAAGTTTCTAGGACATTCCGTTCGAGAGTATTCGGGTATACGGACGGCCGGACAGACTCGAATTTTCCGACGGATTCGTCATCAGTGAGTAGAACTCTATCGATCGAGACCAAATTCGAAAAATACAGACATCGTGACGAAATGACATAGCCCTCGTGTAAGTGGTACGAGCGCTCAAAAAGATATACATCAAATTGTATACATTTATTGAGTGATATTCATGAATATTTTTCATCTCGTACAAAAATTAAATATGATTTTTCTCATTCAAATAATAAGAAAAATATTCATTCATCGAAATGATTCAAACAAAGAGAAGCGAACTCACAAAAATCAGAATGATTCACAAAGAATCTGTTTCTGACAAAGGTATTCCAGAAGAAAAACATAATATTACAAAGAAAAGAAAATTGAACAAACATGGATATGAATACAACTGAATATTGCATTAAGAATATATGAGTACCTACCTGAAACAACAAAAAATACAACCCCCAGAGCGAAAAGTAATATATGATAAAACAACAACAAAAATTATTGGGATCATAGATTCCAGAATAATTCGACGAAAATAAATTCAGGGTGTTTTCAAAGGTGAGGTTTTTTTTGGACAAACAAAAGAACTCATCAAAATGAGTCAATATACCAAAAATCGTTCATATAAAATATTCACCAGGGCCGAGTATTTCGAAATCAAAGTTTCCCGCAAATCTGAGAAATCCCCACCCCGGATCTGACTCAGGTACGTATTGAGATGTGTGTTAATTATCAGCGGTTTGAGCTTACAGTATACTAGAAATCATCTGAGAGATTGTATTATTTTTGTGAGTATTCCGAATTTCGCAAAGTTGGTGCAAATTTATTCAAATATCGAACTTGACGATATGATTTTAATTTATGGTGAATCCAAAGAGAAGTTTTCCGTTAGGATATCACCCAAATTTGCGGATGTTCACAAACTTGGTGCAGAGATGTAGAGATACTGGTTGTTTGAAAGAATCGTGGGGAGCACATGTTGGAAGGCTGTAACATCTCAAATGACAGAAATCGAGGATCAGATTCTGGGAATGGTGGAGGAACAACCAACAGTTAGTACAAGATCCATAGCCAGAGTCGTCCAAGTGAGCCAATGTAACGTTTGGAAGACATTATTACACTAGCAATTCTATCCCTACAATTTCCAGAGAGGTCAAGCACTCCAACCAGAAGATCATCCTAGAAGAAAAGAATTCTTTCGCTTTTAATAACGTACGTAATAACATTATCTATTCTGTTCACTGACGAAGCAACTTTCACAAGAATTGAGTTAACAATTTCCATAATACTCATGGTATGGTCAACAGAAAACTCTCACGCTTTCAAAAAAACAGGTTTTTAGCAAAGATTTTCCTTGAATGTCTAGTTCGTACTCATGAGTAGAATGCTTATTGGGCCATTTTTCCTACCACTACGACTGTCAAGTAAAGACTTATTCTTTTTTCTCCAGAACAATTCGCCAGGTTTATTAGGAGATGTTCTTCTCTTAGTGCGGAGAAACTAAGTCAACGCATTGGAACTGCTTGTGACATTATTGGTGATCAAACAGATGTGATAGTTGCTGCATGTAACCATTCACCGTTACGGCGTTATAACGCCGGACAAAACTTTGTGCCCATCAAACGAATAGTGACCATTTCTGACAATTTCTGTGAACAATTTGGATCAATTTTTTCGGTGAGTTTGTGAAATTACTAATTTTTGAGCGCTCGTACTACTTACACGAGGGCTATATCATTTCGTCACGATGTCTGTATTTTTTGAATTTTGAGCCGAAAATGGTCTCAATCGACTCACTGATGACGAATCTGTCGGAAAATTCGAGTCTGTCCGTCCGTCCGTAAGCACGATAACTCTCGAACGGATCAACTTAGAGAATTGAAATTTCCAATGTAGGTTCAGATCCCAAATGCCTCGGTTGCGTTAATGGGCAGAATTCCACCAGGGGTTCCGTGAATATGGCCGTTCAAAATTTTGCTCTTCTGATTACTTCGAAACAACAGAGTCGATCGAGATGAAACTTTGCTCTCGAATGGAGAATGAGGTGTTCAAGCTACATGTGAAATTTTGTCCAGATCGCATGACCAGAACCATAGAAACCATAGAAAATTGTAACTTTCGAACGGAAACGCCTAGGGACTCGAAATTTTCAGGATAGGGTGGATCTTGAATGCCGTGATCACGTTTATCTATGAGCAACATTATTCTAGGGGTTCCGTAAATATGGTCGTTTGAAATTTAGTTTTCTTGATAATTTCAAAACTACAGATTCGATCGTGAAGAAATTTTGTATACTAATGGAGAAATTTATATTCAAGCTACATTCCTCCAGATCACATGACCAGAACCATAGAAACCATAGAAAATCATAACTTTCGAACGGAAAGGCATAGGGATTTGAAATTTTCAGGATAGGAGTGGATCTGAATTGTCGTGTTCACGTTTATCAATGAGCAGAATTATACTAGGGGTTCCGTAAGTACGGTCGAAATTTTGTTTTCTCGATAATTTCGAAACTACCGATTCGATCGAGATGAAATTCTGTATTTTAATCGAGAATGATATATTAAAGCAATATTTTGTCCAGATCGCATGACCAGAACCATAGAAACCATAGAAAATTGTAACTTTCGAACAGAAAGGCCTAGGAACTTGAAATTTTCAGGGTGGGTTTGGATCGCGAATATTGCGGTCACTTTCATCAATGAGCAAAATTAGACTAGGGGTTCCGTAAATATGGCCGTTCAAAATATTATTTTCCTGATAGTTTCGAAACTACTGATCGGATTGGAATGAAATTATGCACCTAGCTTGGGAATGATGTATTCAAACTACGTGCAAAATTGTGTCCAGATCGCATCACCAGGACCATAGATACCGTAGAAAATTCTAGCGAATTATCGAAAAAAAATTGATCAGCTGAAGCACTGACATGTCTGGAGTTTCGCCTGAGTTCCAGAATTTTTTTGAAAGCTGTCGAAAATTCCTTCAATTGATTTCTAAAACTGGAAAATGCGAATCTACCTACAAGGTGCATGTACGAGCGCTCAAAAGTTCGTGCCTTCACGGCAATGCTTTTCGTATTTTTTTTTATAGGACCTTCTCAATCAGTAATTTTTTTCTCTCCTCAGTTTGAACATCAAGAATTATACAGCTTAGGAAAAAACTCCTAATAAAAGTTGAAAGAAAATCTCCAGGTCACCTTATAGAGAAATAACACGATCCATAGACATATTGAGATATTGTTGCGCAAGATTTTTGACTTTTTTCCGTATTGAATATTTCATATGATCAACTTCAGGCGTGATGATAACTTTTGATGAGTTCTTGCACCTGTCAAAAAAAAGCCCCACCTCAAAAATCACCTTAAATAGTTTTACCTCCTATACGTAACCTATATAGGGGTGATTAAGGTGCCTCTCAAATTGAGACATTCAAAATTACCTTTGACCACCAAGTGTTCAAAATTTCTGACTCAAAAACTCTGTACCCCCCCAACCCCCAAACTCTCCCACGCAACCCCGCCTCGCAGAATTGAATCGTCAAATAATACAGCCCATCATTTAAAAATTACGCTTGTCCACCGCAGCGCCACGTAACCCCGTGAACATGCCCGATTAATAAATTAGCCAGCCGCAAGTTCCCGTTCCCTCTACAAGCACGCGACGTGACATCCTACAAAAAAAAAATCGCCGCAAAAATGAATATAAATCCGATACATTCCCCCCGGTAAAATCCGCGCGACACGAAAAAAGACAACGCCGCCGATAGGCCCCGGCCCCCCCGAAATCAACGAAACCCTTCTGTCTTTCGGGCGCGAACGAAATCGTCATAATTTTCAATTAGCCGACCTTGCCGGCCGGGCGGAATAAATAAAGCAAAAACAGTCGACTGCCATCATCAACGCCATCTGGGTTATAAATTAATTTCCCGGTAACTGGCGTTAGGAGAAGTCTTTGGTCCTCCAACGTCGCACTCTCCATTCCTCTGAATTATGTCTATGACGAAAATTCCTACTTTTATCTAATTTAAAAGTTTGTTTGCGTATAATAAAATCCCGGTGACTTGCCGTATATTCGAATTAGGCTATGTGTTTTGAATAGCCGTACTTCTTTCGGTTAATTTGCCGCGGTGATGAAGGGTTAATTTGGCCAAAATGGAAAGTTGTGCCTCGGAGGAGTTGCCTGTGTCAAGCTTGAGGGGAAGAGGTTCGGCGAAAGAGTGTTGCCGGTGGAAGAGAAATGGCAGTTGGGTGTTTGAGACTGCTCTAACGAGCAAGGTTATATTATTATTTCGGAGTTTTGGAGGATTCACCAAAAAACCTCATGAATTTCACCGCTCTCATTCACCTTCATACGCTTCTTCTTTTAATCCTTCCTGCCAATATTTCGAAAATATCGATACATGTAATTCTGTACAAATCATGTGATTTTTCGAGAGTTTTTGCCATCAGTTAACCCCTTGAATCTCCGCCAATGTAATGGTTTAGATTGATGTTTGACCGGTGAGGGAGATACTGTGAGTCGAGGCAAGCGTAGAGAAAAGTATTTCGTATGGTTCATTATAGTTTGCAACGAACTAATTTGATATTTTCTCTCACAATTCTACAGGCTCTGAAATGAAGAACTGTTATTATGATGGTATCGTAATAAATTGGAAGACTGAATAAAACTTCGGTACATGCAGAATCATTTCAAATAGTCGGGGATAGAGATTATTCCTTTTGGCCTAGTCGTTACAAGAAAAAACCGAAAAACGAAGTCGTGAGAACACCTAGCAATGTGAAGAACTAATATATTAAGTTAAGTATGTGTTTAGTCTACAAGTCCAGCGTTGAAATGTTGATAATCAAACTCAGGGTTTTAAAGGACCCATAAATATGGTGTCTAACGCGCGTTTAATGACTAGCACTTCCGTGAAGTCAGAAGCTCTTGAGCGCTCGTTCGTCCACCTTGTAGGTAGATTCGCATTCTCCAGTCCTAGAAACCAATTGGAAAGATTTTGACAGCTGTCAAAGAAAATTTTGAACTATGGCGAAAATCCAGACTTCACGTCAGTGCTTTAAGTGACCAATTTTTTTTTCGATAATTCGCTAGAATTTTCTATGGTATCTATGGTTTTGAGTAGTTTCGGAATCATCAGGAAAAAAATAGTGTTAACGGCCATATTCACGGAACCCCTGGTCTAATTTTGCTCATTGATGAACATGATAGACTGCAAGCAGTCAGATATAAGGGTTATTCCTCATATTTCATATCCGTCACTTCTGGAGTCTCCCAGGGTTCCCATTTGAGTCTCCTTCTTTTCATTTTATTTGTGAATGATATTGGTTCATCATTCATTGGAAGTAAATTTTTCATCTCGATCAGATCCGTAGTTTCGAAATTATCGAGAAAACAAAATTTCAAACGACCGTATTCACGGAACCCCTAGTATAATTCTGCTCATTAATGAACGTGAACGCGAAATTTCAGATCCATACCTATCCTGAAAATTTCAAGTCCCTAGGCCTTCCCGTTCAAAAGTTATGATTTTCTATGGTTTCTATGGTTCTGGTCATGTGATCTGGAGAAATGTAGCTTGACTATATCATTCTCCATTAGTATACGAAACTTTATCACGATCGAATCTGTAGTTTCGAAATGATCAAAAAAACTAAATTTCAAACGACCATATTTACGGAACCCCTAGTATAATGGTGCTCATAGATGAACGTGATCACGACATTCGAGATCCACACCTATCCTGAAAATTTCAAGTCCCTAGGCGTTTCCGTTCAAAAGTTACAATTTTCTATGGTTTCTATGGTTCGGGTCATGCGATCTAGACAAAATTTCATATATAGCTTGAACACCTCATTCTTCATTTGATTGCGAAATTTCATCTCGATCAAATCTGTAGTTTTCAAGTATTCAGGGGAACAAAACTTTGAACGGCCATATTTACGGAACCCCTGGTGAAATTCGGCCCATTAACGAACTCAACAGAGGCATTCGGAAACTGAACCCACACTGAAATTTTCAAGTCTCTAGGTTATTCCGTTCGAAAGTTATCTTGCTTACGGACGGACGGCCGGACGGACAGGCTGGAATTTTCCGACTGATTCGTCATCAGTGAGTCGAACATAGTCGATTGAGAAAATTTTCGGCTCAAAATTCGAAAAATACAGATATCGTGCCGAAATGATATAGCCCTCGTGTAAGTAATACGAGCGCTCAAAAAGTATTATAGGATTAATGTAGATGATTTTGGTCTGATATGTTTTGAGGACGGCCGTGTGTGCCTTTCGTTAATTTTGAATTTATTTTGTAAGAGGGGATAATCTCGTTCAGTTCATTTGTTCATATATGTAGCAAATAAATAAAATAAAATAAATGAATGAATAAATGATAACGAAATTCGCTATCCGAACCTACCCTGAAAATTTCAAGCCCCTAGGCCCTTCCCTTCGAAAGTTATAATTTTCTATGATTTCTATGGTTCTTATCATGCGATCTGGAAAAATTGAAGCTTGAATAGATCATTCCCAATTTAAATACAAAATTTCGTCACGATCGAATCCTGAGTTGTGAAATTATCGAGTAATCTGAGTTTCAAATGGCCATATTTACGGAACCCCTGGTCTAATTTTTCCATTGATGAACGTGACCGCAACATTCGAGATCCACACTTATCCTGAAAATTTCAAGTCCCTAGGCCTTTCCATTACAGAGTTATAATTTTCTATGGTTTCTATGGTTCTGGTCATGCGAGCTGGACAAATTTGAATGTAGCTTGAACACGTCGTTCTCCATCTGAGTGCAGAATTTCATTCCGATCTAATCAGTAGTTTCGAAGTAATCAGGAGAACAAAATTTCAGGCGGCCATATTTAGGGAACCCCTAGGCGAATTTTGCCCAATAACGAACTCAAGCGCGGCATTCAAGATAAGAACCTATCCTGAAAATTTCAAGTTTCTAGGACGTTCCGTTCGAGAGGACAGACGGACGGCCCGACGGATAGACACGAATTTTTCGACGGATTCGTCATCAGTGAGTCAAACATAGTCGATTGAGACCATTTTCGGCAGACATGTGACGAAATGATATAGCCCTCGTGTAAGTAGTACGAGCGCTGAAAAATGAAACATTGTGAGATTTATAATTTCCCTTCGTCGATTTCACGAATTAAGCACTTACTTAATTGTTTAGATGGAAAATTCCACATCCTACCACCACTGTCGGAATTGTGAGAGGTGATTGGTTTCAGACCAATAATTGCCGAGGTTTGGTTCACGAACCGCCTTTAGAGGATAATAGGGTGATTGGTTCAGCGAAAACGGAAACATCATTTAGAACCACCTAGAATGTTAGGGTTGAAAATTTTCTTCAGACGAAAAAAAGATCGGAGAAAGGCAGTGGTTCAGGGGACTCGGTAGAAAAAGGTTTTTGGGCCTCTATCAGGGGTGGTTCGCGGGAGTCCGCCGAAAAAAATTCATCCAACTGTAAACAACACCTCATTCGGGAACTTGTTCGAGTTGATGATAAAATTTCGGGAATCAGTCAGAAAGTAGTTTTCGAGAAGTAGACACGAATAGCTCTTTCAGAAAAATAACACGGAATCTATGGGAATTCAGTTGAATTAAGAATCGAAGAAAGTTATATCGAAACGCCGACAGAAAGTACGGGTGTGTTCTGTGTTCCACTGTACTCTCGGCTTTGTTAAGTGTGAACAACACAATTTCGAAAACGGTATGATTTCATCCCATGGCGAAGCATAATAAAAGGTTATTCTAAATTTACGCATGGCATTATTTGAGTCTTGGAATATCTCACTCAAGATTCAATTACTCTTGAAATTCAAAGTTATTTGGATAATTGTTATTCTGAAATAACTAATCAAACCTTGATTTGACATTTTATAAATTTTCGAGATTTATTCGTTCTGGTGAAGGTAGAATGCGTGTTTTTGATGCAATAGTGTATTGTTTGTTAAGAATTATTTGATTTTTTTTTAATATACATATATTTTTTGAAAGTTTAGCTTTGTTTTATTTAACAGTTGGAGTTTTCAGAGAAAATACAGTCAACTGGAAGTCCTTACTTTGCTCAAGGCTCGAGTCCAAGGCCCCATCCAATTAACCGCTCGATTGGATTGGTGTTAGTATCCCACAAAAAATTTATAACAGATCGTTTTTTTTTTTCGGTTGAAATGTCTAGATACGCGTCCCTGTATTACAGTATTTCCATATTTGAAAAGCTCCGTTTTTTGTATCCAAATTTTGTATCATACTTAAACTTCATCATTACAGTAAGATAAGTTAACATTGAATATTTTGAAAGAATCGGATATTCGGAACTCACCAGAAATCAAACCAACCCCCATATTCCTTTATCTCTAACGTACAAATCCACCTCAAAACCCCCAACGACGTCTCTACCGAATCAAAATTCCCCCTTCGCACCTAAGAAAACGTCCAATTAGGATCAAGAACTGCGCCTGTACATTCCGAATCTGAAAACGCCAAGGAGACGCACCGATTAAAAATTATGGATATTTTAAATACCGATGCCAGTTCACTGAAATGACATTCCGTTTATGAATATTCATATCGCGATGATGGGATGAAGGGTTCGTCGCATCCTTTAACACCCCCGCGTCCTCTTCCCCGTCCCCTGTCGTCGATTCGACCCCCCCTCGGGTCCCCTCCAACCCCCCCGTCTTTTTGGGTCCAACGTCAATCGCGATTTCTCGATGTTTGTTCTGTATATTCGCCTGATGAGTTTGGGATATAAAATATGCGATTATTAATTCGGTCGTTGCAGCTTGGAGCTCCTCTCCGGAATATTTCCTGGGTAAAATAATTTACAGATATGAAGATGAGGAAGAAAATATACAGAAGTTCGTTATTGCTGATGGTGAATTTTGTAATAATACGATTTTGTGTTCGAAAATCACCATTCATTCATCTGTCCGAAAAGAAATTAAAGGAAGAGGAAGTCTTCTGTTTTATCTGTTTCTGAGAAACAGGTATTCAGGAAAAAACGAACATTTGAAGTATTTTTTATATTGAAAAATTACTGATAATAGTTATTTAATCAACTAGTTTATTAATGACAGCGATTAATGGTCGAAATATTTCAACGCGTGAGCGGAGCGAGCGCGTTAATGTTTGAGATGTTCATTTCGATATATTAATATTTATGCTTCCTATAGAACAATTCGAAAATTGATAGAGAGAATATTGGACATGTTGTGACATTCTGAATAGTTTACATTTATTTCATTTCCTATGTTGTCCGATAAGGAACGTGTGGATGAAGTGGAGGTTGAAGCATTATTTCCTTTGGAACTATTATGACATAAAATTTTTTCTGCAGTTTCTATTTTATTCTGAATGGAGTTTTCAATATACCCTTCTGCAACAGAAGTTGATTTCCAACCACCAAGTCCTTTGATGGCTGAAAAATCTGCACCACTGTCAGAAAGAATAGACGCAGAAGAACGCCGAAAACAGTGACCTGTATACAAATGTGGTTGCTCTAATTTAAGAAAGTTTTCAATCATTGACGGTAATTAAGAAAATGAATTAATTCCAACTGGTTGTGTTGAGCATTTATAGTTCTTATAAAAAACGAAAAATCTTTCGTGTGGAGTGTGAGCTGGCCTCAAGGATATATATCTCTTTATTATGTTTAAAAGTGTATGCTCATCATTATCCACCACAGTGAATATCCTGTTCGAATGTGTTTTCGATAAATTCACTGTCATCAAAAATTTCGATCCCATATCTTGTACATCCTTTCTCTGCAACCTTAACAATTCATCTTTTCTCAATGCACCCGCTTCTCCGAATATCAAAGCGACCTACAAATCAAACAATGATAGTTATTTCACTATAACGAGATAATGAGAAAAAGTTGGAATAACGATTCAATTGAGTTTTATTTTTACCTCCGACATCAAGAAAACACTATCAGGAGCATTCGCTATGAACTCTCTTACATGTTATTTTTCGAGAACTTTTGATTTTTTTGGGATATATCCCTCTCTTTTCCGTTCAATAAACATCACCAGTTTGTGGTATCTGCTTATATCAGTATTGTCTTTCACATTTAGTGTTAATTTCAGCATCGAATATTTTGGCCATAAACTTGCTAGATGCCCCTTTTCTGCAATACCCGTAAAGTATGCCAACAAAACCGTTTCCGTAAAGTTCCGAACCTTCTTGTCCTTGCACCAAGATCTGAATTCAGCGTAGGTTTTCTCATATAAATGGCGGCTCTTTTCAGGAAGCAGACTCAAAGTTGCTGCTTCAGCAGTTTTTGTCACATCTGGCGGCGTCAAAGGGATATTTTCTTCGTTATTCATTATGTAGTAGCGTAACGGATAAATCAGATTCTAATCGAAAGCGAATAAATAAATTTGACAGCTCGATCGTGCTCTGACATCGATGCATCTATGCTCCGACTGAATATTCTATAATCGGTAGCCATGATAATCATGCATCAATACAAGAAATCATGCAGTAATAGGGGTCATTAATGGATGATTTCGAGTGCGTTAAAATGAGCTTTTATTCTATGGTCGACGGAAAAATGTATTAACAAAATCCAATTTCTCATAATCATAATAAGACTTATCAACTCCTTATCTTCCAAATTCTTTCAAACCCAATAATCCGATTATACGAGAGGGTCAACTGAATCGATACAAAACAGATACGATTATCATTAACATTCCTTGAATTGAAACACATCTTTGGATATTACTCAAAACCTTACTCAAAACGCAATTACCTACCACGAGCTACTATCTCAACTTGTCCCTTACACTGGAATCTCAAAACCAAACCTACAAGTTCTCTTATCTTCTTGGTACCTTCAAACAATAACGAGCTGCTATCCCCGGGATCTCGCAAGAAATGCCTTAACGTCTTTTCCTGAGATGACACTTTTCGTCGTGCCTCGCCCTTCAACGGATTGAAACCACCCACGCCGTTAAATCTTCCCATTCTGAAAATTTCCCATGGTTTTTTCCCGTTTGGTTTTCTTACCGCTGATCTTCTTCGAATTTCAGAACTGAGCTAGCAGAAACCTTACGTTCGTCAAAACAAAGATTCGTCTGAAGCCAAAACTCTCCTTATCAATGGCTTAGGTATCAATTCTCAATCACACCAATTACAGCTCCAAATTAATGACATCCGTTGATTATAACAAAGTAATACAATGTATGTCTCGACTTCGAATATACAGATTCTTTTCCGAGATTTTTTCATAGCTAACCGAAATTAAGATTGAATATTCGTATTCCCAGATATTACAATTTGGCGAGGTTATTTGTAACTTAATAAATCTGCAGCTATTGGTGAATTTGTTGTGACGATTCGGAGAATATAGGCATTTTTCTTTGGCATAACTGTTGAGAGAGAGACATGTTTCTGATTTGTTTGAACTCCTTTTCTCTGGAGCTGGGTATTCTAACTATATCTCTGGAGGTGTAATACTCGCTTAGGTTTGTTCTTTTTTGCAGAGATCTTTTTTGTATAGCTGGAAGACAGTGGTTTGAGATGGAAATTCTCCTGCAGCAGGAAAAGATCCTTGAATAGTTTCACTAATGATAAACTGTTGTACTGCCACAAAGTGAGCACAATTCGCCAAGATGCAGAAGACACCTTCGCAGATATCTAGGGTTGAGTTTTTCATAATGTGTGATTGTATTTAGTTTGATTATGTGACCATAACAGTTGATTGTAACAAAAATGAACAATCTAATAAACAGATCCTCTGCAATCGGTGACGTATCAACTTCATCTCAAACGGTTCCTCTCAAAAATGGCCGACGCCGCTGAAGACCTCAGCAGCATCCGATCCGGGAGCCCGACAAGACAAGAACAAACAGGTGCCTGTTTGATTATTTATACCTGAGTTCCAGTTCAAACAGGACCGCTTTGAGCAATCAGGGCCCACTAGATTCCACGAATACATCCGAAGGTGCGAACTTGCCAGTTGATTGTTTCCTGCACGCGCTCTCCGCCGTTATTCGGCTGTTGATGTTGGACTTGAGCTCTCTCTCAGTTGGCCCTGATTGATGTTCACTTCAATTGTTTAACTTGATCCGTATAGCCACCTGTTAAATTCGTGGCTCTGTTTGTCGCTGCATAGTTGAACGGTTTGTCAAAGAAATCCGCCTTGAGGGGGGAATTGTGTACGCCCGTCGGAGCGTTGCATTCCTCGGATGTGCCGCGACGTTTAATGGTAATCAGATCACTGTTGTTGTGGCTTGCTTCTCGGACGCATTACACGGGCGTGTCTTGAAGGGTTGGAGATTATGTATTGGCTTTAAGTTCAAGAAGTGTGTATTCAAGAAGAGTTAGCTCTCATATGAATTCATTTTTGGACAAGATATTACTAGATGAGTATCACTGCGTAATCCAACCAAGGTTTCAATTAAGCTCAAATTGGTAACTTAATGGATTCAAAGTGCGATTTTCTTCAAATTAAATCTTCAATACTAGACTCGGCCACGCGGTGATGTGGCTAAGGTATACATCTAATTAAATTGTACTAAAGTATTCAAACCAGTGGAATTATTATAATTATCAACCCTAACCTAACCCTACCCTAACCCTATTCTTGATTTTTTGAGCGCTCGTACTACTTACACGTATATTCTACTGAAGCTGGGGGTTCTACACTTATTAATCGTATTCCGCTGTCAACAATTCGTACTAAAACCTAGGGTTTCTACCCTTATTAATCGTATTCCGCTGTCACCAATTTTCTTATCTATTTTCCGAAAAGGTCTAGGTTCGTGCTCTCTGCACGAAGAGAGAGTCTTTTGTCTTATATTTTTTGAGGAACAGGTATTCAGGAAAGAAAACCTCTAAATTTCAAAAGAACATATTATATTCACGAAAAATGATGGTAAAATGCGTACATGAAATCGAAACTTTCACAGACATCAAAAAGAACATCCAAATAAAGCATCTATCGTTCATCTAATTTCTCATAATCGTAGTTAAATGAAACAATTAAACTGTTACTTCTTACAAACATACTAATCTAAATGTACGAGGGGTCAAATTATCAACTGCAGCTAATATTCAAATTCCTTACGTAAAATCGAACATACATCAAATCAACTTCGGATCGAGATTTCGATAATATTGGGGATTACAACACCATTCACATTCATAGGGGTTAAAGCTTTGAACTGAATTTTCCTACCTTGGTCTGCACTAACCTAATTTCTCTTTTGTACCTATTCGGAAATTAAACCACCTACACGCGATATTGGCTTATTTTTATTCGCACTCGAAACACAAGTACGGCTTTTAACTCTACTCAAAATAAAACTTCTTAAATACTTATGTCCGCGATCTAACACAATTACTCCCTTAATCCGAAAACTAATAAAATCCTCCCCTGAACATTACTACACTATTTTCCTCCAAAGAAACCGTCGTCCGATTTTTCCCTTCATCGTGATGAGTCCCCATTTCACGAGCAACTGACTCTAATTTTTCCTCCTTCTCCAAAGGTAAACTCTACCGCCCTTTCAAAAAAAATCCACAACTCCAGAGTGGGTGTCCAGACGCTTACTCAGCAAAAATGCTTGCTTCAAAAATTTCCCGTGAGACCGATATTCGTAATCTACGGTAGACATAAACAATTTCAACTACTGCGAATTCTAGGCGTAGATTATGGTGACCATGGGTGGTCTTTTTCGAACTTATCACGCCGATTAAAACTAACGACATCCTCTCTGATACCTACAGACTGATTCCATGCAGATACGAAAGTCTGGAGTATTTTCCGCTCGAGCAATGCATTTGAATTTAAATAATCCATGTAATTTTGAATAAGTGTTCCCCAATTATTACAATATCATTTCGTCACGATGTCTGTATTTTTTGAATTTTGAGCCGAAAATGGTCTCAATCGACTATGTTCGACTCACTGATGACGAATCCGTCGACAACTATAACTCTCGAACGGAACAACCTAGAGACTTGAAATTTTCAGTGTGGGTGCCAAATTCCACCAGGGGTTCCGTAAATATGGCCGTTCAAAGTTTTATTCCCCTGATTACTTGAAAACTACAGATTTGATCGAGATGAAATTGTGCACGCAAATGGAGAATGAGGTGTTCAAGCTACATATGAAATTTTGGTCAGACCGCCTGACCAGAACCATAGAAACCATAAAAAATTGTAACTTTTGAATGGAAACGCCTAGGGACTTGAAATTTTCAGGATAGGTGTGGATCTCGAATGTCGTGATCACGTTCATCTATGAGCAAAATTTTACTAGGGGTTCCGTAAATATGGTCGTTTGAAATTTAGTTTTCTTGATAATTTCAAAACTACAGATTCGATCGTGACAAAATTTTATATACTAATGGAGAATGATATATTCAATCTACATTTCTCCAGATCACATGACCAGAACCATAGAAAATCATAACTTTTGAACGGAAAGGCCTAGGGACTTGAAATTTTCAGGATAGGTGTGGTTCTGAAATGTCGCGGTCACGTTCATCAATGAGCAGAATTATACTAGGGGTTCCGTAAATACGGTCGTTTGAAATTTTGTTTTCTCGATAATTTCGAAACTACGGATTCGATCGAGATGAAATTTTCTATTTTAATCGAGAATGATATATTGAAGCAATATTTTGTCCACATCGCATGACCAGAACCATAGAAACCATAGAAAATTGTAACTTTTGAACGGAAAGGCCTAGGAACTTGAAATTTTCAGGGTGGGTTTGGATCCCGAATATCGCGGTCACGTTCATCAATGAGCAAAATTAGACTAGGGGTTCCGTAAACATAGCCGTTCAAAATATTTTTTTCCTGATAGTTCCGAAAATACTGAGCGGATTGGAATGAAATTTTGCACCTAGCTGAGGAATAATGTATTCAAACTACGTGCAAAATTTTGTCCAGATCCACCACCAAAACCATAGATACCGTGAAAAATTCTAGCGAATTATCGAAAAAAAATTGATCAGCTGAAGCACTGGAGTTTCGCCTAAGTTTCAGAATTTTTTTGACAGCTGTCGAAAATTCCTTCAATTGATTTCTAAAACTGGAAAATGCGAATCTACCTACAAGGTGGATGTACGAGCGCTCAAAAGCTCCTGCCTTCACGGCAGTGCTTTTCGTAATTTTTTCAACCCAGTTCTCAAACAGTTCCAAATTTCTTCACTTTTGGGAAAGACCTAGAACTTTGGCATCAGTCTTCGCACCTTATCGCTCTTGTGGAATGATCGGTTCAGTATTTTTGGAGTTCATTCCGGACAAACAACGTGACACGTAATTTTTATATATAAAGATTTTGATCAACCAACTTTAAACTCATGACAGGTACATCATCATTATAAATATTCCTTCTATATTATCAATGTGTTTCTCTGCCAGTAATAATTCCACGCCCTGACAATGTTCTAAGCTAGTTCAATAGGAGCGCATGAATAATTAACGTCTGTTTTCGTTTAACTCATATCAAATTTGGTTACACTGGCGCATGTGAGGTATCTTCAAAAACTTCTTTCAGACTTTTCTTGCTTTCACGTTTGAATGCATACAAGGGTTGTGATACTGAAATATTTGGTCAAACTTGCTGCGATGGGGTGAAAAATTCCACCAACGAAACTACTGAAGAAAAAAACTTCTACCTATATCCAACAAAACGAGATCTCTTCACAATAGAATTTAATTTTTCAACACCATATTAAAAAGCGAAAAAAATGAGGAGTCATTTGTAACAGCCGAATAATAAGCCCTGCAGCACTAGATATTGTGCCGAATCGTATCCTTCGTCTCGAATATTCCTCCCTTATCTGAGGGTGATGCTTAGGGAGCAATTTCTGCCGAACGTATTTAGACACTGTTTAATGACCGGTGATTTTTTATTATTAAGATCTCTCAGGTTTAATGCAAAAACATCCCGCCGACACCCCCCTCCCGCCTCCGAGATTGAGACCCCGACGTGTATATCGGTGGTAAGTTGATGATGTACATTTTTCAGAGGGGCCCGTTGATGGCATTTTTCGGTGGATTGAATTATTTTAATGGTAAATGGAAGCTTTCAATTTATCAATACCCCGATGAACGCGGGAGAGATGTTGAAGAAAATTGGGCGATTTGGGTTTGAGATGGTGCGAGACTTACTATTGAAAAAAGTATTTTCATTACGAAATTGGTCTTCCCTAAAAGGTGATTCCTCCAATCGAACAATTCTGTCACATTTTGGCTACGATTTCAGCACTGTTTTCTAGGTCAATTTTTTGAAGCCGGTCGATATCGAAAAAAGTCTTCAAAGGAAAACGCCCATATTTTTCAATCGGCACAACACATTACTCGATGATTGCATATTCATTGATTAACAAATAACTTCGTCACGAACTCTAATCATCCATACGGAATACTTTGTTCTACCCTGGCCTCGACAAGAAAGGAGGCGTACGTAATATGCAATTTACAACACTTATTTTGTGATATACTATTCTCGATAATAATTCCCCAAGTGACCATATAACAGAGCAGCTTTACAGGGTGTTTTCAAAGGTGAGGCTTTTTCTGACAGGTGCTTAAACTCATCAAAATAAGTCAAAATTCCAAAAATCATTCTAATGAAATATTCACAAGGGCCGAGTATTTCGAAATCAGAATTATCCGCTAATCTGAGAAATTCCCAGTGCGGAACTGACGGTATGTATTGAGATCTTAATCATCTGACAATGCGTATGACTTTTGTGACTTTTCCGAATTTCGTAATGTGTTTCCAAATAAATGGATAGGACGTGGGGGGTCGATTTCTTGGCCTGCACGCTCGCCGTATCCCAACCCCTATGATTTATTCTTCTGGGATCATTTGAAAACATTAGTGTACAGTACCGGGAAGGTGAATAGTGTTAAGGAACTAAAACAACGCATTGAAAATTCTCGTGACAGTATTTGCGAACAAACTGATGTGATAGTTGCTGCATGTAATGATTCGTTGTTACACCGGGCAAGACTTTGTGCACATCCAACGAATGGTGACCATTTTGAACAATTTCTGTAATCAACTTGTATCAATTTTATCGGTTTGTGAACTTCCAAATTTGTTTCATAGGACCTTCTGAATCAGTAATTTTTCCTGTCCTCAGTTTGATTTTCAAGAATTAGACCGTTCAGGAAATATCTCGTAATAAAAGTTGAAAGAGAATAAACGAATCTGCGATGAATGCAGCACCTTATTTACTTGCTGGAATTTATATGGCATAAAGTGATTCATCACAGAGATAACACGATCCAGAGTCGTATCAAGATATTGATGCTCAAGATTTGGTACAGTTTTTCAAATTGAATATTTTATATGATCAATTTCCGGCGAAATGATCTCTTTTGATGAGTTCTAGCACCTGTCAGAAAAAAGCCTCACCTCAAAAAACACCCTGTATGAAGAGGCACATCCTGAAATGGATGCATATTTGATTTGTTGGTGATATTTATAGTTTTTTCATGAGTAAATGCTACAAAACTAATCTCTATGGGAAGCATGGCATATCAATTCTTATATATATTCATGATACATATTCAGATATGTTTGTATTTGTCTAAATAAAGGAGAGGACTAAAAGATTAGTAGAAGTAAAAACGACATAGATCAAAATGTATTTATTTATTGAGTCATATTCATGAATATTATTCATCTTGTACAAAAAAGAAGGTTTTATTTTTTCATTCGAATAATAAGAAAAGATTATCATTCATTAAAATAATACCAGCAAAAATAAAACAAATCACATAACAAGGAATGCTAAACAAAAAAAAGTATGTGCCTGAAATGAATATACCAGGAAGAAAATATAACGTCGACAATGAAAAAAATATTGCACAAAAAAGATTATACAAGTACAGCAAATTACAAAAAAATAGACGAGAAAATAGCAGGGAAAATATGATATAACCCTTAGGAAAAAATAAGCGAATCATAGAACACAGGTTTATAACAAAATAAAATTAATTCCTGAATATAACAGAAGACGAAACAAGGTCAAAGTGAAACACCTGGAAAATGTTCTTGCAAATATATATTTTATTCATTTGTATTTTGATGTTCTTACTACTGTAAATGTTATAAAATTGGTAGAAAGTATTTTCAATTTTCACAAATTACAGCTTAAATACTCATAATCATTCCGAAACGACTATATTAGGCAAAGAAAACATGAAAGAGTGAATTCTAATTTACGGATAAAAATTATAACTGATGATGAACCAACGGTATATAAGTATCTACATTTCTAATACTTGTTGTTGTCTCGTCGTTAGATTTCCTGAGAAAAAGAAAAGGGAACAATATCGAATCGAGGATTTCAATATATAGTTATTTTTAGCTTGAAAAATAAGACACCTGCCTTGCTTCAGTTAGATCTTGACGGAACAAAATATGTGTAGTGACCGAGTTCTTTATGTGAATTGTGAAAGACATTTATTAATTCGATTTCCAAATATACGAGAAGAAGAAAACGTTACAATATTTGTTGAGAAAACGTCACAAATAGACGAGAAAGATGAAAAATAAACAGGGTATTTTCAAAGGTGAGGTTGTTTTTCTGACATATGCTAGAACTCATCAGAAGAGATCATTTTGCCGGAAGTTCAACATACAAAATATTCAAAACGAAACGATCTCAGGAGATCTGCCATGAATCACGGTGCCATACGCATTCCAGCAGGTAAATTAAGTGCTGGATTTTATCGCAAATTTGTATATATTCTCTTTCCACTTGTATTAGCAGATTTTTTCTGAACGGTATAATTCTTGAAGTTCAAACTAAGGAGAGGAAGAATTGATTGAAAAGGTCCTATAAAAAAAATTAGGAAGTTCACAATCTCACCAATAAAATTGATCCAAATTTTTCACAGAAATTTCTCGAAATGGTCACCATTCGTTATATGTGCACAACGTCTTGCCCGGCGTTATAACGAATTATTACATGCAGCAACTATCACATCAGTTTTCCCACGAATAATGTCACAAGCATTTTGAATGCGTTGTTTGAGTTCTTCAACACTATTAACTTCACCGTTACTGTACATTGATGTTTTCAAATGACCCTAAAATAAGAAATCACAGGGATTGAAATCCAGGGAGAATGCAGGCCAAGAAATCGACCCAAGTCCTATCCACTTATTTAGAAAAACAACAAAAAATTCGTAAAAGTCACAAAAATCATCAGATGATTTCCCATAAACTGAGCGCATTTGATAAACACATTTAGATCTCAATAGGTACCGCCAGATCCGGACTGGAAATTTTTCAGGTTCGCGGGTACCTTTGAAAACGTCCTGAATAATGAATTCAGTTATAATTTTCGGTAGAATTGGCACCAGTTCATGAGTACATTGAAAATTTCAGAATGGGTTCATTATTTTTTTTTCTGTTTTAGATTTCGAAGGTTCAGATTATTGTAAATATCTCATTCATTTCTGATATTTATGCGACTGATATAAAACAGCTAAACATGCATGTTGTAATCAGAGATGAAGAGTACATAACTCCTTCATCGCCTTCAAATGAAACATCACGATTTCGTAGCTAATTTACATTCATGCTATGTATATGTGATATAATTGTGTGTATAATTGATGGATTAGAACTACACAGTTATATGCTCCCTTCCTTTCTTATCTCAAATTAATACAACACAATTATAGATCGAAGTTCCATATATGTTACATAATAATTATATAGCTGACACATCGCCAATACGAAGCATGGATGTATCCAATACGATTTTGAAGCAAAGAAATGGCACATCGCAATGTTTTTTCCTTGATCTCCCCATGTAACATCACAGAGATGTGGCTGATTACCTGGGCCGTACTTTTCTCTTCAACAAAGGTTCCTTCTATGTCTGGAAGATACTGTCTCATATTGAGAAACTTCATTCAAACTCATGTGACTAAAAGGAATAGCGACGGAAATTCAACGAGCGCAAGGTCGGGTGTGGCTGTCGTCACAGTCGGGCAAATCTCAGCATTCGAACCGTGATCAGGGCCTATCTCAGGAGACGCGATTTAATGCAAATGGTCCATCTCTGGCACAATACAGCTTTGATGAGAGCCAATAAATCAGGAATATATGCAAAACAGCACCCTCTACCCCCGTGATGTATGAGGGAAGCTATTCGGGGGACGCTTCGGGTGGATGTTATTATTGCTACGAGCCATTAGTGGGTTTCGATACTCCTGAAGTTGTTCCTCGAAGAATCCGTGGAGCCCAGAGGGTGGTATGTTTAATTTTTAGTAGGAGAGGATGTGACGGCGGTGGATTAGATGGATTTTCGATGTTGGGGTTGCGGATTTCACGTGCTCTCGAACGAGGAAAAAGTTGAGGGGGACAATTAGTTTCGGCTTCCTCGTATGTATTGGGACTAATGAAAAAAATATAGTTGACCAATATTTTGACCGATCAAGTCATTCGTCAGATCTCTTGATTTGGACCTGGACATCTTTTATAGTAGACTGAGCGATACTTTCAGGAAGTGCATGGCTTCTTTGTCAATTTTGTCGAAAACTTGATGAAGTTTTCAATATTCACTTTATACATGAAATCTGCCGTTTCCCCAGAATTGGAGTAATTTTTTTTCAACTTTCATATCTTCGATTTACCTGAATCGATCGATTCGAATGTAGTGAAAAAGTTGATACATCTCAACTGAATGAAGTTTTCAATATTTACCTAATGCATAAAATCGGCCGTTTCCTCTGAAATGGAATTTTTTTTTTCAACCTCCGATATCTTTGATTTGCCTGAATCAATCGATTCAAGTGTAGTGAAAAAGTTTATATATCCCAATTGAATGATATTTCAATATCAACCTAATGCATGACATCGGCCGTTTACCCTGGAATGGAGTAAGGTTTTTTTCAACTTCTAATATCTTTGCCTATTGGCTATCCCTTCTGTTGCATTCTAGTCGAAACTCATGATTTTCGCATAGTTTTTATCCATTCTTCGATAGTTTTCTTCTGCGTTTCTTTGAGATGAATCAGTTTGTAACGGTTTGAGATGACAATCGCTATTTGAAAGTCATAGAATGTGTCACGTAGTTTTCTGGAGGCACGCTTTCTATTTGGTCTGAATGAGCTAAATGATGATCGCTTCTTTGTTTTTTCCAGTTCCAATATCTTCGATTTGCTTGAATCGATCGATTCAAGTGTTGTAGAAAAGTGGTTACATTTCAACCAAATAGAGTTTTCAATATTTACTTAATGCTTGAAATTTGCTGTTTCCCCAGAATTGGAGTAATTTTTTTCTCAACTTCAAATATCTTCGATTTACCTGAATTGATCGATTCAAGTGTAGTGAAAAAGTTGGTACATCTCAACTAAATGAAGTTTTCAATATTTACCTAATGCATGAAATCGGCCGTTTCCCCAGAAATGGAGTAATTTTTTTTTCAACTTCCAATAACTTTGATTTTCCTGAATCGATCGATTCAAGTGTAGTGAGAGAGTTGATACATTTCAAGTAAATATAGTTTTTGATATTTACCTAATGTATGAAATCGGCGTTTAACCAGAAATGGAGTAATTTTTTCTTTCAACTTCCAATATTTTCGATTTGTTTGAATCGATCGATTCAAGTGCAGTGAAAAAGTTCATACATCTCAACTAAGTTAAGTTCTCAATATTCATCTAATGCATGAAATCGGCCGCTCCACCAGAAATGGAGTAACTGTTTTTTCAACTAACCATATCTTCGATTTTTCTGAATCGATCGATTCAAGTGTAGTCGAAGATCACTCTTTTTTGACATGCATAGTTCAGTTATGTGAAATTTAGCTCTGCAGCTCTTCCACGTGAAAAGAAAATAGACTTTTTTCGATCTGACGTTGAGGAATTTGATAAAATCTATGTTTTGATCTCTGGAAGTTCATAATAATATGTTGATTGGAACTGAATTCGAGAAGGGGAGTGTTAGTTGGCAACTTAGAGTAGAGCTGAAATGATTTTTGATCGGGCTCATCTAAGAGAGGTGGAGAATAAGTTTACGTGGGTCCTCGAGTTTTTTGTAGGTTTCCAGAATTTCACATAAAGTTGCTCAAAATTTGACATCCCCAATTTCGGATGTGAATTTAATTAAATATACCTAGGGATGGAATTAGCCTCGTCCTGTATATTCGTTGTACAATACTTTCATCTGCCCTATGCATCACAATAATTGTTTCAATGATTTCTCATAAACGGCTAGTTGAATTCTTTAAATTTTTTGAATGTACATTGGCGTGTATGCGAAAGACTTTCCTCGAAAATTTTTGGAAAAAAATCCAATATTTTTGCGTGTAATCTAATCCATCCAAGGCAGAATTCAAACTTACTTCAACAATTGCTGGCGATAAAAAAAAAAATTGAAAATGGATGTTTCTTTCAATACCAGAAAGTTCTCATCGCTTTCTTAATTTGATTTCAATCCATCACCTTTTATGTTTTAATACTCGAAAGATAAAAGATTATGGATTAAAATCAAATCAACAAATCGATGGCTAATGGGAACAAATTTTTGATATTGAAAGAATTTTTAATTTTTTTTCATCACCAGTAATTGTTGAAGTGATTTTGAATTATCCGCCTGGGAAAAATTTTGAATTTTTATTCGAAAACGTTCGGGGAAAGTCTAGTGCATACACGCCTAAATGTACAGAATCCAACATGCCGTTTATGAGAAATCATTGAAACAATTTTTGTGAAGCAATGAAAGTAGTGTACACCCTTAATTCCGAAGTTCCTGGATGGTTGACCGCTCCGGCGATGGATTCAAAAATGCTCTTTACCGAACGTCAGTGCTTTTTAGATTTTTCAGCAATTTACTAGTAAATTTAGAAATTCATTTATTTATTGATTCATTGATTTCTAATGATGAAAACAATTCATGAAGATAGGAGAAATTTCATTTTATTTATCAGTTGATTATTTTTCTTCATGCAGCTAATGATTCCTCTAACGGCAGTCAAGGTCTTCACACCTCGTTGCTCCGAATTTCAGATTTGGTTTTTCCAGAGAAAATTCCTACGCTCCTCCTAAAAACGGCAATGTCGACTCCAGACATCCGGCATCGAATATTAAATTACACGGTAGAAAAATTTCCCGGCCGAAGTATTCCCTCCGAATTAAATGAAGCCCGTTTATTTTTCATTTCCTGTCTGATTAAAACAACTATAAATAATTGAAAACGTCCGATAAGATCGGTACCAATAAACCCGGGACGGCGGCGGCGTCCCGAGAGCTGCAGAAGTTTTCCGAAAGTAGAGGGGTTGAAAATAATTAAAAATGCGAGATGAGGGGCCATTTCGCGGTCGCGAAAAAATCCTAAATCATTTTTTTCCTTTATCTGGCCGTCTTTGTCTTTTAATGTTCGAAGCGACGACCTCATAGATTGCTCCCGGCGATTAGTGTTACGGTTTTAATTGAATTTCGGGTGGTTCTGTGACGGTTAAGGAGTGATTCATTAATTTAGATCTCCTACTCAAGACTTCATCCGCCATTTTAATCATAGGTTGAAGAAACACCAAAACTCAATATGTTGAATTTTTGCGGCCTGCAGTATATCAAGGGTTGAGATTAAATAAAAGTGTTATAATATCTCATAGAACCCAAACTTCCTAACGAACAAATCTTTGCATTTGCTTGGCATCATCTCCTCGACCCTTCCACCGATGAACCTTCATTTCTTGAAACTTCCAACACCCCCCATTACGGGACCTCCCAACCGACATAACGCACCCTTAATGAACGCGCTCGGCAACTTTTCAAATTTACATTAATAAAACGACGCAGAGACAGAGAAATAACAGAGCGGCAGAAATGCGAAATAAGGTGCTGAAATCCACGTAATAAACAAAGAGTTAATAACTAACGTCAGGTCGTCCCGTTGTAACGAAGTGAATTTCGTTACTAGATCGGCCGGTATCATTCACGTAAATTTTTGTAGAAAATTTGGGGAAATTGTTCAATATTTCTGAATACGAGGACATATGGGCCACCCTGTATGTGTTACGTCGATTTCTGGAGATTTTACTCAGACAAATCCTCATTCCCCGTCAGGAAGTTTCATAAGTCACCCGGTATAATCGGCCGGGATTTGGAGAAAATTTGTTGGAATAATTTTCATGTCGCATATGAGGCGAATTTAACGCGATCAATTAAAATCCGAGCCTATGTAGGAAAACTCTAGTATTTCATCGCGGAAGAGATAACGCTTGCAGAAGCGAGTTTTCGTATGTTGACTGGGAGTTTTTTTGGAAAACGACGCCGTCTTCGAATGTCCGAATTACCCCCATCAAACCGACCTTATAAAAGGGGGAATGGGATGGAATTTAGGCAATTCCGAATTAGCCGCCGTGTTTGACTATTAGAGATTTGTATTGAAAGGCCGATTTATCCGCCGTGTTTAACACTGTTAAAAGGTTGTGTTAGAAAATTCCGATTAAGTCGCCGTGTTTGAGACTGTTAGAAAGTCGTAGTAGAAAATTCCAATTTAGCCGGCGTGACTAATATTGGTGAAAAGCGTTATTATCAGAATTATTCGTCGTGAGAAACTTCGTTATAAATTGCTGATAGAACAAGAGAATAATTTTCTCGACTAGATAAGCCGCTCGAGATCGTGTTACGCTTGGGATAATTACCGACTTTCGTTCGGGGTTATCGTAAAATCGAGAAATTGACTCTAAGCCGTTTTGTGCTGTTTGAAGTGTGTCAACGCTTGTGCAGTGTGTGCTGCCCGTACAGGAAAGTCCTAGAGCTGGTGAGCTGTATTTCCGTATTAACCTGAGTTCATTTTTAACCGTAGATTATTCTTCCTGTGTTCCGTGATCGTTACTTGTAAATTCTGTAACTTTTATTTTTTTTGTATCATCAGTCCCAAGAGACAATTTAGCTAAGTCATTATCACCTTAGATTATCCGAGATTTGGTCCGACGGGGAATTCGAAGCTGTTACAATTTTTGTAGATAATCAAGCCCCTTGATAGACTTCGTTTGCATTCATTCTGGCTTTGGTGGTAAGTGTAGTAAGTGTAAGTAAGTGTAAGTAAGTAAGTGGAATCTTAACCCCACCGAATAAGTAGTATACCCTGGCAGCGTGAAGTACCGCGTCGGTGCTTCAATGCCCCTCGAGTGAAGTTCTGACGTCCATTGCTCATTGCGGTTTGATCTTATGAGTAATGCCTGAAGGACTTTATACTTCGAGGAAAGGGGTCAATATCCTTTAGTAAGTTGCCACAAGTCCGAGATTCATTGTAGTGGCAACCATAGTCAAAGTTATAATTTTTCCACCATTGGTGGTCTGGCCTTTTTTTTTCCGATTAAAGTTTCTTGTGGGTGAATATTTCACCACATGTCAGGACCGACCCACGATAGGTGGCATACGTCCAGTAATTGAAATCTCAACTCCATCGAATAAGTAGTATACCCTGGCAGCGTGAAGTACCGCGTCGGTGCTTCAATGCCCCTCGAGTGAAGTTCTGACGTCCATTGCTCATTGCGGTTTGATCTTATGGGTAATGCCTGAGGAACTTTATACTTCGAGGAAAGGGGTTTATATCCTTGTTAAGTTGTCTCAACTCCGACTCTCCGAGGAGTGACAACCATATTTCAAGTTTCTTTTTCTCCACCGTTGGTGGCCTTGCTCATATTTCCCCGACAAGGTTTCAGTTTTGCCAATAGCCCACTCCACAGTAATATTTTGGTGGAGACGCCCCTTGCTTGTTTCAGCTTCCTCTCCGTGGACCCCTTTGTATAAAATTCCCCGACCAAGAATTGTTTTGGGGTAGATGCGCTATTTAAACTTCGAGTTTACTTATTGATTACATGATGATATACTTCGTCTGGACTTGGTTTCAGTCTTGACTTACATCAACCCCGGTGGGTTCAGCTACTATTAGGCAGCGCCGTGCTGTCGCTGATCAAAGTTGTTTTGGTGGATGCGCCAATTAAGCTCCGAGTTTACGGGTTGATTACACGGCAGTATACGTTGTCTTGACTTGGTTTCAGTCTTGACTTACTTCAACACCGGTTTGTTTAGCCGTTGTTTAGGCAGCGCCGTGCTGTCACTGAACTTAAGTAATCCCGATTTCGCGGAACACAGGTTAGGGTGTCACCTCGCCGAAACTCTGGACTGTGAACTGTTGTTTTATTACCATTTTGTATGCTTTCACACTTGTTCGCATTTTGACCACGCTTATCATCGCTTTCTACATTTGCTCTGCTTATTGCCTGCTAATATAATAACTGCTAATCGCTCGCCTCACTCATACCTCGTCCGCTTGCCGCCAACCCATTGTATATATTTTAATATTGAGAGTTATTTTTTTTGATCTTTAGACTGAGAATTATTTGTTTTGTTGATCATACGACTGCGTCGAAACTATTATTATTGTTGTCTTTCGTACTGGTTGCGACATTTGGGGTGTAACAATTTGACCAATTAGATATTATAGTGTCCATAATCGGACATACTATCAGAGTGAATTTCATTTATTACCTCAATAGCCTCCTCCTTCTCGCCGGCCAAAGAAATCGACACTTGCCAATCGCTACCACCTCAGATTGGGTCGAACTCTGTCTCCAACTGTATCAAAGCTACCCGAGTTTGGACTCAGTAAGTGTCATAAGGTATTGCGACCTTATAAAACCTATCGCAATTGGCGCCCGAGTTTATTCGTAAATCAGGTTGAAGGCGATTTTTCTCAACCGGAGAAAAACGCCGTTACAAATTGGCGCCCGAGCAGGGACCGATTTTCTTGTGAAGAATACAGGTCAAAGAGGCCTTTCCGGTATTGTAGATTATTGAGAGAGAGGAGTATGGAGGTTAACCGATTGAGAGCGGACGAGCTGATATGGGAGTTGGAAGCTCGCGGCCGTCCGGCC
This sequence comes from Aphidecta obliterata, assembly GCA_963966015.1. Lineage (NCBI taxonomy): Eukaryota > Metazoa > Arthropoda > Insecta > Coleoptera > Coccinellidae > Aphidecta > Aphidecta obliterata. Next base: position 11,394,753 of record OZ014434.1, on the reverse strand, counting down.
GGCAGGACCGTCCAGGAGAACCGTATGGAGCTGCGGAAGGTTTTAGCGCAGAACGTGCGGTTCTGTCCGAGAGAGAGGGACATGGAAGAGGAATTAGGTGAGGCTGGTCGAATCCTGAGGAGTTTGGTGGAACAGGTCCAGGATTTCGATGAGGATAACGCCATAAACGAAGAATCGCGTATCAGGAGCCGACTCACCCACCTCAAGCACCGTCTCGGTCAAATGCGACCAACTACCGTGGAAGAACAGGATAAAACCGACGAACTGTCCGAATTATGGAAGCAGACAGAAGAGATGCTGAAGGACGCCGTGATCCTGGCCGGAGCGAAGTCGGAGTTGAACGCTCCGTTGGAGGATGTTGCCGAAGACGCAGGACGCCTTCAGAGGAGGGAAACCTCCCAACCCGAGGGAGATTGGCCGTTGATCTCTTTTGAGGATTCTTCACCGGGGAGCCAACAAGTCTCGCATCCCGAAGGGACCCACACCGTCGCAGGCGATATGGAAGGAACTCCTAACGTCTCCAGGGAGCCAATAATGTCCAGGAGCCGCACACTACTGAACCAGACACACCTCAACCGAACCCAGCGGAACCAAACCCGGGTTCTGCAACCAGAGATCCCTGCAGGAGGTTTTACTTTAAGTTTCTTCCAGAGGTTGCATAACCGGGTCTGTGAAGCCGTCCGCCAACGACTAAACTTCACAGTGCCGTGGGGTACAAGTAGAAATGGATCATACGAGTCTCCTACACCAAGAAGTCGTCCGGCAGTGGCAGAGTCCACTCGAAGAATCGCGTTCCCACTTTTAGAACCAAAGGAGTCAAGAGCGAACAGGCAGAGTACGATTTTCACAGGTGACCAAGCTGGCTCAAGTGGATTGAGTGAGGTCGATCAGGGTCAAACTGGACCAGTCAACTGGACCCGGACCGATAGATCGTTCAACCATCCGCCGTCCGTACCAGTATACAAATGGAACGTTTGTTTCGACGGAGCGACCAGCGTCGATGCTTTCCTGCAGGAGGTGGAACAACTAGCAGACACTCGGAGGATTACTCGTCAGTGCCTCTTCGAGTCGATCTTCGAATTGTTGCGAAAGGACGCTAGGGATTGGTACATCCCTAGAAGAGGTTCGTTCAGGGATTGGGAGGACTTCAAAGAACAGCTTCGTGAAGCTTTCCTTCCCCTGGATTACGAGGAAACCCTCCTAGAAGAGATAAGGAAACGAACTCAAGGAGAAGGCGAAAAGCTGCTGCTTTTCGTCACCAGGATGCAAAACCTCTTCCTGAAGCTGACCACCAAAAGACCTCCTGAGGAAGAGCAGGTGAACATGATCAGGAAGCGACTGTTACCAGCCATGCAGAAAGCTCTGGCGTTCCAGGAGACCAGATGTTACACCGAGCTTTTGGCCCGAGGAAAGAGGTTTGAGTTGGTCCAGTGGCACGTGGACCAATACACTCCACCTCCAACAAACAAAGGTTTGATCGACGACCCCCATTTGGTGTACGAAAATTCCCGCCGAAAAACCCAGACTATGACCGTCCAGTATTCGCCACCAAAGGTGCCGGAAGTCATCAAACCGACCGTGAATATGCCGAGACCGCCGCACCCGGTTCAGACCGGTACGACAAACCGAAAACCGAACCCAGCGCCAGCTAAAGTGGAGGAGTCACCACCGCGCGATACGAGGGCCGTTCGTTTTGAGGATACCAGGTTGGGCGGCATCCAGTGCTGGCGTTGTGGGAAGACCGGACACTTCAGGAGAGAGTGCCCATCCGCGCCGAGGTTGTTTTGCTCTCGATGCGGGAGACAAGACGTGATGTCCCGAGATTGTCGTTGTTCGGAAAACTAGAAAGGAGCCGTCTCATGGGGAAGAGACAGTTCCGCTCAACCGCATCCCCAATTAAACAACCAGCCTGCACACAGGATAACCGGCCAATCATCACCGTCTGGATGGGAGAACGACCCACAAAAGCCCTGCTGGATACCGGAGCATCGAAGTCATTTCTGAGCAACAACGCAGCCGAGGTTTGCCGGAGAATGAAAGTGTATCCGTCCGAAATAGCTGACATGACGGCCACAGTGGCCGATGGAAGTTCAGTCACCGTTGGAGAGGTGTACGAGCCCATGATACAGTTCGGGAGGGAGAAGATCAGGCCCCGACTGTACCTGGTACCCCGTTTACCGGTCGATTTGATCCTGGGAATGGACCTGTTGGCTTCCCACGATTTCAGGATTGACCTCCGTACCTCTCAATGTTTCCTGAGAGGAGAGTTGTTGGAGAGATCCGTGTCACCACCCGTTACGCCGCACAACTCATCAATCAGTTCCTCGGACCGAGAGAAAGAACGAGTACTCCAAAGGTTTCTGAAGGAGGAACTGGCAGACTTCGAAGAGGTAAGAGGTCTGACCGATATGACTCAGCACGAGATCAGGGTCAAACCTGGAACCATACCGATCAAGCAAAGATACCGTCCGTGTAACCCGAAGATGCAGGAAATTATGGATCAAGAGGTGGACCGAATGCTGAAAGAGGGTATTATCGAACCTTCGAGGTCACCGTGGAGTTCTTGCGTCGTAATCGTGAAGAAGGCGAACGGAAAACCCCGGTTTTGCATCGATTTCCGGGCGGTTAATGAAGTCTCCGTGAAAGATGCGTACCCTTTGCCATATATTGCCGGAATATTGGACAAGTTGCGACGAGCAAAATATATTTCTACGTTGGACTTAAGGCAAGGATATTGGCAGATTCCCCTCACCGAAGAGAGTAAACCGGTTACCGCTTTTGCCGTGTCTGGAAGGGGTTTGTTCCAGTTTAAAGTTATGCCGTTTGGCCTTCATTCCGCCGGGGCCACATTCCAGAGGCTCTTGGACCGTGTCATAGGTCCTGAGTTGGACCCAATCGCCTTTGCCTACCTAGATGACATAGTGGTCCTGGGAGAAACCTTCGAGGAACATCTGGAAAACCTAAGAGTAGTATTCCGTCGACTCCGGGAGGCGAACCTGAAGATCAATCCGGATAAATGCGAGTTCGTCCGGAGTTCCCTCAAATATTTGGGTCATGTGATCACCCAAGACGGGATTGCGACCGACCCAGACAAAATTGAGGCCGTCAATTCCATGCAACCGCCGAAGAACGTCCGCGAAGTTCGCCGATTCTTAGGAGTAGCAAGTTGGTACCGTAGATTTGTGGAAGATTTTACAAAGATAGTCACCCCACTCACAGGACTGTTGAAGAAGAAGCAAAGATGGAAATGGGAAGGGGAACAGCAACAGGCGTTTGAGGCACTGAAGAGGAAACTCACAGAGTCACCAGTGCTGGCCTGTCCGGACTTTTCCCAGCCGTTTACCCTCCAGACCGACGCCTCCGAGCACGGCCTCGGAGCAGCCCTGACGCAGGCCCTGGATGGACGCGAAAGAGTAATCGCTTACGCCAGTCGTACCTTGAATGGTGCCGAGAAGAATTACTCGGTGACCGAGAAGGAGTGTTTGGCGATCGTATGGGCCATCAATAAGATGAGACCGTATCTGGAAGGGTACCGTTTTACCGTGATAACCGACCACATGAGCTTGCGCTGGTTGCAATCCATTAAATCCCCATCGGGACGGATTGCAAGATGGAGCGTCTTCCTGCAGCAGTATGATTTCGAGATCAAATACAGGAAGGGCGCTTTGAACCGAGTGGCAGACGCCTTGTCCCGAGATCCGCTACCGTCCGAAGAACAGGTCTGTGTGACCGAAAATCCGATCCGATGTCCGTGGTACGTCAAGAAATACCAGGAAGTCTCGAAGGAACCCGTTGACTTCCCTGATTACCGAATACAGGAGGGAAGGCTGTACAGGCACTTCTGGAGCGCTGACGACTTCACCGAACCCGAGATGGGAACACCGTGGAAATTGTGCGTTCCAGCCGAGGATCGACAGTCAATTCTACGAGAAAACCACGACGAGCCGTTGGCTGGTCACTTAGGAGTCGCAAAGACCATATCCCGAGTGGCCCAGAGCTATTACTGGCCAGGGATGTTTCGTGAAGCGGCTAAATATGTACGCAGGTGCCCGCGATGTCAGAGGTATAAAGTTTCCCAACAGAAGCCTCCGGGAAAGATGCAACCGTACCAGATCAGTGAACCGTGGAATACCGTCAGCACAGACCTGATCGGCCCGTTACCCCGTTCGAAGAAAGGTAATACGTTCCTGGTGATGTTTCAAGATCGCTTTTCGAAATGGATCGAGTGTAAACCCCTTCGTACCGCCACGGGTAAGGGAGTGTTCCAGGCATTTTACGATTTAGTAGTGCTGAAGTTTGGATGTCCGAAGACCGTGATCAGTGACAATGGTTCACAATATGATGGCCGTCTGTTTAAAGGAAACCTGAAGAGTTTGGGTATCCGTCATAGATTTGCTCCGGTCTACTCACCGCAGTGTAATCCAGTAGAAAGAGCCAACAGAACTATAAAGACAATGATCGCGCAGTTTTGCGAGCAAGATCATCGCTCCTGGGATGAGCGCATAGGAGAATTGGCTTTCGCGGCGAACTCAGCCAAACATGAATCTACCGGGTTCACACCGGCATTCCTGAATTTCGGCCGGGAGGTCCACTCCCCAGAAACTAGCAGTCGGCTGACAGGCACAGAAGAGGGCTCAGAAGAGCAAACCGAAGAACCACCCGTCCAAGAGGTAGACCACTACGCAAACCGTATTCAGCGACTCAAGGAGACGCGGGAGTTTGTAAGACTCCAGTTGGCCCGAGCTTTCAACCAACAGAGTCGGTATTATAACCTCCGTAGGAGAGCATGGTCATGCCGGATAGGGGATAAAGTCTTGCGCCGGGAACATCCGCTGTCATCGGCGGCAGATGGTTTCGCGTCTAAGTTAGCGCCCAAATATTCAGGACCTTATACCATTACCAAGGGTATATCTCCCGTAGTGTATGATTTGCGAGACGCGCCGGGTAAATACCTTCGCCATATCCACGTGAAAGATTTGAAACCCTTTCACGAGAGTGAATCGAGCAATGAGCAGCCCACAGTCGCGGAAAATTCGCGAGGGTCAGGTGAAAAGCATACATAATCCGTTGGTATATCCGTATTAACCGTCCGTGTTACCCCGTGAATAAGGCCGTCCGTCCGCCAGTTTGCTCCTGGAGCAGGTCATCGTTGGTCTCAGAAAAGTCAATGCGAACGATTGCTAATTCGGTTGATTTCAGAGTAGGAATGTCTAGAGAAGAATGGGATCTCATCGATGCCGGGCTGATAGAGTCCATACCGGCCAGCTTCGACGAGTTGGTGGAAGAAGAGTTCGACTACTGGAAGGAAGGACGTCGAGAAGTAGCAGTCAAGGAACCGTCTACATCCACACCGAGCCGTTCAGGACCAGCCGAGAGACTCCAACCGAAGGAAGTGCCTAGCAACCCTACTAGGAAACGCCCACGACGTGGAGGACCCTCACGCGTAGGGAGAACCGGGACCAGCCAACCCCAAGGACCAAGTGGAACTCAGACTCCGCCCTCAGTACGACCCGAACCACTCAAGAGGACGAAGAACACCCAACGGAAGCGGACCCGGAAGGGAACTACCGGGATGCCGAAGAGGAAGGCCCCTCAATACATACAATTGGTAGAAGGAGCCTGCTGGAGATGCGGCCTGCCAGGCCACCCCAGGAAAGACTGCAAGAACGTCGCCCGCTTGTTCTGTTCACGTTGCGGTCGCTTGGGCATGGTCATGTCTAGAGAATGCCCGTGTCCGAAAAGGGCCCCCCATGGAACCAGAATAGGAACCAGTTTATCGCAAGGAGCCCCACCAGACGGGATAGCCACCGTCCAGGAAATCCGGAGCAACCGACCCAAGGTCAGATCACTGGGGATCCAATGCGAGCTTCTGCGGCCGGGGGCGAATGCCCAACCTTGGCCATTCGAACTCCGTCAGGGAATGATCCTGGCGGTGTGCCCATAGAAATGTTGTAAATAACGCGGCGGCAGGCGGAGGTGAGAAAAAAAAAAACCGTCGTTTTTTTTTTGGGAAAGTAGAGGGGGTGTGTAACGAAGTGAATTTCGTTACTAGATCGGCCGGTATCATTCACGTAAATTTTTGTAGAAAATTTGGGGAAATTGTTCAATATTTCTGAATACGAGGACATATGGGCCACCCTGTATGTGTTACGTCGATTTCTGGAGATTTTACTCAGACAAATCCTCATTCCCCGTCAGGAAGTTTCATAAGTCACCCGGTATAATCGGCCGGGATTTGGAGAAAATTTGTTGGAATAATTTTCATGTCGCATATGAGGCGAATTTAACGCGATCAATTAAAATCCGAGCCTATGTAGGAAAACTCTAGTATTTCATCGCGGAAGAGATAACGCTTGCAGAAGCGAGTTTTCGTATGTTGACTGGGAGTTTTTTTGGAAAACGACGCCGTCTTCGAATGTCCGAATTACCCCCATCAAACCGACCTTATAAAAGGGGGAATGGGATGGAATTTAGGCAATTCCGAATTAGCCGCCGTGTTTGACTATTAGAGATTTGTATTGAAAGGCCGATTTATCCGCCGTGTTTAACACTGTTAAAAGGTTGTGTTAGAAAATTCCGATTAAGTCGCCGTGTTTGAGACTGTTAGAAAGTCGTAGTAGAAAATTCCAATTTAGCCGGCGTGACTAATATTGGTGAAAAGCGTTATTATCAGAATTATTCGTCGTGAGAAACTTCGTTATAAATTGCTGATAGAACAAGAGAATAATTTTCTCGACTAGATAAGCCGCTCGAGATCGTGTTACGCTTGGGATAATTACCGACTTTCGTTCGGGGTTATCGTAAAATCGAGAAATTGACTCTAAGCCGTTTTGTGCTGTTTGAAGTGTGTCAACGCTTGTGCAGTGTGTGCTGCCCGTACAGGAAAGTCCTAGAGCTGGTGAGCTGTATTTCCGTATTAACCTGAGTTCATTTTTAACCGTAGATTATTCTTCCTGTGTTCCGTGATCGTTACTTGTAAATTCTGTAACTTTTATTTTTTTTGTATCATCAGTCCCAAGAGACAATTTAGCTAAGTCATTATCACCTTAGATTATCCGAGATTTGGTCCGACGGGGAATTCGAAGCTGTTACAATTTTTGTAGATAATCAAGCCCCTTGATAGACTTCGTTTGCATTCATTCTGGCTTTGGTGGTAAGTGTAGTAAGTGTAAGTAAGTGTAAGTAAGTAAGTGGAATCTTAACCCCACCGAATAAGTAGTATACCCTGGCAGCGTGAAGTACCGCGTCGGTGCTTCAATGCCTCTCGAGTGAAGTTCTGACGTCCATTGCTCATTGCGGTTTGATCTTATGAGTAATGCCTGAAGGACTTTATACTTCGAGGAAAGGGGTCAATATCCTTTAGTAAGTTGCCACAAGTCCGAGATTCATTGTAGTGGCAACCATAGTCAAAGTTATAATTTTTCCACCATTGGTGGTCTGGCCTTTTTTTTTCCGATTAAAGTTTCTTGTGGGTGAATATTTCACCACATGTCAGGACCGACCCACGATAGGTGGCATACGTCCAGTAATTGAAATCTCAACTCCATCGAATAAGTAGTATACCCTGGCAGCGTGAAGTACCGCGTCGGTGCTTCAATGCCCCTCGAGTGAAGTTCTGACGTCCATTGCTCATTGCGGTTTGATCTTATGGGTAATGCCTGAGGAACTTTATACTTCGAGGAAAGGGGTTTATATCCTTGTTAAGTTGTCTCAACTCCGACTCTCCGAGGAGTGACAACCATATTTCAAGTTTCTTTTTCTCCACCGTTGGTGGCCTTGCTCATATTTCCCCGACAAGGTTTCAGTTTTGCCAATAGCCCACTCCACAGTAATATTTTGGTGGAGACGCCCCTTGCTTGTTTCAGCTTCCTCTCCGTGGACCCCTTTGTATAAAATTCCCCGACCAAGAATTGTTTTGGGGTAGATGCGCTATTTAAACTTCGAGTTTACTTATTGATTACATGATGATATACTTCGTCTGGACTTGGTTTCAGTCTTGACTTACATCAACCCCGGTGGGTTCAGCTACTATTAGGCAGCGCCGTGCTGTCGCTGATCAAAGTTGTTTTGGTGGATGCGCCAATTAAGCTCCGAGTTTACGGGTTGATTACACGGCAGTATACGTTGTCTTGACTTGGTTTCAGTCTTGACTTACTTCAACACCGGTTTGTTTAGCCGTTGTTTAGGCAGCGCCGTGCTGTCACTGAACTTAAGTAATCCCGATTTCGCGGAACACAGGTTAGGGTGTCACCTCGCCGAAACTCTGGACTGTGAACTGTTGTTTTATTACCATTTTGTATGCTTTCACACTTGTTCGCATTTTGACCACGCTTATCATCGCTTTCTACATTTGCTCTGCTTATTGCCTGCTAATATAATAACTGCTAATCGCTCGCCTCACTCATACCTCGTCCGCTTGCCGCCAACCCATTGTATATATTTTAATATTGAGAGTTATTTTTTTTGATCTTTAGACTGAGAATTATTTGTTTTGTTGATCATACGACTGCGTCGAAACTATTATTATTGTTGTCTTTCGTACTGGTTGCGACATTTGGGGTGTAACAATTTGACCAATTAGATATTATAGTGTCCATAATCGGACATACTATCAGAGTGAATTTCATTTATTACCTCAATAGCCTCCTCCTTCTCGCCGGCCAAAGAAATCGACACTTGCCAATCGCTACCACCTCAGATTGGGTCGAACTCTGTCTCCAACTGTATCAAAGCTACCCGAGTTTGGACTCAGTAAGTGTCATAAGGTATTGCGACCTTATAAAACCTATCGCAATTGGCGCCCGAGTTTATTCGTAAATCAGGTTGAAGGCGATTTTTCTCAACCGGAGAAAAACGCCGTTACACCGTTCGCCTAGCTAGGTTAATGGACATTCTGTATTAATACATATTTATATAGGCATATCAATTACTCCCCGGATTATCGTTCGGTAAGATTGAAATATAAACGGGAGGTGAGTGCTTTAACGGTAACAGTCACGTGCTTCAATCTTTCAAAGGCACGAATGAGAAAATGAAATTTGTATACATATATACGGGTCGGGTTGGTCCATGGCGTCGAATTATGTATTTTGAGGTGGCGTTATCGTTTGCAGATGTCCAGGTTGATGGAGACTCACTTCAGTTTGGCTTGTAACGGTACGAATTACCGTCACAGATTAATATGGCACCAAATTTCAGTAGTTGGTCAAAACATTGCCACCCTTCTTGGCGTGGCATTCCACTGAGTATATATCGTTAATAGTTATGTGTAGATATGAGATGTGTTGGTCCATAAATTACCATATAGAATATGTTTTCAGTTGCTTCTCTAGACTTGAGGATGGTTAATTTTTACTTTAACGCTCACTTAAAATGAATTAATATTCAGGTTAGGTTAGTTGTTAGGTTGAGTAAGGACAGTGTCCAATATAATAAAGCGACTAATTTCTATGATTTTGAGAAAATACGACCGCGCAGCGGTCGGCGTTGGAAGGGACCTGAAGCTCCACCGCTTTTTTTTTGGAAGGAACAGGCTTTCCGACGGTATGCGGCGCGTTGCCTATTTCGATCCCAAAATGAAGATGACGTTTGTAAAAGCTCTACAAGAGGCGAAATCCCATAAATGTTGTCTTTTTTGGGGAAGAAAAGGGCTTTTCGACGGTATGCGGCGCGTGGCTTATTTCGACCCAGAAATATATGGAAATAACGTTCGGAAAAGGTCGAAAAAAGGCGAAGAACCATAAATGTTGTCGTTTTCCTTCCGTATAGGCTTTTATTCCACGCCTTTTCAGGCGTCGTCGATATCAACTTGAAGAGGTGCGAGGCCGATTTTTGACAACCTAGAGAAAAATGTAAACAACTCCCATCGATCACTGAGATTACGTGAAGTTTTTCCCAGATTTAGATTTTCGAAGAGGTTTAGTTGGTCTTTGAACTAGGGAATTTCGAAATGAATTCATCGTTTGAGGAGACAAAAAAGAAAAGAAATATGAAGCCCCTCTTCCGATGGTACCCTTGTCCGACCAGTCAACGCTTTAATCAACTTGGAGGTTCGTGATTGTTGAAGTTCATTTTGTTTTTGAGCGCTCGTACTACACACGAGGGCTATATCATTTCGTCACGATGTCTGTATTTTTCTAATTTTGAGCCGAAAATGGTCTCAATCGACTATGTTCGACTCACTGATGACGAATCCGTCGGAAAATTCGAGTCTGTCCGTCCAGCCGTCCGTCCGTCCGTAAGCACGATAACTCTCGAACGGAACAACCTAGAGACTTGAAATTTCCAGTGTAGGTTCAGTTCCCGAATGCCTCGGTTAAGTTCGTTAATGGGCCAAATTCCACCAGGGGTTCCGTAAATATGGCCGTTCAAAGTTTTGTTTCCCTGATTACTTGAAAACTACACATTTGATTGAGATGAAATTTTGCACACGAATGGAGAATGAGGTGTTCAAGCTACATATGAAATTTTGTCTAGATCGCATCACCACAACCATAGAAATCATAGAAAATTGTAACTTTTGAACGGAAACGCCTAGGGACTTGAAATATTCAGGATAGGTGTGAATCTCGAATGTCGTGATCACGTTCATCTATGAGCAAAATTATACTAGAAGTTCCGTAAATATGGTCGTTTGAAATTTAGTTTTTTTGATAATTTCAAAACTACAGATTCGATCGTGACGAAATTTTGTATACTAATGGAGAATGATATATTCAAGCTACAGTTCTCCAGATCACATGACCAGAACCCTAGAAACCATAGAAAATCATAACTTTCGAACGGAAAGGCGCCCTTTTTCAGGATAGGTGTGGATCTGAAATGTCAAATGTGTTCACGTTTATCAATGAGCAGAATTATACTAGGGGTTCCGTAAATACGGTCGTTTGAAATTTTGGTTTCTCGCTAATTTCGAAACTACGGATTCGATCGAGATGAAATTTTGTATTTTAATCGAGAATGATATATTAAAACAATATTTTGTCCAGATCGCATGGCCAGAACCATAGAAACCATAGAAAATTGTAACTTTTGAACGAAAGAGCCTAGGAACTTGAAATTCTCAGGGTGGGTTTGGATCGCGAATATCGCGGTCACGTTCATCAATGAGCAAAATTAGACTAGGGGTTCCGTAAATATGGCCGTTCAAAATATTTTTTTGCTGATAGTTTCGAAAATACTGAGCGAATTGGGATGAAATTCTGCACCTAGCTGAGTAACAATATATTCAAACTACGTGCAAAATTGTGTCCAGATCGCACCACCAAGACCATAGATACCGTAGAAAATTCTAGCGAATCATCGAAAAAAAAAAGGTCAGCTGAAGCACTGACATGAAGTCTGGAGTTTCGCCTAAGTTTCAGAATTTTTCTGACAGCTGTCGAAAATTCCTTCAATTGATTTCTGAAACTGGAAAATGCGAATCTACCTACAAGGTGCATGTACGAGCGCTCAAAAGCTCCTGACTTCACGGCAGTGCTTTTCGTAATTTTTTTATTGTTGCTTGGTTTCATAGATCCAAGCATTTGAGTTTCTACTCGTATCGTAGATATCGAAGATATCCATAGAAAAAACTTCTAAAAATAGTTGAGATCGAGACGTTTTGAGAAAATACGACCGCGTAGCGGTCGGCGTCGGAAGGGACCTGAAGCGCCTGCCTATGTGTCGGAAAGTGGTTGTGTGTTGTTCTTCACGTAGTGTCTTTTGGGGAACCTTTTGTGTGTAGACGCATCTCGAATTGGAAATCATATGTCACCTGGATTCAAGCGATGAGCATTTTCCTAGCTGATGTTATTTTCAGACGTATGATGCATTGCTAATTGCTATGGTAGTAGCACGCACACGTTCTGGAAGGCGGCAGCGACTCTGTACAAGCCTGAGCATCTCTTGGCATTTGATACATTCATTTTCTTCCCTTTACATGCTTAACTTATCTTTGTGCCTTGTTTAATATAAGTTGTGTTTAATAGCGCTGATCACAGTTGGAATATGCGCTACACAGGCAACCATGTTCGTCTAAACTGATTGCAGTCCCGGCTTTAGGATCACCCCTCTCGATTATTTTTTTATTTTCTGCGTTCCGATAGATGAAGGTGTGTGGTTAGGTTATTTTAGGAATTAATTGAAGTTTTGTTGTACATCCTTTGATGATTCTTTGTTTTCTCATATTCTTACCCACGCAGCACCCCTGATCACTCCCCCTCCCGTTTAAAATTGTAATTTAGCATAAATACTAGTTTGCCATCATTGAAAACCATCAAGAATTATTCTAGAATGTTCATTTTCAAAGGAAAATATTTAAAAATTGAAAAATACGAGCGGACAGTGAAGTAAAATTTTACCATTTTTCTTATTTATTCGAGACTGAAGCTTTCTGATCGATCTTTTGGAAATGATTGACTTTCACTAAGGTCTTGTAGTGGTCTTCGAGCATTCGAAGTTCCAAAAATCATCGCTTGGATTGCCTAATCTGGTTTGAAAAACCTTCCTGGTCGAAGAGAAAGTTTTTTATTTTGAATTTGAATATTGAAGGAGAAAAGCGATTATGTTTCGAAATGAGCAAACGAGCATGGTGTATAGGTGATTCTCCTTCAAGAGACCGATTCGACAACAGGAGGAAATCTTCGCGAAACAGGTTATATTCTATTTTTGATTAATTTTTGGAAGGAGTGGTCAATTTCAAAACGATTTAACATAATATAATTGTTATTTTCATAAATTTTTTCTGCGAATATATCACTTGGTAAGGGCGCTTCATCAAAGTTGCATTACTACTGTTATGTATTTTCCATAAATTTTATGGACTTTCAGGTTTAACACGGTAAAGGTTTTTCCAGCCAACCCCAGCAGATTTCAACAATGGATTATTGTACGATTGTTAAGATTTCAGTTTCTTTATTTTATTTGTTGACTGTAACTTGGGAGGCTGTTGATGTTCTTTGAGTGCTCCAAAGAATAAGTTCTGTATGTTCGACACCCATGTGAAGAATTCTGAGGGTTGGTCTGTTAAGGGATGCCTTGCTTATTTAAACGAGAGGAATCGGTCACTAGAGAAAACCTTCATTCCCCTGGGACGAAACTAGAAAGAAATTACATGTTCTGGGACCTAAAACTTGTTACTATTTATTCAAATGTATTTTGGGTTGTACCTATATTATGATATGTTTTGTATATAAACTTTCGGGAGGTTAAGTATAAGAGTAGCCTACTGGCTAAAGTTCGCCTCTCGAAAGCTCAATTTCTCTGTAAGAAAAGGCGTTAATAATAGTTATTTACGTAATCAGTTATCAAAAGGCCGATATAATGTCTTTCAATGATTAACACTGGATTACTTTTAGCTTTTATTTAATATATATAATATAACTTTGTACAACTTACAATTTGGTATGGTTTTTGGAACTTGCGTTCTTGAAGACTTAAGAAGAGAGAGATTAACAGATGATTTTTACAGGTTATGTTATTTTACATGAACATAGAATGTTGGGCTATTACACAGAAATAAAACTTCTTTTTATTGATACATTACAGCCGATATTGTTTGATGAGTGTAATATTTGTCAAAACGAGCGAAGCGAGTTTTGCAAATTGCGCGAGCCGAACAATATAGGTTATTTTATTACGTATTTCGTACAAAATTTTATCTTATTATATTATGTCATGAAAATAATACAATAGTTTTCTCGTGATATGAGACATCGGCATGACATTTGTCAGAATAAATATTTAATAAGCAATATCAAACGTGTCAGACGTATGCCAAAAATGAGTAGTTGTTGACGAAAAACCATCTGATATAGAAGAATCGGCAAATAAGGAATTAAATGAATTAATACTACAAAAATTCAATGTTAGATATGACACAGCATACCAAAAGTTTGAAGAATTGTGCCAAACGAAGAAGCTTACATTTATAACTGAAAACGTCATCTCGGCATATTTCGAAACAATAAAAGCCATGAAAGCATCGACGATGTGCATATTCCATGTTAAAGAGTGGACTAAAAGTTAAGAAAGATGTTGATATCCAAACGTACACCACATTGATTGCATTATTGAAAAGGCAGTCAGTGGGTTATCATGCAAAAAATCTAAAGTGTTCAGTAGGGAGCAATTCGAAACTTTCATAAAAGAAGCTGATGACAAAAATTATTTATTTGCAAAGGTATATATTAATTCTTATATCAAAATGAAATAATCCTGTTCTCAATATTTCCAGAGAATAAAATTATCAGTTTCTTGTTCTTTCATTACACAACTAGTTGCGTAATGAATATTACACTACTCTATTTCACTTGTCTCGAGTGAAAGTTTTGAAAAATCCGACGTTTCACAATTCACAAACGTCATGTAAAATCTGACTTTTCGAAACTGAACTAGATAAATAAATAAATGAAACCAGATATGGGGCATTTGCTGGGACCTTAAATCAGAGACTCATGTACCTTGAGGCGTCATAAGGGGGATCCATCGAGGTGGACTACATATCGACCACAACTGTTCGATCCAACCAAGCTTTCGATGGGGCCACCCTCTTTTGGTGATTTTCTTCTTCAATATAACAGTCTGGAAAATTTCATCGAACGTATAGGATATGCAATGCATAAGAAAGAGAGCCAGACCGTCTAGTCGAAGAGTGCAAGAAAGGAAATAAATTTGCGTTATGATAATGAATAATCCAGTGTTGAACAAGATCTAACTAGCCCTTTTTCTCTCATACACGTCGGCGGAGTGGGAGCATACTGGCCTGTGGCGCGACGAGGCTCGTCGTGTTTGACGAAAAAACACGTTGCTTCCAGAAACACACTTATATGTTTTGCATTCAGGGAGCTTCTGACAGCCGAATGGACCAAATTTTTCCATTTTTGATCCGGTCCATGCAGTTTCCCAGGAGGTGATAGTGAATAAATACCTCACGCTCCCTGGAAAGGGAAAGAGGATCTAAATGGAGGAGTAACATTCAAGGTCGCCCCATGTCTCGGATACATATCCGATTCGAACCCAGAACATCCTCCACCGAGTCGCGTTCCAATTCCCGAAGAACTTTCCGCCGAACACATCGCACTATATCCCAAATGCATTCGTGTGAGCTTTCCATTCGAATAGAAACGTTAGATAAACGTCCCGTGGCCCCATATAGCGCGGCGTTAATAGAAAGCGATAACGCCCCATTTCGACAATTCGACAATCGAAAATTCGGTTCGGAGTTCAGAGGGCGCCACCATCCGAGAGCGTCGTTCCGCACATAGTTTCGATAGTTTACCAACTATATTCAAAATTCGTTATTAACGGACCATTGAGCTAATGGCTTCAGATCTCTCGGCACTGCGTTCGGCTATCCAGACTGGGAAACGTTTCCGTTCGAGCTGCACGTTCGTTGGAGACGTGGCAATATCTGCTGGACGAATTGATTTGAACTTGGGGGATTTCCATCGAGGGATATTCGATAATATTATTCATGAAGTATTTACACATGGAAATCTCCACAACCTGGAGGAATAGGGTTTTTTGACCGAACTTGGTACTATCTTGACTGCATGTGTATCAGTCAAATGGAGTGACATTGATTTCATTGGGGAACTTCAATGAAGAGAAATATTTTGTAGAATTCATTCAAATATTCCGCAACTATAAGAATAACTAAAACTGACGATAAATTGATACTGACCAAAATTATGAAGTATTCCATGAAATGTTCTCTTTGATGAACCTTACTTCATATTGTACACAAAATACATTTGCTTGAAAATTATCAGTGGATACATCTGGGTGAGATTGAAATTATCAACGTTTTTCGAGCGCTCGTACTACTTACACGAGGGCTATATCATTTCGTCACGATGTCTGTATTTTCCGAATTTTGGCCCGAAAATGGTCTCAATCGATAGAGTTCGACTCACTGATGACGAATCCGTCGAAAAATTCGAGTCTGTCCGTCCGTCCATATACAAGATAACTCTCGAAAGGAACGACCTAGAAACTTGAAATTTTCAAGGTAGGTTCGCATCTCGAATGCCGCGGTTGAATTCGTTATTGGGCGAAATCCGCCAAAGGGTTCCGTAAATATGGCCGCTCGAAATTTTGTTCCCCTGATCACTTCGGAACTACTGATTCGATCGGAGTGAAATTTCGCACTCTGATGAAGAATGACGTGTCTCAGCTACATGCAAAATTTTGTTTAGCTCGCATGACCAGAACTATAGAAACCATAGAAAATTATAACTTTGTAATGGAAAAGCCTAGGGACTTGAAATTTCCAGGATAGGTGTGGATCTTAAATGTTGCGGTCACGTTCATCGATGAGCAAAATTAGACTAGGATTCCGTAAATATGGCCGTTCGAAATTCAGTTTTCTTGATAATTTCAAAACTATGGATTCGATCGTGACGAAATTTTGTATTCAAATTGGGAATGATATATTCGAGCTACATTTTTTCCAGATCGCATGATCAGAACCATAGAAACCATAGAAAATTATATCTTTCGAACGGAAAGGCCTAAGGAAATTTTTAGGGTAGGTTCGGATGGCGAATTTTGCGATCACGTTCACCAATGAGCAAAATTAGACTAGGGGTTCCGTGAATATGGCCGTTCAAAATATTTTTATTTCGAAACCACCTATTGGATTGGAATGAAATTTCGCACATAGGTGAAAAATAATGTATTCAAACTACGTTGGAAATTTTGTCCAGATCGCATTACCAAGACCATAAATACCATAGAAAGTTCTAGCGAATAATTGAAAAAAAATTGGTCACCTAAAGCACTGACGTGAAGTCTGGATTTTCGCCTTAGTTTGAAATATTTTTTGACAGTTGTCAAAATCTTTCCAATTGGTTTCTAAAACTGGAGAATGCGAATCCACCTACAAGGTGGATGAACGAGCGCTCAGAAGCTCCTGACTTCACGGCAGTGCGTTTCTAAATTTTTTTTATATCGATTTGTTCGACATGTTTCTACTGTATTGTGAATGAACGTTACTATTGTTATTATCATTATTAATATTATTAATATTTTTATCATTGTATTCAATGTTCACATTGTCTATGATCAGGAATCCAACGGTACCGTCAACATCAAATCCCAAAATATCCGTGCGATTCGAATTCTGCTCAACGAATCAACACGAACAAGAGAATTCCTGATAGAGATGGGTTAGTGAAAGATCTACTATTCATCTCGTTTATGCTCATTTGTACGTGTTCAGTCAGTGGTTTCAGTACAGTAATCAGTTTTGGGAATTGATTCAAAGTGAGTCGATTCAACTAGCATACAGTGAAAGAATCATTACTCACTACTCCTCGAAAAGAATGATTCTGCGCTTATCTCTAGTAGCCAGAATATAGAACCAAAGATCATGAAATGAACCGCAAAAGTCAACAGATGGAATAACCGAATAACCAATATTTTCAACACCAGATCAGAAAAACTCAATTATTTTTGAGCGCTCGTACTACTTACACGAGGGCTATATCATTTCGTCACGATGTCTGTATTTTTCGAATTTTGAGCCGAAAATGGTCTCAATCGACTATGTTCGACTCACTGACGACGAATCCGTCGGAAAATTCGAGTCTGTCCGTCCGTCCGTCCGGCCGGCCGTAAGCACGATAACTCTCGAACGGAACAACCTAGAGACTTGAAATTTTCAGTATGGGTTCAGTTCCCGAATGCCTCGGTTGAGTTCGTTAATGGGCCAAATTCCACCAGGGGTTCCGTAAATATGGCCGTTCAAAGTTTTGTTCCCCTGATTACTTGAAAACTACAGATTTGATTGAGATGAAATTTTGCACTCAAATGGAGAATGAGGTGTTCAAGCTACATGTGAAATTTTGTCCAGATTGCATCACCAGAACCATAGAAACCATAGAAAATTGTAACTTTTGAACGGAAACGCCTAGGGACTTGAAATTCTCAGGATAGGTGTGGATCTCGAATGTCAGGATCACGTTCATCTATGAGCAAAATTATACTAGGGGTTCCGTAGATATGGTCGTTTGAAATTCAGTTTTCTTGATAATTTCAAAACTACAGAGAATGATATATTCAAGCTACATTTCTCCAGATCACATGACCAGAACCATAGAAACCATAGAAAATCATATCTTTCGAACGGAAAGGCCTAGGGACTTGAAATTTTCAGGATAGGTGTGGATCTGAAATGTCGCGTTCACGTTCATCAATGAGCAGAATTATACTAGAGGCTCCGTAAATACGGTCGTTTGAAATATTGGTTTCTCGATCATTTCGAAACTACGGATACGATCGAGATGAAATTTTATATTTTAATCGAGTATGATATATTAAGGCAACATTTTGTCCAGATCGCATGACCAGAACCATAGAACCCATAGAAAATTATAACTTCCGAAGGGCAAGGCCTAGGAATTTGAAATTTTCAGGGTGGGTTTGGATCGCGAATGTTGCGGTCACGTTCATCAATGAGCAAAATTAGACTAGGGGTTCCGTAAATATGGCCGTTCAAAATATTTTTTTAGTTCCGAAAATACTGAGCGGATTGGGTTTAAATTTTGCACCTATCTGAGTAATAATGTACTCAAACTACGTGCAAAATTGTCCAGATCGCACTACCAAGACCATAGATACCGTATAAAATTCTAGCGAATTATCGAGAAAAAATTGATCAGCGGAAGTACTAACATGAAGTCTGGAGTTTCGCCTAAGTTTCAGAACTTTTTTGACAGCTGTGGAAAATTCCTTCAATTGATTCCTGAAACTGGAAAATGCGAATCTACCTACAAGGTGAATGTACGAGCGCTCAAAAGCTCCTGCCTTCACGGCAGTGCTTTTCGTAATTTTTTCACTTGTGACAGCTGAAGAACTTGATTTCTGTATGACTCATTTATGCATGTTTT
This sequence comes from Aphidecta obliterata, assembly GCA_963966015.1. Taxonomy (NCBI): domain Eukaryota; kingdom Metazoa; phylum Arthropoda; class Insecta; order Coleoptera; family Coccinellidae; genus Aphidecta; species Aphidecta obliterata. Next base: position 11,375,881 of record OZ014434.1, on the reverse strand, counting down.
ATACAGGATGTTTCCGAAGGTGAGACTGTTTTCGTAGCAGCAATAGAACTCATAGAAACGAGGCATTATACCAAAAATCGTTCATATAAAATATTCACCAGGGCCGAGTATTTCGAAATAAAAGTTACCCGCGAATCTGAAAAATTCTCAGTCCGGATCAGAATAAGGTTCGTATTGATATCTAGATGTGTAGATATTTCGAGCTGTCTGATGTCAGCGCGAAATCATCTATGATGCATATGATTTTAGTAAGTTTTCCGATCTCAACCCCTGTGATTTCATCCTTTGGGGTCATTTGAAAACATTAGTGTATAAGTACGTTGAGGTGAATAGTGCGAAAAAACTTAGCATTGAAAATGCTTTAATAATATTATTCCGTGAGCAAACTGTTGTTATAGTTGCTGCATGTAACATTCGTTATCACGCCAGGCAAAAATTTGTGCTCATCTAACAATGGTTGCCATTTCGAACAATCTTATCGGTGAGTTTTCGAACTTTTACCTCTCTTCAGTTTGAACTTTAAGAATTATATCATTCAGGTACACACAAAGTTGGGATGAATTGTAGGGACTAGAAAAGATCGCTAAGGATGTAGAGCACTTCATTTTCATTATGGGGGAATGCACATGGCATAGTGAAAGAACACGATCCATAGTCGTATCAATATATTGATGCCCAAGATTTTGTGTACTTTTTTCAAATTGAATATTTTATATGATCAACTTCCGGCGAAATAATCTCTTTTGATGAGTACTAGCAACTGTAAAAAAAAAAATTTCAACACACTTCAACAACAGCCTTTTTTTTTGGAAAGGTGTTGAATTGAATTTGACCTCCAATTCTGCTTCTGCGTGTCCAGTCTGGTCGTTTGAAACCATTTTTGGTCAAAATCGAAATTAGAGACATTTGGGCTTAATAACAACTGTCTCATACATTGAAAGAAGCGCGTAAATAACACAGACCCATTAATTTGATTATAACTTCGATGACAAAGGATTCATTATTTTGGAGCAAGTACAAAATTATTCTCGATATCTTAAGACGTTTTTTCAGGTCGATTTTATTTGAAAAATCACCAGATGTGTCCCGATTTGGTGGTATTTATGCATCTCTGCTCTGTTTTTGGCGATGGAGACAAAGACGAGCGAAACATCACAATCGCCAACAGTTCCTCCAATATATCATCGACAACGTTCTCGAACGATCCCGTGACAACTTCGCAACGTCTTCCGGGGCAGAGAAATAGCTCGAAAGGGATAAACGTCAACGACGAACCCGCTCCAATAAATTCCGCAGCGAGTCGACGCGGTTTTGCATACATTCCCGTTTATCTATAATATGCACATGCATGACAATACGGAGTAATCTTTCAATTTCGAGGATACGCGCTCGTACAAAAATCCGCTGATAATATTCCCCGTCAGTTACCAGCGCGATATTTCACCGGTTTTTATGATCGAGCGACGTCGACGGCGTCGGCGAGGACCGAAATTTCGCGTCATTTGCCTAATGCAAAGTGGCCCACTTGATACGCCGGATACAAGATATAGACGGTTCGAAACTATAGTTAATGTGCCGTTAAAAGCTCCGCCTTCGGGGGAAATATGTTCGCCAATCTTTAACGGGAAATTCGAAAGCGCGTCTCGACGAGGATGAATTATTGAAATCGTTCTGTTTGGTATTGAGGGCGGTTACACGACGAATTACGGTCGTGTTTGTATATAGTACTCAGTTTTTCCCGATAAGACTATTAGCGACAAAACTTCGGATGAAGATGGGAGCCCCACCTTCTCCTCCACTGAGCGACATCTACAGGAAGATATTCAAAACCTACTATATGGCTGAGATACCTACATGATGCATTCGTCATCTGGTCACATTGGCGATATACATTCGAAGGGTTTCTAGATAACATATCAGCAACATAGAATCATACTCTCTATTCAGTGTTCAGTAATCACGTTTTTCTATGATCACGAATCTCACGATCCCCTTAACGTCAAATCTCAAAGCGTCCGTGCGATTCGGATTCGGTATTCTACTCTATGCTAACTGAATCGACACAAACAATTCTTCCACCCACCTCCTCTGAATGAATCATAACTTACTACTCCTCGAAAAGACTGATTCCGCCTATCTCTAGTAGCAATAATATGGAACCAATATAATCATTTAATGAATTATGTCAATGTGACAAATATTCATAAACTCCCAAAGATAGAATCACCGGATTCCAAAGATTTTTCATCGTCGGATCAGAAAAACTCAATGTTTTTTCACGTGGAACAGCTGAAAAGATGGTTTCCTTTTCCAATTTCTCTCTTATTTATTTATTGCTGACGTTCCATGGGACACCTCAACCTGTTTTCATTGTTTTGTTCAAAATACGTTGTGAAGTTTTCTTTTTGTTACAGGAATAATATAATGGTTGTTTATCTGAAATTATCAAATTCCTTAATGGAATTAGAAAAATTACGGAAAGCACTGCCGTGAAGTCAGGAGCTTTTGAGCGCTCGTTTATCCACCTTGTAGGTAGATTCGCATTTTCCAGTTCTAGAAACCAATTGGAAAGATTTCGACAGCTGTCAAAGAAAATTTCAAACTAAGGGAAAAATCCAGACTTCAAGTCAGTGCTATAGGTGACCATTTTTTTTTCTCGATAATTCGCTAGAATTTTCTACGGTATCTATGGTCTTGGTAATGCGATCTGGACAAAATTTCCCGCGTAGTTTGAATACATTATTCTTCATCTATGTGCGAAATTTCATTCCAATCCAATAAGTAGTCTCGAAATTAACAGGAAAAAAATTGTTTGAACGGGTATATTTACGGAACCCCTAGTCTAATTTTGCTCATTGATGAACATGACCGCTAAATTCGCGATCCGAACCTATCCTTATTACAAGTCCCTAGGCCTTTCTGTTTGAAAGTTATAATTTCTATGGTTTCTATGGTTCTAGTCATGCGATATGGGAAAAAAGTAGCTTGAATATATCATTCTCCATCAAAATACAAAATTTCGTCACGATCAATCCGTGGTTTTTAAATTATCAAGAAAACTGAATTTCAAACGACCATATTTACGGAACCCCTAGTCTGATTTCGCTCATTTATAAACGCGACCAAGAAATTCGAGATCCACACCTATCCTGAAAATTTCAAGTCCCTAGGCCTTTCCATTACAAAGTTATAATTTTCTATGGTTTCTATGGTTCTGGTCATGTGAGCTGGACAAAATTCTGCAAGTAGCTTGAACACGTAATTCTCCATCTGAGTGCAAAATTTCACCTCGATCGAATCTGTAGTGTCGAAGTATTCAGGAAAAAAAAATTTCGAGCAGCCATATTCACGGAACCCCTGGGCGAATTTTGCCCAATAACGAACTTAACCGAGGCATTCGGGAACTGAACCCACATTGGAAATTTCTGTTCGAAAGTTATCGTGTATACGGACGGACAGAATCGAATTTTTCGACGGATTCGTCATCAGTGAGTCGAACATAGTTTGAGACCATTTTCGGCTCAATATTCGAAAAATACAGACATCGAGACGAAATGATATAGCCCTCCTGTAAGTAGTACGAGCGCTCAAAAATGATCGATTCATATGTGGATTGAAAGTATCGAAACCGATCTACAGGTGCAAATGATAAATTTGGTGGTCTCTGGGGTACATGAATTGCTTGTTGGCTTGCTATTAGTTCATCTAGTATAATTTTTTTAATTTCTTTACTGAATTTGTTAATTTCAGATAAACAGCCGTTAAATTATTCTGGTCAATTATTCAGACGAATAAGGTGGAAGCTTGAACCCGTAATTTCCATTTATGACAATATGCACGTAATTCTTACGGCGGATCACACATGTGTCTTTGTTGGGAGTTGGGAAAGCGATTCATGACCTGCAGATATTTGAGACAGTTGCTTCTGGAACGGACAGGTGGCGTGATAAAAGATATTTTCTCCGATCACCGTTGCGTTATGTTTCAAAGATTTTCTGTTTCTCACATCGAATTTGTCATTTTGCTAACTGTACTGACGAGATCGAATATGGATCGAAACCGATCTACAGGTGCAAATGATAAATTTTGTGGTCCTGGGGAACATGAATTGGTTTTGTTGGCTTGCTTTTAGTTTATCTAGTATAATTTCTCTAATTTCATCACTGAACTTGATCTTTTTGTTACATTCAAACGTTATGCTCGGTATTAGCACTGTCTTTATTGTCTTCATCTTCTTTTCAATTGTCAGTTTTCATTTAGAAACGGGTATATACAGGGTGGACACATCCAAAAAGATTTTTTTCGCCGGAAGTTGATCATATGAAATATTCAATTTGAAAAAAGTGCTAAGAATGTTGGGCATCAAGATATTAAGACGACTCCGGATCGTGTTATCTCTCTGTTAGGAGATCTGCCATGAATCACGGTGCCAATGCATTCCAGCAAGCAAATAAAGTGCTGGATTTGATCGCAAATTCGTATATTCTTTTTCAACTTTTATTATAAGATTTTTTTTTCCTGAATGGTATAATTCTAGTCCAAACTTAGGAGATGAAAAATAACTGATTGAAAAGGTCCTCAAAAAAAATAGGAAGTTCACAAACTCACCGATAAAATTGATCCAAACTGTCTACGGAAATTGTTCGAAATGGTCACCATCCTTTTGATGTGCACAAAATCTTGCCGGCGTAATAACGAATTATTACATGCATCAACTATCACAACAGTTTGCTCACGAATAATGTCACAAGAATTTTTGATGCGTTGTTTAACTTCTTCAATATTATTCACCTCTCCGTTACTGTACACTTATATTTTCAAATGGCCCGAAAAGGAGAAATCACAGGGGTTGAGGTCCGGCGAGCGTGCAGGCCAAAGAATCGACCCACAACCCGTTCACCTATTCGGAAACACATTTCGAAATTCGGAAAAAACACAAAAATCATATGCTCTGTCAGATGATTTCCAGTAAACTAAACGCATTCAATAAACACATTTAGATCTCAATACGTACCGTCATATCCGAACTAGGAATTTCCCAGAGTCGCTGGTAACTTTGATTTTGAAATACTCGGACCTGGTAAATATTTTTTTGTGAAGGATTTGGACTTATTTTGGATGAGTTCTAGCCTCACCTTTGAATACACCCCCTACTCATGTAGTTGCATAGTCTTCTTTCCGATTTATTTCATTTCTTCATTGACTTTCAGCTTTTTGAGCGCTCGTACTACATACACGAGGGCTATATCATTTCGTCACGATGTCTGTATTTTTCGAATTTTGAGCAGAAAATGGTCTCAATCGACTAGGTTCGACTCACTGATGACGAATCCGTCGGAAAATTCGAGTCTGTCCGTCCGTCCGGCCGTCCGTATACACGATAACTCTCGAACGGAATGTCCTAGAAACTTGAAATTTCAGGGTGGGTTCGAATCTCATATGCCGCGGTTAAGTTCGTTATCGGGCAATATTCGCCTAGAGGTTCCGTAAATATGGCCGCTCGAATTTTTGTTTTCCTGATTATTTCGAAACTACAGATCCGATCGAGGTGAAATGTCGTGCTCAGATGGAGAATAACGAGTTCCAGCTACTTGCAAAATTTTGTCCAGCTCGCATTACCAGAACCATAGAAACCATAGAAAATTTCAACTTTCGAACGAAAAGGCCTAGAGACTTGAAATTTTCAGGATAGGTGTAGATCACGAATGTTGCGGTCACGTTCATCAATGAGCAAAATTAGAATATGGGTTCCGTAAATATGGTCGTTTGAAATATAGTTTTCTTGATAATTTCAAAACTATGTATTCTATCGTGACGAAAATTTGTATTTGAATTGAGAAGGATATATTCGAGCTACATTTTGTCCAGATCGCAAGATCAGAACCATAGAAACTATAGAAAATCATAACTTCTGAACGGAGAGGCCTACGGACTTGAACTTTTCAGGATAGGTTCGGATCGCGAATTGTGCGGTCACGTTCATCAATGAGCAAAATTAGACTAGGAGTTCCGTAAATATGGCAGTTTGAAATTCAGTTTTCTTGATAATTTCAAAATTATGGATTTGATCGTGACGAAATTTTGTATTTAAATTGAGGATAATATATTCGAGCTACATTTTTTCCAGATCGCATGATCGGGACCATAGAAACCATAAAAAATTATAACTTTCGAACGGAAAAGCCTAGGGACTCGCAATTTTCAGGATAGGTTCGGATCGCGAATTTCGCGGTCACGTTCATCAATGAGCAAAATTAGATTGGGGGTTTCGTAAATATAGCCGTTCAAACTATTTTTTTCCTGATAATTTCGAAACTACTTATTGGATTGGAATGAAATTTCGCACATAGATGAAGAATAATGTATTCAAACTACGTGAGAAATTTTGTCCAGATCGCATTACCAAGACGATAGATATCGTAAAAACCTCTAGCGAATTATCGAAAAAAAAAATTGGTCACCTAAAGCACTGACGTGAAGTCTGGATTTTCGCCTTAGTTTGAATTTTTTTTTACAGCTGTCAAAATCTTTCCAATTGGTTTCTAAAACTGAAGAATGCGAATCTACCTACAAGGTGCATGTACGAGCGCTCAAAAGCTTCTGACTTCACGGAAGTGCAAGTCATTAAACGCGCGTTAGACACCATATTTATGGGTCCTTTAAAACCCTGAGTTGTACACGGCAGTGCTTTTCTCAATTTTTTTTTTCTAGAGTTTCACTTCCAGATATATCGCTCCATCTTTCCATTCTATCTTTTGGCGACATCGCCAATACGAAGAATAGATGTAGTTTCGATACAGAACAGATTTGTCACAAATTATGATCAGATAATCTCCCCATCATCACAAAGATGAAATGAGTAACCTGGGTAGGACAAGGATTATTATGCTCGTGTGATAAAAATATATTCTTTTCTCTCAAGCTCGCGAAAACACGAAAGGAAAAAGGGATTACATTAAATGATAGTTGAAAATAGATTCTCCTTGTACCACCAAGCAAAAAAAGCCACCCCGTACTGATTCCGATCTAACATTCAAACGACACCGAACCCGAAAAAAGGGGCAAGATAATAATTACCAAAAGTAACCGAATCGACTGCATAGCGACAACCCCCATGAAACTTTCACAAAACGATCATAATTCAAAACGCGCGCCGAGGGGTCGTCGGCGGTAACGGGTATCCCCGCAAAAATTATCAGTAGGCCATTAAAATACATCAAAAATTAATTTACCCAGCGTCCTAGATTAAAAATTAAAACTTTCCGTTTTGAAAATTAATGGCTAAGAAAACAGCAGATAATTCCCGAAATTCAATAAGAACGGACCTGATAAGTGGCCGAGCGAGGACCTTAAATTTACCGTGAGTCCGACGCTTTTTTTAATTGCGAATTTACAAAATGAATTATAAATTTCCGCACCTTGAGTTCAGCCGCGGAGCCTGGCGACATTTTTCATAATTAATTACGACGACCCCCTCTCCGCCGACCCCCCGACGGTGCTAGCGCCGGACCTAGAATGAGTGGAAATGTGGAAAATAGATGGCGGGAATGGTTAATGGACTTCGAAGAATTTATACCGTGGAGGTGGGGCCGTTTCGCAATGTGACAAAAAAGTAGTGGAGTACAGGACTGCTCATCCCCTATGGTTAACCGTTAAATGAAGGACCAATTCAGTTCGCTGTTTTTCGACAAATCTGAACTGAATGAGAAAAATTCGAGAAAAGCATTGACGTAAAGCCAGGAGCTTTTGCGCGCTTTCTTCACTTCATCACCAGAGTTGACCACAGGGTGAAGGATTATATACTCCGTTTAAGAATTATTGACATCTCGGTAGGCTGTGAAAAATCGAATTTAAGTTGGTAATAGACTATTCAGTAATATTTTGGGTTGCTGAATTCAGGTTGGTATAGGAATAACACTAACATAATCCATAGAATGTTTCAGGTAAACTGTTATTCACCTACTCAAAACGTATTCTGATTGATCAATGTCTTTTAAATTTTCAGATTTCACCAAGCACTGCCCGCAGAATATTAGCATGTTATTACAGCCTGGAATTAGCAGTGGAAGAAAACCTGTGCGATACGATTATTCATTGAATGACTTTGTTTTTGCTATAATTAAAAACGATACTTTTCGAACTGGCCAAAGAGCACCTAGATTTCAATCGATCGAAGTCAACATTATATTAAATCATAATAAAAATTGGATACAAACAAAAAAGTTGATCGGAGGAAAATTCTTATTGATAAACAGAAAAATATAATAAAAATAGTACGATATTGTGATAAATACAGAGAATACATGGAACAAAACGTAAAATTCATTTATCTAGATGAAACTTGGATATTCGAAAACGGTATTCAAATTCGTCAGTGGACACTAAAAAATAATCCAAAAGGTATGCCGAGTATATTCAAGGGTAAAGGCAGAAGGTGCACTATTTTGAATGCTGGAACAATGGATGGATTTTTACCTGGATGTTATCTGATTCTTGACAGTGGTATTAATGATAAGGATTACTATGAATGGTGAATTATTTCATAAATGGGTTATTGAAAAATTGAAACCTTCCCTGCAAAAGGATGCCCATCAATAGGATTATGTCAGCTTATTTAATAAACACATCCAAATCACTACACTTATACGTGGAAACAAAGTTTTCAATGAGATCTTCATCTTTGCTCTTGTATCATTCGTAGATATTTTAAGTTTATTCATTATACTTATACTGTATGGTACCCTGTTCACATTCCCTCTGCTAATACTGCCATTGAATACATGCTATATTGTTCACAATTCAAAAGTATACTGAATAATTGTAAAATTGCTCATCAATCATAACATTTTCGATAATTCATGGACAGTTTTAATAAATGAAAATAAAAATTGACTTTCTTAAAGTATTTAACACTAAGCACTTAATAATTCACAAACTGGTTCATATATTGATAGTTACAGTACAAATTTCATGTCAAAATTCTTCATGTACTACATAGATTCTTAATTTTTGTTTTTATCTTATTTTAATAATAATATTCATCGCACCCGTCGTAGAATAAGGAGACAACTCAAAAAAGGTTCATTTTGTGTTAGTGACGGTATTGAACTCAGAAAGTAACCCTTTTCTTACGTGCAATATCAGAATTACTCTAGTTGGCCTCTCCGCCACATAAGAGACTGTTCGTGAAAAAAGGTATCATTTCAAATTCTTTGGAAAAACAGTAGAATATTCCACCACGACGGGAAAAATTGCATTAATTGAACATTGGATGCCAGAGTTATAATGTTCAAATGGATTGCTGCAGTTATTACGAATGTTCAGCGTGTTAAAATTGATTAAGTACACAAAAGTATAGAACGAAAACTTCTGTAAACCAAAACTTCAAATACGATTTCACAACAAAATCAATTTTTGAGTTGTCTCCTTATTCTACAACGGGTGCGATATGTTTAGTTCCTACAATTATTGTATTACAATAATGGGGAATAAGTCAAATAATTTCAATGGTTACTGGTTACAAAGTAGATGTAAGGTTTAGCTTTACTAGATTCCAAATATTCAAGCAAGTTGTATGGTTCAATGTTCAGCAAAAATTTAACTAAGTCATTTTTCAATATATTAACATTTCTTATCGAATGAAACTGTTTGGGTAACGCATTGTAGATCTTCATGCACATGTATTTTGCATTATTCTGTGCTAGTGTCAATTGTTGCCTCAAGTATATATAAGGATCAATTTTCCTAGTTGTTGTTCAGAAACGGTTCAAGTAGTTTACTGTGGCTTTGTAGGAATATAACATACTTTAGCACATATATTGCTGTTGACGTTAGGATTTTACTCCTTTTGAGAACACCTCTACAAGCATCTCTATATTTCATTCTATATATAGCTCGGATTGCTTGCTTCTGTGTTTTAAATATTTTGTTTCTTGATGTACTGTTTCCCCAATGCCATATGAAAGGGTTGACTGAAAATTGGCTGTGTATAGTAGCTCCAATGTATCTTGTTGGATATGGTATTTCATACCATTGAGGCTGTAGATTATGGTGGTGAGTTTCCTGTTCAAGATTTTTATTTGGGGGTTTCCATTTCTTAATATATAAAACGTTGAACCTGAATTCCCATTTTCAAACTGCAGTAGGAATATTCCGGCTTAATTAATAATTATTCGATAATTCGTATACTGAACACTTTTCTAGGTTATATATATGTTTGATGTTTTATTTCTATGATGAAACAGTAACTTTTTCGTAACCAGAAATAAAGCCTCGACTGGACGTTCGTGGCCTGCTTCGATGTCAATAATTCCTAAATGAACTATACTCACTAAATATATTTATTTGAACTCAATAACTGAGTCGTTTCACCTAGACAAAAATGTCTTCCTATTTAGTGTTCAGGAATAACGTTTGTTCATGATAACGAATTCAACAACATCAAATCTCAAAGTCTCCGTGCGATTCGAATTCGGGATTCAACTCTCGGTTCAGTGAATCGACACAAACACGAAAACTTCTGGTAGAGATAGGTGAAATCTACTACACATCTCGTTTATTTTTCTACTCACCTATTCAGTAGTCTTCATTTCCACTTGTTCAGTCAATGGCGTCATTACAGTAGTGAGTTTTGCGAATTTATTCAAGACCTCCAAGAAGGGTTGGAGGATTATAAATCAAACTTTGCAGAAACTTTCGACTATTTAAACTAAAGAACTTATTGAATTTTCATTTATTTGAACCTATACCAGAGTAGCTCGCGCCACTTGTGTCGGATATGCTGGTTTCCGGAAAAATCCCAAACGCAGCATTTTCCGATTTTCGCCAACACCGCACCGAGCCGAGCAGGAGACGTTATCCAAATCTGCAGGAGACAATGTCGCCATTCGGTGAACGGGATGTTTTCAGTACGTTAACTTCGGATGGTTCGCTGGGGCCTGAACGACGACACATCTGCGAGCAACGCGTGGCAAACGGGCGTGTACGGACAGACGTCCTATTTAACAGTCGCGAGACCGGGCGGTATCAGCGAAAAGCCGGAAATGGGACCCGGTATCATAGAGCACCACGTGTCAGTATCAGACGATGTCGCGATTTCGCGGTTACCAGTTTTGCGGCTTTTTTATCGGGTTTTTTTTCGGATTTAACGTTTTTCTGCGACGTTTAGGTGATCGTTGTGGTTTCGAAATTTATCATTTACGATGTTAGCCCAGCTATTAACCCCCCCCATCATATTATTTGTCCTAAGAATTGGATTTCAATAAACCAGCTTCTCAGAGGTGGAAATTAAACTTTGAGTGATATCGATATTATAATATATTTCCTATGAAAATTACATAACAAAACTATCTATGGTAGACAAGTGAGAATGAAAGTTTTCAAACATAACTTTGATAACTATCTATCTCACCCCGAAAGTATTAATAATTTTCGGACAAATATATTTTGTGTCGAATTCACAGGAAGCGATGTCCATTATAAAGCACTCCATCGTAAAAAAATAGATATTGTAAAAAAAATGTAAGAAGTCATTGAATACTTTATAATTTTAGACAGTGCGATTTATCGTCGAAACGAGCCGAAGGCGAGTTGTGGATAATTTATGCGAGTGTATTAATAACCATTACATGAGAGTTGAATACGATATTTTTTCTATACCTGATAAATAATGATGAACTATAAATATTATATTTATATTTGTAGTGAACACAATAACAGTAATTACTCGTATTTCTATAAAAAATTTTACTGAATTGTAATGAATGATATTATCTTGGGTATTATCATGGATATGAGAAAACTATGAAACTTCTATATATACTGAAAAAAAAGGGATGCCATAGGAAATTCTGGAAAAACTAAGCTACATTTACTTACACGAGGGCTAGGTATATAATTTCGTCACGATGTCTCTATTATTCGAATTTTGAGCCGAAAATCGTCTCAATCGACAATGTTCGACCCACTGATGACGAATCTGTCGAAAAATTCGAGTCTGTCCGTCCGTATACACGATAACTCTCGAACGGAACAACCTGGAAACTTGAAATTTTTAGGGTAGGTTCGAATCTCAAATGCCGCGGTTGAGTTTGTTGAAGGGTAAAATTCGACCAGGGGTTCCCTAAATATGGCCGTTCGAAATTTTATCCTCCTGATTACTTTGGAAGTACTGATTCGATCGAGGAGAAATTTTGCACTCAGATGGAGAATGAAGTGTTCAAGCTACACAGAATTTTGTCCAGATCGCATGACCATGACCATATAAACCATAGAAAATTATAACATTTGAACGGAAAGGTCTAGGGCTTGAAATTCCACGTTGATCAATGAGCAAAATTAGACTAGGGGTTCCGTAATTATGGTCGTTCGAAATTTAGTTTTCTTGACAATTTCAAAACTACGTATTCGATCGTGACGAAATTTCGCATTTTAATGGAGAATGATATAATCGATCTAAATCTTGTCCAGATCGCATGACCAGAACCATAGAAATCATAGAAAATTATAACTTTCGAACGGAGAGGCCTAGGGACTTGGAATTTTCAGGATAGATGTGGATCTCGAATGTCGGGGTCGCGTTCATCAATGAGCAAAATTAGTCAAGGGGTTCTGTGAATATGGTCGTTTAAAACTTACTTTTCGTGATAATTTCAAAACTACGGATTCGATCGTGACGAAATTTTGTATTTTAATGGAGAAAGATATATTCAAGCTTCATTTTGTCCAGATCGCATGACCAGAACCTTAAAAACCATGGAAAATTATAACTTCCGAACGGAAAGGCCTAGGGACTTGAAATTTTCAGGAAAGGTGTGGATCTCGAGTGTCGCAGTCACGTATACATATGAGCAAAATTAGACTGGGGGTTCCGTAAATATGGCGGTTCAAATTTTTTTTTCGTGATAATTATTTCGAAACTATTGATTGAATTGGAATGAAATTAGCGGATAGATGAAGAATAATGTATTCAAACTACGTGCGAAATTTTCTCCAGATCGCATCACGAAACCCATAGATACCGTAGAAAATTTTAGCGAATTATCGAAATCAAAATTGGTCACTTTGCACTGACTTGAAGTCTGGAGTTTCCCATTTTTTTTACATCGAAAAAACCAACAAAGAAATATGAAGAAATTCCGATGAAAAATGTGGAAATTGGTTTATATTCAGGTTTTTTATCTTCATATTTTGTCTCTAGTATACATTTCATTGCATGCCGTCTTCAAAGTCAGCAGGGAAGGGAACACATTAAAAATGCAACATCGCACATATGCCGATAAAATTCAACCGACTGGTAAGAATACGTGAAAAAAATCGTGTGCCTGTTGATTGTTTCGTGTGGTGGTTTATAATTGTGAATGGTGTGAATAGTGCATTTCGTTTTGGATAAACGTTTTCATCTATGTGATCCTTGTAACGTAGGTTGTTATGGTACCCCCAAAATGAATAAATGAAGCTCCCATGGTGCCATGGTTTGAATCTTATCATTCAGCATGTCGGCGAATCCATAAGTTTTACCACTATCAAAATTCGTCCAACGCGGCTGTAAAATTTTTTACAAGAAATCATTCGAGAAAAGATGATAATTTAATATAGAGTTTCATGCATAGACTTATCCCAAAAGTCTATCATTAAAATAATTAACTATAATAAACACCATGAGTGAAGGCGCCAAAATTAATTCTGAGGCCTAGTAACCCTTCTGAAGGTATCCAGATTCCAACGGAATACCTGACCCGGCCCAACGCGAGCCACGCGACTAGTGAGCGAAGCAATTGCTTCCAGCCCCCCCTTGCAACCCCCGGTCGCCCTCCCCATCGAAATAGAGGACCCAACCTGATATGGTAGTCACTCGGATAATTCACAATACATTTGTTTTTACATCTCCGAAACATGTTAATGAGTTATTCTGGTGTGGTGGCTTTTCTAATTACACCATGGGCATTCCCTTGTAATTAATTAATGACTCGTGAAAATACTTGAGTCGATTGCATTTTCTCAACCACAGGCTGCCCCCATTTGGTGGATGTATTATGGCTACGTTATCGGGGGATAGAGATGGACGAATTGAGGAGAGATCTTATTATTGAATGATCGAAATTGATTTTTCAAAATCACTGTGATAATTGTGAAATCGTAAATGCAATTTTCCAAGTTAGGATTTCAGAGAAATTGGAGGAGATTGACGAGAAATGTTCAACCAACATAACCGCACATGGAGTTTTTTTTTAGTCAGGGGAATCCTCAGGGACGAACTATCTCCGATAGATAGAACAGTGTGAGAATTCGTGTGAAGCACGACCTACTCTAACTAAACCTAACCTGTTGTTTTAGATTCAGGGCATTCATTACCTGTTAACCTTGTGTCTCTGTGGATTTGTTGGTTTCTTACGAACCACGGCATATTCATTGCTGCTCTAATCAATTTATTTTCTGAAGCTTGAATCCGAGCCATATGTTAGTTGGGGTCTTGCAGTTGACTTGATCATTTGTAGCTTCGTGCTTTGGTTTATTTGGCTCCTTCTCTATAGCAGCCGGTAAAGTCTACTCATTGCTGAGTTTGTTTTATCCACTATTTTATATGGGTTTTCCATTCAAGCCTTTCATCTAGTTTTACACCAGGATATTTGATTTCATTTTCCCATTTTATTTCTTCTCCATCTATGCTCAGGTTGAAATTCATCTCAAGTCTCCGCTTCTGTAGTGCTTGGCTCTTTTTGCTATTCATTCGCATTTTTCATTTAATGAATCATTCTTTTAAATCTTCTAGTGCTTCCTGAAGTCTTCCGTATAAGACATCTCTGGTCGTCGATGTCTGACGGCTGCATATAGGGCGAACAGATTCCTTGGGTTTTTAGGAATATCGTAGATATATATACACAGTGGCGGCTCGTCAGAGGAGGCAAGGGAGGCTAAGCCTCCCCTAAAATTTTCGTGGCTGTAGTTCTCATAACAATCAAAATATTTAAATATAGGGATAGAATTTCTGACAAAATTTTCATGAAAAAATGATAATAAAATTCTCATTTGCATGCACTTGCTACGCCTCTGCATTCAGAGCTGATAGGAGACAAGAGACAACACTCTTGTCGGTTCTTCAATATGAGAGAGATAGAAGAGGAGGCTATCATTCAGCGAGCTCCCAAAGCGCGCTAAACATAATACACCGAACAGAGAAGCGCACGGGCAGAGAGAGAAGAATTTCGATTGACTTGACCATGCATTAAAGCCCCCAACGGAACGTGAACTCCCTTGTTCTTCGGGTAAATTCGTGTATATTTGAGAATTCGATGAACCATTCAGGATTCGGGACACGTGTTCATTGTTTTGATTTCAATTCAACGACCCAACGGCTTTTCAGTTTTCGGAGGTGCTTTGATTTTGTTGATCGTGGTGAGTACGGAAATCGGAAAATGGATGAATTAGAGGAAATTCGAAGATGTGATGATATCATTGAATGGGTTTTGAACAATAATTTCAGTAATTTGAATATCGAGCCTAAGTTGTACGTGGTAAAAACTTTATCGAGACCTCGGCGAAATTTGATTCATTTGAAGTCAACCGAAAAAAGTCAAAGTAGGGGGTTCAATATTGATTGGTATGAAAAATGTGAATTTTTATGCGGATCGATTAAACGAGAAAAATTATTTTGTTGGCCCTGTTCATTGTTTTCGCATCAGACAGAATATACAATCTTGTCGAAAACAGGATTCTCTGATTTGAAGAATTTACCGCGTTCAATCGAAAGACATTCTAAATCGAAGGAACATATAGCTTCATCTTTCAAAATTAAACTCTTAGGCAAACAAAATATTGCAACTGCTTTAGACAGATTCTGTAATATGTTATAATAATCAAGTGAGGGTTAATCGTGCTGATTTAAAAAAACTTATTGAAGTCATAATTTTTTTTTTCATATCACCCTTTTTTAATTTGAAAAAAGTATAATTCATTGACTAAGGAAAGTTGATTTCATAAACCTCCTCAATTCAAATGACCACGAGCCGCCACTGTATATACAATATATATGTCAATGGTATTCCAGAAAGAAAGATGTTGAAAAAATTCCGGAAAAAAATACTTCCCCGGGCCGGATTTGAACCCACGACTCCAAATTGCCATTTAAGCTACCAGGGATGTCGATTATTTCAACCGCATATTGGAAAAGTCTTTCTCCCGGTATTCAATGTTAGTGATTGGGGAAGGTTAAGGGATGGAGGAAACTCATAACGATACCCGCGATCGCTGAACGAATTTTTAGCCAATTTAAATCGAATATGAGAAGTTTTAATGTCTGTTGTGATATGAATACAAATATTTCAAAAGCATTTCAGACAGAAAGGTGTTGAATGAATTCTAGAAAAAATACTTCCCTGGGCGGGATTTGAACCCACGACTTCAAATTGCCGATTTCAACCGCATATTGGGATAGTCATTCTACCGGTATTTCAATGTTAGTGATTAGAGGAGGTTTAGGGATGGAGGGAACCCATAACAGAGTCGTGGGTTCAAATCCCACCTGGGGAAGTATTTTTTCCGCAATTAATTCAACATCTTTCTGTCTGAAATTCCATTTAAATATTTGTATGCATATCAACACAGACGTTGTCGTTTATTTTGACATAGAAATTCCTGTTCCTCGGGTAATTCCTTATTATCTTGCAGGTTTTGGTAGTGCAGCCTGCCATCATCATCTTGTAGGCAAGTCTTCGTGCCAAACTCGGTAGAAGGCTCTTTTGACATCTACTAGCACTCATACTGTGGCTTGTTTGTTCTGAAATCATTCAGTGACATATTGAGTTATCCTCAACAGTTGGAGTTCTGTGGAATGATTTCTTCTGAATCCAAATTTTTCCGGTTGTATCAGATTCAGCGCTTCTGTTTCTTCATTGGGTCACTTCGCAATGACTCTCTCAACTATTTTTCCAAGTGCTGATAGTAGACTTATCGGCTTGTAGTTTTGTGGGAATTTTGTATATTTTCCTGGCTTATTGAGCACAATTACTTCTGCTATTTTCCATCTTTTTGCATAGTATTCTGTTCTCATCACTGCGTTTTCTATATTGTTTAGCGCTGCCATTCCTTTTCTGGACATTTTCCGTAACATAAAGTTTGTTACTTTGTCTTTTCCTGGAGCTTTCCTGTTTTTCACTCTCTTGATTATTTCTATCTCCGTTGATGTTGTCAGGTTTGGGATGGTATCGTCCACTGGAGGTTCCAATCAATCAATTCCTTCGACTTCTTCGTCCAATTCTTCATTGTTATCGTCTTCTCTGTAGTTGATTCTGGCTTCTATTGCGTAGTGCTTCGGCTTATTCAAGCTTTGAATAGACCATCCTATTGGCTCTGTGTAGAGAACGAACCCTTTGGTTCCATCTGTCTGTTATCAGTTCTCTCAGTGCATTTTTCAGCACTTGACTGAGTTTTTTCAGCTCTTTCTTGTCTTCTTCTCTATGTGAAGTTTTGTAGTTTTTCCTAAGTTTTCTTTTCCTCTTTATAAGCTCTTTTATTTCTTTTGGAGTTTCACCATGTGAATGCTTCGTAGCTGTCCTCTCGATTCTTTTGGTACTATCCTAGTAGGATTCTTTTATTCTTGTTTCTAATTTTTCAACTTCTAGTCTGAGTTCAATTGGGTTGTGGTCTGATGTGCCGTCTTATATAGTATATTTGTCATTATGACGATATCTGATACGTCTGGTAGGCCATTACTTCTGGGCGGGTAGTTTGGAATTGTGGAAGGCGAACACCTGTAGTATGTATCAGTAGGAACACTCTGTGTATTAGCGATCTTGAGATGCAATATCTGTGACCTCGCTATTCGTCACACACGTGAGACGGTGTTGACAATAATGTATTTTGTTGTTTAATATTAGTTGTTTGATATTATATCAATTATGCTATCGATTCCCAAGGTTGTTATGAATACAGCCACGCAGAACATCGTAAACAATCTTGAATATATATAAACACTTACATTTTGCTAGAGAGATCAGAGTCTTCTCTAGGTACGAATAAACCTTCTTGACGAGTGATTAGTGTATTATTCACCATCCCTCGACTGCATAACGTTTGAGCGAACCTACCCTAGCTGGGTACGTTACATGGCGATCCTGCCAGTCCTATGCAGTCAGAGAGATGGCCCTACCCAAGGCACCCCAAGAAGACAGTCAACAAGAAGCCCAACGCCCTACTCAAGGCACCCCAAGAAGAAGGTACAGCTGGAAATCAGAAGATTTAGTGTAAAACAAACCGTAAGAAATTTGTATCTTTGGTTTTATCTGATTATCCATGGTATATAATGAACTAATATCCGAATTAAGTGATGTGTCCCAAAAATTCCTTGATAATATCAAGAAGGAGTCACGGGAACGTAGGGAACGGGCCGATAAAGTCAGCAAATCTCTGAACGAATCACCCAAGTTAGAATATAAGTTCAACGAACTAAATGAAAGTGTCAAGTCAGAACCAAATTTTCTCAAAAGCATTAAGTCCTCACCAAAGCATCCTAAAAGATTCACTTTGAGAATCGAGGAAATCGCTTCAAGAAAGATCTAAGTGAAATTTTAACAATTGAAATCGTAAAGTCTAAACATTCATATCGACGTCTTGACCGCAGAAAGAACTTCAATTCAGCAAAAAAGAATTACGAGCAAGGTCGGGGTCGCCAGTTCATTCAGAAAACAATAACTTGTGTAATTGTTTATATAGACGGAAATTTGAAATCGTAGTCGATCATCGACCTCTGAATTAGCTGACTAATCCTTCTAGTGGATCAACCAAATTCCGTTTTATTTTAGAAGAATCAGATGCCTTATGCCTCCGATGGCAAAAGGATTGATCACCTGTTGTTGTCGAAGTGTTTAAACGTCCAGCAGAAAGTGTTGAGTTGAGACCACTTTCAGAAAAAGAATTTCTCAATTTGAAAAATCAACATTCAGAGGATTACAATGAAAATTCCACACATGTGATTTTTAACCAATCAGAACGTGTATTTCTGACAGATCACCATCGCAACGGATGAATTTTAGTGGAAATTTTTTCACGGTACCCAACAGCGAATTATACTGGAAATTTTTTTGACGTTTATAATGACAGAATATTATACTTGATGAAGACGAAAATTGATGTTGTTGGAAATAAACGCATTTGGTGTGGAATTTTCTTACCGAATACCACACGAGGTCAAATTAAATCCGGAAATTTTTTCTCACTCATGAATATTTTTAGAAAATTATCCCTCGTCTTCGACTCGGGATAATTTTCAAAATATTCATGAGCTCGAACAAATTTCCGGCAATAATTTGACCTCTAGTGGTATTACTAGTGAGAATTTAATATATTATGTAAATTCACAAATTATTTTCATTAACCAGGACATCCGATCAGCGTACGACTTAGGTACATCGTTGAAGGATACTGAAAAAAATAAGCGCAGAAAATAATATATTAGAAATGTTCCTCATAAAGCTAGCTAGCAATATAAAATTTTTGAATATGTTGACAAATTGTAAAAATGAAATTCTAGGAACATCCTTGAAGATTAACATAATAAGAGATGTAACGCGAATCGAAGACAGAGAACTAAGGCAAATTATTCTGAACGATTTTCATATGCTTCCAACCGGTGGACATGCAGGTATCGAACGCATGTTCAACAATATCAAAAGAGAGTATTTCTGGAATGGAATGGAATGGAATGGTTTGAGATCTGACGTTGAAATATTTGTGAGGAAGTGTGACGATTGTCAACGTCATAAACATTCCTTACCTAGGAAGGAACCTTTGGCAATCACCACCACCAAGCTTCGTCTGCTTTTCAAAAAGTTTTTTTAGATCTCGTAGGTCCATTACCTACGGATATCGAAAATAATAAGTAGGTATATTCTCTCTATTCAATGCGACCTGACCAAATTCGTAGAGTGTTACCCACTACCAAAAATAGAAGCAGAAACAGTTTCGAAATCTTTTATTCAAAACTTTGTTTTAAGGTATGATATACCTTCTGAAGTTGTTACAGACCAAGGCACAGAATTCTTATCAAGAATAATTAGTAAATCGTGCGAATTTCTCAAAATAAAGCAATTCAACAGCTCATCACCACGAAACACTAGGTGCGCTTGAAAATTCGCATAAACACTCAGGAGCATTCCTTCGTATGCAGGCAGCTAAGGAAAGTAACAACTGGAGTAATTGGGTTCCATATTGGTGCTTTTCATACAACAATACCGTGAACTCTTCAAATCGCTATACTCCTCACGAACTAGTTTTCGGAAAACCTAGTAGATTTCCACAAAATTTGAAAAGCCATGTAGATCCAATCTACAATTTTGACAACTATCCTCTGGAACTAAAATATAGGTAGCAAACGGCATGGAAAGATGCTAGAGAAAACTTGGTGAAGACAAAATTGAAAAGAAAAGAGAGTTTCGACAGAAATTGTAATGAAATGATTTATAAAGTAAGAGATAAGGTGCTCTTGAATAATAAGAACAGTGACAATAAACTTGCCCCCTTATTTAACGGTCCCTACGAAATAGTGGAAGTGCGAAACCCAAACATTATTGTGAAAACAGACAAGAACAAACTCAAAGAAGTTCACAAGAACAGAGTGAAACCGTATTTTTCATAACGAGTAATGATTACTAACCAGTGATTAGAATTAAAAGACTGCTGTAAATTTTAGATTAGAAAAAATAACGTATTAAAACTTTGTAGATGTAAGTTCCATTAAAATTATGTATTATGTATATATAGATTTTAAGCTATAGATAAGTCAAAATATTTTTATACTTTTATAGAAACATTTTTTTCTCTCAAAGAGGGAAGGTGTAGTATGTATCAGTAGGAACACTATGTATATTAGCGACATTGAGATGCAATATCTGTTACCTCGCTATTCGTCACACACGTGAGACGGTGTTAACAATAATGTATTTTGTTTTTTAATATTAATTGTTTAATATTATATCAAATATGCTATCGATTCCCAAGGTTGTTATGAATACAGTCACGTTGAACATCTTAAACAATCTTGGATATATAAACACTAACATTTTGCTAGAGAGAGCAGAGTCCCTAGTTGTTACGAATAAACCTTTGACGAGTGATTAGTGTATTATTCACCATCCCTCGACTGCATAACGATTGAGCGAACCTACCCTAGCTGGGTACGTTACACACTAAATTCCTATTTATTACAAACAGAGTCGTATCAGAGATGCTTGGACAAATTGAAACTGAGATTCCTCCCAAAGCATTCCTTCGGGCGCTGTGACGGACTAGTGAGAGACAAGCTGATGTCCACTGATATTCAAATCCCTTCTTGGTCCATCTGTGGACTTTTCACGCTTCCGTCTCTCGTCTTCGGACTCTTCTATTTGTAATTGGCCGGCCTAAAGCCAGGACTCCACGCACAAAATTCGGTAAAATAAAAAAGTCACGGATTCCGTCCATATATCACATTCAACGGACACAAACCTCGCAACCGTTCAACGAACCACCGCACAAGAAAACGACCCGTACTCGAACAAGGGTAGCGCCCGCCGGCTCGAAAGCGCGACAGTCGTTAGCGGTAACAGTTTATTAAACAATATCAAACGTGTAATCGCCATTTGATTTCTCGAATAGCTTCGCAATCTGCTCTTAACGGTCCGTTGAAATAGTGCGTTGCCGGCATCAAATTCGGATTAAATTACGAATCGTCCGATGTTTAACAATACGAATTAAAGGGCGGTCATTTGCGGGAGGTAAAGTTGAATTATTCGCACTTCGGCTAATGCGTTAATAATAATCGAATATTTGGCGATAATTTATTGTCGGCCGTTAGTGCAGAATGGTGAGTTTCGGGCCGCGTTTAGTTGGCGGTAAATATCTCGTTTTATATGCTGAAAATGATGTCGGCGGCGAATATGATCATTGCACTATATTAGTTACATAACGATAATTCGCTTCTGCTGTTAATGGGTAATTGGTTTAAATTATTTCACCAGGAGAACTTTCTATCAAACGCAGTGCTTCTTGAGTTATTCTTATATGACGTCACTTCCCTGTATTCCTCCTAGAAATTATCCACGTTGAAATTCACCCAAACGCGGGACTACCAAAGGATACGCATCCGCCGACTAATTGTCAAACAAAATAAGAGAGCGTCGTTCAAAGCGGAGTCCGCCGCCCCCTCCGCTTACCCCCCGAAACCGGCTTACACCGTACGAATACGAAAATTCTGAGGCGTTCCCGAAAAAGTGCCCCAGCACATACATACATACCGTTCCGAGTGCATTTCCACGAAAGTAAAACAATAATTACATCCTTTGTGCGGATGATATTAATTAGTAGAGTATCTCTAATTGCCGTCGGACAGGCAGCCGCGCAAAACAGGGTCCGAACCATATTTTACTTTGTTGTATATGTTTTTAGCGATATTCCTTCTTAGGTTTGAACCACACGTTTGTTTAGGGGATTACCGGGCAGCGTTGTAGAGTGCCTTGCGGGCCGTATTAATCCTATTATATTACGTATAATATAAGCAAAAAATATTCATCAGTATTAACATATTAAGGTTTACGTCCGGGCGAAAAAGCTCTTATTCATTTTCTCTCCCCCTCACGTTGTGTTTTCGTTTAAACAAAGCCGCCGGTATCTTCGGGTATTAAGAGATACTCCTGAAATGGTATAATTAATTTCAGTCATTGTTCGGTTTCGTTTTCTATTGTTTCGACGGGTTGTCTTGTATCGGTCAGTTGGAGGGGCTGTTGTAACGTCAGAGATGGGGGAGTTCTTGCTAGGTCATCCTTCTCTTCATCATAATCAAGTATCAAGGTGGAATTATGATGATCGAAGGATCTTGAAATATTCAGTGGCGGTCTAAAAACAATACGCTCTTGGTTAATTCACATCCCTTATCCATATTCGTGGTAGTAAGAATCCAAAAAAATAAATACTTTATGATATGTTAATATTCAAAGTTAGTTGCTCACTTGCCCTTCACATATGGGATCCAGTTAATAAAAAACCGTGATTTTATTCTTCATCAATGCAGGGACTTTCTGAAGGATTGAGTTTTTTCCATACTTCTCTACATTGAAAACTTGGCAGAAAAGCATTGCTTCACTAAAAATAACGAAAGTTTTCACGTAAAAAAGAGAGAAAAGAAAGAAGGGGGTAATATGGAAACATTTCATATTACCCTTACGTAATGTTGGTTGCCTATTGAGAGGCACCAACAGTTCAGATATATTATTCTATTTCCATTGCTGAACGAAGAAGCTTTTATTTGTTAGACTCATATCATTTCAAGACCTTGAGCATATCGTAGCTCATCTATCCAAAGTATGGACCAAAAGTACCGATGTATGCGATTCACAAACATTACTACGCGTACTTGCATGTTTTTGAGCGCTCGTACTACTTACACGAGGGCTATATCATTTCGTCACGATGTCTGTATTTTTCGAATTTTGAGCCGAAAATGGTCTCAATCGACTAGGTTCGACTCACTGATGACGAATCCTTCGGAAAATTTGAGTCTGTCCGTCCGTCCGGCCGCCCGTAAGCACGATAACTCTCGAACAGAACAACCTAGAGACTTGAAATTTTCAGTGTGGTTTAAGTTCTCAAATACCTCGGTTAAGTTAATGGGCCAAATTCCACTAGGGGTTCCGTAAATATGGCCGTTCGAAGTTTTGTTCTCCTGATTGCTTGGAAACTACAAATTTGATCGGGATGAAATTTTGCACCCAAATGGAGAATGAGGTGTTCAAGCTACATGAGAAATTTTGTCCAGATCGCATCACCAGAACCATAGAAATCATAGAAAATTGAAACTTTTAAACGGAAATGCCTAGGGACTTGATATTTTCAGGATAGGTGTGGATCTCGAATGTCGTGATCACGTTTATCTATAAGCAAAATTATATTAGGGGTTCCATAAATATGGTCGTTTGAAATTTAGTTTTCTTGAAAATTTCAAAACTACATATTCGATCGTGACGAAATTCTGTATACTGATGGAGAATGATATATTCAAGCTACATTTCTCCAGATCGCATGATCAGAACCATAGAAACCATAGAAAAACATAACTTTCGAACGGAAAGGCCTAGGGACTTTTCAGGATAGGTGTAGATCTGAAATATGGCGTTGACGTTTATCAATGAGCAGAATTATACTAGGGGTTCCGTAAATACGGTCGTTTGAAATTTTGTTTTCTCGATAATTTCAAAACTACGGATTCGATCGAGATAAAATTTCCTATTTTAAACGAAAATGATATATAAAAGCAACATTTTGTCCAGATCGCATGAGCAGAACCATAGAAACCATAGAAAATTATAACTTCCGAAGGGAAAGGCCTAGGAACTTGAAATTTTCAGGGTGGGTTTGGATCGCGAATTTCACGGTCACGTTCATCAATGAGCAAAATTAGACAAGGGGTTCCGTAAATATGGCCGTTCAAAATATTTTTTTCCTGATAATTTCGAAACTACTGATTTGATTGAAATGAAATTTTGCACCTAGCTGAGGAATAATGTATTCAAACTACTCGCAAAATTTTGTCCAGATCGCATCACCAAAACTTTAGATACCGTAGAAAATTCTAGCGAGTTATCGAAAAAAAATTGGTCAGCTGAAGCACTGACATGAAGTCTGGAGTTTCGCCTGAGTTTGAGAATTTTTTTAATAAAACTGGAAAATGCGAATCTACCTACAAGGTGGATGTACGAGCGCTCAAAAGCTCCTGACTTCACGGCAGTGCTTTTCGTAATTTTTTATGTGAGAATTCGCTCAAACTAGAATATCTACTATAAACTTCGACAAGACGAAATGTAAGTTGCCTATCGGAAGGCGAAAAATGTTCCAGTCGGTACTGCTCCACCAAAACTCCGCATTAATAATAAAATAATCATCTTTTATGAAATAATTAAACGCATCAAGCATATATATTCCATTGGTACCCAAGATCAGTACCAAGCTTCTATATATTTTCTTCATTGGTTGTCATTCAGATGGCGTAAGAAGTACCTGGGTACTATTTCTTTGGGACAACCATGAAGCTCTTGATGAACTCCCATCATTACGAGACGTTCAAGTGTTTTAAGGAAATATCGTGAGTCTTCTATCCATAGTATAAACTAAAAGTACCGAATTTATGCGATTCAGAAACAGTACCACCAGTACTTGCATATTTATTATGTGGGAATTCGCTCAAACTAGAATATTTACTATAAACTTCGACTAGACGAGATGTAAGTTGCCTATCGAAAGGCAAAAAATGTTCCAGTCGGTACTGCCCCACCAGAACTCCGCATTAAAAAAAAAATAATCATCTTTTACGGAATAATTCAACGTATCGAGTGCTCAAGAATCAAGCATAATATATTCCATTGGTACCCAAGATTAGTACAAAGGTTCTATATATTTCCTTTATTGGTTGTCATTTAAATGGCGGAAGAAGTACCTGTGGTGCTATTTCTTTGGGACAACTATGAAACTTTTGATGAACTCTCACCATTTCGAGACCTTTAAGTGTTTTGAGAAAATATCGTGAGTTTTCTATCCATAGTATAAACTAAAAGTACCGAATCTATGCGTTTCAAAAATAGTACCACTGGTACTTGCATATTCCTTGTGTGAGAATTCGCCCAAACGAAAATATCTGCTATATACTTCGACTAGACGAGATGTTAGTTGCCTATCTAAAGGCGAAAAATGTACCAGTCGAAACTGCTCCGCTCAAAATCCGCATCAATCATAAAATAATCATCTTTTATGAAATACTTCAACGTATCGAGTGCTCAAGAATCACGCATATATATTCCATTGGTACCCAAGATCAGTAAAGGGGTACTACATTTTTTCTATATTGGTTGTCATTCAAATGGCCTACGAAGTAATTGTAACACTAATTTTTTGGGTCAACTCTCATCGATTCGAGGCGTTTGTGTTTCAGGGACATATCGTAAGTCTTCTATTCATAGTTTTAACTAAAGGTACCGAATGTTCGCGTTTCAAAAAGAGAACCACCAGTACTTGCATATTT
The DNA here is from genome assembly GCA_963966015.1 of Aphidecta obliterata. Lineage (NCBI taxonomy): Eukaryota > Metazoa > Arthropoda > Insecta > Coleoptera > Coccinellidae > Aphidecta > Aphidecta obliterata. The sequence continues at coordinate 11,349,843 of OZ014434.1, read as the reverse complement.
ATTGTTTGGGAATTCTACTAGACGAGGTGTAAGTTGCCTATCGAAAGGCTAGAACTCCGCAATAGAATATCATCTTTTATGAAAAACTTCAGTACTCAAGGACACAAGGCGTCAAAACAACCAATGGTACCTACAATATATTTCGATGTTGAAAGTATCGACCTGAAATGCGCTTTAATAAGAAGGAGACATTAAGGAGTAAATATTTGGATGAAGTTATCAACGGCATCAACCAAAAAACGAATAACAAGGTTTTTATCTTTTATTTCTTCGAGGAATATTGCAACCTTTTTGTCTTAGTAATCAACGTATTCCACGGTGTGCTCCAAGTTCGAAGAGGTCATATGGAAAAATTCTTCTCTTTGAAAGGCGCCAAGAGTAGATACCATCAACACCATAGTATATTTCGGGGAAAGCATACTATTCCCTTGGCTCAACGAAGGAGCTTCTGTTGGACGGCCGTCATTTCGCGACTTTCAAGTGTTTTGAGATCATCATATCGTAGCTCTATCCATAGTATGGACCAAGAGTACCAAATGTATACGATTTAGGAACAGTACCACCAGTACTTGAATAATTAATGTGCGTGAATTTGCTCAGGAGAGCATAGCTACTATAAATTTCGACTTGACGAGATGTTAGTTGCCCATCAAAAGACGAAAAATGTACCAGTCGGTACTGCACCGTAGGAATTCTGTAGTAATAACAAAGAATCACCTTTCATGATATACTTCGAAGTATCGAGTACTCAATAATCACGCATTTATGTTTAATTGTTACACAAGATCGGTATGTAGATACTATTTTGTTTCGGAAGCAATAAAATTCGCAGTAGATGAATTTTGAACTGCCTAATTCAAGGCGCCAAAACTACCAATGGTTCGTACCTACAATACGTAATATTATTGATAGTGAAACTATCGACGTGAATACGTTGTGATGGAAAGGGGATATCGAATGGAAATTGTATCGAAAGTATTTTGCATAAATTGATAAATACGTTTATTGTTAAGTAAAATCCAGCATTACAGAATGACTGACTTATTGGTTGCCATCCGAATGGCGCAGAAAGGACCCTTGTCCGGTAGTACCATTTCCATGGCTCAACTATGAAACTATTTTTGAACCCTTATCATTTCGAGACGATGCAGAGTTTGAAGAGGAAATCATAAGTATTCTAATCATAGTATGGACTAAAAGTACCTACTGAATGAAGGTGTTTCAAGGATAGTACCACAAGTACTTGCATATTCATTGTGTGTGAAATGTGAATATTTTCTTCCATATAGGACCTTCGAGTAGACTAGATGTTAGTTGAAAGGCGAAAAATGTACCAGTCGGTACTGCTCCGCTTGATGAGCATTAATGATAAAATAATCATCTTTTATTCTTACTCAAACTATATTTTTTCGTAAGCAATAAATTTATCATTTTTTTTTTCTGGGGTCAAGATGAATTACGGACTGCCGTCTTCAAGGCGTCAGGACTGCCTATAGATCGTACAATAAAAGTACGTCGATTGATTCAGATTTTGAATCTATAGAAGTGTAAATAGAATTGAAATACCGCAAGTGCTTTGCATAAATCGATGAAGAAGTTTAGTGAGGTATCAACAAATCATAAGTAATCACATCGGATTGCAATATCCACCTTACATACTTGGTGCTAGATTGGTTGCCATTCAAATGGCGCAGAAAGAACCGGTAGTACCATTTCCAGAGCTCAACCATGAAGCTTTTATTGTACTGTCATCATTTCGATAGGTTAAAGTGTTTCAAGGGCATATCGTATAAAAAATTTAGAAAAGCACTGCCGTGAAGGCAGGAGCTTTTGACCGCTCGTACACCACCTTGTAGGTAGATTCGCATTTTCCAGTTTTAGAAATCAATTGAAGGAATTTTCGACAGCTGTCAAAAAAATTCTGAAACTTAGGCGAAACTCCAGACTTCATGTCAGTGCTTCAGATGATCAATTTTTTTTCGATAATTCGCAAGAATTTTCTACGGTATCTATGGTCTTGATGGTGCGATCTGGACAAAATTTTGCACTTAGTTTGAATATATTATTACTCAGCTAGGTGCAAAATTTCATTCCAATCCGCTCAGTAATTTCAGAACTATCACCAAACATATTTTTTGAACGGCCATATTTACGGAACCCCCAGTCTAATTTTGCTCATTGATGAACGTGACCGCGATATTCGCGATCCAAACCCACCCTGAAAATTTCAAGTCCCTAGGCCTTTCCGTTCAAAAGTTACAATTTTCTATGGTTTTTATGGTTCTGGTCATGCGATCTGGACAAAATATTGTTTTAATATATCATTCTCGATTAAAATACAAAATTTCATCTCGATCGAATCCGTAGTTTCGAATTTATCGAGAAACCAAAATGTCAAACGAGCGTATTTACGGAACCCCTAGTATAATTCTGCTCATTGATAAACGTGAACGCGACACTTCAGATCCACACCTATCCTGAAAATTTCAAGTCCCTAGGCTTTTCCGTTCGAAAGTTATGATTTTCTCTGGTTTCTATGGTTCTGGTCATGTGATCTGGATAAATGTAGCTTGAATATATCATTCTCCATTAGTCTACAGAATTTCGCCACGATGGAATCTGTAGTTTTAAAATCATCAAGAAACCATGATAACAATTATTCTCGATCTGAAATACTATTCGGGAAGCAAGAAGCAAAAAAGATATTTCAATAACTCCTGTTTCATAGAACCCTTAAAAACGGGCAAAAGCTAAAAAGGCATTGGCTTTGCTACTCACCAAGTAGTGGAATGGTTTATTGTATTGCTTGTAAACTGTTTTCCTCAGTAGAATCAAAATTTAAAACCGGAGTGAACGATTGGTCTAACATTACAGTCATTACACGATCATTAGATATGTACCAAGAAAGTAAAAATCACAAGCAGTTAATGTTAACATCGTTTGCTAGAAAGGAAAATAAGAACACCATTGACGAACAAATTGAGCAGCAAACCAAAAAGGAAGTCGCCTACTTTTATAAATTATTGCAAAGGGTTGTAGCAGTTTTAAAATGTTTGTGTCAGAGAGGCTTGGCATTAAGAGGGCATGAAGAAAAACGGGGCTCACCCAACAATGGCAATTTTATGGGAATTATCGAGTTAATTTCAGAATTTGATCCGTTCCTTCAGGAACATCTGGAAAAATGCCAATCTGATTCAAAAATATCAATTTCCTATTTGTCTAAAACTATCTATGAAGAAATAGTTGCCATAATGGGAAAACAAGTACCGAGTACAATTGTCAATCAAATAAATGAAGTCGATTCAGTATTATTCAATAATTGTAGATTCTACACCAGATTTGGCACACATTGATCAACTAGCCTAATTTTGCTCATTGATGAACGTGACCGCGATATTCGCGATCCAAACCCACCCTGAAAATTTCAAGTCCCTAGGCCTTTCCGTTCAAAAGTTACAATTTTCTATGGTTTCTATGGTTTTGGTCATGCGATCTGGACAAAATATTGTTTTAATATATCATTCTCGATTAAAATACAAAATTTCATCTCGATCGAATCCGTAGTTTCGAATTGATCGAGAAACCAAAATGTCAAACGAGCGTATTTACGGAACCCCTAGTATAATTCTGCTCATTGATAAACGTGAACGCGACATTTCAGATCCACACCTATCCTGAAAATTTCAAGTCCCTAGGCTTTTCCGTTCGGAAGTTATGATTTTCTATGGTTTCTATGGTTCTGGTCATGTGATCTGGATAAGTGTAGCTTGAATATATCATTCTCCATTAGTATACAGAATTTCGCCACGATGGAATCTGTAGTTTTAAAATCATCAAGAAAACTGAATTTCAAACGACCATACTTACGGAACCCCTAGTATAATTTTGCTCATACATGAACGTGATCACGACATTCGAGATCCACACCTATCCTGAAAATTTCAAGTCCCTAGGCGTTTCCGTTCGATAATTACAATTTTCTATGGTTTCTATGGTTCTGGTCATGCGATCGGACAACATTTCACATGTAGATTGAACACCTCATTCTTCATTCGAGTGCAAAATTTCATCTCGATCAAATCTGTAGTTTTCAAGTTATCAGGGGAACAAAACTGGTGGAATTTGTCCCATAAACGAACTTAACCGAGGCATTCGGGAACTGAACCCACACTGAAAATTTCAAGTCTCTACGTTGTTCGAGAGTTATCGTGCTTACGGCCGGACGGACAACCGGACGGACGGATAGACGGACGGACATACTCAAATTTTCGACGGATTAGTCATCAGTGAGTCGAACATAGTCGATTGAGACCATTTTCGGCTCAAAATTCGAAAAATACAGACATCGTGACGAAATGATATAGCCCTCGTGTAAGTAGAACGAGCGCTCAAAAAAGACAGTGAATGTAGTCTATTTCACTTCTAGGGAGAAAAAGCTGCTGCAGGCACATATTTTCCTCGTGTAACTGGGAAATACCTACGGTACCACAAATTTCAGTATTACAAACTTCAATTCGAATTTGGACATAAAAAAACGGATATCTCATCTTCTGCGACACGGTTCGGTTGGGGCCGATCAATTCCGGATAATCCCTGTTTGCCCGCCTTTTCGCTAAACCCGTGCATCGATTGCACACTTGACCGTAACCGAACATCTATCAGTATTGGACGACCGCAAAACGGCCATCGTCGGCGCCCGACAGAAGTACAAACATTTAGCAGGTTACCGTTAGGTAATAAACACATTAAAGCCCTGAAGTTTGTTTTGCGGAAAGGACCCGTCCGTCCGTCTGTGTGTATGTGGCCGAGACAACGTGTACATACAATCACGGCCCGTGATATCGTTGGTCGGATTGGGGGTTGGGGGGCGAGCGATGAGTCGATATCGAGGTTTGGGGGTTGGTGAGGTGGATGGGAATTAACAGATGAGGCTGTAGATGTGAACGGGCAATTATATTGGATTTCATGCATCTGATTGGAGCGGTTTGATATGATCGGATTAGGGGTTGAGGTCATAAGCATTAATTTTTTTTTTATAATTTGAAATGTTATAAGGGGAATTCTGATGAATTCTTGTGTATGCAGCTAAGGGGATTACGGCGTCAAATATTCCTGCTTTTTTTCACGATATCAATTTCTTGTAATCCAGAACCGGCACACTTCGACGGGGCCCCACGCACATTATAATATTACATCAATTATCAACGTCATATCTGCAGCAATATGCATTAAACAGACGGTGAAACAATACAATCCGCAATTGCACGGTATAAATTAACAGATGATATCCAATAGCGATACCCTACTGGTATTTCTACGGTTGTGTGAACCTGCCTTTGTGCGAGATCTATCGAGGCAAAAACTATACGGTTACTTTCTAGTCAAGGTGGCCGAGCAAGCACGGGATATATTGAGATTGATTTACTCAAGGAGATATTCTATACATCCTTTTTGTTCTGTAAGCAGGAAATAGATTCATCCGCGCCTGTCTATGTGAAAACGAAAAAATCGGGGCGGCCTGGTCGTTCTCATCGATGTTATCTCAAGATATTTTTCACTAAGATACAATGGAAGCTTTTTTGTGAAAACCTATTGAAATAATTTCTTATATTGAATGTTGCAGTTTGAAAGGATGAAATACGAATATTAGCCGCCGTATTGATAGTGCGACTAACACAGATATATCGAAGAAAAGACGATTGTTTACATTTTGAATTGACGCCAACATTCCCTTTGTTTTTGAACTGGTCGACTGGAATGCATATTGGTGCCCTTTTGTTGATAGTTTATATTGAATGTTGCTCTTTGAAAGGATGAAATAAAAATATTAGCCGCCGTATTGATAGTGCGACCAACACAGATCTATCGAAGAAGAGACGATTGTTTACATTTTGAATTGACGCCAACATTCCCTTTGTTTTTGAACTGGTCGACTGGAATGCATATTGGTGCCCTTTTGTTGATAGTTTAAATTGAATGTTGCTTTTTGAAAGCATGAAATAAGAATATTAGCCGCCGTATTGATAGTGCGACTAACACAGATATATCAAAGGAGAGACGATTGTTTACATTTTGAATTGACGCCAACATTCTCTTTGTTTTTGAACAAATGAAGAAAGGGACCCAATGGGCTATGAAATGAGGTGAATACGATTAAATACATTATCTTTCAACTTTACCACCCCTCTTTTGAAGGTTTTCAACGATATAAAGAAATTCATAAACATATTCCACCAGTCTGTGATGAATTTCATTTTCTGATATTTTTCATTAATTTTAGAACTTGGAACGGATTGGAAAGGAGAATACTTATAATTATTCACAAATGGAAATGAGCGTGAGTATTTCCAAAGATTTCCAAGTCTCACAATTCGTCGTGTTTCGGATGGAAATCACAACAGATATGTGTTGGATAAGGCATGGACAGAAATAAGCAATATAACAAATATAACAGGAGAGCTACAAAAACAATGTGAATAAAACATTGAGCCAATATTATAGCAATATCTTCTATATTTTTGTAAGATGAGATCATTTTATATTCTATTGAGTAGGCGCAACAACAAAAATTTGACGGAAATAAGCAATATTATAAATATACCAGGTGAGCTACAGAAACAATGTACATTAAACAGAAAACCATTATTATAGCAAACTCTTTTATATTTCTGTCAGATAAAAATATTTTATATTCTATCAACAGGTTGCAACAAAATATCAGAAAAAATATTTTATATTTTAAACCTCTACTTCCTATTTCCAATATTTCACTACGACTCCGGATTAATAATTCTCACAACTGCTTTCATAGATGCCCCACTATGTGCCCTCTGATGCCCGACTTGAGGCTAGTCTTGATGCGATGCTATAGTTTGATATTACTTCGAATTTTATCGGTCAGAAGCTTTTGCTGGCTTGCCTCAATTCATCGCCAGAGATCCCTGGTCAACCATAACTAACCTATGATCACTTCGACTTGAGGTGACATATTTCAAGGAGAGTGAGTGATTATACTGACTGAATCTATTCTTTTTGAGCGCTCGTACTACTTACACGAGGGCTATATCATTTCGTCACGATGTCTGTATTCATCAAATTTTGAGCCGAAAATGGTCTCAATCGATAGAGTTTGACTCACTGATTAGGAATCCGTCGGAAAATTCGAGTCTGTCCATCCGTCCGGCCGTCCGTAAGCACGATAACTCTCGAACGGAACAACCTAAAGACTTGAAATTTCCAGTGTGGGTTCAGTTCCCGAATTCCTCGGTTGAGTTAGTTAATGGGCCAAATTCCATCAGGGGTTCCGCAAATATGGCCTTTCAAAGTTTTGTGCCCCTGATTACTTGAAAACTACAGATTTGATCGAGATGAAATTTTGCAGTCAGATGTAAAATGAGGTGTTGAAGCTACATGTGAAATTTTGTCCAGGTCGCATGACCAGAACCATAGAAACCATACAAAATTGTAACTTTTGAACAGAAACGCCTAGGGATTTGAAATTTTCAGGATAGGTGTGGATCTCGAATATCGTGATCACGTTCATCTATGAATAAAATTATACTAGGGGTTCCGTAAATATGGTCGTTTGAAATTTAGTTTTCTTGATAATTTCAAAACTACAGATTCCATCGTGACGAAATTTTGTATACCAATGGAGAATGATATATTCAAGCTACATTTATCCAGATCACATGACCAGAACCATAGAAACCATAGAAAATCATAACTATCGAACGAAAAGGCCTAGGGACTTGAAATTTTCAGGATAGGTGTGGATCTGAAATGTCGCGTTCCCCTTCATCAATGAGCAAAATTTTACTAGGGGTTCCGTAAATACGGTCGTTTGAAGTTTTGTTTTCTCGATTATTTCGAAACTACGGATTCGATCGAGATGAAATTTTGTATTTTAATAGAGAATAATATATTAAACCAATATTTTGTCCAGATCGCATGACCAGAACCATAGACACCATAGAAAATTGTAACTTTTGAACGGAAAGGCCTAGGAACTTGAAATTTTCAGGGTGGGTTTGGATCGCGAATATCGCGGTCACTTTCATCGATGAGCAAAATTAGACAAGGGGTTCCGTAAATATAGCCGTTCAAAATATTTTTTTTCTGATAGTTTAGAAACTACTGATTGGATTGGAATGAAATTTTGCACCTAGCTGAAGAATGATGTATTCAAACTACTTGCGAATTATCGAAAAAAAAATGGTCAGCTGAAGCACTGACATGAAGTCTGGAGTTTCGCCTGAGTTTCAGAATTTTTCTGACAGCTGTCGAAAATTCCTTCGATTGATTTCTGAAACTGGAAAATGCGAATCTACCTACAAGGTGGATGTACGAGCGCTCAAAAGCTCCCGACTTCAGTGCTTTTCGTGATTTTTAGGTGAATAACTGAATCGATCACCTAGCCAAATGTGTCGTACTTTCAATTCAGTGTGCAGGAATCACGTTTGCCTATGATCACGAATCTAACGATATCGTCGACGTCAAATCTGAAAGACTTCGTGCAATTCGGATTCGGGATTCTACCCTCTGCTCACTGAATCAACACAAACAGTAGAACTCCCGGTAGGGATGGTTAGAATCCACTACATCTTCTCTATTCTTTTACTTCTATGTAGTCCTGTGAGGTGTTCTTTCTAACTTGTTGAGTCAGTGGCGTCCGTGCAGTAATGAGTATTGGGAATTGATTCCAAGTGAGTAGATTTAACTCACAACTCCTCAAAATGAATGATTCTGCCCATCTCTTTTATCGACAATATAAAGCCAAAGATCATGAGATTAACAACAAACGTCAATGCAGACAATATTTCATAAACTTCAAGGGATGGAATTACCGAATATTATATATTCTCGTCACCAGATTCTGAAAAATTCAAATTTCTACACATACGAAACAAATTTTGGGGGCAAAATGATGATCTTGATTATAGGAAAAAGTGCGCAAAAAAAATGAATATTTTAGTTCAATCGATAATTCAATATTTTAGGTGTCTCAAGTTTCAAAGTAAATGTCAATCCCAAAAATATCTCAGATTTTGGGCATACATTGAACGCAAGATGGCAAATTTAGTGTAATGCCCAACTATAATTTTATCCTTTTTTTTTGTGGAACATTTCTTTGAAGGAAATCTTATAGGTAGTTAAGTATATATACAGGGGTTTTTTTTAAGTGGGGCTTTTTTTTACAGGTGCTAGAACTCGTCAAAAGAGATCATTTTGCCGGAAGTTGATCATATAAAATATTCAATTTGAAAAGTGCAAGAAATTTTGGGCATCAAGATGTTAAGACAACTCTGGATCGTGTTATCCCTCTGTTAGAAGATCTGCCATGAATCACGATGCCATATGCATTCCAGCAAGTTAATAACTTGCTAGATTTTATCGCAATTTGTATATTCCCTTTCAACTTTTATTAGCAGATTTTTCCTGAACGGTATAATTTTTAAAGTTCAAACTAAGGAGAGGAAAAATTAATGATTTAAAAGGTCCTATGAAAAAATTAGGAAGTATTCCGATGAAATTGTTTACAGAAATTGTTCGAAATGGTCACCATTTGTTTGATGTGCACAAAGTCTTGCCCGGCGTAATAACGAATTATTACATGCAGCAACTATCACATCAGTTAGCTCAAGAATAATGTCACAGGCATTTTCAATGCGTTGTTTTAGTTCTTCAAATTTTCTAACTTCCCCCTACTTTCGAATTTCGTTATTTCTAATTCATTGATTATAATTTTTCATTGATTGACCTAACCTCACTCAACCTCAATTCTTTGAGATTTGTCCTCACTTGACCTAACCTAACGAACTAACAAATCCTGAGATCATTAAAATCATTAAAATATGAGGTGGGATACCTCATATTTTAATGATTTTTGCCATTTGAAACTTTTGGAATCAATTTATTCATCCTTTTCACACTCATACATCTGGTATAGTCCATTCTTCTTTATTTGAGCAGTCCTGGGTAATGTTGGCATCACAACAAACCAAGTCCAAATAGAGAGACACTCTGTCTTAGGATAATGAGTCGTATATCCACTTCGCAGACCATAATCTTTAAATTCCATCCAATAACGACCAACCGTGAGCGACTTTCACGAATCGAAAACATGTGCAAGAACATGAAACCAAGAACTTCTGCGGTCGCAATAAGTTTGATGCGAGGCAATTAAAGACGGTCCCCGAATTTGACGAATGCATACCGAACCTAATAAAACGATCATTCGACGGATAATTTACAGTCCGTCTCAAAGGACCACGGTTAAAATATTAATAATCCGTGATTTATGGAATATGAAGTTGTAAACGTTGTTGAGACGGTCTTATACGTCGGGTACTTCCCCGGCTTGGAAAATATCGATGCAGTGCATGGTGGAATGTCTTTGAATCGGACGAGAATAGATCGGCTAATTAGTGTGCTAATTGGTGGCGGTATTTGTCGGGTTTTTAGTTCAATTACGGTGGCTGCTGATGAGTCAGATATCTGTTGGCGTGTCGCCGGAGGGGTAATGGTCTGATCGGATCGCAAGAGGTTCGGGAGATGAAATGCAGCTTTTCGCATCTCTCGAATTTATGGGTTTGTGTGTGTGTCTTTGAGAACAGACGTCGTAAATATGAATGAATTTACTCAATTTTTTTCCAGGAACAGCATCTCCCTTTACTTTCTGTTCTGAACTGTCATAGCCTTCTTAGATGAAAGCCAGAAGCCCTACAAAAGTCGCATATCCTATTCTATCTAAAAAACCCTTTTAATAACTTTGTGCGAAGAAGTATTTCTAAATCGATTTCTTATCGGAGCTGGTATTCCCTAGGGTTCAGTTTATATCCAATATTATTCCATTCGACACTTTCTCGCTTAGTGTAAAGATAATAACTTTTTTTCATAACATAAACGCCACTCACCATCTTCAACATGTTCATTTCGAGAAGGTCAATACTAGAGACCCAACTTCATCGTCCAAACTCCCCTTTATAACAACCGTAATAAAAACTGCTAAAAGATTGTATTTCGCAGTTGTATTTTTTCCCTTCGTTCAATAATTAATAGTCCTTATTAATTATCGTTTTACGACTTTATTATTACTCATTATTTTATGGCGGTATAAATTTTTCGATATTGAGGGAGGGGTGGTCCGCTTCCTTCAGGACGACGTTTATGGCTTACGTTTAGTGCTTCGCTTCTGGCTTCCCGATCGGTGATGTTGGGTTTTTTTTTGCACGAAGGTTGCAAATTTGATGCATCTGTCTTCACTTCACATGTTCATTTCGCGTGATTCAGTCTTTGCTCGCAACTTCTTCGTTTCTGCAGTATCTGGAAATGAATAGAAGGGAGTTGAGATTTTACGAAAAAGTTAGGGGCAAATTTTTGGTCGAATGGGTGACATAGATTTTCTCTTCGAATAAATCGTTAAACTCAAACTGAAACAGGTATGTTATGTATTTGCATTTTTCCTTTGAAAATAATGAAAAATGAATGTGTACCCACTTGCTACAGAATAAATATAAATTTGTTAGCAAAGCTATATTCAAATTGAGATGAATTCTATAGGCACTGTATTTTTGAGCGCTCGTACTACTTACACGAGGGCTATATCATTTCGTAACAATGTCTGTATTTTTCGAATTTTGAGCCGAAAATGGTCTCAATCGACTATGTTCGAAAAGTCGAGAAACTTCAAACATCTATAGTCAATTCAGTAAATTCGACCAATTTATAAATTATTTTATTATTATATTTTCAAAGAGGGTTCAGATTATTCAAAAATAAGAAAAATATGAATTTGTTGAAATGATTTATTGTAGTATAGGTGAGTTATGTTTACGAAAAATGAAATGTATCAAGAATGTTACCTAGGAAATGAGATATTAAATAATATGGATGGAAAAAGCAGGCCAGTGGACAGTTGAGAGAGAAAACGTCAAGGTGAAAGATAATTTCAAAAAATGACGGAAAGCACTGTCGTGAAGTCAGGAGCTTTTGAGCGCTCGTTCATTCACCTTGTAGGTAGATTCGAATTCTCCAGTTTTAGAAACCAATTGGAAAGATTTTGACAACTGTCAAAGACTGAGGCGAAAATCCATACTTCAGTTCAGTTATCCACGTAGTTTGAATACATTATTTTCCATCTATGTGCTAAATTTCATTCCAATCCAATGGGTAGTTTCGAAATTATCAGGAAAAAAATTGTTTGAACGGCCATATTTACGGAACCCCTAGTCTGATTTTGCTCATTGATGAAAAAAATCGCGAAAATCGCGATCCGAACCTAACCTGGAAATTTCAAGTTCCTAGGCCTTTCCGTTCGGAAGTTATAATTTTCTATGGTTTCTATGGTTCTGATCATGCGATCTGGAAAAAATGTAGCTCGAATATATCATTCTCAATTTAAATACAAAATTTCGTCACGATCAAATCCATAGTTTTGAAAGTATCAAGAAAACTGAATTTCGAACGGCCATATTTACGGAACCCCTAGTCTAATTTTGCTCATCGATGAACGTGACCGCAACATTCAAGATCCACACCTATCCCGAAAATTTCAAGTCCCTAGGCCTTTCCATTACAAAGTTATAATTTTCTATGGTTCTGGTCATGCGAGCTGCACAAAATTTTGCATGTAGCTTGAACACGTCATTCTTCATCTGAGTGCAAAATTTCTCTCCGATCGAATCAGCAGTTTCGAAGTGATCAGGAGAACAAAATTTCGAGCGGCCATATTTACGGAACCCTTCGGCGGATTTCGCCCAATAACGAACTTATCCGCGGCATTCGAGATGCAAACCTACCCTGAAAATTTCAAGTTTCTAGAACATTCCGTTCGAGAGTTATCGTGCTTACGGCCGGCCGACCGGACGGACGGACAGACTCGAATTTTTCGACGGATTCGTCATCAGTGAGTTGAACTCTATCCATTGGGACCATTTCCGGCTCAAAATTCGAAAAATACAGACATCGTGACGAAATGATATAGCCCTCGTGTAAGTAGTACGAGCGCTCAAAAAGTGGGCAGAAAGATTGGTTTTGTAAGAAGAAAGGTATAATGAATGGTATTGGGAACTTTGTGAAGGGTAGATTCGTAGATTAAGTTGTTGGAGTTGGTTTGGTAAGTGAAGGAGAGATGGATATATTGAAACGGCGTGCTGCTTTTGGAAGAAGGAAAATTGAAACAGGAGATATTAGAACATATAGTGAGTGCACTCACCAATTGAACGTTATTTTAAAGTCTAGAAATATTAGTTATAGGTTCTTCTGATAGTTGGAGTTGGTTTTCAGAATAATATTGCTGATTATATTTTGTTGTGAAAAAAATTCTTTGTTTGTTCACCTTTAGAACTCTCCTTGAAATAGAGTCTCGGGAAAAAAACAAGAATACATAATTGAAACAAAATTCTGAATTCTTGAATATTGTTAGTGGTTTTTCGTAAATTTCAAAATTTATAAACTTGAACGAACCATAACAATATATGGCGCCCAACGCGTGGCTTGATTAAGGTGATCAGCTTGAATAAGATGATTATTGGTTTTAATGGTGTAAATAATTTGAATTTATTCTTCAGATTCATTATAATTTTTTTGATAAATTAGCATTTTCTTTCAAACGTGGAAACAAGGGGTAAAATTCTGTTGGGGGAAAAAGTCGAAACAGAATCAAATATGATGATGGGGGCATTAATGGACATGAATAAGAAATTATATGAAAAAATAAAAGAGGATTCAGAAAGAATGCATCATGAAATGAAGGAAGAAATGAAAGATGATACAGAAAGAATGAAACTGGACATGAATAAAAATATTGAAAGAATGGAAGAAATTTCAGAGAGATTAGAGATGAAAATAGAAGAAAATTCAAGGGAATTGAAGGAAATTAGAGAAAGAATTGATACAAGAAAAAACAGACTTCAGAAGAAAATTGAAGAAGAAATAATTGGTTTAGAGAAAGACAAAGAACTTACAGTAATAATAGAAAATGCAGAAGAAAATATAAAATTGAATGAAATTAATATGCAGAAATTACAAGACCCATAATCGAAGAAAGAAGAAAAATGCTTTTAAATCTAATTATGACAAGAAAGAAACTAAAGAGGATAGTTCTGGAACAAAAATAGGGAAATATTGTGTTGGAAATATTCATAGAATAGATAATTATACATCCAGATTCAAGAAGGGGGATATCAAGTTGGAATACAAGAAGCTAGGCAAAATTGAGTTAATACACAAAGAAATACATAAATATGATAGATAAGTATTTTAAAAAAATCAAGGATATACTAAAATTTCATGAAAAACATTTGGAAATGATTCATAATATGCTATATCAGCCTACAGAGAAAAATGAAGAATTTCCGCCATCTGATGAAGACTGTCCACGTACCCTCATCGAGACATTTGAAAACAGAGTTATGGCCGCTTCTCGTGACGTCTTCAGCACCCTTGGCTCAACAAAATTCCACCTGGAAGTTATGAATGAAAACTTTCGTTCACTGTGGCCAGTGAGACGTATTTGAAGGAAATGGGGTTGGTTTTTGTAATATTTGCATTAATAAACGTTCTTGTGAATTTGACAGATCAAGACCTTCATTATCGGCCCTTGCCTCGAAATATCCGTGCTGCCATGTCCCTGTCAAGGTCGAAACTTTCGAAATGACTCATAAATCCTCCCTGATTTCACGCTCCAACCACCCTCAACCTTTCGAAACCCACGTTATACCGTTTGGGGATGGAAATTTGCCAAATCAAAAAGTAATAACGCCGCCTTCGGGTTGCTCGATACGTATTTTATATATATGTAGATAATGGCCCTACAGGGACCAGTGGAAAACGACGCGAGTCCGTTGATGTAGCCTTACGTCCTCCCTACGTGAGATTGCTGGGGACTCTGAGGAGTTGGGACGCATCAGGGTAGTCATAGAGGTGTAAAATAACCTGTTACGCATCGGTGGTGAAGGTTATGGGATCCGGGGAATCGAAGAAGCAAATTAGGGATCCTTGCGGTTTAAAAATAGGATTTTGTCGTCCTCATAAGTTTTAGCATCTTCAAATTGGTTTTCTAAGCCAGATTCCTCCAGATACTTATGCCATTATTATTTTAATGTCAATTCTTATTCTTATTTTAGATTTGTCAACCTTTTGTTTCCAAAACCGTTAAAATTATTGAAATCTGCAATACTTTATGATTTAAAACAAACCACAGTCATTGCGATGTCCTTTTATCGTAACGGTACATTCACCAATGGTCAATGGATTTATTCTTTTAAGTAGTGTGCTGCAAAAATATTGGCTCATCAGAAATGTTGAAAAACATATTTTACAACAAACGGAGAAGAATTCATAAAAGCCTGGTGAAAAACAGGGGGACATTTCGAAAATTTAGTATCAATCTGATAAACCATTCCAAAGATATTCGATGAATTCTCTTCAAAATTCTAGAAAGGACTTGAAACAACTGGCGAAAAGCACTGACGTGAAGCCAGGAACTTTTGAGCGCTCGTCCGTCCACCTTGTTGGTAGATTCGCATTTTCCAGTTTTAGAAACGAGTTGAAAAAATTTTTGACAGCTGTCAAACTAAGGCGAAACTCCAGACTTAACGTCAGTGCTTTAGGTGGTTTTTTTTTTCGATAATTCGCAAGAATATTCCATATATATTGGTCTTGGTAATGAGTTCTGGGCAAAATTTCGCCGTAGTTTGAATACATTATTCTTCATCTATGTGCAAAATTTTTGCCAATCCAATCAGTAGTTTCGAAATTATCAGGAACAAAATATTTTGAACGGCCATATTTATGGGATCCCTAGTCTTATTTCGCTCATTGATGAACATGACGCGACATTCGCGATCCAAAAATACCCTGAAAATTTCAAGTCCCTAAGCCTTTCCTTTCGAAAGTTATAATCTTCTATAGTCTCTATGATTCTGGTCATGCGATCTGGAAAAAATGTAGCTTGAATATATCATTCTCCATTGAAAGACAAAATTTCGTCACGATCGAATCCGTAGTTTTGAAATTATCAAGAAAACTAAATTTCAAACGAACATAGTTACGGAACCCCTTGTCTAATTTGGCTCATACATAAACGCGATCAAGACATTCGAAATCCACACCTATCCTGAAAATTTCAAGTCATGAAAATACAGAAATTGTTCTATGTACACAAATTCTTGCCCGGCGTAATAACGAATGCAGTAACTATCACATCAGTTTGCTGACGGAATGATGTCACCAAAATGTTCAATGCTGAGTTCTTTCGCACTATTCACCTCACCGTCACTCAAAGACCTATGTTTTCAAATGACCCCAAAGGAAGAAATCACAGGGGTCAGGTAATATCTACACATTCAGATATCAATACGAACCTAAGTCAGATCCGGGTTGACAATTTCACAGATTCGCGGGTAACTTTGATTTCAAAATACTCAGCCCTGGCGAATATTTTATATAAACGATTTTTGGTATATTGACTAATTTTGATGAGTTCTATTGCTGGTCAAAAAAAAATCCCACATCTGAAAACAACCTGTATAGTTCAATTTTGATATCAACTTGAGTCAACTTCTTTTAGAAGAAATCCAATTATTACGAAAAATGATGTGATGTGATAATCTATGGATTATATCGACGAGGCAAGAAGATGGACCTTATATTCATAAAGAAATATTGAGAGTGAAGGAATTTCGTTGGCATTTATAACTTCAGACATTCGTTGTAATGAAAAAATTACGAAAAGCACTGCCGTGAAGTCAGGAGCTTTTGAGCGCTCGTACATCCACCTTGTAGGTAGATTCGCATTTTCCAGTTTCAGAAATCAATTGAAGGAATTTTCGACAGCTGTCAAGAAAATTCTGAAACTTAGGCGAAACTCCAGACTTCATGTCAGTGCACGTAGTTTGAATACATTATTCCTCAGCTGGGTGCAAAATTTCATTCCAATCCAATCAGTAGTTTCGAAACTATCAGGAAAAAAATATTTTGATAGGCTATATTCACGGAACCCCTAGTCTAATTTTGCTCATTGATGAACGTGACCGCGATATTCGCGATCCAAACCCACCCTGAAAATTTCAAGCTCCTAGGCCTTTCCTTTCAAAAGTTACAATTTTCTACGGTTTCTATGGTTCTGGTGATGCGATCTGGACAAAATATTGTTTGAATATATCATTCTCGATTAAAATACAAAATTTCATCTCGATCGAATCCGTAGTTTCTCGAAATTATCGAGAAAACAAAATTTCAAACGACCGTATTTACGGAACCCCTAGTATAATTCTGTTCATTGATGAAGGGGAACGCGACATTTCAGATCCACACCTATCCTGAAAATTTCAAGTCCCTAGGCTTTTTCGTTCGAAAGTTAAGATTTTCTATGGTTTCTATGGTTCTGGTCATATGATCTGGATAAATGTAGCTTGAATATATCATTCTCCATTAGTATTCAAAATTTCGTCACAATGGAATCTGTAGTTTTGAAATTATCAAGAAAACAAAATTTCAAACGACCATATTTACGGAATCCCTAGTATAATTTTGCTCATAGATAAACGTGATCACGACATTCGAGATCCACACCTATCCTGAAAATTTCAAGTCCCTAGGCGTTTCCGTTCAAAAGTTACAATTCTCAATGGTTTCTATGGTTCTGGTCATGCGATCTGGACAAAATTTCACATGTAGCTTGAACACTTCATTCTCTATTTGAGTGCATTTGAGATGAAATTTTGCACTCAAGTGGAAATGAGGTGTTCAAGCTACATGTGAAATTTTGTCGCATCACCAAGACCATAGATACCGTAGAAAATTCTAGCGAATTATCGAAAAAAAATTGATCAGCTGAAGCACTGACATGATGTCTGGAGTTTCGCCTAAGTTTCAGAATTTTTTTGACAGCTGTCGAAAACTCCTTCGATTGATTTCTAGAACTGAAAAATGCGAATCCACCTACAAGGTGCATGAACGAGCGTTCAAAAGCTCCTGCCTTCACGGCAATTTTTTTTTATAATTTTTTATTTCAATTTCTTGAAACGTTGAGAAATATGACCATGTTTGATTTCCATAACCATTCCCCAAATTAATATTTAATATTTTTTTTCAATTTCTGTTATTGAAAAAGTCATCATCCACTGGGTCAGATTTTACAAGCAGAAAACTAAAAAACACCCTTTCATTGGTGTTTTTTCGGAATTACAAGAAAAGTAATCACCCCCACACTCGCGGTTTTATTCTACGATTTTTGTCATAAAATGAACCTTTATCTTCTCTATTCCTTCTTGTAACCTTCAAAATGGTAAAAACTATATTCTCGTTATTATGGTGGTAGTACCATCAAAGATTGAATCAAAACCAAATATAATCCAGAGACAGACACAAGGACTCAATTTTTGATGTGTAAATCACAACTGTTATTCTATGGTCACCGTCGAAATTCTTCGGTACCAACATAATACCCATTCATAATAACCTCTTGAAACCCACTCATTCATGCAAACCACGTCAACAATCAAACTTCCACATCTGATCCAGACAAATGCCATTAATCTATCTGCCCGAAAATCTCCACCAACAGTCCAATCCGGTACGGACAGATGGTACGTGCCCCGAAAACCAACGTCGCAATTAACGAGAAAAAATTGTATATATAGGTAATTCTTGGGGATCGAGTCGGTACACGGAAAAATGTCCATCTTTGGATATTACTTTTTACTGCCGCGGATACATCACCGAATCCTGCTTCCAAGAATCCCGAGCACGGTATAATTTCTATGAATTCCGGTTAGATCTGGCGGAGATACCGAGTAGGTAGTTTGTCTCCGAGATGCTTTGATTTGGTGGAGCTGACGGTTTTACGGCCGTCGAAACTGCCATAGATGGTTTCGATGGAATCGAGTAATGCGTGGTTAGCTGGAAGGTATCGATTACAGTGCACGATAAAAATGTCAGTGAATTTGCGTAATCCGTGTAATCGTACTCTATGACTATAGTCCATTTAAGAATTATTGACATCGAAGCAGGCCATGAACGTCCAGCCGGAGCTTTATTTCTGGTTACTAAAAAGTAACTAAATTTCATCATAGAAATGGAACATAAATATAACCTAGAAAAGTGTTGAGTATACGAATTATTATTTATTGCTCGGTGTTGAATACTTTAAGAAAGTCAATTTTTATTTTCATTCATTAAAACTGTCCATGAATTATTGAAAATATTATAATTGATGAGCAATTTTACAATTATTCAGTATACTTTTGAATTGGGAACAATATAGCATGTGTATTAGCAGAGGGAATGTGTGCAGGATACCATACAGTATAAGTATAATAAATAAACTTAAAATATCTATGAATGATACAAGAGCAAAGATAAAAATATCCTTGAAAACATTGTTTCCGCGTAGTGTAGTGATTTGGATGTGTTTATTGAATAAGCTGACATAATCCTATTGATGGGCATCTTTTCGCAAGGAAGGAGTCAATTTTTGAATAAACCATTTATGAAATAATTCGCCATTCATAGTAATCCTTATCATTACTACCACTGTCAAGAATCGGATCACATCCAGGTAAAAATCCATCAATTGTTCCAGCATTCAAAATAGTGCACCTTCTGCCTTTACCCTTGAATATACTCAGCATACCTTTTGGATTCTTTTTTAGTGTCCACTGACGAATTTGAATACCGTTTTCGAATATCCAAATTTCATCTAGATAAATGAATTTTACGTTTTGTTCCATGTATTCTCGGTATTTATCATAATATCGTACTATTTTTATTATATTTTTCTGTTTATCAATAAGAATTTTCCTTCAATCAACTTTTTTGTATTTGTATCCAATTTTTGTATGATATAATATAATGTTGACTTCGATCAATTGAAATCTAGGTGCTCTTTGGCCAGTTCGAAAAGAATATCTAAACTGATATATTCATTGTTTTTGATTCAAGCAAAAACAAAGTCATTCAATGTCTCTTTGAAGGAATAATCGTATCGCACAGGTTTTCTTCCACTGCTAATTCCAGGCTATAATAACATGCTAATATTCTACGGACAGGGCTTGGTGAAATCTGAAAATTTAAGAGACATTGATCAATCAGAATACACTTTGAGTCGGTGAATAACAGTTTACCTGAAACACTAGCGGAAATATATGCCAAATCTTTGAAAAACTCGAAGTAACACCGACAGACTGCCTGGCGTTCTCTTGTTAGGCGCGATGTATCCTGGTCAATTCCAGCCAATTTAATAGCATAAGACAAAAAATACTCAAATTCAGAGCAAATTTTTATAATTACATATTCACCAATATCTTCGATAAAATCATCAAAGCAAGATTTCTATGGGTAATGTTAGTGCTATTCCTATACCAACCTGAATTTAGCAACCCAAAATATTACTAAATAGTCTATTACCAACTTAAATTCGATTTTTCACAGCCAACCGAGATGTCAATAATTCTTAAACGGCGTATATATACCTCGATCTCCTTCTTCTCCTTCTAACCAACAAAATGAATTGTGGTGCCTTACGCGGAAATTGCCAGTTTGACAACATTTCTTTATCCTAACAACCCCTAGAATTTATGGTGGAGGTGACACCCTGTAGATACCTTCTATACATATCTCCACCGTCGGACATAACGACGTACCCGTTAAACTATCTCCGAACTATCGAATATTCGGTATGCTAACGGCCAGTCTAATTGTTAGACAGTTGGCGGCAGTGCGTCACACTACGTCACGTGGCCGTATCGCCTGTCACCCACCTATTGACATGTATATTAGCGGTTTGATGGCGATATACGGAGATCTCCCGAATTAACGGGGATGTTCAATTCGTTATACCACCCTCAGGATGTTCTAGTAACATAAGCACGGGTACCACAAATCACTCCAGGTTCCATTAGGGTTAGAATTCCAATCTGGAAGCATACATAATGTCTGCAGATTGAGAGGGTCATTGAATTGATAATGCCGAATTATGTGAGCTGCATTGATTTGATTCACGATCAACGTGTTTTGACCGGCTATGACGTTCGAAGAAGCTACAGTTAACTGAGGAAGATGTTGACGGAGAGCGTCCAGGAAGAATTACGCATTTGAGCAATACAGTTTGGAACAGTCAACAATATTTTTTGAGCGCTCGTACTACTTACACGAGGGCTATATCATTTCGTCACGATGTCTGTGTTTTTCGAATTTTGAGCTGAAAATAGTCTCAATCGACAGAGTTCGACTCACTGATGACGAACCCGTCGAACATTTCGAGTCTGTCCGTCTATCCGTCTGTCCGGCCGGCCGTAAGCACGATAACTCTCGAACGGAACAACCTAAAGACTTGGAATTTTCAGTGTAGGTTCAGATCCCAAATGCCTCGGTTGATTTGATGAAATTTTGCACTCAAATGGAAAATGAGGTGTTCAAGCTACATGTGCAATTTTGTCAAGATCGCATGACCAGAAATAGAAACCATAGAAAATGGTAACTTTTGAATGGAAACGCCTAGGGACTTGAAATTTTCAGGATAGGTGTGGATCTCGAATGTCGTGATGACGTTCAACTATGAGCAAAATTATACTAGGAGTTCCGTAAATATGGTCGTTTGAAATTTAGTTTTCTTGTTAATTTCAAAACTACAGATTCGATCGTGACGAAATTTTGTATATCAATGGAGAATGATATATTCAAGCCACATTTCTCCAGATCGCATGACCAGAACCATAGAAACCATAGAAAATCATAACTTTCGAACGGAAAGGCATAGGGACTTGAAATTTTCAGGATAGGTGTGGATCTGGAATGTCGCGTTCACGTTTATCAGAATTATACTTGGGGTTCCGTAAATACGGTTTTTTGAAAGTTAATTTTCTCGATAATTTCGAAACTACGTATTCGATCGAGACAAAATTTTGTATTTCAATGAAGAATGATATATTCAAGCTTCATTTTGTTCAGATCGCATGACCAGATGGATAGAAACCATAGAAAATCATAACTTTCGAACGGAAAGGCCTAGGATCTTGAAACTTTCAGGGTAGGTTTGGATCGCGAATGTTGCAATCACTTTCATCAATGAAAAAAATATATCTAGGCGTTCCGTAAATATGGTCGTTCAAAATATTTTTTTCCTTATAATTTCGAAACTACTGATTGGATTCGAATGAAATTCTGCACATAACTGAAGAATAATGTATTCAAACCACATGCCAAATTACGTCCAGATCGCATTACCAAGATCATAGATATCATAGAGAATCTTATCGAAAAGCTAAAGCACTGAAGTCTGGAGTTTCGCCTTAGTTTGAGGATTTTTTTGACAGCTGTCAAAAAAATTTCAATTTGTTCCTGAAACTGGAAAATGCGAATCTACATTCAAGGTAGATGTACGAGCGCTCAAAAGCTCCTGACTTCACGGCAGTGCATTTCGTAATTTTTTTTTGAAATACTACAAATCCGAAAGTACATCAAACATAACAACACAAAAACTGAAGAATTAACGAATGTAATGTCCCATAAATATACTTCAACGATCGCCGTCCACGGCACTGCGATCTCAACCCTAGGAGCCTTGAACGTATTATTCGAACCCAACCAAGGCCACCACCCACAAGCACCAATTGAAGATGACTCAAAAATATAATTAGAAGCTAATTGAAAAAAAATTATTATAAGAAGCACTGCCGTGAAGTCAGGAGCTTTTGAGCGCTCGTTCATCCGCCTTGTAGGAAGATTCGCATTTTTCAGTTATAGAAACCAATCGAAGAAAATTTTCACATCTGTCAAAAAAAATTTCAAACTTAGGCGGAACTCCAGTCACTCACGTCAGTGCTTTAGGTGGCCAATTTTTTTTTTCGATGATTCGCTTAAATCTTCTAGGGTATCTTTGGTCTTGGTATGCGATCTGGACCAAATTTCGCCTGTAGTTTGAATACATTATTCTTCATCTATCGCAAAATTCAATTTCAATCCAATCAGTGGTTTCGCAATTATCAGGAAAAACATATTTTGATCGGCCATATTTACGGAACCCCTAGTTCAATTTTGCACATTGGTGAACGTGACTACGACATGCGAGATCGACACCGATCCTGAAAATTTTAAGTCCCTAGGTCGTTCCGTTCGAAAGTTATAATTTTCTATGTTTTGCTATGGTTCTGGTCA
Source organism: Aphidecta obliterata (assembly GCA_963966015.1). Taxonomy (NCBI): domain Eukaryota; kingdom Metazoa; phylum Arthropoda; class Insecta; order Coleoptera; family Coccinellidae; genus Aphidecta; species Aphidecta obliterata. The sequence continues at coordinate 11,326,683 of OZ014434.1, read as the reverse complement.
TGCGATCTGGACAAAATGCAAGTGCAAGTAGCTTGAACACGTCATTCTCCATCTGAGTGTAGAATTACATCTCGATCGAATCAGTAGTTTCGAAGTAATCGAACAAAATTTCGAACGGCCATATCTACGGAACCCCTGGTCGAATTTTGCCCATGAACGAACATGAACGCGGCATTCGAGATTCGAACCCACCCTGAAAATTTCAAGTTTCTAGGTCGTTCCGTTCGAGAGTTATCGTGTATACGAACGGCCTGATTGACGGACAGACCAGAAATGCAAAAATTAGAAAACTGCTGATAATTGTACCAGAATATGAAACTCATTCTATGGGATAAAGAGCAGGCATACTGGATATTGCAATGAACAAAATTATAAACACAAGCAGAAGTAATCGAGGACACTCATCGGACCACTCCCCCATTCAAAATCACAATTGATGGAGGAGAAACCAAACAAGAATGAATCATAATTGGATTAAATTTGAAGAAATGTTGAGAACAACAACAACAAAATTACGAAGAGCACTGCCGTGTCTGTGTTTCAGCTGACCAATTTTTTTTCGATAATTCGCTAGAATTTTCTACGGTATCTAAGGTCTTGGTGATGCTATCTGGACAAAATTTCGCACGTAGTTTGAATACATTATTCCCCACCTAGGTGCAAAATTTCATTCCAATCGAATCAGTAGTTTCGAAATAATGATCAAGAAAAAAATATTCTGAACGGCCATATTTACGGAACCCCTAGTCTAATTTTGTTCATTGATGAACGTGACCGTTAAATTCGCGATCCAAACCCACCCTGAAAATTTCAAGTTCCTAGGCCTTTTCCTTCGGAAGTTATAATTATCTATGGTTTTTATGGTCCTGGTCATGCGATCTGGACAGAATGTTGCTTTAATATATCATTCTCCTTTGAAATACAAAATTTTATCTCGATCGATTCAGTAGTTTCGGAATTATCGAGAAAAAAAAATTTCAAACGACCGTATTTACGGAACCCCTAGTATAATTCTGCTCATTGATGAACGTGAACGCCATATTTCAGATCTACACCTATCCTGAAATTTTCAAGTCCCTAGTCCTCCCCGTTCGAAAGTTATGATATTCTATGGTTTCTATGGTTCTGGTCATGCGATCTAGAGAAATGTAGCTTAGCATACAAGATTTCGTCACGATCGAATCTGTAGTTTTGAAATTATCAAGAAAACTGAATTTCAAACAACCATATTTACGGAACCCCTAGTATAATTTTGCTTATAGATGAAAGTAATCACGACAGTCGGGATCCACACCCATGCTGAAAATTTCATGTCTCTAGGCGTTTCCGTTCAAAAGTTACAATTTTCTTTGGTTTCTATGGTTTTGGTAATGCGAGCTGGACAAAATTGCATGTAGCTTGAACACCTCATTTTCCATTAGAGTGCAAAATTTCATCTCGATCGAATCTGTAGTTTCGAAGTAATCAGGAAAACAAAATTTCGAGCGGCCATATGCACGGAACCCTTCGGCGAATTTTGCCCAATAACGAACCCAACCGCATTCGAGATTCGAACCTACCCTGAAAATCTCAAGTTTTTAGGACATTCAGTTCGAAAGTTATCGTGTATACGGCCGGACGGACGGACTCGAATTTTTCGACGAATTTATCATCAGTGAGTCGAACCTTGTCGATTGAGACAATTTTCGGCTCAAAATTCGAAAAATACACACATCGTGACAAAATGATATAGCCCTCGTGTTAAGTAGTACGAGCGCTCAAAAATGAAAGAAAACAGAAGCGAAGACCGTGAACAGAAACTAGAAAATTAAATAAAAAAATACAGGAAGCAATAGAAAAACAACAACAAACCTAGAAACAAACGTAGAGAAACACAAACTACTGGATGAAATCAAAGACCTCATTTTACTGAAGAAAATAGCAAGAAAAGGATACCAACGGACACGAAGGGGCAGAGCAGATAATACATTAGAAGAAAAGAACAACATAATTATCGAATACAAGAATAAAGCTTAGATGTCCGCAGAAATTCTATACCTAGGAACAATTCAAACTTGATGAGGAATATAAAACATTCTAAGAATTACTAGGCAAATTACAAATTCGATGAAGTAAACGAAGACAAAATCAAGATAATCAAAATCAAATAGTAACTTGGACGTCAACAAAGCACATGGAGTAGACAAAATCGCAAACAGAGCACTACCTGAAATTAAGATGGATAAATTGAAAAAATATATGAAATACAATTACGAACCGGAAAAAAACAAAAAACAACCGATATAACAATAGACCCATAAGCGTACTTTAAGGCCAAAAAGCAGAATAAGTAATTCAAGAAACACTAAAGAATCCATTGAACAAGATGAAATCATTCCAGGAACACAAATAATAAGAACTAAAGAAAATAATGTTTCAAAAAATTACGAAAAGCACTGTTGTGAAGTCAAGAGCTTTTGAACGCTCGTTAATCCACCTTGGTAGGTAGATTCGCGTTCTCCAGTTTTAGATACCAATTGGAAAAATTTTGACAGCTGTCAAAGAAAATTTAAAACTAAGGCGAAAATCCAGACTTCACGTCTTTGCTTTGGGTGACCAATTTTTTCTTCGAATATTCGCTAGAATTTTCTACGGTATCTATGGTCTTTGTAATGCGATCTGGACGAAATTTTCCATGTAGTTTGAATACATCATTTTTCATCTATGTGCGAAATTTCATTTTAATCCAATAGGTAGTTTCGAAATTATCAGGAAAAAATAAATTGAACTGCTATATTTACGAAACCCCTAGTCTAATTTTGCTCATTGATGAACGTGATCGCGATATTCGCGATCCGAACCTATCCTGAAAATTTCAAGTCGCTAGGCCTTTTCGTTTGAAAGTTATAATTTTCTATGATTTCTATCGTTTTGATCATGCGATCTGTAAAAATGTAGCTCGAATATATCATTCTCAATTTAAATACAAAATTTCGTCACGATCAAATCCATAGGTTTGAAATTATCAAGAAAACTGAATTTCAACCAACCATATTTACGGAACCGCTAGTCTAATTTTGCTCATTGATAAACAAGATCGCAACATTCGAGGTCCACACCTATGCTGAAAATTTCCTTTTCATTACAAAGTTATTATTTTCTATGGTTTCTATAGTTCCGGTCATGCGAGCTGGACAAAATTTTGCATGTAGCTTAAACACGTCATTTTTCATCTGAGTGCAAAATTTCATTTCGATTGAGTCAGTAGTTTCGAAGTTATCAGGAAAACAAAATTTCGAGCTGCCATATTCACGGAACCCCTGGGCGAATTTCTCCCAATAACGAACCTAACCGCGGCATTCGAGATTCAAACCCACCCTGAATTTTTCAAGTTTCTAGGTCGTTCCGTTAAAGAGTTATCGTGTATACGGCCGGACAGACTCGAATTTTTCGACGGATTCGTCATCAGTGAGTCGAACATAGTCGTTTGAGACCATTTTCGGCTAAAAATTCGAAAAATTCAGACATCGTGACGAAATGATATAGCCCTCGTGTAAGTAGTACGAGCGCTCAAAAAAGCATTATTGACTCTTTCTACTAGTTTATTGAATTTTGAGATTGAGTTCTTGAAATTTTGGCAGCCCAAAGAATTGGAGTCTAAATTTAATAAAACGCCTCCCTAACTGAGCCGAGACACACACGTCCAGTCGACTAATTACTGGCAAACCTCACAATGCCTCTTCCACATGAATACAAGTTGTAACATTACCCAAAATTCCCTACAATCGGATCGCAGACGACAGAATGACGTTCACGATGTCCCACAAATCATAGTATGCCACGCCGTCCAAGTATAATTGTCCTGCGGTATTGTCCGCGGACAGACCGACAGACGGAGGCATAGAGAAAGGGCGAAGGGGACATAGAATGGCAGATATCAATAACCATTACGTTATCGGACTGTGTGTACACCGGGTTGTAAATCAATTTACGCAATTGGAGATGTAATTGTGCAATAACACGTGACATATATATTGTAACTGTATGCATGTAGCTAATTCGAATTGATAATGCCATTGACAGGGACGATGCGATGCCCGGTGATGAAGACGTCCGCAGGTCACCTATACAGCGCGTCCCTTGAGGGTGCTAGCTATGAATTTATCATCACAAGAGAGATTTCTCGAATCTACTAGTCCAGGACTGGTTCGGAACCGAAATACCAGAACGAAGAATATTCTCCTATTCCAAAGAGTTTTATTATTGGAGTTCTAGATGAACCAGAAACATGCAAGCACACCCATGAATGTCGAAACGATTCCTGAAATCTCTTCAGCCGGCAACTCCACAACAATTCATCAATGAGACAGTTCTCCTCAAAAGAAAATCTATGAATTATATAAGCTTTATTCCTTTCCTGTCGGTGGATATTTTATCGGATAAGGAGGCTCTTTCCGTCTGTCAATAGCTAAGCCTCGAATTTACGGTCGTTTTATACGGGAAGAAGCAAAAAACTCGGACTTATAAAAATTGATAGCGTCCTCGTTGCACCTACTCCGATCTGCTCTTAAGATCGGATTATTGTTCCGTATCTCACGCACTCGTAGGCGGTGAGATGAGAATAGAGAGAGGAAATCGTTCGAATTGTATCCGTTTGAAGCCATCTTTCATTTTGTGGTAAATGGATGGAGCTATATGATTGGGGTTTTCTTGAAGGCACCTTAAACGGTGAAAAATACTGTCAGTATTTATTAATCTTAAATAGTCCTTCCAAATCGTCAATATTTTTTTGAGTCCTTTTTGAGCGCTCGTTCTACTTTAACGAGGGCTATATCATTCCGTCACGATGTCTGTATTTTCCGAATTTTGAGCCGAAAATGGTATCAACCGACAAGGTTCGGCTCACTGATGACGAATCCGTCGAAAAATTCGAGTCTGTCCGTCCGTCCGTAAGCACTATAACGCTTGAACAGAACAACCTAGAGATTGAAATTTTCAGTGTTGGTTCAGTTACCGAATGCCTCGGTTGAGTTCGTTGATGGGCAGAATTCCACCAGGGGTTCTGTAAATATGACCGTTCGAAATTTTGTTCTCCTGATTACTTCGAAACTACTCATTCGATCCAGAATAAATTTTAAACTCCAATGGAAAATGACGTGGCCAATCTACATTTTATCCAGATCGCATGGCTAAAACCGTAGAAACCATAGAAAATTATAACTTTCGAACGGAAAGGCCTAAGGACTTGTTATTTTCAGGATAGGTGTGGATCTGGAATGTTGCGATCACGCTTTTCAATGAGAAAAATTAGACTAGGGTTTGAAATTATGATTTCTTGATCATTTCAAAACTACGGATTCGATCAAACCGAAATTTTGCATTTTAATGGAAAATGATATATTCAAGCTACATTTCTTCCAGATCGCATGACCAGAACCATAGAAACCATAGTTAATTATAACTTTCGAACGGAAAGGCCTAAGGCTTAGGAAATTTTCAGGATAGGTGTGGATCTCGAATGTCGCCGACACGTTCATCAATGAAAAAAATTAGACTGGGGGTTCCATAAATATAATCATTTGAAATTTAGTTTTCTCGATAATTTAAAAATTACGGATTCGATCGTGATGAAATTTTGTATTTTAATGGAGAATGATATATCCAAGCTACATTTTTTCCAGATCGCATGACCAGAACCATAGAAACCATAGTTAATTATTACTTTCGAACGGAAAGGCCTAGGGACTCGAAATTTTCAGGATAGTTGTGGATCGCGAATGTCGCGGTCACGTTTATCAATGAGCAAAATTAGACTAGGGGTTCCGTGAATATGGCTGTTCAAAATATTTTTTTCCTGATAATTTCAAAACTACTGATTGGATTCGAATGAAATTGATACCAACGTTTATTAATCTCGACTTTTAAGTCATGCTTTCATTATTCCAAAAATCATTGCTAACTGAAACAAAACAAAAATAATTAAAAAAATACAACAATAAGAAATAAACAAAAGAAAGGATGACCTAGGCTTGCATCGAACCCGCTTTTCATAGCGCCTTAGCCCGCTCTACCACAAGTTAACTCATCAAGTTTTCTCGACATTAATGAAATATAGTGACATGAGTTGAATGGAAAATGTAATCATGGAAAAAATTTTAAAATGCAATGTTGAGTAAATACCCACTTTCATAAATAAGAACTTTCCATCGCCTGCTTCGTCGATAATAGTATATTATCGAGCGGTGTTGTAGGTCATAACTCACAAACAAGTACAGACAAAGAACTTTATTTACAAATCTTAATAGTTACCTATAACAATGCATTATTTATGTTGATTGTTCTTCTTAGCATGGAGTAGAAAGTTCATAGGGGCGATGCTTTATATTTAGTTCACTAAAATATGCCAAAAGAACGTTCTCTGTAAACGATGACTTAATATTTTTACTGCTACACCAATCTTGAAAATTGTTGTATACCTACACCTTTATATTTGTTTTGGAATTCTTCAGGCAATGAATTCTTTAAGTAACATTGGCTGATGGTCTTATTTCTGAAGATGTACATAATAATTCCCACTATTTAAATCATCTTTTTCAGCAAAACATTCACAATAATAATTAGGTTACAACTTAATTTGAGAAAACGTCAAAATTATTCAAGTGATCTCCCCTCAATACCAAAAATGGACTGTTTCCTTTCGGCCAATCGGCTTGTTCATAAGCACAGAGACAGGGAGTTATAGTAGTGAGTTATTATAACTCACGTTGTTTGTTTACAGATACTATTTATTGCACAAAAGTAGTTGAATTAGGAATATATAATTCAACTAGCAGACTCGGTCACGCGTTCTAATTGTATTGAAGTGAAGAATTCAAACATTATAACTCACGTTGTTTTTTGAGCGCTCGTACTACTTACACTTATATCATTTCGTCACGATGTCTGTATTTTTCGAATTTTGAGCCAAAAATTGTCACAAACGACTATGTTCGACCCACTGATGACGAATCCGTCAAAAAATTCGAGTATTTCCGTCCGTCCGTCCGGTCGTATACACGATAACTCTCGAACGAAATGTCCTACGAACTTGAAATTTTCAGGGTAGGTTCGAATCTCAAATGCCGTGGTTGAGTTCGTTATTGGGCAGAATTCGCCCAGGGGTTCCGTAAATATGACCGCTCGAAATTTTGGTTTTTTGATTACTTCGAACCTACCGAGTCGATCTAAATGAAATTTTGCACTCAGATGGAGAATTACGTGTTCAAGCTACATGCAAAATTTTGTCCAGCCCGCATGACCAGAACCATAGAAACCATAGAGAATTATAACTTTGTAATGGAAAGGCCTAGGTACTTGAAATTTTCACTGTAGGTTTGGATCTCGATTTTCGCGGTCACATTCATCAATGAGCAAAAGGAGACTAGGGGTTCCGTAAATATGGCCGTTTGAAATTCAGTTTTCTTGATAATTTCAAAACTATGGATTCGATCGTGATGAAATTTTGTATTTAAATTGAGAATGATATATTCGAGCTACATTATTTCCAGATCGCATGATCAGAACCATAGAAACCATAGAAAATAATAACTTTCGAACGGAAAGGACTAAGGACCTGAAATTTTCAGGATAGGTTCGGATCGCGAATTTCGTGGTTGCGTTCATCAATGAGCGAAATTAGACTAGGGATTCCGTAAATATAGACGTTCAAACTATTTTTTCTCTTATAATTTCGAAACTACTCATTGGATTGAAATGAAATTTCGCAAATAGATGAAGAATAATGTATTCAAACTACGTGGAAAATTTTGTCCAGATCGCATTACCAAGACCATAGATACCCTAGAAAATTCTAGCGAATTATCGAAAAAAAATTGGTCACCTAAGCACTGACGTGAAGTCTGGATTTTCGCCTCAGTTTGAAATTTTCTTTGACAGCTATCAAAGTATTTCCAATTGGTTTTTAAAACTGGAGAATGCGAATCTACCTACAAGGTGGATGAACGAGCGCTCAAAAGCCTGACTTCACGGCAGTGCTTTTCTAAAATGTTTTACAGATACTATTAATTGCTTGAAAGTAGTTGAATAATGAATATATAATTCAATAGGAGTAGATAAACGTTTTCATTTGATCAGGTGAAAATATTTTAAATTTTTTCCATCATATCCTTCGGACTTTCGCTTTAATCAAGCTTGTAGCTTCTTATATTTAGAAGTGTGTATATTATGGTTGATATTTACCAACAATTTTATTATTGTTATATAATGTGTCGTACTAGATGATTTCATAGTTTCCATCAGTTCTTGAAAATAAGCAATCAAGACATTTTCGGAGAATGTAGAAATATAATTCGTTTTTTTCCAGTCCATAAACCTTTGTTTCTGTTTTATTTACAATTTCTTTTATTTTTGGGGGAAATATTTTGTACCGCATTTTCTGCTTACTTCGATATGTGTGGAGTCGAGGGTAATTCTCTATATCACTGATATCAGAAATTTTGACAATCTAATTATCGAAGTTTAGCTATATTTTGCGAAAATTTAATACCTACTGAATAAAGCTGTTCAATCATCAAAACAATTCAAAGTTTTACCCAATTCGCGTCAATAATCGAAATGAACACAATCCATAATATGGAGAATTCAAAGGATAAAAGCTGCCGTTTCCCAATAATAAAGTAGTCAATACAGCATACTTCATTCGGCGGACAAATTACGTTGTCACTGCGCTTCTTTAACAGGCCATTTCAACAACTTTTCAAATACAGCAAGAGCGTCGCTATGGGGTGTCCCTACTTAGTATTTTATAATGCTCATAACGGCTGTTAAAATCTACCAAATTATCGGTTTACTGCCTTTTTATGTCGGCCATCGATTTTAAACGTCGTTCTCTATGGCTCTTTCAATTCGATTAGTTCGAACGCCCGGATAAATCCTGTTCTCGACGATGGTCGCAATAAATGTGTCATCAACTGCTCGACATTTTTAGGGTTCCATAGCCAACGGATACCAATAAAAATCATATCTTAGTTGCGGTGATTCCGTTTGTCTAAGTGTCTATCAGTAATTGTAAAACGAAACATATATATACAGGGTGTTTTTTTCGAAAATCCTTCATATGAAATATTCACCAGGGCCGAGTATTTTGAAATCGAAGTTACCCGCGAATCTGAGAAATTTCCAGCCCGGATCTGACGGTACGTATTGAGATCTTAATGTGTTCATTAAATGCGTTCAGTTTGCGGGAAATCATCTGACAGAGCGTATGATTTTTATGACTTTCCGAATTTCGTAATGTGTCTCCAAATAGGTGGATAGGACGTGGTGGGTCGATTTCTTGGCCCGCAAGTTCCCTGGATCTCAACCTCTGTGATTTCTTCTTTCGAGGTCATTTGAAAACATTACTGTACAGTAAATAAAACAAAGCATTGAAAATGCTTGTGACATTATTCGTGAGCAAACTGATGTGATAGTGGCTGCATGTAATAATTCGTTATAACGCCGGGTGAGACTTTGTGCGCATCAAACGAATGGTGACCATCTCGAAAATTTTCTGTGAAAATTTTTGATCAATTTTATTGGTGAGTTTGTGAACTTTCTAATTTTTTTCATATTACCTTTTCAATCAGTAATTTTTCCTCCTGTTAGTTCGAACTTCAAGAATTATACCGTTCAGGAAAAATCTCCCAATTTACCTCTATTTCTTGCACCAATCGACCCAATCATTTTCGAGAGTATTCTCGTTCGGAATAAAAATTGAATGTCATTGAAATTATGTTCCCAACTTACCAGAATCTATCGAAAATTTCTGAAAAATCCATTAATTCAGTCGGGTGAAATTATTCAGCTAACCTTCCACAACGATAATTCTTCGACCACCAAGGGCTCATCAAAAATGAAAATAACCGCAATCAAGCCCACACCAATAAATCCCCATGAAATTTTCGGGATTGATTATCCCCACGCTTATCGACGGATCCTTATCGGGGTGGCAATTCAAAAAAGAAAGGTTTACGGAATGACTTACGCCGCTTCCACACGACACGTGTTCAACAACGTCTTCCAGGTTCTGAAATTGAGAACTTCACGAAACAATTAAGATATCAATCTGGTCCCGACTACCTAAAAACCCGAACGTTGTTGACACGAATAATTCCGTGGTTAGGGCAGCACCACCACGATAATTTCTGGTCGTACAATACAGATTTTTATCGAATTCTTCAGAGTTTATGGGGATTTTTCTGGGTTCGATGGTGGTAGACAGGTTGGGGACGCAGGAGACGCGATAATGTTCGGAGTTGGGAAAACCCCCCAAACAAAACCTGATCCAATTGAAACTATGAAGTCAGTCGTAGAACAACGACACATCCTTTGCGAGGATCTTGATCCTATCTCTAAAAAATTAAAAAAAAATTAAGAAAAGGACTGCCGGGAAGGCGGGAGCTTTTGAGCGCTCGTACATGAACCTTGTAGGTAGATTCGCATTTTCCAGTTTTGGAAACCAATTGAGGAAATTCTTGACAGCTGTCGAACAAATTTTCAAACTAAGGCGGAAATCCAGACTTCAATTCAGTGCTTTATGTGACCAATTTTTTTTCGATAATTCGCTAAAATTTTCTACGGTATCTATGGTCTTGGTAATGCGATCTGGACACAATTACCACGTAGTTCGAATATATTATTCTTCATCTATGTGCAAAATTTCATTCCAATTCAATGAGTAGTTTCGAAATTATCAGGAAAAGAATAGTTTGAACGGCTATATTCACGGAACCCCTAGTCTAATTAAGCTCATTGATGAACGTGAACGCGGAATTTGCGGTCCGAACCTATCCTGAGAATTTCAAGTCTCTAGGCCTTTTCGTTCGAAAGTTATGATTTTCTATGGTTTCTATGGTTTTGATCATGCGATCTGGAAAAAATTAAACTCCAATATATTATTCTCAATTTAAATATAAAATTTCGTCACGATCAAATCCATTGTTTCGAAATTATCAAGAAAACTGAATTTCAAACGACCATAGTCTAATTTCGCTCATTGATGATCGTAACCGTGAAATTCGCGATCCAAACCTATCCTGAGAATTTCAAGTCCCTAGGCCTTTCCGTTCGAAAGTTATGATTTTCTATGGTTTCTATGGTCCTGATCATGCGATCTGGAAAAAATGTAGCTCGAATATATCATTCTCAATTTAAATACAAAATTTCGTCACGATCGAATCCATAGTTATGAAATTATCAAGAAAACTGAATTTCAAACGGCCAGATTTACGGAACCCCTAGTCTTATTTTGTTCATTGATGAACGCGACTGCGACATTCGAGATCCACACCTATCCTGAAAATTTCAAGTCCCTAGGCCTTTCCATTACAAAGTTATAATTTTATATGGTTTCTATGGTTCTGGTCATGCGATCTGGACAAAATTTCGCATGTAACTTGAACACGTCATTATCCATTTGAGTGCAAAATTTCAACTGGATCGAATCTGTAGTTTCGAAGTAATCAGGATAACAAAATTTCGAGTGGCCATATTTACGGAACCCCTGGGCGAATTTTGCCACAATAACGTGTATACGGCCGGACGGACAGACTCGAATTTTTTGACGGATTCGTCATCAGTGAGTCGAACAAAGTCGTTTGCGACCATTTTCGGCTCAAAATTCGAAAAATACGGACATCGTGCCGAAATGATATAGCCCTCGTAAGTAGTACGAGCGCTCAAAAAGAAAATATTCACATTTTTCCGCTGAAATTTGTGTGTAAATATAAGGCATGGATAATAGTATATTATTCAACGAGCGTTAATGTAGGTCATAACTAACGCAGATAAAGTTTGCAGCACGAGCCGAAGGCGAGTGCTGTAATTCATCAAGTGAGTTATGACCATTACCGCAAGTTGAATAGTCTACTTTATCTACTACTGTAACAATAAATAATAATTATATTTATTTGATCGTTTTGACATTACATGAAATGTATTGGACAAGTCAAATCAAATTTAATACAAATGTGCGGAGAAGAGAAAAAAAAGCATCAAACATTGAACTTAAAATTATACAATTTCTCCATATTCCAGATATTCCTCCATACTATCATATGCCTTGTTTAATAAAATGGTCTTTATTAAGTACAGAGAAAGAACTTTATTCACAAATCTTAATTGTTACCTATAACAATGCATTATTTTTGTTGATTGGGCTTCTTAGCATTGAGTAGAAAGTCCATAGGGGCGATGATGACTCCACTAAAATATGCCAAAAGAACATTCTTTGTAAACGATGAATTTATTCCTACTGTAACACCAACCTTTAAAATTGTTGTATACACCTTATATTTGTTTTGGGGTTTTTCGGGCAATAAATTCTATGTGGTAATATTGGCTGATTGTCTTATTTCTGAAGGTGTACATAAAAATTCATCTGCGCTATCCGAATTAATCTTTTTCAGCAAATCATTCACAATGATAATTAGGTATCAACTTAATTTGAGAAAACGTCAAAATCATTCAAGTAACCTCCCCCCAATACCTATAATACACTGGTCCCTTTCGGCCACTCGGCTTGTTCAGAAGTACAGAGACAGGGAGTTATAGTAGTGAGTTATTATAATTCACGGTGTTTGTTTACAGACACTATTATTTGCTCAAAAGTAATGAATATATAATTCAATAGGAGTAGATAAAATGATTTGTCCACGACCATTGAATAATATATTTATTTTGAATGCTTTTGATGAAGGAAAATGAGAGTCATTAATCAAGCCCGTGGATAATAGGCGTGTATAATGAATATTATTCACTCCATGCATAGATCATCTGACCATCGATTTGCTGGTTTTTTCATTCAATCTGACAGATTAAAAAGTATCTGAGACGTTCGAATTTTGCGGCAATTTTATTATAAATTATAAATACTTCATCAAAAATAAGTAGATTATGCAGATCGAAGGTGATGATGAATTGGTCAGTACTCCACCAGAAATCTGAGATGCTGCAAAAATCACTGAAATGGAACTTCTTCCGGAGAAATTACGGAATCTATACCTCTCAGTATTCAATAATTTTATGGATTGGAGAGCGGCAAATGAAATTGTAAGAGTAGCCTACTGGCTAAACTTCGCCTCTCGAGAGCTCAATTTATTTGTAAAAAAAGTCGTTAATAAATAAATAAATAAATTGGATCATTTTCGTAGTCAGTTTTACTTGTATATTTCTAAAAATTATCAGCGAAATACAAATCATCAACATTATAGTCACATTATTCCATGTTGAAGAGCACGCTTGCCATACATAAAGGAATCGATATCGAAAACTATAGAAGACTGCGTTCACTTCTGAAAAGGAAATCAGAAGGCTTTCCGCCAAAAAAAGCTAGAGTTTCTTCTGCGGAATAAATAAAAAAAGTTCTTTCTGAGCCTTTGATTAGAAATATCTTGCAATGGAGGTAAAAAAAAATAGTAACATGAGATAAATGAGTAGAATGGGAATCAAGTTTTGACGTTTCTCGTAAGCTTGATAATTTCCAGCAATCACAGAAAATGAAGTTGACGTTTCTGACAACTCTATTTTAGGTATGTTGAAAATGCTGAATTATTCCAATTTTACCAATAAAGTCGTGGACAAAGTATAGTATTTAACTCGCATATAATTGCTATTATTCACTTGGGTGATTTGCGACACTCGCCTGCGGCTCGTGTCGCAAACTTCACCCTCGTGAATAATAGCAGTCATTATATGCTCATTGAATAATATACTATTGTGTAGAAATTCAGATCTTCAGCCGTTTCACGTGGAAAAAAAGTTGGCGTTTTCTGTTCTGGTATTCGGAATATCTGATATTCGGTGATTCTATCTTGTGGTGCTTTTCGTTTTAAATTCTAGGTGCTGGAGATGGACAGAAACATTCTATTTGAGGAGTGGTGAGAAATGATTCATTCTACTCACTTAAATTTCCAAAACTCATTAATGTATTGACGCCACTGAATGAACAAATGGAAATTAACAGGTCGCATGGCTACTTAGTATGTGAGTAGGATAATAGACCAGATGAGTAGTTGATTCTACCCATCTCTACTCGGGAGTTCTTGTGTTTGTGTTGATTCAGTGAGCAGAGAGTAGAATCCCGAATACGAATGCACGTCGACGGAATCGTTGGTTTCGTGTTCATAGAAAAATGTCATTCCTGAACACTGAATGCAGAGAACTTTTTTTGGATAGGTGAATCGACTCTGAGTTCAGAAGAATCGATTCAGTGCGAATAATCCTTCACTCTATGGCCTACTCTACTCGATTCAGTCTCACCTCATATCAAATTATCATAGTTTCGTTATGTGTGACCTCTTTGGCGAATTATTTAAACCAGGGCGTGAAAGCTCCGGACTTCGCGTCACTGCTTCTCTCGAATTTTCTATTTTTTGATACTTCCTCATTTTTCAAGATATAAACTGACAAATCCTTGTATTCATTCTGCCCCCGCATATCGAAATAAATCAACGGAGGACTCGCACTTCCTTCTCCTTCGAATTCGCACCAACCTCTCCCCCTGCTCCACCCCACGTCGGGAGATATTATGCGATCGCTTTCTTTTGTGCGACTCTATATGATGCAGAAACGTATAAATCAGAATGACGCTATTCAAATATATATTTCGAGATCTGAAATAAATTATAATGCTGTCATTCGGAATTCCGGACGTATGGGGATTGCGTGTGTGAAGTCCTCGAACGGGGTTGGGGGTTTCGTAACGGGGGATCTTCGGTGTGTTTCGAAAGCATGGTTCAATATTTAATCAATTGTCTTGAAATTGAAAAATTGAGCATAGATTAGGTCGAACTAAATTCGCACAGTATAACATGCTAATTCTCACAAAACTGATGCCAATCGAAAACTCTCACGTTGCCAAAACAACAGGTTTTCAGCAAAGATTTTCCTTGAATGTCTGGATTCAAATTTCTCTATCTTTTCCAGAACAATTTTATCAGTAGATTCGGCAGAGAATGTGATTGTTACTGGATGGAGCACCTGCCCACTATCAACGAAATGTTTGAAAAGTTTTCAATTACAATTTTTTACGGTATTTATGGTCTTTGTAATGCGATCTGGACAAAATTTTCCACGTAGTTTGCATACATTTTTCTCCATCTATGTGCGGAATTTCATTTCAATCCAATGAGTAGGTAGTTTCGAAATTATCAGTAAAAAAATATTTTGGACGGCTATAAAATACAAAATTTCGTCACGATCGAATACGTTGTTTTGAAATTATCAAGACAACTAAATTTCAAACGACCATATTTACGGAACCCCTAGTCTAACTCTACTAATTGATGAACGCGACCGCGACATTCGAGATCCACACCTATCCTGAAAATTTCAAGTCCCTAGGCCTTTCCGTTCGAAAGTTATAATTTTCTATGGTTTCTATGGTTCTGGTCATGCGATCTGGAAAAAAATTGCTCGAATATATCATTCTCCATTTGAATACAAAATTTCGTTACGATCAAATTCATAGTTTTGAAATTATCAAGAAAACTGAATTTCAAACGACCATATTTACGGAACCCCTTGTATAATTTTGCTCATTGCTTAACGTGACCGCAACATTCGAAATCCACACCTATCCTGAAAATTTCAAATCCCTGGGCCTCTCCATTACAAAGTTATAATTTTCTATGGTTTCTATGGTTCTGGTCATGCGAGATGGACAAAATTGCATGTAGCTTGAACACGTCATTCTCTATCTGAGTGCAAAATTTCACTTCGATTGAATCAGTAGTTTCGAAGTTATCGGGAGAACAAAATTTCGAACAGCCATATCCACGGAACCCCTGGGCAAATTTTGCCCAATAACGAACCCAAACCGCAGCATTTCAGTTTCGAACCTACCCTGAAAATTTTTTGAAAAGTTTCTAGGTCACTCCGTTTGAGAGTTATCGTGTATACAGATGGACTGACCGACTCGAATTTTTCGACGGATTCGTCATCAGTGAGTCGAACTCTGTCGATTGAGACTATTTTCAGCTCAAAATTCGAAAAATACAGCTATCGTGACGAAATGATATAGCCCTCGTGTAAGTAGTACGAGCGCTCAAAAGCCTCAACTGAACAAAAAACAACCTGTATATTCTATATCTGTTTCATCTCATTTCCATTTGTATCTTCTTCATCGACGAAATGCAGATTAAAGTACCTACAATAACACTGTTATGAAATTCCATTTTAATAATTATATCCAGATTTTCCGAATTTTAAATCAATGATAATCCGCCCTTCTTCTTGCAAAGACTGAGTGACTTAAAAAAAATCCCAGTTTAATTAGCATATAACCAAACTAAATCTTATGGTCACGTAATTGAACAAATGCAATAACACAGGGCCAAGATGAACAGCATGATACTATCCTGGTAGCAAGACACAAATACTGAATGTATGATGATGTATTTTTGAATTTATAATGTACTAGAAGACTCGGCCACGCGTTGTTGTGGCTAAGGTATACGTCTAATTATTTTGTAGTAAACTATTCGAACCAGTAGAATTATTATTATTATTAACCCTAACCTTACTTTACCCTACCCTAATGCTATCCTTTATTTTTTAAAAGTTTTGGGAGAGAGTCCTCGCACGTTATCGCTCTTTTCGAGTGATCGGATGTAGTGAGGACGCGATGTTGGACTCACGTTGCCGCGTAGATAATAATCACTCTTTGTCGTATATAATCAACAAATAATTTGTCAATTATAAATTGAGATATAAACTATCCTATCTTTTAAGTTAAATACAGTGTGCAAAATTTGATTGAAATTGGTTCAGTATTTTAGGAGTTCACCCCCATAATCTTTATATATAAAGATAATGACGTACTATGAATATAGTATGTAGTAGAATATATACCAATTGGATTTGATGAAATGTTAGGGAAATATATCAAAAGGTCTCGAATCATTCATAGGTTGCGAATAGTGCACTAGAGGTGTCGTTTATGATACCCCAAGAAAAGTGAAGTTGATTTTATTCTGTGTCGTCGAACTAAATCGCCAGTTGGAGAATCCCATGGATTCCAGCTGGCGATCATTTTTCGCATCTCGTCTAAATCCTGGAAGACTTCCTCGGATAGAGCAGTCCATAAATCTGTCCACAAACATCGCGAAGGGTATTACAGCAATACGTGCCAGCTAATGTACGAATAATCGATATCGAATGGATTTGCTGCGTAATATATGTATTTTATTCTCAGTATCTTCAGACGGGTAGCTTGTAGCTTTCTTACAAGAATTCTGTATTAACTGTGCACTTGTTCTTGTATACCAAAACGGTTATCGTCAAATTTCGAAGTGTTCAATCTCAGTATTACAAGAACTGTCATTTTATTTTCATAAACTTCAATAGATGGAATCACCGTATTAAATTGAATGTATCAAAAAAAATTACGAAAAGCACTGCCGTGAAGGCAGGAGCTTTTGAGCGCTCGTACATGCACCTTGTAGGTAAATTCGCATTTTCCAGTTTTGGAAACCAATTGAGGAAATTTTTGACAGCTGTCAAACAAATTTTCAAACTAAGGCGATAATCCAGACTTCAAGTAACGGCTTTAGGTGACCAATTTTTTTTTCAGTAATTCGCTAAAATTTTCTACGGTATCTATGGTCTTGGTCATGCGATCTGGACAAAATTTCGCACGTAGTTTGAATACATTTTTCCACAGCTAGTTGCAAAATTTCATTCCAATCAAATCGGTAGTTTCGAAATTATCAGGAACAGAATATTTTGAACGGCCTTATTTACGGAACCACTAGTCTAATTTTGCTCATTGATGAACGTGACCGTGAAATTCGCGATCCAAAGCCACCCTGAAAATTTCAAGTTCCTAGGCCTTTTCCTTCGGAAGTTATAATTTTCTATGGTTTCTATGGTTCTGGTCATGCGATCTGGACAGATCTCGTTTAAAATACAAAATTTTATCTCGATCGAATCCGTAGTTTCAAAATTATCGAGAAAACAAAATTTCGAACGACCGTATTTACGGAACCCCTGGTATAATTCTGCTCATTGATAAACGTGAACACCACATTTCAGATCTACACCTATCCTGAAAATTTCAAATCCCTATTCCTTTCCGTTCGAAAGTTATGATTTTCTATGGTTTCTATGGTTCTGGTCATGCGATCTGGAGAAATGTAGCTTGAATATATCGTTCTCCATAAGTATACAAAATTTCGTCACGATCGAATCTGTAGTTTGGAAATTATCAAGAAAACTAAATTTCAAACGACCATATTTACGGAACCCCTAATATAATTTTGCTCACACATGAAAGTGATCACGACAATCGAGATCCACACCTATCCTGAAAATTTCAATTCCCTAGGCGTTTCCGTTCAAAAGTTACAATTTGAACACCTCGTTTTCCATTAGAGTGCAAAATTTCATCTTGATCGAATCTGTAGTTTCGAAGTAATCAGGAAAACAAAATTTCGAGCGGCCATATTTACGGAACCCTAAGGCGGATTTTGCCCAATAACGAACTTAACCTCGGCGTTCGAGATTCGAACCTACCCTGAAAATTTCAAGTTTCTAGGACATTCCGTTCGAGAGTTATCGTGTATACGGCCGGACGGACGGACAGACTCGAATTTTCCGACGAATTCGTCATCAGTGAGTTGAACATAGTCGTTTGAGACCATTTTCGGCTCAAAATTCGAAAAATACAGACATCGTGACGAAATGATATAGCCCTCGTGTAAGTAGTACGAGCGCTCAAAAACTTGATTTACTTATTTGAGTTATGTTATCAACAATTCGAGAAAGATAAAGTCTGAATAAACATTTTTTTATTATCGATCTGACAGCTTTACCTTGTTATGTAAAATGAAATATTGAGAAAATTTTCGAAACCTGGAAACAAACATATCGGGGCTGGGAAATCTTTGAAACACAACTTCCTCCCTGTACCTATATATCCCTATTTTGTCTACATATCCGTTGCACTGGCCAGAATGAACAAAAGCATTCATCACTCCTATTGAATTATATATTCATTATTCAACTACTTTCGAGCAATTAATAGTATCTGTGAACAAACACAGTGTGATGTAATAACTCACAACTATAACTCCCTGTCTCTGTGCTTCTGAACAAGCCGATTGGCCGAAAAGGAACAGTTCTCAAATTAAATAGATACCTTATTATTATTGTGAATGTTTTGCTGAAAAAGATGAATTCAGATAGTGAATTATTATGTATACCTTCAGAAATAAGACAATCAGCCGATGTTACCATACATAATTTATTGCCCGAAAAATCCCAAAACAAATATAAAGGTGTGTACAACAATTTTCAAGATTGGTGTAGCAGTAAGAATATTAAGTCACCGTTTACATTGAAGGTTCTTTTGGCATATTCAAGTGAACTTAGCACTAAGTATAAAGCATTACCCTTATGGACTTTCTACTCCATTCTTAGAAGCACAATCAACATAAATAATGCATTGTTATAGGTAACCATTAAGAATTGTGAATAAAGTTCTTTCTCAGTACTTGTATCTTGGTATTTATTGTTTTAGTCGTAGATAAAGATAGTATTCAACTTGCGGTAACGGTCATAACTCACTTGATGAATAGCAGCACTCGCCTTCGGCTCGTGCTGCAAACTTCATATGCGTGAGTTATGACCTACATTACGGCTCGTTAAATAATATCTCATAACCTCGATGGTATCGGGGTAGAAATGTTGGTTCGGAAAATTTGAAAATATAGAACAATCATCCCTTCCATTTATAGAAACAAGCGCGCAAAAAGTACAGAAAATATTTTGGCTTCGAAAATGCTCAGCGAGTTTCGTCATGCAAATCTGTATGTGGACTCAATTCCAAGACATATAACCAGAAACGTCACAACGATAGTCGTATCTATCAAAGTTGTTGCTCCTGGGGATAAATTCCGAGATATCAAACATCGAGACCGAACATCCCGCAACTGCCTTAATAATCCCCCAACTTCTAGATTCAAAAGACTCCTCGTATATCCTTCAACTAAATTCTATGAACTCATCTGTCATATTCAATTGAATTGAAATTTCCAAATATCAAAGCAAACTAAGACGACGGCGTAACGGGAACGCTCGAACAAATAAAGACGAAATACATATCTCGATCTGCTCAGGGGATCTGCTTACCGATCTTCTTCTCCTCTTCCGCGAAAAGCAATAAGTTGAAATCCTTATTACTTTGAGGAGAAGGAGGAGGTTTCCGATTGATAAACATCTTTACTATTCGCTTTCGTGTATGGAAAGGCATGAAAGAGGCCGTGTTTATGAATCTCATCGAGATAATTGATTTGTAATTTGATAGGGTCTCTCGATGGAGTGTTGGGAACATCGTTATTGGAGTAGGAGGATTAGAGGGAAGCGATTTTGAGTGCCTTTGGCTTTGAGGGTTATTGAAATTCGCGAAGCTTTTACATCTTTTACAGAACAACTTTCCTGGAAAGGGGTAACTATGCCCAGATGACCAGCTGCATCTTTATGATGTAATCTGGGGAGACCAAGGAAAGAACATTGCGATTTTCCAAATACGTATCTGACACATAAGTCATGACAAATCTGTGATGTATCGAAACCACAGCTATACAGGGTGTCTACTTTTAAAAGGGCCAAACTTCAAGGGGAGATCATACATGAGATTCACAGATACATTCATGATTTCTATGAGAAATACTTCAATATTCAATCATAAAGAGCTTCAAAATAGAGCAATTCAAGAATATTTCGACTTTTCCGTCGTTATCTTGTTAGCCATGATATCAGGGCAGAAGACAAGGAGCAAGCACAAAAGTTGATATGTCATTCAAAAGCCAACTAAATGGAGTATTTTTTGGTGGAAAGAAAACATGTCCATAATGAATGATTTTTCATCGATAAAACTGTTGGAAAAATATGACAGGTTTTGTTCACTTCAGAATCGTGATATTCATCTCCTTACCACGCCCGCAATAAGAATATTTTTGGCACACAGAAATTCTTATCTTGTAGCAAATTTAATGCTGTTTCCAGATATGTGGTCAACTTTGATGAGGCTACAAGGATACCTGAAGTATAATTGATTTTATGGAAAAACTTGAAATATTCCGTGAAATCAAGAAATGTTAAATTGAAGAATAACCGTCAACATTTCAACCATGTGTTATGTAACAATTTTTGTTGCAAATCTCATTTATGATCTGCCCCTGAAGTATGGTCCTTTCAAAATAAAACACCCCCAAGACTTTTCTATAAAAAATTATTATTGAATAATTCAGTTATGAAATGAAAAAATTCGAACAGAACTGCCTTGAAGTCAGGAGCTTTTGAGCGCTCGTTCATCCACCTTGCAGGTAGATTCGCATTCTTCAGTTTCAGAAACCATTCGATAAAAATGTTGACAGCTGTAAAAAAAAATTTCAAGCTAAAGCGAAACTCCAGACTTGACGTGATTGCTTTGGGGTCCAATTTTTTTTTCGATAATTCACTAGAATTTTTCACGGTATTTATGATCTTGGAAATGCGATCTGGACAAAATTTCCCACGTAGTTTGAATACATTATTTTTCATCTATGTGGAAAATTTCATTCTTATCCAATCAGTAGTATCGAAATTATCAGGAAAAAAATTACGAAAAGCACTGCCGTGAAGGCAGGAGCTTTTGAGCGCTCGTACATGCACCTTCTAGGTAGATTCGCATTTTCCAGTTTTAGAAATCAATTGAAGGAATTTTCGACAGCTGTCACAAAAATTCTGAAACTTAGGCGAAACTCCAGACTTCACGTCAGTGCTTTAGGTGACCATTTTTTTTTCGATAATTCGCTAGAATATTCTACGGTATCTATGGTCTTGGTGGTGCGATCTGGACGAAATTTGGCACGTAGTTTGAATTCATTATTCCTAAACAAGGTGCAAAATTTCATCCCAATTCAATCAGTAGTTTCGAAATAATCAGGAAAAAAATATTTTGGACAGCCATAATTACGGAACCCCTAGTCTAATTTTGCTCATTGATGAACGTGGCTGCGATATTCGCGATCCAAACCCACCCTGAAAATTTCAAGTTCCTAGGCCTTTCCGTTCAAAAGTTACAATTCTCTATGGTTTCTATGGTTCTGGTCATGCGATCTGGACAACATATTGTTTTAATATATCATTCTCGATTAAAATACAAAATTTCATCTCGATAGAATCCGTAGTTTCGAAATTATCGAGAAACCAAAATTTCAAACGACCGTATTTACGGAACCCCTAGTATAATTATGCTCATTGATAAACGTGAACGGGACATTTCAGATCCACACCTATCCTGAAAATTTCAAGTCCCTAGGTCTTTCCGTTCGAAAGTTATGATTTTCTATGGTTTCTATGGTTCTGGTCATGTGATCTGGAGAAATGTAGCTTGAATATATCATTCTCCATTAGTATACAAAATTTCGTCACGATCGAATCTGTAGTTTTGAAATTATCAAGAAAACTAAATTTCAAACGACCATATTTTCGGAACCCCTAGTATAATTTTGCTCATTGATGAACGTGATCACGACATTCGAGATCCACACCTATCCTGAAAATTTCAAGTCCCTAGGCGTTTCCGTTCAAAAGTTACAATTTTCTATGGTTTCTATGGTTCTGGTCATGCGATCTAGACAAAATTTCACATGAGCTTGAACACCTCATTCTCCATTTGAGTGCAAAATTTCATCTCAATCAAATCTGTCGTTTTCAAGTAATCAGGGGAACAAAACTTTGAACGGCCATATTTACGGAACCCCTGATGGAATTTGGCCCATTAACGAACCTAACCGGGCAAGACTTTGTGCACATACAACGAATGGTGACCATTTCGGGCAATTTCTGTAAACAATTTGGGTCAATTTTATCGATGAGTTTGTGGACCTCCTTATTGTTTTCATAGGACCTCTTCAATCAGTAATGTTTCCTCTCCTTAGTTGGAACTTCAATAACTATATCGTTCAGGAAAAATCTAATGAAAGTTGGAAAATAATACAAATTGGCGATAAAATCTAGTGCCGAGAAGAGATTACATGTATAATATGGTATTCATCACAGGTCATCACAGAGATAATACGATTCAGAGTCGTATTAAGATATGGATACCCAAGATTTTTTGCACTTTCTTCAAATTGAATATTTTAAATGATCAACTTCCTTTCCACATTATTGTAAATGAGAGACAAAAGATTATTTACAATAATATACTACATATGTACAAATGAAGAAACTCATCAAAAACTAGGAGCATAATGATTCCCCAACATTTTCGACCAGGGTAAAAACGATCCTTCAAGGACCCAATTAAACCCTGTACCGAAATCAATTCTCCCTGTTACCTCTCCCTGTCCCATCCCTCCATCGAAGTATATCCTCCCGTGGAGTAAGTCAAAGTCCGTCTGATTACAAATAATCCCTCGGGAGCCGTGAAATTATGAGATTAAAAGAGGACGGAGCACGGGACCCTTTGACTCCCAAGATTAGCCATTATTTATAGGGTCATTCTGATAGACGTTCTATAGGGCCAATCAGTAATTGCCCGACGCAGTCTTCTATCCCGGCCACTTCTTTCATCTGCAATTTACAATCAACAGAATTGGGGTGTCAGTGAACCGTGGCAACGTCTTGATCCGGCCGCTCTGACTTAATTTATCGGCGAGGACGGGGAAGGTATATCATGGTGATGAAGCCTTTTTTGATGCACCTCGAGAATTGTGTCGATAGAGACGGTTCCTCGAACCTTCTGTGACGACAAAATACATATCGACAATATTTCTGTCGAGGATGATCTATCAGAATCCCAAAAGGTTCACGTTTATCCAGTAGGAATGTTTTTGTTGATATATAGGGTGCTTTGAAAGGTGAGGAAAAAACCTTTTTTCAACATACTAGCAGACCTGGCCACGCGTTGCTGTGGCTAAGGTGAAAAAAAAATTCCTATCCGTACTTCGATAATACCACATGTATAGCGGTCGTCTCTCTACTTTCTTTTTATGACTCCAGTCACAAAGCCGTAAACTCCTTCTAGTATCCTTTATGCTGTATCATTTTCTCTATTATATTCTCAACTGGCGGTAAGCGGCCTATCTTTCCAACTAGTGGGTCCCTTTCCTCCGTCCATCTGAGGGAGTAACAGATCATGAGCTTCGGGTTATCTACAACATGGCATGCATGACACAGATCATCCGGTGTCCGTCCTATCCTCTTAGTAAAACCACCATGAGATCCATGTCCTGTCAAAAACTGAGTAAAATAGTGTCGTTTTATGCTCAAATTGGATCCACTACTCCAAATTCCTGCTCAGCCTGCGCGTCCAAGCGTCATTTTGGCCTCCACCATCCCATCTCTCCTGCCTTTTTCTCAGTCTTCTCCTTCCTGCCATACGTCGATATCCCGGTTCTGTATGCCGAAGTCCCAGCATAAATATTTGACTACCAATATATTTGTCAATCATTTTTGAGCGCTCGTACTACTTACACGAGGGCTATATCATTTCGTCACGATGTCTGTATTGTTCGAATTTTGAGCCGAAAATAGTCTCAAACGACTATGTTCGACTCACTCACTGATGACGAATCCGTCGGAAAATTTGAGTCTGTCCGTACGTCCGGCCGTCCGTAAGCAAGATAACTCTCGAACGGAACAACCTAGATACTTGAAATTTCCAGTGTAGGTTCAGTTCCCGAATGCCTCGGTTGAGTTCGTTAATGGGCCAAATTCCACCAGGGGTTCCGTAAATATGGCCGTTCAAAGTTTTGTTTCCCTGATTACTTAAAAACTACAGATTTGATCGAGATGAAATTTTGCACTTAAATGGAAAATGAGGTGTTCAAGCTACATGTGAAATTTTGTCCAGATCGCATGACCAGAACCATAGAAACCATAGAAAATTGTAACTTTTGAACGGAAACGTCTAGGGACTTGAGATTTTCAGGATAGGTGTGGATCTGAAATGTCGCGTTCACGTTTATCAATGAGCAGAATTATACTAGGGGTTCCGTAAATATGGCTGTTCAAAATATTTTTTTCCTGATAATTTCGAAACTTCTGATTGGATTAGGATGAAATTCTGCACCTAGCTTAGGAATAGTGTATTCAAACTACGTGCCAAATTTTGTCCAGATCGCATTACCAAGACCATAGATACCGTAGAAAATTCCAGAATTATCGAAAAAAAATTGGTCACCTAAAGCACTGACATGAAGTCTGGAGTTTCGCCTAAGTTTCAGAATTTTTTTGACAGCTGTCGAAAATTCCTTCAATTGATTTCTAAAACTGGAAAATGCGAATCTACCTACAAGGTGCATGTACGAGCGCTCAAAAGTTCCTGCCTTCACGGCAGTGCTTTTCGTAATTTTTCATTACTGACCTCATTCTATATTCTTGACAGTTACGAAATCTATGAAAATTTTGTATTGGAAAATTTTCTTTCTTTTCTTTTATTTTTCCAACAATTTTCCAATTTTTCCAATAGTTATTCTCCGATTCGGGACGGAGACGAATACAACAAATCAAAAACCATGAACATCGGTCTAGCCGTTCTCGACTTTTAAGTGTTGGAACAAACCCGACTTTGTTTTATATATTAAGATTACCATGGCCGAGTAGTTCGAAATCAGAGTTACCCGCGAATCTGATAAATTCCCAGCAAGGACCTGACTTACGTACGTATTGGGATGTTAATGTGTTTATTGAATGCTTTCAGTATGGAAATCATATGATAGAGCGTATGATTTTTGTGACTTCCGAATTCCGCAAAGTTAGTGAAAATGCACGCTCCCCTTCCCGGATCTCAACCCCTGTGATTTCTTTTTTTTGGGACATTTGAAAACATTAACGGTGAGTTGAATAGTGTTGAATAACTAAATGATTGCATTGAAATTGCTTGTGACATTATTCGTGAGCAAACTGATGTGATAGTTGCTGCATGTAATAATGCGTTATTACCCTAGGCAAGACTTTGTGCACATCAAACAAATGTTAACCATTTCGAACAATTTCTGTAAACAATTTGGATGAATTTTATCGGCGAGTTTGTGAACTTCCCAATTTTTTTTTCTAGAACATTTCCAATCAGTATTTTTTCTCTCCTTAGTTCTAACTTCAAGAATTATACCGTTGGGGAACAATCTCCTAATAAAATTTGAAAGAGAATATACAAATTTGCGATAAAATCCATCACTTCATTTACTATCTACAGATCTAGAGTGGTCTTAAGAACTTTATTCCCAAGATTTTTTGCACTTTTTTCAAATCGAATATTTAATACGGCCTACTTCCGGCGAAATGATCTCTTTTGATGAGTTCTAACACCTGTCGAAAAAAAGCTCGCCTTAAAAAACACCCTGTATATTTCTCAAGCTCTGATCCATTTAGTTCTTGTGGAAAGAAATTTCCGATATTTTTTATGGTAGCTCGTAACAGTTTCCCATTCCTAGGTTACGCCACTGACTTGTACATTGCAAATTCAGAGGTTAGGTTGACGCAGATTTTCCAGTCATTATTGACCTTGATCTTTGTGGCATACTGAACTTCAGTTATTGAACGTATTGAAGGTTTCTGCAAAATTAGCTGTGGAAGATTCTGTACATATAGCGGTAGAAACATTCTGACACAGCCTTTCTTGAATGCCGTGCCTGTGGGTTCTTTACAATTCAAATATTCTGTTCCACTTGTACTTTCACTGACTGCTCGATAATTTGCTGTTTTACAGGAACTCTGGGCCCATAACCTTTCAGAATTTATTTTTAGAAGTGCTTATTTTTTCTATATTATGTTGAAACGAATTTCTCCCAACGTTGAACTGTTCTGACACTGTAATTTTAGAGCGCTCGTTCAACTTACACGAGGGCTATATCATTTCGTCACGATGTCTGTATTTTTCGAATTTTGAGCCGAAAATGGTCTTAATCACTCATGACGAATCCGTCGAAAAATTCTTCTGACCGTCGATGTACACGATAACTCTCGAATGGGACGACCTAGAAACTTGAAATGATAACTTTCGAAAATTATAACTTTCGAACGGAAAGGCCAAGGCCTTGAAATCTTCAGGGTAGGTGTGGATCTCGAATGTCGCAGTCACGTTTATAAATGAGCAAATTAAACTAGGGGTTCCGTAAATATGGTCGTTTGAAATTTGGTTTTCTTGATTATTGCGAAACTACGGATATGATAGTGACGAAATTTTGTATTTTAATGGAGAATGATATATTTAAGCTACACTTTGTCCAGATCTCATGACCAGAACCATAGAAACCATGGAAAATTATAACTTTCGAACGGATAGGCATAGGGACATTTTCAGGGTAGGTTCGGATCGCGAATTTCGCGGGCACGTTCATCAATGAGCAGAATTAGACAAGGGGTTCCGTAGATACGGTCGGTTGAAATCTTGTTTTCTCGATAATTTCGAAACAACGGATTCGATCGAGATAAAATTCTGTATCTTAATCGAGATTGATATATTGAAGCAAAATTTTGTCCAGATCGCATAACCAGAACCATA
Source organism: Aphidecta obliterata (assembly GCA_963966015.1). Taxonomy (NCBI): domain Eukaryota; kingdom Metazoa; phylum Arthropoda; class Insecta; order Coleoptera; family Coccinellidae; genus Aphidecta; species Aphidecta obliterata. Next base: position 11,299,169 of record OZ014434.1, on the reverse strand, counting down.
GAAACCATAGAAAATTATAACTTCCGAAGGAAAAGGCCTAGGAACTTTTTTCAGGGTAGGTTTGTATCCCGAATTTCGCTGTCACGTTCATCAATGAGCAAAATTAGACTAGGAGTTCCGTAAATAGGACCGTTCAAAATATTTCGTTCCTGATGATTTCGAAACTACTGATTGGCTTAGAATGAAATTTTACACCTAGCTGAAGAATAATGTATTTAAACTACGTGCGATTTTGCCCAGATCGCATAACCAACACCATAGATACCGTACCAACACCATAGATACCGTAGAAAATTCTAGCGAATTTTCGAAAAAAAGTTGGTCAGCTTGAGCACTGACATGAAGTCTGGAGTTTCGCCTAAGTTTGAGATCTTTTTTGACAATTGTCGAAAATTCCTTCAAATGATTTTCAGAACTGGGAAATGCGAATCTACCTACACGGTGTTTGTACGAGCGCTCAAAAGCTCCTGACTTCTTGGCAGTGCTTTTCGTAATTTTTTATGTTAATATTGAAGTATGTCCCAGTTGAAATGACTTATTGCTGAATTTTCTTCGCGTTGCAGTGAATCACCTTGTATACATAAACACGAGCCAGTATGAGGGCCTATCTATATTTATTCAGATGCAAATCGGAAACGTTCGCTAATATCCCTTCAGGAAGCGGAAAGTAAGGGGCAACAATCAAGCCAAACAATCGTCCAATATTCAAATCAGCAATCGTCTTCCCATTCGAAGATAGTCGATATTCAAATGAGGTATTGTAAAGACAAAAACAGGTATGCACGAACTATATAGCTGTATATAGGTAAGGGGAAATATTAATTTATTTATTGCCGGTTTCGAACAATAGATTGATATTATTAGATCGAAATCGAACTGGATATTTGCATACAACATGAAACGCGAATTATAATATTAATAGATATCGCAGCAATATATTGGACGCTATTCATGAAAGTCCACATGAAGATCTCTCTGCAATTGTATCTGGTATTGGCTATCTGATAGAGGGTAAAAAAATGGACGCTGCATTTGTATTGAATTTCGCTTCGCGAAGAGAAAAGATCTGAGGTAGAAGAATTGAAACTGATCGTTCTCAGGCGTAACGGAGCTCATTACCGAACCACCCATCATTCGATATTGCCGGATTTCATTTTCAACCAGTATCGACCAATAAAAAAAAGAACAAGAATATTGATATATTTTCATCTTCCCATCTCTATAACAGTAGTTTCCTCCTTTTTGTTCTTAATGGAGACACGTAAGATCCTAACAGAATTTCGGCGAAACCTTTTGGTGTCCTCTAAATACATAAGTATTCACGTTTCTGAATCCCGAAATTAGGCTCGAAGCCACTCAATAACTTCCATTAGAGTGCATCACTCATATCTCCACCAACTGAATTTTCCAACTTGGCGAAACCAACCTCACAGAACCACCCCCCAAAGTGGATCGCGCATTAATGGCGTCATTAAGCCTCCAGTGTATCCTGCCGATTAAGACGTCGAAGTTGCGATATAGAAAACATAAATAACTGATGTCGCGGGCATCGGTCTCGTAAAGCATTTTAAAAGTTCCGTTCAAAGTTACGAGTTTATCGGCGTCGCTACGCGTAACTTAAGGGCCCTTCTGGGAGCTAATTATGTCGTGGAGATTGGTGAGTCTCGGTTTTTTTTTTCGAGTTTCAATATTTGGCGGACTGTGATTCCGGGAGGCTATCTGGACTTGGAGCAGGAAATTCTACCATGGAGTATGGAAAAATGGCATCTGAAATATTTTTGGGGTGAGTCTTCTACTTGTACTCATTGAGTCATTTCGGACACTTATGGAGTAGTACAACCAGATAATTACAAGATTTAGATTACCAACGTTCCCATTATTTACGTTCAGCTATATAACAGAGACAAATCGTGCGATCCTTGATATGTCACAGCGATATCGCAAGAAGGGCGCGGATGCATAGCTGCGATATTGCAGAGACGTTCCCGTGTCCTTCTCAGGGAGAGCGCACTGCTACATTCTATAGAGTGCATCAATGTCTCAAATATGCCTCAATTAGGGAGTCGTTCCACATCACTGATTCATGTTTGTGATATGAATATTGAGGATACGTTTTATAGTGTATTTGTCTGAGATATATTTATGATGGTTTTAATAGTGTATTGTTGCAACTTTCTCACTTCACCTGGATCGATCGGATTCGCCAAATCGGAGATATTGGAAGTTGATGGAAAAGTTTCTCCGTTTCTCGCGAAACGAAGGATTTCATGCGTTAGCTGAATATTGAAAAATTCGTTTGGTTGAGATGTTGCAACTTTTTCACTACACCTGAATCGATCGCATTCGCCAAATCGGAAGTTGAAGGAAAAGTTTCTCCATTTCTCGCGAAACGAACGATTTCATGCATTAGCTGAATATCGAAAAATTCGTATGGTTGAGATGTTGCATTTTTTTCACTTTACCTGAATCGATCGCATTAGCCAAATCGGAGATATAGGAAGTTGAAGGAAAAGCGTCCCCATTTCTCGCGAAACGAACGATTTCATGCATTAAATGAATATTGAAAAATTCGTTTGGTCGAGATGTTGCAACTTTTTCACTACACCTGAATCGATCGCATTCGCCAAATCGGATATATTGGAAGTTGAAGGAAAAGTTTCTCCATTTCTCGCGAAACGCACGATTTCATGCATTAGCTGAATATTGAAAAATTCGTATGGTTGAGATGTTGCAACTTTCGCACTACACCTGAATCGATCGCATTCGCCAAATCGGAGATATTGGAAGTTGAAGGAAAAGTTTCTCCATTTCTCGCGAAACGAAAGATTTCATGCATTAGCTGAATATTGAAAAATTTGTATGGTTGAGATGTTGAACATTTTTCACTTCACCTGAATCGGTCGAATCAGGCAAATCGGAGATATTGGAAGTTGAAGGAAAAATTTCTCCAATTCTCGCGAAACGAACGATTTCATGCTTTAGCTGAATTATGAAAAATTCGTATGGTTGAGATGTTGCAACTTTTTCACTACACCTGAATCGATCGCATTCGCCAAATCGGAGATATAGGAAGTTGAAGGAAAAGTGTCCCCATTTCTCGCGAAACGAACGATTCCATGCATTAAATGAATATTGAAAAATTCATTTGGTTGAGATGTTGCAACTTTTTCACTACACCTGAATCGATCGCATTCGCCAAATCGGAGATATTGGAAGTTGAAGGAAAAGTTTCTCCATTTCTCGCGAACCGAACGATTTCATGCATTAGCTGAATATTGAAAAATTCGTATGGTTGAGATGTTGCAATTTTTTCACTACACCTGAATCAGTCGTTTAAGGCAAATTGGAGATATTGGAAGTTGAAGAAAAAGTTTCTCCATTTCTCGCGAAACGAACGATTTCATGCATTAGCTGAATATTGAATAATTCGTTTGGTTGAGATGTTGAACATTTTTACTACACCTGAATCGGTCGAATCAGGCAAATCGGAGATATTGGAAGTTGAAGGAAAAGTTTTTCCATTTCTCGCGAACCGAACGATTTCATGCATTAGCTGAATATTGAAAAATTTGTATGGTTGAGATGTTGCAATTTTTTCACTTTACCTGAATCAGTCGTTCAAGGCAAATCGGAGATATTGGAAGTTGAAGGAAAAGTTTCTCCATTTCTCGCGAAACGAACGATTTCATGTTTTAGCTGAATATTGAGAAATTCGTTTGGTTGAGATGTTGCAACTTTTTCACTACACCTGAATCGATCGCATTCGCCAAATCGGAGATATTGGAAGTTCAAAGAAAAGTTTCTCCGTTTCTCGCGAAACCAACGATTTCATGCATTAGCTGAATATTGAAAAATTCGTTTGGTTGAGATGTTGAACATTTTTCACTACACCTGAATCGGTCGCATTCGCCAAATCGGAGATATTGGAAGTTGAAGGAAAAGTTTCTCCATTTTTCGCGAAACAAACGATTTCATGTATTAGCTGAATATTGAGAAATTCGTTTGGTTGAGATGTTGCAACTTTTTCACAACACCTGAATCGATCGCATTCGCCAAATCGGAGATATTGGAAGTTGAAGGAAAGTTTCTCCATTTCTCGCGTATCGAACGATTTCATGCATTAGCAGAATATTGAAAAATATGGTTGAGATGTTGCAACTTTTTCACTACACCTGAATCGATCGCATTCGCCAAATCAGAGATATTGGAAGTTGAAGGAAAAGTTTCTCCATTTCTCGCGAAACGAACGATTTCATGCATTAGCTGAATATTGAAAAAATCGTTTGGTTGAGATGTTGCAACTTTTTCACTACACCTGAATCGATCCCATTCGCCAAATCGGATATATTGGAAGTTGAAGGAAAAGTTTTTCCATTTCTCGCGAAACGAACGATTTCATGCATTAGCTGAATATTGAAAAATTCGTTTGGTTGAGATGTTGCAACTATATATATCGATCGCATCCGCCAATCGGAGCGATCGGAAGGCCTCGGGTTCGAATCCTCAGGTCGGGAAAGAAATTTCCTGACCTATACGGTTCCACACTTCACTGTTGGGTGAACAATCAACAGTTCTGTGCCTCAGGGGGCGTAAGTACATAGTAACAAAGCCTAACAAAACACAACCGGATTTCCATCTTTGACAGGTACTAGAACTAAACAGAAAAGATCATTTCATCGGAAGTGGATCATATAAAATATTCAATTCGAAAGAAGTGCAAAAAATCTTTTGCATCAATATCTTTATACGACTCTGGATCGTATTACTTCCCTATCTCACAATTCCATGTGCATTCCCTCATAATGTAAATAAAGTGCTCGACTTCCTTGCTAGAATTTATTTCAAATTTATATATTCTCTTTCAGATCTACCTGTATATCACACTTTCGCAATATTTCCGTCAGTCCTTCGACTTAATGCCCACCAGTCAATCATACTCGTATATTTCCCACAGAAAAATCGGACCTTGTCGTAATGCAATAAAGTGATCAACATGAGCCGCATCTAAAACAGTCCTCATGGCTCACAACAAAAGAACCGCCTCATTGAAATGTAAGGTGTTAACTTCCATGGTATGTCAAGTGAATCAGAATGGTAGTGAGTGATTTTTATTGCAATAATTTTGATTGGGACAAGGATTGTTATATGCAACTCGTGTGTAGGCGGCGATGGAATCTGTAAAGGTGATCAAAACAACCGAAGGAAAATTATACAGGCTGTCCCAACGAAAATTCGACATAAAGGGGAAAGAACAATTCTAATAGCTCGCTAGACACTAGTGGAATTCATGGATGTTCGAAGTGGATTGAAATTCTTCTAATTGGAAGATCAGAATAATTTTATGAGTGGTTCATTCTGTACTAATATGATGAAAGTCTCATAAGTCTACGAGATGGATACATATATTTGTCATTGACAAACAACTTCGTATGCTCCGGAGCTTTTCGCCTTGTTCCATTTAATAATGAGCATTTTGTGTTTCGTGAAAGATCGTATACTTTCTTGAATGAAATACAATAAATAAAACGGATAAGTCAAATAATAAACCATGACAGGGATCTTGATAAATAATATATAAAAGTGATAAACATCTTTTCCTGCCCAGTTTATAATGTTGATTTTTTTTTCCAGAACCACGAACGCGCAATAATAATTTGTACGGTACGCAAAACGCAGGGTCGGATCAGCCTAGAATCACTGTAGAAAATTTCACGATCGCATTTCGACTGTAATTTTTCTCAAATGTTGAGTTTAGGACAATTGAAAAAAAAAATTCATTCCTCTATTTATACGATCCTCAGTAAATTATTGTCGTTATTTCACTACTTACCAAAAAGTTTCAATTTTATCGAATCGGAATTTTCGAAATATTGGCGAAAATAAATTCAAATTCTTGAATCTGCGATATCTTTCGGCGGATTTTTCCCATCAAGGGAATTATATTTATAGAGTACATTTGAGGTCTGAATGTGCCAGATAAGTTCGTAAATAGACTAAATCCGCAGAAGGGTAGATAAAGCCATGTGAATTTATGTTTTCATCTCAATAATTCGAAAAATACTCTCCATATCGAATTGTAACTTTGTAACTTTGTAGTTAGTTGCATTCGAAATTCCGTTAGTATCGTATGACAAGAAAAATGAAAAAAAATATTCTTCTAAACTTGGCCATCTCAGAAACTATCGATAAAATTAAGGATAAGGATTTTGATGCCGGTTTATTGAAAAATATTCAAAATCGTATTGGCGAAAAATTATTTTTTTTTCAATTGGAGAATTTCTGATGGTTTTGTCGTTTGTGAAACTGAGACGGTGGTATCAAATTGAACAGAATCATTTTTTCAATCATCAATATTTTTTCAGTGTTGTGACCTCGCTTTTTCAGTGTTGTGAAATTTCTTCTGAAGATGAAGCCACAAAAATGAAATGTTAATCAATCGATGTTATTATTTCATTACAATCCAAATTCGACACGAAACCCTCTTTAGTATATAGCTGCGGCCCTGAATCAGAAAAGTATCGTTCGGTACATGCCCAGTAATGGTTTCTTATGCCTTCAAACAATTTAGACAAACACAAAGAAACGATAAAGTCACATTGTTACGTGGGCTCCATCTACATAAATTAATAAAATAACGATTTAATAATATTAGGCAATAAAATCTTGTTACCTGGGCCACTCTTTTATCGTGACTGCGTAAACTCGAGACTATTATGATTTATATCTTGGGACAAATATGACGATGTCTGTCTGGTTCAAGACAGTGGACCACATTCAGTCCACCTGAAATTGTCGGATGTATGGAGCAGGTGAACAGCAAATAGAGGCTTGGTAGTGTATCCTACGATGAAATTTATGTGGACAAATATAGAAGAAATGAATGATAAATCTGGTGTAAGATTTTTATGAATGAAGAAACCGAAAGTTCGTTGAGAATTGAAATCTGAGTGAAATTTAAACAAATTTACACAATGAGTTTGTTGAATCGAGTGTCTGAAGCTTTGTATCTCAGAAATAAAAGATCGTCGAAACCAGATGCCTTGTTTTAGCACTGTACTTAGTGTCCCAAGTTTTACTGTCCTCCCCAGATCACTTCTTATATAATATTGAATTTTTTTCACTCCAGTTTGCTTTCAAACCAGTTATTTTTCGACTTCTCAGTTTGAAATTCAAGAATTATACCTTTCAGGAAAAATCTCCTAATAAAAGTTGAAAGAGAATATACAAATTTGCCATCAATTCTAGTGCCGAAAAAACATTGCAAAGAAAGTCCAGCGTCCATCACTTTATTCACTTCCTGGAAAACATCATAAGGACATGCAAATGGTATAGTGATCACTTCACCATTCATCACAGGTCTCCTAACAGAGAGATAACACGATCCAGAGTCGTATTAAGATCTTGATTCCCAAGATTTTTTGCACTCACCAAAAAAACACCCTGTATATATAAATTGGTGAAAAAAGTTTGTATAAACATCTCTTTCCATCAACACTAAAAACACAATCAACCTGAAATATCGCGCTAAAAATTGGAAACCCTCAATATTGGATTTTTTGAGATTTAATCTGTTGGTTATATTTTATCGAAAGTCAATCTATAATTTACAATTCAAAAAATTCCACTTGTTCAAGTGGCACAATGAGATTAAGACAATTTGGAAATAAAACAGATATGTTAAGTTTTCAATCAGTTTTTATTGTGTGTATTTTGTCTCAAAGAAAGAATAAATATTATTATTAGTATCATGGAGAAAACCATTTTCCTTTATCTCATTTTTTTTTCAAGGAAAATTGATCATTTATTATATTTTCAATCAGTTTTCATTGTGTCTATTCGTCTCGAATTAAGAATGAATATTATTATTTGTATCATGCAAAAAATCATTTTCCTTTATCTCATCTTTTTTTTCAAGGAAAATTGATCATTCATTATTTTTGAGCGCTCGTTCTACTTACACAAGGGCTATGTCATTTCGTCACGATGTCTGTATTTTTAGAATTTTGGGCTGGAAATTGTTTTAATTGACAAGGTTCGATGAGGAATCCGTCGAAAAATTCAAGTCTGTCCGACCGTCTGTCTATCAGCCGTAAGCTCGATAACTCTCGAACAAAACGACCTGGAAACTTGAAATTTTCGGGGTAGGTTCGAATCTCGAATGCTGCGGTTGAGTTCGTTATCGGGCGAAACTCGACAAAGGGTTCCCTAAATATGGCAGTTCAAAATTTTATTCTCCAGATTACTACTGATTCGATCGAAATTAAATTTTGCACTCAGGTAATGAGTGACGTGTTCAAGCTACATGCAAAATTTTGTCAAGATCGCTCGTCCAGTACCATAGAAAATCATAACTTTCGAACGGAGAGACTTTTTCAGGGTGGGTTCGAATCTCGTTCGAGTTCATTATTGTGTAAAATTCGAAGTGGGGTTCCGTAAATATGGTCATTTGAATTCTTGTTTTCTTGGTAATTTCAAAATTACGGTTTCCATCGTGACGAAATTTTGTATTAATGGAGAATGATATATTCAAGCTAAATTTTTTCCAGATCGCATAACCAGAAAGGACCATTTTAAATTCCAACGAATTATTGAATGAAAAATGTTCATATTTCAACAGCTGATTTGGCATAATTGACAAAGAACGGCTGTAATTTTCTTGACAGCTGTCAATAATTTCTTAAATTGGTTTTCTAAAACTGGAAAATGCGAATCTACCTACAAGCTTGATGAACGAGCGCTTAAAAGCTCCTCACTTCACGGCAGTGCTATTATAATTTAATACTTATTTATTATTTTTTCCTAAATTGTAATTGGGTTAATTTGCCATTTCATAGTGTATAGTCAGTTATAATATTCAGTTCTTGAAGTTTGGGAATTTTGCTTCAATTTTGGAGGAGACGGTAAAACTTGGACGTCCTGTATGAATTTCTGTTCGTATTGTAATATTTGTTTTTCCGATATCAAATTTAATCATCTAGTGGTAGCCGGAAAAATATTCAGTTTATCGAGACAAAATCGAGAATCTGCCAGTTTTTCCAAAAAATTAGAGAAAAACGCAGAATATTCTTTATTTTTATGAAATGATATACCAATTCTCTTGAGATTTCAATTCTTATGAATGAGATAACATGGTTGGAGGTGATGGTAAGAATTGGGACACCCTGTTTAAAATTTGCCCTCTTTTGTACTGACATATTTTCATATTTCGTCAAATGAAGGAAAATTTCTTCATGCTAACTATTTGAAAACATATGAAAAATTTTGGTTATCAATCTTCGATCGGATATCATTAATTTTCTACATTTTCGATATTCAACCAAATAAGAGGTGGCCATATGAAATATAAATTTAAGATTGAGTGGGTTCCATGAAAATTGTAACAAACCAAACTGGATTCTTCAATTTAAATTGAAAGTTCGAATGTGTTCGAATGAATATATTCATCCAAAAAAGTGATTCAAAAATATTTTGTTAGAAGAATGTAAAAATTGGTTTATGATCAGGTTCTTAACGTGATACATATTACAAATTATTTATGAAAAATGTTTCATTGTGTCCCTGATATTCAACAATCGAAGTCAACAAAGTGGATATAATTCACACTATCCAGGCGTTAAATATAAAAAATGACGAAAAGCACTGCCGTGAAGTCAGGAGCTTTTGAGCGCTCGTACATCCACCTTGTGAGTAGATTCGCATTTTCCAGTTTTAGAAATCAATAGAATGAATTTTAGACAGCTGTCAAAAAAATTCTGAAACTTAGGCGAAACTCCAGACTTCATGCCAGTGCTTCAGCTGACCAATTTTTTTTTGATAATTCGCTAGAATTTTCTACGGTATCTATGTTCTTGGTGATGCGATCTGGACAAACGTAGTTTGAATACATTATTCCTCAGCTAGGTGCAAAATTTCATTCCAATCCAATCAGTGGTTTCGGAACTATAAGTAAAAAAATTTTTTGAATGGCCATATTTACTGAACCCCTAGTCTAATTTTGCTCATTGATGAACGTGACCGCCATAGTCGCGATCCAAACCCACCCTAAAAATTTAAAGTTCCTAGGCCTTTCCGTTCAAAAGTTACAATTTTTTATGGTTTCTATGATTCTAGTCATGCGATCTGGACAAAATTTTGCTTCAATATATCATTCTCGATTAAAATACAAAATTTCATCTCGATCGAATCCGCAGTTTCGAAATTATCGAGAAAACAGAATTTCAAACGACCGTATATACGGAACCCCTAGTATAATTCTGCTCATTGATGAACGTTAACGCGACATTCGAGATCCACAACTATCCTGAAAATTTCAAGTCCCTAGGCCTTTCCGTTCGAAAGTTATGATTTTCTATGGTTCTGGTCATGTGATCTGGAGAGATGTAGCATGAATATATCATTCTCCATTAGTATACAAAATTTCGTCACGATCGAATCTGTAGTTTCGAAATAATCAAGAAAACTAAATTTCAAACGCCCATATTTACGGAACCCCTAGTATAATTTTGCTCATAGATGAACGTGATCACGACATTCGAGATCCACACCTATCCTGAAAATTTCAAGTCCCTAGGCGTTTCCGTTCAAAAATTACAATTTTCTATGGTTTCTATGGTTCTGGTCATGCGATCTGGACGAAATTTCACATGTAGCTTGAAAACCTCAATTTCCAATTGAGTGCAGAATTTCATTTCGATCAAATCTGTAGTTTTCGAGTAATCAGGGAAACGAAACTTTGAACGGCCATATTTACAGAACCCCTGGTTGAATTTGGCCCATTAACGAATTTGACCGCGGCATTCTGGAACTGAACCCACACTGAAAATTTCAAGTCTCTAGGTTGTTCCGTTCGAGAGTTATCGTGCTTACGGCCGGACGGACGGACAGACTCGAATTTTCCGACGGATTCGTCATCAGTAAGTCGAACATAGTCGATTGAGACCATTTTCGGCTCAAAATTCGAAAAATACAGACATCGTGACGAAATGATATAGCCCTCGTGTAAGTAGTACGAGCGCTCAAAAACTATGCAATTCAGACAAATGACTATTGACAGAATAATACAAAAAATCTGACCATTTTTCGAAATATCTGGAATAAAGCGATAAAACCCAATAAATTAATTCATTATGTTAGTTATCTACTTCATTTTACTCAATATGTATGACGTCCTACTAGATAGTGATATGTATGATTTCTAGATGTTCCATTAATTTTACCTCAATAAGTTTTTATATAAAATGACTGAATAGTGTGAATAACATCCGCATTAATCACTTCTGCTGTAAATCTTATAGACAATGCGATTGAATAGCAATTATAATGTAATTGACTGTATGAAGTAGAGAATATAATATGGAATTTTTTTACTCTATTTTATTTTTTTATTCATTTTATTTATTTGAAGTTTTACAAGGAATACACACAGGCTTAGCCAAAATGCAGTATTGACTTCTTAAAACTACAAATACATCGATTCAAAAATCACCAACATAATTAGTAACAATACAGGTGGACAAATTTTTTTTCATGATACACTATTCCGGAGTGATATACTGAAAAAATCGAAGATTTGATTTTCCTAATTTTTTTATTACTTCATCCGAGTCCTTCTGGATATTTTCAAAATTGTCAGATTTTCTGATTAAATATAATTCAATAAAAACATTTTCTGAATTTTATAGTTTTGAAATACAATGACGGCTCTGTAACTGTTACTGACAATTTGAATTACTAGCAACAATACATATAACATAAACATACACATTTCATTGGCTGATTATAGAAAATGTAAACTTTTTTTCACGATAAATAAGAATAATTTTGGGGCTGGCGGTCAAACTTGAGACAACCATCACATTGAATGAGTTCTTTCGATTCAAATATTAATCAAATCCTTCCGTTCATCTCCAGTTCCACGAAACTCATTAAGACCGAACTGGCCGGCTGTACGAATTTCCCGAAAGAAATCCATCTTCTATATGTTGACAAGCTTTGTTGGTTTTATTATTTGGGCCCGCGTCCATTGTGGATGACATTCAGAAGAAGAAAAAAGATAGGAACAGTTTAACATACACATAAATTCTCATTATATATCTGAATTTATGGACAGTAGTTTAAGAGCCATATGGTCCTTGATTTAATGAAAACGTTATTTATTTATAAGATCATGTTATGACTCCGACATTCCATTATTATAATTCCGTGATTTCAGTTTGGCGTCTTTGACGATTTTCGGGAGATAACTGAATAATTCTCGCATTAACCGGGGCTTTATCGTTTTTGGTTTGACCGTTTCCAATAATGGACCTTCGGAAACATTCGAGGAATGCATCTTTGAACTCGATAGAGTTTATTCATAAATAATGAAAATAAAAATCAACGCCAAAAATAAAGAGTTGACTTCCTTACCCCAAAATTCGTCAGAAAGCCTTATTAATGCTCTCAGCGACAACTTATTCGGCAATATCTGCGTCCCCCCAAAAATTTCCGACCCATCAAACACCCCCAATATTCAAATCGACCAATTTCTAATAAAGACGCCATCCACTCCGTGTTACTCCACATAATGCGGTCTCAGGAGCGATATGAATAACCCAAAAATTGGCAATAAAATTATACAGTCCGGGCGGGAAGAGTTCATATCGACCGAATATTTAGCACTGAAAATAAGACAATAAATTCTGACTCAGTCGGTAAATTGGAATATTTGACCCCCATAAACACCGTAATGTTCGGGGTGGAATGCTGAAAATTGACACGCCGAAGCGATGAGACGGTGCCGCGGGGGCTGGGAAAGTGTTGAAAATAAATAGTTCGCAGTCTGATGGGGAGGTTGGGGGGCGAGGGTTCCATAGATGTTGCAAGTCTTGAAATAATTTGTCCAATCCTGATATATTCCTGTTGTCTCTGCGAACATTTGGATATTTGCTTTCGAAGTTTTATTTACACTAATTTACAGTATACTCTATTGGAAATTGTTGTTTTTTTTCGTTATTTTTATTTAGCTTTTGTTAATCGGTATTGTTCACTCTGAATAAAATAGAATTCTCATTCTCTGGAAAAAAGGCAAGTTTCTGTTTTTGCGCACCAAGCGTTTGGCGCCGATCTTCATCAATTATATACTCCGTTTAAGAATTATTGACATCTCGGTAGGCTGTGAAAAATCGAATTTAAGTTATAGACTATTCAGTAATATTTTGGGTTGCTGAATTCAGGTTGGTATAGGAATAACACTAACATAACCCATAGAGATCTTGCTTTGACGATTTTATCGAAGATATTGGTGAATAATTATAAAAATTAGCTCTGAATTTGAGTATTTTTTGTCTTATGTTATTGAAATGGCCGAAATTCACCTGGATACATCGCGCGTAACAAGAGAACGCCAGGCAGTTTGTCGGTGTTACTTCGAGTTTTTCAAAGATTTGGCATATATTTCCGCTAGTGTTTCAGGTAAACTGTTATTCACTTACTCAAAGCGTATTCTGATTGATCAATGTCTCTTAAATTTTCAGATTTCACCAAGCACTGTCCGTAGAATATTAGCATGTTATTACAGCCTGGAATTAGCAGTGGAAGAAAACCTGTGCGATACGATTATTCCTTCAAAGAGACATTGAATGACTTTGTTTTTGCTAGAATTAAAAACGATCCTTTTCGAACTGGCCAAAGAGCACCTAGATTTCAATCGATCAAAGTCAACGTTATATTATATCATAAAAAAATTTGATACAATACGAAAAAGATGATCGAAGGAAAATTCTTATTGATAAACAGAAAAATATAATAAAAATAGTACGATATTGTGATAAATACCGAGAATACATGGAACAACACGTAAAATTCATTTATCTAGATGAAACTTGGATTTTCGAAAACGGTATTCAAATTCGTCAGTGGACACTAGAAAATAATCCAAAAGGTATGCCGAGTATATTCAAGGGCAGAGGCAGAAGGTGCACTATTTTGAATGCTGGAACAATGGATGGATTTTTACCTGGATGTGATCTGATTCTTGACAGTGGTATTAATGATAAGGATTACTATGAATGGTGAATTATTTCATAAATGGGTTATTGAAAAATTGAAACCTTCCCTGCAAAAGGATGCCCATCAATAGGATTATGTTAGCTTATTCAATAAACACATCCAAATCACTACACTTATACGTGGAAACAAAGTTTTCAATGCGATTTTCATCTTTGCTCTTGTATCATTCGTAGATATCAAGTTTATTTATCATACTTATACTGTATGGTACCCTGTTCACATTTCCTCTGCTAATACTGCCATTGAACACATGCTATATTGTTGACAATTCAAAAGTATACTGAATAATTGTAAAATTGCTCATCAATCATAATATTTTCAATAATTCATTTCAATAAATGAAAATAAAAATTGACTTTCTTGAAGTATTTAACACTGAGCACTTAATAATTCACAAACTGGTTCATATATTGATATTTACGGTACAAATTTCATGTCAAAATTCTTCATGTACTACATAGATTCTCAATTTTTGTTTCTCTCTTATTTTAATAAGAATATACAGGGTCTTTCACGAGGAACCTCACCCATATTTATACGGGAAACTACTGAACGTATTTTCATGAAATTCAGCACTTATAAGTATTTCACGATGCTGATGAAATCTAAAATATTTTCAAGGCATGAGCACCTCCGGTTTTTCCGGAAATGACGTCAACTTCCGTTTTTCAAATTAGAACACCATTTTTTTATTGCAGAAATAGATTCCTTAGAAAATTTCAAGTTATTTTGATGTAACATTTTTCAGTTTTGGTTGGAAAATTCTCTCTGAGCGGGAAAATTCGAAAAAAAAATCGAAAATAGAGCTCCGCTGAAACAAGAATAACTTCAAGGTTTTTGAATGGAAAATTTTCATTTTTGGGATTTTTCAAGATGTAAGATTGATGTATCCACTTTAAAAATCGAAATCGCGATTCATGATACAGGGGGTGAAAAAATCGCTTTCAAAGTTAGGGATGACAAAATCGTGAAAAATCAATTTTTTCAAATTAGAACCCCATTTTTGAGCGCTCGTACTACTTACACGAGGGCTATATCATTTCGTCACGATGTCTGTATTTTTCGAATTTTGAGCCGAAAATGGTCTCAAACGACTATGTTCGACTCACTGATGACGAATCCGTCGGAAAATTCGAGTCTGTCCGTCCGGCCGTCCGGCCGGCCGGCCGTCCGTAAGCACGATAACTCTCGAACGGAACAACCTAGAGACTTGAAATTTTCAGTGTGTGTTCAGTTCCCGAATGGCTCGGTTAAGTTCGTTAATGGGCCAAATTCCACCAGGGGTTCCGTAAATATGGCCGTTCAAAGTTTTGTTTCCCTGATTACTTGAAAACTACAAATTTGATCGAGATGAAATTTTGCACTCAAATGGAAAATGAGGTGTTTAAGCTACATGTGAAATTTTGTTCAGATCGCATGACCAGAACCATAGAAACCATAGAAAATTGTAACTTTTGAACGGAAACGCCTAGGGACTTGAAATTTTCAGGATAGGTGTGGATCTTGAATGTCGTTATCACGTTCATCTATGAGCAACATTATACAAGGGGTTCCGTAAATACGGTCGTTTGAAATTTTGTTTTCTCGATTAATTTGAAACTACGGATTCGATCGAGATGAAATTTAGTATTTTAATCGAGAATGATATATTGAAGCAATATTTTGTCCAGATCGCATGACCAGAACCATAGAAACCATAGAAAATTCTAACTTTTGAACGGAAAGGCCTAGGAACTTGAAATTTTCAGGGTGGGTTTGGATCGCAAATTTCACGGTCATGTTCATCAATGAGCAAAATTAGACTAGGGGTTCCGTAAATATGGCCGTTCAAAATATTTTTTTCCTGATAGTTTCGAAACTACCGATCGGATTGGAATGAAATTATGCACCTAGCTCAGGAATAATGTATTCAAACTACGTGCAAAATTTTGTCCAGATCGCATCACCGAGACCATAGATACCGTGGAAAATTCTAGCGAATTATCGGAAAAAAATTGATCAGCTGAAGCACCGACATGAAGTCTGGAGTTTCGCCTAAGTTTCAGAATTTTTTTGACAGCTGTCAAAAATTCCTTCAATTGATTTCTAAAACTGGAGAATGCGAATCTACCTACAAGGTGCATGTACGAGCGCTCAAAAGCTCCTGCCTTCACGGCAGTGCTTTTCGTAATTTTTTTATGGCAGATATTGAATCTACGTTAAAAAATAATGTGTGTGTAGGCATCACACCCTTGCCCTAAAATGGATATTTTCTGAGTTATTCACAAAAAACTGTTCTTCGTCTTGAATTTTCAGCTATTTCTTTTCCCTTCACGCCAAAAAGATGAAATTTTCAGGAACGTTCAGTAGTTTCCCGTATAAATATGGGTGAGGTTCCTCGTGAAAGACCCTGTATATCGCACCCGTCGTCGAATAAGGAGACAACTCAAAAAAGGTCCATTTTGTGTTAGTGACGGTATTGAACTAAGAAAGTAACCCTTTTCTTACGTGCAATATCAAAATAACTCTAGTTGGCCTCTCCGCCACATAAGAGACTGTTCGTGAAAAAAGGTAACATTTCAAATTCTTTGGAAAAACAGTAGAATATTCCACCACGAAGGGAAAAATTGCATTAATTGAACATTGGGTGCCAGAGTTATAATGTTCAAATGGATTGCTGCAATTATTACGAATGTTCAGCGTGTTAAATTGAGTAAGTACACAAAAGTATAGAACGAAAACTTCGGTAAACCAAAACTTCAAATACGATTTCCCAACAAAATCAATTTTTGAGTTGTCTCCTTATTCTACGACGGGTGCGATATGTTTAGTTCCTACAATTATTGTATAACATACTTTAGCACATATATTGCTGTTGACGTCAGGATTTTATTCCTTTTGAGAACACCTCTACAAGTATCTCTGTATTTTATTCTATACATAGCTCGGATTGCTTGCTTTTGTGTTTTATATATTTTGTTTCGTGATGTACTGTTTCCCCAGTAAACAATGCCATATGAAAGGGTTGACTGAAAATTGGCTGTGTATAGGAGCTTCAATGTATCTTGTTGGATATGAGGGGGTAGATTATGGTGGTGAGTTTCCTGTTCAAGTTTTCTATTTGGGGGTTCCATTTCTTAATATATATAACGTTGAACCTGAATTCCGATTTTTAAACTGCAGTGGGAATATTCCGGCTTAATTAATAATTATTCGATAATTCGTATACTGAACACTTTTCTAGGTTATATTTATGTTTGATGTTTCATTTCTATGATGAAAACAGTAACTTTTTTGTAACCAGAAATAAAGCCTCGACTGGACGTTCATGGCCTGCTTCGATGTCAATAATTCTTAAATGGACTATATCTAGGAAATCCTTGGAATGAGTTGTGAAAATCTTAGTCTAATTCATCAGTGAATACTAAGTTAATCTGCGATAACATTTCTTGAATTGTAGATTTTATATACTGACGTTATTTTTCAAGGAATATGGAATAAATATTGAACCCCTGTGAGAAATTTTGCAACGTCTACTCCTCTTTCAAGATCCTCTAATACGCGAAGAATTGGAAAATGATCGTCGATCTGTGGATCCATTAGTCAAATTGAAAACGCGAAAGCCTGAAAGGACGCGTCTGTCAGAGGCCGTTTCACGGAGATGAAGTTCCATATTTTTCGATTGTCTTTCTGCTGTTCGACACAAAAAAATCTACGAGAAGGGGAAGAGAATTCGGTATCGGTTCATATCGATTCTCGGGGAGTTAAAAGCAGGGGGTGTTGCATTCTCATATCGCAGGAGAAGAATTAAAGGATGGTAGTGTGACTGAGGGGAAAAATGAGAAAAAAAGTCTGATTAGAAATCGTGAAATTCAAAGTTTATAAGATTTCAAATGGATACCTTATACCGTCAGTATAGCAACTATATAGCTGAGAAATATCCTGAGATACTTGATATATCACAGCTATATCAGAAGAAGAACGCGGATGCATAGCTGCATTATTCGCGATTCCTACTACCGATGAGGGCGCTGCGAACAACAAACAGAGGAAAACGAGTACCTTTTCGGGATTTATTGTAGTGAAACGGATTATTTCAGGTGTTTTTCAGATTTTCTTCGATTTCGTGAATTTTATGTGAAGACTTTTTAGTGAATGATTGGATTATTGACAGTGTTTTGTCAAGTTTATTGATTTCTGGTTAACAAACTGATTTTTTCAATTTTAATTATATCGAAATTGATAATAATTCAACAGGAAAAATGGAGCACTATTTGAGTTTCACAAAAGAGTTCAATTATTTGGAAGCTATATCTCGATCATTTGGTGAGGGGGAACGAGTGCTGAATAGTAGGCATCTCGTCTTAGTGGGAATAATTGATGGATAATTGGATGGTAGAGTTGTTTATTCCCCCATCAAAATAATGCCCTTCGCCTTCAAACCAGCGCCCTTCTGACGGAAAAACGCCAAAAAATATCTGGTTGGCGAGAGATGGATTCTTCCACAGGAATTTGGAATATACTTTATTCAATTTACCTGTTCCTGTAAAGCTGGAGCATGTGGAAGATTCAAGCATGTTTCTGCCACATTTCTGAAGTGCACAAGGGTCAAGGTAATATTAATTAACAGTTCAGTAGTGGCATGCATCGAACCCTTGCAATTATTCTTGATGCTACCCAGCATTAATTAGTTTTTTTTCTTTTTGAGCGCTCGTACTACTTACACGAGGGCTATATCATTTCGTCACGATGTCTGTATTTTTCGAATTTCGAGCCGAAAATGGTCTCAGTCGACTATGTTCGACTCACTGATGACGAATCCGTCAGAAAAATCGAGTCTGTCCGTCCGGCCGTCCGTCCGGCCGACCGTAAGCACGATAACTCTCGAACGGAACAACCTAGAGACTCGAAATTTTCAGTGTAGGTTTAGATCCCAAATGCCTCAGTTAAGTTCATTAATGGGCCAAATTCCAATAGGGGTTCCGTAAATATGGCCTTTCAAAGTTTTGTTCCCCTGATTACTTGAAAACTACAAATTTTATCGAAACGAAATTTTGCACTCAAATGGAGAATGAGGTGTTCAAGCTACATGCGAAATTTTGTCCAGATCGCATGACCAGAACCATAGAAACCATAGAAAACTGTAACTTTTGAACGGAAACGCCTAGGGACTTGAAATTTGTAGGATAGGTGTGGATCTCGAATGTCGTGATCACGTTTATCTGTGAGCCAAATTATACTAAGGGTTCCGTAAATATGGTCGTTTGAAATTTAGTTTTCTTGATAATTTCAAAACTATAGATTCAATCGTGACGAAATTTTGTGTACTAATGGAGAATGATATATTCAAGCTACATTTCTCCAGATCGCATGACCAGAACTATAGAAACCATAGAAAATCATAACTTTCGAACGGAAAGGTATAGGGACTTGAAATTTCCAGGGTAGTTTCGGATCGCGAATTTCGCGGGCCTGTCCATCAATGAGCAAAATTAGACTAGGGGTCCCGTGAATACGGTCGTTTGAAATTTTGTTTTTTCGATAATTTCGAAACTACGGATTCGATCGAGATAAAATTTTGTATTTTAATCGAGAATGATATATTGAAGCAACATTTTGTCCAGATAGCATGACCAGAACCATAAAACCATAGAAAACTGTAACTTTTGAACGAAAAGGCCTAGAAACTTGAAATTTTCAGAGCAGGTTTGGAATTTCGCGGCCAGGTTCATCAATGAGCAAATTTAGACTAGGGGTTCCGTAAGTATAGCCGTTCAAAATATTTTGTTCCTGATAATTTCGAAACTACTGGTTGGATTGGAATGAAATTTCACACCTAGCTGAAGAATAATGTATTCAAACTACGTGCGAAATTTTGTCCAAATCGCATCACCAAGACCATAGATACCGTATAAAATTCTAGCGAATTATCGAGAAAAAATTGATCAGCTGTAGCACTGACATGAAGTGTGGAGTTTCGCCTAAGTTTGAGAATTTTTTTGACAGCTATCGATAATCCCTTCAATTGATTTCTAAAACTGGAAAATGCGAATCTACCTACCAGGTGCATGTACGAGCGCTCAAAAGCTCCTGACTTCACGGCAGTGCTTTTCGTAATTTTTTCAGTTCCTTCTGTTTTGATCGAAAATTATAAGGCTTGTCTTATTAGGGACCTGGAATGCATTAAGATGAAGTTCCGGTCAAAAATTTGCAGAGGACTTTCTGTTGCGAAGCAAAAAATATATGTTGATTTATTGATAGCAAACAACGCTTAGTCACACTATTAGATATTCTTTTCATAGTAACCAACAATTAAAATTGTGAAATGTTTTTTTTTCTAATATTTGATCTTTGTTCACTCATTGTTATATAATCCAATATCCACAAATTCCTGTACAGTCATCATTAAAACATTGAATCGTTTCACTCAGACTTCACCTTGAAAATAATTCTACTTTCTTTCTAATTGAAGAAATTTTTGACAGCTGTCAAAAAAATTTTCAAATTTCCTCCAGTCAGTGCTAAGTGACCAATTTTCAACTAGAATTATCTATGGTTTTGGTGATGCGATCTGGACAAAATTTCGCACGTTGTTTGAATACATTGTTCTTCATCCATCTTCATTCCAATCCAATCAGTAGTTTCGAAATTATCAAGAAAAGAATATTGTGAACGGCCATATTTACGGAACCCCAAGTCTGATTTTGCTCATTGATATGCGTGACCGCGACATTCGGGATCCCCACCTATCCTGAAAATGTCAAGTCCCTAGGCCTTTCCGTTCGAAAGTTATATTTTTATGTGGTTCTGGTCATGCGATCTGGACAAAATGTAGCTTGAATATAGAATTAGAAATTTCGTCACGATCTAATCCGTAGTTTTGAAATGATCAAGAAAACCAAATTTCAAACGACCATATTTACGGAACCCCTAGTCTAATTTTGCTTATTGAAGAACGTAACTGCGACATTCCAGATCTAAACCTACCCTGAAAATTCACTGTCCTAGGCTTTCTATTCGAAAATTAAACTCTTTTATGACTCATATGGTTCTGGTCATGCGATCTAGACAAAATTCTGCATGTAGCTTGAACACGTCATTCTACAGCTGAGTGCAAAATTTTAACTCGATCGAATTGGCGGTTTCGAAGTAATCAGGAGAACAGAATTTCGAACAGCCATATTTACGGAACCCTGGATCAAATTTTGCCCAATAACAAACTCAACCGCGGCATTCGAGATTCGAACCTACCCTGAAAATTTCAAGTTTCTAGATAGTTCCGTTCAAGAGTTATCGACGTGATCGTGAATACGGCCGGACAGACGGACAGACTCGAATTTTTAGAGGATTCGTCATCAGTGAGTCGAACCTCGTCGATTGAAGACATTTTCGGCTCAAAATTAAAGAAATACAAACATCGTGACGAGATGTTTGTATAAGTAGAACGAGCGCTCAAAAAGTATGATTTTTCTCATTCGATTAATGAGAGAATTTATTCATCAAAACAAGAATAAATAAAATCGCAGAACAAGGAATGATTCAGAAAAATGTATTTCTGTAATTAATATGTCTACCAGAACATCACAAGGAAAATAATAATGCACAAATATGAATAAAACTTCGATGGAAATATTGCTTAAAGGAGAATATATAAGAACTACAAACTGAAAAAGAATATACCAATCCCCATAGAAAGAAAAATAATATATGATATGCTACATAGAAAAAATGAACAAAATCATTGACCTGCAGAGAAGTGGGGACGGTTGCTGTTAGAACAGACAGGTGGCGTTAGTGAAGAAATTTCCTCTAATTCACACAGTTTACATTTTAAATGCGATGTCGAGAAAACTTGATAAGTTAACTCCTGGCGAAGTAGGCTAAGGCGCTAGATTTGAACTAGACGACAGTTGAGACGCGGGTTTGTAGCTAGGCTAGGTTAGCCAGCTTTTAATTTCATTTTTTCTTTTCTTCATTTCTTGCTGTCGTATTTTTTCGATTTATTTTTTGTTTTAGGTACCAATGATTTCTGTAATAATGGGAGCATGTCGAAGGCATGAACAACATGACCAAAATATGAATGTTATCTTAATTGTTAATGTGGTAGAAACTAAACTTCAAACTTCAACCTGCACAATTAATAATCTCAATATTTTATAGAAATCAGATTAATTTCAATTATTATCTTCAATATAAATATAAATAGAATGTAGAATAGAAGTTTTCCTTTATCCATTTTTATACCCGAGGTAATACCAAGTACAATTTTGCAGAATTTATTTTAGAAATACGAGTAATTGCTGTCATTGTGTTCAATACACATAAAAATATCAAATTTATAGTTCTTAATTATTTATCGGGTGTAAAAAAAATAGCGTTTGCAACTTTCATGTAATGGTTATTAATATACTCGCCTAAACCATACGAAACTCGCCTTCGGCTAGTTTCGTATGCCGATTAATGCTCGTGTATTAATAACCATCTTTACATTATCGTTACATAATATACTATTTCAAGATAGATAGATTTCCTCCGAATGAAAACCAGCAGTAGCAGTAGCTAAGAAATTCCTCCGATACTCCAAGCAAACGGGCCATTTAACGTCGAAAACTCCCAAACAACAACCTCTCTTTACATCAGAACTTTCCTCGGAAGACCCGAGCTATCAAACCAAACTGCGAAAAACATAAACATCCTGCGGAACGCTGCGAACGCCGTCGAAACTTTTAATATCCGATCTATGCATCAGTAAAATATTCCCCATATTTCCTATTAATCGCCGTCATAATTTCCGAACTTTTATAGTTATTATTTCTCGAAACTCCACGCCGTCTTGATCGGATCAGCGTGCCGGGGGGACCCGTAATGGCCCCCCGATGAAGAGATGGTGGCCTCTTCCTTTCGTCAGTTGTTTCGACGACGTCCGTCCGTTTTTTCCCTCACCGGTCGAACGGCCCCGTTTGCGCGTTTCAGATTGTATCTATGATATTGCTACTGTTTCTTAAATAATAAAATAGTCGGTTTTATAAGCCTTTAAATTTGACGTTTTATTGCTTCATATGCGAGGTTGTTAATGCCGTCGGGTCAGGTTTTCGACGGGGTGTTGCACTGTTTTCGAGCCGGATGAGTTATGGGGAAATATACGCGGACGTTGAGGTCGCGTCCATCAAAGCCGCATAAATTGCAAGGATCGCGTTTAAGTTCTTTTGATGGACGCCCGGTATCGGAACTGAATGAGCTCGACCGGGGTAATATTCATTTAATAATCTCGACTTTTAAGCCCGCTGGATCCACTTCATGAATATCAGCAATACCGGCATAGATTTATAGTCAACTGCGAGGGTAATAATTATATGGAAAAATATTAGGGATAAAAGTTATATGTAAGGCATTGATATCAAGATTAATAATATATTAAACAACATGAGTTCCACTGAATAAGTATCGCTTTTGAGTACGAGTGAGCGCAGCGAGCGAGTAACTCAAAAGCTATGATTGTTAATAGTATTTGTTTGCATTTTGTGTCAATTATAAACAAATAATCATAGATATGAGAGCATTACAAATATAGAAATTCAAACAAATTCATAGTACATATGTTTATAGTGTTATGGAAATTGGAAATGGTTATATTTCTCAAAAGTTCCAAAATAAAAAAAAAATCAGATGATATCACCGAAAAGTCAAGAACCTCCAAACATCTTTAGTCAATTCAGTGAATTCGATCAATTTATAAATTATTATATTATTATATTTCCAAAGAGGATTCAGATTATTCAAAAATAAGAAAAATATGAATTTGTTCAAATGATTAATTGTAAATAGTTAAGTTATGTTTATGAAGAATGAAATGTATCAAGAATGTTACCTAGGAAATTAGATATTAAATAATATGGATGGGAAAAGCAGGCCAGTGAATAGTTGAGAGAGAAACTTCAAGAGGAAAGATGGATAATTTTCAAAAAGTTGGCAGAAAGATTGGTTTTGTAAGAAGAAAGGAATAATAATGAATGGTATTTGGAACTTGTGAAGAGTAGATTCGTAGATTGAGTTTCTGGAGTTAATTTGGCAAGTGAAGGAGAAAAGGAGATATTGAAACGGCGTGCTGCTTGGAAGAAGGAAAATTGAAATAGAAAATATTAGAACATATAGTGAGTGCACTCACCAATTAAACGACATTTTAGAGTTAAGAAATATTAGTTATATGTTCTTTTGATAGTTGGGGTTGGTTTTTAGAATAAGATTGCTAATTATATAATTTTGTGAGAAAATTTCTTTTGTTTGTTCACCTTTAGAACCCTCCTTGAAAAAGAGTTTCGGAAAAAAAAAATAAAATATATAATTGAAACAAAATTTTTTCAATATTGCTAGTGAATTTCGTAAATCTCAAAATTTAAAATTTATATCTTGACCGAACCATAACAATAGATACCTGTGAGTAATTGTACTCTTAATACTTATTTATAACAATGTTTCCAATAATAAATGAACAATAGACGGTGTTTTATTGACAGTACTATGTAGTGTAGTGACAGTTATATATAATAAAATTCCACTTTATTGAACGATTTTGAATTTAGTAAAATAGCACATTATCAGTGAAAATGCGAAAAAATATATTCATCCACTCCTATTGAATTATATATATTCATTATTCAACTAATTTTGAGCAATGAATAGTATTTATAAACAAACACCGTGAGTTATAATTAGTCATTACTATAACTCCCTGCCTCTGTGCTTCTGAACAAGCCGATTGGTCGAATGGGAACAGTCCATTATTGATATGGAGGTCACTTGCATAATTTTGACGTTATCTTAAATTAAGTTTATACCTAATTGTTATTGTGGATGTTTTGTTGAAAAATATGAATTTAGATAGTGAAGATGAATTATTATATACACCTTCAGAAATAAGACAATCAGCCAACGTTACAATACTGAATTT
Organism: Aphidecta obliterata; assembly: GCA_963966015.1. NCBI lineage: Eukaryota > Metazoa > Arthropoda > Insecta > Coleoptera > Coccinellidae > Aphidecta > Aphidecta obliterata. The sequence goes on along the minus strand of OZ014434.1, from coordinate 11,274,193 downwards.
ATTGCCTGAAAAATCGCAAAACAAATACAAAGGTGTATACAACAATTTTCATGATTGGTGTAGCAGTGAGAATATTAAGTTATTGTTTACAGAGAATGTTCTTTTGGCATATTTTTAGCACTAAATATAAAGCATCGCCCCTATGGACTTTCAACTCTATGCTAAGAAGCACAATCAACATAGATAATGCATTGTTATAGGTAACTATTAAGATTTGTAAATAAAGTTCTTTCTCTATACTTGTATCTCAGTATTTATGTTATAGTCATAGATAAAGTATAATATTCAACTTGCGGTAATGGTCATAACTCACTTGATGAATTACAGCGCAACTTCATCTGCGTGAGTTATGACCAACATTACCGCTCGTTGAATAATATACTATTTTTAACGTTGAAATTAATTAGAATCAATTGAAAAAACAACGAATTCAGCAAAATCCAAAGAATATCAGATGGAATCTATACCAAAACTCCAACCGAATTTTTTTTCTAGACATGTCTACTCTTCATCAGAAGTTTCGGAACCTGACCAATATCAAATAATTAAATATGAATTGACATCTTTTACCACAACGATCAATTTGGTAATGCTAGGGATGGGACATTGACCATTAATTTCGATGTTAACCATTCATCGCAAATTCGTATTCCCTTTCAACTTCAACAAAATGAGGAAGTTCTCAAACTCACCGATAAAATGTATCCAAATTGTTGACAGAGATTTGTCGAAATGGTCACCATTCTCACCACATCAGTTTGCCCACGAAATAATGGCACAAGCATTTTTAATGCGTTGTCTTAGTTCTTTCGCAATCGGCTCACCGTTACTTATACACTAATGTTTCCAAATGCCCCCAAAGGAAAAAATCAAAAGGGTTGAGATCGGAAAACTTAGGCATCATACGCATCGTGGATGATTTCCCGTATACTGACCTCAGACAGCTGGTGATATCTACACATTTCTCATATTCGCAGGTAACTTTGATTTAGAAATACTCGGCCCTGGTTAATATTTCAAATACCTTAATGATTTTTGGTATATCGACTTATTCTGATAAGTTCTATTGCTGGTAAAAAAAAAGCCTCACCTATTTTTGCGCGCTTTTTCTACGACCAAGAGCATTATCATTTTGCCCGAAATATCTGTTATTTTCGAATTTGAGCCGAGAAAGGTCTCGAACGAGTGTCCGGCCGGCCGGCCGTTAACACGATAACTCCTGAGAGACTCTTGAAATTTTCAGGATACGTTCGAGGTCAGTATGCACCGATTGTGTTCGTTAATGGATGAAATCCGTCGAAGGGTTCTGTAGATGAAGCCATCTGAAGTTATGTGGCATGGATAAAATGTGTTATGTGGAAAGTCATCTTTCTAGCTAGGCCACATGAAAAGAAAATTGTGTTTTTCTGACATATTCAATGTAAATCGGTTATTCCATCTATTGAAGCTTATGAAAATAAACTGACAGTATCTGTATTTGGTAGACAGAAACAAGCGCGCACAAGCTTTTCAAGTTTTTTTATTATTCATTCTCTAAAGCTGAAATCGATACGAACCGATACTGGAATTATTTTCCGTTTCGAAGACTCTTTTGTGACGATATCCGAAAGACAATCAAAAAAATTAAAAACTCCATCTCCTCGAAGCGGTTTCTGACTGACGAGTCCTTTCAAGTTTTCAATTTGACTAATGGATCGACGATCACTTCCTGAATCTTCGGATATCAAGCGGGAAGGAAAAAAGGGGTTGGCGAATCGTCACAGAGAGCATGGTTTGAATAATTATATCGAGGGTATTCTAGAAAAATTACGAAAAGCACTGCCGTGAAGTCGGGAGCTTTTGAGCGCTCGTTTATCCACATTGTAGGTGTAGGTAACTTCAAGTCAGTGCTATAGGTGACCATTTTTTTTTCGATAATTCGCTAGAATTGTCTACGGTATCTATGGTCTTGGTAATGCGATCTGGACCATTATTCTTCATCTATGTGTGGAATTTCATTCCAATCCAATAAGTAGTTTCGAAATTAACGGGAAAAAAATTGTTTGAACGGCTATATTTACGGAACCCCTAGTCTAATTTTGCTAATTGATGAACGTGACCGCGAAATTCGCGATCCGAACTTATCCTGAAAATTTCAAGTCCATAGGCCTTTCCGTTCGAAAGTTATGATTTTCTATGTTTTCTATGGTTCTAGTCATGCGATATGGGAAAAATGTAGCTTGAATATGTCATTCTCCATCAAAATACAAAATTTCGTCACGATCGAACCCGTAGTTTTGAAATTATCAAGAAAACTGAATTTCAAACGACCATATTTACGGAACCTCTAGTCTAATTTTTTTTTTATATACGCGACCACCACATTCGAGATCCACACCTATCCTGAAAATTTCAAGTCCCTAGGCCTTTCCATTGCAAAGTTATAATTTTCTATGGTTTTTATGGTTCTGGCCATGTAAGCTGGATAAAATTTTGCATGTAGCTTGAACACGTAATTCTCCATCTGAATGCAAAATTTCACCTCGATCGAATCTGCAGTTTCGAAGTAATCAGGAAAACAAAATTTCGAACGGCCATATTTACGGAACCCCTGGGCGAATTTTGCCCAATAACGAACTTAACCGCGGCATTCGAGATTCGAACCCACCTTGAAAATTTCAAGTTTCTAGGACATTCCGTTCGAAAGTAATCGTGGACGGCCGGCCGGACGGACGGACAGACTCGAATTTTTCGACGAATTCGTCATCAGTGAGTCGAACATAGTCGTTTGAGACCATTTTCGGCTCAAAATTCGAAAAATTCAGACATCGTGACGAAATGATATAGCCCTCGTGTAAATAGTACGAGCGCTCAAAAATATTGCTCTTCAATTTATAGAGCTTGAATGTCTGAAAACAATGGATCAAAAAATTTACATGGTCTGGTCAAAAATGAATTTTAATATGGTTCTTCAACACCAACGGAATATCAACTCAATATCATTCGATAATTCAATAAATAAACAAAAACTTTTTCGCCCAACGTGGGGCTCGAACCCACGACCCTGAGATTAAGAGTCTCATGCTCTACCGACTGAGCTAGCCGGGCTTGTGCATATACTGTTAGATATCACATAAGAGCACAAATTTCATAGAATACCATTAACATCAAGTTTTTTATGCTCCTAGCATTGTTGAAAGTGTTAAATATCACTAGTTCTCCTGAAATATTCCGACGTTCGGAGTTTTGATCGGGAATTACATACTACGAAGATTTTTTTGCCTTCCGCCCCTCGAATGGAGTGTGTTCAAGCTACATGCAAAATGTTGTTCAGATCGCATGACTAGAACCATAGAAAATTATAACTTTTGAGCGGAGAGGCCTAGGGACTTGAAATTTTCAGGTGTGGATCTCGGATGTCGTGGTCACGTTTATCAATGAGCTACATTAGACTAGGGGTTCCGTAAATATGGTCGATTGAAATTTAGTTTTCTTGATAATTTAAAAACTACTGATTCGATCGTGACGAAATTTTGTACATTAATGGAGAATGATATGTTCAAGCTACATCTCTTCCAGATCGCATGACCAGAAACATAGAAAATCATAACTTGAAAATCGAACGGAAAGGCCTAGGGACTTGAAATATTCAGGGTAGGTTTGGATCTTGGATGTCGTGGTCAATTTTATCTTTGAGCAAAATTAGACTAGGGGTTCGGTAATTATGGTCGTTTTCTTGATAGTTTCAAAACTACGGATTCGATCGTGACGAAATTTGGTATTTTAATGGAGAATATACTCAATATACATATTTTTTCAGATCGCATGACCAGACCATAAAAACCATAGAAAATTATAACTTTCGGCCGGAAAGGCCTAGGGACTTGAAATTCAGGGTAGGTTTGGATCGCGAATGTCGAGGTCATATTTATCAATGAGCAAAATAAGACGAGGGGTTCCGTAAATATGGCCGTTAGGAATATTTTTTCCTGATAATTTAGAGAATTCCAGCGAATTACCGAAAAAAAAAATGGTCACTAGTCACTCACGTTAAGTCGTATGAAAATTTTTTTGGCAGCTGTCAAAAATTTCTTGAATTCGTTTCTAAAACTGGAAAATGCGAATCTACCTACAAGGTGGATGAACTCAAAAGCTCCTGACTTCACGGCAGTGCTTTCTATAATTTTTTTCTATGAGACAGATTGACTTCTACTCGATGAATGGTATATTAATCCTCCTTCTCAGTATCAGTATCCGTCCATTCCTTGTGCAGAAAATGACATCGACCAAATGAAAGGTAGAGGAATAATTCCATTTTCCCCCATGATGTTCGATGAGATTGAATACTGACTCTTATCTTTCTCTGTACCCCTGGGCTTCTTCAGCAAAAATAGTATATTGTATAATTATTGGGAAAAGCATAATATTATTCCCAAACGACTGTGATAATTACCAGACGAGGAGCGTAGCGACGAGTCTGGTAACACAGGAGTTTGGGAATATTCTTTTCCTACGAATTATACATAATAGTTTCTCTTGGATCATTGATTGATTCAAATTCAAAAATTAATTGAAACATATTTCATTCAAGATGTTATCAAGTAAGTTTAAATAGGTTTCTCTATGTTAATATTGAAATATAGAAGTGGTAACTATGGAAATTACTTTGTTATGACAAAAGTAAAATAATTTTCAAGCCGGTTTTGTTTGATTCGTTGTATTTTATAAGGAATTGAAAAAGAATTAGTGAACATGAACACTGATAGTGATTATTTATTACCTTGCACGCCTCCTGAACTAGTAGAAGCCTCAAACGCGGCTTCACTTAATTTACTTCCGGAGAAATCCAGAGAGAAGTATGAACTTGCGTACCAACGCTTCATGGACTTTTGCAGAAAAAACAACAGTGTATCCTTTTCTGAGAATGTACTTTGTTTCATTTCATTGTAATAACCCATTTGTAACATTACCGCACGCTACAGCGGTGCGGTAAGAATATTACCGCACTGTTATTTTCTAATTGCTTAACAACTGCCCACTATTCTGGAATGTTGAGCTTTGCGCATTGAAAACAGGTAAAAATGGATGGTTCAGGAAATGACCTATTTTCCTCCTCTTTCAAGGGATTTGATGAGGTTCAAAAATTTGTTTTTCTTCCCCTGTGAAAAAATGACGTCGATCCAATAAAAGGTATGGAAATCACTCCTTCTTCTCTCATGATAATCGATATACTCTATTTTTTCTATGAGACAGAATGATGAATGGTATATGAATTTTCCTTCTCCCTTCCATTCTGTTCGATGGATGGAAAGATCGCTGCAACCTTTCTTCTATACACCTTCATTCCATGTGCAAAAAATGACGTCGACCCAATGAATGGTATAGGAATAGCAAACTTTTCAACTCTGATGTTCGATAGTATTGAATACCTTGTGTACCCCTTATTTTCTCGTGGGAAAAAATAACATTGATGCGATGATTGCCCCTTTTTTCTTCTCGATGATCGATGGGGTTAAAGATTTGCACTATACTTTTTCTGTACCCTTTTTTTCTCTTACACAAAATGACGTTGCTTCAATAAGTGGTGTAAGAATCACCTCTTCCTCTTCCATGATGGTTCGATGCGGTTGAAAATTCACTTCAATCTTCTGTACCTTTCATTTTCATCTCCAAAAAATGACGTCGATCTAATGAATGGTATAAGAGTCACTGGCTTTCCTCCTATGTTGTTTGATGGGATCGAATACTCGTAATATTGATGCAATGAATGGTTTAGGAACTACTCTCACCTTTTTTCCTCATGGTGTTCGAGAAGCTAAACAATTCCACTATACATTTCGTGTACCCTTATTTTCTCTCTGCATAGAATGTGGTCGTCCTATGGAATGGTATATTAATAACCTTTTTGCGTTGATGGAAAGTTCGCTGGTGTAAAAATCCACTCTTTTTCTGTCATTATGTTCGATGGGATTGAGAGTTCTCCCTGAACTTTTTTCTGTACCCCTTTTTCCATCGTCCTAGAAATGACGTTGAGGCGATGAAGGGCATCGCAAACAGTCAATTTCAATGATGTTTGATGGGGTTAAAAGATTGACAGGAAAGTATAAAATCCTTTGTACAAAATTCGTATCGTTTTTCTTCTCCGACTTGGTTCACTTCACAACCGCAACAGACAGCCTCTTCACGTTCAGACCAACCCATTCAAACAGGTACCGAGTCCCCTGCCAACAACCCCCCGAACCCCACCCAATCGACTCCCGTAATTAATAACGCGAAACTCCTCGAAGATGATTCCCAACCCCACACAGCATCCTCTCCCACCCCTGATCAATCCGAGATTTCAGAAAGGATTAACTGGGACCGAGCGAAAACTGAAAGTGAAATCGCAATTAATAGCAGGCCTCATCAGCCTCTAATTGTAAAGTTGGAAACAAAATCGAGCGTCGTGAGGAAGGCTTTAGCGGCGGGAACGGCGAGGGCCATTGATACCGGCGGAGAACAATGGGAAGAGAGAGCATCATTTCCATTAGATATTATTGAAAAGTATGGTGCAATATCTCAAATAGGGAATATCTATAGAGGGTTGAATATCAAGTCTCGTTTGTGTATCTGTCAGTGTCAGATACAAGGGAGTTACGAAGAGGGGGGTGGGAGGGTTGATCACGGAGTGCTGCAAGGAATGATGCGACGTTTTATGGATGGATCGAAATAGGAGGAATCCGAAAGCATCTACGATTTTTTGTGTTAATTACTTCCTTCAAGCACTCGACGACATTTTCAGCAGCTGCTGTCAACGAAGAATGGTCTAGCTTGAACAGTTGGTGATCACGGATACCTAGGAGTCAATTTGATAGCGAAGAAGGCTCTACTTTCATCTTGAAGGCCTAGAACTTCTTGAAGCCGAGGATGAGCTTCAAGAGGAAAAAGCATCCTGGTACATTTTCCTCAATTGTGTCATACTGAAAATCTTTTTGGAACTTCTTCATGGCAGTTCTTCCTGACGGGGAACTGTCACCTCAGTTGGTTTTGGAAGAAGACAGTTTTCAATAACACCAAGACCAATATACTCATATAGTTGCAAAACTGGTCATTTCGTTCCCAACCATATTAATAAAATTATTGAGATATCCAAAAGAATCTACGATTTTTTGTGGAGTGTGTTAATAACTTCCTTCAAGCAGTGGACGACGTTTTCAGGAGCTGCTGCCAACGAAGGCTGGTCTAGCTTGAATAGTTGATGATCACGGGTACCTAGAAGCCAATGTGATAGCAAAGAATAAGGTTCTACTTCATCTTGAAGGCCTAGAACTTCTTGGAGCCGAGGATAAGCTCCAAGAGGAAAAAGCATCCTGGTACATTTTTTCCAATTGTGTCATACTGAAAATATTTTTGAAACTTCTTCATGGCAGTTCTTCCTGACGGGGAACTGTCACCTCAGTTGGTTTTAGAAGAAGACAGTTTTCAATAACACCAAGACCAATATACTCATATAGTTGCAAAACTGGTCGTTTCGTTCCCAACCAAATCAACCATATTAATAAAATTATTGAGATATCCGAAAGCATCTACGATTTTTTGTGGAGTGTGTTAATAACTTCCTTCAATCAGTGGACGACGTTTTCAGGAGCTGCTGCCAACGAAGGCTGGTCTAGCTTGAATAGTTGGTGATCAGGGGTACCTAGAAGCCAATGTGATAGCGAAGAATAAGGCTCTACTTCATCTTGAAGGCCTAGAACTTCATGAAGCCGAGGATAATCTCCAGGAGGAAAAAGCATCCTGGTACATTTTCCTCAATTGTGTCATACTGAAAATCTTTTTGGAACTTCTTCATGGTAGTTCTTCCTAACAGGGAACTGTCACCTCAGTTAGTTCTAGAAAAAGACAGTTTTCAATACCACCAAGACCAATATACTCATATCGTTGCAAAACTGGTCGTTTCGTTCCCAACCAAATCAACCATAATAATAAAATTATTGGGATATCCGAAAGCATCTACGATTTTTTGTGGAGTGTGTTAATAACTTCCTTCAATCAGTGGACGACGTTTTCAGGAGCTGCTGCCAACGAAGGCTGGTCTAGCTTGAATAGTTGGTGATCACGGGTACCTAGAAGCCAATGTGATAGCGAAGAATAAGGTTCTACTTCATCTTGAAGGCCTTGAACTTCTTGGAGCCGAAGATAAGCTTCAAGAGGACAAAGCATCCTGGTATATTCTCCTCAATTGTGTCATACTGAAAATATTTTTGAATTTTGTTCATGGCAGTTTTTCCTGACAAGAAACTAACACCTCAGTTGGTTTTAGAAGAAGACAGTTTTCAATAACACCAAGTCCAATATACTCATATAGTTGCAAAACTGGTCGTTTCGTTCCCAACCAAATCAACCATATTAATAAAATTATTGAGATATCCGAAAGCATCTACAATTTTTTGTGGAGTGTGTTAATAACTTCCTTCAAGCAGAAGACGACGTTTTCAGGAGCTGCTGCCAACGAAGGCTGGTCTAGCTTGAATAGTTGGTTATCACGGGTTTCTGGAAGCCAATGTGATAGCGAAGAATAAGGCTCTACTTCATATTGAAGGCCTAGAACTTCATGAAGCCGAGGATAATCTCCAAGAGGAAATAGCATCCTGGTACATTTTCCTCAATTGTGTCATACTGAAAATCTTTTTGGAACTTCTTCATGGCAGTTCTTCCTTACGGGGAACTGTCACCTCAGTTGGTTTCAGGAAAAGACAGTTTTCAATAACACCAAGACCAATATACTCATATAGTTGCAAAACTGGTCGTTTCGTTCCCAACCAAATCAACTACATGAATAAAATTATTGAGATATCCGAAAGCATCTATGATTTGTTGTGGAAAGTGTTAATTCCTTCCTTCAAGCACTGGACGACGTTTTCAGCAGCTGCTACCAACGAAGGCTGGTCTAGCTTGAATACTTGGTGATCACGGGTACCTAGAAGCCAGTGTGATAGCGAAGAAGAAGGCTCTACTTCATCTTGAAGGCCTAGAACTTCTTGAAGCCGAGGATAAGCTCCAAGAAGAAAAAGCATCCTGGTACATTTTCCTCAATTGTGTCATACTGAAAATATTTTTGGAACTTCTTCATGGCAGTTCTTCCTAACGGGGAACTGTCACCTCAGTTGATTTTAGAAAAAGACAGTATTCACTACCACCAAGACCAATATACCCATAAAGTTGCAAAACTGGTCGTTTCGTTCTCAACCAAATCTACCATATTTATAAAATTATTGAGATATCCGAAAGCATCTACGTTTTTTTGTGGAGTGTGTTAATTACTTCCTTCAAGCACTAGACGACGTTTTCGGCAGCTGCTGCCAACGAAGGCTGGTCTAGCTTCAATAATTGGTGATCACAGGTACCTAAAAGCCAATGTGATAGCGAAGAATAAGATTCTACTTCATCTTGAAGGCCTAGAACTTCTTGGAGCCGAGGATAAGCTTCAAGAGGAAAAAACATCCTGGTATTTTATTTTCCTCAATTGTGTCACACTGAAAATATTTTTGAATTTTCCTCATGGCAGTTCTTCCTGACAAGAAACTAACACCTCAGTTTGTTTTTGAAGCAGACAGTTTTCAATAACACCAAGACCAATATACTCATATAGTTGCCAAACTGGTCGTTTCGTTCCCAACCAAATCAACCATATTAATAAAATTATTGAGATATCCGAAAGCATCTACGATTTTTTGTGCAGTGTGTTAATAACTTCCTTCAAGCAGTGGACGACATTTTCAGGAGCTGCTGTCAACGAAGGCTGGTCTAGCTTGAATAGTTGGTGATCACGGGTACCTAGAAGCCAATGTGATAGCGAAGAAGAAGGCTCTACTTCATCTTGAAGGCCTAGAACTTCATGAAGCCGAGGATAATCTCCAAGAGGAAAAAGATTCCTGGTACATTTTCGTCAATTGTGTCATACTGAAAATCTTTTTGGAACTTCTTCATGGTAGTTCTTCCTAACAGGGAACTGTCCACTCAGTTAGTTTTAGAAAAAGACAGTTTTCAATACCACCAAGACCAATATACTCATATAGTTGCAAAACTGGTCGTTTCGTTCCCAACCAAATCAACCATAATAATAAAATTATTGGGATATCCGAAAGCATCTACAATTTTTTGTGGAGTGTGTTAATAACTTCCTTCAATCAGTGGACGACGTTTTCAGGAGCTGCTGCCAACAAAGGCTGGTCTAGCTTGAATAGTTGGTGATCACGGGTACCTAGAAGCCAATGTGATAGCGAAGAATAAGGTTCTACTTCATCTTGAAGGCCTAGAACTTCTTGGAGCCGAGGATAAGCTTCAAGAGGACAAAGCATCCTGGTACATTTTCCTCAATTGTGCCATACTGAGAATCTTTTCGGAACTTCTCCATGGCAGTTCTTCCTTACGGAGAACTGTCACCTCAGTTGGTTTTGGAAAAAGACAGTTTTCACTTCCACGAAGACTAATAAACTCATAAAGTTGCAAAACTGGTCGTTTCGTTCCCAACCAAATCAACTATATTAATAAAATTATTGAGATATCCGAAAGCATCAACGATTTTGTGTGGAGTGTGTTAATTACTTCGTTCAAGCACTGGACCACGTTTTCAGCAGCTGCTGCCAACGAAGGCTGGTCTAGCTTGAATAGTTGGTGATCACGGGTACCTAGAAGCCAATGTGATAGCGAAGAATAAGGTTTTACTTTATATTGAAGGCCTAGAACTTCTTGAAGCCGAGGATAAGCTCCAAGAGGAAAAAGCATCCTGGTACATTTTCCTCAATTGTGTCATACTGAAAATATTTTTGAATTTTCTTCATGGCAGTTTTTCCTGACAAGAAACTAATACCTCAGTTGGTTTTAGAAGAAGACAGTTTTCAATAACACCAAGTCCAATATACTCATATAGTTGCAAAACTGGTCGTTTCGTTCCCAACCAAATCAACCATATTAATAAAATTATTGAGATATCCGAAAGCATCTACAATTTTTTGTGGAGTGTGTTAATAACTTCCTTCAAGCAGAAGACGACGTTTTCAGGAGCTGCTGCCAACGAAGGCTGGTCTAGCTTGAATAGTTGGTGATCACGGGTACCTAGAAGCCAATGAGATAGCGAAGAATGAGGCCCTACTTCATCTTGAAGGCCTAGAACTTCTTGAAGCCGAGGATAAGCTCCAAGAGGAAAAAGCATCCTGGTACATTTTCCTCAATTGTGTCATACTGAAAATATTTTTGAAACTTCTTCATGGCAGTTCTTCCTGACGGGGAACTGTCACCTCAGTTTGTTTTAGAAGAAGACAGTTTTCAATAACACCAAGACCAATATACTCATATAGTTGCAAAACTGGTCGTTTCGTTCCCAACCAAATCAACTACATAAATAAAATTATTGAGATATCCGAAAGCATCTACGATTTTTTGTGGAAAGTGTTAATTCCTTCCTTCAAGCACTGGACGACGTTTTCAGCAGCTGCTGCCAACGAAGGCTGGTCTAGCTGGAAAAGTTGGTTATCACGGGTTCCTGGAAGCCAATTTGATAGCGAAGAATAAGGCTCTACTTCATATTGAAGGCCTAGAACTTCTTGAAGCCGAGGATAAGCTCCTAGAGGAATGAGCATCCTGGTACATTTTCCTCAATTGTGCCATACTGAAAATATTTTCGGAACTTCTCCATGACAGTTCTTCCTTACGGAGAACTGTCACCTCAGTTGGTTTCGGAAAAAGACAGTTTTCACTTCCACGAAGACCAATAAACTTATAAAGTTGCAAAACTGGTCGTTTCGTTCCCAACCAAATCAACTATATTAATAAAATTATTGAGATATCCGAAAGCATCAACGATTTTTTGTGGATTGTGTCAATTACTTCGTTCAAGCACTGGACGACGTTTTCAGCAGCTGCTGCCAACGAAGGCTGGTCTAGCTTGAATAGTTGGTGATCACGGGTACCTAGTAGCCAATGTGATAGCGAAGAAGAAGGCTCTTCTTCATCTTGAAGGCCTAGAACTTCTTGAAGCCGAGGATAAGCTCCAAGAGGAAAAAGCATCTTGGTACATTTTCCTCAATTGTGTAATACTGAAAATCTTCTTGGAACTTCTTCATGGCAGTTCTTCCTAACGAGGAACTGTCACCTCAGTTGGTTTAAAAAAAAATACAGTTTTCAATACCACCAACACCGATATACTCATATAGTTGCAAAACTGGTCGTTTCGTTTCCAACTGAATCAACCATATTAATTGAATTATTGAGATATTTGAAAGCATCTACGATTTTTCGTTGAGTGTGTTAATTACTACCTTGAAGCACTAGACGACGTTTTCAGCAGCTGCTACCAACGGAGGCTGGTCTAGCTTGAATATTTGGTGATCACGGGTACCTAGAAGCCAGTGTGTTAGCGAAGAAGAAGGCTCTACTTCATCTTGAAGGCCTAGAACTTCTTGAAGCCGAGGATAAGCTCCAAGAAGAAAAAGCATCCTGGTACATTTTCCTCAATTGTGTCATACTGAAAATATTTTTGGAACCTCTTCATGGCAGTTCTTTCTAACGGGGAACTGTCACCTCAGTTGATTTTAGAAAAAGACAGTATTCACTACCATCAAGACCAATATACCCACATAGTTGCAAAACTGGTCGTTTCGTTCCCAACCAGATCAACCATATTAATGAAATTATTGAGATATCCGAAAGCATCTACGATTTTTTGTGGAGTGTGTTAATTACTTCCTTCAAGCACTAGACGACGTTTTCGGCAGCTGCTGCCAACGAAGACTGGTCTAGCTTTAATAATTGGTGATCACAGGTACCTAAAAGCCAATGTGATAGCGAAGAAGAACGCTCTTTTTCATCTTGAAGGCCTAGAACTCCTTGAAGCCGAGGATAAGCTCCAAGAGGAAAAAGCATCCTGGTACATTTTCCTCAATTGTGTCATACTGAAAATAGTTTTGAAACTTCTTCATGGCCGTTCTTCCTTACGGGGAACTGTCACCTCAGTTGGTTCTAGAAAAAGACAGTTTTCAATAACACCAAGACCAATTTACTTATATAGTTGCAAAACTGGTCGTTTCGTTACCAACCAAATCAACCATGTTAATGAAATTATTGAGATATCTTGGTCTTCTATCTTTTGTTCCACCAAATCTAGACTTCACAGCATCAGTCTACTCCGTTTCATCCCCCAGACAACCTTAGACAAACCCCATCGCATACAGTCGGCGGAAACAACCACCCATCGATACATTTTATGGACCGCAGCAATCTACACGAAATAGGTACGCCGCGGCTTAACGATATAGAACACCGGACGTTAACGAAGAAATCGTCATCAAAGGAGGCCATAACCTTAATTGGCGATCGTAACCTTAAGCCGTTGGTACACGCTTCAGAAAACGTTCATCGGACCTGCATCGGCAAAATCGGCAATCAAGTCCGAGGGTTCCTTCGATTCCTCGATGCGGAGGAACTGGCTATTTTTACTGCTCTTTCACGAGCCTGCTCCAAACGGCCGGGGGGGTTAACTATCTGGCAGAACCGATACGGCGAGGTTATGGGGCTGTGTTTCAATTAGGAGGGATGGTGATTAGGAGGTTCCGATTGGTGTTTTATGGCTTCGGGGGCTCGGAATTGGTGTAGTTAAGATATGTCGGAGGAATTGGCGGTGGCGATCGTTGTCTTTATGGGGTTTTTCTGCGTGTGTTGTGGTAACGATCTGAAGTGGACGTTCGTCTGAATTGAAAATATCGGTGGATATGTTAAAGCCAGAATATTTGCGCGTTCGGCCAAAGTGGTTACTCATTCAAGTACCTTCATCTAAATTATCGAAAATACTTCTCGAGAGGAGGCGTTTTTCAAGCAGTTTCCACCTCTAAATCGGTATATTTTACGATATTTCAGGAAATGTTGAAACATCTATTTGATCATATCTACCTCATTTCAGACCCAATTGGACTATTCAATTCGAATTATGAAATTATTTTTCGAAGTAACCTGGTGAGGTGCCAAATTTAAATTTAAATCGTTGAGAATAGTGGAGCACAATACATATTACTTACCTTCATTTCTTACAACAAATCACTTCTTTCGACGATTTTTGAGAAAATAAATGTCAACTGTATTCTCGTTTGGAATAAAAAAGGATGCACTGAAATATTATTAGAATTATGTTTTCAACTTAATCAAATCGATAGAAAGTTCCTGAAAACTGTACAAATACTTGAGGAAAAATATAAGGATTCTTTTTTGAGCGCTCGTTCTACTTACACGATGTCTGTAGTTTTCGAATTTTGAGCCGAAGATGGTCTCAATCGACAAGGTTCGACTCATTGATGACGAATCCGTCGAAGAATTCAAGTCTGTCCGTCTGGTCGTAAGCACGATAACTTTCGAACGAAACCACCTAGAGAATTGAAATTTTCAGTGTAGGTTCAGATCCCAAATGCCTTGGTTAAGTTCGTTAATGGGCAGAATTCCAGCAGGGGTTCCGTGAATATGGCCGTTCAAAATTTTGTTCTCCTGATTACTTCGAAACTACAAATTCGATCGAGATGAAACTTTGCGCTTAAATGGAGAATGAGGTGTTCAAGCTACATGTGAAATTTTGTCCAGATCGCATGACCAGAACCATAGAAACCATAGAAAATTGTAACTTTTGAACGGAAACGCCTAGGGACTTGAAATTTTCAGGATAGGTGAGGTTCACGAATGTCGTGATGACGTTCATCTATGAGCAAAATTATACTAGGGGTTCCGTAAATACGTTCCCGTTCAGTTCCCGAATGCCGCAGTTGATTTCGGTAATGGGCTGAATTCCACCAGGGGTTCCGTAAATATGACCATTCGAAATTTTGTTCTCCTGATTATTTCGAAACCACTAATTCGATCGAGATGAAATTCTGCACTCAGATGGAGAATGACGTGTTCAAGCTACACGCGAAGTGTCCAGATCGCATGACCAGAACCATAGGAACCATAGAAAATTATAACTTTCGAACGGAAAGGCTTGAAATTTTCAGGATAGGTGCGGACCCGAATGTCGCGGTCACGGTTATCATTGAGCAAAATAAGACTAGGGGTTCCGTCAATATGGCCGTTCAAAATATTATCTTCTTGATAATTTCAATATCCAAACTACGTGCGAAATCTAGTCCAAATCGCATTACCAAGACCATAGAAACCTTCGAAAATTCTAGCGAATTATCAAAAAAAAAATGGTCACCTAAAGCACTGACGTGATGACTGGAGTTTCGCCTTAGTTTGAAATTTTTTCTGCAACTGTCAAAAATTTCATCAATTGATTCCTAAAACTGGAAAAATGCGAATCTACCTACAAGGTGAATGAACGAGTAACCAAAAGAATTCTTTTCTAATTTCTCTCTAATAATAAGATGAAATCACAAATCTCAACAAAGTGCAATATTTTGAACCCAATCAGAAATCTGAAAAATTCAATTTTTTTTCACGTAGAACAGCTGAAGGCAGAATTTTAACGTTACTCACTTTATCCGTGTCTTTTGAATATAAAAAAAAATTCATTAGGATATGACGAGTAGTTTCTGAGATAATGAAATCAGAGAATAAGTTTACCAATTCCTTCATGTCATTATTTCACAATTGACTAAAAAGTTGCAATTGGATCGGAAAAAAATTTCTCGAATGTTTGGGAAGAAAAATCACATGGCTATATCTTTGGAATCCTTCAGCAGATTACGCCCATTCGCGAAATGACCGGCTTATTCAGACCTCGAACGTACACTGATACTTTCTAACTTCACATAAAAATTTCGAAAAATCAGTTTTCAGAATTTTCTGGATATATCGCGTTTGATAAATTCAATATTTCCCTCAAATGAAATGAAAAATGAAGGCAGTCGACAGAATTCAAAACTTTTGGCATACATTTTTGTTTTCATTTTGAAAAATTGCGTTATGAATCATTAAAACGAATAATTTGTAGATTGAATTTTTACCATTGGCACTACGAGCCATTATTATCTATATGCGCATGAGAACTCTGCCAATTTGATGAAAATACACAAAGGTGAGCCTTTTTTTGATAGGTGTCAGAACTCATCGAAATAAGTCAAAATTGCAAACATTCTGTATATGAAATATTCACAAGGGCCCAGTATTTCGAAATCAAAGTTACCCGCAAACCTGAGGAATTTCCAGTCCGGATCTGACGGTACGTATTGAGATCTAAATGTGTTTATTAAATGCGTTCAGTTAACGGGGAATCATCTGACAGAGCGTATAATTTTTGTAATGTGTTTCCAAATAGTTGGATAGGGCGTGGTAGGTCAATTTCTAGTCCTGCACGCTCCCCGGATCTCAACCCCTGTGATTTCTTCTTCTGGGGTCATCTGAAAACATAAGTGTACAGTAATGGTGAGGTGAATAGTGTTGAAGAACTAAAACAACGCATTGAAAATGCTTGTGAAATTATTCCGTGAGCAAACTGATGTGATAGTTGCTGCATGTGATAATTCATTAATACGCCGGGCAAGAGTTTGTTCACATCAAGCGTATGGTGACCATCTCGAACAATTTCTGTAAACAATTTGGATAAATTTTGTCGGTTTGTTTATGAACTTCTTAATTTTTTTCATAGGAACTTTCCAATCAGTTATTTTTCCTATCCTTAGTTTGAACTTTAAGGATTATATCGTTCAGGAAAAATCTCCGAATGAAAGTTGAAAGAGAATATACAAATTTGCGATAAAATCCACCACTCCATTCGATTGCTGGAATGCATATGGCATCATGATTCATGGTGAATCTCCTAACAGAGAGATAACACGATCCAGAGTCGTCTTAAGATCTTGGTGCCCAAGCTGTGTCTAGTATACGCGGCAACGTAGGTCTCAAATCGACGGAGGTCATCGCGTCCCCACTATACCTGATCACTTGATAGGAGCGATAACGTGCGAGGAGTGCTGCCAAGTTTCTGGGTCTTTTCTGAACAAATTTGGAACTTTTTGAGAATTGGATAATAACTTTTGAAAAATCAAGGTTAGGGTTAGGGTAGGTTTAGGTTAGGGTTAATAATAATAATAATAATAATTCCACCGGTTTGAATACTTTACTACAATATAATTAGACGTATATCTCAGCCAAAGCAACGCGTGGCCGAGCCCACTAGTGAGTTTATAAATTATCATTCTGCAATAAATAATTTGAACCAATAAACAATAATTTTGAGAAATTATGGTTATCATAAAATATCATAGAATTTTCAATTTTAAAATCCGCGAAAAAAATACTATTGAACAACTATGAATCGGTTCAACCACGATAGTAATATGGAACAGTAAGAACTACTCATTGCAGGATGTATTGCAGAGATTAAATATTCGAGAATTTAATTTATATAAACTCTCAACGCGAATATCGATAACAATATTGAAAATGTTCGAAAATAACTGCTTTGTTTTTGTTATTTTTTTCACTACATTAGCATGTTCAGTATTCACTTTTGTACTAGACTCTGATTCTTCATTTCCAAAATTTAACAACGTACAGTATAAACCAATTTCGACGTGTTGGATCAAATTTTTTCGGTATTTGTTGAAATTCGTCATGGTCGCTATACGATCATTCTTCAGATCACTTATCGCAAATCGTCCCATAAGAATATCGGTGGCGCGAAATCAAAACTTTTCCCCTGCCAAAAATCGTTCAACTCGGCTATAGGAGATTTCAAAAAAAAAAAACATATCCAGATAATCTGATTTGAACTAAACGTCCAGTTTAACGTCTCCCAACCTAAAAATCCCGTATCGGAACCCCAAGCAGTGGACCCTCTTCAAAACGCATAAATTGAACGCAGCAATACATCAGCCCGAAAATATCAACTCGCGTCTTTAAGCCAATTTGACGAAATTGTCCGGCACGAGGAGGCCCCCAACCCCCCGAAAAAATAATCCCTCATTTCATATTCCGCAGACCTTTGAATCATTTATCCAGTTTGGTAGCTTCCTTAAGCCCCTAATAAAATTGTAGGAATCTGGGTAGGCTCATTGGATAAGATAAATGGACAGATATCAATATAAGAAACGACCGGACCGGACGCCCCCTCGATCTCGGCGGGCCGCCACCGACGTCACGGCCCGCTATGTTTTACAATGTTTCGACCCCGGGAGTCCCCCGAAGAAGTTATTCGATTTGGAGTCTTTCACCCTCGTTCGGACGTTTAGGCTGTCATAAAATTTGAATAGGGCCACTGTTCGCTTGTTCGGAAAATGGAAAACAACAATAGATTTCGCTGGCAGGCGGATTGAGGCTCTTAGATGTTTTATGGGGGCGTTTCATTTCCATGCGTCTTCCCTTTCGGTTTTTTTCGATCGACTGTTATGCGGTTCCGTGGATTGCTATCGCTGTGTATGAAGAGATTTCGTATGCGGTTTCCCCGGGGGTCATCTGTCTCTTCTGACGTTTTATTGAAACCGCCGGCAATATGGAAGAGTGTTCGATGGGATGGATGGTCGAGACGGATGATTTCGTTTTTATATTGGGGACAATGAGATCTGCAGATGGCTATCGCAGAGAGATTTGAGTCGCACTGACTTCGGTAAACTCATGGTATGTATATGGGATTTGGAAAAGAATCTGAATATGCAGATAAGGCCACTATGTTGTCTAATGCTGCGTTCACAACGAACCAGGGGGAAAGCTCTACGACACATTCAGCGTGGTCATCTTATCCACCATCGCTAAACACTTCTTCGCTCCTTTTCAATTTTTTTTTTGTTAAGTCAGGGGGAATCCTCAGGAACGAACTATCTCCGATAGATAGAACAGTGTGAGACTTCGTGTGAAGCACGACCTAACCTAACGTGCTGTTTTAGATTCCGGGCATTAATTACCTATTAACCTTTTGACTATTCTTGTTTGTATCTCTATCACGATCTTTGTCGTGTGATTCTTCTTGATATTTGAAATTGAGTTTGCTCAATTTCTGTTTCTGCGTAGTTGATCTCTAGGTCTTTTTTGATAGGTGGGCATCCTAAGCACATCTTCTGAGAGGTTGTAGTCAACTAGTCTTCTTAGCTCAACATTTGGGTATCGACTTGCTTTTTCAAATATCATCTCGGCCTTCTTTTTTGAGCGCTCGTACTACTTACACGAGGGCTATATCATTTCGTCATGATGTCTGTATTTTTCGAATTTTGAGCCGAAAATGGTCTCAATCGACTATGTTCGACTCACTGATGACGAATCCGTCGGAAAATTCGAGTCTGTCCGTCCGTCTGGCCGTCCGTAAGCACGATAACTCTCGAACGGATCAACCTAGAGACTTGAAATTTTCAGTGTAGGTTCAGATCCCAAATGCCTCGGTTGAGTTCGTTAATGGGCAGAATTCCACCAGGGGTTCCGTAAATATGGCCGTTCAAAATATTCTGTTCCTGATAATTTCGAAACTTCCGATTTGATTGGAATGAAATTTTGCACCTAGATGAGGAATAATGTATTCAAACTACGTGCGAAATTTTGTCCAGATCGCATCACCAAGACCATATATACTACACAAATCTTCAACTTCCCTGATTACTTGAAAACTACAGATTTGATTGAGATGAAATTTTGCGCTCAAATGGAGAATGAGGTGTTCAAGCTACTTGTGAAATTTTGTCCAGATCGCATGAGCAGAATCATAGAAACCATAGAAAATTGTAACTTTTGAACGAAAACGCCTAGGGACTTGAAATTTTCAGGATAGGTGTGGATCTCGAATGTTGTGATCACGTTCATCTATGAGCAAAATTATACTAGGGGTTCCGTAAATATGGTCGTTTGAAATTTAGTTTTCATGATAATTTCAAAACTACAGATTCGATCGTGACGAAATTTTGTATACTAATGGAGAATGATATATTCAAGCTACATTTCTCCAGATCACATGACCAGAACCATAGAAACCATAGAAAATCATAACTTTCGAACGGAAAGGCCTAGGGACTTGAAATATTCAGGATAGGTGTGGATCCGAAATGTCGCGTTCACGTTTATCAATGAGCAGAATTATACTAGGGGTTCCGTCCATCTATCCTTAGGTTAGAATTAATTTCAAGTCTCCACTTCTGTAGAAGAAACCTCTTGGGTCTTTTTGCTATTAATTTGAATTTTTCATTCAATGAACCATTCTTCTAAATCTTCTAGTGCTTCTTGCAGTCTTCTGTGTATGACATCTGGTCGTCGATGTCTGAAGGCTATTCCCGTGTCGTCTGCATAAAGGGCTAGCAGATTTCTTCCTAACTGATCCTTGGGGCACTCCTGCTTCTACTTGTCTGGCGGAAGATAATGTGTCTTCTATTTGGACATAATAATTTATGTTCCTCAGGTTGTTTCTTATTAGCTCTCAGGTTTTGGTAAAACCAAACTCGGTCGAAGGCTCTCTCGGCATCTAATAGCACTAATCCTGTGGCTTGTTCATTCTGAAATCTTTCAGTGATATATTCAGTGATCCTTAACAGTTGAAGTTCTGTGGAATGATTTCTTCTGAATCCAAATTGATCAGGTGGTATCAGATGTTTGGGAGGAGGAATAACAGGAAAAAATTTCTGGAGGATGGGAACCTTATCACTATTGGTTCGGAGACGGTTGAGCAGCTGGACAAGGTTAAGGCTTGGGTATTTGGTTGGATAGCGAGTTGCGGTTTACTGATCATGTGTCTTCATGCTAGCAAAGGGCCTATGTTATGTTGAGAATTATTTATAGAAATAGGGATAGGTTCATGAAGATAATTATTCCTAGGACTCCAACTTACCTCCATAATAAGATCACCTTCCGTACTGATGTTCACAATTTGAATATTCGCTTCATAGGAACTCTTACTCCACCTTTATATTCTACTTAGTTTCTATGGCGATCACATCTATACCACATCATATCTTGGATTAATGGTCTATCTGTGAACATCAGAGGTGTTGCTAATCTGAGCCGTTTTCAGAGTTTTGTTGTTCAAAAGGCTTGGGGGTGAGCAGAGAGGAGCTGAGATTGGGTGATGACCAAATTACTTTTCTTGAACTTTTTCTTTTTTGAGCGCTCGTACTACTTACACGAGGGCTATATCATTTCGTTACGATGTCTGTATTTATCGAATTTTGAGCTGAAAATGTGCCGTGAGCAAGATAACTCTCGAACAGAACAACCTAGAGACTTGAAATTTTTAGTATGGGTTCAGTTCCCGAATGCCTAGGTTGAGTTCGTTAATGGGCCAAATTCCATCAGGGGTTCCGTAAATATGGCCGTTCAAAGTTTTGTTCCTCTGATTACTTGGAAACTACAGATTTGATCGAGATGAAATTTTGCACTCGAATGGAGAATGAGGTCGCATGACCAGAAGAAATCATAGAAAATTGTAACTTTTGAACGGAAACGCCTTGGGACTTGAAATTTCCAGGATATGTGTGGATCTCGAATGTCGTGATCACGTTCATCTATCAGAAAAATTATACTAGGGGTTCCCGAAATATGGTCGTTAGAAATTTAGTTTTCTTGATAATTTCAAAACTCCAGATTCGATATAGACGAAATTTTGTATACTAATGAACAATGATATATTCGAGCTACATTTCTCCAGATCGCATGACGAGAACCATAGAAACCATAGAAGATCATAACTTTCGAACGGAAAGGCCTAGGAACTTGAAATTTTGAGGGTAGGTTTGGATCGCAAATGTCGCGGTCACGTTCATCAATGAGCCAAATTAGACTAGGGGTTCTGTAAATATCGCCGTTCAAAGTATTTTTTCCTGATAATTCCGAAACTACTGATTGGATTGGAATGAAATTTTAAACCTAGCTGAAGAATAATGTATTCAAACTACGTGCGAAAGTCTATAGATACCGTAAAAATTTCAAGCGAATTATCGGAAGAAAATTGGTCAGCTGAAGCAGTGACATGAAGTCTGGAGTTTCGCCTAAGTTTGAGAATTTTTTTGACAGCTGTCGAAAATTCCTTCAATTGATTTCTGAAACTGGAGATTGCGAATCTACCTACAAGGTGGATGTACGAGCGCTCAAAAGCTCCTGACTTCACGGCAGTGCTTTTCTCAATTTTTTTTCTTTCTCACCATCAATGTAGAGATATAGTGTAAGGTAGGACCATTTTTTGTTTTTTGCTATTGTTTTTTTTTCTTTGTTTCAATCTAAAATTCAGCTATTTGGGAAGGGATATTGATTGTATTCGATGAATCTAGGGTTAGATTGAACAGTACACTTTTATAGTGTGGTGGATCTCGCCTTTTCACAATTCAAACTTCTATTATTTTTTTTTTCTTATAAGTTGCCAATCTTGTGAATAAAGACTTCTCTTATTATTATTATTCAGAGCTTCTGTTTCTTCATTGAGTCTTTTTCTTTTCTGGGAAATTTCCGTATCATAACGTTTGTTACTTTGTCTTTCCCTGGAGCTTTCCTGTTTTTCAATTTCTTGATGATTTCTTCAATCTCCGTTGGTGTTGTTGGGTTCGGGGTGGTTTCGCCCTCCGGAGGTTCAAACATCAATTCTTCATTTTCTTCGACTTCTTCTTCCAAGTCTTCATTGTCATCGTCAAGTAAGCACTTTTGCATCTTCCATGCTGAGTTGTCTATGGTGTTCAGCTCTCTAATCCTTTGGTTCCATCTGTCTGTTCTCAGTTCTCTCAGTGCATTTTTCAGCACTTGACTGTGTTTATTCAGCTCTTTCTTGACTTCTTCTCTATGTGAAATTCTGTAGTTCTTCCTAAGTTTTCTATTCCTCTTCTTACGCTCTTTCATTGCTTTTTAGGCTGCACCATGTGGATGCTTCGGAGCTGGCCTTTCTATTCTTCTGGTACTTTCCTCGAATGCTTCTTTCATTCGGGATTCTAATTTTTCAACTTCATCTTCTAGATCTTCAATTGGGTTGTGGTCTGATGTGCCTTCTTCTATAGTATTAAGTGTGAAATCTTGGGTAATATCTCTCATTACGACAATATCTAATACGTCTGGTAGGTCATTACTTCTGGGCAAGCTCTTCTTCCAGGCACAGCCTGTAACCCTCAGAGAACTTCCTGGATTCCTTCGACTGCCCCCCACCCCCCACTTTGATATAATAATTATAATCGTAAATTAGGTGGAAACGCCCCTTAATAGTGCATTAGGGATACAACACACTCGAGCTGCGGGCCGGGGAGATATCTTGAGCGTTCGAATCCGGGCCGAGACCACACCGGCTCCGGTGGTGTTTCCGTTGGGCCCGGAAACTGACTAAATGCTCTCGAATCCGGAAACGTCTGCAGCCGGAATAAACAGACATATATTCTTGGATCCGAGTAAGTGTAGGATATTTCAGGTTGATGGGGTGCAGGCAGGAGAGGTGTGGTGGTGGTTTGGAGATCGGGGGTTGGAGGAGGAGTTCGTTACTAGGATAATACGTTTCGGTATAGTGTTGATTTTCTGGATTTCTGGAAGCCAATGTAGACATGATTAATTCAAGAACTGACCATCATTGTTTCTAATTTCTATCATTGTAGTATCTTCTAATTTATTATTATTTATTAATTCGAGTTTGATAATTGATATGTATTATGTTTATAATAAATCAAATCATTATTTGTTATACTTCCACCATGATACCTTTCTAGACCAGGCGATAGAGATTTTTTCGTGACACTGATTACTTTCCTTGTAATTTCGAAAAAACATAACGTCTGTATTTTTCGAATTTTGAGCCGAAAATGGTCTCAATCGACTATGTTCGACTCACTGATGACGAATCCGTCGGAAAATTCGAGTCTGTCCGTCCGGCCGTCCGGCCGTCCGGCCGGCCGTAAGCACGATAACTCTCGAACGGAACAACCTAGAGACTTGAAATTTTCAGTGTGGGTTCAGTTCCCGAATGGCTCGGTTAAGTTCGTTAATGGGCCAAATTCCACCAGGGGTTCCGTAAATATGGCCGTTCAAAGTTTTGTTTCCCTGATTACTTGAAAACTACAGATTTGATCGAGATGAAATTTTGCACTCGAATGGAAAATGAGGTGTTCAAGCTACATGTGGAATTTTGTTCAGATCGCATGACCAGAACCATAGAAACCATAGAAAATTGTAACTTTTGAACGGAAACGCCTAGGGACTTGAAAATTTCAGCATAGGTGTGGATCTTGAATGTCGTGATCACGTTCATCTATGAGCAACATTATACAAGGGGTTCCGTAAATACGGTCGTTTGAAATTTTGTTTTTTCGATAAATTCGAAACTACGGATTCGATAGAGATAAAATTTTGTATTTTAATCGAGAATAATATATTGAAGCAATATTTTGTCCACATCGCATGACCAGAACCATAGAAACCATAGAAAATTCTAACTTTTGAACGGAAAGGCCTAGGAACTTGAAATTTTCAGGGTGGGTTTGGATCGCAAATTTCACGGTCACGTTCATCAATGAGCAAAATTAGACTAGGGGTTCCGTAAATATGGCCGTTCAAGATATTTTTTTCCTGATAGTTCCGAAACTACTGATCGGATTGGAATGAAATTATGCACCTAGCTCAGGAATAATGGATTCAAACTACGTGCAAAATTTTGTCCAGACCGCATCACTAAGACCATAGATACCGTGGAAAATTCTAGCGGAAAAAAATCAGCTGAAGCACCTTACAAGGTGCATATACGAGCGCTCAAAAGCTCCTGCCTTCACGGCAGTGCTTTTCGATATAGCCCTCGTGTAAGTAGTACGAGCGCTCAAAAACGGTGTTATTCTAGTTTTTTGCAGAGATAGGAGAAAAATGTATCTCCTAGAATGTTTTTGTTAGTATTTGTCTTCCCTTCAATATCAAACGTTCTAGAATTTGAAGAAGGCATTTTTACCACTAAAATTATATAATTGATAATATTATAATGGAATTCATTTCTCCTTTTTACTTCTGCTGTTCCAAAACTTGCAACAACCTTCAATCAATTGGAAATAATTGAAAAGCTAGATGTGAAGTTGGCTTTGTCTAACGAACAGTATAGATGAATCATCAGAAACTCGACGCTGCATTTCTTATCGCGAAACTTTTTTTGTATTAATCGAATTCTAGGTGCTTGGTAAACGATCATTCGTGTAGATTTTCAGTTCTGAGTGGATCGCCGTGTGTGTTGTTCGATATCTTTGATTTTATAAAGCTTAATTTGTAATTTCTGACTCACAAACTTTGGGATGTGTGGCTGTGGTGATTTCGTTGATGATCTCCAGATGTTTCAGGTATGAAATTGTAACTCGCTTACTCTATAGGGAAATAACATGAAATTAAATTGAATGCCTAGTTCGTATTCATACAGAAAAATAACATAAAACGTTAAAAAATTCAGAGTTTGCGAATTATCATTAGCTCTCTATTTTTTGATGTTTTTCCTCCATTCTGTAAGAGTAAGCATTGAAATAAAAAGGTGGGGGCAGCTATAACTTTGGATTGGGAGAGGGGTGCTCTGATAATCCGATAGAGATAGAAAAAATGAGAGTTGAAAAAAATCTGAATTTTTTTTTCAACATGATTTGGATATTTTTCGCCGTTCTCCAAATTTCAATGGAGATAGTTCTTGTTGAAGAACGCTCAGACCTACGAAATTATGACAGAGTCAAGTTCACCTTTGGGCAAACCCTATATTTTGAGGATTTATTTTTCATAAAACAAAAACATCGACTGGAAGGTACTAGTCTACACCTTGGGAAACTTCTAGTTGGGGGGATATTTTTTTTTAAATTGCATTACCATAAAAATCTGCCATTTCAATAACAGATTTAGATTCATCCTGAATTGTCACTCTGACATAATTATCAACTTCCTCTCATAGAATATTCAAATATTTCACTAATTTTCTTTTTGAGCGCTCGTACTACTTACACGAGGGCTATATCATTTCGTCACGATGTCTGTATTTTTCGAATTTTGAGCCGAAAATGGTCTAAATCGACTAGGTTCAACTCACTGATGACGAATCCGTCTAAAAATTCCAGTCTGTCCGTCCAGCCGTATACACGATTACACTCGAACGGAACGTCCTAAAAACTTGAAATTTTCAGGGTAGGTTCGAATTTCGAATGCCGCGGTTGAGCTCGTTATTGGGCAAAATTCGACCAGGGGTTCCGTAAATATGGCCGTTCGAAATTTTATTTTCCTGGTTACTTCAAAACTATATCTTCGATCGAGGTGAAATTTTTCACTTAGATGGGGAATGACGTGTTCAAGATACAAGCGAAATATTGTCCAAATCGCATAACCAGAACAATATAAACCATAGAAAATTATAACTTTCTAATGGAAAGGTCTAGGGACTTGAAGTTTTCAGGATAGGTGAGGATCTCGAATGTCGCGCTCACGTTTATAAATGAGCAACATCAGACTAGGGGTTACGTAAATATGGTTATTTGAATTCAAACTACCGATTCGATCATGACGAAATTTTGTATTTCAATGGAGAATGATATATTCAAGCTACATTTTATCCATATCGCATGACTAGAGTCATAGAAACCACATAAAATTATAACTTTCGGACGGAAAGGCCTAGGGACTTGAAATTTTCAGGGTAGGTTCGGATCACGAATTTCGCGTTCACGTTTATCCATGAGCAAAATTAGACCAGGGGTTCAGTAAATATAGTCGTTCAAATTATTCTTATCCGGATAATTTCGAAACTACTCATTGGATTGAAATGAAATTTCACACATAGATGGAGATTAATGTATTCAAAGTACGTGGGAAATTTTGTCCAGAATGCATCACCAAGACCATAAATACAGCAGAAAATTATAGCAAATTATCGAAAAAAAAATCACCTAAAATACTGACGTGAAGTCTGAAGTTTCGCCTCAATTTGAACCTTTTTTTGACAGCTGTCAAAAATTTATCGAATTTGTTTCTAAAACTGGAAAATGCGAATCTACCTACAAGGTGGATGAACAAGCGCTCAAAAGCTCCTGACTTCACGGCAGTGCTTTTCATAATTTTTTTCATTCACTTCTTCACCTCGTCATGAAACTTAATAATGAAAATATTTGATTATTTTCAAGTGGAAATATTCAAAGGAAGCTCTTCTAACAAAATTCAACTGTGAAATTCGAAACACTCTCAATTCAATGGTAAGAAATATGTATACCAATCTAATTAACTCCAACATACTTTTTTTTCTGAGAGTTATGTTCAACACTATCCTAAATTGAGCTAATCTAAGTATTAATTCAGTTTGACAATTATATTTAAGATCGACGCGAGCTAACTTTACGTAACCTTACCTCAATATTACCTACTTCATTTGAAATATTTCCAAATTGAAATATCCTGAATTTTATCATTAAATTTGATTATTAAAGCTTCCTCCAAATGTTTTCTGTTGAATATAATTGAATATATTTATTTTTTTTGTTGAAATGGTGAAATATTTCAATATTCTCTGGAAGGAAGTTGATGATTCCCTGAAAGGGTGACTATCCATAATGAATCTGTTTTTGAAATGTGAAATTTTTATGATTGTGCTGCAATTCTCGAAAAATCACATTTTCTAAACTGGATCCATCGATTTGAAAATCTGGCGTTGGCTCAAGTTTACTCATCAAGAAATTAAAAAATTATCCATGTTGAATTTTCTTTGTTTTCTGAACTTGATGAATGAAAAATCAAAGATTTTAAAATAGGAAAGAAACCAATCAAATTTATGAATGAAGGAAACAGTTTGTAAATTTATTATTGATCAATCTCCATATTGAAAATTTAAAAAAATATTGATGATCAAAAAATAATAATCAAAACAAATAACGGAAATTCGTCTGCAACAAACAAAGCAATTTATTGAAAACATATCTGCATGGAAGAAGGAAAAATATAAATGAAATTATATGTAACACAAAATAACAATCCATGTTTTATAATAAACAGGTTGTTTTCAATGATGAGGCTTTTTTTGACAAGTGCTAGAACTCATCAAAATAATTCAAAATTCCAAAAATCCTTCATATAAAATATTCACCAGGGCCAAGTATTTCGAAATCGAAATTACCCGCGAATCTGAGAAATTCCCAGCCTGGATCTGACGCTACGTTTAGGATCTGAATGTCTTTATCAAATGCGTTCAGTTTACGGGAGATAATCTGACAGAGCGTATGTTTTTTGTGACTTTTCCAAATAGTTGGAGCGTGATGGGTTGATTTCTGGCTTGCGCGCTTCCTGGATCTCAACCCCTGTGATTTCTTCTTTTGGGGTCATTTAAAAACAAAATTAGTGTACATTTACGGGGAGGTGAATAGTGTTGAAGAACTAAAATAACGCAATGAAAATGCTTGTGACATAATTCGTGAGCAAACTGATGTGATAGTGGCTGCATGTAATAATTCGTTTCTACGAATGACAAGACTATGTGCACATCGAACGAATGGTGACCATTTCGAACAATTTCTGCGAACAATTTGAATCAATTTTATCGGTGAGTTTGTAAACTTCCTAATTTTTGAGCGCTCTTACTACTTACACGAGGGCTATATCATTTCGTCACGATGTCTGTATTTTTCGAATTTTGAGCCGAAATTGGTTTCAAACGACCATGTTCGACTCACTGATGACGAATCCGTCGAAAAATTCGAGTCTGTCCGTCCATCCGGCCGGCCGTATACACGATAACTCTCGAACGAAATGTCCTAGAAACTTGAAATTTTCAGGGTAGGTTCGAATCTCGAATGCTGCGGTTGAGTTCGTTATTGGGCAAAATCCGCCGAGGGGTTCCGTAAATATGGCCGCTCGAAATTTTGTTTTCCTGATAACTTTGAAACTACAGATTCGATCGAGGTGAAATTTTCTACTCTAATGTAAAATGCGGTGTTCAAGCTAAATGCAAAATTTTGTTCAGCTCGCATCACCAGAACCATAGTAGCCATAGAGAATTGTAACTTTTGAACGGAAACGCCTAGGGACTTGAAATTTTCAGGATAGGTGTGGATCTCGATTGTCGTGATCACTTTCATCTATGAGCAAAATTATACTAGGGCATCCATAAATATGGTCGTTGGAAATTCAGTTTTCTTGATAATTTCCAAACTACAGATTCGATCGTGACGAAATTTTGTATACTAATGGAGAATGATATATTCAAGCTACATTTTCCTAGATCGCATGACCAGAACCATAGAAACCATAGAAAATCATAACTTTCGAACGGAAAGGCCTAGGGACTTGAAATTTTCAGGATAGGTGTAGATCTGAAATGTGGCGTTCACGTTCATCAATTAGCAGAATTATACTAGGGGTTCCGTAAATACGGTCGTTTGAAATTTTGTTTTCTCGATAATTTCGAAACTGCGGATTCGAACGAGATAAAATTTTGTATTTTAAACGAGAATGATATATTAAAGCAACATTTTGTCCAGATCGCATGACCAGAACCATATAAACCATAGAAAATTATAACTTCCGCAGGGAAAGGCCTAGGAACTTTTCAGGGTGGGTTTGGATCGCGAATTTCACGGTCACGATCATCAATGAGCAAAATTAGACTGGGGGTTCCGTAAATATGGCCGTTCAAAATATTCTGTTCCTGATAATTTCGAAACTTCCGATGTGATTGGAATGAAATTTTGCACCTAGATGAGGAATAATGTATTCAAACTACGTGCGAAATTTTGTCCAGATCGCATCACCAAGACCATAGATACCGTAGAAAATTCTAGTGAATTATCGAAAAAAAAATTGGTCAGCTAAAGCACAGACAAAGTCTGGTGTTTCGTCTAAGTTTAAGAATTTTTTTGACAGCTGTCGAAAATTCCTTCAATTGATTTCTAAAACTGGAAAATGCGGATCTACCTACAAGGTGGATGTACGAGCGCTAAAAAGTTCCTGACTTCGTAATTTTTTTTTATAGGACCTTTTCAATCAGTACCTCTCCTTAGTTTGAACTTTAAGAATCATAAGGTTCAGAAAAATCTCCTAATAAAAGTTGAAATAAAATCCAGCACTTCATCCACTTGCTGATATCACGATCCAGAGTCATCTTGAGATCTTGATGCCTAAGATTTTTTGCACTCACCTTAAAAACACCCTATATATAGAACAAATGATGAAATTAAAAAAGAAAATGGTTATCCTTGTATAATATTCGAACTAGCGATAGACTAGGCAATGACCGTCCAGAATTTCACTCCATTCTAAGTTTAAGAGATACATAGACATGTTTCCAAAAAACATATCTTTAGTTTCAAATCATTTTAGTGTTTGGCCAAATGAGTATTTCTTATAATAAATGTAGATACACCTCCACATTGAAGGATGTCATATCTGGCATTTTACAACCAATTCTCTAAAGAAATTTATGATGTGTGGAAATTCAGCTTCCTAGCTGTTCCAAGAGAAAAATTAATTGAGGTTTTCTGATATTCATTTATTTTTTTTATTGTTTGTTTATATATATTCAATATAATTCGGTGATTCCATCTTTTGAAGTTTATAGAAATGAATTCACAGTACTTGCCATACTGACAATGAACGAAGAAGGCCGGTTTGGTACACAGCATTTTTTTCCCAGAATCGAATGGCTGTTACTTCGAGGAGAAGGGGTATTGAATAATGAATTATATGAAGAAACGAGGCCTTCAGCCTCTCGATCGGTTGAAATTTTTTTTTCTGTTGACATTGAGCGCTCTTATATTATAGACTAGCATTGGTGAAATCTAAAATTATTTGAGAATAATCAAGACGACACGCGTTGTGTAATGCTCGAATAAACGCACTCCAGCATCCAGGAGATCGACTTTCCCGTAACAACCCATTAATAATGCTAAAACCCCCGTAACATCGGGACCTCCAACAGATACACTTGTTCGTTTCCGAATTAACAGTAGACCAAGACCGGAACCGAGTATTCGGCCCAAACCGCATAGATTTGTCCGTCCTTTAAGTGTGCCGTACGGAAACTACCCCCGGTCAAAGCGGACAATTGGGAAATCCCCCCCCAGTCAGGTCACCGGGATTCATTATCGGTTGTTCTATACGCGTGAACGCAATTGCCTCATTTCTGGTCCTTCGACCCTGGATCGGATAGTTTGTTGTGTAACAGTTTTCCTTCGGGGACGGCGGAGTTTATCCCCGTTACGTTGGATTGCTGACGGTCGAGTGATCTTGAAGGAGTGTGCATTACTTCGAAGGCATTATAATGATCGAAATTTTTTTTTATGATTTGAAATAAAAAAAAAATGTAGAAAAGCACTGCCGTGAAGGCAAGAGCTTTTGAGCGCTCGTACATGCACCTTGTAGGTAGATTCGCATTTTCCAGTTTCAGAAATCAATTGAAGGAATTTTCGACAGCTGTCAAAAAAATTCTGAAACTTGGGCGAAACTCCAGAATTCATGTCAGTGCTTCAGCTGATCAATTTTTTTTCGATAATTCGCTAGAATTTTCTACGGTATCTATGGTCTTGGTGGTGCAATCTGGACAAAATTTCCCACGTAGTTTGAATACATTATTACTCAGCAAGGTGCAGAATTTCATCCCAATCCGCTCAGTATTCTCGGAACTATCAGCAAAAAAATATTTCGAACGGCCATATTTACTGAACCCCTAGTCTAATTTTGCTCATTGATGAACATGACCGCGATATTCGCGATCCAAACCCACCCTGAGAATTTCAAGTTCCTAGGCCTTTCCGTTCGAAAGTTACAATTTTCTATGGTTTCTAGGGTTCTAGTCATGAGATCTGGACAAAATATTGTTTTAATATATCATTCTCGATTAAAATACAAAATTTCATCTCGATCGAATCCGTAGTTTCGAAATTATCGAGAAACCAAAATTTAAAACTGCCATATTTACGGAACACCTTGTATAATTTTGCTCATAGATGAACGTAATCACGACATTCCATATCCACACCTATCCTGAAAATTTCAAGTCCCTAGTCGTTTCCGTTCAAAAGTTACAATTTTCTATGGTTTCTATGGTTCTGGTCATGCGATCTGGACAAAATTTCACATGTAGCTTAAACACCTCATTTTCCATTTGAGTGCAAAGTTTCATCTCGATCGAATCTGTAGTTTCGAAGTAATCAGGAGAACAAAATTTTGAACGGCCATATTTACGGAACCCCTGGTGGAATTCTGCCCATTAACAAACTTGAACGAGGCATTTGGGATCTGAACCTACACTGAAAATTTCAAGTCTCTAGGTTGATCCGTTCGAGAGTTATCGTGCTTAAGGCCGGCCGGACGGACGGACAGACTCGAATTTTTTGACGAATTCGTCATCAGTGAGTCGAACATAGTCGATTGAGATCATTTTCGGCTCAAAATTCGAAAAATACAGACATCGTGACGAAATTATATAGCCCTCGTGTAAGTAGTACGAGCGCTCAAAAATCTTTGTTATATTTGAGTGAATGAAGAATGTACAGGGTTATCCAAATTAGATGTCAACACTTATATTAACACATTACAGTGGTTTTAGTTCCTGAATTTCTTTCTCAGTCGTTTCACAGAATGTCACATTATTTTTAATTCTTTTTTGAGTAACATTTAAGGGTTGCAATCTTTGATTTTTGAGACATTATAAATCAATTAATGCTTTTATTGCTAAATGAAAACATCGCTTTCGCTTTAGCTTTGGACATCCCTTCACTATCGCCCACTCGCCCAGCCCTGGCCGATAAATAGGGCAAGCCCGACTAACGACGCCCTTTCGTCTCTTACGTTCGTAAATAAATTGAAATTGGCCGGTCCAAATGGCCGGGGTGGACGTTGTTCTAACTGTTGTATCGATATAAAGAAATACTGTTTCGGTTTTCTCCATTAAAGGGGGACGGTTCGGACGATGGGCCTTTTCGTATCAGTTCTCCCTCAACGATGGAGATCCTCGTTTATGGAGGCCGGTTGGAGTTAATGCGTTTAGACGAACTGAATTTGATCATTGGAATTGTGAGGGGAGGAGAGGTTCGGGATCCGTTTTGAGCATTGGACTTATTCTGATCTAACGTTATTAGATCTGAAATTTCATGGTGATGTGACATAGAATAATACAGGAAGGGCTTAGATTTTCGAGAAATCTATACTGCATACATATGTACTTGATTTTTTGAGCGCTCGTTCCACTTACACGAGGGCTATATCATTTCTTCACGATGTCTGTATTTTTCAAAGTTTGAGCAGAAAATGTTCTCAATCATCAAGGTTCGACTCACTGATGACGAATCCGTCGAAAAATTCAAGTTTGTCCGCCCGGAGAGCACGACAACTCTCAAACAGAACAACATAGACACTTGAAATTTTCAGTGTGGATTAAGTTCCTAAATGCCTCGGTTGAGTTCATGAATGGGCAGAATTCAACCAGGGGTTCCGTAATTATGGCCGTTCGAAATTTTGTTGTCCTGATTACTTCGAAACTAGATTCGATCGAGATGAAATTTTGCATTCGAATGGAGAATGACTTGTTCCAGCTACATGCTGAATTTTTTTACCTGAACCATAGAAACCATAGACAGTTATAACTTTCGAACGGAAAAGCCTAGGGACTTGAAATTTTCAGGATTGGTGTGGATCTCGAATGTCGCTGTCACGTTGATCAATGTGCAGAATTAGACTAGGGGTTTCGTTGATATAATCGCTTGAAATTGAGTTTCCTTGATAATTTCAAAACTACGGATTCGATCGTGACGAAATTTTGTATTTTAATGGAGAATGATAGATAAAAGCTACATTTTGTCCAGATCGAATGACCAGGACCATATAAAATAGGGACTTGAAATTTCCTGGGTAGGTTTGGATCACAAATGTTGCGGTCACGTTCATCAACTAGGGGTTCCGTAAATATGGCCGTTCAAAATATTTTTTTTCTGATAATCTCAAAACTACTTACAGGATTGAAATGAAATTTCGCACATAGATGAAGAATAATGTATTCAAACTACGTGCGAGTTTTGTCCAGATCGCATCACCAAGATACCGTAGAGAAATCTAGCAAATTATCGAAAAAAAATTGGTCATCTGAAGCGCTGATGTGAAGTCTGGAGTTTCGCCTTAGTTTGAAAATTTTCTTGACAGCTGTCAAAAATTTTTCAACAAGGTAGAAGAAGGTGGATGAACGAACGCTCAAAAGCTCCTGACTTCACGGCAGTG
This sequence comes from Aphidecta obliterata, assembly GCA_963966015.1. Lineage (NCBI taxonomy): Eukaryota > Metazoa > Arthropoda > Insecta > Coleoptera > Coccinellidae > Aphidecta > Aphidecta obliterata. The sequence continues at coordinate 11,240,125 of OZ014434.1, read as the reverse complement.
CTCTTCATCAATTATTTTTGAATTCATTTTATTCTTTTCTAATCCTTTTTTTGAGCGCTCGTACAACTTACACGAGAGCTATATCATTTCGTCACGATGTCTGTATTTTTCGAATTTTGAGCCGAAAATGGTCTCAATCGACTATGTTCGACTCACTGATGACGAATCCGTCGGAAAATTCGAGTCTGTCCGTCCGGCCGGCCGTAAGCACGATAACTCTCGAACGGATCAACCTAGAGACTTGAAATTTTCAGTGTGGGTTCAGTTCCCGAATGCCTCAGTTGGGTTCGTGAATGGGCCAAATTCCACCAGGGGTTCCGTAAATATGGCCGTTCAAATTTTGCTCCCCTGATTACTTGAAAACTACAGATTTGATCAAGATAAAATTTGGCACTCGAATGGAGAATGAGGTGTTCAAGCTACATGTAAAATTTTGTCCAGATCACATGACCAGAACCATAGAAACCATAGAAAATTATATCTTTCAAATTTTCAGGATAGGTGTGGATCTCGAATGTGGTGGTCGCGTTTATAAATGAGCAAAATTAGACTAGGGGTTTCGTGAATATGGTCGTTTGAAATTTAGTTTTCTTGATAATTTCAAAACTACAGATTCGATCGTGACGAAATTTTGTATACTTATGGAGAATGATATATTCAAGCTACATTTCTCCAGATCACATGACCAGAACCATAGAAACCATAGAAAATCATAACTTTCGAACCGAGAGGCCTAGGAACTTGAAATTCTCAGGGTGGGTTTGGATCGCGAATATCGCGGTCATGTTCATCAACGAGCAAAATTAGACTAGGGGTTCCGTAAATATGGCCGTTCAAAATATTTTCTTGCTGATAGTTCCGAGAATACTGAGCGGATTGGGATGAAATTTTGCACCTTGCTGAGTAATAATGTATTCAAAGTACGTGCAAAATGTTGTCCAGACCGCATCACCAAGACCATAGATACCGTAGGAAATTCTAGCGAATTATCGAAAAAAAATTGATCAGCTGAAGCACTGATATGAAGTCTGGAGTTTCGCCTAAGTTTCAGAATTTTTTTGACAGCTGTCGAAAATTCCTTCAATTGATTTCTGAAACTGGAAAATGCGAATCTACCTACAAGGTGCGTGTACGAGCGCTCAAAAGTTCCTGCCTTCACGGCAGTGCTTTTCGTAATTTTTTATATCGAAAACATTGTCATGGTTTTCACACCGTGAATTTTTTTCGAATAGTTTTTTTTCAACCCAAGTTTCCAGATTTTTTCTTACTTGAATATTTTTCATAAAACTCCATTTAGGAAAGGAAAAATAAAATTCTACGAGCTAATTATTGGGTGTTTTCGAAGGTGAATAATTACTGTAATTTTTCAATCTTGTGTCGGGAATAATCTCAATCAAACGATTAGGTTGTAATCACAGATGAAGAATTTATAGGAAAATTCAATTATGTCCTGTAAACACGATAACTTTCGGAAGAATAGGCCTTAAGCTTTCAAATTTCCAGGGTACTTTGGAGGTCTGAATGCGCCGGATAAGTTCGTAAATGGGCGAAGTGCGATCAAGGCTTTCGTAGATATAGCCAGTTGAATTTTTCTTCTCAATAATTCGAAAAATACTCGTAGTTAGTTGGAAAATAACGACACGAAAATTCATGTGAAATTTCGTGTAGGTATCACTAGAAGAAAAAAATTACGAAAAGCACTGCCGTGAAGTCAGGAGCTTATGAGCGCTCGTTCATCCACCTTGTAGGTAGATTCGCATTTTCCAGTTTTAGAAATCAATTGAAGGAATTTTCGACAGCTGTCAAAAAAATTCTCAATCTTAGACGAAACTCCAGACTTTGTCAGTGCTTCAGCTGACCAATTTTTTTTCATTATCAAGAAAACTAAATTTCAAACGACCATATTTACGGAACCCCTAGTATAATTTGGCTCATAGATGAAAGCGATCACGACAATCGAGATCCACACCTATCCTGAAAATTTCAAGTCCCTAGGCGTTCCCGTTCAAAAGCTACAATTTTCTATGATTTCTATGGTTCTGGTGATGCGATCTGGACAAAATTTTGCATGTAGCTTGAACACCTCGTTTTCCATTAGAGTGCATAATTTCATCTCGATCGAATCTGTAGTTTCGAAGAAATCAGGAAAACAAAATTTCTAGTGGCCATATTTACAGAACCATTCGGCGAATTTTGCCCAATAACGAACTCAACCACGGCATTTGAGATTCGAACCTACCCTGAAAATTTCAAGTTTCTAGGACATTCCGTTCGAGAGTTATCGTGTATACGGCCGGACGTGAAGTGAAGTTTTTGAAAACGTGGATACCTAAGAGTGGTTAAAAGTGACTTTAAATGATTTATTATCGAAATTATTGAATCCATAATAACTAAATCATCATTGAATGCATAAGTTTCCCTTTGGCTAAAAACCAAACCATTGTGTATTTTCAAGGTACTTGTACTTTGCAGAAAAAATTAACTGTATGTACATATCAAATCATCAAAATTAATATTGCTTGAATACCAGTTGAATTTTGAATATTATTTTTCGATGTTTTATTAGTAAATAATTCGGATTGTGGCTATTTTTATTGAGCTGTTGTAAGAACACATAATAATACAGAGTCGTATCCAAAGTTCAATCTAGGTAGGTATTCTTGAGATGAGAGCATTTCGAGCAGTTTATGAAAACGACACATCTCGATTATTTCAATAAAACATTCAATAATAATTTCGATGATTAGATATGAACATACAGGGCGTTACTTTTTACCTACCTAGAAAATGCAAAACATGTTGTTGTGTCGCTATAAAAAGGATAACCAATGTATTGATTGATAATTTAATGATTTTAAAATAAATATGGATTCAAGTTTTGATAATTTATTATTGTAAGTCCCTTGAAACCACTCTTGTGTATCACGTTTTTGAAAACTAGGCTTTTGAGTTGAAGATTTTTGTAGTATATATGGTCTTGGTGATGCGATCTGGACAAAATTTCGCACGTAGTTTGAATACATTATTCCTCATCTAGGTGCAAAATTTCATTCCAATCAAATCGGAAGTTTCGAAATTATCAGGAACAGAATATTTTGAACGGCCATATTTACGGAACCCCTGGTCTAATTTTGCTCATTGATGAACGTGACCGTGAAATTCGCGATGCAAACCCACCCTGAAAATTTCAAGTTCCTAGGCCTTTCCCTTCGGAAGTTATAATTTTCTATGGTTTCTATGGTTCTGGTCATGCGATCTGGACAAATTGTTGCTTTAATATATCATTCTTGTTTAAAATACAAAATTTTATTTCGGTCGAATCCGTAGTTTCGAAATTATCGAGAAAACAAAATTTCGAACGACCGTATTCACGGAACCCCTAATATAATTCTGCTCATTGATGGACGTGAACGCCACATTTCAGATCTACACCTATTCTGAAAATTTTAAGTCCCTAGGCCTTTCCGTTCGAAAGTTATGGTTTTCTATGGTTTCATTCTATGAACTTTCGGGAGGTTAAGTGTAAGAGTAGCCTACTGGCTAAACTTCGCCTCTCGAGAGCTCAATTTACCTGTAAAAAAGGCGTTAATAAAAAAATAATAAAAATAAAAAAAGTTTCTATGGTTCTGGTCATGCGATCTAGAGAAATGTAGCTTGAATATATCATTCTCCATTAGTATACAAAATTTCGTCACGATCGAATCTGTAGTTTGGAAATTATCAAGAAAACTAAATTCCAAACGACCATATTTACGGAACCCCTCGTATAATTTTGCTTATATATGAAAGTGATCACGACAATCGAGATCCACACCTATTCTGAAAATTTCAAGTCCCTAGATGTTTCCGTTCAAAAGTTACAATTTTCTATGGTTTCTATGGTTCTGGTGATGCGAGCTGAACAAAATTTTGCATGTAGCTTGAACACCTCATTTTCCATTAGAGTACAAAATTTCACCTCGATCGAATCTGTAGTTTCAAAGTAATTAGGAGAACAAAATTTTGAACGGCCATATTCACGGAACCCCTGGTGGAATTCTGCCCATTAACGAACTTAACCGAGGCATTTGGGATCTGAACCTACACTGAAAATTTCAAGTCTTTAGGATGATCCGTTCGAGAGTTATCGTGCTTACGGACGGGCAGACTCGAATTTTCCGAGGGATTCGTCATCAGTGAGTCGAACATAGTCGATTGAGACCATTTTCGGCTCAAAATTTGAAAAATACAGACATCGTGACAAAATGATATAGCCCTCGTGTAAGTAGTACGAGCGCTCAAAAACATGTGTGCCGAATATAAAGAAAATATACCGGCTGGTTCGTTTGTTAAGACCTCAAGATGAAATGAGCAAAATTCATAAAACATCCTGTACCTCGGTTACAAAGCTAGTCAGAGCCAAAAAATGTGGTATATTCAGAACCACCTCGATGCCACCTTTTATGTATTTCGGTTTCCGAATGAAACACCCTGTAAATTATGTCACTTCCAATGAAAGTTCCGGACGACATCAAGGCGCACAGTCTCTGGTGTAAGGTCCAGGAAAAGGCGTTGTCTCTCTGGTTTCGTGGAATATAATATGATCGACGTGTTTTCAGTCCCAGTGAAAAGGTCCCTCCTGGTTTCAGGAGAAGAACTGTTATCAATTATCTTCCTTTTTTGAATTTTGGGGATGGGTGAATAACGATTTATATTTCCAAATATCAGTCGCCAAGCCCTGATTCGTTATCCATGGACCACTCTCTATGCACTGAATGCGTATTATGTTCTTCTTCTTTACTGATATGGTTCGACCGTTTTTTTGCATAATAAAACTGGTAGTTGCCGCAGTTAACTCCAATCAATTTTTGCAAATAAAACACCATTCTTTGCGCAATGATCGCTCAAAGATAGTAATCATATATCCTCATTAGAACTACCTTCAACTATGTACAAGACATAGCTCGGTAGCATCGCGTGACTCCGTATACCGCGCGACCACAGAAGAACCTATATTACAGGTCCGCCTCGACTATCGATATAAATTCCTGCGCCATAGAACATTCGTCTCACGTATCGCAACGAATAAAACCACGGAATAATATCAAACTTCGCGATCTATCTATAAAACTCATATTCAGTCTCGGGCCAGGCTACTGCGTCGTACGTGATCCCGTCGAGCTATCGCGGGCGACATCTAGCGTCATCTCGGTGACATATGAGCGAAGCCGGTCACATATTTGCAATTTTTCCGACTGTATTCATTCGCGAAAGGCACATGCCGTAATGTTCTACAATTTGTAGACCGCCACAGAGGAGTCATAAACTTATTGCTGGGGGTCCGACTGAGGGGATCGCGTGTGGGGTTTGGATTTGTTGATATATCTGCGGAAAGACGTGTGTCAAGCCGGCGGAAGAGGAGTAGTCTTCAATTATGAAGTTGTGTTGTCCTGAAGATGGTCCAAGTGGAACCATCAGAAGAACAAACCTTAGGATGATTGTTAGGAATATGCAGGGTTACAGGGAAAGTCGTACTGAACATTAGAGGACGTTATTATTCAGGTCATTTCTGATGGATTTGGTTCTATACTATGGTGTCCGAAACTTAACCGTTATGGAATATAGAGATATTGAGTTTTGAAGATTTTTTGAGAAATCTTCCATTTTTAGGCTTTTTTATAGATTTTTTTCGGATTGGAGCTTCTAGGGGCCGTTTTTTTATGTATCCAGTTAGAGGGCATGTCAATTAATAAAAATTACGAAGAGCACTGCCGTGAAGTCAGGAGCTTTTGAGCGCTCGTACATCCAACTTGTAGGTAGATTTTAGTTTTAAAAATCAATTGGAGGAATTTTCGAAAGCTGTCAAAAAAATTCTCGAACTTAGACGAAACTCCAGACTTTATCAGTGCTTCAGCTGACCAATATTTTTTCGATAATTCGCTAGAATTTTCTACGGTATCTATGGTCTTGGTGATGCGATTTGGACAAAATCTCGCACGTAGTTTGAATAAATCATTCCTCAGCTAGGTGCAAAATTTCATTCCAATCAAATCAGTAGTTAAGAAATTATCAGGAAAATAATATTTTGAACGGCCATATTTACAGAACCCCTTCTCTAATTTTGCTCATTGATGAACGTGACCGTGAAATTTGCGATCCAAACCCACCCTGAAAATTTCAAGTTCCTAGGCCTTTCCCTTCGGAAGTTATAATTTTCTATGGTTTCTATGGTTCTGGTCATGCGATCTGGACAAAATGTTGCTTTAATATATCATTCTCGTTTAAAATACAAAATTTTATCTCGATCGAATCCGTAGTTTCGAAATTATCGAGAAACAAAATTTCAAACGACAGTATTTACGGAACCCCTAGTATATTTCTGCTCATTGATAAACGTGAACGCCTTATTTAAGATCTACACGTATTCTGCAAATTTCAAGTCCCTAGGCCTTTCCGTTCGAAAGTTATGATTTTCTATGGTTTCTATGGTTCTGGTCATGCGATCTAGAGAAATGTTGCTTGAATATATCATTCTCCATTAGTATACAAAATTTCGTCACGATCGAATCTATACTTTTGAAATTATCAAGAAAACTAAATTTCAAACGACTATATTTACGGAACCCCTGGTATCATTTTGCCCATAGATGAAAGTGATCACGACATTCGAGATGCACACCTATTCTGCGAATTTCAAGTCCCTAAGGGTTTCCGTTCAAAAGTTACAATTTTCTATGGTTTCTTTGGTTCTGGTGATGCGAGCTGAACAAAATTTTGCTTGTACCTTGAACACCTCATTTTCCATTCGAGTGCAAAATTTCAACTCGATCGAACCTGTAGTTTCGAAGTAATCAGGAAAACAAAATTTCGAGCGGCCATATTTACGGAATCCCTCGGCGAATTTCGCCCAATAACGAACTTAACCGCATCATTCAAGATTCGAACCTACCCTGAAAATCTCAAGTCTCTAGATTGTTCCGTTCGAGAGTTATCGTGCTTACGGACGGACGGCCGGACGGACGGACAGACTCGAATTTTCCGACGGATTCGTCATCAGTGAGTCGAACATAGTCGATTGAGACCATTTTCGGCTCAAAATTCGAAAAAGACAGACATCGTGACGAAATGATATCGTGTAAGTAGTACGAGTCGAACATGAATTATAAAAATATTGCTCTGTTTTTCTTTGTTTTATACTTATTTCAGCAATTTTTTGTGGTCGGGGGACAAAGATATACAGTTAGGTATGTCATTTCAAATCTTGGCGTATAGTCTGCTCATGCGATTCTTTCGTGGTAGATGTTGTAACGTACCCAGCTAGGGTAGGTTCGCTCAATCGTTATGCAGTCGAGGGATGGTGAATAATACACTAACACTCGTTAAAGGTTTATTGGTAACATCTCGGGACTCTCATCTGAAGACTTCTATCTGAAGACTTCTGTCAATAAGTTTATATATTAATAAGACGTTATGTGTTTACTCGAATGTATGAAAACACCTTCGAGAATCGATAACATGATGGATAACATTTCATGTTATCGTAAACACATCTATTTACTATTTGATCACGCTTGCCTATACAAAACGAGGTAACAGATATTGCAACTCAAGATCGTGACCTACATACTACAATCGTGACCTACATACTACACCTTCCCCCTTTGAGAGAAAAAAAAATTTTTCTATACAAGTATAACAATTTTTTTTTTTTTGACTTATCTATAGCTTAATATCTATATATACGTTATACATAATTTTAATGGACTTACATATACAAAGTTTTAATACCTAATCTAAAATTTACATCAGTCTTTTAATTCTATCACTGGTTAGTAATCGTTACTCATTATGAAAAATACGGTTTCACTCTGTTCTTGTGAACTTCTTTGAGTTTGTTCCTGTCCGTTTTCACAATAATGTTCGGGTTCGCTCAATCGTTATGCAGTCGAGGGATGGTGAATAATACACTAACACTCGTTAAAGGTTTATTGGTAACATCTCGGGACTCTCATCTGAAGACTTCTATCTGAAGACTTCTGTCAATAAGTTTATATATTAATAAGACGTTATGTGTTTACTCGAATGTATGAAAACACCTTCGAGAATCGATAACATGATGGATAACATTTCATGTTATCGTAAACACATCTATTTACTATTTGATCACGCTTGCCTATACAAAACGAGGTAACAGATATTGCAACTCAAGATCGTGACCTACATACTACAATCGTGACCTACATACTACAATGTGTTATCCGTAATTTTCTGTTAAGACGCGACTTGGCTTGGATTTTTAGACTGTTGTATCTTCTTACTGTGTGACGTGGTTTGTGACTGGACTTTGAATTGTATTGTGAACATGGCAACATTTACTAACGAGGAATATGCTCACATCCGAATGTGTTATGGATTTTCCGAAAGAGTGTTGTGGCGTGCACGCAATGAATACTTGCGACGGTATCCTACTCGTCGAGTACCTGATACTGGCGTTTTTGACAGAGTTCATTGAAGACTACGAGCAAATGGGTCTGTTCTAGTACGATGGACTGACATGGGAATACCTCGTATTCTTGATGACGACAACGACGAAGCGAATGAAATACTTTAAAGCCGACCCAACCACGTCAACAAAAAATGTTATCGCTCGACGTCTTGGTATTTCCTAGTGGAAAGTCTGGTTCGTAATGGGCAATCTGGGCAATCCCTCACCTAGGGATGAAACGATACCATTGAGGTATCGATACTTTTACTCGACACGGTATCGGTCGTCAAGTATCGATACTTACTTGGTATCGGTGGAAAAGTATCGATACTTACTCGTATTGAATAGTTTTTGGAAAATTAACCTTCCGGGATACGACACGCGCCGACTTTGCGGCATGAGTAGGTACACGTTGCAGACCCCCAGGATTTGTGTTCATTGACTTAATGCTGATTTTTTTGTGAAACGATATATTTTAAATATTTAGAAAAAAATATTCGTTCATTTTCGAATTTCATTTTCAGCTGAACATATAACAGACAGAAAAATCTCGAAAAATACAATATTTTTCCGCAAACCAAAAGTTGTTTTTTATAATGGAGAGAATCCAAGCAAGCAGCTACACAAAGATTATAAAGGGGGCGATGAACACCCCCTTCATAAACTTACAACATGTAGGACTGCGGAGTGTGAGTCCGCGCTCTCGTTCTGGAACGTTAAGGGTAAAAACACAAACAAGCTTGCCAGCTACACAAAACTAAAAGGAAAAAATGAGAGGCGAAAAACGGATGCGTTCAAAAATTTCAGTTTAAGATATACAATTTTTTTTTTATCAATGTTGAAATGAAATTGTTACATTGACATTTACTGATATAGGTTCTTTTGACCGATACTCACTCGATACTCAATTCCAAAGTATCGATACTAAAAGTACTTGTTATCGGTGGAAAAGTATCGAGTATGTACTTGTATTTACTCATATCGTTTCATCCCTACCCTCACCATTACACGCCAGTGCTAGTAACAGAAGAAGGGGATCCATTGAGGCGACTAGACTTCTGGAGATTTATGCTCAATGCCGATATTGAAGATCACAAATTATCAAAACGCCCATTATTGGGCTCCCAGAGTAGGGCTGCCATACGTCCCGGTACACCGGGACATGTCCCGGTTTGAAGCATTGAGTCCCGGTCAGTCATTCAGATGTCCCGGTCAGTAATTTGGTCTTTATCGAGATTAATATTTCCTTATATAGAGTAGTTTAGGGTCAAGTACCCGAAGACTCCTCGTCGTCCAATAAAGTAGGCTCTACGCAGTCGCAGACCAATGTTCAAGAACGTAAGCCAACATTCCGTTGGAGGAAAAGAAAGGCGTGAAGTGAATGATGTTTTTTTTTAATTGAAAGAGATTTTGTCCAAAGCCATCGAAGGTATTGGTTGTCCAGCACAAACACTTCAAAATACTGCTTCCACTGCCGCCGATATGATGTCCTTTGATGTGGAGTCCATTTTTCTCGAAATTTTCAAAAATTTTCCGATATTCACTGTAAGGGTCGAACGACTGAAAGATTTCTGTGATTATGCAGAAATAACGTATAGCAATATACTTTTTCATTCTAGAAGTCCATTGGTTTCACTACTTCATTCTTCAGAACTTAATACCCTATTCTTGCACAGTCAAGCATTTCTGATTGAAAAGCAGATTAAAAAGATTGAAAAATCTGTGATTACTGTTATTGAAGTGAAAATTGTTCTTGAGGATACTAACAAATAGTTGAATGAAAGATTATTGAATCAATATTTAGGGAACCAGACAAGACAAGTTCAAAACGAACTAAAGAATGATGACACGATCAATACAACACAATCAGATAAATTTGAGAGTGAAGTCAGAGATTTTTTGATGATGTCTTCGCAGTGGATCAAAGAACGGAATGCATTGAATGTAAGCACTGTGGAGAGCATCCTTCAATTATAAAATTACTTGCATAGAATTCTATAATTATGTAAGAAAAGATAAAAAAGAATCTGAAAAAAGCCAAAACTTCTCAAAAATATGAATGGACAAAGAAAAGTGGCACCGAGGATCAAGCCTTGGGTACCTAATTATTCATTGTTGGGACCCAATGTTGTTTTTGTTGTGAGTTATACTTTTCGAGCGCTCGTACTACTTACACGAGTGCTATATCATTTCGCAGGATGTCTGTATTTTTCGAATTTTGAGCCGAAAATGGTCTCAATCGACTAGGTTCGACTCACTGATGACGAATCCGTGGAAAAATTCGAGTCTGTCCGTCCGTGCGGCCGTATACACGATAACTCTCGAACGGAACGTCCTAGAGACTTGAAATTTTCAGTGTGGGTTCAGTTTCCGAATGCCGCGGTTAAGTTCGTCAATGGGCAGAATTCCTCCAGGGGTTCCGTAAATATGGCCGTTGAAAATTTTGTTCTCCTGATAACTTTGAAACTACAGATTCGATTGAGATGAAATTTTGCACTCTTGTTGATCTGGAATTTCGCAGTCACGTTTATCAATGAGCAGAACTATACTAGGGGTTCCGTAAATACGGTCGTTTGAAATTTAGTTTTCTCGATAATTCCGAAAACACGGATTCAATTGAGAGAAAATTTTGTATTTTAATGGAGAATTATATATTAAAGCTACATTTGTCCAAATCGCATAACCAAGACCATAGATACCGTAGAGAATTTTAGCGAATTATCGAAAAAAAAATTGGTCAGCTAAAGCACTGACGTTAAGTCTGGAGTTTTGCCTTAGTTTGAGAATTGCGAATCTACCTACAAGGTGAACGAGCGCTCAAAAGCTCCTGTCTTCACGGCAGTGCTTTTATAATTTTTTGTTTATATTTTATTTTCAATATATAGATATAGATAGATATATCTGAATAAATTTGTCTAATTTGATCGGAAAATGTTGAATAAATCAACTATCTAGAAAAAAAAACAAGACAATAATCGGAAACGTTTCTAGAAACCCCGGATTATTATTCAATTCATTAAAATACCTATCAGATGAGTTTTCAATTTTTGTGTGGTATTTTAACCTATTTACCTGCCACTCGTCCCGGTCAATGTTCCAACATTTATGGCAGCCCTATCCCAGAGCGCAAGATAACCGAAAAAAAGAACAAAAGGATCAAAAGGAGATTCAGTCTAAATGTGTGGATGGCCATAATATCAAATTACTTGATGGGCCATACTTCCTGCTTATTTTAGCTACTTTTATCTCAAACTAAAAATGTACCCTCCACTATGTTAACTGTTATTCGGTCAATGTTTTGCTTATTTAATAGCAGGTGTTACACCTTTTTGAATAGCTGAGGAGACGTAGAAGTTTCTAAACTCATTTGCAGAGTAAGTTCCATGAAGTTTTTCCCAAAAACCATGTCTGTTATTTTCGAATTTTGAGCCGAAAATGGTCTCAAACGACTATGTTCGACTCACTGATGACGAATCAGTCGAATCTCGGCCGTCCGTCTACACGATAACTCTCGAAAGGAATATCCTAGAAACTTGAAATTTTCAGGGTAGGTTCGAATCTCGAATGCCGCGGTTGAGTTCGTTATTGGGCAAAATTCGCCCAGGGGTTCCGTAAATATGGCCGCTCGAAATTTTGTTTTTCTGATTACTTCGAAACTACAGATTCGATCGAGGTGAAATTTTGCACTCAGATGGAGAATTACGTGTTCAAGCTACATGAAAAATTTTGTCCAGCTCGCATGACCAGAACCATAGAAACCATAGAAAATTATAACTTTGTAATGGAAAGGCCTAGGGACTTGAAATTTCAGGATAGGTGTGGATCTCGAATGTTGCTGTCACGTTCATCAATGAGCAAAATTGAACTGAGGGTTCCGTAAATATGACCGTTTGAAATTCAGTTTTCTCGATAATTTCAAAACCGTGGATTTAATCATGACGAATCTCTGTATTTAAATTGAGAATAATATATTCGAGCTACATTCTGCCCAGATCGCATGATCAGAATCATAGAAACCATCGAAAATAATAACTTTCGAACGGAAAGGCCTAGGGGCAATAAATTTTCAGGATAGGTTCGGATCGCGAATTTCGTTATTACGTTGATCAATGAGCAAAATTAGACTAGAGGTTCCGTAAATATAGCCGTTCAAACTATTCTTTTCCAGATAATTTCGAAACTACTCATTGGATTGGAATGAAATTTCGTACCTAGATGGAGAATAATGTATTCAAACTACGTGGTAAATTTTGTTCAGATCGCATTACCAATACCATAGATACCGTAAAAAATTCTAGCGAATTATCGAAAAAAGAATTGGTCTAAAGCACTGACGTGAAGTCTTGTTTTCCGCCTTAGTTTGAAATTTTCTTTGGCAGCTGTCAAAATCTTTCCAATTGGTTTCTAAAACTGGAGAATGCGAATCTACCTGCAAGGTGGATGAACGAGCACTCGAAAGCTCCTGACTTCACGACAGTGCTTTTCGTCATTTTTTTTCAATTGGTATGCCCTCCAACTAGATGCATCGAAGAAACGGCTCTTAGGTGATCCAATCCGAAAAAAAAAGATAAAAAAGCCAAAAAAAGGGGAATTCTTGAAAAAATCTCCAAAATTCAATATCTCCATAACGGTTAAGTTTCGGACACCATATTATAGAACCGAATCCATGAGGAATGACCTGAATAATAACGTCCTTTAATATACAGTACGACTTTCCCTGTAACCCTGTATATCTATGATCGAATTTTAGAAATTCGTATCAGCAAACGACCTTAGCTTTGTTTAGACCTCGCGAAAAAGTCCCGAAACTCCGATCTGACCGTCGTCGTCGCGTGGCCGGAACGGAACTTGCGACCGGGATTGTTCCGAACACCTGAACCGTGTTCGGACAAGAACCGATTCAAATTAGGGCCCTTATTCACTGGACGACGGCGCCTTGAAGTGACCACCGATACCGTGTACTGGGTCGTAATTGTGTGCATGTCCAGCGACCGTCTCTTGAGTTATACGGTTTCCAAGACGGTCCATGAGTCGTGTCTGATATATGACGAGGGGGTTGAGGGAACAGGGGCGAGGGATACGGGCCGGTTCCGGTCGGGGATCGGCGGATTTTGATTGTACGAAGTTTGTATCGAAAGTTTTCAATCCCAAGTTGGGGGACGTTATGGGGGGAATTGGCTGACCGGGTTTGCACGGGATCTGCACTTCGGAAGAAATCGAGTAGTTAATCCTACTGAATGTTGTTTCATCTCGAGATATTTCAAGTGACCAAATTACTGCTATACAGGGTGTTTTTTGAGGTGAGGCGGAGAAAGAGGGCATATCTTTTGTGAGGAAGCGAATAGACGAACAGCTAAGAACCGAGCATCAGAAGGAAGGACCTTTCTAATAAAAAAATAACAGAAAAAAATTGAAAACTAGACCCTGCGGATGGTGACAGTTGAAGTCTAGCCATTTTTTTTGAGCGCTCGTACTACTTACACGAGGGCTATATCATTTCGTCACGATGTCTTTTTTTTTCGAATTTTAATCCGAAAATAGTCTCAAACGACTATGTTCGACTCACTGATGACGAATCCGTCAAAAAATTCGAATCTGTCCGTCCGTCCGTCCGTATACACGATAACTTTCGAACGGAATGTCCTAAAAACTTGAAATTTTCAGGGTAGGTTCGAAACTCGAATGCCATGGTTGAGTTCGTTATTGGGCAAAATTCGGCCAGGGGTTCCGTAAATATGGCCGCTCGAATTTTTTTTTTCTGATTGCTTCGAAACTACCGATTCGATCAAGGTGAAATTTTGCTCTCAGATGGAGAATTACGTACTCACGCTACATGCAGAATTTTGTCCAGCTCGCATGACCAGAACCATAGAAACCATAGAAAATTATAACTTTGTAATTGAGAGGCCTAGGGACTTGAAATTTTCAGGATAGGTGTGGATCGTGAATGTAGCGTTCACGTGTATCAATGAGCAAAATTAGACTAGGGGTTCCGTGAATATGGCCGTTTGAAAATCAGTTTTTTGATCATTTCAAAATTATGTTTCTGGTCGTGACGAAATTTTGTATTTGAATTGAGAATGATATATTCGAGCTACATTTTTTCCAGATCGCATGATCAGGACCATAGAAACCATAGAAAATTATAACTTTCGAACGGAAAGGCCTAGGGACTCGAAATTTTCAGGATAGGTTCGGATCGCGAATTTCGCGCTCACGTTCATTAATGAGCAAAATTAGACTAGGGGTTCCGTGAATATGGCCGTTTGAAATTCGGTTTTCCTGATAATTTCAAAACTATGGATTCGCTCCTGACGAAATTTTTTATTTAAGTTGAGAATGATATATTCGAGCTACATTTTTTCCAGATCGTATGATCAGAACCATAGAAACCAAAGAAAATCATAACTTTCGAACGAAAAGGCCTAGGGACTTGAAATTTTCAGGATAGGTCCGGATCACTTTCATCATGTTCCGTTAATATTGTTGTTCAAACTATATTTTTTCTGATAATTTCGAAAATACTTATTGGAGTGAAATGAAATTTCGCACATATATGAAGAATAATGTATAATTTTGTCCAGATCGCATTATCAAGACCATAGATACCGTAGAAAATTCTAGCGAATTATCGAAAAAGAAAATGGTCACCAAAGCACTGACGTGAAGTCTGGATTTTTGCGTTGGTTTGAAATTTCCTTTGACAGCTGTCAAAATCTTTCCAATTGGTTTCTTAAACTGAAAAATGCGAATCTACCTAATCTCCATTAAATACTTATGAATATCGTATACGATTCTATAAGGATTTGCGGTTTCACTATCCAATTTGGATCTCATAAGTTCTCTTAGACAATTTTCTACCAGTTTCTATGAGACATTTTTGGCAGGGATGGCTCAGTTATCTGAATGTCCAGTAGGGGGCGTATCGCATATCCCAATGTGGCAGTTCAGATAAGATTTAGATTTTGAGGAGGGTATCATTGCACTGCAACCTTTAGGTCTTTTGTGCCCACATCAGAACTGTCCTCGTCATTACGTCAAGGCTATAAATAGCTCGCCCTCCATTTTCAGATTTCTAATGGACTCCAGTATATAGGATGGTTACTTCCTCACTTCTACAAGTCTTTAGTCCAAAGCATTTTTGCATTGATTAGCGATGACCAGGCGTTCCATCACCAGGTGATCCGGAGTTTCTTCCTCCTCCCTACAGAATCTACACTCATCGTTTTCTCTAAGGCGGCAATAACCTTAAAGCAATCCAGTGAGAAGGTGTAGCATATTCTTGTCAAAGTCCAAAACCTTCTAACATCTCGCAGTATCAAAGTTTCGAAGAAACTTTTAGGAATGATCCAATCTAGGAAGATTCTGCCAGAGTGTTTTTTCCTTTTCCTCAAACTCTTTCTTATAGGTACATTTTTCCACGGGCTACTGGAAGGGGTTTGATCTCCTTTTCTGGCAAGTGTGTTGTTAATTTTCAAGATGCCAAAAAATACCAATCGATCATAAAATGCTTGATTTACCTCAGTAAAGTTATCACCATCCTAAGCAGGTTTTTATGAGACTATCAAGCTGGTGAACTGATTCAATAATGGTTTTGAGTTTCAAGGACGAATCATTTCGAGAATGATTTCTTTATAGCCTATAATATATTTATTTATATAGTCAAAACTGACTTGTGTGTTCGAGTTTTTTTGGATGCCTTAGGGGATTTTTTTAGAGTTAAGGGATTCATCTTGAAATATACTGCTCTACAAAATTTTTTTCCAAAAGTTTCCATTTCTTTTTCACCAATTCATTGAATATGAGAAATCTGAATGTTTTCTCTTTCATCTAACCCATTCATTCGCCCATTTCGTTATGAGTTTCACAGTTTCAGGTGGAAATTTATTATTGGTATTTGTAGTACAAAATTCGTTTTTGAGCGCTCGTACTACTTACACGAGGGCTATATCATTTCGTCACGATGTCTGTATTTTTCGAATTTTGAGCCGAAAATGGTCTCAATCGACTATGTACGACTCACTGATGACGAATCCGTCGAAAAATTCGAGTCTGTCCGTCCGGCCGTCCGTAAGCACGAGGACTCTCGAACGGAACAACCTAGAGACTTGAAATTTTCAGTATGGGTTCAGTTCTCGAATGCCTCGGTTGAGTTCGTTAATGGGCCAAATTCCACTAGGGGTTCCGTCAATATGGCCGTTCAAAGTTTTGTTCCCCTGATTACTCGAAACTACAGATTTGATTCAGATAAAATTTCGCAACTCAAATAGAGAATGAGGTGTTCAAGCTACATGTGATATTTTGTCCAGATCGCATGACCAGAACCATAGAAACCATAGAAAATTTTTAACTTTTGAATGGAAACACCTAGGGACTTGAAATTTTCAGGATAGGTGTGAATCTCGAATGTCGTGATCACGTTTATCTATAAGCAAAATTGTACTAGGGGTTCCGTAAATATGGTCGTTTGAAATTTAGTTTTCTTGATAATTTCGAAACTACAGATTCGATCGTGACGTAATTTTGTATACTAATGGAGAATTATATATTCAAGCTACATTTCTCCAGATCACATGATCAGAACCATAGAAACCATAGAAAATCCTAACTTTCGATCGGAAAGGCCTAGGGACTTGAAATTTTCAGGATAGGTGTGGATCTGAAATGTCGCGTTCACTTTTATCAATGAGCAGAATTATACTAGGGGTTCCGTAAATACGGTCGTTTGAAATTTTGGTTTTGCTTTCCGTAATTTATTCAAACGAATAGAAACAACGTCATATTTCGACGGACAGGATCATCGGAAAGTTCTACTTCTCCTCAGCCGTAGGGAAAAGTGTTGCTATGTCAACGATGAATTACATTTCCGTAAGCCAAAGGGAAAAGTGTCGCTATGTAAACGATGAATTAGTTACTACGAACCATTATAATACTTCATGCCCGTCTAAATCAAAATTGATTTTGCATGACAACCGTAACTAGGCAAATTTTGCAATGATCACTCAATTATAAGGATCGTAAATATAAGTCTAATCTATAGGAGGATCTCCAGATTCCAAAACGTTTGAAAAAAAATAACACATTCCATTAGAAGGAAAAGCCTTCAATTACCCAGGCTCGCCATGAAAAGTGACACTTCCCCTCCTTATGAAATAATATACTATTATTGAAAAAATTGAAGGAGATAAAGTTGAGTAGAGATAATGGCCTTTTCGAACATCAACCACAGCTTGACAACCCCTTTGCATACTTGATACTCGGTAAGATTGTTGAAATAGCCTTGATCAATTTCTCTCCAGATTTGATACATTTGAAACATCTGAGTTCTTGAAGATTATATGTGGAGGTGGTTGATGAGAATTACGCAACATTCAATTGAACGAGGAGCTAAAAACTATTCAAATTCAAGACAGTGAACAATTGATTTTTCATAAATGAACATTTAGTGGACAAGAATCGGCAACTTTCGAAACGGTCACAAAATTTCTGAACTTCCTTAATTTTTTGGGCTACTAAAGTTTTGTAGATCATCGTTCTTCGGGCAGTCCTGTGATGGGCCTGTCCTGAGTTATTTCTCCCATGCGCTTTGCTTGAAGGTGGACCATCTCGCATCATTCTAGCTTCTTTTTTTCCTGAATCACTTAACCATGGACTTCCGTGCCCACGATATCCCCCCAAACTTTTCCGTCGTTTCCCGATAAAAATCAACGAAATCCGCTCTCCACCAAAAACCGCCAAACTTTTAATGATCCCAAAAACTAAACGAGCCCCACGTTCCAAAAACCCAGAAACTTAAAACGGGTTGGCGCGCAATGAAAGACCCCCTCCCACCCGATAAATATAAATCTTTATCAAACTTTCTGGCCGTATCGGCATGAATGGAACGACGAAAACAAAAACGTTTAAGGGGACAACTTCGCCCCTATTCATAGGAGTTTTTTCCTATTTATCTTTGAACCTATAGGACCTTTTGAACTAGATGAAAGGCCCCATTCTTCGAGGCCGATCTCAGGCGGGGTCTTATCCGGACGATCCGCAGATATTCAAATCGAACGATTCGGATGTCGACCATTTGAATATGAATGAATGGACGTCAAAGTCGTATTGACGCGTTGGTTGCAGGTGTAGGCTGGGCCTATTGAACGGAACGGGTTGAATATTGATACGGCGAGGAGATAGGGTTTCGTACAGATGCATCGAGATGACGAATTATCGCCAGATTCGATTCGAGGTCGCTATCATTCTCTGTGAAGAAAGTGAAGTTATGAATATTCTGAAGGGTGTTTTCAAAGATCAGATTTTCTCTTGACAGGTGCTAGAACTCATCAAAATAAGTCGAAATTCCAAAAATCGTTAATATAAAATATTCACCAGGGCCAATTAGTTAAAATGCCAAAAGTTATTGCCACTTTTTTGAATTTACCACACCCTGAAGAATATACCGGACATTATTCTCGGCGATCGTCTGCTTCATTTTTAGCCGATTCTGGAATTGATCTGTGTACCGTGAAACGCCATGGCGGATGGAAAAGCAATACTGTTGCTGAAGGTTACATCGAAAATTCGAAAGAGCAGAAGAAAAAAAACAGAAGCAATTTTTGGTGCCAACAAACAAACAGAATTACAAGTTCACCAAAAAGCATCAACTACTGATGTGAAAACTCTAGAATCCATTGCATTGATTGAATTGATATTGCAAATTGTAGTAATTGCTCTTTCACCATTTATAATAAATCGTTTTGTAAATAGTTATGCATTTTGAATAAACTTTTTTGATCACACCATCGCATGTTTTTGAGCGCTCGTACTACTTACACGAGGGCTATATCATTTCGTCACGATGTCTGTAATTTTCGAATTTTGAGCCGAAAATGGTCTCAATCGACTATGTTCGACTCACTGATGACGAATCCGTCGGAAAATTCGATTCTGTCTGTCTGTCCGTCCGGCCGTCCGTAAACAGGGTAACTCTCGAACGGAACAACCTAGTTCCCGAATGCCTCGGTTAAGTTCGTTAGTGGGCCAAATTCCACCAGGGGTTCCGTAAATATGGCCGTTCAAAGTTATGTTCCCCAGATTACTAGAAAACTACTGATTTGATCGAGATGAAATTTTGCACTCAAATGGAGAATGAGGTGTTCAAGCTACATGTTAAATTTTGTCCAGATCGCATAACCAGAACCATAGGAACCATAGAAAATTGTAACTTTTGAACGGAAACGCCTAGGGACTCGAAATTTTCAGGACAGGTGTGGATCTCAAATGTTGTGATCACGTTCATCTATGAGAGAAATTATACTAGGGGTTCCGTGAATATGGTCGTTTGAAATTTAGTTTTCTTGATAATTTCAAACCTACAGATTCGATCGTGACGAAATCTCGTATACTAATGGAGAATGGTATATTCAAGCTACATTTATCCAGATCACATGACCAGAACCACACAAACCGTAGAAAATCATAACTTCCGAACGAAAAGGCCTAGGGACTTGAAATTTTCAGGACAGGTGTGGATCTCGAATGTTGTGATCACGTTCATCTATGAGCAAAATTATACTAGGGGTTCCGTAAATATGATCGTTTGAAATTTAGTTTTCTTGATAATTTCAAAACAACAGATTCCATCGTGACGAAATTTCGTATACTAATGGAGAATGATATACAGGGTCTTTCACGAGGAACCTCACCCATATTTATACGGGAAACTACTGAACGTATTTTCATGAAATTCAGCACTTATAAGTATTTCACGATGCTGATGAAATCTAAATATTTTCAAGGCATGAGCACCTCCGGTTTTTCCGGAAATGACGTCAACTTCCGTTTTTCAAATTAGAACACCATTTTTTTATTGCAGAAATAGATTCCTTAGAAAATTTCAAGTTATTTTGATGTAACATTTTTCAGTTTTGGTTGGAAAATTCTCTCTGAGCGGGAAAATTCGAAAAAAAAATCGAAAATAGAGCTCCGCTGAAACAAGAATAACTTCGAGGTTTTTGGATGGAAAATTTTCATTTTTTGGATTTTTCAAGATGTAAGATTGATGTATCCACTTTAAAAATCGAAATCGCGATTCATGATACAGGGGGTGAAAAAATCGCTTTCAAAGTTAGGGACGACAAAATCGTGAAAAATCAATTTTTTCAAATTCGAACCCCATTTTTTTATGGCAGATATTGAATCCACGTTAAAAAATAATGTGAGTGTATGCATCACACCCTTGCCATAAAATGGATATTTTTTGAGTTATTCACAAAAAACTGTTTTCCGTCTTGAATTTTCAGCTATTTCTTTTCCCTTCACGCCAAAAAGATGAAATTTTCAGGAACTGTTATTTGAACCATGCTGTAGATTTTTCACCCCTTCTTGAAACCGACTTCAAGTTACTATTAGGAGAACCATGGCAAACTCTCGCAGTTATAACTAGAGAAGATGCTCAAAGTTTTGACCGTTAATTTCTAGACATTTATTTATACGTCTCAGGAATGCTTCGTGCGTTGCTCTTCTTATTTCATCGGGAGGAAGAGATCTGCAAAAGTGTTTAAAAACCAAATTGAGTTTCAAAACTATGAATCTAAAAATCTAAACAAACCTGAACGCATTTCTGACTCGTTCTATGCAGTCCTCTTTATCAGCCAGGGGAGTTGAGTAGACAATATTTTTTATCCTACCCCAAACATAATAGTCTAAAGGAGTTAAATCGGGAGAACGTGGTGGCCAAAGATGTGGACCATTGTTCGCCAACCATCGATCTTCAAATAGCCTGTAGAGGATATTTGACACATTGAGTGAATTGTGTGGAGGCGCGCCATCTTGTTGATACCATAAGTCATTATGGTTCTGTACTAGCGGCTCAATTATTTGAGTCAATATGTCAGAATATCTATCTCCTAAGGGAGAACATTCTTTAAATAATGCAAACATGTGTAGTGTTCTATCTTACCAGTTAAAGTCTCATCATAAATGTGAACATCGAGAATTGCATTATTTTTGATGGCGCAAAAAACATTGAAACTCCAGGTCTCTTGAAAGTTCCATTGTCTGAAGTGGTGGTTGTTCTCTTCATCCCAATAATGACTGTTATGCCTATTGAAAGAACCATTCTTTCTGAATTTAGATTCATCTGTCCAAATTATACAGTCCAAAAAGTTTTCATTCTCTTGAAATCGAATCATCATAGCTTCGCAAAACTCTGTTCTCCTGACGAAATCAGTTTCCTTCAAATGCTGTACCCTATTGAATTTATATGGGTGCATTTTATGTTTTTTTAATATTCTCCAAACACTCGATTGAGATAATCCCAGATCAATCTCGGCATCTTTGAGAGAATTTTGAGGATTCACACGAAAATATGCAAGAACTGTAATTTCGTTGTTCTCATCTTCTACTACACTTTTTTCTCTGTGTATAGTTTTCTTAACGAAAGATCCGACATTTCTCAAGTTTGTCATGGTTCTGTTAATGGTATCTCTCGTTGGTCTGGGTCGGTCAGGAAACCTCTCAATGAACAGTCGAATCGTTCTATCTACAACTTTATTACATTCTCCATGAAGTAGAATGAGATTTAAATAATCTTCATTGGTAAAATTAGGCATAGTGATCGATTTTATAACTTAATACGAATTATCACCAAATTAATAGTAAACACAAAATGCTACTGAATAAAGAGGAATTTGGCAGATGTAATTAATGATATCTATCATTAAAAAAAAAGAATGTAAAACATGGTAAGTTTTTGCATATGGTTCATAAGGAATTATTTATTTCTCACTGGAGAGAAAACCGATGGCCGATTAGTTGAAATAAAGAGGTTTCCGATACAAATTCGAATCCAAATTCGCCATCTATTTAGGAACAACCTGTAACTTTTTTCTCTCGCATATTAGGGTAGTAAAATCTAAAACATGGTTTAAGTAACAGTTCCTGAAAATTTCATCTTTTTGGCGTGAAGGGAAAAGAAATAGCTGAAAATTCAAGACGAAAAACAGTTTTTTGTGAATAACTCAGAAAATATCCATTTTAGGGCAAGGGTGTGATGCACACACTCACATTATTTTTTAACGTAGATTCAATATCTGCCATAAAAAAATGGGGTTCTAATTTGAAGAAATTGATTTTTCACGATTTTGTCATCCCTAACTTTGAAAGCGATTTTTTCACCCCCTGTATCATGAATCGCGATTTCGATTTTCAAAGTGGATACATCAATCTTACATCTTGAAAAATCCCAAAAATAAAAATTTTCCATCCAAAAACCTCGAAGTTATTCTTGTTTCAGCGGAGCTCTATTTTCGATTTTTTTTTCGAATTTTCCCACTCAGAGAGAATTTTTCAACCAAAACTGAAAAATGTTACATCAAAATAACTTGAAATTTTCTAAGGAATCTATTTCTGCAATAAAAAAATGGTGTTCTAATTTGAAAAACGGAAGTTGACGTCATTTCCGGAAAAACCGGAGGTGCTCATGCCTTGAAAATATTTTAGATTTCATCAGCATCGTGAAATACTTATAAGTGCTGAATTTCATGAAAATACGTTCAGTAGTTTCCCGTATAAATATGGGTGAGGTTCCTCGTGAAAGACCCTGTATTCAAGCTACATTTCTCCAGATCACATGACCAGAACCTTAGAAACCATAGAAAATCATAACTTTCGAACGGAAAGGCCTAGGGACTCGAAATTTTCAGGATAGGTGTGGATCTGAAATTTCGCTTTCTCGTTCATAAATGAGCAGAATTATACTAGGGGTTCCGTAAATACGGTTGTTTGAAATTTTGTTTTCTCGATCATTTCGAAACTACGGATTCGATCGAGATGAAGTTTTGTATTTTAATCGAGAATGATATATTAAAGCAATATTTTGTCCAGATCGCATGACCAGAACCATAGAAACCATAGAAAATTGTAACTTTTGAACGGAAAGGCCTAGGAACTTGAAATTTTCAGGGTGAGTTTGGATCGCGAATATCGTTGTCACGTTCATGAATGAGCAAAGTTGGACTAGAGGTTCCGTAAAAATAGCTGTTCAAAATATTTTTTTCCTGATAGTTTCGAAACTACTGATTGGATTGGAATGAAATTCTGCACCTAGCTGAGGAATAATGTATTCAAACTACGTGCGAAATTTTGTTCAGATCGCATCACCAAGACCATAGATAACGTAGAAAATTCTGGCGAATTATCAAAAAAAAAAAAAAATTGGTCAGCTGAAGCACTGACATGAAGTATGGAGTTTCAGAATTTTTTTGACAGAACTCGGAAATTCCTTCAATTGAATTCTAAAACTGGAAAATGCGAATCTACCTACAAGGGTAGGTAGGCTCAAAAGCTCCTGACTTCACGGCAGTGCTTCTCGTTACTTTATTATATAGAATTCCATTATGGTAGTAAGTACCAAAATGAGCTTCCTTATGTCATCAAAATTGAGTGACATAACGTTGTCATTATGACATGCCATCAGATAAACAAATTTAAGATGACATCAAGCACTTTATTTGATTGCTGGAATGCATATGGCACCGTGATTCATGGCAGATCTCCTAACAGAGGGATAACAGGATCCGCAGTTGTATTCAGATATTGATGCCCAAGAGTTTCTGCACTTTTTTCAAATTGAATATTTCACATGATCAACTCGAAAATGCGAAATGCTCTGTTTTGATGAGTTCTAGCACCCGTCAGAAAAAAAAATTCATTCTTCATTCTCAATCTCGATAATGCCCTTCTCTGCTCTTCTCATTCCCAAGGAACAACAACCTCGACCAGAACGCAATATAATGGACCCAAACAATGATTCCTTTTCAGATCTTCGGAATAAAAAGTTGGGGTTGAACTTTATACCAGTTTGCATCGACTACTTCTCGACCCCCTGTCCATTCCTCGAAAGGACACAGTCACGCCTAAAATCAACATCGAGCCCGTTCCGGAACTTCCAACGCTGCCATTGTAGATTTGTAGCGATTTATTATTTGGTCAGTATTGTTGCAAAGTGTCGACTTAGGCCATTGAATACGCCAGACTTTGATATGTGACCGGTAGACTTCGGGGTCCGGCTTTCAAACGCTCTCCCGATAACTTATTCTCCAAAGGGTATCATTCAATTAATGATATCGTTTCTACACCCCCTCCTCCGCCCGCCGGGACCTTCCGCAGATTCATTGTTTCACTTGAGAGCTACTGGACGTCGGACTACTAACTAATGGGGATCGGTTATATAGTGGTAAGTTGTTTTAGTAAAATTGAATGGAGGAAGCTGCGGTCCAGTCGGTTTTTGTCGGGTTGACGTACGTTGTTTCAGACGTGATGTATTGGGAATTCAATGGGATGGAGGGAAAGGAGGGAGAAAGTTGCTGGAATAAGCGAGGGTGTTGAAGGGAAAGAGTTGGACACGGCGTGGACGATGGTATTGTTCGAGACAACTGATTGATTACCGTCTTTGGAGAAAATATCCGGGTCTGTTGAATGAGTATGTTCTTATGGAAGTATCTCGACAAGAATCTGCCACAAAAATGGTTTAGATGTCTCAAAACTTCAACACTGAAAGATGAAACCTCAATCTTGATTTCCAAGAAACCAGAAAGAACGCCATGGAACTACACGAGCATTTAGGCTCGCTACAAAATCCAAACAGTCAACTGTCAGTAGAAAAATTATAAGAAAAAAATTACGAAAAGCACTGCCGTGAAGTCAGGAGCTTTTGAGCGCTCGTACATCCACCTTGTAGGTAGATTCGCTTTTTCCAGTTTTAGAAATCAATTGAAGGAATTTTCGACAGCTGTCAAAAAAATTCTGAAACTTAGGCGAAACTCCAGACTTTGTCAGTGCTTCAGCTGACCAATTTTTTCTCGATAATTCGCCAGAATTTTCGACGGTATCTATGGTCTTGGTGATGCGATCTGGACAAAATTCCGCACGTAGTTTGAATACATTATTCCTCACCTAGGTTCAAAACTTCATTCCAATCCAATCGGTAGTTTCGAAACTACCAGGAAAAAAATATTTTGAACTGCCATATTCACGGAACCCCAAGTCCAATTTTGCTTATTGATAAACGTGACCGCGACATTCGCGATCCAAATATACCCTGAAAATTTCAAGTTCCTAGGCCTTTCCGTTCAAAAGTTACAATTTTTTTATGATTACTATGGTTCTGGTCATGCGATCTGGACAACATATTGCTTCAATATATCATTCTCGATTAAAAAACAGAATTTCATCTCGATCGAATCCGTTGTTTCGAAATTATCGAGAAAACAAAATTTCAAACGACCCTATTCACGGAACCCCTAGTACAATTTTGCTCATAGATAAACGTGATCACGACATTCGCTATCCACACCTATCCTGAAAATTTCAATTCCCTAGGCATTTCCGTTCGAAAGTTACAATTTTCTATGGTCTCTATGATTCTGGTCATGCGATCTGGACAAAATTTCACATGTACCTTGAACACCTCATTCTCCATTCGAGTGCAAAATTTCATCTCGATCAAATCTGTAGTTTTCAAGTCATCAGGGGAACAAAACTTTGAACAGCCATATTTACGGAACCCCTTGTGGAATTCTGCCAATTAACGAACTCAACCGAGGAATTTGGGATCTGAACATACACTGAAAATTTCAAGTCTCTAGGTTGTTCCGTTCGAGAGTTATCGTGCTTACGGAAGGCCGGACGGACGGACGGACAGACTCAAATTTTCCGACGGATTCGTCATCAGTGAGTCGAACTCTATCGTTTGAGACCATTTTTAGCTCAAAATTCGAAAAATACAGACATCGTGACGAAATGATATTGCCCTCGTGTAAGTAGTACGAGCGCTCAATAATAAAAATGACAGCCGTTCTTTGTCAATTATTCCGACTACCTGTTACAGGAATATAAGAATTTTTTTTTTTCGATAATGTGCGAGAATATTCTACGGTTCCCATGGTCTTGGTGATGCGATCTGGACAAAATTCCGCTCGTAGTCCCAATACATTATTTTTCATCTATGTGCAAAATTTCGTCCCGATCGATCAGTAGTTTCGAAATTATCAGAAAAAAAAATTTGATGGGCCATATTCACGGCACTCGTAGTCTTATTTTGCTCATTGATGAACGTGACCTCGACATTCGAGAAACAAACCTACCCTGAAAATTTTAAGTCTCTAGGTCTTTCTGTTCGAAATTTACCACCCATTCCAAGAATTAATCAGAACATAACCTTTTGAAACACCTCTGAGTTTCCTCTGTTTTCGTTTGCGTCCCTTGAAGAGGGAAGCTCGTTTGCTCATTTTGAAACAAAATCATTTTTGTTCCTCGATATTGCTTGAATATTTGAATTTACAATACAAAGATTGTTGCTCTTCGGCTGGAAGGGTTTTTTTCAAAAAGAGGCCTAGAGTTTCGAAGCTTTTAGGGTACGTTCGAGGTCTCAATGCGCCAGTTGATAGTAAATGAATACAATCCGCCAGAGGGTCTCGTAGATATACCATTTGAATTTCTTTCTCATTGATTCGAAAAATACTTATGTAGGAATTTAGCACTTGAAGATTCTAATTTTGTTTTCTCATAAATTTCAATATTTTAGAAACTATTTTCTATATCCGGCTGAAATTTTTAGTTTTTCACATTTGGAGATAAAATGTTACACGTAAAAAATAATTGAGTTTTTATGATCTGGCGTTGAGAAATTTCATAATTCAGGGATTACTCTCGAAGTTCATGAAAATCAATAGTATATTATTCAACGAGCGGTAATGTAGGTCATAGCTCACGTGAATGAAGTTTGCAGCGCGAGCAGAAGGCGAGTGCATCAAGTGAGTTATGACCATTACCGCAAGTTGAATACTTTACTTTATCTACGACTATAACAATAAATACTAAGATACAAGTACAGAGAAAGAATTTCATTCACAAATCTCAATAGTTACTTATACCAATGCATTATTTATGTTGATTGTGCTTTTTAGCATGGAGTAGAAAGTCCATAGGGACGATGCTTTATATTTGGTGCTAAGTTCACTAAAATATGACAAAAGAACATTCTCTGTATACGATGACTTAAAATTCTTAATGCTACACCAATCTTGAAACTTGTTGAATACACCTTTATATTTGTTTTGGTATTTTTCGGGCAATAAGTTCTGTATGGTAACATTGGCTGATTGTTTATTTCTGAAGATGTACATAATGATTCATCTTCACTATCTGAATTAATCTTTTTCAGCAAACCATTCGCAATAAAAATTAGGTATCAACTTGATTTGAGAAAACGTCAAAATTATTCAAGTGACCTCCCCTCAATACCAATAATGGACTGTTCCCTTTTGGCCAATCGGCTTGTTCAGAAGCACTGAGCCAGGGAGTTATAGTATTGAGTTATTATAACTGACGTTGTTTGTTGGCAGATACTATTAATTGCTCAAAAGTAGTTGAATAATGAATATATAATTTAATAGGAGTAGATAAAAGACATTTTTTGTCGCACTGACGACTGGTTTGGTCTGTGATTCGTTTCATAACCTTTGGTTCGATCGTCTCGTTACATCGCCTCATGTCGAATCAAGATGATCATAGATTAGTTAATTTCTCACTAAACCACATCTCAGTTTCATACAGTTGGAAATGGGGGTGAATTCAAAAATTTTTCAGCCTCACAATATGTTTTTTCCAAGTTTCAAGAATTTTACAAGTAAATTATCAAAATCTGACATCTAGAAATTCGGATGAAAATATCGTGAAAATACCAATTAAGTTGGAACTGATTGAATACGGTCTCCTTTTGATAATTTCAGAGCATTTCCTTGTATTCTTGATGAATTCTGGCGATGAATTCGAACAAGCGCGCAAAAGCAGCTGACTTTACGTCAGTGCTTTCCAAATTTCTTATTCAAACAAATCTGCAGCTCTCTGAGGATATTTTGAAGAGAACCATCCATAAGTTTCCTCAAATATTCTAGAAAAAAGAAATCTGATGAGTTTAAATCAGGTGATTGTGCAGGCCCAATATATGACCATCCCTTCCAATCGGAAAAATTCGGCGTGAATGCCTTCGAGTGGCAATAGAAAAAAAAACTGGGACACCATAATATTAGCACCACATTTGTTGCCCTTGGTTTGTTGAAATAGAAGGACCTAGAAACCTTTCGCCTTCAATAACGATCCAAATCTTCACTGAAAAATTACGAAAAGCACTGCCGTGAAGGCAGGAGCTTTTGAGCGCTCGTACATGCACCTTGTAGGTAGATTCGCATTTTCCAGTATCAGAAATCAATTGAAGGAATTATCGACAGCTGACAAAAAAATTCTGAAACTTAGGCGAAACTCCAGACTTCATGTCAGTGCTTCAGCAGATCAATTTTTTTTCGATAATTCGCTAGAATTTTCTACGGTATCTATGGTCTTGGTGGTGCGATCTGGACAAAATTTTGCACGTAGTTTGAATACATTATTACTCAGCTAGGTGCAAAATTTCATCCCAATCCGCTCAGTATTTTCGGAACTATCAGCAAAAAAATATTTTGAACGGCCATATTTACGGAACCCCTAGTCTAATTTTGCTCATAGATGAACGTGATCGCGATATTTGCGATTCAAACCCACCCTGAGAATTTCAAGTTCCTAGGCCTTTCCGTTCAAAAGTTACAATTTTTTATGGTTTCTATGGTTCTGGTCATGCGATCTGGACAAAATATTGTTTTAATATATCATTCTCGATTAAAATACAGAATTTCATCTCGATCGAATCCGCAGTTTCGAAATTATCCAGAAACCAAAATTTCAAACGACCGTATTTACGGAACCCTTGTTATAATTCTGTTCATTGATAAACGTGAACGCGACATTTCAGATCCATACCTATCCTGAAAATTTCAAGTCCCTAGGCCTTTCCGTTCGAAAGTTATGATTTTCTATGGTTTCTGTGGTTCTGGTCATGTGATCTGGAGAAATGTAGCTTGAATATATCATTCTCCATTAGTATACAAAATTTCGTGACGATCGAATCTGTAGTTTTGAAATTATCAAGAAATCTAAATTTCAAACGACCATATTTACGGAACCCCTAGTATAATTTTGCTCATAGATGAACGTGATCACGACATTCGAGATCCACACCTATCCTGAAAATTTCAAGTCCCTAGGCGTTTCCGTTCAAAAGTTACAATTTTCTATGGTTTCTATGGTTCTGGTCATGCGATCTGGTGTACACATGATCACATGTAGCTTGAACACCTCATTCTCCATTTGAGTGCAAAATTTCATCTCAATCAAATCTCTAGTTTTCAAGTAATCAGGGTTAGAAAACTTTGAACGGTCATATTTACGGAACCCCTGGGCGAATTTGGCCCATTAACGAACTTAATCGAGGCATTTGGGATCTGAACCTACACTGAAAATTTCAAGTCTCTAGGTTGATCTGTTCGAGAGTTACCGTGCTTACGGACGGCCGGACGGACGGACAGACTCGAATAGTCCGACGGATTCGTCATCGGTGAGTCGAACCTAGTCGATTGAGACCTTTTTTGGCTCAAAATTCGAAAAATACAGACATCGTGACGAAATGATATAGCCCTCGTGTAAGTTGTACGAGCGCTCAAAAACGCATGAGTATTTTGATCGGTTAAAGCATTTATATTATCCACGCCATTTCTTAGATGATAAGGCGGATCTTTTGGTGGGATCTTCGACAACCAATTCAGATGGCAGACTCGATGAATTATAAAATTCTTCCACCATTCATTTCCAGACGTCGAGACCTTGAACCAACCGAAATACCCTAAACGTCCACGACTCGCACCCAACCGATTAATTCCGCATCCGAAAACGTCCGAAATAATAAATTTCCGATAGACCGTAACCTGCACACGACCGATTAATATAAAAATACCACCGAGGAACCCCGTCGACCTGTCGAATCGCGGCGACTTATCAAAAAAACGAAAATGAGATACCGATCCCGTTGGGAGAAATGGGGAGTAGTTATGACAAATCGCGTTGTCCGGTACGCGGACGCAATTACATATTTCACCGTGGCATGAACTAATGGACGCCATTGTCACTGCTACTGTATATCGACTTGGGAGGTTCGCCCCCCCGCGGGTTCAGATCGGGTTACGGAGGTGGCCACGGCCCGATTTTCGGGCTCATTGAACGTTGATCGAACGAGGAGTTGGAGTATTGCAGGTTGTTTACGTAGGTCGGCGATCTTAATCAGATAGACATCATAATTTCATTCGGGGCAGTTTCATGAATGTCGTTAAAGTTAATCATCATTCATTTCGTTTGGTGAGTTGGCGTTGTCGCCCACGGCGTCGTCGGCTTGGATATGAAAATACTGAATTATTATAATCCGTTGAATTGGGTGACATCGATAGCTTTTTTGAAAAATTTAGAAAAGCACGGCCGTGAAGGCAGGAGCTTTTGAGCGCTCGTACATGCACCTTGTAGATAGATTCGCATTCTCCAGTTTTAGAAACCAACTGAAGGAATTTTCGACAGCTGTAACAAAAATTCTGAAACTTAGGCAAAACTCCAGACTTCATGTCAGTGCTTTAGGTGACCAATTTTTTTTCGATAATTCGCTAGAATTTTTTACGGTATCTATGGTCTTGGTGGTGCGATCTGTTCAAAATTTGGCACGTAGTTTGAATACATTATTCCTAAGCTAGGTGCGAAATTTCATCCCAATCCAATCGGCAGTTTCGAAATTATCAGGAAAAAAATATTTTGAACAGCCATATTTACGGAACCCCTAGTCTAATTCCGCCCACCCTGAAAATTTCAAGTTCCTAGGCCTTTCCGTTCAAAAGTTACAATTTTCTAAGGTTTCTATGGTTCTGGTCATGCGATCTGGACAAAATATTGTTTTAATATAGCATTCTCGATTAAAATACGAAATTTCATCTCGATCGAATCCGTAGTTTCGAAATTATCGAGAAAACAAAATTTCAAACGACCGTATTTACGGAACCCCTAGTATAATTCTGCTCATTGATAAACGTGAACGCGACATTTCAGATCCTGAAATTTTCAAGTCCCTAGGCCTTTCCGTTCGAAAATTATGATTTTCTATGGTTTATATGGTTC
The DNA here is from genome assembly GCA_963966015.1 of Aphidecta obliterata. Taxonomy (NCBI): domain Eukaryota; kingdom Metazoa; phylum Arthropoda; class Insecta; order Coleoptera; family Coccinellidae; genus Aphidecta; species Aphidecta obliterata. The sequence goes on along the minus strand of OZ014434.1, from coordinate 11,208,594 downwards.
TGGTCATGTGATCTGGAGAAATGTAGCTTGAATATATCATTCTCCATTTAAATACAAAATTTCGTCACGATCGGATCTGTGGTTTTGAAATTATCAAGAAAACTAAATTTCAAACGACCATATTTACGGAATCCCTAGTATAATTTTGCTCATAGATAAACGTGATCACGACCTCCGAGATCCACACCTATCCTGAAAATTTCAAGTCCCTAGGCGTTTCCGTTCAAAAGTTACAATTTTCTATAGTTTCTATGGTTCTGGTCATGCGATCTGGACAAAATTTAAAATGTAGCTTGAACACCTCATTCTCCATTCGAGTGCAAAATTTAATCTCAATCAAATCAGTAGTTTTCAAGTAATCAGGAGAACAAAACTCTGAACGGCCATATTCACGGAACCCCGTAGGAATTTGGCCCATTAACGAACTCAACCGAGGCATTCGGGAACTAAACCCACACTGGAAATTTCAATTCTCTGGGTTGTTCTGTTCAAGAGTTATCGTGCTTACGGCCGGACGGACGGACAGACTCAAATTTTCCGACGGATTCGTCATCAGTGAGTCGAACATAGTCGATTGAGACCATTTTCGGCTCAAAATTCGAAAAATACAGACATCGTGACGAAATGATATAGCCCTCGTGTAAGTCGTACGAGCGCTCAATAAATAGTTTTGCCTAAAGAATTGCATAATTTTTTTAAACTTTGCCAAAAGATGATATCAAGTGTGTAACTTGCTTTCTTCTCTTCTTGTCTATCGGCTTTATCTTTCTGGTAAAAATTCTGCATTTTCATTCATTTCAGATTGATGAAACTGAACCTTACTGTTATTCTGTGAATCTCAATAAGGGTTTTTTAGTTTTGTCGGAACTGACAGAAAATTGCATACTTTGTTTGACTTTATTGACACGATTCACCCTCCAATAAATTTCACAATGGAGAAGAAGAAACGGGCTTTTCGACGGTACCAGAAAAGTTTCCAATTTCGAATTCCAAACGTACGAAAATAACGTTCGTAAAAGGTCGAAAAAACGGTGAAAACGCAAAAGATTGCCATTTTGCTACCCTATAGGCTCCAGATCCGCGGCGTCTCGGAGCTCGAGGGTGGTCGTTTTTTCATTTCAAGGACGCGAAGTCTTCTTAAATGTAAATCCAGCCCGATCCCACCGCCGGTTTACGCAAAAATACGATTTGAATAAGTCCGATTTCTGACACCTCGAGAAAGTCCGAAATAAATTACGTCGATCACAGATATTTCGATTGATTTTTTTGACTTGCATTCCAAAAGTAAAGAACGAACACGACTTCTCCATTTTTCACGAACACCGATATCACAATACATAGTAGGTCTACACATCCAAAACAGCATAAAGCGGCAGCGTACCACAGCATGTTACATAGTTGAATACAAATTCCTCTTTCCACAAAAATTGTATTGAAGAACTTTATATCATCAAACAAATTGTGGTGAATAACGGGTATGAAAAATCATTAATAAATAACATTCTCTCGAAAAAACCTATATAAAAAAAAATTACGAAAAGCCCTGCCGTGAAGTCAGGAGCTTTTGAGCGCTCGTACATCCACCTTGTCGGAAGATTCGCATTTTCCAGTTTTAGAAATCAATTGCAGACATTTTCGACAGCTGTCAAAAAAATTCTCAAACTTAGGCGAAACTCCAGACTTCATGTCAGTGCTTCAGCTGACCAATTTTTTTTCGATAATTCGCTAGAATTTTCTACATTATCTATGGTATTGGTGATGCGATCTTGACGAAATTTCGCAGGTAGTTTGAATACATTATTCTTCAGCTAGTTGTGAAATTTCATTCCAACCCAATCAGTAGTTTCGAAATTATCAGGAAAAAAATTTTCTGAACGGCCATATTTACGGAACCCCTAGTCTAATTTTGCTCATTGATGAACGTGACCGTGAAATTCGCGACCCAAATCAAGATTAAAATACAAACTGTTATCGATCGAATCCGCACTTTCGAAGTTATCGAGAAAACAAAATTTCAAACGACCGTATATACGGAACCTCTAGTATAATTCTGCTCATTGATAAACGTGAACGCGACATTTCAGATCCACACCTATCCTGAAAATTTCAAGTCCCTAGGCGTTTCCGTTCGAAAGTAATGATAATCTATGTTTTCTATGGTTCTGGTCATGCGATCTGGAGAAATGTAGCTTGAATATATATTTCTCCATTAATATACAAAATTTCGTCACGTTCGAATCTGTAGTTTTGAAATTATCGAGAAAACTCAATTCCAAACGACCATATTTACAGAACCCCTAGTATAATCTCGCTAATAGATAAAAATCATCACGACATTCGAGATCCACACCTATCCTGAAAATTTCAAGTCCCTAGGCGTTTCCGTTCAAAAGTTACAATTTTTTATGGTTTCTATCGTTCTGGTCATGCGATCTGGACAAAATTTGACATTAAGCTTAAACACCTAATTCTCCATTTGAATGCAAAATTTCATCTCGATCGAATCTGTAGTTTCGAAGTAATCAGGAGAACAAAATTTTGAACGGCCATATTTACGGAACCCCTGGTGGAATTCTGCCCACTAACGAACTCAACCGAGGCATTTAGGATCTGAACCTACGCTGAAAATTTCAAGTCACTCGGTTGTTCCGTTCGAGAGTTATCGTGCTTACGGCCGGACGGACAGACTCGAATTTTCCGACGGATTCGTCATCAGTGAGTCGAACCTAGTCGATTGAAACAATTGTAGGCTCAAAATTCGAAAAATACAGACATCGTGACGAAATGATATAGCCCTCGTGTAAGTAGTACGAGCGCTCAAAAAAGGAAAAATGAAGTTTATCCAGTTCAAAAAGAATTGAAACGAAATAGTAAAATAATTACATATTCAGGAAAAGTCTCAGAGAAAACCTCATTGTTCTTGAAGCAAAAAGAAATTAATATTGCGCAAATAACTGATAATAGCTTAGGTGAATTCATCAAAAATAATAAAGATATAAGAGATCAATTAGATGAATCGGGAGTATATAAATTAACATGCGGAGATTGTCCAAGTTTCCATATCGGCCAAACTGGTAGAACCTTCGAGAAAATGATTAAGGAGCATAGAAGTTTTTTTCGTAGAAAAAACAAATTCGCATAACATTTATTGACGGAAAAGCATTGCTTCACACATGACTACGAATCTCTGCATATTGAAAGTAAAGGCTCAAAACTTAATTTGTGAGAAATCATGGAAATCAACAAACAGAAATGGTCAACTAGTTTGCTCAACGATCAAGTAGAGTTAAATGATTCTCCTTTGTTGAATTTGTTCAATCGTAACAACCGTTCAACAAGAACCTAACGATTCAGAGATCATGTATCTTATCTTTACTCCTTATCTATTTCCCCTACCCTTTAGGAAGAAGGTTTTTATTCCGAACAAGTGCAACAATGATCTCAGTTAATCTTGTCACCTGATGAAGCCATGGTATGGCAAAACACGTGTAGTGGTTCTGTTAAACTCTCAATTAGTGAAAATCGTAGACTAAGTTAATTAGTGAATACTAAGTTAATATGGACTTCCATCAAGGATCGACCGAATCAATCAAATCTCCAAATGTCAATTATAGATTAACTCTACGTGCCAAACATCAAAATGTTTCACACCGAATGTCACAAATGCTGATATGTATGTGATTTGTGTATAGTCAATGTCACCCCCAATTCATCCAGACACAATTTCCCGATTACCCCAACAACAACCCCTATCCCCGACCCGAAATCGACTGATCCCCATATCAGTCCTCCATACGCCGAACGTCATCCTCAACATCCTTCGACTCCAATAAGAACCGCCGCGACCGTCGAACAATTGGATTGTCATCTTCAAAGCACACTCGACGTTAGTTTAGATTTAGCGGCTGCCAGGTTCAATACCGCCATAATGCATGTCTGTTCCGTGTGTATGATTCCGGCCCAGATCCGGGACCATTGTTTCCGCTTTCCTATTCCTAATCAAAATCTTCCACTTAATTTCGGGCGTCTTCGAGGGGGCGGCAGTCGGGGGGGACGGCCTGTCTATTAAGGAATCTTTTTGAGATCGGGGAACAGAATCGGCAAGCAGGGTCGGTGTAGTTTGTAGTTGTTTATTGTTCGATAATTACCTAGCAGGTTTTGGGGAATTAGGGTTATTTTGGTACATTAGTCGGTTAGACGTTTTGATTGTCCATTAGGGTATGAACTCCTCTAGAATTTTGAAAATCTCGAATTATGGGGTACAGTTGTTTGAGCTTGACAATAATGACCGTCAAACTCAGAGTTCGAGATGGGGGAATTGCGCCGAACGCGATTCTCTAGGAGCACGCGTTAATTCTGGTAATGCTAGCTGAAGTGGCGGTCAAGGATTCCTTAGCTTTTTGTGTATTTGTAATTCGTTAGTTGTCGGGAGATTTATTGCACATTTTCATCGTTATTTGCGATTAAGGCGGTGAGTTGATTTTGAATTGTTCTCTGTTTCATTACACCATGTAGAAGAAAAGAATCACATATTTTTGGAGCGCTCGTACTAATTACACGAGGGCTATATCATTTCGTCACGATGTCTGTATTTTTCGAATTTTGAGCCGAAAATGGTCTCAATCGACCATGTTCGACTCACTGATGACGAATCTGTCGGAAAATTCGAGTCTGTCCGTCCGGCCGTCCGTCTGTACAACAACCTAGAGACTTGAAATTTTCAGTGTAGGTTCGGATCCCAAATGCCTCGGTTGATTTCGTTAATGGGCAGAATTCCACCAGGGGTTCCGTAAATATGGCCGTTCAAAGTTTGTTCTCCTGATTACTTGGAAACTACAGATTTTATCGAGATGAAATTTTGCACTCAAATGATGAATGAGGTGTTCAAGCTACATGCGAAATTTTGTCCAGATCGCATTACCAGAACCATAGAAACCATAGAAAATTATAACTTTTGAACGGAAACGCCTAGGGACTTGAAAATTTCAGGATAGGTGTGAATCTCGAATGTCGTGATCACGTTCATCTATGAGCAGAATTATACTAAGGGTTCCGTAAATATGGTCGTTTGAAATTTAGTTTTCTTGATAATTTCAAAACTACAGATTCGATCGTGCCGAAATTTTGTATACTAATGGAGAATGATATATTCAAGCTACATTTCTCCAGATTGCATGACCAGAACCATAGAAACCATAGAAAATCATAACTTTCGAACGGAAAGGCATAGGGACTTGAAATTCTCAGGATAGGTGTGGATCTCGAATGTTGTGATCACCACAGATTCGATCATGACGGAAATTTTTTTGTATACTAATGGAGAATGATATATTCAAGCTGAATTTCTTCAGATCGCATGACCAGAACCATAATAACCATAGAAAATTATAACTGAGGCCTAGGAACTTGAAATTTTCAGGGTAGCTTTGGATCGCAAATGTCGCGGTTACGTTCATCAATGAGCAAAATTAGACTAGGGGTTCCGTGAATACGGTCGTTTGAAATTTTGTTTTCTCGATAGTTTCGAAACTACGGATTCGATCGAGATAAAATTTTGTATTTTAATCGAGAATGATATATTAAAGCAACATTTTGTCCAGATCGCATGACCAGAACCATAGAAACCATAGAAAATTGTAACTCCCGAAACTTGAAATTTTCAGGGTAGGTTTGTTTCGCGAATTTCGCGGCCACGTTCATCAATGAGCAAATTTGGACTAGGGGTTCCGTAAATATGGCCGTTCAAAATATTTTGTTCCTGATAATTTCGAAAGCACTGGTTGGATTGAAATGAAATTTCACACCTAGCTGAAGAATAATGTATTCAAACTACGTGCGAAATTTTGTCCAAATCGCATTACCAAGACCATAGATACCGTAGAAAATTCTAGGGAATTATCGAAAAAAAATTGATCAGCTGAAGCACTGACATGAAGTCTGGAGTTTCGCCTAAGTTTGAGAATTTTTTTGACAGCTGTCGAAAATCCCTTCAATTGTTTTCTAAAACTGAAAAATGCGAATCTACCTACAAGGTGGATGTACGAGCGCTCAAAAGCTCCTGACTTCACGACAGTGCTTTTCGTAATTTTTTAGATTGAACACGTTGTGAGTTCTTTCTGCTACTTTTTTTCAATCATCCTAGTCGAGTTTCTTGGTAGAGTTATTGTACGATTGGTTTCATTTTAATTTCTTCATTTGATCTATGGATTGTTGCTCTGGGGACTGCATAATGGAGTACCTTCGAGTCCTTTTAAGAAAAAAAAGTTTTGTAGGATTCCGAGGGATGGTCTGTTGAAAGATATCAGGCTGATTCACATGAACTTTCCAGCTGTTTCCTGGAACCCAAACCAGAAACTATACCTGTGCATTCGGACCGAGAGTTATAATTTCATTGCTGTGCATTTTTGCGTGTACCTGTGATTTTGCTGAGGCCCAGTAGCCATTGCTGAGACATTTGTGGTGTTGCTATTGTACAGAGATTTGAACCAACATTTTTCCTGGACTCAGACTGAAAGTGACCTTTGCTACACACTTCTGAACACGGTCATCGATCGAAGAAGACGAGATATCCACAAGATAAGTTTCATAGCTGCATAATCCGTACAGGGTTTCAACCGAACGCAATTTTATACCTTATTAGTCTTTAAATTTCTATTTTCTTCAAATTGTATTTTCAACTTTTTTTTACATCAAATTTGAATTTGTATGGACTCGAAGGTACATCATTATTTATCTCATCTCATATCTGTGTTTTCCTGCCAGGAACAGTTCGATATCCTGTTATTCCACTGAGCTAGCAGAAAAAGGTGTTACACTGGCGCATGTGAAGCATCTAAAAGAGGTGGTTCACTGCAGACGAATATATAATATAGAAATCAGATTATCTGTTTTCGTTTCATTTTTGAGCGCTCGTACAACTTTAGTTTATAGTTAGGAAGGGGTTACGTTCCACTGCGACCTCAAGGTCTATTGTGCCCCCCATCAGAGCCGTATTCGCAAATGCGCCTCGTACAACTTACACGAGGGCTATATCATTTCGTCACGATGTCTGTATTTTTCGAATTTTGAGCCGAAAATGGTCTCAATCGACTATGTTCGACTCACTGATGAGAAATCCGTCAGAAAATTCGAGTCTGTCCGTCCGTCCGGCCGTCCGTAAGCACGATAACTCTCGAACGGATCAACCTAGAAACTTGAAATTTTCAGTGTAGGTTCAGATCCCAAATGCCTCGGTTGAGTTCGTTAATGGGCAGAATTCCACCAAGGGTTCCGTAAATATGGCCGTTCAAAATTTTGTTCTCCTGATTACTTTGAAACTACAGATTCGAGAGAGAGAAGATGAAACATTGCACTCGAATGGAGAATGAGGTGTTCAAGCTACATATGAAATTTTGTCCAGATCGCATAACCAGAACCATGAAAACCATAGAAAATTGTAACTTTTGAACGGAAACGCCTAGGAACTTGAAATTTGCAGGATAGGTGTGCATCTCGATGGTCGTGATCACTTTCATCTATGAGCAAAATTATTCTGGGGGTTCCGTAAATATGGTTGTTTGAAATTTGGTTTTCTTGATAATTTCAAAACTACAGATTCGATCGTGACGAAATTTTGTACACTTATGGAGAATTATATATTCAAGCTACATTTCTCCAGATCGCATGACCAGAACCATAGAAACCTAAGAAAATCATAACTTTCGAACGGAAAGGCCAAGGGACTTGAAATTTTCAGGATAGGTGTAGATCTGAAATGTGGCGTTCACGTTTATCAATGAGCAGAATTATACTAGGGGTTTCGTAAATACGGTCGTTTGAAATTTTGATTTCTCGATCATTTCGAAACTACGGATTCGATCGAGATAAAATTTTGTATTTTAAACGAGAACGACATATTAAAGCAACATTTTGTCCACATCGCATGACCAGAATCATAGAAACCATAGAAAATCATAACTTCCAAAGGGAAATGCCTAGGAACTTGAAATTTTCAGGGTGGGTTTGGATCGCGAATATCGCGGTCACGTTCATCAATGAGCAAAATTAGACTAGGGGTTCCGTAAATATGGCTGTTCAAAATATTTTTTTCCTGATAGTTTCGAAACTACTGATCGGATTGGAATGAAATTTTGCACCTAACTGAGGAATAATGTTTTCAAACTACGTGCAAAATTTTGTCCAGATCGCATCACCAGGACTATAGATACCGTAGAAAATTCTAGCGAATTATCGAAATAAAATTGATCAGCTGAAGCACTGACAGGAAGTCTGGAGTTTCGCCTAAGTTTCAGAATTTTTTTGACAGCTGTCGAAAATTCCTTCAATTGATTTCCAAAACTGGAAAATGCGAATCCACCTACAAGGTGCATGTACGAGCGCTCAAAAGCTCCTGGCTTCACGGCAGTGCTTTTCGTAATTTTTTTTAGATCAAACACGCTGTGAGTTCTTTCTGCTACTTTTTTTTCAGTCATCTAAGTCGAGTTTCTTGGTACAGTTATTGTACGACTGGTTTCATTTTAATTTCTTCATTTGATCTATCGATTGTTGCTCCGGATACTGCATAATGGAGTACCTCCGAGTACTTTTAAGAAAAAAAGTTCTGTACGATTCCGAGGGATGGTCTGTTAAAAGATATCACGCTTATTCACATGAACTTTCCTGCTGTTTGCTGGAACCCAAACCAGAAACTATACCTTTCCATTCGGACCGAGAGTTATAATTTCATTGCTGTGCATTTTTGCGTGTACCTGTCATTTTGCTGAGGCCCAGAGATTTGAACCAACATTTTTCCGGACCCAGACTGAAAGTGACCTTTGCTACACACTTGAACACATGAACACGGTCGAAAGAGAATCAGCCAATGGTACCATACAGAATTTATTGCCCGAAAAATTTCAAAACAAATATAAAGGTGTATACAACAATTTTGAAGATTGGTGTAGCAGTGAGAATAGTAAGTCGTCATTCACAGAGAATTTTGGCATATTTTAGTGAACTCAACACTAAATATAAAGCATCGCCCCTATGGACTTTCTACTCCATGCTAAGAAGCACAATCATCATAAATAATGCATTGTTATAGGTAACTATTAAGATTTGTGAATAAAGTTCTTTCTCTGTACTTTTATCTCAGTATTTATTGTTATGTTATAGTCGTAGATGAAGTATAGTATTCAACTTGCGGTAATGGTCATAACTCACTCGATGAATTACAACACTCGCCTTCGGCTCGCGCTGCAAACTTCATCTGCGTGAGTTATGATCTACACTACCGCTCGTTAAATAATATACCTACTATTATAATTTGTAATAAATAAATTTTCATTACACTGGCGCTTGTGAGGCATATAAAAAAGGTGTTTCACTGCAGACAAAAAAATACACTATTTTCGTTCTATTCAATAAAAAAAAATCACGAAAAGCACTGCCGTGAAGTCAGGAGCTTTTGAGCGCTCGTAGATGCACCTTGTAGGTAGATTCGCATTTTGTAGTTTTAGAAACCGATTGGAAAGATTTTGACAGCTGTCAAAAAAAATTTCAAACTTAGGCGAAAATCCAGACTTCACGTCAGTGCTTTAGGTGACCAATTTTTTTTTCGGTATTTCGCTAGAATTTTCTACGGTCTTGGTAATGCGATCTGGTCAAAATTTCCCACGTAGTTTGAATACATTATACTTCATCTATGTGCGGAATTTAATTTCAAGCCAATAAGTAGTTTCGAAATTATCAAAAAAAAATAGTTGGAACGGCTATATTCACAAAACCCCTAGTCTAGTTCTGCTCATTGATGAACGTAACCACGAAATTCGCGATCCGAACCTATCCCGAAAATTTCAAGTTCCTAGGCCTTTCCATTCGAAAGTTATTATTTTCTATGGTTTCTATGGTTCTGAACATGCGATCTGGAAAAAATTCAGCTCGAATATATCATTCTCAATTTAAATACGAAATTCGTCACGATTAAATCCATAGTTTTGAAATTATCGAGAAAACTGAATTTGAAACGACCATATTTACGGAAAACCTAGTCTAATTTTGCTCATTGATGAACGTGACCGCAACATTTGAGATCCACACCTACCCTGAAAATTTCAAGTCCCTAGGCCTTTTCTAATGACCATAGAAACCATAGAAAATGATACTTTTGTAATCAAAAGTATCATTTTCTATGGTTTCTATGGTTCTGGTCATGCAAGTAAGACAAAATTCTGCATGTAGCTTGAACACGTAATTCTCCATCTGAGTGCAAAATTTCATATCGATCGAATCAGTTGTTTCGAAGTAATCAGAAAAACAAAATTTCGAGTGGCCATATTTACGGAACCCCTAGGCGAATTTTGCCCAATAACGAACATAACCGCGGCATTCGAGATTTGAACCTACCCTGAAAATTTCAAGTTCCTAGGACATTTCGTTCGAGAGTTATCGTGTATACGGACGGACGGACGTCCCGACGGACCGACTCGAATTTTTTGACGGATTCGTCATCAGTGAGTCGAACTCGATTGAGACCATTTTCGGCTCAAAATTCGAAAAATACAGACATCGTGAACAAATGATATAGCCCTCGTGTAAGTAGTACGAGCGCTCAAAAATAAGGTGGAATTTAAGAAGAGAAGGAAAGGTCTTGTTCGAAAAAAAAGATATAAATTCGAAGAGAGAATTGGTCTATGCAGGTTGAAAAGAAAATCCAATAGTATCGAATGAAAGGAGATACTAACAGCTCAGAATTCAAAGAGTTGGCTGACATGTCGAGGTTGCATCTTAAGTTGATCCCATTGAAACCGAAATGGTTAACCAGCCCATCTTTGAAGTTTTACAATAATCTCAAAAAAGTCATGAACGTAATTCCATCAACCTGTTTCGGGGAGGAAAGCTACTTTAAGACCCGTCGCAGAAAGCTCATACGGATCATGCGACATGGTGCACAATCGCCGCATTATCCCAATTTTCAGAATAAATACCAATACCACCCTCGATAACCACCCTTCAGACACGAAATATCGTGAGCTTGCGGGCCAAGGGTTACGTGATCTTCGCAAAATCAACAAGTAAGACCCGGATAGGTAATTATGGTCGGTTAATTGCGTACAGGTGTTCTATAAATTAACCCCTTCGGGTTATTATTGTTAATCATGTAGATATTATTGCCCCTTCTTGCCGGCCCGTTTTCCGATTGCCTCCTTCAATCGGACGTTTTCCTTCGGCGCCAGAAGGAGGAAGGTAATTACTGGGATGTAATACCGGGCCTCTGACCGGAAGGAAATTCATTGTTGAGGTAAGGCCAGGGCTCGGCAACTGATTGATGCTGGTGTTCCGATGTTATCTTAGAAAATCTGTTGATTTGGTCGTTGTTCGGTTCGGAGGAGATTCGGATTGTTCGGTGCTCGGAGGCGGAATGGATCGGGATCGCTCATCTGACCAACCCTTGTGAAATTAGGGATGATTTCTTGGCAGTCCCATCAGTTTTGTATAGAAGTTCCGCCTTCTTACGACGTCTTCAGTCTCGATCCAAAAATCGAGTCTATCATCCGCTGAAGTATCCACTAATGACAAGTATATTTTTCTGTTTTTCTTTTCCTCGCCGCATTCCAAATAAAAGAAACGTCCTCAAATACCACTCTCACAACGACCCCCCCGACCCCTCGTCGCGTCGAATGTGTTGATGGAGAACCGCACAAAGAATAATGCATTTCCTCTCTGAAAGGGACGCGAAAGGCTTCTTTAATCCGATATATCAAATCAAAGATCACTGGATCCGTCTTACGGTCCCTGCCGATCCCATAACGGGAGGAGGAGGACTTCATAAGAAAACATACAAGTAGTGGGCTCCCTCGGTTTCTTCCACATCGACTTCGAAATCAGATAACTCGATTTCTCTGCTCGCTTCGCTGGATTTTCTGTGTTCGTTTCCGCGACGGGGTGGATGGACCGGATGTATCGACACCGATGTATTGAATTCTTTATTGGTTGCGGGTGTTGAAACGTGAAGATGAGTGTTGGTCGTTTTGTTCTTCGGATTCGTCCGGGAAAAAAATTCGACCTCTCTTGAGTTTCTCAGTTTGCGTATTGAGGAAAGCTGTAGGGGTGCAATAGACCCCTTATGCTCAACCAATTCTTATGAACTTCTCAGATGTAATATAGAGACTGTAAAGTTCCAATGAGTTCATTGCAACTTTGAAAAATTTAATGAAAAATCTGGGATTCTATGCCAGGAAGGAAAAGAATTAGAGTTTTCAGTTTCATTCTCAATTTATTATTTTTTTCTTTGTACTTCGACAGGATTGGGCGAAGTCTATTGTTATACCAGGAAAGAATCTCATAAACTGAGGACGCTCTAGTATTTAATTATTTTACCACCTTTTGGGCGCTTTTTTCAAAGAACAAGAACGTTTTCATTTTCCCCAAATGTCTGTAATTTTAAAATTTTGAGCCAAGAACGTCTTAAACGATTAGGTTGGACTCACAGCTGAAGATTTCGTGGACAAATTCAATTATGTCCGCCTGGCAGTCCGTCCGTTCGTGAACACAATAACTTCCGAAAGAAGAAGTCTAGAATTTTGAAATTTTCAGGCTACGTGCGAGATCTGAATGAGCCGGCCAAGATCTGAAGTACACAAATTTGCCGAAGGGTTCTTTAGATAGCCATCTGATTTTGTTTCAATAATTCGATGGCAGAATTTGTTTTGAACATACAAATAAACAGATAAGATCTGAGCTACGTTTGAAGTTTAAAGTCTCTAGCTTATCGGTGATTTCGAAATCGCTTGCAATATTTGTCCTGAATTAAAAAATAATCATATAGGGAAACATGTTCATGAAAATAATAGCAGGGGGAAACAAGTTAAAATAGCATTGTCCTGCAGTTCTGTGCTATGTTCGAAGTTTCAAGTCATGAACTCATGGGTAATTTCGAAATTGATCGCAGAATTTGTTCCGAAAATACGAATAAACATAATATCAAAGCATATTGATGACAAGGCCGACAAGGCAGCCAGTTAATTCAGCACTGTCTTAAATTTCTGAGCTATGTTCAAAGTTTGAAGTCTCTACCTCATCTGTAATTTTGAAATCAATGGCAAAATTTGTTCCGGACATACAAATAAATAAATGAGAGAGCATGTGGATAAAAATTATTGACCAGAAAACAAGTTAATATAGCGTTGTCGTTCAGTTCTGAGCTATGTTTAAAGATTAAGCTCTCTAGCTTATCGGTAATTTTGAAATCGCTTGCAATATTTGTTTTGAAGAAATAGAGAATCAGATAGGGAAACATGTTGATGAAAATCATAGCAGAGGAAGCAAGTTAACATAGCATTGTCCTGCAGTTCTGTGCTATGTTTGAAGTTTCCAGTCATGAACTCATTGGTAATTTTGAAATTGATTGCAAAATTTGTTCCTAAAATACGAATAAACATATATGCAAATTGATGAAAATAATCGACAAGTTGATTTAGCACCGAATTACAGTTCTTAGCTATGTTCAAAGTTTAAAGTCTCTACCTCATCTGTAATTTTGAAATCAATGGCGAAATTTGTTCCGGATATACAAATTAACAAATGAGAAATCATGTTGATACAAATTATTGAACAGAAAACAAGTCAATATAGCGTTGTCGTTCAGTTCTGAGCTATGTTCAAAGTTTAAGCTCTCTAGCTTATCGGTAATTTTGAAATCGCTTGCAATATTTGTTCTAAACAAACAAAGAATCAGATAGGGAAACATGTTGATGAAAATTATAGCAGAGGAACCAAGTTAACATAGCATTGTTTGGAGTTCTGTGCTATGTTTGAAGTTTCAAGTCATGAACTCATTGGTAATTTTGAAATTGTTTGCAGAATTTGTTCCGAAAATACGAATAAACATATATCAAATCATATTGATGAAAATAATCGACAAGGCAGCAAGTTGATTTAGCACCGAATTACAGTTCTGAGCTATGTTCAAAGTCCAAAGTCTCTACCTCATCTGTAATTTTGAAATCAATGGCGAAATTTGTTCCGGACATACAAATAAACAGATGAGAAATCATGTTGATAAAAATTATTGACCAGAAAACAAGTTAATATAGCGTTGTCGTTCAGTTCTGAGCTATGTTTAAAGTTTAAGGTCTCTAGCTTATCGGTAATTTTGAAATCGCCTGCAATATTTGTTCTGAACAAACAAATAATCAGATAGGGAAACATGTTGATGAAAATTATAGCAGAGGAAGCAAGTTAACATAGCATTGTCTTGCAGTTCTGTGCTATGTTTGAAGTTTCAAGTCATGAACTCATTGGTAATTTTGAAATTGATTGCAGAATTTGTTCCGAAAATACGAATAAACATATTGGAAAGCATATTGATGAAAATAATCGACAAGGCAGCCAGTTAATTCAGCACTGTCTTAAATTTCTGAGCTATGTTCAAAGTTTAAAGTCTCCACCCCATCTGTAATTTTGAAATCAATGGCGAAATTTGTTCCGGACATACAAATAAACAGAGGAGAAATCAAGTTGATAAAAACTATTGACCAGAAAACAAGTTAATATAGCGTTGTCGTTCAGTTCTGAGCTATGTTTAAAGATTAAGCTCTGTAGCTTATCGGTAATTTTGAAATCGCTTGCAATATTTGTTCTGAAGAAATAGAGAATCAGATAGGAAAACATGTTGATGAAAATCATAGCAGAGGAAGCAAGTTAACATAGCATTGTCCTGCAGTTCTGTGCTATGTTTGAAGTTTCCAGTCATGAACTCATTGGTGATTTTGAAATTGATTGCACAATTTGTTCCTAGAATACGAATAAACATATATCAAAGGAAATTGATGAGAATAATCGACCAGGCAGCAAGTTTATTTAGCACCGAATTACAGTTCTGAGCTATGTTCAAAGTTTAAAGTCTCTACCTCATCTGTAATTTTGAAATCATTGGCGGAATTTGTTCCGGATATACAAATAAACAGATGAGGAATCATGTTGATAAAAATTATCGAACAGAAAACAAGTTAATATAGCGTTGTCGTTCAGTTCTGAGCTATGTTCAAAGTTTAAGCTCTCTGGCTTATCGGTAATTTTGAAATTGCTTGCAATATTTGTTCTGAACAAACCGAGAATCAGATAGGGAAACATGTTGATGAAAATTATAGCAGAGGAAGCAAGTTAACATAGCATTGTCCTGCAGTTCTGGGCTATGTTTGAAGTTTCAAGTCATGAACTCATTGGTAATTTTGAAATTGATTGCACAATTTGTTCCTAAAATACGAATAAACATATATCAAAGGAAATTGATGAGAATAATCGACAAGGCAGCAAGTTGATTTAGCACCGAATTACAGTTCTGAGCTATGTTCAAAGTTTAAAGTCTCTACCTCATCTGTAATTTTGAAATCATTGGCGAAATTTGTTCCGGATATACGAATAAACAGATGAGAAATCATGTTGATAAATATTATTGAACAGAAAACGAGTTAATATAGCGTTGTCGTTCAGTTCTGAGCTATGTTCAAAGTTTAAGCTCTCTAGCTTATCGGTAATTTTGAAATTGCTTGCAATATTTGTTCTGAACAAACCAAAAATCAGATAGGGAAACATGTTGATGAAAATTATAGCAGAGGAAGCAAGTTAACATAGCATTGTCCTGCAGTTCTGTGCTATGTTTGAAGTTTCCAGTCATGAACTCATTGGTAATTTTGAAATTGATTGCATAATTTGTTCCTAAAATACGAATAAACATATATCAAAGCAAATTGATGAAAATAATCGACAAGGCAGCAAGTTAATTTAGCACCGAATTACAGTTCTGAGCTATGTTCAAAGTTTACAGTCTCTATCTCATCTGTAATTTTGAAATCAATGGCGAAATTTGTTCCGGACATACAAATAAACAGATGAGAAATCATGTTGATAAAAATTATTGAACAGAAAACAAGTTAATATAGCGTTGTCGTTCAGTTCTGAGCTATGTTCAAAGTTTAAGCTCTCTGGCTTATCGGTAATTTTGAAATTGCTTGCAATATTTGTTCTGAACAAACCGAGAATCAGATAGGGAAACATGTTGATGAAAATTATAGCAGAGGAAGCAAGTTAACATAGCATTGTTTGGAGTTCTGTGCTATGTTTGAAGTTTCAAGTCATGAACTCATTGGTAATTTTGAAATTGTTTGCAGAATTTGGTCCGAAAATACGAATAAACATATATCAAATCATATTGATGAAAATAATCGACAAGGCAGCAAGTTGATTTAACACCGAATTACAGTTCTGAGCTATGTTCAAAGTTTACAGTCTCTACCTCATCTGTAATTTTGAAATCAATGGCGAAATTTGTTCTGGACATACAAATGAACAGATGAGAAATCATGTTAATAAAAATTATTGACCAGAAAACAAGTTAATATAGCGTTGTCGTTCAGTTCTGAGCTATGTTTAAAGTTTAAGGTCTCTAGCTTATCGGTAATTTTGAAATCGCCTGCAATATTTGTTCTGAACAAACAAATAATCAGATAGGGAAACATGTTGATGAAAATTATAGCAGAGGAAGCAAGTTAAAATAGCATTGTCCTGCAGTTGTCCTGTCCTGTGCTATGTTTGAAGTTTCAAGTCATAAACTCATTGGTAATCTTGAAATTGATTGCAGAATTTGTTCCGAAAATATGAATAAACATTTATCAAAGCATATTGATGAAAATAATCGACAAGGCAGCAAGTTAATTCAGCACTGTCTTAAATTTCTGAGCTATGTTCAAAGTTTAAAGTTTCTACCTAATCAGTAATTTTGAAATCAATGGCAAAATCTGTTCCAGACGTACTAATAAATAGATGAGAAAACATGTTGATGAAAATTATCGACCAGAAAACAAGTTAATATAGCGTTGTCGTTCAGTTCGGAGCTACGTTTAAAGTTTAAGCTCGCTATAGCATATCGGTTATTTTGAAATCGATTGCAATATTTGTTCTGAACAAACAAATAATCAGATAGGGAAACATGTTGAGGAAAAGTATAGCAGAGGAAGCAATTAAACATAGCATTGTCCTGCAGTTCTGTGCTATGTTTGAAGTTTCAACTCATGAACTCATCGGTAATTTTGAAATTGATCGCAAAACTTGTTCCAAAAATATAAATAAACATATATTAAAGCATATTGATGAAAATAATCGACAAGGTAGCAAGTTAATTAATCACTCTATGTCTTACAATTGAGAGCTATGTTCAAAGTTTAAAGTCTATAACTCATCGGTAATTTTGAAATTGATTGCGAAATTTGGTCCAAACACACAAATAGACAGATGAGAAAGCATGCAGATGAAAATTATGGAAAAGGAAACAAGTATTCAGCATCGGCCTGCAATTCTGAGCTATGTTCAAAGTTTAGAGTCTTCGTGATTCTGAAATTGGTGGCAATATTGTTTCTGGACACTGATATAAACACATAAGAAAGTATTTGGAGAAAAATGTAAGATATTCAAGCAATTTAATGAAGTACTGTGCTTCAGTTCTGAGCTATATTCAAGTTTAATGTCTCTAACTCATTTGTAATTTTGAAATTTGTAGCAACATAAACAGATGAAAAAGCATGTTGATGAAAATTGAAGAAAAGGAAGCAACAATATAGCATCGTCGTCCAATTCTGAGCATGTTTGAAGTTAAAAATCTCGAGCTTATCGGTCATTTCGAAATCGATTCCAGAATACATTACGCAAATACGAATGAATTGATCCTGTTGAAAAAAAAAACCATAGACCAGAAAGTAAGTTAATAAAACCTTGTCGTTCAACTCTGAGCTATGTTTGAAGTTTAAATTCTATAGCACATCGATAGTTTTTGAATCGATTACAAAATTTGTTTCAACCACACGAATGAAAATATAAGAAAGCATTCTAAGGAAAATTATAGACAAGACAGCAAGTCAATATAGCACTGTTCTTCAGTTCTGAGCTATGTTTAAAGTTCAAAGGATCTAACTCATCTGTAATTATAAGATCTATATCAAAATTTTTTCGAACACAAAAAAAAGATAAGAACGTATATTGATGAAAATTATAGAAAAGGAATACACAAATAAATAGATGACAAAGCATGTTGAAAAAAGTATAGGCAAGAAAGCAAGTAAATATAACATTGTCGTTCAGTTCTGAGCTATGTCTCTAGCTCATCAGTAATTTTGAAATCGATTTCAAAACTTGTTCCGTACACATAAATAAACAAAAAGGAAAGCAAGTTGATAAAAATCATACAATAATACTCGAATATCGTGAATGGCATTCAAACCCCTGGGAGTTTTAACACGTCTTGATTCGAATTTCGACCTAGTCTTTTTCAGTGTGACAGGTAGATGGACAGTTTACCTATATCATAACCGCCCCCTGTTGAGCACTGCCGCAATTTGAAGTCGGCAATACTTTCGGTTTCCCCATGAAATGGACGGTGTCAAGCAATAAACTCACACATGCACCACACACCCCTAACCTCCAACAAACTAAAAAAGTCCCAACCGTCAAGTTAGTAGACTAGTACTTGTTTCGGTATTTCTTTTCCATGTTTACGATGAATCCTTTTTGTATCAACACCGTCCATCTCATAACGAAAAAATTCGTCTGACAGCATCGAATCGAAAATTTTGACAGCTCGGGCGGGGTACTTGTCAGTCACTCATCCCGAAGCCGTACGGAACGCTTCGCGCTTCATTTCATCCCACGAAAAGCGAAGAAAAAGTATTCGGAACCCACGCCAGCAACGCTTTTTTTTTCTCTTCATCGATAAACGAAATATCAAAACGGATTCTTCGGTTTCGTCTCGCCTTTGGCATCTGAAGCAGACGTGTTCTGTTGTTGTTTTTTTTTTTTTGAAGTTGGTATCAATATGAGTTTGAGTGACACTTTATATATCGAGAACGTGTTATTAAGAATGTAGTGTTCTCGTTCTACTCGATTTAATGTTTAATACATATTTATTAGTTGCCTCCCCTTTTTTACGAATGTCTGAAAGTCGACGTTTGTTCACTGGCAGGGTTCAGTTCTTGGAACGTTTGACGCGTGGGTTAATTATAGGTATCTATGAGGTGATTTGAAGAAGTGTTCCTTGAATAACAGGAGATTGAATATTATGGTAATATGTAACTACTTGGAGAAGTGAACTGTAGGAGAAATTCAACAGCCGATAAAGAAATATATTTTTAGCATCGCATTTGCAGCATCAGAAACCTTCCATCCTAGTCTAAAACAATGAATACGCAAACCACTGAATTCATTAATTCATTATATCATCGAACCGCCCGTTTCTGCAAACTTTCGAACGGAGGCGTCGGCTGTGGACCAAAGACGGGGGCGGCTGAAGATGAGCGCGCGAAGGCTCTCAATATTTAAGTTTTCAATTAATTAATATTTGTTGTTTTCAATGCGGCTTCTCCTCGCTCTCGCAATAATTGATTCCGTTCCGACTTGATTGTGTTTATGAAATATTCGATCTAGGCGTTGTACAAGAGTTTTACGTTATCGGTTAGGAGAAGATGGGGAAGAGAACAATGGTTTGATTGTCGTTGATGAGAAAGGAGGATTGATAAAACTCCGATCGTGTATATGATTAAAGACAGGGTATACAGGATGTTTTCAAAAGTGAGTCTTTTTTCTGGACCAGCAAATAGAATAAGTCGATATATCAAAAATCGTTTATATAAAATATTCATCAGGACCGAGTAGAGATCTGACTAAGGTACTCATTGATATCTAAATGTGTAGATATTACCAGCTGTCTGAGGTCAGTATACGGGAAATCATCTATGATGCGTATGATGCCTAAGTTTTCCGATCTCAACACCTGTGATCTCTTCCTTTGGGGTCATTTGAGAACATAAGGGTACGAGTGACGGTGAGGTGAATGCGAAAGAACTAAGACAACCATTGAAAATGCTTGTGGCATTATTCCGTGAGCAAACTGATGTGGTGAAAACGGTGACGATTTCAAACAATTCCTATGAACAATTTGCATCAATTTTATCGGGGAGTTTGTGAACTCCCTAATTTTGTTGAAGTTGAAAGATAATACGAATTTGCGATAAATTAGCTCCTGTCACTGTTTATTTACATGAGTAATAATTTCTGCCAGTGTGTGTTCAGTTCCCGAATGCCTTGGTTAAGTTCGTTAATGGGCCAAATTCCACCAGGGGTTCCGTAAATATGGCCGTTCAAAGTTTTGTTCTCCTGATTACTTGGAAACTACAGATTCGATCGTGATGAAATTTTGCACTCAAATGGCGAATGAAGTGTTCAAGCTATATGTGAAATTTTGTCCAGATCGCATGACCAGAACCATAGAAACCATAGAGAATTGTAACTTTTGAACGGAAACGCCTAGGGACTTGAAATTTTCAGGATAGGTGTGGATCTTGAATGTCGAGGTCACGTTAATTTATGAGCAAAATTATACTAGGGGTTTCGTAAATATGGTCGTTTGAAATTTAGTTTCCTCGATAATTTCGAAACTTCAGATTCGATCGTGACGAAATTTTGTTCACTAATGGAGAATGATATATTCAAGATACATTTCTCCGAATCTCATGACCAGAACCATAGAAACCATAGGAAATCATAACTTTCGAACGGAAAGGCCTAGGAACTTGAAATTTTCAGGGTAGATTTGGATCGCGAATGTTGCGGTCACGTTCAACAATGAGCAAAATTAGACTAGGGGTTCCGTAAATACGGTCGTTCGAAATTTTGTTTTCTCGATAATTTCGAAACTACGGATTTGATCTAGATAAAATTTTATATTTTAATCGAGAATAATATATTAAAGCAACATTTTGTCCAGAACCATAGAAACCATAGAAAATTATAACTACCGGAGTGAAAGGCCTAGGAACTTTCAATTTTTAGGGAAGGTTTGGATTGCGAATGTCACGGTCACGTTCATCGATGAGCAAAATTAGACTAGGGGTTCCGTAAATATAGCCGGTCCAAATATTTTTTTCTTGATAATTTCGAAACTATTGATTGAATTGGAATGAAATTACACCTAGCTGAAGAATAATGGATTCAAACTACGTGCGAAATTTTGTCCACATCGCATCACCAAGACCATAGATACCGTAGAAAATTCTAGCGAATTATCGAAAAAAAATTGGTCAGCTGAAGCACTGACATGAAGTCTGGACTTTCGCCTTAGTTTGAGAATTGAAGACAGTGGTCGAAAATTCCTTTAATTGATTTCTAAAAGTGGAAAATGCGAATCTACCTACAAGGTGGATGTACGAACGCTCAAAAGATCCTGACTTCACGGCAGTGCTTTTATATTTTTTTAATTTTGAGCCGAGAATGTTCTCAAACGAAGGTTGGACTCACAGATGAAGAATTCAAATTTGATTCTGTCCGTCAGTCCGTAAATGATAACTTTGAAGAGAAAAAGCCCTGAGTCGAGGAATTTTCAGGGTGCGTTCGAGGTCTGAATGCGACGGTAGAGTTCGTGAATGAAGTAATTTTGTGGATGTAGCCATCTAATTTTTCTGAATTATTCGAGAAATACCGATTCTATGGAATTAAAACTTTTTAGTTAGTTGTATAATGAAGACACGAAGCTCGTATGAGAGTTTGTAAGGGGTATAACACTAGAAGTATTCATGAAAATTTAGAAAATCAAGATAAAGTGTGCTTTAAAAAAATTCAACATTTGAACTGTTCCTCGTGAAAAGAACATCGAATATTTTCTGATCTGGGGTTGAGAAATGCAATATTTCAGTGATTCCATGTCTTGAAGTTTTTAATCCACTGAAATTATTGGTCACAGTGTCGACCGTTATGCTTGAAAAAATCTGTAGTTGGTTTCATAATCTTTGGTTCGCTGATCCCGCTAGAGTGTCGAGTCATTTAAAATCAAAATAATAATATTATAGATTAGTTAATCTGTCACTGTCAGTCATTTACAGTTGGGAATGAGGGTTTGTGATGATTTTTCAGAGATCTTCCAGCCTTACCTATAATAGGTAGGTTTTTTTTCAGGTTTTTATAATTTCACATGGAATTTGTCAAGGTCTGAAAATACCGTGAAATATACAAATTCATACGTGGAAACTGCGTGAATACGATTAAATAAGTCTCAGATTATACTTGAAAGAATTGATGAGAAGCACTGCCGTGAAGTCAGGAGCTTTTGAGCGCTTGTTCATCCACCTCGATAATTCGCTAGAACTTTCTACGATATTTATGGTCATGGTAATGCGATCTGGACAAAATCGCACGTAGTTTTAATACATTATTCTTCATCTATGTGCAACATTTCTGTCCAATCCAATCAGTAGTTTCGAAATGATCAAGAAAAAAATATTTTAAACGGCCATATTTACAGAACCTTTATTTCAATTCTGCTCATTGACAAACGAGACTACGACATTCGCGGTCCAAACCTACCCTGAAAATGAAAAGTCCCTAGGCCTTTCTGTTCGAAAGTTATAATTTTCTATGGGTTCTATGGTTCTATGCGATCTGGACAAAATGTTGCTTGAATATATCATTCTCCATTAATATACAAAATTTCGTCACGATCGAATCCGAAGTTTTGAAATTATCAAGAAAACTAAATTTCAAACGACCATATCCACGGAACCCCTAGTCTAATTTTGCTCATTGATGAACGTGACTGCGACATTCGAGATCCACATCTATTCTGAAAATTTCAAGTATCTTGGCCTTTCCGTTCGGAAGTTATAATTTTCTATGGTTTCTATGGTTTTCGTGCTTACGGACGACAGGACGACCGGACGGACAGACAATTTTCCGACGGATTCGTCATCAACGAGTCGAACTTTGTCGATTGAAATCATTTTCCGCTCAAAATTCGAAAAATGCAGACATTGTAACGAAATGATATAGCCCTCGTTCAAGTAGAACGGGCGCTAAAAAATATTCAAAAATTCCTAAAAATTTTCAAAATTCCAGAAATATCCGTATTTCATATACCCGTAAAAACGTCTAAATTACGAAGAGAAAGTCTCATAACATTCCTACACAATGAAGTGAGTTCTGTTAAAAAAAAATTACGAAGAGCACTGCCGTGCAGGCAGGAGCTTTTGAGCGCTCGTACATGCACCTTGTAGGTAGATTCGCATTTTCCAGTTTTAGAAATCAATTGAAGGAATTTTCGACAGCTGTCACAAAAATTCTGAAACTTATGCGAAACTCCAGACTTCATGTCAGTGCTTTAGGTGACCAATTTTTTTTTCGAGGATTCGCTAGAAAGTCCTACGGTATCTATGGTCTTGGTGGTGCGATCTGGACAAAATTTGGCACGTAGTTCGAATACATTTTCTCAAGCTAGGTGTAAAATTTTATTCCAATCCAATCAGTAGTTTAGAAATTATCAGGAAAAAAATATTTTGAACAGCCATATTTACGGAACCCCAAGTCTAATTTTGCTCATTGATGAACGTGGCCGCGATATTCGTGATCCAAACCCACCCTGAAAATTTCAAGTTCCTAGGCCTTTCCGTTTAAAAGTTAGAATTTTCTATGGTTTCTATGGTTCTGGTCATGCGATCTGGACAAAATATTGTTCTAATATATCATTCTCGATTAAAATACAAAATTTCATCTCGATCGGATCCGTAGTTTCGAAATTATCGAGAAACCAAAATTTCAAACGACCGTATTTACGGAACCCCTAGTATAATTCTGCTCATTGATAAACGTGAACCCGACATTTCAGATCCACACCTATCCTGAAAATTTCAAGTCCCTAGGCCTTTCCGTTCAAAAGTTACAGTTTTCTATGGTTTCTATGGTTCTGGTCATGCGATCTGAACAAAATTTCACATGTAGCTTGAACGCCTCATTTTCCATTTGAGTGCAAAATTTCATCTCAATCAAATCTGTAGTTTTCAAGTAATCAGGGGAACAAAACTTTGAACGGCCATATTCACGGAACCTCTGGTGGAATTTGACCCATTAACGAACTCAACCGAGGCATTCGGGAACTGAACCCACACTGAAAATTTCAAGTCTCTAGGTCGTTCTGTTCGAGAGTTATCGTGCTTACGGACGGACGGCCGGACGGACAGACTCAAGTTTTCCGACGGATTCGTCATAAGTGAGTCGAACATAGTCGGTTGAGACCATTTTCGGCTCAAAATTCGGAAAAACCAGCCATCGTGACGAAATGATATAACCCTCGTGTAAGTAGTACGAGCGCTCAACAACACATAAGAAATGAATAAAAATTAGTTAAGATCCGGAGTTCCTACTATCGGGCCTCCAAATCGTGCCTTGTTTTCGCCATTGGATTGTATCCCCTTAAACGATCCCTGGAATACAAACCAGGAAATCCCAATCCCGATGAAAAACCCGAATAAGACATAACAAATCGGGATGATTCCATCAGTCACGAACAGCCTTCTCCCAATTCTCCCATAACGTAATATCGCCGATACGTGTCTATATCGCACGATCTACATACGAAAACACATCGTTCTCCATCTGATAAAGAGGCGCGTCGGCTGTAGGAATAAGGGCGGAAAAACGGCGTCTATCCAATTTCCAAACGGTCCCGCAGCCATAAATCAGGGACACTTAAAAAGAGATCCCGGAAAATCGACAGAACTCGTCTTTTAAACAGACGTTTCCACTTTGGTCGTCGATAAATATACGGGGAAGTTGTTGCGGAATGGTGAGCTGACAGATGGGGGGGACGAGTGAAATGAAGACGACGTCTATGGTCTGTTTGGGGATGGAAGGAAACGATGGACGTGTTTTATTGTGCGGTTTGTTGGGTGTTAAGAAAAAAGGGTATTGTTGCAAGCTTCTTTCTTCGAACAAGAACGTTATCATTTTGGTCGCATGAAATTCCGTGAGAATCGATATACCGGGTGTTTTAAAGGTGAGTCTTTTTTTCGACAGGTGCTAGAACTCATTAAAAAAATTTAAAATTCCAAAGATCCTTTATTTTAAATATTCACTAGGGCCAAGTATTTCTAAATCATTTCACAGAGGAGCGTATGATTTTTGTGACTTTTCCGAATTCGGTGGATAGAACCTGGTGGGTTGATTTCGTGGCCTGCACGCTCCCCGGATCGCAACCCCTGTTGTTCCTTCTTTTGGGGTAATTTTAAAACATTAGTGTACAGTAACGGTGAGGTGAATAGTGTTGAAGAACTAAAACAACCCATTGAAAATGCTTGTGACATTATTCATGAGCAAACTGATGTTATAGTTGCTGCATGTAATAATTTCAATCAGTAAATTTTCCTCTCCTTAGATTGAACTTTAAGAATTATACCGTTCAAGAAAAATCTCTTAAAAAAAGTTGAAGGAGAATATATGAATTTGCGATAAAATCCAGCACTTTATTTACTTGCTGGAATGCATATGGCACCGTGATGCATGGCAGATCTTCTAACAAAGAGATAATAAGATCCACAGTTGTCTCAAGATCTTGAGGCCCAAGAGTTTTCGCACTATTTTCTTATTGAATATTTGATATGATCAACTTCCTGCGAAATAATCTCTTTTGATGAGTTATAGCACCTGTCAAAAAAAGGCCCACCTTAAAAACACCCTGTATAGATAAAACAAATATATTTTGGAAACTTAGGTATTTCAGAAAATATTCGCCATGGGGCATCGATGAAATGAGTTATAAAATAAGTCAGCTTCTCAACTTCACCACGTGAAAAGTGTATTGAGTTT
This sequence comes from Aphidecta obliterata, assembly GCA_963966015.1. Lineage (NCBI taxonomy): Eukaryota > Metazoa > Arthropoda > Insecta > Coleoptera > Coccinellidae > Aphidecta > Aphidecta obliterata. The sequence goes on along the minus strand of OZ014434.1, from coordinate 11,182,944 downwards.
TTCTGATCAGGCATTGAGAAATTGGATACGTTCTGTGATTCCAATCTCTTGAAGTTTATGAACATAAAAAGACATTATTTGTTCGAGAGTCTCGTTTGTGCGGTTTTTTCCAGGTTTTCTGTATTTTACGTGAAATTCATCAGAATATGGTATCTCGTATTTCGAATGAAAATAAAGAGAAAATTTCAAATCTTTTTCCTCCGATCCAGTTGAAGTACCTCGGAAGGTTAGCGCTCTGTCAATCATCCTGACATCACGTAATTTTTTTCACCATCATGTAATTCCTTGCGTTTATCTCGAGTCCTCAAATATTTTGGAAGAACTCGGGTAATATTTGATCAATATCGACGAAGTTCAAAAAAATCTTGGGCATCAATATCTTAATACGACTCTGGATCGTGTTACATCCCTGCGCCATATGCATTCCCTCATAATGTTAATAAAGTGCTCGACTTCCTGTGTGTTCTTTTCTCAGCACTAAAATTTATCGCAGATTTGACCGAAGGAACGAACGAACGAAAATATTATGAAATGAACCACAGATTCTGTTAACCCAACCGACCACCAGTGTATTGAATATCTTTCCATTTCCATAAACTTCAAGAGATGGAATCACAGAATATATCAAATTTCTCAACGCCTGATCAGAAAAACTCAATTTTCTTTTCACGTGGTAAAGTTGGGAGGCGGACTTATTTTATAACTCATTTCATCGATCCCCCATGTCGCATATTTTCTGAGATACCGCTGTTCTCAAACATACTTGTTTTATCTATACAGGGTGTTTTTTAGGGCGAGGGTTTTTTTGACAGGTGCTAGAACTCATCAAAAGATATCATTTTGCCGAAAGTTCATATAAAATATTCAGTTTGAAAAAAGTGCAAAAAATCTTGGGCATCAAGATCTGACGACGACTCTGGATAGTGTTTTCTCTCTATAAGAAGATCTGCCATAAATCACGGTGCAATATGAATTCCAGCATGTAAATAAAGTGCTGGATTTAATACCAAATTTAAATATTCTCTTTCAACTTTTATAAGGAGATTTTTCCTGAACGGTATAATTCGCAAATTTCAAACTAAGGAAAGGAAAATTTACTGATTGAAAAGGTCCTATAAAAAAAAATTTACGAAAAGCACTGCCGTGAAGTCAAGAGCTTTTGAGCGCTCGTACATCCACCTTGTAGGTAGATTCGCATTTTCCAGTTTTAGAAATCAATTGAAGGGATTCTCGACAGCTGTCAAAAAAAATCTCAAACTTAGGCGAAACTCCAGACTTCATGTCAGTGCTTCAGCTGATCAATTTTTTTTTCGATAATTCGCTAGAATTTTCTACGGTATCTATGGTCTTGGTGATGCGATTTGGACAAAATTTCGCTCGTAGTTTGAATACATTCTTCAGATAGGTGTGAAATTTCATTCCAATCCAACAAGTAGTTTCGAAATTATAAGAAACAAAATATTTTGAACGGCCATATTCACGGAACCCCTAGTTTAAATTTGCTTATTGATGAACGTGCCCGCGGAATTCGCGATACAAACCTACCCTGAAAATTTCAAGTTTCTAGGGCTTTTCCTTCGGAAGTTATAATTTTCTATGGTTTTTATGGTTCTGGTCATGCGATCTGGACAAAATGTTGCCTTAATATATCATTCTCGATTAAAATACAAAATTTTATCTCGATCGAATCCGTAGTTTCGAAATTATCGAGAAAACAAAATTTCAAACGACCGTATTCACAGAACCCCTAGTCTAATTCTGCTCATTGATGAACATGCCCGCGAAATTCGCGATCCGAACCTACCCTGGAAATTTCAAGTCCCTATGCCTTTCCGTTCGAAACTTATGATTTTCTATGGTTCTGGTCAGGTGATCTGGAGAAATGTAGCTTGAATATATCATTCTCCATTAGTATACAAAATTTCGTCACGATCGAATCTGTAGTTTTGAAATTATCAAGAAAACTAAATTTCAAACGACCATATTTACGGAACCCTTAGTATAATTTTGCTCATAGATAAACGTGATCACGACATTCGAGTTCCACACTTATCCTGAAAATTTCAAGTCTCTAGGCGTTACCGTTCAAAAGTTACAATTTTCTATGGTTTCTATGGTTCTGGTCATGCGATCTGGAGAAATGTAGCTTGAATATATCATTCTCCATTAGTATACAAAATTTCGTCACGATCGAATCTGTAGTTTTGAAATTATCAAGAAAACTAAATTTCAAACGACCATATTTACGGAACCCTTAGTATAATTTTGCTCATAGATAAACGTGATCACGACATTCGAGTTCCACACTTATCCTGAAAATTTCAAGTCTCTTGGCGTTACCGTTCGAAAGTTACAATTTTCTATGGTTTCTATGGTTTCTATGGTTCTGGTCATGCGATCTGGAGAAATGTAGCTTGAATATATCATTCTCCATTAGTATACAAAATTTCGTCACGATCGAATCTGTAGTTTTGAAATTATCAAGAAAACTAAATTTCAAACGACCATATTTACGGAACCCTTAATATAATTTTGCTCATAGATAAACGTGACCGTGAAATTCGCGATCCAAACCCACCCTGAAAATTTCAAGTTCCTAGGCCTTTCCGTTCAAAAGTTAGAATTTTCTATGGTTTCTATGGTTCTGGTCATGCGATCTGGACAAAATATTGCTTCAATATATCATTCTCGATTAAAATACAAAATTTCATCTCGATCGAATCCGCAGTTTCGAATTTATCGAGAAAACAAAATTTCAAACGACCGTATTTACGGAACCCCTTGTATAATGTTGCTCATAGATGAACGTGATCACGACATTCGAGGTCCACACCTATCCTGAAAATTTCAAGTCTCTAGGCGTTACCGTTCAAAAGTTACAATTTTCTATGGTTTCTATGGTTCTGGTCATGCGATCTGGACAAAATTTCACATGTAGCTTGAACACCTCATTCTCCATTTGAGTGCAGAATTTCATCTCGATAAAATCTGTAGTTTCCAAGTAATCAGGAGAACAAAACTTTGAACGGCCATATTCACGAAACCCCTAGTGGAATTTGGCTTATTAACGAACTCAACCGAGGCATTTGGGATCTGAACCTACACTGAAAATTTCAAGTCTCTAGGTTGTTCCGTTCGAGAGTTATCGTGCTTACAGCCGGACAGACAGACTCGAATTTTCCGACGGATTCGTCATCAGTGAGTGGAACATACTCGATTGGGACCATTTGTGGCTCGAAATTCGAAAAATACAGACATCGTGACGAAATGATATAGCCCTCGTGTAAGTATTACGAGCGCTCAAAAATAGGTTCTTCACAAATTCACCGGAAGAATTGATCCAAACTCTACAGAAATTATTCGAAATGTTCACCAATCGTTCGATGGACACAAAATTTTGCCCGGCGTAATAACGAATTATTGCATACAGCAACTTTTACATCAGTTGACTCACGAGAAATGTCACAAGCATTCTCAAAACGTTGTCTTAGTTCTTCCGCACTATTCACCTCACCGTCACTATACAATAATGTTTTCGAAGGTACCCAAAGGAAGAAATAAAAGATGTTGGGATCGAAACACTCACAAAAATCCTACGCAACACAGATTATTCGGTATACTGACCTCTACGGTCCGGATTAAAAACACACATGACACACATTTAGATCTCAATACGAACCTAAGTCAGATCCTGGCTGGAAATTTCTCCGATTCGCGGGTAACTCAGATCTCGAAATACTCGTCCCTGATGAATATTTTATGCAAATTTCTGGTATTTTATTTATGTTGATCAGTTCTATTGCTTGTCAAAAAATAAGCCTCACCCTTGAAAACACTCTGTATATATATATATATGAAAAAAATGGTTCGGTTGAATTGTAAACTTGATCCATCTCCTAATCTCCTAATGACAGTTATAATAATGATAAACAGTTTTTTGAGGAATTTAGAAATTGAAAATCGGAAAAAATTACCATACTATGTACAGAAATTGTGTCGTCACACATCGGAAAGAATCATCAATCGATAGGGTTGAAAGTAAATAAGGCGCACCTGCCGTTCCCCGTCTAGTGGCCCCCGACCCAGGGGGTGGTAAATCAGGAACAGCCAGAATAAATCCGTTAGTGCAGTGTTTGTCTAGCTGGGGGCTTAAGAACACTAATTATCAAAGTTAGAAACTGTATTAAGATTATATGCTTGCGCGCCAAGGTGAGGCCTTAAATATTGTCAATTTAGCAATTTAGCAACTTATGCTCTCGCGATTTTGTCTGTTATTACAGATAATGGTATGCTAAATTGGTTGACTTTGCCCCCCTATACCTTCCGTGCCCGCGTAAGAAGTTTACTTTGGAAGAGAGGTTATATTTGACAGGTGACGGGTTTGCGGATCTGGCAATTTCGGATATTTGATCTGCATGTTAAGTATCCGGTTCCCGGAGGGCATCTTGAGGGTTGGGAAGATGGCATTGAATGGAAGAATCGATCGCCTTTCAATTATTTTCGAGAGATATCATTTTCAACAAGAGATAACACCAAAGTTTCGTCGTTTACCAAAGAAACAATTGAATTCAACCCATAATTACCTAAACATATAAAAGAATGCTGGGGTTATTGAAAGGGGAAAAATTTTGCCAACGAAACATTTTCTGGAATGAATCAGATTTTTTAACCAGGCTTGGCAGAAACTATTTGAACCAAGTGATAATGCCTCAGCTGACAGTTTCTCGAATTTTTCATAACAATTTCATCCGGTGTATGTTATGCGAGCTTTTGTGAAATTCTTAATTATTTTCAGAAGATGCTACAATTTCGGACTTACTTGTCAGATTAAATCCCCCCTCGCCCCTGCTCGTCACCCCCCATCGATTTCTTGTGCGCCGATCGGAATCCCATTTGCCTCTATTCGGGCTGAGGAAATACAAATCCAATTTAAGTTGGCTGCCTAACGCTTCGGGACTGTCACATGTCAATCTCGACCCGCTTCGATCTGTCTCTTCCCATTTCACGGCCTCCTATGTCCCCGATTCAATTAGGCCGTTAATTGGAATCAATCGTTCTGATTAGACAATGCACGCTACGAGGCGAAGGAGACGTGTGTCTCCTGTTTTGTCGCCCGAGACGGATTTTTGGGACTTTTTGCGACACTCGGAGACGTCGGATTGGCGGGGTTCGATGGGTACGTCTAATTGTGAGTTCAAGTTTTACTTGTGAAATTGCAACGTATCAAAAGAACGAGAATAGGCCCTCCTTTGTGAGATTGAGTTCTCTGTGAAACCAATATTTACAATGAATAGCGGGTACACTAATATTATTTGTCGTTTGACATTTTTTTCGGCAGCAAAGCTCTCACATGCTGAAACTATAAGTAACTGATTGAGATGACTTTTGACAGAGAGATCATATTGATAATTTTGAAATTTATTTATCTTCACACTGAATAGCAAGTAACAAAACACTCTTGTCCAACATTTTTTTTTTCGTTTGACATATATTAAGGAGCAAAGCTCTCCTCTACTGAAACTATATGTTACTGATTGAAATGGTTCAACTGACTTGACTGAGAAGTCATATCGAAAATTCTGAGATTAAGTTTTTTATGGACTTAATATTCACACTAAATAACAAAACAATCTTGTCCAAAATCATTTTTTTGCGTTTCACATATATGTAGGGAGCGAAGCTTTCCTCTTCTGAAACTACAATTTACTGATTGAAATAGTTCAACTAACTTGACTGAGAAGTCATATTGAAAATTCCGAGATTGAGTTCTTCATGGACTTGATATTCACACTCAATAACAAAATGATTTTGTCCAATATCATTTTTTGGCGTTTTACATATATTCAGGGAGCGAAGCTCTCCTCTTCTGAAACTATAAGTTACTGATTGAAATGGTTCAACTGAATTGACTGAAAAGTCATATTTAAAATTCTGAAATAAAGTTCTTTATGTACTCAATATTCACACTGGATAACAAAATAATCTTGTCCAATATCATTTTTTGGCGTTTGACATATATTTAGGGAGCAAAGCTCTCCTCTTCTGAAACTATAAGTTACTGATTGAAATAGTTCAACTGACTTGCCTGAGAAGTCATATTGAAAATTCCGAGATTGAGTTCTTTATGGACTTAATATTCACACTAAATAACAAAATAATCTTATCCAATATCATTTTTTGGCGTTTGACATATATTTAGGGAGCAAAGCTCTCCTCTTCAGAAACTATAAGTTACTGATTGAAATAGTTCAACTGACTTGCCTGAGAAGTCATATTGAAAATTCCGAGATTGAGTTCTTTATGGACTTAATATTCACACTAAATAACAAAATAATCTTGTCCAATATCATTTTTTGGCGTTTGACATATATGTAGGGAGCAAAGCTCTCCTCTTCTGAAACTATGAGTTACTGATTGAAATAGTTCAACTGACTTGCCTGAGAAGTCTAATTGAAAATTCCGAGATTGAGTTCTTCATGAACTTAATATTCACACTTAATAACAATATAATCTTGTCCAATATCATTTTTTGGCGTTTGACATATATTTAGGGAGCGAAGCTCTCCTCTTCTGGAACTATAAGTTACTGATTGAAATGGTTCAACTGACTTGCCTGAGAAGTCATATTGAAAATTCCGAGATTGATTTCTTTATAGACTCAATATTCACACTAAATAACAAAATAATATTGTCCAATATTATTTTTTGGCGTTTGACATATATCTAGGGAGCAAAGCTCTCCTCTTCTGAAACTACAATTCACTGATTGAAATAGTTCAACTGACTTGATATTCACACTCAATAACAAAATGATTTTGTCCAATATCATTTTTTGGCGTTTTACATATATTCAGGGAGCGAAGCTCTCCTCTTCTGAAACTATAAGTTACTGATTGAAATGGTTCAACTGAATTGACTGAGAAGTCATATTTAAAATTCTGAGATAAAGTTCTTTATGTACTCAATATTCACACTGGATAACAAAATAATCTTGTCCAATATCATTTTTTGGCGTTTGACATATATTTAGGGAGCAAAGCTCTCCTCTTCTAAAACTATGAGTCACTGACTGAAATAGTTCAACTGACTTGCCTGAGAAGTCATATTGAAAATTCCGAGATTAAGTTCTTTATGGACTTAATATTCACATCAAATTACAAAATAATCTTGTCCAATATCATTTTTTGGCGTTCGACATATATTTAGGGAGAAAAGCTCTCCTCTTCTGAAACTATAAGTTACTGATTGAAATAGTTCAACTGACTTGCCTGAGAAGTCATATTGAAAATTCCGAGATTAAGTTCTTTATGGACTTAATATTCACACTAAATAACAAAATAATCTTGTCCAATATCATTTTTTGGCGTTCGACATATATTTAGGGAGCAAAGCTCTCCTCTTCTGAAACTACAATTTACTGATTGAAATAGTTCAACTGACTTAATATTCACACTCAATAACAAAATGATTTTGTCCAATATCATGTTTTGGCGTTTTACATATATTCAGGGAGCGAAGCTCTCCTCTTCTGAAACTATAAGTTACTGATTGAAATAGTTCAACTGACTTGCCTGAGAAGTCAAATCGAAAATTCTGAGATTAAGTTCCTTATGGACTTAATATTCACACTAAGTAACAAAATAATCTTGTCCAATATCATTTTTTGGCGTTTGACATATATTTAGGGAGCAAAGCTCTCCTCTTCTGAAACTATAAGTTAGTGATTGAAATAGTTCAACTGACTTGCCTGAGAAGTCGTATTGAAAATTCCGAGATTAAGTTCTTTATGGACTTATTATTCACACTAAATAACAAAATAATCTTGTCCAATATCATTTTTTGGCGTTCGACATATATTTAGGGAGCAAAGCTCTCCTCTTCTGAAACTATAAGTTACTGATTGAAATAGTTCAACTGACTTGCCTGAGAAGTCATATTGACATTTCCGAGATAAAGTTCTTTATGGACTTAATATTCACATTTAATAACAAAATAATCTTTTTTAATATCATTTTTTGGCGTTCGACATATATTTAGGGAGAAAAGCTCTCCTCTTCTGAAACTATGAGTCACTGATTGAAACAGTTCAACTGACTTGCCTGAGAAGTCATATTGAAAATTCCGAGATTAAGTTCTTTATGGACTTAATATTCACACTAAATAACAAAATAATCTTGTCCAATATCATTTTTTGGCGTTCGACATATATTTAGGGAGCAAAGCTCTCATCTTCTGAAACTATAAGTTAGTGATTGAAATAGTTCAACTGACTTGCCTGAGAAGTCAAATCGAAAATTCTGAGATTAAGTTCCTTATGGACTTAATATTCACACTAAGTAACAAAATAATCTTGTCCAATATCATTTTTTGGCGTTTGACATATATTTAGGGAGCAAAGCTCTCCTCTTCTGAAACTATAAGTTAGTGATTGAAATAGTTCAACTGACTTGCCTGAGAAGTCGTATTGAAAATTCCGAGATTAAGTTCTTTATGGACTTATTATTCACACTAAATAACAAAATAATCTTGTCCAATATCATTTTTTGGCGTTCGACATATATTTAGGGAGCAAAGCTCTCCTCTTCTTAAACTATAAGTTACTGATTGAAATAGTTCAACTGACTTGCCTGAGAAGTCATATTGACATTTCCGAGATAAGTTCCTTATGCTCTTAATATTCACACTAAGTAACAAAATAATAATGTCCAATATCATTTTTTGGCGTTTGACATATATGTAGGGAGCGAAACTCTCCTCTTCTGAAACTACTTGCCTGAGAAGTCATATTCAAAATTCCGAGATTAAGTTCTTTAGGGACTCAATATTCACACTAAATAACAAAATAATCTTGTCTTATATTATTTTTTGTCGTTTGACATATATTAAGGGAGCAAGGCACTCCCCTTCTGAAACTTTAAGTCACCGATTGAAATGCTTGCACTCATTCGACTGAGAAGTCATATTGAAAATTCTGAGGTCAACTCCCTTGTGGACTTAATATTCACAATAAATAGCCAGTTACAAAATAATTTCGTCTCATATTATAGTTTTTCGTTCGATATATTGTTATGCTTCGTTCCAAGACATTACTATTAAATTTTTAATCTTACGAAAACCACTAACAATATCGAAAAAATTTCTGTTTCAATTATATATTTTTATTATTTTTTTTTCCGAGACTCTTTTTCAAGCAGGGTTATAGAGGTGAGCAAACAAAAGAAATTTCCTCACAAAATTATATAATCAGCAATCTTATTCTGAAAAACCAACCCCAACCATCAAAAGCACCTAATATTTCTGAACTCTAAAATAACGTTCGATTGGTGAGTGCACTCACTATATGTTCTTATATCTCCTATTTCAGTTTTCCTTCTTCCAAATAATTGAACTCATTTGACTGAGAAGTCATATTGAGAATTCTGAGATTATATTCCATGGGTACTTAATATCTACTCTTAATAGCCAATAACAAAATAATCTTGCTCAATATTTTTTTTTGTCGACAGCAAAGCTCTCCTCTTCTGAAACTAGAAGTCACTGATTGAAATGCTTGAACTCATTCGACTAAGAAGTCATATTCAAAATTCTGAGATTAAGTTTCTTGTGGACTCAACCTATTACCTCCCACACTAATTTTTTTTTCATTTTCATGGTTTTTTATATATTCGATGCCCACTTGGTTCGAGAGTACTGGGAAAAATATCAAAAAAAATTTAAAGTGTCAAATTAGAGAAAAAAACTGGTGTACTCAAATGGGTACACTTGGAGAATCCGGGATAAAAAACGTTAAATCAAATTGTGTATTACAAAATGTTCAAAAACAAACTTTTTCAATATTAAGAATGAAATTGTATGAAACAGTCACGCTCACGAACACAATAAACAAATGAAATTAAAACTTCAAAAAAGAGCAACGAGTTGAGACGCGTTTGGAAAGAAACTAAACTCGATAATATATTATTCTGTCGCATCTTTGGAAAAACCTAGGAATTACATACTCCATGTTTATCGCAGAACACAAGAAAGTTCTCAAAACTTCGAAAAATTGCAAGTGATGTCACTAGCAGAGGAAAATTTGAAGTGTACTCAAATGAGTACGGTGGGAGGGAATGGGTTTCAATATACACACAAAATAGCCAGTGACAAGATAATCTTGTCCAATATTATTTGTTGTCGTTCGACATAATATAATGAGGGAGCAAAACGGGCCTCTTCTGAAACTCTAAGTTACTGATTGAAAACATACTCAAATAGGTACATTCTCGACTTTTCCCTGGAAGATAGTTCTGAGCGTTACCATTGCATGCCTGGCTCATGTGACTCTGAAAGGAAAGTTTCATAAAATGCCCTAGGTGAAATGATAGTTCCTGAAATTTCTTTCTTTTGGTTTTGATTATTGGGTCAACGCGCCGCCCCTTATTTTATTTCATCCCAAATTATCGAAGACGTGTCCAAATGAACCACACGATTATATTTTGGAAGATATGTGGTTTCAACTCGCTCTTCGAAGTGCGTTTCTTCCGCAAAGAAAGTTCAGGAACAGAGGAGGGATCACCCATTATGACGAAGCAAGTATCAAATTTATATCACATCGAAGGAATTCCCTCAACTCCTTCAGCCGAGCAGATCGTTGCATAAAAAAAACTACCGGAGAGCAGCGCGAACAAGAACCTCTGGACCGAAAATTTACGACCTTATCGATGAAGAAGGGAACTGGAAGGACCCTCCAGTTTAACCCTTGAACCGAGAAAATTTATATCCGTAGGGTTGTGGAGAGATCGGGAATTCGAAAAAATAAACTCGAAATCATCTTGAGCTTTCCGCAGAAGGGATCCTCAAGAGGATTTATGCGCGCCAGTTCGAACGGCAACAATTTGATTTATCGATGAAGAAAGAAATATCGAGGATTCTGATGGAATATTGCTCAAGCATGAGAGATAAACGTATTTGTGTAGTTGTCATAATTTTTTTGGGTACAACTTGCTGTCGTTTCAGTTTCATTCTATCAGCGATTAACCCATTTGACGGTATTTAGAGATTTTTCAACTGATGCCAGATATCCTATGGAAAAATTCGAAAGTGTGAGATGTCAAATCTCGAAACCCTGAGGTGACTATGAACAATCCGAACCTATTCATGTCTAAGAATCAATAGAGTGTTGAAAATCACGTATTGAGCTTCGACAAAGCCTTCTCGCCCACCAGACTTATAACAATGGGCTATGGGATCACAAAAAGTGATTCAGTTCTATCGTATTTCCGTTTTTTATAGACTCGTGCACCTGGTTCGTTTAATCTTGAATCTTGGGGTGAAGTCGATATTTTACGGTGACCAGAAGTGTCATCGACTGAATCGTCGATTATGATGAGTATAATCCGAAAACGTCGTGACTTATCTCTAAATTTTTCCGTGACAAAACGTAGGCTTATCTCCCAAATTTATCATGGATGAGAAAGAAGGGGTCTGTCATGAGAATTGAATTATAGGTGGGTAAGGAACATCTTAATTTTTTGCGTATGAATGGATTCGCCATGAAAAGACAGAATGGCGTCAGAGCCCAACGACAAGATCGTGTATTGAGGCTATTAGGCCTCAAAGATTTTCAAGGGCAGTAAGCAACTTTTGCTGTTGGAAGTTGAAGACGTACGCAGTTTTTCCTACCTCCACGAAGAGTTATCCGCATTTCACTAGTCCCAGAACTCTTTCATTCGTTACTCCCTTCGTTTTTGAGCGCTCGTACTACTTACACAAGGGCTATATCATTTCGTCACGATGTCTGTATTTTTCGAATTTTGAGCCGAAAATGGTCTCAATCGACTATGTTCGACTCACTGATGACGAATCCGTCGAAAAATTCGAGTCTGTCCGTCCGTCCGGCCGTCCGGCCGGCCGTAAGCACGATAACCCTCGAACAGGAATAACCTAGAGACTTGAAATTTTCAGTGTGGGTTCAGTTCCCGAATGGCTCGGTTAAATTCGTTAATGGGCCAAATTCCACCAGGGGTTCCGTAAATATGGCCGTTCAAAGTTTTGTTTCCCTGATTACTTGAGAACTACAGATTTGATCGGGATGAAATTTTGCACTCAAATGGAAAATGAGGTGTTCAAGCTACATGTGAAATTTTGTCCAGATCGCATGACCAGAACCATAGAAACCATAGAAAATTGTAACTTTTGAACGGAAACGCCTAGGGACTTGAAATTTTCAGGATAGGTGTGGACCTCGAATGTCGTGATCACGTTCATCTATGAGCAACATTATACAAGGGGTTCCGTAAATACGGTCGTTTGAAATTTTGTTTTCTCGATAAATTCGAAACTGCGGATTCGATCGAGATGAAATTTTGTATTTTAATCGAGAATGATATATTGAAGCAATATTTTGTCCAGATCGCATGACCAGAACCATAGAAACCATAGAAAATTCTAACTTTTGAACGGAAAGGCCTAGGAACTTGAAATTTTCAGGGTGGGTTTGGATCGCGAATTTCACGGTCACGTTCATCAATGAGCAAAGTTAGACTAGGGGTTCCGTAAATATGGCCGTTCAAAATATTTTTTTCCTGATAGTTTCGAAACTACCGATCGGATTGGAATGAAATTATGCAGCTAGCTCAGGAATAATGTATTCAAACTACGTGCAAAATTTTGTCCAGATCGCATCACCAAGATCATATATACCGTGGAAAATTCTAGCGAATTATCGGAAAAAAATTGATCAGCTGAAGCACCGACATGAAGTCTGGAGTTTCGCCTAAGTTTCAGAATTTTTTTGACAGCAGTCAAAAATTCCTTCAATTGATTTCTAAAACTGGAAAATGCGAATCTGCCTACAAGGTGCATGTACGAGCGCTCAAAAGCTCCTGACTTCACGGCAGTGCTTTTCGTAATTTTTTCATTTCTGTTGGAATATTTCCAGGCTGAAAATCATTCTATATTTATTTTCCTTCAATTAAAAATCTCGACTGTAATACTGAATTGTTAATTATCATTCGAGATTGTGTTATTTCAACAAGAAGGCAATTAAAAAATTTGCCATCACTGCAGCCCCCGGCGATGTGATGAAAGAAGAAGGTCGAACCTACGAACAATGAAGTGACGATTCGAAAACAAGAAGAAAATAAAGGGTTCCTTCAAATGGCCGAAAAAGTCGAATTAAAAGACTTTCAATCAAGAAATCGCGACGTTCCGACTCCACGTCTCCTTCTTCCTTCCTCCACGGAGGACCGCGGGCTCGCAGTGAAACGCGACGCCGTGTGGAAAAATCCCGGAAAATCGTCGTTCCCATTACGCGAGCATGTTCAAATAAAAATCAAGTCGGAACGGGTAATTAACGTTTGTTTTGGACGGCACAGGACGGCGCATTTCTTGCGCCGCTCCCTCTTTCCATTGGAAATTTGAATATGAAAAAGTTGGGAGTGAGGAAAAACGTCCGAGCCGGAAAAATAAATATATGAAAATTAACATTCAATTCATTCGGCAACAAATGGCGGGATTCAATTAGATTTTTAAATTAGATCCGCGATCTCGTCGCCGGTTTTCGAATGATTTTTTGAAAGTACCTCTGATACGAAGGGGTGGGGAGAAGCGTATTCGGATTTTCTTCTGTTAGTGATCGAATTCAAGAAAAACAAAATGGAAATATATCAAACGTGCATGCATCGTTCCTAGGATCATTGTTAATACACAAATTATTTATCTCATACAGGAGAAGATGAGAAGATGTAAGATTGCCCAGTACGAAGATGACACTTCCGTCCACTACTATGACAAATTTAGAATATCCATGATGAAGGGACTTCAAATGGCCTCAGATCGATTAAAGAAGTGAATTTTCAAAATAAATACAATGAAAAAAGGTTGCCGTTTATTTCTGCGATACAATTATGAAAAATTACGAAAAGCACTGCCGTGAAGTCAGGAGCTTTTGAGCGCTCGTACATACACCTGGTAGGTAGATTCGCATTTTACAGTTTCAGAAATCAATTGAAGGAATTTTCGACAGCTGTCAAAAAAATTCTCAAACTTAGACGAAACTCCAGACTTTGTAAGTGCTTCAGCTGACCAATTTTTTTTCGATAATTCGCTAGAATTTTCTACGGTATCTATGGTCTTGGTGATGCGATCTTGACAATATTTCGCACGTAGTTCGAATACATTATTCCTCAGCTAGGTGCGAAATTTAATTCCAATCAAATCATCAGTTTCGAAATTATCTGGAAAAATATATTTTGAACGGTAATATTCACGGAACCCCAAGTCTAATTTTGCTCAATGATGAACGTGGCCGTGTAATTCGCGATCCAAACCCACCCTGAAAATTTCAAGTTCCTAGGCCTTTCCCTTCGGAAGTTATAATTTTCTATGGTTTCTATGATTCTGGTCATGCGATCTGGACAAAATGTTGCTCTAATATATCATTCTGTGTTAAATACAAAATTTTATCTCGATCGAATCCGTAGTTTCAAAATTATCGAGAAAACAAAATTTCAAACGAACGTATTTACGGAACCCCTAGTATAATTCTGCTAATTGATGAACGGGAACGCCACGTTTCAGATCTACACCTATCCTGAAAATTTCAAGTCCCTAGGCGTTTCTGTTCGAAAGTTACAATTTTCTATGGTTTCTATGGTTCTGGTAATGCTATCTAGAGAAATGTGGCTTGAATATATCATTCTCCATTAGTATACAAAATTTCGTCACGATCGGATCTGTAGTTTTGAAATTATCAAGAGAACTAAATTTCAAACGACCATATTTACGGAACCCCTTGTATAATTTTGCTCATAGATGAAAGTGGTCACGACATTTAGTTGAATTAGTCAAACACTCGAACAAAGTATCAATTTCAGTTTCATCTGAAAACTCTGAAAACGGTGAGGTACACAAGTGCCACCTGATAAAGTATTGAAAGTAACAGAAGAAGTCTCTCATGTTCACACGTCTTTTCGACCTACACTAAAATAAAGATGAAAATTCTAAAAAATCACATTTTTGAAACAGACTAAAAAGTATTTACTAATATCTTCTAGCAAATCGTCAACTATATCGGGAAAAACAGGGCGCGAAAATTTCGTTTGATATAAAATATAGTGGGAGATGCGTGTGCGTCGAGGAAATTTAGATGCACGATGAGAATCATCTGGGGGATTTGTGTCGATTCGAAAAGTATAGACGTTTTTCTCAGGAATAACGATGAGTTATTTCGCTACAATCTGCGATTTTATGACAAAAAATTACGAAAAGGTCTGCCGTGAAGGCTGGAGCTTTTGAGCGCTCGTACATGCACCTTGTAGGTAGATTCGCATTTTCCAGTTTCAGAAATCGATTGAAGGAATTTTCAACAGCTGTCAAAAAAATTCTGAAACTTAGGCGAAACTTTAGACTTCATGTCAGTGCTTCAGCTGATCAAGTTTTTTTCGTTAATTCGCTAGAATTTTCTACGGTATCTATGGTTTTAGTAGTGCGATCTGGATAAAATTTCGCACGTAGTTTGAATACATTATTCCTCAGCTAGGTGCAAAATTTCATCCCAATCCGCTCAGTATTTTCAGAACTATCAGCAAAAAAATATTTTGAACGGCCATATTTACGGAACCCCTAGTCTAATTTTTCTCATTGATGAACGTGACCGCAATATTCGCGATGCAAACCCACTCTGAGAATTTCAAGTTCCTAGGCCTTTCCGTTCAAGAGTTACAATTTTCTATGGTTTCTATGGTTCTGGTCATGAGATCTGGATAAAATATTGTTTTAATATATCATTCTCGATTAAAATACGGAATTTCATCTCGATCGAATCCGTAGTTTCGAAATTATCGAGAAACCGAAACTTCAAAGGACCGTATTTACGGAACCCCTAGTATAATTCTGCTCATTGATAAACGTGAACGCGACATTTCAGATACACACCTATCCTGAAAATTTCGAGTCCGTAGGCCTTTCTGTTCGAAAGTTATGATTTTCTATGGTTTCTATGGTTCTGGTCATGTTATCTGGAGAAATGTAGCTTGAATATATCATTCTCCATTAGTATACATAATTTCGTCACGATCGAATCTGTAGTTTTGAAATTATCAAGAAAACTAAATTTCAAACGACCATATTTACGGGACCCCTAGTATAATTTTGCTCATAGATGAACGTGATCACGACATTCGAGATCCACACCTATTCTGAAAATATCAAGTCCCTAGGCGTTTCCGTTCAAAAGTTAAAATTTTCTATGGTTTCTATGGTTCTGGTCATGCGATCTGGACAAAATTTCACATGTAGCTTGAACACCTCATTCTCCATTTGAGCGCAAAATTTCATTTCGATCAATTCTGTAGTTTTCAAGTGATCAGAGGAACAAAACTTTGAACGGCCATATATACGGAACCCCTGGTGGGGTTCCTATAGAACAATTCGAAAAATTCATAGAGGGAATATTGGACATGTTGTGACATTCTGAATAGTTTACATTTATTTCATTTCCTATAATGTCCGATAAGGAACGTTTTTATTATACCCTTCTGCAACAGAAGTTGATTTCCAATCAACAAGTCTTTTGATGGCTGAAAAATCTGCACCACTGTCAGAAAGAATAGACGCAAGAGAACGCCGAAAACAGTGACCTGTATTCAAATGTTGTTGCTCTAATTTAAGAAAGTTTGCAATCATTGACGGTTATTTAGAAAATGTATTAATTCCAACTAGTTGTGTTGAGCATTTATAGTTCTTATAAAAAACGAAAAATCTTTCGTGTGAAGTGTGAGCTGGCCTCAAGGATATATATCTCTTCATTATGTTTAAAAGTGTATGCTCATCATTATCCACCACAGTGAATATCCTGTTCGAATGTGTTTTCGATGAATTCACTGTCACCAAAAATTTCGATCCCATATCTTGTACATCCTTTCTCTGCAACCTTAACAATTCATCTTTTCTCAATGCACCCGCTACTCCGAATATCAAAGCGACCTACAAATCAAACAATGATAGTTATTTCACTATAACGAGATAATGAGAATAAGTTGGAATAACGATTCAATTGAGTTTTATTTTTACCTTCGACATCAAGAAAACACTATCAGGAGCATTCGCTATGAACTCTCTCACATGTTCTTTTTCGAGAACTTTTGATTTTTTGGGATATATCCCTCTCTTTTCCGTTCAATAAACATCACCAGTTTGTAGTATCTGCTTATATCAGTATTGTCTTTCACATTTAGTGTTGATTTCAGCATCGAATATTTTGGCCATAAACTTGCTAGATGCCCCTTTTCTGCAATACCCGTAAAGTATGCCAACAAAACCGTTTCCGTAAAGTTCCGAACTTTCTTTCCTTACGCCAAGATCTGAATTCAGCATAGGTTTTCTCATATAAATGGCGGCTCTTTTCAGGAAGCAGACTCAAAGTTGCTGCTTCAGCAGTTTTTGTCACATCTGGCGGTGTCAAAGGGATATTTTCACGTTTCACACTCTTTACTCTAAGTTTGGAAATTCAGAAAAAATATATTTTATCATTCACAACAATCCTCGGAGTTCTTCTTGTTCCTCCAACAGAAGATGCTATCATTTTATCTCAACGCCTTTTGGTCACGAAAAAAATCATCAACACCGCATACTTGATTATACTCTGAATGTCGACAAATTGTAAACCATTGTGTTCTCAGTTCGAAATCATTCTATCACCCGATCAAAATATGCAAATCCGAAATTGAAAGGTCCACGAGATACTGGACGCCTTAAATCAACGCCGTCAAGGACCGAGATGAATTAAATCCCATTCTCGAAGTGACTCACATCGCCGAGAATTATTAGGCAGCTGTAGGTGTACTTTTAATCGGTCCATTCTTATATGCCCCTGACACAGGATGTCATTAACTCTCTTGCATACACACACACAAACCAACAGACTGAACGATTGTCCTACCAGAGCTCTCATGTTGGTTTTATCCCGTCAAAATAACAACCAGAAGCATCGTCCGGAAAACAATGGCGACGTATCGTGGCCTTCTTTATGTATTTTCTGTCGTTCCTTCGCTCTCCTACGCCTGCTTCGATCCGACTTGTTCAGTTGAAAAGGTCCTGTATCAATTTCGAATACAATGAAGGGTGCAACTGGCCATTGTTACGACGGGAGATTTATCGATTCCAGTCGTATTCGTATGGTGATTCGGGAAGATTGATATCGAGGGGGGTGGTGATTTCATCGGAGGTGTATGATGCATTGAGGTGCTCTGGTAGTTGCTAAGGATGCCGAAAGATCTGGTAGAAACGTTTGACTCTATTTTGGTCCAAAATGTTCTGCAATAAACAAAACGTCGAATAGTCGACACGGAATGATCGTTGTGGCTAGGATAAAAACCCACGTAATTCGAACGTTCTTTGAAGGTACCACATTATTTCAATGTATTAACAACAAATTTGACAAAATGTTCTCTATAACCTCAAAAATATTGGTCCACATGTTGTTGTAAGCTAGTGGAACACGTCGGCCATCCCCCGAGCTGCCACTCAGTACATTTAACAAGTAAATAAAATCAACACCAGCAGAGCCGGTAATGAATGTATTACAATGAAGACTCGACGTAGACGACCCCTAGCGAGCAGCGGGCGAAAAAAACAGCGCGAAATAAATAATTGAGTTGGAGGAGGAGCGGGCAATTTATGAAGACGTTCCTTTAATTGGAGTATCTACAAATTGAGAAAAAACTCCTGAAGCATTGAGACCGAATGTCACTACAAGAAAAAAGTAATTAACTCTTCTTGAATAATTAAAGGAAGAAAAGAATAATTCAGCCCTGTCTTATTACAAATTGGGAACGATAGATGGCTGTCTAATATTACGGACCCTCACTTCAGCCTCCTCTTCCTCCCGGATCTCCTGTTCTTTTTCCAGTCTTAAATTAATTAGTTCCACGGCGAACGGAAACCATTGTTTCGGTGGCGTAAGGGATGTCGACATCATTGTTATCGAAAAAATCGTGGTTTAAAGGGTTTAGACTCGGATGGCATCAATTCGAACGTCCCCGTTTCGGTTTTAGTTAAAATCAACTGTGCATAGATATTGTGAAATGAGAGTGAAAACATGCTTAATATGTTATCTCTTTTCGTCCTTCTGATGTGCCTCACGTGCACCATTGTAACAAAATGAATTTGTATGGTCACGTGATTGAACTGAATACGATAAAACAAGGCTAGGGTATAGAGACATCATGAGACTATCTTGGCAGTGAAACTCACATAATTTTGATGTTCATAATCTGTAGTTTTGAGAATTCATCTACTCCTTTTGACTTATATATTCATTATACAACTACTTTTGAGCAATTAATAGTATCTGTAAACGAACACCGCGAGTTATAATAACTCACTACTATAACCTCATGTCTCTGTGCTTCCGAACAAGCCGATTGGCCGAAACAGTCCATTATTGGTATTGAGGGGAGGACATTTGAATAATTTTGACGTTTTCTCAAATTAAGTTGATACCTAATCTTTATTGTCAATGTTTTGCTGAAAAAGATTAATTCACATAGTGAAAATGAATTATTATGTACACCTTCAGAAATAAGACAATCAGCCAATGTTACCATACAGAATTTATTGCCCGAAAAATCCCAAAAGAAATATAAAGGTGTATACAACAATTTTCAAGATTGGTGTAGCAGTAAGAATATTAAGTTATCGTTTACAGAGAATGTTCTTTCGACATATTCTAGTGAACTTAGCACTTAATATAAAGCATCGCCCCTATGGACTTTCTACCCCATGCTATAAAGCACAATCGACATAAATAATGCATTGTTATAGGTAACTATTAGGATTTGTGAATGAAGTTCTTTCACTGTGTTTGTATCTTAGTATTTATTGTTATAGTCGTAGATAAAGTATAGTATTCAACTTGCGGTAATGGTCATAACTCACTTGATGAATTACAGCACTCGCCTTCGGCTCGCGCTGCAAACTGAACTACATTACCGCTCATAATATACTATTACAGTGATAAATGAAACCTCGCCTCATCACTAAAAAAAAAACAGGTCCAACAATCTGTCCTCGTTTAGATTACGCAGAAACCAATGACAGTACTCTATACGAGATAGAATATCTATTGGTTGAAGTTGCTGTACAATAGTGATTTTGTAGGGGTACTAATTTTTTTCTTCAACACTTTGTGGCAAGTACTCAGGGGAACACTTGACTGCAGGGAAATTTTTTTTAGAGACATCTGAGGATATTGGTCAATTCGTGTTCTTCAACAACACCTTCAGAAAATTGAGGTTTTCCTGTCGATTTTTCCTTGTTGACACTCCCACTCTGGATAAATCTGTTTGTAACATTTGTGAAGTGGGCTTAAATCTGAACATCCGGATAATTTGTTAGATATTCGTTTTTATACTCCTCTATAGAACAATTCCATTGACCATTAGTGAATGTACCGTTACGATAATAGGACATCACAACAAATGTGTACGGATCTAAATCATAAGTCTCTGTAGATTTCAATAATTTTTACGGTTTCGGAAACAGGTTGGCGAATTGAAGAAAAATTGGAACTGAAATAATAATGCCTGTCAGTTTCAGAAAACTATGATACCTCAAGTTCAAATTGAGTGGGTAGTGGCCAACAATCATCCGAAGCCTATTGTGATGTTACAATCATAAATGTATTTCTTTATCAATACTATCTTCTCAGAAGTGGAAGTTTAGTTGATATCGAAATAAAAATAAATTTCAGGTTTTCAATGTGTTTATTAAATGCGTTCAGTTAACGGGAAATCATCTGAAAGAGCGTATGATTTTTGTGACTTTAGGTGGTTAGGACGCGGTGGGTCGACTTATTGGCCTGCACGCTCCCCGGATCTCAACCCCTGTGATTTCTTCTTTCGGGGTCATTTGAAAACATTAGTATACAGTAACAGTGAGGTGAATAGTGTTGAAGAACTAAAACAAAATGAAAATGCTTGTGACATTATTCGTGAGCAAACTGATGTGATAGTTGCCTCATGACGAGCAAGAGTTCGTGCACATCAAACGAATGGTGACCATTTCTGACAATTTCTGTGAACAATTTGGATCAATTTCATCGGTGAGATTGTGAACTTTTTTTAAAGGACCTTTTCAATCAGTAAGTTTTCCTCTCCTCAGTTTGAACTTCAAGAATTATACTGTTCAGAAAAAATCTCCTTATAAAATTTGGAAAAGAATACAAAAATTTTCGACGAAAACCAGCACTCAAATTTCTTGCTGGAATGCACATGGCACCGTGATTCATAGCAGATCTCCTAACCGAGGAATAAAATGATCCAGTGTCGTATTAAGATGATGATGCCCAAGATTTCTTGCACTTTTTTCAAATTGAATATTTTATATCAACTTCCGACGAAATGATCTCTTTCGATGAGTTCTAGCTACGGTAAAAAAAATCCACACCTCAAAAAACACTGTGTGTACTGTATAAGTAAACATATTTGCTTATTGAACTATACAGAGAAAAAATTACGAAAAACACTGCCGTGAAGTCAGAAGCTTTTGAGCGCTCGTACATCCACCTTGTAGGAAGATTCGCATTTTTCAGTTTTGAAAATCAATTGAAGAAATTTTCGACAGCTGTCAAAAAAATTCTCAAAGTTAGGTAAAACTCCAGACTTCATGTCAGTGCTTCAGCTGACCAATTTTTTTTCGATAATTCGCTAGAATTTTCTACATTATCTATGGTCTTGGTGATGCGATCTTGACAAAATTTCGCAAGTAGTTTGAATACATTATTCTTCAGCTAGGTGTAAAATTCATCCAATCAGTAGTTTCGAAATTTTCAGGAAAATAATATTTTGAACGGCCATATTTACGGAACCCCTAGTATAATTTTGCTCATTGATGAACGTGACGGCGACATTCGCGATCCAAATTCACCCTGAAAAGTTCCTAGGCCTTTCCTTTCGGAAGTTATAATTTTCTATGGTTTCTATGCTTCTGGTCATGCGATCTGGACAAAATATTGCTTCAATATATCATTCTCAGTTAAAATACAAAATTGTATCTCGATCGAATTCGTAGTTTCGAAATTATCAAGAAAACTAAATTTCAAACGACCATATTTACGGAACCCCTAGTATAATTTTGCTATTAGAACTGAATAGCGAGCTATAGCTCAGGGGGGCAAAATACTGGGTGTCTAAATGAGGATACGGAGCAGTTGTAACTCGGCAATGGTAGGGCCTAAAGGCTGGGAAAAAATTCTAGAAGTAACCCTTCTTTTAGGTTTAATTTCTACAATCTTATACAAAACCGACAACATTATCGCCGACGTCCCATCGTGTAATCCTCCAATCTTATCCGCCGCGTTCCGATCGGACGGGTCGGATACCAGGCAAAAAACAAAGAAAAACAAGAAAACCGACCACAGAACAACCTCTCATTGTTGTCCGTATCGCGTAACAAGTTGACAACCAATTAAAAACCGTTTAACCGGTCCGATCTTCGTATGTAATTAAGTGTATCGGAGTAGGCCGTTGTAATTGCCGGCCAACCGCGATCCGAAAGAAGGCTTCGACCGCGGTTTGACAGGCGGATGGACAAGTGACCAGTCGTTCAGAGCCTCCTCTTCGATTCCGATACGGGACCACCTGCCTGCGAGAGCGGGAGGTGTGTTGTTCCGCGCGTTTGATGGGCTGTCGTTGTATCGAGACTGATGAGAAAAATCAAATTGGTACATAAGGAGAGAAAAGTGGGGCGAATTGTTCACAGAGATCCTTTTTTTATCTACTTCCAGTTATGAAACCACCCTGTGTAGTGGAGGCTGCAAAAAATTTGGTATTTCTGGGTTACTAGCTCCAGGAGCAGTATGAGGATGGTCTCCAATAAAGGTTTGATATTTGAAGGTTCTCTTTCGGTTCATATACAGGGTGTTTTCAGAGATGAGGCTTCTTTTGACAATCAAAATGAATCAATATACCATAAACCGTTTATATGAAATATTCACCAGGCCTTAGTTTTTCGAAATCAAAGATACCCGCGAATCTGAGAAATTCCCAGCCCGGTTCGTATTGAGATCTAAATGTGTGTTTATGAGAGGTCAGTTTACTAGCAATCATTCGAGATAGCATATGATTTCTGTGAGTTCTCCAAATTTCGCAAAGTTGGTGAAAAATGCCGCACGTTTTTGAGCGCTCGTACTACTTACACGATTGCTATATCATTTCGTCACGATGTCTGTATTTTTCGAATTTTGAGCTGAAAATGGTCTCAATCGACTATGTTCGACTCACTGATGACGAATCCGTCGGAAAATTCGAGTCTGTCCGTCTGGCCGTCCGTAAGCACGATAACTCTCGAACGGAACAACCTAGAGACTTGAAATTCTCAGTGTAGGTTCAGTTCCCGAATGCTTCGGTAAGGTTCATTAATGGGCCAAATTCCACCAGGGGTTCCGTAAATGTGGCCGTTCGAAGTTTTGTTCCCCTGATAACTTGAAAACTACAGATTTGATCGAGATGAAATTTTGCACTCGAATGGAGAATGAGGTGTTCAAGCTACATGTGAAATTTTGTCCAGATCGCATGACCAGAACCATACAAACCATAGAAAATTGTAACTTTCGAACGGAAACGCCTAGGGACTTGAAATTTTCAGGATAGGTGTGGATCTCGAATGTCGTGATCACGTTCATCTATGAGCAAAATTATACTAGAGGTTCCGTAAATATGGTCGTTTGAAATTTAGTTTTCTTGATAATTTCAAAACTACAGATTCGATCGTGTCGAAATTTTGTATACTAATGGAGAATGATATATTCAAGCTACATTTCTCCAGATTTTCGCAGGCATGTTCATCAATGAGCAAAATTAGACTAGGGGTTCCGTAAATATGGTCGTTTGAAATTCAGTTTTCTTGATAATTTCGAAACTACAGATTCGATCGTGGAGAAATTTTGTATACTAATGGAGAATGATATATTCAAGCTACATTTCTCCAGATCATATGACCAGAACCATAGAAACCATAGAAAATTATAACTTTCGAACGGAAAGGCATAGGGACTTGAAATTTCCAGGATAGGTGTGGATCTGAAATGTCGTGTTCACGTTCATCAATGAGCAGAATAATTTCGAAACTACGGATTCGATCGAGATGAAATTTTGTATTTTAATCGAGAATGATATATTGAAGCAATATTTTGTCCAGATCGCATGACCAGAATCATAGAAACCATAGAAAATTGTAACTTTTGAGCGGAAAGGCGTAGGAACTTGAAATTTTCAGGTTGTGTTTGGATCGCAAACATCGCGGTCACGTTCATCAATGAGCAAAATTAGATTAGGGGTTCTGTGAATATGGCCGTTCAAAATATTTTTTTCCTGATAATTTCGAAACTACTGATTGGATTGGAATGAAATTTCGAATCTAGCTAGAATAATGTATTCAAACTACGTGCAAAATTTTGTCCAGATCGCATCACCAAGACCATAGATACCGTAGAAAATTCTAGCGAGATTGATCAGCTGAAGCACTGATATGAAGTCTGGAGTTTCGCCTAAGTTTCAGAATTTTTTTGACAGCTGTCGAAAATTCCTTCAAATGATTTCTTAAACTGGAAAATACGAATCTACCTACAAGGTGGATGTACGAGCGCTCAAAAGCACCTGACTTCACGGCAGTGCTTTTCGTAAATTTTGTATACTTATAATGATAGGAGTAGATAAACATTATTAGGACATCAAGGCTCTGTTGTATAAAGTAGGTTGTGAGGCTCATCATTATTTTCCTTCAGAATATTATGTTCATCCACGAATCGAAACGAAATTTCCTATTGAAATCCCCTTCAGAAGCCTCTCGAGCATTTCCTCGAGCTTCGAAATCTGGAAATTTCAACGCATCCGGATTCACGACTGGCAGAACCAAACCGGATATCTGAAGTAGATACCTCAATTATCCGACAGATCGGCGGAACTGTCGCCAATTCAGATCGACCCCACGTCTCTCCGTAGGACGCATATTATGCCGTATCAAACCTCCCCATAACGCGAATACCTCCTCCAATAACAGACGCGGTTGTGTTCAGCATATTCGAAAAGGTTCAAGGGCCCTCAGACCCGGATCTGAACATCGGTACCGTCGTCGAGCAGTTATTGAAATACCTTCATACCCCTCCAACACTCCACCTATCTGATTTGTTTTCTTTTCAATGGGCGAGGAGAGGCGAACGATGACAGCAGCGCTCTCGAGGACCGCGCGGCGAAGTCGGGAAGCGCGAATTGCGACCTTTTCACGTCGAAAATATTTTCCTTCCAATCTGCTCATTAAATTTCATTGTTCGACGGTGTATCTCGCGTCGCGTCATCAGATCCGATTCATGCCGATACGTGACAGGCGACGAGACCGCGTTTGTTCACGATCCGTTGGCGAATAACGATATTCGAATTGCGAATCTCACACATGTTGGTTTCCAACACGTCACTTCATTTCAATAATAATGGCCCTTTTCCATTGAACAATGAAAATCATCGAGGTCGAAGTAGGACATGAACTGTCGATCGTAACTTATGACTAGTCGACTCGGCACGGCTTCGCATGAGCCGGGAATATTGAATGGAACCATACGATACGCCACTTTAAGCGGTTTTCCTCTTGAGGGAAGGAAGGTCTGATTATGTTTGTTATTAACAGGCATACGGTTTATAAGTGAAGGAAACACTGAAACGAAAATAATAGTAAAATACCTCTCTCAAATACCTCACATGCGCTATACTAGTGTAATGAAAATTGATATAATATAAACTAAACCCCTTTTTTTGTGCTAGCGTAGTTGAATAACAGGACATGAATCGATTCCTGGCAGGAATGCACATGGATGAGATAATAGTATATATGTGATAATAGTATATATATGATTATAACAGGCTGAGACCATGTACTCCAGTCAAGCGTAGATCTATTCTCTACTCTAAGATGTCATGCGCAGATCTATAGGATCTATGGCCCATCTCTAGAGCTCAGCGTCACTCCACATTATCATCCCTTTTAGAACTTGTAACCTGAACTAGAACGTAACAGATTATTGTGAAATAAACGATTTCGTCCACCATCCTGTGTGTTTTTACTATTAACTTACATATATATTATTTAACGAGCGATAAATTAGGTCATAACTCACGCAGATGAAGTTTGCAGCGCGAGCCGAAAGTGAGTGCTATAATTCATCGAGCGAGTTATGACCATTACCGCAAGTTGAATACCATACTTTATCTACGACTATGACAATAAATACTAAGATACAAGTACAGAGAAAGAACTTCATTTACAAATCTTAATAGTTACCTATAACAATGCATTATTATGTTGATTGCGCTGCTTTGCATGGGGTAGAAAGTCCATAGCGGCGATGCTGAGTTCACTAAAATATACCGAAATAACATTCTCTGTAAACGATGACTTAATATTCTTACTGCTACACCAACCATGAAAAAAGTATTGTATAGACCTTTATATTTGTTTTAGGATTTTTCGGGCAATAAATTCTTTATGGTAACATTGGCTGATTGTCTCATTTCTGAAGGTGTACATAATGGTTCATCTTCACTATCTGAATTCATCTTTTTCAACAAAACATTCTCGATAATAATTAGGTTTCAACTTGATTTGAGAAAATTATTCAAGTGACCTCCCCTCAATACCAATAATGGACTGTTCCCTTTCGGCCAATCGGCTTTTTCAGAAGCCCATAGCCAGGGAGTTACAGAAGTGAGTTGTTATAACTCACGTTGTTTGTTTACAGATACTATTAATTGCTCAAAGGAAGTTGAATGATGAATATATAATTCAATAGGATCAAAGAAAAAATATAATTCAACACAAATTTAAAGATAATCTTGGTTGCATTATACAGCCATAACACTTATCTAGTGGTTACCTTCGATCGATAATCTTGACGATGTTCAAGGTTATAGCAGAGGTCACTCCAGAAACAATGTTGGTTCAGCTCTCGGCGCAACAGCAACATCGCAAATATCTCAGCATTGGCTACTCGGCCTCAGTAAGGGAATTTGGTCCCAGCAAAAACGCACAGCAATAAGAATATGGCTCTAGTTCCCAGTAGACAGGTATAGTTTCTGGTTAAGCTCCCAGGTATAGGTTAGAAAGTTCATGTAAATGAGCGGGATGACTTCATATCTACTATCTCTCGGAGGTCTACATATAAGTGTTAATATGCAGAGCTCTGTCTTGAAAGGACGCAATGGTTCACGAAAATGCAGTTCTCCGAACAACAATCGATAAATCAAATAAAAAATTACGAAAAGCACTGCCGTGAAGTCAGGAGCTTTTGAGCACTCGTACATCCACCTTGTAGGTAGATTCGCATTTTCCAGTTTTAGAAATCAATTGTAGGAATTTTCGACAGCTGTCAAAAAAATTCTCAAACTTAGGCGAAACTCCAAACTTCATGTCAGTGCTTCAGCTGATCAATTTTTTTTCGATAATTCGCTAGAATTTTCTACGGTATCTATGGTCTTGGTGATGCGATCTGGACAAAATTTCGCACGTAATTTGAATACATTATTCCTCAGGATAACTCTCGAACGGAATGTCCTAGAAACTTGAAATTTTCAGGGTAGGTTCGAATCTCGAATGCCGAGTTTGAGTTCATTATTGGGCAAAATCCGCCTAAGGGTTCCGTAAATATGGCCGCTCAAAATTTTGTTTTCCTGATTACTTTGAAACTACAGATTCGATCGAGATGAAATTTTGCACTCTAATGGAAAATAGGTGTTCAAGCTACATGCAAAATTTTGTTCAGCTTGCGTCACCAGAACCATAGAAACCATAGAAAATTGTAACTTTTGAACGGAAACGCCTAGGGAAATTTTCAGGATAGGTGTGGATCTCGATTGTCGTGATCACTTTAATCTATGAGCAAAATTATACTAGGGGTTCCGTAAATATGGTCTTTTGAAATTTAGTTTTCTTGATAAATTCCAAACTACAGATTCGATCGTGACGAAATTTTGTATACCAATGGAGAATAATATATTCAAGCTACATTTCTCTAGATCGCATGACCAGAACCATAGAAACCATAGAAAATCATAACTTTCGAACGGAAAGGCCTAGGGACTTGAAATTTTCAGGATAGGTGTAGATCTGAAATGATGCGTTCACGTTCATCAATGAGCAGAATTATACTAGGGGTTCCATAAATACGGTCGTTTGAAATTTTGTTTTCTCGATAATTTCGAAACTACGGATTCGATCGAGATAAAATTTTGTATTTTAAACGAGAATGATATATTAAAGCAACATTTTGTCCGGATCGCATAACCAGAACCATAGAAACCATAGAAAATCGTAACTTCCGAACGGAAAGGCCTAGGAACTTGAAATTTTCAGGGTGGGTTTGGATCGCGAATATCGCGGTCACGTTCATCAATGGCCAAAATTAGACTAGGGGTTCCGTAAATATGGCCGTTCAAAATATTATTCTCCTGATAGTTTCGAAACTACTGATCGGATTGGAATGAAATTATGCATCTAGCTGAGGAATAATGTATTCAAATTACGTGCAAAATTTTGTCCAGATCGCATCACCAGACAAAATTCTAGCGAATTATCGAAAAAAAATTGATCAGCTGAAGCACTGACATGAAGTCTGGAGTTTCGCCTAAGTTTGAGAATTTTTTTGACAGCTGTCGAAAATTCCTTCCATTGATTTCTCAAACTGGAAAATGCGAATCTACCTACAAGGTGCATGTACGAGCGCTCAAAACCTCCTGACTTCACGGCAGTGCTTTTATAATTTTCTAATATAAATTTTGACATACCAGGACGAAATAATATGAACAGGGGTAACTAAGGAGGGTTACGTGAAGCCAGAGTTTCTTCTGGGTATTATTATTATTGCTTCGCTACAACCAGTCACACAAATCCAGAATTCCAATAAATTCCAGTAACTAAGACTTTTCTCAACATTGTGACGCCCTTGAGGACAAGAAACCCATCTCATATCGAAACAGAGAGTGTACGGAAACACAGTCACTCCTCATATTCGAACCGATCACTCTCCAAAATCCTCGTCAGGAGGGGGACTTCCTAAATCAGTATTGAAAATTTAATAACCTTATTCGTCAAGCTCGCTTCGTTTGATGCGAATTAAGATACAAGTCGTCGTGCTTCGAATGAATGGAGAGATTAGCAATTTTCGATTGCGATCGCGAAATTATTATTTGATGTTCGACGGTAATAATTCCCGGAAGCCCCAGTGACGACTTCGATCAGACGTTAATAAATGTCAGTGGGACTTCGTTATTTCCAACCAGATGAATCTTCCGGAATTTCATCATTGTACCGATGGGGCTCAAAAAAGCCGAAACTGGTCTACAGATGCGCGAATGATGGATTTGATGTTCTCTGGGGTTACCTGGATTTATTAATATCCTGCTTATCATATTGTCTAGCACAATTATTCTTCGGAGAATAATTGTTTCGGAACATGATCAGATTCATCACTTTCCATCTCGCGCATTTCCTGAAAAAAAATGGTCGCGCGCGACAACGTTCAACGAAATAAAACCCAATAATGCCCGCATTCACCGGATGCCTTCAATAAACACACTACACGTATTCAAATTACCGGAATATTATACGATTCCGGGGTCCGGCTTGGACGTTTCACCATTTTTTATCAACTGACCGCCCGGCTCTATTGCATTCCTTTCGATGTCCTTTCGAATATATTGAAATACCACATTGACATCATGACGCAAGTTTGGAAAATTCATTCCGTTCGAAATTCCAGCGTGGACGCGATTACTTTATTTGTGGACATCGGTTGAGAACCGGATAATGTAGTGTGGAATAGCGAAGAGTTAATGGGAGAATTGATGATGCAATTTTCAATGGAAGGTAGAAGTGGATATAGATTTTCGAAAGAAAAAATTCAATAATTTTTTCCAATTCTTTTAATTATTAAATTCGAGAAACCCATTGAGTTGATTAGCTCATGTTGCTGTTTTTCGATTGGAGTGTGAGTTGAGTTACACAATCATGAATAGAAAAAATTCAACCTCTTTTTTCCAATTCTTCGAATTTTCTACAGAATATATGTCCCCCAACTGCGAGAAACCCATGAGAACCATTAAGTTGAATTATTTGCTCACGTTGCTGAACAGTGTATTTCGATTCGAGACTAAGTTCAGTTACATAATCATGAATGAAAAAAATTCAATCTAATTTTTTCATTTTATGAAATTTGTGCCCTCCCACTGCGACAAACCCATGAGAACCATTCAGTTGAATGATTTGCTGAAGTTGCTGGAAATTTCGATTCGGTTAAAGAGGAAGTTGAGTAACAAAATCATGAATAGGAAAAATTCATTCTTTTTGTTTCAATTGTTTGAATTTTCTACAGAATATGTGCCCTGCAACTGCGAGAAACCCATGAGAACCATTGAGTTGAATGATTTGCACACGTTGCTGAACATTGTATTTCGATTGATATGGAAGTTGAATTACAAAATCAGAAATAGAAAAAATTCAATATTTTTCTTTCAATTCTTCGAATTTTCTACAGAATATGAGCCCTTCAACTGTGATGAACCTTTGAGAACCATTCAGTTGAATGATTTGCTCACGTTGCTGAACATTTTATTTCGATTGGAGTGGAGGTTGAGTTGCAAAAAAATGAATAGGAAAAATTAAATCTTTTTCTTTCAATTCTTCAAATTTTCTACAGAATATGTGCCCTCCAACTGCGAGAAACCCATGAGAACCATTAAGTTGAATGATTTGCTCACGTTGCTGAAAACTTCGATTCGGTTAAAGAGGAAGTTGAGTAACAAAATCATGAATAGGAAAAATTCATTCTTTTTGTTTCAATTGTTTGAATTTTCTACAGAATATGTGCCCTCCAACTGCGAGAAACCCATGAGAACCATTAAGTTGAATGATTTGCACACGTTGCTGAACATTGTATTTCGATTGATATGGAAGTTGAATTACAAAATCAGAAATAGAAAAAATTCAATCTTTTTCTTTCAATTCTTCGAATTTTCTACAGAATATGTGCCCTTCAACTGTGATAAACCTATGAGAACCATTCAGTTGAATGATTTGCTCACGTTGCTGAACATTTTATTTCGATTGGAGTGGAGGTTGAGTTGTAAAAAAATGAATAGGAAAAATTAAATCTTTTTCTTTCAAATCTTCAAATTTTCTACAGAATATGTGCCCTCCAACTGCGAGAAACCCATGAGAGCCATTAACTTGAATGATTTGCTCACGTTGCTGAATACTTTTTTTTTCGATTGGAGTGGAAGTTGAATTATTGAGTTAAAAAATCAGAAACAGGAAAAATTCAACCATTTTCTTTCAATTCTTCGGATTTTCTACAGAATATGTGCCCCCCAACTGCGAGAAACCCATGAGAACCATTCAGTTGAATGATTTGCTCACGTTGCTGAACACTTCATCTCGATTGTAGTGGAAGTTGAGTTATAAAATCATAAATAGGAAAAATTCAATCTTTTTGTTTCAATTCTTTGAATTTTCTACAGAATATGTGCCCTCCAACTGCGAGAAACCCATGACAACCATAAAGTTGAATTATTTGCTCACGTTGCTGAACACTTTATTTCGATTGGAGAAGAAGTTGAGTTACAAAATCATGAATAGGAAAAATTCAGTCTTTTTGATTCAATTCTTCGAATTTTTTACAGAATATGTGCCCTCCAACTGCGAGAAACCCATGAGAACCATTGAGTTGAATGATTTGCACACGTTGCTGAACATTGTATTTCGATTGATATGGAAGTTGAATTACAAAATCAGAAATAGAAAAAATTCAATCTTTTTCTTTCAATTCTTCGAATTTTCTACAGAATATGAGCCCTCCAACTGTGATGAACCTTTGAGAACCATTCAGTTGAATGATTTGCTCACGTTGCTGAACATTTTATTTCGATTGGAGTGGAGGTTGAGTTGCAAAAAAATGAATAGGAAAAATCAAATCTTTTTCTTTCAATTCTTCAAATTTTCTACAGAATATGTGCCCTCCAACTGCGAGAAACCCATGAGAACCATCAAGTTGAATGATTTGCTCACGTTGCTGAAAACTTCGATTCGGTTAAAGAGGAAGTTGAGTAACAAAATCATGAATAGGAAAAATTCAGTCTTTTTGATTCAATTCTTCGAATTTTTTACCGAATATGTGCCCTCCAACTGCGAGAAACCCATGAGAACCATTGAGTTGAATGATTTGCACACGTTGCTGAACACTTTATTTCGATTGGAGAAGAAGTTGAGTTACAAAATCATGAATAGGAAAAATTCAATCTTTTTCTTTCAATTCTTCGAATTTTCTACAGAATATGTGCCCTCCAACTGCGAGAAACCCATGACAACCATAAAGTTGAATTATTTGCTCACGTTGCTGAACACTTTATTTCGATTGGAGAAGAAGTTGAGTTACAAAATCATGAATAGGAAAAATTCAGTCTTTTTGATTCAATTCTTCGAATTTTTTACAGAATATGTGCCCTCCAACTGCGAGAAACCCATGAGAACCATTGAGTTGAATGATTTGCACACGTTGCTGAACATTGTATTTCGATTGATATGGAAGTTGAATTACAAAATCAGAAATAGAAAAAATTCAATCTTTTTCTTTCAATTCTTCGAATTTTCTACAGAATATGAGCCCTTCAACTGTGATGAACCTTTGAGAACCATTCAGTTGAATGATTTGCTCACGTTGCTGAACATTTTATTTCGATTGGAGTGGAGGTTGAGTTGCAAAAAAATGAATAGGAAAAATTAAATCTTTTTCTTTCAATTCTTCAAATTTTCTACAGAATATGTGCCCTCCAACTGCGAGAAACCCATGAGAACCATTAAGTTGAATGATTTGCACACGTTGCTGAACATTGTATTTCGATTGATATGGAAGTTGAATTACAAAATCAGAAATAGAAAAAATTCAGTCTTTTTCTTTCAATTCTTCGAATTTTCTACAGAATATGTGCCCTTCAACTGTGATAAACCGATGAGAACCATTCATTTGAATGATTTGCTCACGTTGCTGAACATTTTATTTCGATTGGAGTGGAGGTTGAGTTGTAAAAAAATGAATAGGAAAAATTAAATCTTTTTCTTTCAATTCTTCAAATTTTCTACAGAATATGTGCCCTCCAACTGCGAGAAACCCATGAGAGCCATTAAGTTGAATGATTTGCTCACGTTGCTGAATACTTTTTTTCGATTGGAGTGGAAGTTGAATTATTGAGTTAAAAAATCAGAAACAGGAAAAATTCAACCATTTTCTTTCAATTCTTCGAATTTTCTACAGAATAAGTGCCCTTCATCTGCGAGAAACCCATGAGAACCATTTAGTTGAATGATTTGCTCACGTTGCTGAACACTTCATCTCGATTGTTGTGGAAGTTGAGTTATAAAATCATAAATAGGAAAAATTCAATCTTTTTGTTTCAATTCTTTGAATTTTCTACAGAATATGTGCCCTTCAACTGCGAGAAACTCATGACAACCATAAAGTTGAATGATTTGCTCACGTTGCTGAACACTTTATTTCGATTGGAGAAGAAGTTGAGTTACAAAATCATGAATAGGAAAAATTCATTCTTTTTGATTCAATTCTTCGAATTTTTTACAGAATATGTGCCCTCCAACTGCGAGAAACCCATAAGAACCATTAAGTTGAATGATTTGCACACGTTGCTGAACATTGTATTTCGATTGATATGGAAGTTGAATTACAAAATCAGAAATAGAAAAAATTCAGTCTTTTTCTTTCAATTCTTCGTATTTTCTACAGAATATGTGCCCTTCAACTGTGATCAACCTATGAGAACCATTCAGTTGAATGATTTGCTCACGTTGCTGAACATTTTATTTCGATTGGAGTGGAGGTTGAGTTGTAAAAAAATGAATAGGAAAAATTGAATCTTTTTCTTTCAATTCTACAAATTTTCTACAGAATATGTGCCCTCCAACTGCGAGGAACCCATGAGAGCCATTAAGTTGAATGATTTGCTCACGTTGCTGAATACTTTTTTTCGATTGGAGTGGAAGTTGAATTATTGAGTTAAAAAATCAGAAACAGGAAAAATTCAACCATTTTCTTTCAATTCTTCGAATTTTCTACAGAATATGTGCCCTCCAACTGCGAGAAACCCATGAGAACCATTCAGTTGAATGATTTGCTCATGTTGCTGAACACTTCATCTCGATTGTTGTGGAAGTTGAGTTATAAAATCATAAATAGGAAAAATTCAATCTTTTTGTTTCAATTCTTTCAATTTTCTAGAGAATATGTGCCCTTCAACTGCGAGAAACCCATGACAACCATAAAGTTGAATGATTTGCTCACGTTGCTGAACACTTTATTTCGATTGGAGAAGAAGTTGAGTTACAAAATCATGAATAGGAAAAATTCATTCTTTTTGATTCAATTCTTCGAATTTTTTACAGAATATGTGCCCTCCAACTGCGAGAAACCCATAAGAGCCATTAAGTTGAATGATTTGCTCACGTTGCTGAATACTTTTTTTCGATGGGAGTGGAAGTTGAGTTATTGAGTTAAAAAATCCGAAACAGGAAAAATTCAACCATTTTCTTTCAAATCTTCGAAATTTTTACAGAATATGTGCCCTCCAACTGCAAGAAACCCATGAGAACCATTAAGTTGAATGATTTGCACACGTTGTTGAACATTGTATTTCGATTGATATGGAAGTTGAATTACAAAATCAGAAATAGAAAAAAGTCAGTCTTTTTCTTTCAATTCTTCGAATTTTCTACAGAATATGTGCCCTTCAACTGTGATAAACCTATGAGATCCATTCAGTTGAATGATTTGCTCACGTTGCGGAACATTTTATTTCGATTGGAGTAGAGGTTGAGTTGTAAAAAAATGAATAGGAAAAATTAAATCTTTTTCTTTCAATTCTTCAAATTTTCTACAGAATATGTGCCCTCCAACTGCGAGAAACCCATGAGAGCCATTAAGTTGAATGATTTGCTCACGTTGCTGAATACTTTTTTTCGATTGGAGTGGAAGTTGAGTTATTGAGTTAAAAAATCCGAAACAGGAAAAATTCAACCATTTTCTTTCAAATCTTCGAAATTTCTACAGAATATGTGCCCCCCAACTGCGAGAATCCCATGAGAACCATTCAGGTGAATGATTTGCTCACGTTGCTGAACACTTCCTCTCGATTGTAGTGGAAGTTGAGTTATAAAATCATAAATAGGAAAAATTCAATCTTTTTGTTTCAATTCTTTGAATTTTCTACAGAATATGTGCCCTCCAACTGCGAGAAACCAATGACAACCATAAAGTTGAATGATTTTCTCTCGTTGCTGAACACTTTATTTCGCCTAGGTACTTGAAATTTTCAGGATAGGTGTGGATCTCGAATGTCGTGGTCACGTTCATCAATGAGCAAAATTAGACTTAGGGTTCCGTAAATATGGTCGTTTGAAATTCCGTAATAATTTCGAAACTACTCATTGGATTGGAATGAAATCTCGCACATACATGAAGAATAATGTATTCAAACTACGTGGGAAATTTTTTTCAGATCGCATTACCAAGGCCATAGATACTGTAGAAAATTCTAGCGAATTATCGAAAAAAAAATTGGTCAGCTGAAGCACTGACATGAAGTCTGGATTTTCGCCTCAGTTTGAAATTTTCTTTGACAGCTGTCAAAATCTTTCCAATTGATTTCTAAAACTGGAAAATGCGAATCTACCCACAAGGTGCTTGTTCGAGCGCTCAAAAGCTCCTGTCTTCACGGCAGTGCTTTTCTCAATTTTTTTTCTGATTGGAGTGGAAGTTGAGTTACAAAATCAGGAACCGAAACAATTCAATCTTTTTCTTTCAATTCCTTGAATTTTCTACAGAAAATTTGCCCCTCAACTGCGAGAAACCCATGACAACCATTCAGTTGAATGATTTGCTTACGTTTCTGAACACTTCATTTCGATTGGAATGGAAGTTGAGCTATAAAATTATGAAAGGAAAAATTCAATCTTTTTCTTTCAATTCCTCGAATTTTCTTCAGGAAATTTGCCCCCAAACTGCGAGAAACCCATGAGAATCAATAAGTTGAATGATTCGCTCTTACGTTGCTGAACATTGTATTCCGATTGGAGTATAAGTTGAGATACACAATCATGAAAAATCTATCTCTGGATATCTACGAAAATGTCCTGTCTTCCGTGATGAAAATTATCGATGTTCAAATTGGGGCAGTACAGCAATTTGTGGTCGAATCATCCGTGAACTGTTGCAGCTCAATTCTTCTTGAATGAGAAATTCTATCCCAAACCATAAAAGAGCTCCAGGGAAAGGTCTCTGCTACAATTAAAAAAATCTACTAGTAGAATTATCAAAAAGTAACAGTGATATAAAAAAAATTGTGATATAAAACAAATTATTTCATTATTTTTATCGAATAAATTTCTTTTGGTCGATAATTCTACTAGTAGAATTATTAGCAATATTAGCAAATTTTTTCCAACAGGCCAAGTGGCCCCTGAGAGAATTTTATCAGACAAAAATGAACCTCTTGTTCTTTCACCGAAATCCGTGTCTCTCAATCCCTGATAAGGAACCATCGAAAACCCTTCGAGCCAGTCCACCGCCCTAGGGGCGCTATCCGCGGACTTGGAAAACGACGCGGAGAAACATCTCGTGGGGTGTCCGTAATCGATTCTCCCTCCTTTGTGGATGATCTGTTACAGATGTCGATTTTATAACGGCCTCCGGAAAACGTTTGCGAACGATTCCCTTAATGTCACTGGTAATATCGCCCCGGATGTTTCGTAAACTATATCTCGAACCCCCCCAACCCCCAACCCCCGTTTCTTCATCCGAACGCTTTGTGATGCGTTCTCGAATGGCCACGATCTCACGGAATATCCTTTGTGTTGTATAATGTGGACTTCGATGGGATTTTTATGGCTGCGTTCTTTTCTGTTCAATTTTTCCTTGATGTCGTTCTATCTGGGAATATCGAAGGATAGGTACCCATTGTAATTATTTGACTTATTCCCCATTATTGTAATATAATAATTGTAGGAACTAAACATATATTATTATTAAAAAAAGAGAAGAACAAAAATTAAGAATCTATGTAGTACATGAAATTTGTACTGTAACTATCAATATATGAACCAGTTTGTGAATTATTGAGTGCTCAGTGTTGAATACTTTAAGAAAGTCAATTTTTATTTTCATTTATTGAAACTGTCCATGAATTATTGAAAATATTATAATTGATGAGCAATTTTACAATTATTCAGTATACCTTTGAATTGTGAACAACATAGCATGTGTTCAATGGCAGTATTAGCAGAGGGAATGTGAACAGGGTACCATACAGTATGAGTATAATAAATAAACTTAAAATATCTACGAATTATACAAGAGCAAAGATGAAAATCTCATTGAAAACTTTCTTTCCACATATAAGTGTAGTGATTTGGATGTGTTTATTGAATAAGCTGACATAACCCTATTGATGGGTATCCTTTTGCAGGGAAGGTTTCAATTTTTCAATAACCCATTTATGGAATAATTCACCATTCATAGTAATCCTTATCATTAATACCACTGTCAAGAATCAGATCACATCCAGGTAAAAATCCATCCATTGTTCCAGCATTCAAAATAGTGCACCTCCTGCCTTTACCCTTGAATATACTTGGCATACCTTTCGGATTATTTTCTAGTGTCCACTGACGAATTTGAATACCGTTTTCGAATATCCAAGTTTCATCTAGATAAATGAATTCTACGTTTTGTTCCATGTATTCTCGGTATTTATCACAATATCGTACTATTTTTTTATTATATTTTTCTGTTTATCAATAAGAATTTTCCTTCGATCAACTTTTTTGTATTTGTATCCAATTTTTTTTTATGATATAATATAATTTTGACTTTTATCGATTGAAATCTAGGTGCTCATTGGCCAGTTCGAAAAGGATTGTTTTTATTTCTAGCAAAAACAAAGTCATTCAATGTCTCTTTGAAGGAATTATCGTATCGCACAGGTTTTCTTCCACTGCTAATTCCAGGCTGTAATAACATGCTAATATTCTACGGAGAGTGCTTGGTGAAATCTGGAATTTAAGAGACATTGATCAATCAGAATCCACTTTGAGTAGGTGAATTACAGTTTACCTGAAACACTAGTGAAACTCAATTAATGCTAGCGGAAATATATGCCAAATCTTCGAAAAACTCGAAGTAACACCGACAAACTGCCTGGCGTGCTCTTGTAAGGCGCGATGTATCCTGGTGAATTCCAGCCATTTCAATAGCACAAGACAAAAAAATACTCAAATTCAGAGCTAATTATAATTATTCACCAATATCTTCGATTAAAATCATCAAAGCAAGATCTCTATGGGTAATGTTAGTGTTATTCCTATACCAACCTGAATTCAGCAACCCAAAATATTACTGAATAGTCTATTACCAACTTAAATTCGATTTTTCACAGCCTACCGAGATGTCAATAATTCTTGAACGGAGTATACAATAATAATTAGGTATCGACTCAATCTGAGAAAATCAATAAAGGACTGTTCCCTTTCTGCCAATCGGCTTGTTCAGAAGCACGGAGACAAGGAGTTAAAGTGGAGAGTTATTATAACTCGCGTTGTTTGTTCACAGATATTGATTATTGCTCAAAATAAGTTGAATAATGAACATATAATTCAACAGAGGAGTAGACAAAAAACTATAATTGGTTAGCACATATCCAAACAGAAAATGTCTATTTCTTCCAGGCGAATGGGAAATGTTGGCAGCCTTGGGGGGTAATTACCCTA
This sequence comes from Aphidecta obliterata, assembly GCA_963966015.1. Taxonomy (NCBI): domain Eukaryota; kingdom Metazoa; phylum Arthropoda; class Insecta; order Coleoptera; family Coccinellidae; genus Aphidecta; species Aphidecta obliterata. Next base: position 11,144,097 of record OZ014434.1, on the reverse strand, counting down.
ATTCCTCCCTCATCGCCGCTTTATCTAAGAACATCCCGGAATAAAAACAAAAACCCAACCCTTCTCCCCCCCTTCCAAGAATACCCACCTCGCCCCCATCCGCGAAACGATTTTTCCAATTCCCATCCATTATTCATGAGCCAAGATACGTGGAAAGATATCTCGTGTAAATAGACGCATTAATTCAGAATTGAACTCGAACATCTCGATCCACCTTAAGAAAATAGCGCCTTGTTTGAGCACCTTAACATATGCTAATGCCGGGCTGCCAGCAGCACAGGCATCTGGTTGAACCCAGTCGGCTGTGCAAACAGTTGCTCACTTCGCTGTGTCAAAGGTATCGTTTGTTGACATTTGATTGGGATCTCACCTCTTCCTCCAAGGGTTTGTTTTTGGGGAAACCGATTGCTTTTCGAACGGGGGTTCGGGAACGGGGTTGTGTTGAGGACGAAAAACATGATTAACAGGAACAGTGATCCGGAGGCTCGGATTCTGCTCGTGGTCGAACTAACCTCATCTCAGGATTGAGTAGGTGGTACATTACATTACGAAAACTTGGAAGGTACTGTTTGATATCAGTTCTTTCTATTTTTTTTTGCATGGCACTATACCCAAATAAGTATCGTATGGCGCTCTTCAAATATAATATTTGGTGAGTCGATTGAGGCGAACGGACACTATTTTGAGTGAATACAGCGGCAGCCCCTACATCTTGTGTCGCGGATCGAAAACAACCGATACTCGCCAGAACGCCAGAGCGCCAGAACGTCAAACCGTCAGAACGCCATAGCGCAAGAACGCCTTCGACAGAAGGCTCCTTTACAGTATAATTCAAGCCGTAGCGAATGCATGCAATTGATATACTTCTGGCGCGACTCGAACGACTACGACACAATTATACAGGGTGTTTTTAAGGTGAGGTTTTTTTTACAGGTGCTAGAAATAATTTCTCCGGAAGTTGATCATATGAAATATTCAATTTGAAGAATGTGCAAAAAATCTTGGGCATCAATATCTTGATAAGACTCTAGATCGTGTTATCTCTCTATGCCATGTGCATTCCCTCATAATGTGAATAAAGTGCTCGACTTATTCCTTCGCGATCTTTTCTAGGCACCCGAATTTATCTAGCACTACAATACACAAATTTGTGAATTGTCTTTCTACTTTTATCGGGAGATTTTTGCTGAACCGTACAAGTTCAAACTAAAAGGGAAAAGATACTTTGAAAAAAATAAGGAGTTCAAAAACTAAACCAAGGAAGACACATTTTCTGTTTGGATATGTGCTAACCAATCAATTTTTTCATTGAAACCATTCAATGAAAAAAAAATTACAAAAAGCACTGCCGTGAAGTCAGGAGCTTTTGTGCGCTCGTACATCCACCTTGTAGGTAGATTCGCATTTTCTAGTTTTAGAAATCAATTGAAGGGATTTTCGACAGCTGTCAAAAAAATTCTCAAATTTAGGCGAAACTCCAGACTTCATGTCAGTGCTTGATTTGTGATTTGGACAAAAAAACGTAGTTTGAATACATTATTCTTCAGCTAGGTATGAAATTTCATTCCAATCCAACCAGTAGTTTCGAAATTATCAGGAACAAAATATTTTGAACGGCCATATTTATGGAACCCCTAGTCTAAATTTGCTCATTGATAAACGTGGCCGCGAAATTCGCGATACAAACATACCCTGAAAATTTCAAGTTTCTAGGCCTTTCCCTTCGGAAGTTATGATTTTCTATGTTTTCTATGGTTCTGGTCATGCGATCTGGACGAAATATTGCTTTATTATATCATTCTCGATTAAACACAAAATTTTATCTCGATCCAATCCGTAGTTTCAAAATTATCGAGAAAACAAATTTTCAAACGACCGTATTCACGGAACCCCTAGTCTAATTTTGCTCATTGATGAACATGCCCGCGAAAGTCGCGATCCGAACCTACCCTGGAAATTTCAAGTTCCTATGCCTTTCCGTTCGAAAGTTATGATTTTCTATGGTTTCTATGGTTCTGGTCATGCGATCTGGAGAAATGTAGCTTAAATATATCATTATCCATTAGTATACCAAATTTCGTCACGATCGAATCTATTGTTTTGAAATTATCAAGAAAACTAAATTTCAAATGACCATATTTACGGAACCCCTAGTATAATTTTGCTCATAGATGAACGTGATCACGACATTCGAGATCCACAAATATCCTGAAAATTTCAAGTCCCTAGGCGTTTCCGTTCAAAAGTTAAAATTTTCTATGGTTTCTATGGTTCTGGTCATGCGATCTGGACAAAATTGCACATGTAGCTTGAACACCTCATTCTCCATTTGAGTGCAAAATTTAATTCTGTAGTTTTCAAGTAATCGGGGGAATAAAACTTTGAACGGCCATATTTACGGAACCCCTGGTGGAATTTGGCCCATTAACGAACTCAACCGAGGCATCCGGGAACTGAACCCACACTGAAAATTTTAAGTCTCCAGGTTGATCCGTTCGAGAGTTATCGTGCTCACGGACGGTCGGACAGACAGACTCGAATTTTCCGACGGATTCGTCATCAGTGAGTCGAACATAGTCGATTGAGACCATTTTCGGCTCAAAATTCGAAAAATACAGACATCGTGACGAAATGATATAGCCCTCTTGTAAGTAGTACCTACGAGCGCTCAAAAACATTATCGAACGAAGAATATTCTCTTCGTCGACGTGAGGTATTCACTAATATATTCATGGACACTTCCCATTTAGTTAATAAAATAATCTTCAATGTGAAAGATTGATAACATCATTTCGACCAGACGACATTCCATGTTTTCAATCAGTTATTTTGAAGTAGAGAATTGTCCTTCTTTTTTATAGAAAATTATATAGAAAATTGGTCATCGATGAATTTTTCCCATATTCATAAGTATTGAATTCGATCTATCTTGATGAGGTAAATTTACTATTTTGCACTGTCTTGGGGAAACATACAGGTGGAAAAATATCCCCTTCAATAAATAATGTAATGTATGTTTTGGGGGTGAAGCTAAAACTTTGGACCACCTATATACTGAAAAATATCGGAATGAGAAATTAATTATTGGATGTTTTATTCAACTTTGTTCAATTTTCTGTATACAGGGTGTTTTTTAAAGATAGGCTTTTTTCACGAGTGCTTAACTCCTCAAAATCTTTTCGTCGGTTGATCATAATAAATATTCAATTTGAAAAATGTGCTGAAAATCTTGGCATCCAGATCTTAAGACGACTCTGGATCGTGTTGTTTCACTGTAAGGAGATCTGCCAAGAATCACGGTGCCATATGCATTCCAGCAAGCAAATAAAGTGCAGGATTTTATCGGAAATTTGTATATTCTCTTTCAACGTTCATTAGGATATTTTTCTAAACGCTTAAAGTTCCAACTAAGGAGTGGAGAACTTACTGATTGAAAAGGTCCTATGAAGAAAATTAGGGAGTTCACAAACTCACCGATAAAATTGATCCAAATCGTTTACAGAAATTGTTCGAAATGGTAACCATTTTTCTGATGAGCACAAAGTATTGCACGGCGTATTAACGAATGGTACATGCAGCAACTATCACATCAGTTTGCTCACGGAGTAATATCACGAATATTTTCAAGGCTTAGTTCTTTAGCACTATTCACCTAACCGTACCTATACACGAATGTGATCAAATAATCCGAAAGGAAAAAATCACAGGGGATGTGATCGGAGAACTCACTAGAATCATATGAATCATAGATGATTTACCGTATACTGACCTCAGACAGCTGGTAATATCTACACATTTAGATATCAATACGAACCTAAGTCAGATCCGGGCTGGAAATCTCTCAGATTCGCGGGTAACTTTGATTTCAATGAGTTATATTGCTGTTAAAAAAGCCCCTCCTTTGAAAACACCATGTGTTGGCTTGAACCTCCAATCCCTTTCAGAAGTATAAAGGTTCGTTATACGACAGTGCCTATTACTTGTTACGACAGATCCTCTTAGATCGAGAATCCGATCCATGAACTTTCAGGTTTGGAAGGTCTACGTGAAATCTTCAGCGTTTTTCGAAGCTCCACAATTACTGGAATCGGCCGATACTGTATAACCGGACGTGCTATCGCACGATCACGATTGAGAAAACGTGAAAATCGCATTGAGGGGTGCGTACGGCGGGCGAAAGGGTGGGAACCCCCGGTCGATGAAATGTTTTCGTGATAAGGTTCGGAACGCAATATATCAAAGTGAACTAATTTGTAGCACGGAAATTATAGATCCGCGGAAGATAAGTCGCAAAGAACACATAATGTGAATAAGCAACTTTAGGTTCTTCGATTGGTGCTCGGTTTGATGAATATTCATGGGGTTTAATCGAAGAAAAATGTAAATGGGTTTGCGGCTGAATTTCAGTGAGCTTTCGAAACGTTACGCTAGATTTGCAGATAAGTCATTAAAAAAATTAGAAAGTCAACAGTACTATGTCTATTATAACACCACAGTAATGATGGCTTGGAGATGAAAAGTCTTAAAAGTCTTTTCCGTCGACCATAGAATAAAAGCTCATTTTAACACACTCGAAATCATCCATTAATGACCCCTATTAATGCATGATTTCTTGTATTAATGCATGATTATCATGGCAACCGAACATAAAATATTCAGTCGGAGCATAAATGCATCTATGTCGGAGCACGATCGAGCTGTCAAATTTATTTATTCGCTTTCGATCAGAATCTGATTTTATCCGTTACGCTACTACATAATGAATAACGAAGAAAATATCCCTTTGACACCGCCAGATGTGACAAAAACTGCTGAAGCAGCAACTTTGAGTCTGCTACCTGAAAAGAGCCCCCATTTATATGAGAAAACCTATGCTGAATTCAGATATTGGTGCAAGGACAAAAAGGTTCGGAACTTTACGGAAACGGTTTTGTTGGCATACTTTACGGGTATTGCAGAAAAGGGGCCTCTAGCAAGTTTATGCCAAAATATTCGATGCTGAAATCAACACTAAATGTGAAAGACAATACTGATATAAGCAGATACCACAAACTGGTGATGTTTATTGAACGGAAAAGAGAGGGGTATATCCCAAATAAATCAAAAGTTCTCGAAAAAGAAAATGTGAGAGAGTTAATAGCGAATGCTCCTGATAGTGTTTTCTTGATGTCGAAGGTAAAAATAAAACTCAATTGAATCGTTATTCCAACTTATTCTCATTATCTCGTTATAGTGAAATAACTATCATTGTTTGATTTGTAGGTCGCTTTGATATTCGGGGTATCGGGTGCATTGAGAAAAGATGAATTGTTTAGATTGCAGAGAAAGGTTGTACAAGATATGGGATCGAAATTTTTGGTGACAGTGAATTCATCGAAAACACATTCGAACAGGATATTCACTGTGGTGGATAATGATGAGCATACACTTTCAAATACAATAAAGAGATATATATCCTTGAGGCCAGCTCACACTCCACACGAAAGATTTTTCGTTTTTATAAGAACTATAAATGCTCAACACAACCAGTTGGAATTAATACATTTTCTAAATAACAGTCAATGATTGCAAACTTTCTTAAATTAGAGCAACCACATTTGTATACAGGTCACTGTTTTCGGCGTTCTTCTGCGTCTATTCTTTCTGACAGTGGTGCCATCAAAAGACTTGGTGGTTGGAAATCAACTTCTGTTGCAGAAGGGTATATTGAAAACTCCATTCAGAATGAAATAGAAACTGCAGACAAAATTTTATGTCATAATAGTTCCAAAGTAAATAATGCTTCAACCTCCATTTCATCCACACGTTCCTTATCGGACATTATAGGGAATGAAATAAATGTAAACTATTCAAAATGTCACAACATGTCCAATATTCCCTCTATGAATTTTTCGAATTGTTCTATAGGAAGCATAAATATTCATACATATATCGAAATGAACATAGAAATTTGTATTACGTCAAATTTGTATATCATGCAAAATAAAAATTGGTTTCGATCCAGAATTTATATTCAATTCCTGATGAGATCGACGGAAAAATCTTGTAATCAACTCGTTTATTAATTCAGCGATTAATGGTCTAAAACATTAACGCGCTCGCTCCGCTCACGCGTTAAAATATTTCGACCATTGATCACTGTCATTAATAAACCAGTTGATTAAATAACTATTTCGTGCTAGAAAAGCGTCTCCATCGACCATTATTCTAGAGTAAATCGAATCGCGATTCAAAGGCAATCGGTAGATGCTCCCATCCCTAGCTCTAACAGTGTTTGATAGTCGGCCGCCTGCAATGGAAAGTTATAGTTATAGTTAGGGTAGGACAATGTCCTGTGAGGAAGCCAGTGAGGAGGCGTAACTTATTCTTACTGAGATCCTAATACTCTTTGGATCTCGAACTGCCAAAGTTCCAAATAAACTTTTTGGAGTGATCTATTCCTGGAAGGTACCACATGAGTACCTCTCTTTCAGTCTCTTCATTCTCCAGAAACTCTTTCTCATAGGTGCATCAACCTATACCACAGAAAGGTTCTGGGGCAGTAAGTGGCGTTTGTGCTCCCTTTCTGGTAAATGTATTGGCCTCTTCGTTTCCTTTGATTCCTGAGTGACCTGGAACCCAGACTAAAGAGACCTTGTTGTTCTTGCCTACTTCATTAAGTTTCCTCCGGCACTCCCATATCAGCTTTGAGTCGATGATATAGGAGTTCAGTGCTTTGATAGCAGCTTGACTATCAGAATGGATCACAATGTCACACCCTTGATTGTTTTCTTCCCAGGTTTATATCTGTGCATCTTTTGATTGCAAGTATTTCTGCCTGAAAAGTATTATGAGCCTAACGATAGTGTACACTTGGTAATTGCCCCGTATTCTTCATCACCGGCCCCTATCGTGGTTTTTGAACCATCTGTATACCATTTAATTCTCATCTCCCATTCTTCCTTTTGACATAGCAAAGTGTTAAAGTTCTTCTCAATGCTTACTTTTTTAATCATAACATCACTAGGCTGGTTTGCTGATGAGATATACTTGTTCAGAGAGGACCAGGCTCCCTGACTTTTAATTTTCTCTTTCCCTTTACCTTCCCTAGATATTCTAAGTATAGCCTCATGGGCTACCATATTGAACACTAGATGTAGAGGAATGATCTTTGATGCAATGGATAAGCACCAGTGGATGTTGGCGTCAATTCAAAATATAAACAAACGGGTCTTTTCCAATATGTTTATGCAGGAAGTGCTCCGAAGGTGGCAACATAATGTACAACTCGTCGATCTCGATGTCTCAATCACGTATTCGTAACCGCATAATCCGCCAGTCTACAAAAAAACACCTAATCGGTTAATAGGGGGCACTTCGGCGTACCTAATAAATCAACGCCAGGGCAATTCATCAAAGAATTTTGCTACTGCCGTATCTGCATAGGAGTCAGGTTAGCCTTGCTTATCGCATTCGCGTGAGATTACACCATTACAACCCGTTTATCTTTCTGATATCGCCCCAGACCCAGGGCAGAGCCAGTCTCGGCGTATTAGTTATTGTTAGATGCGATCGCCAGACCATCAGTTCTGCAGTTATCTGCTTTACCGATACCGCCCGTCGGTTCTCGCTCGTAATTTTCGATGATCGCCGTCGCCGTTCTGTGCGCCGCGCGGTCGTGACGCCCTCTGTGTTTATGACGTTTCAGTGGGGTTTTCAGCGGGTCGGTTATCGTGGTAAATATAACGCTCAAAACTGGACGTTTTCCGTTGTCCACGTCGTATATTTGCCCGAGATTGATTTATGGGGTAGCAAGATGAGTTATTGGGTATATTTTTTGGGCTGTCGGTAAAGCAGAAAACGTCGCGTATTTCAGCCTATCGGGATATTCAATTGGAGAAAGAAACTCGAAGAACTCAAATATCTTCCAACATATGTTTTGATATGAGAGATATTTCGATTGGTCTTTTTGCGCGCTTTGTTCTATGTGTGTTATTTTTTAATTTTGTGCCGAAAATAATCTCAAACGATTAGGTTGGACCCGCAGATGAAGAATTCGAAGTCTAATTCAATTATGTCCGTCCGCCATACCCTCGGGTTGTGAACACGATAGCTCTCAAAAGAAGAGGCCTAGGGTTACGAAATTTTCAGGGTTCGTTAGAGGTCATAATGCACCGGCTGAGTTTGTTAATGTGCGAAATACGCGGAAAGGTTCCGTAGATACAACCATCTGATTTTTTTTTATTAATAATTCGAAAAACTCCGTCCTGATCGAAAAGAAACTCTATAATCACTTGTGAAATAACGACGCAAAAGTTTATGTGGAATTTCGTGAGGATAGTATCATGAGAAGATTTTCAAAAAATTATTTATATCTTCTCGTATTGAATAATTTACTCATTCAACCACTTTTGAGCAGTTAATAGTATCTGTAAACAAACAACGTGAGTTATAATAACTCACTACTATAACTCTCTGGCTCTGTGCTTCTGAACAAGCCGATTGGCCGAAAGGGAACAGTCCATTATTGGTATTGAGGGAAGGTCACTAGAATAATTTTGACGTTTTATCAAATAAAGTTGATAATTATTTTTGTGAATGTTTTGCTGAAAAAGATGAATTCAGATAGTGAAGATAAATTATTATGTACACCTTCAGAAATAAGACAATCAGCCATTGTTACCATACAGAATTTATTGCCCGAAAAATTCCAAAACAAATATAAAGGTGTATACATTAATTTTCAAGATTGGTGTAGCAGTAAGAATAGCAAGTCATCGTTTACAGAGAATATTCTTTTGGCATATTTTAGTGAACTTAGAACTAAATATACAGCATCGCCCCCATGACTTTCTACACCATGCTAAGAAGCACAATCAACTCAAATAATGCGTTGTTATAGGTAACGATTGAGATTTGTAAATGAAGTTCTTTCTCTGTACTTGTATCTTAGTATTTATTGTTGAAGTCGTAAATAAAGTATAGTATTCAATTTGCGGTAATGGTCATAATTCACTTGATGAACTTCATCTGCGTGAGTTATGACCTTCATTACCGCTCGTTAAATAATATACTATTATAGTCATATTTCCATATGGCCAGTTCATTCTGCCCAGTAAAACAGATTTTAAGGAAAAATAGAAATGCATATCAACACTTGAGAATAGAAGAAAGTGGGAATTTTGCAAAGATTTCCCAGTCTGACGATATGCTGCGTTCTAGGTTTCGAATTATTTCTCAATCTTCCATCTGACATAACACGGTACTACTGTTAGATCAATTTTCAAGAAATTATTATTTGCCAGGATCACCTACGACCCTTAAGCGAGCCTTACACGGTCAATATTATTGAAGCAATATTATTGAAAATATATGTGAATAAAACGGTAGTGCCAGTTTCAATTGTGCAGTCAAGGAGGATGGATCTAGCGTTTCTAATCGCATCTGCTTTGGTTCTCAAGAAGGGGAAAAAAGTAGAGAAAGAGAAGTGTGGATGAAAAACTGGTAAAATAGACGCCCCCGCGTTTTCGAGAAAAAAAAACCGGCTTTCCGACGGTACCCGAAACGTCCCTAAATTCGAATTCCAAACGTACGAAAATAACGTACGGAAAAGGTCGAAAAACCCGAAAAGTTGCTGCCAAACTTTTCATAAGAATATAAAACCGCAACATCTTGGGCTCCGCCGAGGGTCGAATTTCCAGCTCGAAGGACGTAAGGTCTCAATTAACTATGTGACGTATCCTACTTTTCTAACGTTTTCGCAAGAACTCGATTTGAAAAAGGCCAATTTTGACACCTGAAGATGGTTCGAAGGGTCTTGACTTTTTTTTTACATCATCTGTCGTAGCATTAGAAAATTTCTGTTGGTGAAAATGAAGGTTTTTTATCTTGTGAACACTTGTTTCGCTTCTTTTCACTATCAGTTTCCATCTCAAAAAGCGTGAAAATACCAAAATAAGGGACTTCAATAAAAACAAAACGAATTTTATCTCTTTCAATATTATTGCCATCAATATTATTGTGTCAATATCCTCCTTACACGTTCAATAAAATGAACAATATCGATATTGCTTCAATAATATTGACCGTGTGAGGCTCTCTTGAAGGGGTGAATTGAAACACCAATAAAAAGTTTTTCTGATATATTCAATAATTTTCGATCATTCCAAATTTTGAAGTTGATAAAAATCAGATGGCAGTATTTTTGGTAATGAAAATGAACACTGATGTCGTTTTGGTACATAAAAACAAGCCTCCAAAAGCTCCTGATTTCACGAAAATGCTCTTCAATTTTCTTTGTTTATATGATTTTCAAAATCACAGGCATATTATTCCTCACCTGGCAATGCTCAAATACTTCTTTACCTCGATTCTTCTACCAGAAATCTGTGGAATAACAATTTCGAACACAAAAACAACATCCTGAAGAATACTCAAAATATTCCTCAATGATTCATCGGCCATCCCTTCCTTGACCAACCATCAAATTCCATTGATCCATCCCAAATCCTCCGATTCCAATCTCTTACATCTTGTCCGCCCCCAAATTACCTCTTGTTATTAACGCCTATAGACACTAGATCGCACCACCTGAGCCTCCCCTATCTCCTCTCTCGAACGCCGTCCAGGAAGGATTACAAGGGTGCCAGAAAGGACGCGTTCCGAAGTGACCCGACATCGGATCCAATAAGAAGGTAATCCTACAGGAGTCTAGCCTTCCGATCGGGACTTCGGAGGACCTTACGCGGTAAAGGAGACGACCAGAGAGTGTCCGATAATATATTAGGTCGAATTGGCCACCTGGAGGGTTTAGGGGGTGGGGATTAGTTGGTCTAGATTAAGTAATTGATGGCTAATCGGTTGTTGTTCGGTATTAGTAGGAGGATGGTGAAGGCATTAGGTGGGATGGTTTTATTAGTTCGATGTTATCATCTTTGATCACTTCCGTGTGAGAGGGTTGTGGGAGAAATGATGTCCATTTTTCGAAATTTACCCCAATTCATCAAAGATATCTATTTTGATCCGGGAAGATTAATTCGTAAGATTTATTACTGAAAGTATTAAGATTTAAAGGTCGCAAATGGTTTGCGACCCACCTCAGATGAACTTTCCCGACTTTCAATTACTGCTCGTATGCGAGTCCCCGACTCAAAACAACTAACTCTATCGAGTTCTCTACTTCCGAAAAACTAACTCTCCCGAGTTCTCTACTTCCCTACAACTAACCCTTGGTCCCAGACCGATAACAACTGACTCTTCCTGAGCCCCCACAACTCGCGAACAACCCATCATCGGTCCCCGACCGGCCACCACTGCCCCTCACACTTTCAGAGTGGTAAACTTCTTCCCCCTTCAAAAATCCTAATTCCTGAGTTGACATTTTTAGTAGTGCTTCTCACTTCCATTGCTTGGGGACACCCACGCTCTCAAATTCTTTGTCCGAAATTTCCTCATGGTCAACCTACGTTGCGTCTTTTCTTCTCATCGAGGACTCCTTCAATACAATGTTTATTTGTCGTCTACCTCCGTTTGTCAAAACTTAGCTCCGTTTGAAGCCAGAGCTTTCCTTATCTATGGTTTACGTATCAAATCACACTCACACAGCTCCAAAATCAACGACATCCGTTGATTATACAAAGTAATACAATGTATGCCCTACTTCGAATATACAGACTCATTTCCGAGGATGTAACCGAATTTGAAATTTAATATTCATATTCCCAAATAGTTCACTTTCTTTATTTCCCATCCCTGCCACGTTGATGAAATTAAAAAAATGAGAGATCAACCCTTTGTTTCATGCAGGATTCTTTGAAGGACCCTTTGACGGATTGCCCTATCGCATGATGCGAGGACAAATGGGCATTCAAGAAAAGATTTCCAACGTTTAAAGAATCGAGGATCAGGCGAAAATCAACCTGATTTCAGGACACGCACGTTACCAATTAAGAAGAAAATCATTAATTCCACCATTAATATGGCATAGTCACTATTTCCTCATGAGATTTCTTTCGATTAAAAGGATTAATTGTCGGTTGTTAAATGCGGATCGTTCCGATCGGGGTTGATGATAAGTGGAATTGTAAAATCGATATTTTTCAAGTGAAAGGAAGTATTATTATGTGTTTCGCTTATAGTAAGAGTCTGCCAAATATCGAATTTTTCTTCACATAAATAACATAAATTCAAGAGGTGGTGATGAAACTAGGACAACCCGTATATTCACCCCAAATTCCCATCAAAAATTTCAAAGAGCAAGTGCTTCACCAACACCAGTCGAATTCAACCCGAATAATAAATATCCAGCAGTATTGAAAGATCCACCCCTATTTACCAATGAAAGAAAATGAAAGGACGACACTCGAAGAAATCTCCTCTTTGCCGATCCTCAAACGGAATCACTGAAGTCAATCCAGAAAACCTTAAAAATCCGAAGTAATAAAGTCTTCTGTGTAAACAGGGGTTATTTGAGAGCATCGAGTAACCAATATTTTAATTAAGATCTTCCAGAAGAAAGGGGAGAATTGGGCCTTGACGATTTCGTCACAACTTTTTGTATTATCAGCCGTGAAGAAGTGTCGATTTGAAAGAGATTTTCATGCTTGAATGGGAAGGGTAGCACTCGCCCCTTTCTTTCGGTTATTTACGGGGAACGTCTTTCGGTATATTGGCGAAATCAGGTTGGTTAATACATATAGCACTTGAAGTTGTTGATTATTTTGTGTTTAATTATTTATTAGAGGTGTTACAATATTTTTTTCTCGGATCGTGGGAAAAGTGATACTATTTTGACCTGTTTTCTATGCGCAATGCTCAACATTCCAGAATAGTGAGCAGTTGCTAAGCAATTAGAAAATAACGGTGCGGTAATATTCTTACCGCACTGCTGTAGCGTGCGGTAATTTTACAAATGGATTATTACAATAAAATGAAGCAAACTACATTCTCAGAAAAGAATACACTGTTGTTTTCTCTGCAAAAATCCATGAAGCGTTGGTACGCAAGTTCATACTTCTCTCTGGATTTCGCCGGAAGTAAATTAAGTGAAGCCGCGTTCGCGGCTTCTACTAGTTCAGGAGGCGTGCAAGGTAACAAATAATCACTATCAGTGTTCATGTTTATTAATTCTTTTTTAATTCCCTATAAAATACAACGAATCAAACAAAACCGGTTTGGAAATCATTCTACTTTTGTCATAACAAAGTAATTTCCATGGTTACCACTTCTATATTTCAATATGAACATAGAGAGCTATTTAAACTTACTTGATCACATCTTGAATTAAATATTTCTTAATAATTTTTTTATATGTAAATCAACGATCGAAGAAAAAATAGTATGTATAATTCGTGGAAAAATAATATTCCGAAACTCCTGTGTTACCAGACTCGTCGCTACGCTCCTCGTCTGGTAATTATCACAGTCGTTTGGGAATATTATGCTCTTCTCACTTATTATACAGTGTACTATATTAGCACAGACCTTTCTGAAAACATTTTTTTTTCGATAAAGTTTGGTGTTTTTCGCTAGAAGAAACGAGGAAAATAACGAAATTCCAGAAGGCTCATTCCATCTCAAATAAACTATATCGACCGAAATTTGATGTGATGGAAAAAAAAAACAGAAAACCTACCACTTCGCAGCGCTCTCGATTCAATGAGGTGTGAATCCGATAAATACATAACAAATGAACATCGGAGGCGGCTGAACTGCCAATGAATAACATTATCTCGCAACATTTACTTGAGTGATAGGTGCAGTTAAGTGAATGACTTCTATAAGCTGTAGATGTATCCGAAAGGAGAAGTGGAATCGGTGGTCCTATTCTCTTATATTTCTGTTTTTTGTGGTTTACGGGAATGAGTATTCGAGAATATGCGAATTGAACTATCAACAACAATGAGTGAATACATGTATATCTGATGAAAATTCATAAACTTAGCTCACTCATAATTTGTATTTTCACAACAATTACTCCTTTCTCCATATCCTGTCTGAATAAATCGGGAATTATATAGGTGTTTTCAAATTCGACGTGAACCTTGGAGGACGTGTTAGTATGACTCATTTGCTGTCGTTTGAGCCATATTTATTGAAAACCAAAAATCAACAGTTTACGAGTTATTCGAGTTCTTGTGATTTTCAGTAGAATTCACTCCTCTTTTCATTTTTCTTCAATTTTTTCTGAGTTGACGAAATTTGATTATAATTTCATATTATTTTCATTATAAAAGGATATGATATATATTAAAAAAGCAAAACTATCCTGTATTAGATGATGAAGAAGAACTAGTAGTAATTTGAAAGTTGGTATATGAAGAAAATAAAAATCAATTTCCAATATAAATTTGCCTGCAACTTTCGAATTCCTCAAGTTATGTATAAAAAAATTTCCTTCTTTATTCCCTTAAAAAGTTTCCGTTTGAATGCCGGCACTAATTTCGTTTCAGCAGGTTTTTGAGCGCTCGTACTACTTACACGAGGGCTATATCATTTCGTCACGATGTCTGTTTTTTTCGAATTTTGAGCCGAAAATGGTCTCAATCGACTATGTTCGACTCACTGATGACAAATCCGTCGGAAAATTCGAGTCTGTCCGTCCGTCCGTCCGTCCGGCCGGCCGTAAGCACGATAACTCTCGAACGGATCAACCTAGAGACTTGAAATTTTCAGTGTAGGTTCAGATCCAAATGCCTCGGTTAACTTCGTTGATGGGCAGAATTCCACTAGGGGTTCCGTAAATATGGCCGTTCAAAATTTTGTTCTCCTGATTACTTCGAAAATACAGATTCGATCGAGTTGAAACTTTGCACTCAAATGAAGAATGAGGTGTTCAAGCTACATGTGAAATTTTGTCCAGATCGCATGACCAGAACCATAGAAACAATAGAAAATTGTAACTTTTGAACGGAAACGTCTAGGGACTTGAAATTTTCAGGATAGGTGAGGTTCTGGAATGTCGTGATGACGTTCATCTATGAGCAAAATTATTTTAGGGGTTCCGTAAATATGGTCGTTTGAAATTTAGTTTTTTTGATCATTTCAAAACTACAGATTCGATCGTCACGAAATTTTGTATTTAAATGGAAAATGATATATTCAAGCTACATTTCTCCAGATCACATGACCAGAACCATAGAAACCATAGAAAATTGTTACTTCTGAACGGAAAGGCATAGGAACTTGAAATTTTCAGGGTGGGTTTGGATCGCGAATATCGCGGTCACGTTCATCAATGAGCAAAATTAGACTAGGGGTTCCGTAAATATGGCCGTTCAAAATATTTTGTTCCTGATAGTTTCGAAACTAATGATCGGATTGGAATGAAGTTTTGCACCTAGCTGAGGAATAATGTTTTCAAACTACGTGCAAAATTTTGTCCAGATCGCATCACCAAGACCATAGATACCGTAGAAAATTCTAGCGAATTATCGAAAAAAAAATTGATCAGCTGAAGCACTGATAGGAAGTCTGGAGTTTCGCCTAAGTTTCAGAATTTTTTTGACAGCTGTCGAAAATTCCTTCAATTGATTTCTAAAACTGGAAAATGCGAATCTACCTACAAGATGCATGTACGAGCGCTCAAAAGCTCCTGCCTTCACGGCAGTGCTTTTCGTTTTTTTTTTTATGAACAACCTTTTGAATGTCCGGCATAAAATATAGTGATTTAGCGTTAAGGTTTGGATGGGAGGAATAGCTAATCTCTCGATAGGTCCTCACTTTGTACCTGATACCGTAAACGGAGAAAATTATGGAGAATTTCTGAGAACAAATATGGACAGGTTTTTGGACCCTTGATTGACAGGCGAGAAATCATTTTCCAACAGGATGAGTATCCCGCACACTATAGGCTTAACATTCGTATGTTCTAGAACGAATTGTTTCCTAAAGGGTGGATAGGTAGGGGAGGAGCTATTTCGTGGCCAGCGAGAAGTCCGGATTTAACACCGTTAGATTTTCATGTTTGGGGCAGTTTTAAAGAAATTGTATTTGAAAGGGAAGTACAAACACGTGCACAACTTGAGGAGAGAATAGACGGACCAGCGAGAAGATGGAGAGTTAATTTCAGGACTGAAGAAATTAGAAAGAGGGCACGTTCTTCTATAGAGAATGGTGGAGGACATTTTGAACATAATTTATGAATGAATTTTCTAATGAAATTTTGTGTTTTGTTTACAGAAATTGTTCGAAATGGCCACCATTCGTTTGTTATGCACACAGCGTAATAACGAATGGTACCATGCAGCATCTATAAAGCTTGCTACACACACGCATTCCGGTCGACCAACTCGGCTTAAACAGACTAAATTGAGAGACTTGCATGAGCGTGTGTAGCGAAAGTTTGAGCTATAAGTTGGGCTTGTAGGTATTCTGACAAAGCCGATTGCGTACAGTCTTCAAAGCCGAC
Organism: Aphidecta obliterata; assembly: GCA_963966015.1. Classification (NCBI taxonomy): domain Eukaryota; kingdom Metazoa; phylum Arthropoda; class Insecta; order Coleoptera; family Coccinellidae; genus Aphidecta; species Aphidecta obliterata. Next base: position 11,127,710 of record OZ014434.1, on the reverse strand, counting down.
TTTGCTTGACATGCCAAGTTGGCCGACTTGCATGCGTGTGTTTAGCTGGCTTATATCAGTTTGCTCACGAATAATATCACAAGCATTTTTCAACCCTTAGGTCTTCCGCACTATTCACCTCGCCGTCACTATACACTTATGTTTTCAAATGACCCCAGAAGAAAAATTACAGGGATTGAGATCCGGCTATTGTTAAATGTTGGTTATTGAAAAGCCACAGCTGAAACTTTTGGTTATTCCTCAACTGTTTCTCGCTCCTTGATTTATGTCATTTGAGATGTTACAGACCTTCCAACATGTGCTCCAATGGATTCATTCGAACAACCTCGGCCCGGTTGATTATTTTATACAGGGTGTCCGGGAAAATGTGAGAAATCTCTCGGATTCAGATAAAACATAAAAGAATAAGATGACAAGTTCCTATAATTTTTTTCCCTAGCGGCCTCCCTACAGAGATAAAGCCTCCTAAATGACGCCACCGGAAAGTCATTTTACTGGAATAAATTTTAAAATACTTGATATAACTCAATGAAAATTTGATATGATAAGCAATAGTAAGGACCTCTTAAAATACTGCCCTTAAATTTGAATTAGCTTGTTTAGTTTACCAGGGGCGGACTAGGTTTTACGTTTTAATGCTTACATTTCTAACACCCTGTATGATAAGGAGCTAACAAAAACAAATTTGGATACCTTGAACATTAAGCTAAAGAAAAGGTACTCTCGTTCATTGTCGATAAAATGAACCGTTTTCGAAAAAAAAATAATAAAAGAAATAAATTTCTTATTTCTATTGAAAAGAACCATTACCTAATTCTAATTTTTTTTTGTCTGCAACAAAATGTGATACAAAAGTTATTCAAGGAACAAAAAAGTTTCAGTTCACTTTATTGAATCCGACAAAATTAGAAAGATTCTCATCAATGCAGTTTGGCCCAGAAAGGCACCCCAACAAAAATACATACATTTCATTGTGATGTGATAAGAAACAAATTTCATCGGATTCAATAACATAAACTGAAACTTTTTTGTTCCTTGAATAACTTTCGTATCACAGTTTGTTGCAGACAAAAAAAAATAGAATTCATGTTTCTTTTTAACAGAAATAAAAATGTCACTTCTTTTATTATTTTGTTTTTCGAAAACGGTTCATTTTATCGACAATGAACAAGAGTACCTTTTTTTTAGTTTAATGTTCAAGGTATCCAAATTTGTTTTTTTAACTCCTTATCATACAGGGTGTCAAAAATGTAAGCATTAAAATGTGCCACCTAGACCGCCCCTGGTAAACTAAACGAGCTAATTTAAATTTAAGGGCAGTATTTTAAGAGGTCCTCACAAGTGTTTATCATATCAAATTTTCATTAAATTATATTAAGTAGTTTAAAATTTATTCCAGTAAAATGACTTTCCAGTGGCGTCATTTAGGAGAAGGTCGTATCTCCGTAAGGGGGGGGGGGGTCGCTAGGAAAAAAAATTATGGAAACTTGTCATCTCACTTTTTGAGCGCTCGTACTACTCACACGAGGGCTATATCATTTCGTCACGATGTCTGTATTTTTCGAATTTTGAGCCGAAAATGGTCTCAATCGACTATGTTCGACTCACTGATGACGAATCCGTCGGAAAATTCGAGTCTGTCCGTCCGTCCGTCCGTATACACGATAACTCTCGAACGGAATGTCCTAGAAACTTGAAATTTTCAGGGTAGGTTCGAATCTCGAATGCCGAGGTTAAGTTCGTTATTGGGCAAAATCCGCCTGAGGGTTCCGTAAATATGGCCGCTAGAAATTTTGTTTTCCTGATTACTTTGAAACTACAGATTCGATCGAGATGAAATTTCGTACTCTAATGGAAAATGAGGAGTTCAAGCTACATGCAAAATTTTGTTCAGCTCGCATTCCCAGAACCATAGAAACCATAGAAAATTGTAACTTTTTAACGGAAACGCCTAGGGACTTGAAATTTTCAGGATAGGTGTGCATTTCGATTTTCGTGATCACTTTCATCTATGAGCAAAATTATACTAGGGGTTCCGTAAATAAGGTCGTTTGAAATTTAGTTTTCTTGATAATTTCAAAACTACAGATTCGATCGTGACGAAATTTTGTATACTAATGGAGAATGATATATTCAAGCTACATTTTTCTAGATCGCATGACCAGAACCATAGAAACCATAGAAAATCATAACTTTCGAACGGAAAGGCCAAGGGACTTGAAATTTTCAGGATAGGTGTAGATCTGAAATGTGGCGTTCACGTTCATCAATGAGCAGAATTATACTAGCGGTTTCGTAAATACGGTCGTTTGAAATTTCGTTTTCTCGATAATTTCGAAACTACGGATTCGATCGAGATTTTGTATTTTAAACAAGAATTACATATTAAAGCAATATTTTGTCCAGATCGCATGACCAGAACCATAGAAACCATAAAAAATTATAACTTCCGAAGGAAAAGGCCTAGGAACTTGAAATTTTCAGGGTGGGTTTGGATCGCGAATTTCATGGTCACGTTCATCAATGAGCAAAATTAGACAAGGGCTTCCATAAATATGGCCGTTCAAAATATTCTGTTCCTGATAATTTCGAAACTACCGATTTGATTGGAATGAAATTTTGCACCTAGCTGAGGAATAATGTAGTCAAACTACGTGCGGAATTTTATCCAGATCGCATTACCAAGACCATAGATACCGTAGAAAATTTTAGCGAATTATCGAAAAAAATTGGTCACCTAAAGCACTGACTTGAAGTCTGGATAATCGCCTTAGTTTGAAAATTTGTTCGACAGCTGTCAAAAATTTTCTCAATTGGTTTCCAAAACTGGAAAATGCGAATCTACCTACAAGGTGGATGTACGAACGCTCAAAAGCTCCTGCCTTCACGGCAGTGCTTTTCGTAATTTTTATGTTTTATCTGAATCCGAGAGATTTCCCACATTTTCCCGGACACCCTGTATAAACGATTTTTGGTATATTGATTTATTTTGATGAGTTCTATTGGTTGTCAGAAAAAACCTCACCTTTGAAAACACCCTGTATATCCTGTCAGTTTTTGGTATTCAAATTTTCAGATTGAATAGCTTGGAAGAATTTCATGCTCATCTCATATGTGACCTGATAATAACCTTCGTGTACAGTCCACCAAATAAATGCAATATTTATGGATCTAGGTCGGCTAATTTCCTGTGAGAAATCATTCATCGGTAATTTCGGGATAATACAGTTATCCTCGCGAAATAAAATGTCGATCTAGCTGCGATATAGGAATTTTAGTATATTGAGAGATTCCTGGGTGATTATTCAGCAAATATACCTTCATTGAGTCTCATTTCATCTCGCATCAATCCATCATACCAGATACATTTGAGACAGTTCCCTGGACTTGAAGATGCCTGGCACATGCGACTGATTGGAAAATTCCTGAAATATCTCTCCTATCATCACCAGATATTTATTATCCATCTTTCTCAAAACTATCTCAATATGTTTTTTTGTCGCAACAAACTGTATAGTCATGGAAGGATGTTCGGTATCCTCAGGAAAATAAGTTTATGATCCAGTCCAACCAGCTACAATCTACAATGTTTGTTACTTTGTCTGCTAATCAGAACCGAACGAACGAATCGAGGCTCGTATAATTATTATCAATTTAGCAACCATATGGACCAATTTCCCGCACATCCGCCACAACAGACGGACGGAATGCAAGTTTTATCGATATTCTCAATCTTAACCCGGCATTTATATAGTAAATAACTCAATTCAGCGCTTAATTCAGAGGAATACGACATTCGTCGTTCTAATTAGGCCCTTTAAATGTTATTTTCGTTTTCTTTTTATACCATATTTCCTTTTATTTCGCCCGTAGCTAATAAACCGCATTTCTGCGAGCGGCAAGATCAAAGCCAAGTCGTACTTGTTCCGATTTGATATTTCAACACGTTTAATGCCTTGGTTAGTTCTGCGTTGACGTTGAGTTTTTATCGATTACGAAATTGTGGGTTGGTATTCCTCAGTGGGTTTCAGGAATGCAAATTGAATTGTTTCTTTTCGTTTTTCTATGGAAGCTGGTGCATAAGATCAAAACGTCTGTGAATGAAGGAAATTTTGTATTTGTTTTTGATTTAACGATTATTGCTTTTATTCAAGAATTATTTTGGTTACAGCAGAGAACAACCTAGAGGTCGGTGCGAGTGGGTGTGCAATAGCTTGGAAATTTCCGGTAAGTGGCTTATGGTAATAATTGGAACTGTGTTACATTTATTCAAATGAGGAAGGAATCGGTCATACTCATACTCAAGATACATAAATTTGATGTAGAAACCTCAATTCAAACGAAGCATGGTGGTAACTCTACTGTATTTCACGTTCTGGTGCCAGTGAAACGGAAGTAAGTGTTTATCCACCTATTTTTGCTCGCAGTGACGCGCATTTTCTCAGATACCCGAGTGCAACGAAAAGTTGTTGTTGAAATCCCTATCAGCCTCTTTATATGATAGTTCGAAATTGAAACAGGGTGTGGACCTATGCCTGGCCGTGAAACACATAAATTATAATGTGGAAGTAACCTTGGTCCTACATGAAATTTTCAAAAGGTTTCATCTTGAACATGTGAATTTTTTCAAAGGTATAAGTTATAGCTCAACTGAAAGTCTTCTAATTATAATTTATATCACTAACAGTGTAAGCCTACTCTCTGAAATGCAGTCCTCTCCAATGAAAGTTCTCGACGATGTTCAAGGCGCACAGAAAATAGCACTGTCCCTAGTGCTAGGTCTCAGAATAAAAAAAAGATTCACAGAGTAGGATATTGAATGAAACAATAAGAACATCTCAAATTACCCCATGGTTAGTCATCAGTAAACAAATCAGAGAAGGAAAGAAATTAGAAACTATCGAGGAAATAAAAAACAAGCAAGAAAACCATAGAAACATTGAAAGGAGACGAAAACGAAAAGATGAGAAGGATAGTGAAGATACCAATTATAACGACTGACGAAGGCGTACCTTCTGCAAAGATGCGAAAAGACGAAGCGAAAGAAAGGCAGGCTATTCCAAATGAATAACAGAAGAAAAATGTCGAAGGGGAGTAAATTCCAGTCTTTATTCAACTAAGATAAATGTTGCATCGTTCGGAGATGGAGGAGAAGAAGATAAAGATAATCAAAACAATGTTAATACCAAGCAGGTATGCAGGTATCACCTGGTGAAATGTTGAAAGTAACAAAAAAAAAGATTCCCAGAGTAGGACATTGAACGAAACAATAAGAACATCTTAAAGTGCCCCAGTAAACAAATCAGAGAAGGAAAGAAAATAGAAACTATCGAGGAAATAAAAGACAAGCAAGAAAACCGTAGAAACATTGAAAGGACACGAAAACGAAAAGATGAGAAGGATAGTGAAGATATAATTATAACGACTGATGAAGGCGTACCTTCTGCAAAGATGCGAAAAGACGAAGCGAAAGAGAGGCAGGTTATTCCAAATGAATAACAGAAGAAAAATGTCGAAGGGGAGTAAATTTCAGTCTTTATTCAACTAAAATAAATGTTGCATCGTTCGGAGATGGAGGAGAAGAAGATAAAGATAATCAAAACAATGTTAATACCAAGCAGGTATGCAGGTATCACCTGGTGAAATGTTGAAAGTAACAAAAAAAAAGATTCCCAGAGTAGGACATTGAACGAAACAATAAGAACATCTTGAAGTGCCCCAGTAAACAAATCAGAGAAGGAAAGAAAATAGAAACTATCGAGGAAATAAAAGACAAGCAAGAAAACCGTAGAAACATTGAAAGGACACGAAAACGAAAAGATGAGAAGGATAGAGAAGATATAATTATAACGACTGATGAAGGCGTACCTTCTGCAAAGATGCGAAAAGACGAAGCGAAAGAGAGGCAGGTTATTCCAAATGAATAACAGAAGTAAAATGTCGAAGTGGAGTGAATTCCAGTCCTTATTCAACTAAGATAAATGTTGCATCGTTCGGAGATGGAGGAGAAGAAGATAAAGATAATCGAAACAATGTTAATACCAAGCAGGTATGCAGGTATCACCTGGTGAAATGTTGAAATCAACAAGAAAATATTCACAGAGTAAGACATTAAACAAAACAATAAAAACATCTCAAAATGCCTAATGATCGTCATCAGTAAAAAAATCAGGGAAAGAAAGAAAATAGAAACAATCGAGGAAATAAAAGAAGAGCAAAAAAACCAAAGAAACATTGAAAGGACACGAAAACGAAAAGATGAGAAGGATAGTGAAGATACAATTTTGACGACTGACGAAGGCGTACCTTCTGCAAAGATGCCCAAAGACGAAGCGAAAGAGAGGCAGGTTATTCCAAATGAATAACAGAAGTAAAATGTCGAAGGGGAGTAAATTCCAGTCCTTATTCAACTAAGATAAATGTTGCATCGTTCGGAGATGGAGGAGAAGAAGATAAAGATAATCAAAACAATGTTAATACCAAGCAGGTATGCAGGTATCACCTGGTGAAATGTTGAAATTAACAAGAAAATATTCACAGAGTAGGACATTGAACCAAACAATAAGAACATGTCAAAATGCCCAATGGTCGTCATCAATAAACAAATCAGGGAAGGAAAGAAAATAGAAACAATCGAGGAAATAAAAGACGAGCAAGAAAACCAAAGAAACATTGAAAGGGCACGAAAACGAAAAGATGAGAGGGATAGTGAAGATACAATTATAACGACTGACGAAGGCGTACCTTCTGCAAAGATGCGCAAAGACGAAGCGAAAGAGAGGCAGGTTATTCCAAATGAATAACAGAAGTAAAATGTCGAAGGGGAGTAAATTCAAGTCCTTATTCAACTAAGATAAATGTTGCATCGTTCGGAGATGGAGGAGAAGAAGATAAAGATAATCAAAACAATGTTAATACCAAGCAGGTATGCAGGTATCACCTGGTGAAATGTTGAAATTAACAAGAAAATATTCACAGAGTAGGACATTAAACAAAACAATAAGAACATCTCAAAATGCCCAATGGTCGTCATCAGTAAACAAATCAGGGAAGGAAAGAAAATAGAAACAATCGAGGAAATAAAAGACAAGCAACAAAACCAAAGAAACATTGAAAGGGCACGAAAACGAAAAGATGAGAGGGATAGTGAAGATACAATTATAACGACTGACGAAGGCGTACCTTCTGCAAAGATGCGCCAAGACGAAGCGAAAGAGAGGCAGGTTATTCCAAATGAATAACAGAAGTAAAATGTCGAAGGGGAGTAAATTCCTGTCCTTATTCAACTGAGATAAATGTTGCATCGTTCGGAGATGGAGGAGAAGAAGATGAAGATAATCAAAACAATGTTAATACCAAGCAGGTATGCAGGTATCACCTGGTGAAATGTTGAAATCAACAAGAAAATATTCACAGAGTAGGACATTAAACAGAACAATAAGAACATCCCAAAATGCCCAATGGTCGTCATCAGTAAACAAATCAGGGAAGGAAAGAAAATAGAAACAATCGAGGAAATAAAAGACGAGCAAGAAAACCAAAGAAACATTGAAAGGGCACGAAAACGAAAAGATGAGAAGGATAGTGAAGATACAATTATAACGACTGACGAAGGCGTACCTTCTGCAAAGATGCGCAAAGACGAAGCGAAAGAGAGGCAGGTTATTCCAAATGAATAACAGAAGTAAAATGTCGAAGGGGAGTAAATTCCTGTCCTTATTCAACTAAGATAAATGTTGCATCGTTCGGAGATGGAGGAGAAGAAGATAAAGATAATCAAAACAATGTTAATACCAAGCAGGTATGCAGGTATCACCTGGTGAAATGTTGAAATTAACAAGAAAATATTCACAGAGTAGGACATCAAACAAAACAATAAAAACATCTCAAAATGCCCAATGGTCGTCATCAGTAAACAAATCAGGGAAGGAAAGAAAATAGAAACAATCAAGGAAATAAAAGACAAGCAAAAAAACCAAAGAAACATTGAAAGGACACGAAAACGAAAAGATGAGAAGGATAGTGAAGATACAATTATAACGACTGACGAAGACGTACCTTCTGCAAAGATGCGCAAACACGAAGCGAAAGAGAGGCAGGTTATTCAAAATAAATAACAGAAGTAAAATGTCGAAGGGGAGTAAATTCCAGTCCTTATTCAACTAAGATAAATGTTGCATCGTTCGGAGATGGAGGAGAAGAAGACAAAGATAATCAAAACAATGTTAATACCAAGCAGGTATGCAGGTATCACCTGGTGAAATGTCGAAAGTATAAAAAAAAAGATTCACAGAGAAGAACATTTAACAAAACAATAAGAACATCTTAGAGTGCCCTTGGTACGTACTACGTAATCAGTAAAAAGAACAGAAAAGACTTGAAAAAAATTTATAGGAAACAAAGGACAAACGAACGGAAAAGACGAGAAAACAATAGAAACATTGAAAGGACACGATAACGAATAGATGAGTAGGATAGTGAAGTTACCGATTATAACGACTGACAAGAGGGCGAAGATGCGAAAAGACGAAGCGAAAGAGAGGAAGATCATTTTGAATAAATAACAGAAGATAAATGGCAAAGGGAGTAAATTCCAGTCCTTATTCAACAGAGATAAATGTTGCAACGTTCGGAGATGATGGAGTCTAAGGCAGTAGCTTCTGTCTGTCTATGCCTTACTGACGAGTCCAACCAATAGCTCCGGGACACATCCGTTTTTTTTATCGAAGAGCGCAACATCTACGAGAATAACAATTTCAACGAATTTAACCTATAATAATTATTTCTTAGATACAAAAGCGTGATAGAATACAACAATTTCTATAGAATTCTATTTTAGTAGTTCATCTTTTTTGAAGTTTTATTGTACCTTTAGACTAAAAGGCTACTTCCACAAAGATTTCGATTGGAAAACTCGCCGACTTCTCACTCAGTTCGAAAGGGCAACTGTATAACAATTTTCTCTATTCCTCGTATTGAAAAAAACGAGGAACAAAAAGTTGTTTCCGCCCGGGATCGAACCGGGGACCTTCCGCGTGTTAGGCGGATGTGATAACCACTACACCACGGAAACATTGCTGATAAAGAAAACATGGCAGCGCACAGATAAATGTTATTGTTATTACTATAGTAGAGAATCTCAATGGAAAAACTGAAATTATTATGGGCTTTCAATTTCTGTAACTTGTTCTTCTAGGTCGATTTCGAAAGCAATGTTTTCAGTTGAATATGTACCTCATGGCAGTTAATCGAGTTTCCAAAAAACCGAATGCTCCGAACTTTCAGTGTATCCCCCGTACACACACAATCTGTCCGGAAAAGTTGGGGGTATCGAAAAGAAGCGATAAAACATCCACTTTTCATCCCTCTATCGAAGGATACGCAATAAGTGGTCGACTAATCGTTTTTGAAACTTTCATCTTTCGAGAGGGTGAATTTTTTATGTAAAAAAGCGTCCGGGGCCTCAAAGAAGCGTGTAATTGATACAAGATATCTTCATTTTACTTTCAAAGTAATATCGGGAATATTGCACTTTCAATTTTCGGCATTAATTCCGGAACTTTGAGTGGTTTCGACGAATTCTTTGCATATTGAATATCTAATTTCGGATTTCTTCGCGGGATTCAGATTACGGGAGGATTTTTTCCAGTGAAAATCATCTCGACAGGGGGATATTCGGAGGAGTGATGAGCGAGGAGATCTTTCGGTCCACAGGAGTTGCGGAGAGTTTCGATTATTTCCGAAGCATGTATATCGAGAGGAAAATTTTCTGGTGCGGCGCAGAATAATGAGATAGTTGACATCGAAGTACCTACTCGATGGGAACCGAATAGTCCTAGAAAATCCGAATTTTGATAGTTACATAAATGTTTGTACACTATTAAAGGTGTTTATCTACTCCTATTGGATTATATATTCATTATTTATATTTATATTTTTTTTGAGCAATTAATAGTATCTGGAAACAAAAACGTGAGTTACAATAACTCACTACCTACCTATAACTCCCTGGCTCTGTGCTTCGGAAAAAGCCGATTGGCCGAAAGGGAACAGTCCATTATTGGTATTGAGGAGAGTTATATCACTCGAATAATTTTGACGTTTTCTCAAATTAAGTTGATACCTAATTATTATTGTGAATGTTTTGCTGAAAAAGGTGGATTCAGATAGTGGAGATGAGTTATTATGTACAGCTTCAGGAATAAGACAATCAGCCAATGTTACCATACAGAATTTATTGACCGAAAAATCCCAAACCAAAATAAAGGTTCATACAACAATTTTCCAGGTTGGTGAAGCAGTAAGAATATTAAGTCATCATTTACAGAGATTGTTCTTTTGGCATATTTTATTGAACTGAGCACTTAATATAAAGCATCGCCCCTGTGGACTTTCTACTTCATGCTAAAAAGCACAATCAATATAAATAATGCATTGTTATAGGTAACCATTAAGATTTATAAATGAAGTTCTTTCTTTGTATTTTTATCTTATTATTCATTCTTATAGTCGTAGATAAAGTGTAGTATTCAACTTGCGGTATTGCTCATAACTCACTTGATGAATTACAGAACTTGCCTTCGGCTCGCGCTGCAAACTTCATCTGCGTGAGTTATGACCTGCATTACCGCTCGTTAAATAATATACTATTTTTTTTTGGTTACCAACTCTGAGTCGGCAACACTGCTTTATTTGACAACCCATGGTTTGACATTTGACGCTTGCAGATTGTTGATATATTTCATCAAAATAAGGGTTTTGTTGGTCACACGTATCGTCCACTTCGTCCATTCCATTTCATCGCGTACATAACCGTCTTCCAGAGCAGCTGATTAGAATGAAATAGATCGTTTTCGGACCACGTTTACTCTAAAGGAAAATGTACATCCGGTGAGACGCCGAACAGTGCGCACTAAAGAAGCTGTACCCGCTGTACTAAAAAGCGTTGAAAAGATCCAAATCAATCAATTCGTTGGGGTTGTGTCCTTCCACTTAATGGGAGATTTTACGAAAGGATTTTGGCCAAAAATCTTTTTCTTCATGTTGAATTTTCATCAAAAATTTTGTTCTCCGATGAAGCCCATTTTTGAGCGCTCGTACTACTTACACAAGGGCTATATCATTTCGTCACGATGTCTGTATTTTTCGAATTTTGAGCTGAAAATGGTCTCAAACGACTAAGTTCGACTCACTGATGACGAATCCGTCGAAAAATTCGAGTCTGTCCGTCCGTCCGGCCGTATACACGATAACTCCCGAACGGAATGTCCTAAAAACTTGAAATTTTCAGGGTAGGTTCGAATCTCAAATGCTGCGGTTGAGTTCATTATTGGGCAAAATTCGCCCAGGGGTTCCGTAAATATGGCCGCTCGGAATTTTTTTCTGCTCAGTACTTCGAAACAACAGATTCGATCGAGGTGAAATTTTGCACTCAGATGGATAATTACGAACTCAAGCTACATGCAATTTTGTCCAGCTCGCATGACCAGAACCATAGAAACCATAGAAAATTATAACTTTGTAATGGAAAGGCCTAGGGACTTGACATTTTCAGGATAGTTGTGGATCTTGTATGTCGCAGTCGCGTTCATCAATGAGCAAAATTAGACTAGGGGTTCCGTGAATATGGCCATTTGAAATTCAGTTTTCTTGATAATTTCAAAACTATGGATTCGATCCTGACGAAATTTTGTATTTGAATTGAGAATGATATAGTCGAGCTATATTTTTTCCAGATCGTATGATCAGAACCATAGAAACCATAGAAAATCATAACTTTCGAACGAAAAGGCCTAGGAACTTGAAATTTTCAGGATAGGTTCGGATCGCGAATTTCGCGATCACTTTCATCAATGAGCCAAATTAGACTAGGGGTTCCGTAAATATTGCCGTTCAAACTATATTTTTTCTGGTAATTTCGAAAATACTTATTGGATTGAAATGAAATTTCACACATATATGAAGAATAATGTATAATTTTGTCCAGATCGCATTACCAAGACCATAGATACCGTTGAAAATTCTAGCGAATTATCGAAAAAGAAAATGGTCACTAAAGCACTGATGTGAAGTCGGGATTTTCGCGTTGGTTTGAAATTTTCTTCGACAGCTGTCAAAATCTTTCCAATTGGTTTCTAAAACTGGGGAATGCGAATCTACCTACAAGATGGATGAACGAGCACTCAAAAGCTCCTGACTACAAGGCAGTGCTTTTCGTAATTTTTGGTTCAATGGGTACGTAAATAAGCACAATTATCAAATTTGAAGTGAGCATAATCGTTTGTCGAAAGACCATTACGTCCACAAAAAATTACAGTTTGGTGCGCTTTATGGGCAGGCGGTCCATATGTCTTCAAGAACGACGATGGTCGATGGTGAAGAGTATAGGGCCATGATTAGAAATTTTGTTCGTACCTCAATTAGCTGGCATTAATATTGCTGACATGTGGTTTCAACAGGACGGAGCCACATGCCACACAGCGCCCGATACAATTGATTCACCTTTGGACCTGCAATGAAGACGAGAATTATATGGATTTTATCGATCAATAGAAATTCAATTCCATTTGTATGGGTAAAACACGCTATATACTTATTTGAGCTCATTTCGAAAGATCAAATAATTTATAAGCAGAATTCTACATCATCAACATTCTTATCTTAACAAGAAAGTATCTTCACGAGTCTATATACTCACGAATAAGTACCGTCCTTAGTTATAGTTATAGTTAGGTAAGGGGGCTAAATTTCACTGCGACCTCAAGGTCTATTGTGCCCCCATCAGAGCTGTTTTCGCAAATGTGCTACCTACAGCTCACCCTCCATCTCCAGAGCTCCAATGAACTCCAGAGGCTTCAAGGAGGAAATCCTCGTTCCTCCTGTAATTCTCATGTCCAAGACATTCTTTGCGCTGGTTTGCAATGGCGAGGGATTCTGTAACCAGGTGAGCAGCACTGAATCTGCTCTCGACAGTTTCTGTTAAGCCCATTCTCATCTTCTAAGGTGACAATGTCCGGTGAGGAAGCCAGTGAGGAGGCGTAACTTATTCCTACTGAGATCCAAATACTTTTTGGATCTTGCACTTTTGAAGTTCTGAAGGAACTTTTTGAAGTGATCAATTCCTGGAAGATTCCTCCAGAGTGCTTCTCTTTCAGTCTATTCCTTCTCCAAGAACTTTTTCTTTTACATAGGTGCATTTGCCTATGCCACAGAAAGGTTCTGGGCCAGTAATTGGCGTTTGTGCTCCCTTTCAGGCAAGTGTATTGGTCTCTTCGTTTCCTTTGATTCCTGAGTGACCAGGAACCCAGACTAAAGAGATCTTGTTGTTCTTGCCTACTTTATTAAGTTTCCTCCGGCACTCCCATATCGGCTTTGAGTCGATGACACAGAAGTTCAGTGCTTTGATAGCAGCTTGCTAACAGAAAGGATCACAATGTCACACCCTTGATAGATTTTTTCCAGTTTTATATCTATGCATCTTTTGATTGCAAGTCAACATGAAAAAAACTCGAGTAGGAGCCTAACGATAGTGTACACTTGGTTCTTCTCCTAGGTGGAGATCCTACATTCTTCAAGATGTAAACTGTGAAAATCCCAGTTAACATTCGATATTTTTCTCCAAAAGTTGATCTTCATCTATCCTGATCCAATTCCAACCCTACTCCCCAGACAACCCCGATCCCATCCTCCCAATCAATACCCTCCAACAACCCGGCCAAAATAACGAAATATTCAAACAGACCGAAACGTCCCGGAGCCCATAATCTGAATATGAATCGTATTCCGTAAAACTAATATTAAAACCTCGATCTCGGACCTTCCGCACGTCATCCGGGCCTCCTCGTCTGGCGCGACCGCGCCGACGGCGTCGGTCGGAGAGAGACGGGCGCGCCGATGTAAAAACAAAAGACGAACGACGACGGAGGCGACTGATCTGGATCGTCTATAAAGCATAAGAGCGTGTACGGATTTAATAACTTGTGAATATTCATTCGATGTGAGACGGGTCCTTCGACTGATGGAAATCGAGGTAAGGGAGCTGGCCTGGAGACTGTGCCAGAATTTGGGAGTGTAATACCTACACCGACGAAGTCTAAGTAAGATTTACTAGATAAGAATAATTTGTTTGCTTTGGTGATCTGCGAAAGGGGAAACGGTTGGAATTCTGGAATAAGACATGTTTGTGAATATTGCAGAAATGAATCGGCAAATTCGGTCGAACAAGTTCAGATACACATTTTCCAAATTAGACTCAATAAACTTCTTCGAATAAACTCAATGAGTTTCTTTGAATGGACAATATATACCCACAAAAAAAAATTACGAAAAGCACTGCCATGAAGGCAGGAGCTTTTGAGCGCTCGTACATGCACCTTGTAGATTGATTCGCATTTTCCAGTTTTGGAAACCAATTGAGGAAATTTTTGACAGCTGTCAAACAAATTTTCAAATTAAGGCGATAATCCAGACTTCAAGTCAGTGCTTTAGGTAATTCGCTAAAATTTTCTACGGTATCTATGGTCTTGGTGATGCGATCTGGACAAAATTTCGCACGTAGTTTGAATACATTATTCCTCAGCTAGGTGCAAAATTTCATTTCAACCGAATCGGTGGTTTCGAAATTATCAGGAACAGAATATTTTGAACGGCCATATTTACGAAACCCCTAGTCTAATTTTGCCCATTGATGAACGTGACCGTGAAATTCGCGATCCAAACCCACCCTGAATATTTCAAGTTCCTAGGCCTTTTCCTTCGGAAGTTATAATTTTCTATGGTTTATATGGTTCTGGTCATGCGATCTGGACAAAATATTGCCTTAACATGTCATTCTCGTTTAAAATACAAAATTTTATCTGGATCGAATCCGTAGTTTCGAAATTATCGAGAAAACAAAATTTCAAACGACCGAATTTACGGAACCCCTCGTATAATTCTGCTCATTGATGAACGTGTATGCCACATTTCAGATCTACACCTATCCTGAAAATTTCAAGTCCCTAGGCCTTTCCGTTCGAAAGTTATGATTTTCTATGGTTCTGGTCATAAGTATACAAAATTTCGTCACGTTCGAATCTGTAGTTTGGAAATTATCGAGAAAACTAAATTTCAAACGACCATATTTACGGAACCCCTAGTATAATTTTGCTCATAGATGGAAGTGATCACGACAATCGAGATCCACACCTATCCTGAAAATTTCAAGTCTCTAGGCGTTTCCGTTCAAGAGTTACAATTTTCTATGGTTTCTATGGTTCTGGTGATGCGAGCTGTAGCTTGAACACCTCATTTTCCATTAGAGTGCAAAATTTTATCTCGATCGAATCTGTAGTTTCAAAGTAATCAGGAAAACAAAATTTCGAGCGGCCATATTTACGGAACCCTTAGGCGGATTTTGCCTAATAACGAACTCAACCTCGGCATTCGAGATTCGAACCTACCCTGAAAATTTCAAGTTTCTAGGACATTCCGTTCGAGAGTTATCGTGTATACGGACGGACGGCCGGACGGACAGACTCGAATTTTCCGACGGATTCGTCATCAGTGAGTCGAACATAGGCGTTTGAGATCATTTTCGGCTCAAAATTCGAAAAATACAGACATCGTGACGAAATGATATAGCCCTCGTGTAAGTAGTACGAGCGCTCAAAAAACATTTGGATAAGTAAAGTAAGGTAAACCAAAACAAAATTCACTATTTATACACCATTCAGAATATTACATAACATAACACGAAATACTATGAAACAAACTCGAAGTTGCATTATTGTCGCTTTCATTGAAAGTTGTGTAAATAGCAAGAATCAACTAGAACTAGACAATTATGAAAAGGTGAAGAACATGGTCACTGCGGAAAAAAAATCCTGTTTTCTCATGTTGAAATATATGAACTTACACACTTCAGGATACATTGTTAGAATGGATGGTTTCACATATTTCGACCATTTAAGTGTACCGCACCGTAACAATTTCACTTTCACTGCACAAAAGACACCATTTTTGAGCTGATAACACTAGAAATGCAAGAAATTCAACATCATTCGATTCGGAATATTCTACTACGACAAATGTCTGAAATATGACTGAGATGTCAAGCAATTTTTACCAACTGCACAACAGACATAGCAATTGAAGAATTACAACGTTGCCAGGTCTTTCCCACTTCATTTATATTGAGCCAGGTTTAGACGAATGACTCCATGTTTATTATTCTTTCTTCCAATTATGTATTGACTGACGTAATTGGATATGGAATATATAATATTCCATATAATAGAATATGAAGTATAATATTTCATGTATTAGAATTGGCAACGTCACAATTCTTCAATACAGTTGTCTGTTGTGCAGTTTGTGAAAATTACTTGTTATTCCAGTCATATTTCCGCCATTTGTCATAGTAGAGTATTGCGAATCCAATTATAATAAATTTCAGGAATCTGGAGTGTTTTCAGCAAAAAAAATTTTTCTAAAACTAAATGGTACAACTATGTGAAACAATCCGTTTCAACAATGTGTACCCAAATTCGTCATACTTTTTTCTGCGCCTACGTTTTATGTTTTCCATTCATTCCATACCATATTTTAGATCCGGTAGAAGTTTCATCGAAATCCTTCACCTCTAACCTAGCCGATTATTATCCACTTTATAATCAAGAACCTATGCAAATTCATCTATACTCTAAATAGGTGTATCCTTAATATTTCAAAAAATTCTGAAAATAAAAACTTCAGTACTTGACATATAAAGGATGTTCTTAAAGGTGAGGCTTTTTTTTAGTATTCATCAAAAGAAGTCAAAATTCTAAAAATCCCTTATATAAAATATTCACCAGGGCCGATTATTTCGAAATCAAAGTTACCCGCAAATCTGAGAAATTCCCAGTCCGGATCTGACGGTACTTATGGAGATCTAAATGTGTTTATTGAATGCATTCAGTGTACAGGAAATAAACTGACAGAGCGTATGTTTTTTGTGACTTTTTTGAATTCCGTAATATGTTTCCAAATAGGTGTATAGGACGTGGTGCGTCGATTTCTTGGCCTGTACGCCCCACGGATCTCAACTCCCGTGATTTCTTCTTTTGGGTTCGTTTGAAAACATAAGTGTTCAGTAACGGTGAGGTGAATAGTGTTGAAGAGTTAAAACAACGCATTGAAAATGCTTGTGACATTATTTGTGAGCAAACTGATGTAATAGTTGCTGCATGTAATAATTCGTTATTACGGCAGACAAGACTTTGTGCACATCAAACGAATGGTGACGATTTCGAATAATTTCTGTAAACAATTTGGATCAATTTTAACGGTGAGTTTGTGAATTTTTTCAATCAGTTACTTTTCCTCTCCTCGGTTAAATCTTTAAGCATTATACCGTTTAGGAAAGATCTCCTAATAAAAGTAGAAGCATAATATACAAATTTGCGATAAAATCCAGCACTTTATTTACTTGCTGGATTGCATATGGCACCGTGATTCATGGCAGAGATATAACACGATCCAGGGTCGTCTTAAGATCGAGATTTTTTGCACTTTTTTCGATTTGAATATTTTATATGGCGAAATGACCTGTTTTGATGTGTTTCAGCACTTGTCAAAAATAGCCTTAGCTTAAAAAACACCCTGTATTTTCTATGGAAATGTCTGTGAGAAACGTCGCAGATCGCCGATCCATCGGGAACTCGTCGTCCACCACAACCGGGAATATTCCGCAGGCATCTTCCGTACCCGAAGGACAGTGCCTTCGGGGACGGGGAAGAGTTGGAGAAATCGAATGTCTCCATGACTACGCCCAAATTAAGTCATCAATGAATCATTGTCGATGCAGATCGAGCAGGCTGAAAGGCTCCTCTAGGATCGACGAGGACGCGGGGCTGTGTGTGATGGCTAGAATAAATTATAAATGTCGCAAACCGATGTGTTCGTCGCGTTGCTTCGCAGAAAGGGTTGGTCCTTCGGATCCGGTCAGTTTTTAACCGACTTCGAAGAACTCTGGGAATTTATTTTTTTATCTACTCCTATTGAATTATATATTCATTATTGAACTACTTTTGAGCAATCAATAGTATCTGTAAACAAACACCGTGAGTTATAATAACTCACTACTATAACTTGCTGGCTCTGTGCTTCTGGACAAGCCGATTGGCCGAAAGGGAACAGTCCATTATTTGTATTGAGGGGAGGTCACTTGAATAATTTTGACGTTTCTTCAAATTAAGTTGATACCTCATTATAATTGTGAATGTTTTGCTTAAAGAAATGAATTCAGATAGTGATGATGAATTATTATGTACACCTCCAGAAATAAGGCAATCAGTCAATGTTACCATATAGAATTTATTGCCCGAAAAATCCTAAAACAAATATGAATGTGTTTACAACAATTTTCAAGATTGGTGTAGTAGTAAGAATATTAAGTCATCGTTCACAGAGAATGTTCTTTTGGTATATTTTAGTGAACTTAGCACTAAAAATAAAGCATCGCTTCTATGGACTTTCTACTCCATGCTAAGAAGCACAATCAACATAACTAATGCATTGTTATAGGTAATATTAAGATATGTAAATAAAGTTTTTTCTCTGTACTTGTATCTTAGTATTTATTGTTATAGTCGTTGATGAAGTATAGTATTCAACTGGCGGTAGTGGTCATAACTCACTTGATGAATTTTTGGTTCCCATGGTAACGATTCAAAATCACCTCTTTCACGAAGATTTTAGTCTGTTTTAATTTAAAATGCCGAACTCGTTGCTCTTTGGACAGGAGTGTTTTGAGAGCTCGTACTACTTACACGAGGGCTATATCATTTCGCCACGATGTCTGTATTTTTCGAATTTTGAGCCGAAAATGGTTTCAATCGATAGAGTTCGACTCACTGATGACGAATCCGTCGAAAAATTCGAGTCTGTCCGTCCGGCCGTCCGTCAAGCTACATGTGAAATTTTGTCCAGATCGCATGTCCAGAACCATAGAAACCATAGAAAATTGTAACTTTTGAACGGAAACGCCTAGGGACTTGAAATTTTCAGGATAGGTGTGGATCTCGAATGTCGTGATGACGTTTATCTATGAGCATCATTATACAAGGGGTTCCGTAAATACGGTCGTTTCAAATTTTGTTTTCTCGATAAATTCTAAACAACGGATTCGATCGAGATGAAATTTTGTATTTTAATCGAGAATGATATATTGAAGCAATATTTTTTCCAGATCGCATGACTAGAACCATAGAAACCATAGAAAATTGTAACTTTTGAACGGAAAGGCCTAGGAACTTGAAATTTTCAGGATGGGTTTGGATCGCGAATATCGCGGTCACGTTCATCAATGAGCAAAATAAGAATAGGGGTTCCGTAAATATGGCCGTTCGAAATATTTTTTTCCTGATAGTTTCGGAACTACTGATCGGATTGGAATGAAATCATGCACCTAGCTGAGGAATAATGTATTCAAACTACATGCAAAATTTTGTACAGATCGCATCACCAAGGCCATAGATACCGTAGAAAATTCTAGCGAATTATCGAAAAAAAATTGATCAGCTGAAGCACCGACATGAAGTCCGGATTTTCGCCTAAGTTTAAAAGTTTTTTTGACAGCTGTCAAAAATTCCTTCAATTGATTTCTAAAACTGGAAAAGGCGAATCTACCTACAAGGTAGATATACTAGCCAAGGGCGGTCCTACGGGGGGGGGTAACGGGGGTAATTATCCCCCCCCAGAGCACCCGAAAATTTTATTTAGGAAAAGAAGACCAACAAGAAAATAATATAATAATGAAATAAAATTAACCGAAAAAAAAATTAAATCAGAAAAATCAGTAAAATAGGTACTCCAGTACTCCTCCATATCTACGCCCTTGTGTTGTGGTATCTTTTCAGCCTGAAGAAGAGAACATTTGTTTTCCGATTAAGAAGGAGTTGGATTCGTAAGAACGTGGCAATTAGAATTGCAAAGTTGATAAAAAAAATTATAAAACAACCGGGTCTCCTAACTCGCACAAGCCCTGAGCTTCTGAGGGGTCTCATAGAGACCTAGGAGAGTCAGCATATTACCAAAAATAAATAAAATGAATAAATGAATAAAATAAAAAGCACTGCCGTGAAGTCAGGAGCTTTTGAACGCTGTTTCAACCACCTTTTAGGTAGATTCGCATTTTCAAGTTTTAGAAACCCATTGAAAATTTTTTTAAAAGGTTCCAAAAAAAATAAAACTGAGCAGAACTCCACACTTCACGTCAGTGCTTTAGGTTTCCAATTTTCCTTTCGATTATGCGCTAGAATTTTATACGGTATCTATGGTTTTGGTAATGCGATCTGGACAAAATTTCACACGTAGTTTGAGTACATTATTAAATTTCATTCAAATCCATTCAGTATCAGAAAACACATTTTTTGAATGGCCATATTTATGGAACCCCTAGTTTAATTTTGCTCATTGATGAACATGACCGCGACATTCGCGATCCAAACCTGAAAATTTCAAGTCCCTAGACTTTTCCGTTCGAAAGTTATAATTTTCTATGGTTCTGGTTATGCGATCTGGACAGAATGTAGCTTAAATATATCATTCTCCATTAAAATACAAAATTTAGTCACAATCGAATCCGTAGTTTTGAAATTATCAAGAAACCTAAATTTCAAACGACCATATTTACGGAACCCCTAGTCTAATTCTGCTCATTGATGAACGTGACCGCGAAATCCACATTTATCCTGAAAATTTCCCTAGGCGTTTCCGTTCGAAAGTTATAATTTTCTATGGTTTGTATAGTTCTGATCATGCGATCTGGAAAAATTGTAGCTTGAATATATCATTCTCCATTGAAATACAAAATTTCGTCACGATCGAATCCATATTTTCGAAATTATCAAGAAAACTGAATTTCAAACGACCATGACGAAATGATATAGCCCTCGTGTAAGTAGAACGAGCGCTCAAAAAATAACAACAATAAAAAGAAACGAAAAATATAAGTATAAAGTAGTTTAGACGGTCAAAATATTCCCGCCGGAAGGGGAGGGGGGTGTGCAATCTCCCAAGAAAAATTTTCATACAATTACCCCCCCCAGAAATTGAGCCTAGGACCGCCCTTGATACTAGCGCTCAAAAGCTCCTGACTTCACGGCAGTGCTTTTCGTAATTTTTTCAACCAGATTCGGCCATCTAAGCGATCATTTTGGAACATTAGCTGTTCGAAGATCACTACAGGACCTTAATGAAAGGCAATAATCTCCCATATCCCATCGAAATTAAATCAAATTATCGTGACTGATACTTCAATTGTCAACTTGACAGATAGTCCCCCGTAGCGGGGCAGATAAAATTTCAAACATCTCATTCTCAAATAACGAAGTGTCCCGTTCGCCCATGCCTAAATCGTCAACCTCGAGGGCCCCAGCAGCGTCCCAAAGCCGATATCTGAAGTTTCGATCGCGAATTGTTCGTTCCGCAGATACACATTCCATTACCGCGTATCCAGAGGCGACTGCCGGAAGTGTCCTGGCTATATCCGTTTTCGGAACCTCCTTATCGGGGAGGACGGGGGGGAAGGGGGCAGAAGGCCGTATTTGTCATTCAGATCGAAGGCGCTGATTATTTTCTCAATTCGTTCACGGAAATGGACTTCTTGTAGCGGTCCATCGCGGAGGCATGTTTTTGAATTGCCCGATCGTGCGAGGGGATGCGAAATCCCATCTGGTGATGGTAACTAGAAACTAGGTCTCGAAGTCGTCGATATCGCATGCTATCTGAAACGAATTCTATGAGGAAGCGAATTGTCGAGTTACACTCAGAGAAATTTTCCAGGATATACAACAGGAATTCGGTCACCTCTACAGGAAATTCCCCCTGTTTAAGCATTAGCAGGAATAGTTGTTGATTTTACGTGACAATTCCGGTCGTTTAATACCTCTAGAAATAACAAGTTTTACATTAGTTGATGCAACAAAACTGCAGTTTGTTATTTCAACAGGAAAATAATACTGTGACGAAAACCGGAATATGCGTGACTACTTACAGGAACTTCCTGCTTAATAAACAAACTAGATAAATGTATTCCAAGCTTCAAACTTCTGTTTCTACACGAATTTCCAGTAATGGACACTAAACTAAAACAGGAATGACTATCGTTCATATATTACAGTAATAGTTAGTTGTTTTCGAAGCTCATAACCTGAGATTTTACAGGAATATTCTGTAGGAATGCATTCTATCCAAAGAAGAAGAGTGACTTCGCGAATAGGTGTCTGGAATGAAGAGAATTAATATCATATTATATTTATTTTGGAGAATCTTCACATTATTCTAACGAATTAGAAAGATATTCGTTGAAAACGAGTATTGAGAGACGCCATAGTAAATATGAAGAAATTTTTTTCCCTGAATCCGGACTCATATTAGCGAATTTGATCACAGAATTACTGTCCTCAAATGCTCACACCCTTTCTGTCGCTTTTCAATCCTATGGGTAGTATCTTTTGATTTGTCGTCGGTGGCGCCCTCTGTTGAGCGGTACGGTAAATGTTGAGCCTTCGGTGCAGATCGCTATAGATCTAATCTTTCTTCCTTCCTCTGATCTTATCTTACTCGACTTCTACCTCTGTTTTCCTGTCAAACCCCTATTTCCCTGTTCCTTCATACACTATGTTTCTTAATCATATACTAACCTTCTTCTCTTTCTTCTTGTTTTTCCTAGGAAAAGTTATTCAATTGTTAGTATCAATCGTAGATCGTGAATCTTTAATTCTAGGTAGGAGGCAGAATGCTTAAAACATGAAATATGCTGAACTCGAATCTTACATGCTGACTGAGATGAAAATATGCTAGATTTAGCATTGAAAATGCCGAATCGAGTTCTTGCGTAAACCGGGGGAAGGTATTTGACCGAAATAACTTTAAAAATACCCCGTGTCCTTTGGGATGATAATTCGACCGCTTTCGATCCCCGAGACGCCGCGGATCAAAAGCCTATACAATATGTTGAAGCTAACTTTTCGCGTTTTCTTCGATTTTCGACCATTTTCGAACGTTATTTTCGTAAGTTTGGAATTCGAAATAGGCAACTTTTCGAGTACCTTAGGAAAGCCCGTTTCTTCCTCTCGAAAACGCAAGGGCGCTTCGCGCCCCCGGTCTCTTTTTTTTTTTTTTCTCGATTTCATCGAGATGAGTATCGAATCGCTGTTTCATCATGTTCCTTCGTCGGAAACCAATAATTTATTGGAAACAACTTCAATCATACGGTACAATGGATTGAAATACTGTTAGCTCAACAAGATTTATACCAATAGAATAATCTGAATTTCTGTGAGAAATACGAAACATTCCTGTTGAATTCAATGTGTCCATACTGTTGGCCGTACAATTATTGTTGGGTTATATTTACAAAATTATTATATTTCACTAGATATTCCTGTAACATTTTAGGAAATATTCCGTTTAAAACAAAAGTACCTAATCACTGCTATACTTACGTTTTTCCTGTTCATAGGACTCAACTCACCAAAACCGGAATCGGCATGTTAGATGAAATGAAAATGACGTCAAAGATGAAAACTCAAACAACATCCATTAAGCCTATTTATTGAAGCTGACATATTCGTACAGACTGTATGGTTCTAATTGAACCAGCATTGTCCTCACCAATTTTTTGAATGTTCCTAACTCTTTACAACTGCCTGATAATCTCTTCACATTATAAGGCAGTTAATTGAATAATTCGGTACAGATCTAGTGTGAACCCATTTCTGTCGTAGTCCATCTATGTTGCAGGATGACCATTGAAGATCACCAAAGGACCTCAATGAAAGGCAACCCTCTACCATACATAAAACAGAAAGTTTCAGTGCTGAAAAAATTCTTCAAAATAAACTATCGTGATGATTTTTAATGTAAACTTTACTACTCCACCGAAACATCGAGTATAAACGATATCTCCAAATCCACCCTTTCCGATCTCATCATTTCAGAATATTTTCAAGCGGGTTCTCCGCCTTGCATTTCTGTTTTCCCTTGGCAGACACAGATTACAAACTAAACCTTCGTTTACAAATAGGGAACACAAACATAGTTCCTAGCCCGCTGATATTCACCAAATATAAATTTGTTTCCTATAAATTATTTAACTTTGGGACTAGAAGGTTAATCTCTTGATAATACTGGATCTGCTGAACTGAATAAGGGCTCCGGAGCCGAGAACGTGTTGATTAAAGGCTCCGAAGGAGGTAATTAGTGGTTTTAACATTGATAAAGGTATATTCGTCAGGATAAAATCGACCTGTACTATTATTCGATTGTTCGCGAAAACAATGGAATAACCTCGAAATCGAAGCATAACTTGAGAATAAGGTTAAGCTCTTATTTATATCTCTCAAACATTTCCAGAGTCATTCTAACATTTCTATGCCTTTTTGAGCGCTCGTTCTACTCACACGAGAGCTATATCATTTCGTCACCCAAATGGAGAATGATGTGTTCAAGATACATGCATGGTTTTGTCCAGATTGCATGACCAGAACCATAGAAAACATAGAAAATTATAACTTTCGAACGAAAAGGCCTAGGGACTTTCTAGTTATAAGAATACAGAGAATGTGAGATTCTGCACATGAATCCGAATTATTTGACCTTCTAAGCTGAGCTGAATCCCTCAATCCTATATCTCGACATTTATTCACTCCGAATCGAAATGTAGTTCTTTTGAGCGCTCGTACTACTTACACGAGGGCTATTTATATGATTTCGTAACGATGTCTGTATTTTTCGAATTTTTGAGCCGAAAATGGTCTCAATCGACTATGTTCGACTCACTGATGACGAATCCTTCGGGAAATTCGAGTCTGTCCGTCCGTCCGGCCGGCCATATACACGATAACTTTCGAACTGAATGTCCTAGAAACTTGAAATTTTCAGGATAGATTCGAATCTCGAATGCCGCAGTTGAGTTCGTTATTGGGCAAAATTCGCCAAGGGGTTCCGTGAATATGGCCGCTCGAAATTTTTTTTTCCTGATTACTTTGAAACTACTGATTTGATCGAAATGAAATTTTGCACTCAGATGGAGAATTACGTTCTCAAGCTGCATGCGACATTTTGTTCAGCTCGCATGACCAGAACCATAGAAACCATAGAAAATTATAGCTTTTTAATGGAGAGGCCTAGGGACTTGAAATTTCCAGGATAAGTGTGGATCTCGAATGTTGCGGTCACGTTCACCAATGAGCAAAATTAGACTAGGGGTTCCGTAAATATGGCCGTTTGAAATTCAGTTTTTTCGATAATTTCAAAACTATGGACTTGATCATGACGAAATTTTGTTTTTGAATTGAGAAAGATATATTCGAGCTACATTTTGTCCAGATCACATGATCAGAACTATAGTAACCATAGAGAATTATAACTTTCGAACGGAAAGGCCTAGGGACTTGAAATTTTCAGGATAGGTTCAGATCGCGAATTTCGTGATTACGTTCATCAATGAGCAAAATTAGACTAGGGGTTCCGTAAATATAGCCGTTCAAACTATTCTTTTCCTGATAACTACTTATTGGATTGGGATGAAATTTCGCAAATAGATGAAGAATAGTGTATTCAAACTACGTGGAAAATTTTGTCCAGATCGCATTACCAAGACCATAGATACCGTAGAAAATTCTTGCTAATTATCGAAAAAAAAATTGGTCACCTAAAGCACTGACGTGAAGTCTTGATTTTCGCCTTAGTTTGAAATTTTCTTTGACAGCTGTCAAAATCTTTCCAATTGGTTTCACAAGGTGGATGAACGAGCGCTCAAAAGCTCCTGACTTCACAGCAGTGCTTTTCTAAATTTTTATTGATGAAATCTTCATCAATTCATCTCATGATTTGGCGAAAATATTCCTTTCCTATATGGATTTTTTCGACTTTCGGAAATCATTACCGGTTCAGGATATGGAGAGCTCAGAAATGGTTGATATATCACTCGGCAAATAATTTGCTCCATTCAAGATTGAGGGTGTAATAACAGATTCTTCAATCAGAAGAGATTTTTGTGAATATATTTTTTACTCAAAGAAGTTCATTGAGTTTACTCGACGAAGTTTATTTCAGAAAATGTGTGACTGAAATTGTTCGACCAAATTTTCAATATACAGGGTGTTTTTCGAGGTAAGATTTTTTTTAACAGGTGCTAGAACTCATCAAAATAGATCAGTAGAAAATTGATCATATAAAATATTCAATTTGAAAAAAGTCCAAAAAATCTTGGTCATCAATAACTTGATACGACTCTGGATCGTGTTATCTCTCTGTTAGGTGACCTGTGATGAATCACCATGCCATATGCTATATGCATTCCCTGATAATGTAAATGATGTGCTGGACTTCCTTTGCGATCTTTTCTTGGAACTAGAATTTATCGGAAATTTGTATATTCTCACCAAACTTTTTCCTGCAGTTCGAACTGAGGAGAGAAAACATTACTGATTGAAAACGTTCCATGAAAAAAATTAGGGAGTTCACAAACTCATCGATGAAATTGATCCAAATTATCTACAGAGATTGTTCGAAATGGTCACCATTCGTTTGATGCACAACATCTTGCCTGGTGTAATAACTAATTTCTACATTCAGCAACTATCACATCAGTTTGCTCGCATTTTCAATGCGTTGTCTTAGTTCTTCCGCTCTATTCACCTCACCGTCACCATACACTATTGTTTTCAAATGACCCCAAAGGAAAAAATCACAGTGGTTAAGATCCCTGTTGGTTATTCAAAAAGCAAAGGCAGAATTCTTTCCTTCGAGGATGATCTTATGGTTGGAGTGCTTGAAGTCTCTGAAAATAAAAGGGGTAGAATTGCTCTTGTCTTAATGTCTTCCAAACTTTACTGTGGCTCACTCGTACTAACTGTTGGTTATTCGTCAACTTTTTCTAGAATCTGATCCTCGATTTCTGTCATTTGAGATGTTACAGGCCTGCCAACACGTGCTCTCCGGGATTCCTTCAAACCACCAGTATCTATCCAACTCTGCACCAAGTTTGTGAACATCCGCGAAGTTGGGTAATTTCTTAACGGAAATCTTCTTCTGTCTTCTAAACAACCGGCACGCGGCACTGGCATTCTGTTTGGATTCATGACAAATCAAAATCATATCAACAAGTTCAATATTTGAATAAACGTACGGCATTTTTCACTAACTTTGCGAAATTCGGAAAGCTCACAAAAATCATCCGCTTTCTCAGATTATTTCCGGTGTACTGTCCTAAGATCGCTAATAATACACACACATTCAGATCTCAATACGTACCATCAGATCCAGGCTGGGAATTTCTCAGATTCGCGGGTAACTTTGATTTAAAAATACTCGGCTCTGGTGAATATTTAATGTAAACAATTTTTGATTTTCATCTGAAAAACGCTCTCAAACCCTTGAAATTTGTTTCAATTTTGGCGATCACCTCGAAATTTCAGAGATTTGCGAAGGTGCCAAGTCTTGATAATACAGTGAGTGTGAAGTAATTCATGATGCTTCGCCATCTTCGCGAATATTCTGTCCATTCGCCGAAATGACAGATAATGATCCCCTCTCGAGAATCCGCATCTCCACCCCCTGCCGACCCCCCGCTCGAAAAACGGCCCCCCCGGGCGACCCGCCGAATTCAAATGCGGACGCTTAAACCGAAATTTATCTTCGACTTTATGGCAGCCGCAAAGAAAAATCGACTGTATATGAATAAAACAGGACGATTTTAAACGTCTAGAACGGGAGTATGCTTCGGAATTATTCAATACTCTTAAGACGATACGCCGGAGTCACGTATGGAGAAACGTAGAAATATTTAAAATACGGTCTTTCCCGGGCTTATGTCCCGCCTGTTTTCTGGGATGCATAAATTGAAGGGAATGACGGTGGTTGAATATATGGGGGAGGTGTGTTTGTGTCTATGTGACGGTCGTGTCAGCGCGTTTGATGTTTTGGCATGTTCTTGGAGGTTTCGCGTATGTCGTTTCGCCTCGGATATGGAGGAATGTTCGGATATTCATCGATGGCAAGTTGGAGGATGAACCCAGTGTAGTATGTATCAGTATGAACACTCTGTATATTAGCGATCTTGAGATGCAATATCTGTTACCTTGCTTTGTCGTCAAAGCGTGCCGCAAAGGTAAACTGATGAGTTTACTACGATGTTATTGATGTTAATCATTGTTTAATATTATATCGATCATGTTATCAATTCTCGAGGTTATTATGATACGATTGACTGGAAGTACATATGTAAACATGTATATCCTGAATATAAATATAGTCCATTTAAGAATTATTGAGATCGAAGCAGGCCATGAACGTCCAGTCGAGGCTTTATTTCTGGTTACAAAAAGTAACTAAATTTCATCATAGAAATAAAACATAAATATAACCTAAAAAAGTGTTGAGTATACAAATTATCGGAATTATCGAATAATTAAGCCGGAATATTTCGATTGCAGTTTCTACATGGGAGTTCAGGTTTGAAAGCGCAAAAATATCGTGGAATGCTTTCATATGAAATTATCTCATATAAAAGTCAACCATGGAAAATTGAAGATCATTCAAATAAGTATTTATTTTCACTCAGGACCATGCAATATTTATTGGTATTGGAAATCTTGCAAAACTCTAACCATATAACTATAAGAGTACCATTTTATGTCAGGATTCAAGTAGGATAATTAATGGAATTCTAGCAGGTAGCTAGTGGTGCAACAGAAAAAAATTTTTGGATACTTCGCAAGCACAGGGCCAAAAGAATGGATTGGAAAAATGGTTATAATGTATTAAGAAATAAGAGAGAAACAAAAATTAAGAATCTATGTAGTACATGAAGAATTTTGACATGAAATTTTTACCGAACTATCAATATATGAACCAATTTGTGAATTATTTATTGCTCGGTGTTGAATACTTCAAGAAAGTCAACTTTTATTTTCATTCGTCAAAACTGTCCATGAATTATTGAAAATATTATAATTGAGCAATTTTACAATTATTCAGTATACTTTTGAATTGGGAACAATATAGCATGTGTATTAGCAGAGGGAATGTGAACAAGGTACCATACAGTATAAGTAAAATAAATAAACTTAAAATATCTATGAATGATACAAGAGCAAAGATAAAAATATTGAAAACTTTGTTTCCACGTAGTGTAATGATTTGGATGTGGTTAATCAATAAGCTGACATAATACTATTGATGGGCATATTTTTGCAGGGAAGGTTTCAATAACCCATTTATGAAATAATTCACCATTCATAGTAATCCTTATCATTAATACCACTGTCAAGAATCGGATCACATCCAGGTAAAAATCCATCAATTGTAACAGCATTCAAGATAGTGCATCTTCTGCCTTTATCCTTGAATATACTCGGCATACCTTTTGGATTATTTTCTAGTGTCCACTGACAAATTTGAATACCGTTTTTGAATATCCAAATTTCATCTAGATGAATGAATTTTACGTTTTGTTCCATGTATTCTCGGTATTTATCACAATATCGTACTATTTTTATTATATTTTTTTGTTCATCAGTAAGAACTTCGATCAACTTTTTTGTATTTGTATCCAATTTTTTTTATGATATAATATAATGTTGACTTCGATCAATTGAAATCTAGGTGCTCTTTGGCCAGTTCGAAAAGGATATCTAAACTGATATATTCATTGTTTTGAATTCTAGCAAAAACAAAGTCATTCAATGTCTCTTTGAAGGAATAGTCGTATCGCACAGGTTTTCTTCCACTGCTAATTCCAGGCTATAATAACATGCTAATATTCTACGGACAGGGCTTAGTGAAATCTGAAAATTTAAGAGACATTGATCAATCAGAATACACTTTGAGTCGGTGAATAACAGTTTACCTGAAACACTAGCGGCAATATATGCCAAATCTTTGAAAAACTCGAAGTAACACCGACAAACTGCCTGGCGTTCTCTTGTTAGGAGCGATGTATCCTGTTCAATTCCAGCCATTTTAATAGCATAAGACAAAAAAAAACCCAAATTCAGAGCAAATTTTTATAATAACATATTCACCAATATCTTCGATAAAATCATCAAAGCAAGATTTCTATGGGTAATGTTAGTGTTATTCCTATACCAACCTGAATTCAGCAACCCAAAATATTACTGAATAGTCTATTACCAACTTAAATTCGATTTTTCACAGCCAATCGAGATGTCAATAATTCTTAAACGGAGTATACATATAAACATTTTGGCTAGAAAAGAGTCCCTAGATGTTACGAATGAACGTTTGACGAGTTATTAGTGTATCATTCACCATCCCTTGACTGCATAACGATTGAGCGAACCTACCCTAGCTGGGTACGTTACACCAGAGCAGATCCTACTACAGAAAGGCTTAGCAACTCCGTCACAATAATAGATATATCAGAAAAGACACGTTTGTTTACATCTCGAATTGACGCCAACATTCCCAGGTTCATGTTAACCCTTTGGTTTCACCCGATTGAATTCTTGGGACTAAGATTCTCGATATTATTCAATTAACAGAAGAAAATCCATTGTGAATTCCTCCTTCGGAAAACGCCATTCCATCACCCCAACGAACATGCGGGGGGCACTTTCTATTAAACCGGCATCACCTGTTCTCGAACAGTTCCAAACCGGCTATTATCACCCGTCGACCGAGTCGTGTTATTGCAGGAGAGGGTGGAATCGATTGATCCATTTATCGGGAAAGTCGTGGAAAGGCCTTAATTTTCATCGCGTGTTACCGTCGTTATTCCGAAGGGGGAGAGATGGAAAACGTGGAGTGACCCAATCGCTCAAAGTCAGCCATTGTCGACAGCGAAATGATAGATGAATGTAATTAAATAAGTGACCAATCATAATCCCGCTTTACTTTTTGATATGGACGAGGGGGGCGAAGGGGCGAGGCGGGCCAGGTGGTGTAAGTGCGTTAGGTGGGTATCGGATATTGGGTTTTGAAGATTGATTATGCAGAAGGTACTGTCGATACAAACTTGAAAGGTTTTTTTGATGGAGCTGAAACTGAATTGGTGAAAACGATATAGAAGTTTTTTTTTATTGCATAAACTAGCTGATTGAAAATGCACGAGCTTGTTGAATGCATACAGAAAGCCGGCAGTCGAACAGATAACGACCACGCTTTGTCTTCTTCCTTCTCCAGAAGAGAGAGGCGAATACTGACCGAGGGTGGTAGAACCACAAATATTCGATACTGCAAACCAGAGGTTTTGTCGAATGTGAGAACGCAGTTTTATGATCAGTTTGGGCTTGGGATGATCTCTCAGAATTATTTCGATATCTATTTTTATTCACGAGAATGTGTGTGATTTTTTTCAATATAAATTTTAACTTCGTTTCAAGTCTCAAAGCTGAATATTTGTATCGTTTGCCAGAATATAACAGTTATCAATTTGGCCGCCGAAGTAAGCCCATAGTGTTGTCAACGTAAAAACAAGAAAGAAAAAAAAATTGTTATGGAAATCGAAACATATTTTTTTTAACCAAATTAAAATAAACTCAAATTATTCACCAAAATACAAGAGATTTGATGTCCCTCAGCGATTTCACCATGAAAATACCTTCTTCATAAGATCCAGTAACAAATGAAAGTATATTGTTCAACGAGCGCTAATGTAGGTCATAACTCACGCACATGAAGTTTGCAGCGCGAGACGAAGGCGAGTGCTGTAATTCATCAAGTGAGTTATGACCATTACCGCAAGTTGAATACCATACTTCATCTTCGACTATAACAATAAACACTAAGACACGAGTACAGAGAAAAAACTTTATTCACAAATATTAATAGTTACCTATTACAATGCATTATTTATGTTGATTTTACTTCTTAGCATGAAGTAGAAAGTCCATAGGGGAGATACTTCATATTTAGTGCTAAGTTCATTAAAATATGCCAAAAGAAAATTCTCTGTGAACGATGACTTAATATTCTTACTGCTACACCAATCTTGAAAATTGTTGTATACACCTTCATATTTGTTTTGGGATTTTTCGGTCAATAAATTCTGTGTGGTAATATTGGCTGATTGTCTTATTTCTGAAGGTGTTCATAATAATTCATCTTCACTATCTGAATTCATCTTTTTCAGCAAAACATTCACAATAATAATCAAGTATCAACTTAATTTGAGGAAACGTCAAAATTATTCAAGTGACATTACTCCCCTCAATACCAATAATGGACTGTTCCCTTTCGGCCAATCGGCTTGTTCAGAAGAACAGAGCCAGGGAGTTATAGTAGTGAGTTATTATAACTCACGTTGTTTGTTTACAGATACTATTAATTGCTCAAAAGTAGTTGAATAATGAATATATAATTCAATGGGAGTAGATAAAAGGAATTTATTCCAAATTATTATTCGATTCAGTAAATTTGATCCTCCAATATCAATGGTTGCTTTATCATATTTTCGAAATGGTTCACAAAATCTGAAGATAAGAAAAATATGAATTGTTAAATAATAATTCTGTTGAATATTTCATGAAAATATATCATGAGCAATGAGATACAATGCAAATAACTATTCAAAAGTGAGAATGTAGGTATAATTTTGAACAAAATGTTAATTTAAATTGAGTTTCTGATATCGTCCAATAACTTTCTAAGTTCATATAATTGGAATGGTATGGAATAGATTCAAATGCATGTATAAATAAAGAGAGAAGTCTCATTTGATTAAATTATAACAAATTTTAGTCGATTCAATCGGAAATTAATGAACACTAGGTATGAACAAAGTGAAAATAGTTTATATAGGTAAATTTTCGGATGTAAAATTGTGAAATTCATATAGTGTAAGATTTAGAAACTGAACAAAATGCATATCAAAACGAAGATTGAAATGTGGACGAATTTTCTAAAGTGGTTGCGAAGAAGGAGAACTCACTTCCAAAGAAAAAATTGCGTGAGCATCATCCCACCAAATATTGACATCCGAGGTGAATATGATTTTGGAAAATTTTGTAAAAAGGATGATTAGAGCTGATCCAAAAAGGAGGAGGCAGTCAAAATCAATCCTTCAGAGAGGTTATTTCAATTCATATTAGAAAATAAAAGAACATCGAGATATTTGTTGATAAATTCACAACGAAAAAATTTGATGGAACCTATAAGAATTTCAATTAAAATCATATAAACATCAACCGTATCTTCTATTATACTATAATAAATCCACAAGCCAGCAAACTTATATTCGAAATCGTTATATACAGGGTGTTTTTTAGGTGTGGATTTTTTTTGTGCAGTTGCTAGAACTCTTCAAAAGAAATCATTTCGTCGGAAGTTGGTCCTATAAAATATTCAATTTGAAAAAAGTTCAAAAAATCTTGGAAATCAATATCTGAATACCAGTCTGGATCGTGTTATCCCTCTGTTAGGAGACTTTGCCATATGCGTGCAATCTTTTCTCGGAATTTAACGCAATTTATCGCAAATTCGCAATCTCCTTCAACTTCAACAAAATAAGGAAGTTCACAAACTCACCGATAAAATTCATCTCATCCCAATTTTTCACAGAAATTTTCACTATTTTCATCACATCAATTTGCTCACGGAATAATGCCACAAGCATTTTCAATGCGTTGTCTTAGTTGTCTTAGTATACTGACCTTAGACAGCTGGTAATATCTACACATTTAGATATCAATACGTACCTAACTCAGATCCGGACTAGAAATTTCTCAGATTCGCGGGTAATTTTGATTTCGAAATACTCGGCCCTGAGGAATATTTTATATAAACTATTTTTGGTATACCTATCGACTTATTTTTTTTTTGATGACTTCTATTGCTGGCCATGAAAGCCTCACCTTTGAAAACACCCTGTATATTTGGAGGTTATGTCATCAACCATAGCTGGAAGAAAATAGAAGATAATAAGCCAAAGAATAAATGATAGACATAATTGGACTCAGACTGTTTCAAATGTGTGTGCGGTCATTTATTATTACTTTAAGAGGACTTTGTGAGAGAAAACAACGCATTAGATTATTATTTTTATTGAATCATGAATATTCAACATTTAGAGTTTGTTTATTTGAATGTGATTGACAAAATTTAAATTGTATGAACATTTTGGTCTATCTCGTGTATGGTGCAAAATGCACAGAGAAAATTGTGACATGCATTTAATATACTATATGGTAATTCAAGTAAACTTCGAACTCAGATTTTCATCACTATTTCTTTTCATTCTGATCTGAAAATCCAATGCTTCAAGCGCGAGTTATCTCGACGGAAAACCCGCATTTCCCGATGCGCGATCCCGACATCATCTGATCCGGAACTCCAGAAGAGCGTACCCGTAAAAAAGCTCGCGGAAAAATTCCCGAAAAAAACGTACATTCGCGCGGCTTATCGAATAATTAAAATCAAAAGAAATTAATTGCTTCGGGCGCAACACAGCCGGATCCCGCCCTCCTCCTAATTGTTTTTCATAATCACGGACTCTTTTTAAGGGACAAAAGAAAAGAGCAACCCTTTGATGTGTGGGTAAACAGAAGGAAAAACTGATAAATATGAACTATGCCCCGTTCTTTCCGTTTCCCTCTGATGTTGAAGCTCCCGGAACGTTCCTTTAATTAAAAAAAAAAAAAAAAAAACGGGCGAAGAATCGATCTCCGAAAGGTATGCGTATTGAAATTACATGATTTGGAAGAAATTAATTGCTAGCGAGTGGATTTGACTCGTCAAAAGAACATTTGGCTTTGGCTTTGAGATTTTTATATTTTTCAGTTACCTCGCATAGATTGCT
This sequence comes from Aphidecta obliterata, assembly GCA_963966015.1. Taxonomy (NCBI): domain Eukaryota; kingdom Metazoa; phylum Arthropoda; class Insecta; order Coleoptera; family Coccinellidae; genus Aphidecta; species Aphidecta obliterata. Next base: position 11,092,921 of record OZ014434.1, on the reverse strand, counting down.
GCGCGGTGAAAGAACCCCCGGATGAACGTGAAAAGACGTCTGAAGTACAGTTACTAATTGATACAGGAAATTTTCATGCGGTAAAATGCCTTGCGGAAGGGAGATTCTTCAATAGATTTATGTCGGGAAGATTGTGGATGTTCGCTCATTATGCACAACGAATTGCCGGTATGTACGTATGCACCCCCCTTCCGACTAATATGATCTTATTCGTACGTTTTTCAGACACGTCTAGCGATGCTGCACATCGCCCGGTTTCTACGTTGAGGTGGGCGGATTGTCTCGTTCGAAATTTTCCATTCGAATCTATTTTCTCTGGCTTTGTGGATGCGAAGATGCTTTGGAGTGCTCTGAGATCGTGGGAGGTTTTAATATGCTTGCGCCGATATACGAGGCAAGTTAAAAAAAAAACGTTCCTACGCTCTTACCACCGAGGAAATATATTTTCGCGAATTCGGTTATGATAGGGAGCATAGTTAAAAATTTGTATCAAGCTTTATTTTATTGAAGAGTGGTAGGAAAGTCTCTCAAGATTTTCATGGACAAATGTAACAAACATGAAGTTTCCACAATTATCTATTTTTCTATGCAGAATCCGTCAAGTTTTTCCATAAGTTCTTGTGGAAGACACTTCGAAATGAAAGTTAGGCGTAAGCAATCGAACTCATCAAAATTAGCGAATATACCAAAAATCGTCCATATAAAATATTTACCAGGGCCGAGTATTTCGAAATCAAAGTTACCCGCGAATCTGAGAAATGCCCAGCCAGGATCTGAGTTAGGTTCGTATTGATATCTAAATTTTTAGATACTACCAGCTGTCTGAGGTCAGTATACAGGTAATCATCTGTGATGCGTATGATTTTTGTTAGTTTTCCGATCTCAACCCCTGTGCTTTCTTCCTTTGGGGTCATTTGAAAACATTAGTGCATAAGTGACGGTGAGGTGAATAGTTCGAAATAACTAAGCGTTGGAAATTCTTGTGACATTATTCCGTGAGCAAACTGATGAAATAGTTGCTGCATGTAACCATTCGTTATTACGTAAGGCAAGACTTTATACACTTCGAACGAATGGTGAACATTATACGACCTTTCCAATCAGTTATTCTTTCTGTCCTTAGTATAAACTTCAAGAAATATACCGTTCAGGAAAAATCTTCTAGTAAAAGTTGAAATAGCGATTAATTCTAGTTCCAAGAAAAAATCACATGTATGGGCATAAAGTGATTCATCAAAGAGATAACACGATCCCGAGTAGTATTAGGATATTGATGCTCAAGATTTTTTACTAAAAATTAAAGAACTTCGGGGTATATGATATTGATAATGTTAGTACATTGGAAATTGGCAACCCGTGTTGTGCCAGTAGACTATAGGATAGTGTAGATATAATGAACCAAAGAATGTTGGCGTCAATTCGAAATGTAAACAAATGGACCCCATTCATATCGATTTCTAGAATGAGTTCCGCTACAAATACGAATTTTCCCTCCGATCCATCCTTCTCGAATCAACAGATTGTGAACTTGCGGCAATTCCAATATATCTATCGTTTCTTATCATCGAAAGGGAATCTATTGGATTGTTATTCTCGTTCTTGAGCGCATAGTATAAAAAACAAATCTGGCAAATTGAAGATTTTATCACTACGTATTTGAAACATCGACTTTGAGACACTTCAGGAGTGGAGGAGAGATAAGGGCAAAACTTTTTTTCGATCTGTTTCTTGACTGGAAAATTCTGAATTTAGTTCAAGCGAAAGTAAATTGTGTGAGAAATATATCCGAAAAGCCCACTATCAAATAAAGAAGCATTCTCAATAGTAACCCGGTGTTACAATAGAGTAAAAAAAGAAGAAGAAACGAGCTTTTCGAAGATGTGTCACAAATCACATTGAACGGTCGCAAATGGTTTGTGACCACCCTCAGATCAACTTACTGTGAAATTGAACACTTTAATCAAAGCAGAGTACTTACCCCAAGGGGGTGCTGAATGAATCCCGGAGAATCACCAAGGGCTGATACTTGAATAGGGTTGAAGGATAGGAAGCAGAGGATGAACCTTCTTTCTGCATAGTTCCGGGGCTGTCACCCAGTTTTGGAGAAGCTGAAGACACATAACATAAAGTTGCTCAATATCACTTTCAGAAGGTACAATCGTGCGATGAAAACGATCAGACGACTCGGTTTTGCACGAATATGCGGCGATATTCCACAGAAGACTCGAATAACTCGGCGTTAACTTTCGATTTTATAACATCATATTTATTTATACAATTTATCATTTTTAGTTGTCATTCTAATTGCTCGTGTTGTGTTATACTGATGAATTTTTGAGCGCTCGTACTACTTACACGAGGGCTATATCATTTCGTCACGATGTCTGTATTTTTTCGAATTTTGAGCCGAAAATGGTCTCAAACGACTATGTTCGACTCACTGATGCCGAATCCGTCGGAAAATTCGAGTCTGTCCGTCCGGCCGGCCGTCCGTATAAACGATAACTCGAACGGAATGTCCTAGAAACTTGAAATTTTCAGGGTAGGTTCGACTCTCGAATGCCGAGGTTGAGTTCGTTATTGGGCAAAATCCGCCTAAGGGTTCCGTAAATATGGCCGCTCGAAATTTTGTTTTCCTGATTACTTTGAAACCATAGATTCGATCGAGATGAAATTTTGCACTCTAGTGGAAAATGAGGTGTTCAAGCTACAAGCAAAATTTTGTTCAGCTCGCATTTGCAGAACCATAGAAACCATAGCAAATTGTAACTTTTGAACGAAAACGCCTAGGGACTTGAAATTTTCAGGATAGGTGTGGATCCCGATTGTCGTGATCACTTTCATCTATGAGAAAAATTATACTAGGGGTTCCGTGAATATGGCCGTTCAAAATATTCTGTTCCCGATTATTTCGTAACAACCGATTTGATTGGAATGAAAATTTGCACCTAGCTGAGGAATAATGTATTCAAACTACGTGCGAAATTTTGTCCAGATCGCATCACCAAAACCATAGATACCGTAGAAAATTTGAGCGAATTATCGAAAAAAAAATTGGTCACCTAAAGCACTGACTTGAAGTCTGGATTATCGCCTTAGTTTGAAAATTTGTTTGACAGCTGTCAAAAATTTTCTCAATTGGTTTCCAAAACTGGAAAATGCGAATCTACCTACAAGGTGCATGTACGAGCGCTCAAAAGTTCCTGCCTTAACGGCAGTGCTTTTCGTAATTTTTTTTGTATTTTCTTGTATACAGGCTTGAGAAAATTCCAATATACGGAGGAAAAGTCGGCACTTAGTTGAGCTTAGTCTTGTTTTTCACCACCTGTCAGCTCCTTTCAAAATAATCAGCAAATAATAATAATAATAATCAAATAATAAGGGAAAAACTTCAAATGACTATGTCTACAGAACTGGAAAGTACCCCAAAAATTTCAAAGCTTAGTTCTTTCCTTCCGAAAGTCATCGAATTTACGGACGGACGGCTGGACGGAGGAGTCCAAGCGGATCGTTATCCCCATTTCCGGAAATTAAAGACATTCGGGCAAAATAATAATTCTAGAGTTCATAGAAAAAAACGCCCAAAAAAAAAACCTTTTGAAACATTTTTTTCCTCGATTCCAATGGTTCATTATGGGAGATGATCAATCACAACGTTTCAAGAACTCCAACGAAAAAACGAGAAGTAAATCAATCCAAACGCGAAAAACAATCGCTAAACGACTCCTATTGAAACAGGCACAAACAAAATTCATTTTCCCGTTTCCAATTAGAACCAAATCGACCCTCGCGTGAGGGGACGAGGGGAAGGTCCGGACGAAATATTCGTGCTTTCGAAATATTTACAACTTGTAAATTGATGGAATAAAATAGTTGGCGATAGTTAGTCGGCAGGGCCCCCACTATAAATTAGAGATAATTGGGGATGAACTTCGGCAATATTGTCATGATACAATTTTCGAGATAATTAGTAAAGCATTATTCATTTCCCCGTGGAAAATGGCCGTGGAGTATGCAACATCTCGTAAATCAAACGGTGTTTGTTGATGCGGCAAAAACGATTTCAACTTTACGAGCGCCTTGATTGGCGAGGGACCCCATCGACTATTTCACCTAGATTCTAGAACAATTTTTTTTTCAATGATGAAAATCCGACTGGTATTTCACGAGATTTTCCGAAATTTCAGCTTCTTTTTCTGTGTTTTTTGTTTATCCCCATGTGAGATTTCATCACAGCTTCCTTCAATGAAAGCCAGGAAAATGAGAGAAATGAAACGTTGCTCGAGGGACCTGGACCCTGGTGTATAAGTAATGTATTTCATCTACTCCTATTCAATTATATATTCATTTTTCAACTTATTTTGAGCAATTAATAGTATCTATAAACAAACAACGTGAGTTGTTAAATATAACCTCCTATCTCTGTGCTTCTGAACAAGCCGATTAGCCGAAAGGGGACAGTCCATTATTGGTATTGAGGGGAGTAATGTCACTTGAATAAATTTGACGTTTTCTCGAATAAAGTTAATACTTAATAATTATTGTGAATGTTTTGCTGAAAAAGATGAATTCAGATAGTGAAGATGAATTATTATGAACACCTTCAGAAATAAGACAATCAGCCAATGTTACCTTACAGAATTTATTGCCTGAAAAATTCCAAAACAAATATAAAAGTGTATACAACAATTTTTAAGATTGGTGTAGCAGTAAGAATACCAAGTCATCGTTTACAGAGAATATATTGCAACATATTTTAGTGAACTTAGCACTAAATATAAAGCATCGCTCCTAATGTACTTTCTACTCCATGTTAAGAAGCACAATCAACAAAAATAATGCATTGTTATAGGAACCTATAAAGATTTGTATAAAGAGTTCTTTCTCTGTACTTATATATAAGTATTTATTGTTATGGTCGTAGATAAATAGTATATTATTTAACGAGCGGTAATTTGGGTCACAACCCAAGCAGATTAAGTTTGCAGCACGAGCCGAAGGCGAATGCTATAATTCATCAAGTGAGTTATGACCATTACCGCAAGTTGAATACTATCTATACTTCATCTACTATAACCATAAATACTAAGATACATGTACAGAGAAAGAACTTTATTTACAAATCTCAATCGTTACCTATAACAATGCATTATTTATGTTGATTGTGCTTCTAAGCATGGAGTAGAAAGTCCCTGGGGGCGATGCTTTATATTAAGTGCTAAGTTCACTAAAATATGCCGGAAGAACATTCTCTGTGAATTATGACTTAGTATCCTTATTACTGCTACACCAATCTTTAAAATTGTTGTATACACCTTCATATTAGCTTTGGAACTTTTCGGGCAATAAATTCTGTTTAGAAACAGTGGCTGATTGTCTTATTTCTGAAGCTGCACAAAATAATTCATCTTCACTATCTGAATTCTTTCAACGAAACATTCACAATAATGATTAGGTATCAACTTAATTTGAGAAAACTTCAAAATTATTCAAGTGACCTCCTCTCAATACCAATAATGGACTGTTCTCTTTCGGCCAATCGGCTTGTCCAGAAGCACAGAGATAGGGAGTTATAGTAGTGAGTTATAATAACTCAAGGTGTTTGTTTGCAGATACTATTGATATTGATCAAAAGTAGTTGAATGATGAATATTTAATTCAATAGCACTCGCCTTCGGCTCGCGCTGCAAACTTCATCTGCGTGAGTTATGACCTATATTACGGCTCGTTAAATTTGTATTGCTTTTACTTACTTTCTGCAGTCCTGCCTCTCATACAGTGTTTATGATACCTCTCGTATTCCATAAAAATCACAAACAAAATAATTCCATCTACGCCACTGTGTCGCAACCGGCAACGAACAGAAACCCATTTTCGATGGCGCATTCAAGACAGCCATGTAAGGAGAGCATTCATATCTTTGGGAGGTTTGGAAGTTGTCTATCCATTCGAAAGACACTTTAATATAAAGTTTCATATCGGGGCAACTTATGAGTAAGAAGCTCTTCACTTTGTACTCGGAGAGCAGAAATCTATATTTCGAAACTTGTGTATTTGATATTTGTCTCTCCGTTCTACCCGTCATCTGTCTCTTCTCCGAAATGAAACCGATAACGAATATGGGGATGAGCTGCAGCAATTATTACTTGACGAAAGTTTCTATTTCGTCGTTTGCATTATTAATCCCGTAAGTCTTGGGATGAGCGAATTTCGATTCCTCATTGGTTCCAGAAAATTACACAGAGTGGACTGTTTGAGCATTGAATATAATGATGCTGTAAATTTCCCTGAGTATAGTATAAAATGAACTCTCCTTGAAATGCCTCACTTTGTACCAGTATAATGTAATTGAACTAAACTAAACTAACTAAAACAACGCTAAACAGCAATAGAGAGCATAAGACCATCCTGGCAGAGAGACACAAAAATAGTTCAAAACGTATAATGATGTACATTTCAATTTACAGTTATAATGAATGAAAACGGAATCGGATTTTCAATCATTTGTACTTTATTCGATCCTGAACAATTATAATCATTACTTTCTTTTGCGTTGCCAGACTTCCGATTTCTATTCCTTCTCCAGCCCCGTCTCATCATTTTTCCATGATCGACTCCGTTCTCCCATACTGAATATAAATACGGGAAACGTCTTATTTAATAGTTTTCCCGATGTTCGAAGTCGCCCTAGGAAAACCGGGAAAAGCATATTAAGAGAGGCATCCCAGCGTTGCTCGGCAGGCGGGAGGCTGGGGGAAATGGAGCAACAAACGTCCAAATGACTTGGAACGGCATTAAACATCGCTGGTTCGGCGGGGTGCATCGAGGGGGGCTGCACGAATCGGCGAACAAACGATATGGTCTTCGATCGGTTTATTGGTTAGAGGAACATTTTTGGCTAATTCCTTTGGGAAGTTTAGACGGCGCCCCCCCCAAAATTCATCTGATTTATCAGGAAACAAGTCTGTTATTTGTTCAGCTTCGATAGATTGATTTCAACGGTTGAAATCGACAAATGCTGAAGAAATTTTCGTCGAGATATAAAAAAAAATTGTTATTGGTGAAGGACAGGATAGGAGACAAGACAGATGATCCTAAATTTGTGAAGGTATACGGAACCCTCCAATTGACCCTTTCGAATCTGCCTGTGATCTCAGATGACTGAGTGCAAATCCGACAACATTTATTGGTAAGTTAAGGCAAAGCTGAAAATGATTTCCTTTCGGCCCACTCATAGAGTGTGGAAAGGGAGTTGAATGCACGAAGGAGAGTGTCAATGTCAAAAGCAACAAAAGAGCTTAGGAAGAGCAATAAAAAAATGAAGAAAACCTACAGAACTTCACATAGAAGAGAAGACAAGAAAGAGCTGAATAAACACTGCCAAGTACTGAAAAATGTACTGAGAGACATGAGAACAGACAGGTGGAACTTAAAGATCAGAGAGCTGAACACCATAGACCACTAAGCATGGAAGATGCAAAAGTGCCTACGACGCGAGAAAACCGAAATCCCTCCTCTACCCGGAGCAAATGGCATGGCCTACCGAGAGCTTGAAAAAAACGAATTCCGGGAATTTTCGGTTGAATGAATTCCTGTTGTTCAAACGCAACTATCAATTGTTATCACAACAAAAAAAGACCGTTCTCAGAAATATCTGTACTTGCAATCTAACATGCCGATTCCGGTTTAAGTGACTTGATTCCTATGAACAGGAAAAATCACGAAAAGCACTGCCGTGAAGGCGGGAGCTTTTGAGCGCTCGTACATGCACCTCGTAAGTAGATTCGCATTTTCCAGTTTTAAAAATCAATTGAAGGAATTTTCGATAGCTGTCACAAAAATTCTGAAACTTAGGCTAAACTCCAGTATTCATGTCAGTGCTTTAGGTGACTAATTTTTTTTCGATAATTCGCTAGAATTTTCTACGGTATCTATGGTCTTGGTGGTGCGATCTGGATAAAATTTGGCACGTAGTTTGAAAATATTATTCCCCAGGTAGGTGCGAAATTTCATGCCAATCCGATCAGTAGTTTCGAAACTATCAGGAAAATAATATTTTGAACGGCCATATTTACGGAACCCCTAGTCTAATTTTGCTCATTGATGAGTGTGACCGCGATATTCGCGATCCATCCCCACCCTGAAAATTTCAAGTTCCTAGGCCTTTCCGTTCAAGAGTTAGTATTTTCTATGGTTCTGGTCATGCGATCTGGACAAAATATTGTTTTAATATATCATTCTCGATTAAAATACAAAATTTCATCTCGATCGAATCCGTAGTTTCGAAATGATCGAGAAACCAAAATTTCAAGGTCCCTAGGCCTTTCCGTTCGAAAGTTATGATTTTCTATGGTTTCTATGGTTCTGGTCATGTGATCTGGAGAAATATAGCTTGAATATATCATTCTCCATTAGTATACAAAATTTCGTCACGATCGAATTCGTAGTTTTGAAATGATCAAGAAAACTAAATTTCAAACGACCATATTCACGGAACCCCTAGTATAATTTTGCTCATAGATGATCGTGATCACGACATTCGAGATCCACACCTATCCTGAAAATTTCAAGTCCCTAGGCGTTTCCGTTCAAAAGTTACAATTTCCTATGGTTTCTATCGTTCTGGTCATGCGATCTGGACAAAATTTCCCATGTAGATTGAATACCTCATTTTCCATTTGAATGCAAAATTTCATCTCAATCAAATCTGTAGTTTTCAAGTTATCAGGGAAACAAAACTTTGAACGGCCATATTTACGGAACCCCTGGTGGAATTTGGCCCATTAACGAACTTAGCCGAGACATTCGGGAACTGAACTCACACTGGTTGTTCCGTTCGAGAGTTATCGTGCTTACGGCCTGACGGACGGACGGCCGGACAGACAGACTCCAATTTTCCGACGGATTCGTCATCAGTGAGTCGAACATAGTCGATTGAGACCATTTTCGGTTTAAAATTCGAATAATACAGACATCGTGACGAAATGATATAGGAATATAATATAGTAAAATGTAATAGTTTTTGTAAGTATAACCTAACAATATTTGTACGACTAACAGTATGGAGACATTAAATTCAACAGGAATGTTTCGTATTTCTCACAGAAATTCAGATTATTCCACCAGAATAAATCTTGTTTAGCTAACAGTTTTTTAATCCATGTTGTACCATATGGTTGAAGTTGTTTAGGATAAAATATCGGTTTCCGACAAGGGAACGAACATGATGAAACAACGATTCGATAATCATCTCGATGATATCGAACGCACTGTTGCCGATTTGGCATTTTCAATGCTAACCCTAGCATATTTTCGTCTCAGTCAGCATGTAAAATGCGAGTTTAGCATATCACATGTTTTTAGCATTTTTTGGCTTCCTATCTAGAATTGAATATTTTTGATCTACGATTGATACTAACTCTTGAATAACTTTTCCTAGTTAATACAAAAAAAATAAAAGAGGATTAGTATATGACTAAGAAACATATTGTAGGAAGGAACAGGGAAAAAGGGGGTTCAATACGAAAACAGAGGTTAAAGTCGAGTCAGATCAGGTCAGAACATTTACCGTACCGCTCAACAGAGGGCGCCATCGAATAGACAAAACTCAAAAGATAATAATACCCAAAGGATTGAAAAGCGACAGAAAAGTTGTGAGCAAAGAAAAAAATTCTTTAAATTTATTATGGAGTCTCTCATTACTCGTTTTCAACGAATGTCTCTCTAATTCGTTAGAATAATGTAAAGATACTCTATAATGAATATAATATAATATAAAATCTCCGCTTTCCAGAAACCTATCGCGAAGTCACTCTTCACGTTAAAAGCTTCCAATACAACTAAATAGTAGTGTAATATTCGAACGATAGTTCAATTCAATTCAACTGAAAATTCCTGTTGAATAGATAATACAATTCCATTATAGCTATAGTCATTCCTGTTTTAGTTAAGTGTTCATAGCTTGAAATTTTTGTAAAAACTGCAGTTTGAAGCTTGGAATACAACAAGATTATTCATTAAACAGGAAATTCCTGTGAATAGTCACGCATATTCCGTTTTTCCGGTTTTCGTCACAGAATTATTTTCCTGTTGAAATGACAAAATGCAGTTTGGTTGCATCAACCATAGATTCAGAAGATGATGTGGGAGAAAATTAAGAATTGATGTTAAAACCTCCGGAAAGTAAGACCATCCGAAATCCAACAAAACACACGAAGATTAAAAAAGTCATCAAGAAATTGAAAAAAAAGAAAGCTCTAGGAAAAGACAAAGTAAAAAACTTTATGTTACGGAAAATTCGCAGAAAATGAATAGCAGCGCTGATCATTATAGCAAACACAGTGGTGAGAACACAATACTATCCAAAAATATGAAAAACCGCAGAATTAATTGTGTTCGATGAGCGGGAGGAAGAAAGAAAATTTGCACAAAACAACAGGCCGATAAGTCTACTGTCAGCACTTGAAGAGAAAAATAGTTGAGGGAGTTATTGCAAAAAACCCAACTAAGAAACAGAAGCAGCGAATCTGATACCACCCGAAAAAATATTTACTACACCACCGAAACCTGCAAGATTTTAAGAAACTTATAAGAGACAGGATTTTTTATGTCAAACTAGATGACACATTATCTTTCACCAGACAAGTAGAAGCAGGAGTTCCCCAAGGTTCAGTTATAGGACCTCCAGTCAACAACACCTATACCTACGATATTCCTAAAAATCCAAGAAATCTGGAAGCCTTATATGCAGACACCACGGAAATAGCAGTCAGACGTCGACGAAAAAACGTCATATGCAGAAAATTTCAAGAAGCACTAGAAGATATAGACGAATGGTGCATTAAATAAAAAATTCGAATGAATGGCCAAAAGGGCCAAGCTGTTCTACTATAGAAGCGGATACTTGAAATAAACTACAACCTAAAGATATACAGGGTGTCCGGGAAATTGTGGGAAATCTCTCGGATTCAGATAAAACATAAAAAAATAAGATGAGAAGTTCTCATAATTTTTTTTCTAGCGGCCCTCCCTACCGAGATACGGCCTCCTAAATAACGCCAATGAAAATTCATTTCACTGGAATAAATTTAAAACTACTTGATATAATTCAATGAAAATTTGATATGATAAACAGTAGTGGGGACCTCTTCAAATACTGCCCTTAAATTCAAATTAGTTCGTTTAGTTTACCAGGGGTGGACTAGGTTGTACATTTTAATGCTTACATTTTTAATACCCTGTATGATAAGGAGTTAAAAAAATTACGAAAAGCACTGCCGTGAAGGCAGGAGCTTTTGAGCGCTCGTACATGCACCTTGCAGGTAGATTTGCATGCTCCAGTTTTAAAAACCAATTGGAAAGATTTTGACAGCTGTCAAATAAAATTTCAAACTAACGCGAAAATCCAGACTTCACGTCTGTGCTTTGGTGACCATTTTTTTTTTCGATAACTCGCTAGTATTTCCTACGGTATCTATGGTCTTGGTAATGCGATCTGGACAAAATTTCTCACGTAGTTTGAATACATTATTCTTCATATATGAGCAAAATTTCATTTCAATCCAATAAGTATTTTCGAAATAATCAGGAAGAATATAGTTTGAACGGCTATATTTACGGAACCCCTAGTCTAATTTTGCTCATTGATGATAGTGATCGCGAAATTCGCGATCCGAACCTATCCTGAAAATTTCAAGTCCCTAGGCCTTTCCGTTCAAAAGTTATGATTTTCTATGGTTTCTATGGTTCTGATCATGCGATCTGGAAACAATGTAGCTCGAATATATCATTCTTGATTTAAATACAAAATTTCGTCACGATCAAATCCATAGTTTCGAATTTATCGAGAAAACAAAATTTCAAACGACCGTATTTACGGTACCCCTTGTATAATGTTGCTCATAGATGAACGTGATCACGACATTCGAGATCCACACCTATCCTGAAAATTTCAAGTCCCTAGGCATTTCCGTTCAAAAGTTACAATTTTCTATGGTTTCTATGGTTCTGGTCATGCGATCTGGACAAAATTTCGCATGTAGCTAAAACACCTCATTTTCCATCTGAGTGCAAAATTTCATCTCGATCGAATCTGTAGTTTTCATGTAATCAGGGAAACAAAACTTTGAACGGCCATATTTACGGAACCCCTGGGCGAATTTTGCCCAATAACGAACTTAACCGCGGCATTCGGGATCTGAACCTACACTGAAAATTTCAAGTCTCTAGGTTGATCCGTTCGAGAGTTATCGTGCTGACGGCCGGCCGGACGGACGGACGGACGGACAGACTCGAATTTTCCGACGGATTCGTCATCAGTGAGTCGAACATAGTCGATTGAGACCATTTTCGGCTCAAAATTCGAAAAATACAGACATCGTGACGAAATGATATAGCCCTCGTGTAAGTAGTACGAGCGCTCAAAAACAAATTTGGATACCTTAAACATTGAGCCAAAGAAAAGGTACTCCTGTTCATTGTCGATAAAATGAACCGTTCTCGAAAAACAAAATAATAAACGGAAGGAACTTTTTTATTTCTATTGAAAAGAACCATGAATTCTAATTTTTTTTTGTTTGCAACAAAGTGTAATACGAAAGTTATTCAAGGAACAAAAAAGTTTTAAGTTTACGTTATTGAATCCGACCTAATTACACAGATTCGTAACAATGAAGTTTTGGCCCAGAAAGGCACCTTAACAAAAATAATTTTTTAGAAATGTACTCTCACTAAAGCTTGCAACGATTGAATCTAAATACGCAGAGATGGGTTAATTACAATTTATTCTTCATTATTATTTATTTTTCGAGATTTTAATCCAATAGAGAAAATAAATGATTTGCAGCATTTCCTCTTCATCCATTATCCAAACAGAGCCGAGAGTCGGTAATAACCCATACCACCCTCGTTTCTCAATATGATGAAAAAGCCGAAAAAGGCAACATACATAGGTATTCTGCACCTTCGGTTTCCGCAAATCCGAACCGTGCGCACGTGAAACAAAAATTACCCAAATCAGCCTCTCTAATCCGGAACTCTCAGATCAAAGCCCACCGCGATAATTAAGGGACCGAAGTCCGCATTCGAAAAATTACCATCCCTTAATTTCGCAGGGGGGTTACCTTAAAATTTCGTTATTTATTATCCGTAATGAAGCGCGCTTAAAAGAGTTTAATGGTAGAAAAAGAAATCATTTTCAATATAAGGGACTACGATTCCGTATCCGGATGTTAAAAAGTATATATGTATATGCTGGGCCAGAAATTAGCCCGGCGGCCTTTTTAAATGTTTTTAATCTCGAACGGTGGCGCGGGCGAGTATTAAGGGAAATGCGTCTGGAGCGTTTTACCGAAGTAAAAAGATTACGGGGATTTCGCAAAAAAATATACGGCGAACTAAGTGAGTATGGGGAAATATTTATTTTGCGAGATGATCCCCGCAGGATCGTTCTTCGGGTCGTGCTGGTATTAGTCGGCGTTCACCTGATTTGCTACAGAGAATTATTCTGGGTAAAGTTGCGAATAGGTCATAGGCGTAACTTTCTTCTTGTTCGTTCGATTAATCCAAAAAAAATTATCGAAAGAGTGGTATAAATATCAAAAATTTCAATAACTAAAGAATACTGAATAAAAACAAAGAATCTTCCTAATAGTTTCAGTCAGATGGTAACCGGTTTTGTGAAAGCTATCAGCTCCACATCTTCAAACCTGAACTATCGAAAACACATTAATACCAAGAAACGGGACATAATACACACGATATTACCGACAAACTATCGCCGAGTAAAAGTCAACTAAACAACTACAATTTTTAATTTATTCTATCAAATTAACAACTATCCAAAAACGTGATCACGTTATCTCAATTTTCTCTCTATATTTTTAGGATAGGACACAGATTACAGAAAACAACATACATAATAATACATAATAGTATATTATTTAACGAGCGGTAATATAGGTCATAACTCACGCGGATGAAGTTTGCAGCGCGAGCCGAAGGCGAGTGCCGTAACTCATTAAGTGAGTTATTACCATTACCACAAGTTGAATACTATACTTAATTTACGACTATAACAATAAATACTGAGATACAAGTACAGAGAAAGAACTTTATTTAAAAATCTTAATAGTAACCTATAATAATGCATTATTTTTGTTGATTGTGCTCCTTAGCATGGCGTAGAAAGTCTCTAGGGGCGATGCTTTATATTTAGTGCTAATTTCACTAAAATATGCCAAAAGAACATTGTCTGTAAACGATGATTTGATGATCTTGAAAATTGTTATACCCTTTATATTTGTTTGGGGATTTTTCGGGCAATAAATTCTGTATGGTAACATTGGCTGATTGTCTTATTTCTGAAGGTGTCCAGGGTGATTGTTTATATTTTACTCCAGAGCTATCTCAGTAAATATTGGTCCCACAAAAACGTTTAAATGGGGAAATATGAGAGAATAAAATAAATTCAAATTATATCACTAAACAACCTTCAAAAGTCAATTCAGTAAAATTTGATTGAAGTATAAATGATTGTTATATGATATTTTTCAAAGAAGGGTTATTTTATTTGAATGTAAAAATGTAGCCATGAGAATATCAACGTACTTTGAAGGAAGTATCAACAAAATTGGAAGGAAAAAGGGCCGAAAGAAACTGAGATCAATAATATTGGAGTTCAGGGATTGTATTATTACCTACAGGCAAGCCAGTAAGAAAAGTTGAGGAACTTTATTTAGAGTTAGCTGTTCTCTGTGAGTGAATTATAATTTAGAATTTTCCTTTTATCAGAATTAGTTCATTGAGTTGATTGAGTTTAGATATTATATTAGTTTTAGGTTCTTTCGAAAGTTGGGGTATTTTTTATAGAATAAGATTATAAGTTGTTGTAAACAAAATTTTCTCTTATTTGTCCACCTTAAGAACCCTCCTTCGAAAAAGAGTTGCGAAAAAAAAAAAAATTGAGACAAAATTATTTGAATATTGTTAGTGGTTTTCATTTCATTTTAGGTTTACGATGCCTTTTAGCATTTTCTAGTACTGAATTCTGATTGCCCACAAAAAATACTTCATGCTTGCCCATTTAAACCCTCTTGTAGGACCAATATTTACTGAGATAGCTATTGAGTAAAATATAAACAATCACCCTGTACATAATACTTCATCTTCAATATCTAAATTCATCTTTTTCAGCAAAACATTCACAATAATAATTAGGTATCAACTCAATTTGAGAAAACGTCAAAATTATTCAAGTGAGCTCCCCTCCATACCAAAAATGGACTTTTCCATTTGACCAATCGGCTTGTTCAGAAGCACAGAGCCAGTGAGTTGTAGTAGTGAGTTATTATAACTCACGGTGTTTGTTTACAGCTACTATCGATTGCTCAAAAGTAGTTGAATAATGAATATTCAATGGGTTTATTTTTGAGCGCTCGTACTACTTACACGAGAGCTATATCATTTCGTCACGATGTCTGTATTTTTCGAATTTTGAGCCGAAAATGGTCTCAATCGACTATGTTCGACTCATTGATGACGAATCCGTCGGAAAATTCGAGTCCGTCCGTCCGGCTGTCCGGCATTAAGCACGATAACTCTCGAACGGAACAACCTAGAGACTTGAAATTTTCAGTGTGGGTTCAGTTCCCGAATGCCTCAGTTAAGTTCGTTAATGAGCCAAATTCCACCAGGGGTCTTGTAAATATGGCCGTTCAAAGTTTTGTTCCCCTGATTACTTGAAAACTACAAATTTGATTTCAAGCTACATGTGAAATTTTGTCCAGATCGCATGACCAGAACCATAGAAACCATAGAAAATTGTAACTTTTGAACGGAAACGCCTAGGGACTTGAAATTTTCAGGATAGGTGTGGATCTCGAATGTCGTGATCACGTTCATCTATGAGCAAAATTATACTAGGGGTTCCGTATATATGGTCGTTTGAAATTTATTTTTCTTGATCATTTCAACACAGATTCCATCGTGACGAAATTTTGTATACTAATGGAGAATGATATATTAAAACCATATTTTGTCCAGATCGCATGACCAGAACCATAGAAACCATAGAAAATTGTAACTTTTGAACGGAAAGGCCCAGGAACTTGAAATTTTCAGAATAGGTTCGGATCGCGAATATCGCGGTCACGTTCATCAATGAGCAAAATAAGATCAGGGGTTCCGTAAATATAGCCGTTCAAAATTTTGTTTTCTCGATAATTTCGAAACTACTGATTGGATTGGAATGAAATTTTGTTCCTAGCTGAGGAATAATGTATTCAAACTACGTGCAGAATTTTTTTCAGATCGCATTACGAAGGCCATAGATACCGTAGAAAATTCTAGCGAATTATCGAAAAAAAATTGGTCAGCTGAAGCACTGACATGAAGTTTCGCCTAAGTTTCAGAATTTTTTTGACAGCTGTCGAAAATTCCTTCAATTGATTTCTGAAATTGGAAAATGCGAATCTACCTACAAGGTGGATTAACGAGCGCTCAAAAGCTTCTGACTTCACGGCAGTGCTTTTCGTAATTTTTTTTCTTCACTTTATGCTATTGATTTTTTGTATTTGGGTTGGAGCAGTGTAAATGTACGTTTTTTTGGGCCTTCTGGAGTTAAGAGAAAGAGTTGTCCTATAGACTAAACTTCTCTTCAGTTGGGTCCCTAACACCTGAAAAATTATGTATTTTTGTTCAATTTAAATAAAGGCGACATTATTATTATTATTATTGATAGGAGTAGATGAAACATATTATCTAAATCACTTCCAACAGCATTATAGAAGAAATTAGTTCAAAAGTTTAACAACACAGCCCTCAAAATATGCAGTTCATTGAAGTCCACTTGTAAATTGAGAGTCAGGGTCGGAAAAAGCCGCTTATGTTCTATGTTCAAATTTTTCTAAATAGTCCATCACCTCTTAATTAACACTATCATGCAGGATCTTGAAAATTTTCTTAAATATCTCTTTTTACTTTCGAAAACAGATCCACAGCAAACAGCACAATTTTTCCATTCAATGGCTTCAAACTACATTATATGGTTGACATAATATATTGACCCCAAAACTGAACCCTGTTATATATAATTCAGTCTTGTTCCATTCTCCATTCTCTTGTCCGGCAAAGTTTTGATCGAGGCCTTCGGTCTTTCTTCTAGCTGAATCTATCGACTCCATAAACTAGCGCCTACTCTACTTTCCGTCCTCTCCACCGCTGAATTCCTCCAAGAAAACCAATCTCGGCGTCCAACCCCCATCCAATACTCGTAAATTAATAAAATAAACCATCATTAGGGGCGTAATTTCGGGCCGATCGGACGTCGAAATCGCCAATAACCGCCGGGACGCAGGATTCATAATTCCCAATATCCGAGGACAACGCAAGATACGTAACGACGTCCAGCGCCGATATTGAACAGGGGATATTACTTCGGCCGAAGCCCCTGGACGTCGTAAAGATGCCGGTTTAGAGCATTAGCGGGGTTTTTCCCGGGATTTGGCGATGTCTGGAAATCAAAGCGATGAGTCAATTAATGGGCTGCGACTTTTCCGGGACGGCAGTTATGAATTTTCTTGATGATTGCGGTTCAATTTCTATCAGGGGCGGAAATAAGGGCTTAATACTTGGTGAATGGAACCTAAGTATCATCGAGAGAATTCTGCCAAATTTTTTTTCCGTTTGATTTTTCTTTTGCTTCTTTTCCTTTTTTGATAAATAATTCATCTCTCTGTGATCAATTATGTTTTGTCAGCATTTTAGATTCGTCTTACTGGCGAAAAAAAATTGAGTCAGGTCTGATACCATTGCACCCTGAAAATTTATTGAATATTGAAGATGGTTGAAAAGTCGTTTTGAATTTTTTTTTATGAAGATTTCGGAAAGAGTTGGGTAAATACTTTTTATGTGAATTTTTGTTTGTAATTGTGCTCAAATAACTTGAAAACTTGTAATCTTTAAAAGTTTCAATGGCCCAATGATATCAGATGTAAGCCAAATTGATTTTACTTCAGTAGGCGCACTATTTCTTCATCCTTTATCGCAATACAACAATTCTATTCAAATCAGACATTATTTTGCCATAAAAAAGTGTTTGATCTTTTTCTTGGAGAATTTAGAAAAAGTTCAATGGAAATTTCTTATGGACTTAGAAAGTCCATAGGGGCGATGCTTTATATTGAGTGCTAAATATGCCAAAAGAACATTCTTTGTAAACGGTGACTCAATATTCTTACTGCTACACCAATCTTGAAATTTGTGGTATACACCTTTATATTTGTTTTGGGATTTTTCGAGCAATAAATAATGTGTGGTAACATTGGCTGATTGTCTTATTTCTGAAGTTGTACATAATTATTCATCTTCACTATCTGAATTAATCTTTTTCAACAAAACATTCACAATAGTAATTAGGTATCAACTCAATTTGGGAAAACGTCAAAATTATTCAGGTGACCTCCCCTCAATACCAATAACGTTCCCTTTCGGGGAATTATTTGTAAACTTGGAATCTCCGAGCTAAACAAGTTTTTATGGGGCAACGGTATCAGGTCTGACCAAAATTATTTTAGCGTCAGTAAGGCGCACTACTCTGCTTGTTCTGACAAAAATAATTCTTAATCAAAATAATTCATCACACTGTAATCAATGATGTCTTGTCAGTCAGAATTACCTTTGCCTCACTGACGCCAAAACAATTCTGGTCAGATCTGATATCATTTTGTCATAAAAAATTGTTGAATGTCGAAGATGGTTGAAAGTTCAGAGTGTTTGATCTTTCTCATGAAGAATTTAGAAACAATTCGGGGGAAACTTCTTAGATAATTTTTTTTCCTAATTTTCCTGGAATAATTCGAAAACTTGAAATCTCCTTGCTAAACAAGTTTTCATGGGGCAACGGTATCAGGTCTGATCAAAATTATTTAAGCGTCATTAAAGCACACTACTCAGCTAGTCTGAAAAAAAATTCTTTATCGCAATAATTCATCACACTGTAATCAATGATGTCTTGTCAGTCAGAATTACCTTTACTTCACTGATGCCAGAACATTTCTGGTTAGATCTGATACCATTTTGGCATAAAAAATTGTTGAATGTCGAAGATGGTTGGAGATTCAAGGTATATTTTTTAAGAAGAATTCAGAAAAAGTTCGGTGAAAATTTTTTTTTCCGAATTTTCCCCGAATAATATGAAAACTTGAAATCTCCGAAATTAAGGAAGTTTTCATGCCTCAATGGTATCAGAGCTGACCAAAATTGATTTTGCTTCAGTAAGGCGCACTAATAGATTTTTCTGGAAAAAAATAATCATTTGTCATAATAATTCATCACACTGTAATCAATGATGTCTTGTAAGTCAGAATTAGCTTTGCCTCACTGACACCAGAACAATTTTGGTCAGATCTTATACCATTTTCCATAAAAACATGTTGAATGTCGAAGGATGGTTGAAAATTCGAGGTGTTTATTTTTTGAGCGCTCGTACTACTTACACGAGGGCTATATCATTTCGTCACGATGTCTGTATTTTTCGAATTTCGAGCTGAAAATGGTCTCAATCGACTATGTTCGACTCACTGATGACAAATCCGTCGGAAAATTGGAGTCTGTCCGTCCGGCCGTCCGTCCAGCCGTAAGCACGATAACTCTCGAACAGAACAACCTAGAGACTTGAACTTTTCAGTGTGGGTTCAGTTCCCGAATGCCTCGGTTAAGTTGGTTAATGGGCCAAATTCCACCAGGGGTTCCGTAAATATGGCCGTTCAAAGTACTGTTTCCCTGATTTCTTGAAAACTACAGATTTGATCGAGATGAAATTTTGCACTCAAATGGAGAATGAGGTGTTCAAGCTACATGTGAAATTTTGTCCAGATCGCATCACCAGAACTGATGGAGAATTATATATTCAATCTACATTTCTCCAGATCGCATGACCAGAACCATAGAAACCATAAAAAATCATAACTTTCGAACGGAAAGGCCTAGGGACTTGAAATTTTCAGGATAGGTGTGGATTTGAAATGTCGCGTTCACGTTTATCAATGAGCAGAACTAGACTAGGGGTTCCGTAAATACGGTCGTTTGAAATTATTTTCTCGATAATTTTGAAACTACGCATTCGATCAAGATAAAATTTTGTGTTTTCATCGAGGATGATATATTAAAGCAAAATTTTATCCAGATCGCATGACCAGAACCATAGAAACCATAGAAAATTATAACTTCCGAAGGGAGAGGCCTAGGAACTTGAAATTTTCAGGGTAGGTTTGGATCGCGAATGTCGCGGTCATGTTCATCAATGAGCAAAATTAGACTAGGGGTTCCGTGAATATGGCCGTTCAAAATATTTTTTTCCTGATAATTTCGAAACTACTGATTGGATTGGAATGAAATTTTGCAAATAGATAAAGAATAATGTATTCAAACTACGAGAGAAATTTCTTTAGATCGCATTACCAAGACCATAGATACCGTAGAAAATTCTAGCGAATTATCGAAAAAAAATTGGTCAGCTGAAGCACTGACATGAAGTCTGGAGTTTCGCCTAAGTTTGAGAATTTTTTTGACAGCTGTCGAAAATTCCTTCAATTGATTTCTAAAACTGGAAAATGCGAATCTACATACAAGGTGGATGTACGAGCGCTCAAAAGCTCCTGACTTCACGGCAGTGCTTTTCGTAATTCATGAGGCATTTAGGGAAATTTTAGTGGAAATTTCTTCTACAATTCTTTTTCCTAATTTTCCTCGAATATCAAACAAGTTTGTATTGTATCAGATCCAACCAATAGTATATTATTTAATGAGCATATAATGACTGCTATTATTCACGAGGGTGAAGTTTGCGACACGAGCCGGAGGCGAGTGTCGCAAATCACCCAAGTGAATAATAGCAATTATATGCGAGTTAAATACTATACTTTGTCCACGACTTCATTGGTAAAATTGTAATAATTCTGCATTTCAACATACCTAAAATAGAGTTGTCAGTTCATTTCCTGTGATTGCTGGAAATTGTCAAGCTTACGAGAAACGTCAAAACTTGATTCCGATTCTACTCATCTCTGATTTCCTTTTTAGAAGTGAACGCAGTCTTTTATATTTTTCGATATCGATTCCTTCATATATGGCAAGCGTGCTCTTGAGCATGGAATAATGTGACCATAATGTTGAAGATTTGTATTTCGCTGATTATTTGAGAAATATACAAGTAAAACTAACTCCGAAAATGATCCAATTTTATTTGCCGCTCTCCAATTCATAAAATTATTGAATACTGAGAGGTATAGAATTCGTGATTTCTCCGGAAGAAGTTCCATTTCAGTGATTTTTGCAGCATCTCTGATTTCTGGAGGAGTACTGACCAATTCATCATCACTTTCGATCTGCATAATCTACTTATTTTCGATGAAGTATTTATAATTTATAATAAATTTGCCGCACAATTTGAACGTCTCTGATATTTTTCCATCTGTCAGATTGAATGAAAAAACCAGCAAATCGATGGTCAGATTTTCTATGCATGGAGTGAATAATATTCATTATACACGTCTATTATCCACGGGCTTGATTAATGACTGTCATTTTCCTTCATCAAAAGCATTCGAAATGCATATATTATTCAATGGTCGTGGACAAAATTGTTTTTGCGTCAGCAAGACGCACTACTCAGCTTTTTATGAAAAAAAAAAAATCATTTATCGTAATAATTCATCGCACTGTAATCAATGATGTTTTGTGAGTTAGAATAACTTGTGCCTCACTGACAGATCTGATACCATTACTCCACAAAAAAATTGTTGAATGTTGAAGATTCAATCCTCAATTTTTTTATTTGAGGAAAATTTCACTCGAATTTTTGTTGTCAGGGATAGTGAAAAAATTACAAAAAAAAAATTAATTTCTCGAAAACTGCGCAAAATGAGGGATGATTCTTATAAAACTTCCTCTGGACTTCCGATTATCCGTGCTTTCTGGATGTATACCTTCTGAAGGTTACAAATTGGCGGATGCGAAGGTCTCAACTAAGTTTACATACATACATCATTATAAATTTATCTTAGCCATGTGTTTTCCTGCCAGGAACTATTATTAGATTGAGCAAGGGGTTTAAAATTTGTATAACACTAATTTTCATTACACTGGCGATTAGAAAATAGTTAATATTTCCCATTTTTGTTTCAAGTTGATCATGGAAATATAATTCTGCTACCTACTTAGTAACTGTATATTACAGAATTCGCTGTTGCCTATTCTGAGACTTTTAATGCATATTTCGAGAGCTTCGAATTTCATATAATTCGCTTTTTCGGTATCAACATTTAGGATCCACAAATTCTCCGTCACGAAAATTCAAAATTCCCAAAATATTTTTTCTCGCAGCGCCCCATCGAAAAACACCCCTTTCCGCCCGTCTCCCTCCGGGCGGGGGACGGTGGATGAAACGGGCGGAATAAGTTCGCGACAACTTCCTTCCCCATTTCGGATATCAATATGGCGCTTCCGTACTTTATTGCTTTTAATATGTACACAATATAAAGTTTGACAAGTTGCAACCGGCGGAATTCATTTCGAATATTGAGAATTTCGCGGGGGCGCTAAAACGACACTTGTATCACTCCTTCCGGAGGCTGCGATGGCTTTTTTGTCGTGTTCAATTTCGTCTCGGGACGATTTCCGGTTGTCGCGTTCTCCTGCAGTTATCAGTTCCGGCGATGGGGGTAAGGCGGGAGGGGTAGGCTGATCGGATGAATTGGAATGAATGGGGTGTTCAAGTTGAGTATATTCAAATTTGTATGGAATGGAAAAATAATGTGTTGTTCACGAAAAAAATTAGGAACCTCCAATTGGACCAACCCTACATTTCGAAGAATTCTCGAACCGATCATTACCCTCATATGAACTGAACACAACGATGCCGCCTCTAATTTAAACCCTCGCGAGGCCAGAAAGGGCTTCGGTAATTGAGACATTAACGAAAGAACGTATTTCAAATCTCCCCATCAAACCCTCAGGGCGGACAAGCAACTTTTTCATGAATAAATAATACCGTACCTCACCGTTATGTTTGGTCAGAAAATATCGTTTTGTTTTTCGCAAATAGACCTTCGTCTCGCCACCCCTTACATAACCGATACATTCATTTATAAACCTTCTACGACGTAACGTCCGAAGGGTCGATGGAGGGTTTGCATAAGTAAAAGGGAAAAAACGAAAGGGTTGAACGGAGAGTCGAGATCAAGAGGCGGGATTTTGATACTTTAAATATAAATGGACTCTTTTCGATAAGCTGGGAGGTACGAGTTGAATTTCAATTGGGAGGTTTTGTTGGGGGGGGAGGGCACGTTTCCTTCAAATGGGTCTCGATTTTTTTTATTCGGCCTTCTAGGAGACTAATTGGGAATAATTAAGTCGGAGAGTGATCTGGTAGTCGCTGAGAAAAACGCAGGGTGACGAGACGAATTTCAATCGGTGGGAAATCTCCGGCCTTTATGATTTCCTCATCCAAGCAATCTTCAGTCGTTTTCGTCAGGAAGCGATTAAAAAACGAAAAAAAATGTCTCAAATGGATCTGTCTACAATTTTCCCCAGGTCCAATAGTATATTATATAACGAGCGATAATGTAGGATATAAATCACGCAGATGAAGTTGGCAGCGCGAGCCGAAGGCGAGTGCTGTAATTCATCAAGTGAGTAATGATCATTACCGCAAGTTGGATACTTCACTTCATATATGTACAACTATAACAATACATACTAAGATACGAGTACGGAGAAAGAAACCTACAACTCTTAGAAGTTTCCTATAACAATGCATTATTTATGTTGATTGTGCTTCTTAGCATGGAGTAGAATGACCATAGGGGCGATGCTTTATATTTAGTGCTAAGTTCACTAAAATATGCCGAAATAACATTCTCTTAAACGATGACTTAATATTCTTACTGCTACACCAATCTTGAAAATTGTTGTACACACCTTTATATTTGTTGTGGGATTTTTCAGGCAATAGATTCTGTATGGTAACATTGGCCTATTGTCTTATTTCTGAAGAGGTACATAATAATTCATCTTCACTTGCTGAATTCATCTTTTTCAGCAAAATATTCACAATAATAATTAGGTATCAATTCAATTTGAGAAAACGTCGAAATTATTCAAGTGACATTACTCCCCTCAGTACCAATAATGGACTGTTCCCTTCCGACCAATCGGCTTGTTCAGAAGCACAGTGCCAGGGAGTTATAGTAGTGAGTTATTTTAACTCACGGTGTTTGTTTACAGATACTATTAATTGCGTGGTTACAAGTGGTTGAATTGTTGAATAATTAATATATAATTCGATAGGAGTAGGTAAAAGTCGTTAACTAACCCTTACATGTGAAATTTTGTCCAGATCGCATGACCAGAACCATAGAAACTGTAGAAAATTGTAACTTTCGAACGGAAACGCATAGGGACTTGAAATTTTCAGGATAGGTGAGGTTCTGGAATGTCGTGATGACGTTCATCTATGAGCAAAATTATTCTAGGGGTTCCGTAAATATGGTCGTTTGCAATTTAGTTTCATTGATAATTTCAAAACTACAGATTCGATCGTCACGAAATTTTTTATTTAAATGAAGAATGATATATTCAAGCTACATTTCTCCAGATCACATGACCAGAACCATAAAAACCATAGAAAATTGTAACTTCTGAACGGAAAGGCCTAGGAACTCGAAATTTTCAGGGTGGGTTTGAATTGCGAATATCGCAGTCACGTTCATCGATGAGCAAATTTAGACTAGGGGTTCCGTAAATATGGCCATTCAAAATATTTTTTTCCTGATAGTTTCGAAACTACTGATCGGATTGAAATGAAATTTTGCACCTAGCTGAGGAATAATGTATTCAAACTACGTGCAAAATTTTGTCCAGATCGCATCACCAAGACCATAGATACCCTAGAAAAATCTAGCGGATTAACCAAAAAAAAATTGATCAGCTGAAGCACTGACATGAAGTCTGGTGTTTCGCCTAAGTTTCAGAATTTTTTTGACAGCTGTCGAAAATTCCTTCAATTGATTTTTGAAACTGGAAAATGCGAATCCACCTACAAGATGCATGTACGAGCGCTCAAAAGCTCCTGCCTTCACGGCAGTGCTTTTCGTAATTTTTTTCAATAGCTGTTATTTACGTTGAAATACCTTCTAATTAGTCTCACTTTATGTTAAATTCGAAATTTGTTTGTGAATTATTATTAGATTTATTATAATATATGTTCGGAGGTCACTTAGATAACTTCGAAGAAACATTGATAGTTATGAAAGTTATGTTTGATAACCATTATTTTCACTCGTATCCAAAAAAATTACAAATTTCATTTTTGTTATTTCCATAGGAGAAACAGATTGATTCTGGTATCATCTGAATTTTAATTTTCACCCAAATTTGACTATAACTTTGATAACAAAGTAATCATTATTTTGGAGTAGGAACACCATAATTTTCATTTTTTTAAGCGCTTGATGTTTTTATCAGGCAAAGTGAAGACAAATTATATCTACATTGTCTTAGTCAACATTAAATTTAGTTGTAGTTTTTCACGATTCATTCAAGAATGAAAACAATGACACCCCAATCGACAGTATCTATATCAATTTGAACGAATTACGAAAATTTCTGGTGAATTGTTGAAAATGTGAAAAAAACCTACATATCATGAGTCCGGAAAATTTATAGAAATCATTTCTTATTCGTATCTCTCAGTTCGATAGCTTTTTGAGCGCTCGTTCTGCTTTCACGATTTTGTCTAGATCGCATGACCAGAACCATAGAAACCATAGAAAATTATAACTCTCGAACAGAAAGCCCTAGGGATCTGAAATTTCCAGGAAACGTGTGGATCTCGAATGTCGCGGTAACGTTTATCGATGAGCAAAATTAGGCTAGGGGTTCCGTAAATAAGGCTGTTCAAAATATTTTTTTCCTGTTAATTTCGAAACTGCTGATTGGATTGGAAAGAAATTTCGAACATAGATGGAGAATAACGTATTCGAATTAATTCAAGTATGTCCGTCCAGCCAGCCGTCTGCAAATTGGAGATATTGGAAGTTGAAGGAAAAATTACTCCATTTCTCGCGAAACGAACGATTTCATGCATTAGCTGAATATTGAAAAATTCGTTTGGTTGAGATGTTGCAACTTTTTCACTACACCTGAATCGATCGCATCCGCCAAATCGGAGATATTGGAAGTTGAAGGAAAAGTTTCTCCATTTCTCGCGAAACGAACGATTTCATGCATTAGCTGACTATTGAAAATTCGTTTGGTTGAGATGTTGAAACTTTTTCACTACACCTGAATCTATCTCATCCGCCAAATCGGAGATATTGGAAGTTGAAGGAAAAGTTCATCCATTTCTCGCGAAACGAACGATTTCATGCATTATGATAACTCTCGAACGGAACGACCTAGAAATTTAAAATTTTCAGGGTTGGTTCGAATCAAGAATGCCACGGTTGAGTTCGTTATTGGGCAAAACTTGACCAGGGGTTCCGTAAATATGGTCGTTTGAAGTTCGGTTTTCTTGATATTTTCACTACTACGGATTCGATCGTGACGAAATTTCGTATTTTAATGGATAATGATATATTCAAGGTAAATTTCTTTCAGATCGCATAACCAGAACCATTTCAAATTCCAATGAATTATTGAATAAAAAATCCTTATATTTTCGTAACAGCTGATTCGGCATAATTGACAAAGAGCTGACGTCATTTTTTTGACAGCTCTCGAAAATTTATTCAATTGATTTCTAAAACTGGAAAATGCGAATCTACCTACAAGGTGCATGTACGAGCGCTCAAAAGCTCCTGCCTTCACGGCAGTGCTTTTCGTAATTTTTTTTCAATAGCTGTTATTCACGTTGTTATACCTTCTAATTAATCTCACTTTATGTTAAATTCGACATTTGTTTGTGAATTATTATTGGATTCATTATAATATATGTTCGGAGGTCACTTCGATAACTTCGAAGAAACATTGATAGTTATGAAAGTTATGTTTAATAACCATTATTTTCACTCGTATTTAAAAAAATTACGAATTTTATTTTTGTTATTTCCATAGGAAAAACAGATTGATTTTGGTATCATCTGAATTTTAATTTTCACCCAAATTTGACTATAACTTTGATAACAAAGTAATCATTATTTTGGAGTGAAAACACCATAATTTTCATTTTTTTTTAAGCGCCCAATCGAGAGTATGCATTGAATTGAAAATGTGAAAAAAACCTACAGATCATGAGTCCGGAAAATTTATAGAAATAGTTTCTTATTCGTATTTCTCAGTTAGATAGCTTTTTGAGCGCTCGTTCTGCTTTCACGATTTTGTCTAGATCGCATGACCAGAACCATAGAAACCATAGAAAATTATAACTCTCGAACAGAAAGCCCTAGGGATCTGAAATTTCCAGGAAACGTGTGGATCTCGAATGTCGCGGTAACGTTTATCGATGAGCAAAATAAGGCTAGGGGTTCCGTAAATAAGGCTGTTCAAAATATTTTTTTCCTGTTAATTTCGAAACTGCTGATTGGATTGGAAAGAAATTTCGAACATAGATGGAGAATAACGTATTCGAATTAATTCAAGTATGTCCGTCCAGCCAGCCGTCTGCAAATTGGAGATATTGGAAGTTGAAGGAAAAATTACTCCATTTCTCGCGAAACGAACGATTTCATGCATTAGCTGAATATTGAAAAATTCGTTTGGTTGAGATGTTGCAACTTTTTCACTACACCTGAATCGATCGCATCCGCCAAATCGGAGATATTGGAAGTTGAAGGAAAAGTTTCTCCATTTCTCGCGAAACGAACGATTTCATGCATTAGCTGACTATTGAAAATTCGTTTGGTTGAGATGTTGAAACTTTTTCACTACACCTGAATCTATCTCATCCGCCAAATCGGAGATATTGGAAGTTGAAGGAAAAGTTCATCCATTTCTCGCGAAACGAACGATTTCATGCATTATGATAACTCTCGAACGGAACGACCTAGAAATTTAAAATTTTCAGGGTTGGTTCGAATCAAGAATGCCACGGTTGAGTTCGTTATTGGGCAAAACTTGACCAGGGGTTCCGTAAATATGGTCGTTTGAAGTTCGGTTTTCTTGATATTTTCACTACTACGGATTCGATCGTGACGAATATTCGTATTTTAATGGATAATGATATATTCAAGGTAAATTTCTTTCAGATCGCATAACCAGAACCATTTCAAATTCCAATGAATTATTGAATAAAAAATCCTTATATTTTCGTAACAGCTGATTCGGCATAATTGACAAAGAGCTGACGTCATTTTTTTGACAGCTCTCGAAAATTTATTCAATTGGTTTCTAAAACTGGAAAATGCGAATCTACTCACAAGGTGGAAGAACGAGCGCTCAGAAGCTCCTGACTTCACGACATTGCTTTTCTAGATTTTTTTGAAATGAAAATGACCTAAGCAGGCTTCAACGATGGTGATTTTTATTTCGAGGACTATCGAAAATAGGAAATGCCACAATAGATGTCTGTGAATTGGGGTTCTGAGAGATTCGATCGCGGCCAAAGGCCACTGCGCTGGAAAACTTATTCCTATTCATGCGAGACGCTTCCGACCAATCTCGGATAATAAGTGAAATATCTCTTGGATCGATTAATATTGAAAGATGCTGACGAAGTGACGCGAAAACCCTTGTATTTCAACAAATCCACCATTCCTTCGCCATCGATCTCCCTTTCATCCTTTGGACCGAACATAAAAGGACATTATTACCCCCAACCCGCTCATTTTCAATAGATTTCTGGCATGTTTTCCAGGGTTTATTGACGCGAATCTCCGCTCAGATTGCTTGTTATAGATTTCCACCCCGTCGACCGCGGCCGATGGTTCAATAGGGGATGATACCGGGGAACCGCGTCCTCCTAAAGGGTTTATCGACTGAACGAAGATGATGAATACCTTGTTAGGGAAAACTCGAACGAGATGCTGTTCATTTCTTACGCCGATGAGGTGGGGGTTGACGTTCGATCCCCGTGTGCGTCATCGGTTCGAGGGGTTGGGGGTGGATGTGACTTATGGGTTTCGGAAAAGGGGATTATCGGGGATGATTATTGAGAACAAAGCAGGATTGATTTCTTGATTAATTATTTCGAAATGAAATCATGAAAAGATTTGGCCAGACACATATCAATTAAGTTAATAATTCATTCATTTTTGAGCGCTCGTACTACTTACACGAGGGCTATATCATTTCGTCACGATGTCTGTATTTTTCGAATTTTGAGCCGAAAATGGTCTCAATCGACTATGTTCGACTCACTGATGACGAATCCGTCGGAAAATTTGAGTCTGTCCGTCCGGCCGTAAGCACGATAACTCTCGAACGGAACAACCTAGAGACTTGAAATTTTCAGTGTAGGTTCAGTTCTCGAATGCCTCAGATGAGTTCGTTAATGGGCCAAATTCCACCAGGGGTTCCGTAAATATGGCCGTTCAAAGTTTTGTTCCCCTGATTACTTGAAAACTACAGATTTGATTGAGATGAAATTTTGCACTCAAATTGAAAATGAGGTGTTCAAGCTACATGTGAAATTTTGTCCAGATCGCATGACCAGAACCATAGAAACCATAGAAAATTGTAACTTTCGAGCGAAAAGGCGTAGGGACTTGAAATTTTCAGGATAGGTGTGGATCTGAAATGTCGCGTTCACGTTTATCAATGAGCAGAATTATACTAGGGGTTCCGTAAATACGGTCGTTTGAAATTTTGGTTTCTCGATAATTTCAAAACTACAGATTCGATCGAGATGAAATTTTGTATTTTAATCGAGAATGATATATTAAAACAATATTTTGTTCAGATCGCATGACCAGAACCATAGAAACCATAGAAAATTGTAACTTTCCAACGAAAAGGCCTAGGAACTTGAAATTTTCAGGGTGGGTTTGGATCGCGAATATCGCGGCCACGTTCATCAACGAGCAAAATTAGACTAGGGGTTCCGTAAATATGGCTGTTCGAAATATTTTTTTCCTGATTATTTCAAAACTACAGATTGGATTGGGATGAAATTTTGCACCTAGCTTAGGAATAATGAATTCAAACTACGTGCCAAATTTTGTCCTGATCGCACCACCAAAACCATAGATACCGTAGAAAATTCTAGCGAATTATCGAAAAAAAATTGGTCACCTAAAGCACTGACATGAAGTCTGTAGTTTCGCCTAAGTTTCAGAATTTTTGTGACAGCTGTCGAAAATTCCTTCAATTGTTTTCTAAAACTGGAAAATGCGAATCTACCTACAAGGTGCATGTACGAGCGCTCAAAAGCTCCTGACTTCACAGGAGTGCTTTTCGTAATTTTTTGAGATTACTCAATTTTTTGTCTTAGGCATGCATTTCGGGAGGCAGACCCTTGACTCACATGGGAAACTTTTTCAAGCTCCACTTCATCGAATTTTTCAAGTTTTCCTCGAAATTCAGCTTCATGAAGTGTCTGATATTGCGTACTAAAGAGCAAGAAGTATATCATTGATATAATAATTATGTATTTTGAAAGAGAAAACTGGTTCGTCAACGGAATTCCTAACTCGATCGAATGCGTAAACACAGCTGGTCTCAAGGTCGAGTTCACTTCATTACATATCTCCTTGGCAAACATCTCTAGCGTTCACGCCGACAACACTGGTTGTTAAACTGTACTACTTTCACTATTGAACAAAGATACTCATCATATCAAAATTGGAAAACGCGATTATTAACAGTTGCAATCAATTCGCCTCAATGGTCTAGGGGTATGATTCTCGCTTTGGGTGCGAGAGGTCCCGGGTTCAAATCCCGGTTGAGCCCACACTTTTTGCTATGTAAACGCTTTTGTGTGGTACTTGCGATTTGTATCAATAAGTGAAAGTACCAGCTCTACTGGATCTTCTATGGCCTCGCTTTCAGTCAGGCTCAATGGTCTAGGGGTATGATTCTCGCTTTGGGTGCGAGAGGTCCCGGGTTCAAATCCCGGTTGAGCCCGTATTTTTTTGGTTCAGTGAAAGTAGTGGTTCTTTTGAAATCTTCACGTGTTCGTTTTCGATCATGCCTAATGTTCTAGAAGTCCAAAAATAATATTCCATTTTTTTTTTCGACGATTTGTTTAGGTAAGTGAAAGTACCACCACTAATGGATCATCTGCTTTTTCGTTTAAATCAGGCTCAGTGGTCTAGGTCCTACGTGTACGATCATCGATCTTCGATTCAACTTGAAGCTGTATTCTATGGAACTTGAACGCTCTTGTGTGTTGCTTAGGATTTATATGGTTCAGTGAAGGTACTAGTACTAGTGGATTTTTAACTTGTTTGATTTGAATTACTTATATCCAATGTTCTAAAAGTCTCAAAATAAGATTTCAGCTGTTTTGACTATTTGTATAGTTAAGTGAAAGTACCAGCACTGGTGAAGTTTCTGCTTCTTCGCTCAAATCAGGTTCAGTGATCTAGGCCCTAACACTAGTGGATTTTTCACGTGTTTACTTGCATTCATACCCAATAGTCAAGAAATCTGAAAATAAGATTCTGGATCTTTTTCAACGATTTGTATAGGGTAGTGGAAGTACCAGAACTAGTGAATATTCTGCTTCTTTGTTCAATTCCGGCTCAGTGATCTAGGCCCTAGAGGTACCAACCTCGATTAAGGTTTCGATATATCATGAGTTCGATTCCTGTTTTTGCCCTTATTATTTGCGACGTGAAAACACTTATGTTTCCCTTAGGATTTTTATGGTTCAGAGAAGGTACTATCACTAGTGTATTTTTTACTTGTTTGATTTGAATTATTTCTATTACTATTTGTATAGGTAAGTGAAAGTACCAGCACTAGTAAATCATCTGCTCCTTGATTCTATTCAGTCTCAGTGATCTAGATCCTATGGGTACGATCGTCGATTGATCCCTTATTATTTGCGACGCCAAAGCTCTTATGTTTTGTTTAGGATTTCTATAGTTCAGTAAAGGTACTAGCACTAGTGAATTTGTAACGTGTTTACTTTCATTCATACCCACTAGTCAAGATATCTGAAAATAAGATTCTGGTTCTTTTTCAACGATATGTATAGGGTAGTGAAAGTACCAGAACTACTGAATCTTCTGCTTCTTCGTTCAATTCGGGCTCAGTGATCTAGGCCCTAGGGGTACGATCCTCGATTAAGGTTGCGATATATCATGTGTCAAATCCCGTTTTTGCCCTCATTTATTACGTGAACACTCTTATGTGTTGCTCAGGATTTGTATGGTTCAGTGAAGGTACTAGCACTAGTGGATTTTTCACGTGTTTACTTTCTTTTATACCCAATAGTCAAGAAATATGAAAATAAGGTTCTGGATCTTTTTCAACGATTTGTGTAGGGTAGTGGAAGTACCAGAACTAGTGAATCTTCTGCTTCTTTGTTCAATTCAGGCTCAGTGATCTAGGCCCTTGGGGTACGATCCTCGATTAAGGCTGCGATATATCATGTGTTCGAATCCTGTTTTTGTCCTTATTATTTGCGACGTGAAAACACTTTTTTCTTTTCGCTTAGGATTTTTATGGTTCAGTGAAGGTACTAGCACTAGTGGATTCTTTACTTGTTTGATTTGAATTATACCCGATATTCTAAAAGTCCCAAAAGACGATTTAAGCTTTCTTTTCCTATTTGTATAGGTAAGTGAAAGTACCAGCACTAGTAAATCATCTGCTCCTTGATTCTATTCAGTCTCAGTGATCTAGAATCTATGGGTACGATCCTCGATTGATCCCTTATTATTTTCGACGCCAACGCTCTTATGTTTTGTTTAGGATTTTTATAGTTCAGTGAAGGTACTAGCACTAGCGAATTTTTAACGTGTTTACTTTCATTCATACCCACTAGTCAAGAAATCTGAAAATAAGATTATGGTTCTTTTTCAACGATATGTATAGGGTAGTGGAAGTACCAGAACTTGTGAATCTTCTGATTCTTCATTCAATTCAGTCTCAGTGATATAGGCCCTAGGGGTACGATCCTCGATTAAGGTTGCGATATAACATGTGTTCAAATCCCGGTTTAGCTCTTATTATTTGCGACGTGAACACTCTTATGTTTTGCTTAAAATTTGTATGGTTCAGTAAAGGTACTAGCACTAGTGGTTTTTTTTACGTGTTAACTTTCATTCATACCCAGTGGTCGAGAAATCTGAGAATAAGATTCTGGTTCTTTTTCAACCATATGTATAGGGTAGTGGAAGTACCAGAACTAGTGATCTTCTGCTTCTTCGTTCAATTCAGGCTCAGTGATCTAGACTCTAGGGGTAAGATCCTCGATTAAGGTTGTTCAAATCCCGGTTTAGCCCTTATTATTTGCGACGTGAACACTCTTATGTTTTGCTTAGGATTTGTATGGTTCAGTGAAGGTACTACCACTATTGGATTATCAACGTGTTCGCTTCCATTCATACCCAATATTCTAGAAGTCTGAAAATAAGATTTCGATAAGATAAGAATTATTGTCGAAAAACTTTTCGTTATAAAGTCATGAAACTCGAATCATGTAGAAATTATAAGTCTCAATTTGAATTTTCTGACAAACATTCCCGAAACAATCACTACCCCTAATACGTATTTTTCTAGTACAACTGAAACAGTCATGAAAATTTCCGAACCTCACCCCCGCGTCGTGCAACAGCCGCCCCCGACCGATACCAATAAAACGCTCAAACGGAAGACAATCGGCCCCCCCCAACCCCAACTACCCTCTCCCCCCTCCACGGTAATGCGCTCATAAAAATCCGCGAACACAGATATTAATTATTTGCCAACATTGTTCGGCGGCTTTATTAAATTGGCAAAAGAAATTCGGGCGGCGGGCCGTGTCCGCCGCCGAGTGTACATCGGGGGCGGCTTGTAAGCCGATGTCAAAGGGAGCCCGATTTAATTGAAAACTTCAAAACGTATTAAGCTGCGGTTATCGCTTAAAAATCGCGGTAGCGATTTCGACTTTTGACAGCGGAAATAATGCCGTTCCCGGTTTTTGTTTGCCGCTCGCGGAACAAGGAATTCGACGGGATGGGCGATGCCGGAGGCTGAGGGAAGGCGCGGGGGCGCGTCAAAGGCTCAAATTGTACGGAAAATATCGATGTTTGTCGTTTCTCCCGGTTTTCATTATGAACGAGTCTTGGGATTAGGATTCATTCCTTTTTTTTTGTCGATTGAAAATGTGGACTCGGGTATTCTAGAGTTGTCTGGAATATCAGGTGATGAGTTTCGTGGTTTTAGGGGTTCCAATTAAATCTATATTAATAAAAGAGGAT
The DNA here is from genome assembly GCA_963966015.1 of Aphidecta obliterata. Lineage (NCBI taxonomy): Eukaryota > Metazoa > Arthropoda > Insecta > Coleoptera > Coccinellidae > Aphidecta > Aphidecta obliterata. The sequence goes on along the minus strand of OZ014434.1, from coordinate 11,058,578 downwards.
CTATGGTTTACCTATGTGCGGGCATCACGTTCAAACGACTGCACCAAATTCGATAATTCTTTTTTAGTTGTGTTCATTATTATCATGACAAGGTTTATACAACGAAAAATTTCCGAAAAAACCGTACGGAGAAGAAAAAAGGCTTTCCTTTTTGCTTCGACCAAGCGATCAATCATAGATTACTTATATTTCATCAGAATTTTTAAACTGGTGTAAGTGAAGTTTATCGTGTTTCTGGAAATTGCTTAGAATTTTATCACTGTGTTTGATATATCGTTGTGTTGTGGGGTAGCTATTGTGATTGATGAAAATGCCATCAGTAAGGCGTCCAAATATTGCTGGCGGACGCGTGAATCAAGGCGAGTTCGTAATGATTGAGACAATGAGCAAACATCCGGAAGAATCGATATTATCGATCTCAGGCGAGATACAACAAAATATAGAATCCAATGAAATGATCAACTTTGATTGAGCCTTAGATATGCTAGCAATATATTGGTCTCTAATGGGAATATGAGCACTATTTGTCAATACTGCAATGCTCTGAGATATCGAAACCACAACTGACAACGCCACCCGAAACTTTGAATACGTTACTTTCAGGACAAGAACCTCTATCTAAACATTTCTTGCAGAATATTCAGCATTACAATAGTGTGTTCCAAATTACGTCATTTGGTTCAAACATAATTGAGGCACGAGGTTTCAATCCAACTTTTAAGGTATTTTTTGAGCGCTCGTACTACTTACACAAGGGCTATATCATTTCGTCACGATGTCTGTATTTTTCGAATTTTGAGCCGAAAATGGTCTCAATCGACTATGTTCGACTCACTGATGACGAATCCGCCAGAAAATTCGAGTCTGTCCGTCTGGCCGGCCGTAAGCACGATAACTCTCGAACGGAACAACCTAGAATTTTGAAATTTTCAGTGTGGGTTCAGTTCCCGAATGCCTCGGTTGAGTTCGTTAATGGGCAGAATTCCACTAGGGGTTCCGTAAATATGGCCTTTCAAAGTTTTGTTTCCCTGATTACTTAAAAACTACAGATTTGATCGAGATGAAATTTTGCACTCGAATGGAAAATGAGGTGTTCAAGCTACATGTGAAATTTTGTCCATATCGCGTGACCAGAACCATAGAAAACATAGAAAATTGTAACTTCTGAACGGAAACGCCTAGGGACTTGAAATTTTCAGGATAGGTGTGGATCTCGAATGTCGTGATTACGTTCATCTATGAGCAACATTATTTTAGGGGTTTCGTAAATATGGTCGTTTGAAATTTAGTTTCCTTGATAATTTCAAAACTACAGATTCGATCGTGACGAAATTTTGTATACTAATGGAGATATTTATATTCAAGCTACATTCCTCCAGATCCAATGACCTGAACCATAGAAACCATAGAAAATCATAACTTTCGAACGGAAAGGCCTAGGGACTTGAAATTTTCAGGATAGGTGTGGATCTTAAATGTCGCGTTCACGTTTATCAATGAGCAGAAATATACTAGGGGTTCCGTAAATACGGTTGTTTGAAATTTTGTTTTCTCGATAATTTCGAAACTACGGATTCGATCGAGATGAAATTTTGTATTTTAATCGAGAATGATATATGAAAGCAATATTTTGTCCAGATCGCATGACCAGAACCA